>CM019934.1:13841051-15277068 GCA_009764595.1 Geothlypis trichas | reverse complement strand
CTTTGTCTCTATTGTCTCATATTGTTCTAATTCAAATTGTCCAAATTATTATGACTCTAATTGTGTTACTATTTTTATAACCATTTTATTACTATTAAACTTTTAAAATTTTAAAACACAAGTTATTGGCGTTTTTCACCATTGGCTGAGGTACTTGAGAGGTACAGACTTCCTGAATCGACTAATTCCTAAGACCCCTTCTAATGTAATACCCCCCCACTTTTCCTTTTCTTTGTGTCTCTGTCCTTTTTCTCTAAATCCAGAGATTTAGCACGGTCTTGAGTGAGTAACGGTCTGTGTCAATTAGTGGAAATCCTATGTGTGAGAAACATGGCTCACTATTTAAATTATTTATAAGGGTTTATTAAAGTATAAAAGGGATAAAATCCAGTGCTGGGGTGCTTGGCTATTTGCCAAAAGCACACAGTTAACTTAACTTAAACCATGTTCTCTCTATACTGTTACATTACAAGGGGTACATGCATATTCATAAGAGTTTATATGTATTCAAACATTCCTTTGAGTTTAGATGTTCTTTTGCTTGGTTTTAACCTCTGACTTGTGTTCATGCCATCTTGTAGATTAAACCAATATATTTTATTTCTTCTTGTGGTTCCATCCTGTTTTATTTTCACTCCCTGATAATGAGGGTCAATAAATTCTTTTTTTTTTTCGGTGCTCTGGTTTCTGTTTCCATTATCTTGTCTTTCAGGTAAGATAGTCCCCAAATGTGGGAAACCACGTAATTAATTTACACCATTTTCTGAGTTAGTTACATGAAAAAACATTTCAACATTTCACAGTCTCTATTATGCCATGGTCTAAGATAGTATACATTACACTACTATTTATAAAAGCTATACAGTGCATACATAAACAGACAGATTATACTATATTGTGAGAAACGATGCTAATGTTTAAAATTTCAAAGGTTTATTAAACCTTAAAAAAAATACAACGCAGGACACCTTAACAAAAATACAACAAAGGACTAAATAAGGAAAAATTACAGCTCTGGGAGTCTCCGTGAGCAGCAGCCACACACTCGTCTACGAAATGGATTCTCTGCCTTTTATACTCTTAGCCCCTCTTAAAATTTTTTTGTCAGTCAACTCCTTCTCTGCTGTCTATTGGTGGAGATTACTTTCTTACATCTTGATTGGAGGTCAGGTGTCATTATGCTGCACCTCTTAGTAATAAGCCAGCCCTCCCCTAATGCCCTGACTACCAAGGCTATTACATGGGGGAGGGGAAAGAGAACTGTGGGAAGACATATTACAATAACATCACTATACACCTACAAAACTTCTTTTAACTTACACATAATATCCATCACTTAATTGTGAGACCCAACCATCACGTTACTATTAATCTATAACATATATCAAAAGTAGTAATTACAAATTGTACTATATCAGATTTTTTGTGATCAATAATAACTTGCAAAACAAAAGTTAATACATAAATGTAAAAGCCAATAACTATGTTATTTATAACACTATGGAATTTATGGTTTCCCCCATTGCTTCATTCACCTTGCCATATCTGGCCTTCTCTACCACCATGCCCAGAGTTTGTTTGTAAGGACACCTCCTTCTCATTCCTTTTAGCAGGATCCACTCACCTTTTATTAGCACCATATGGGCAGTGGAAAAGTCTAACAGAGAATGGAGACTAACAGTAGATTATCGTGGCTTGAATGAAGTTACAACATCACTGAGTGCTGCCATACAGGACATGCTGGAACTTCAGTACGAATTGGAGTAAAAGGCAGACAAGTAGTGCCACAATTACAGAATCACAGAATCAACTATATTGGAAAAGATCTTTGAGATCAGAGATTCTGATCTGTGACCTAACATCACCTTGTCAACTAGACCATGACACTTAAGTGCCACATCCAGTCTTTTCTTAAACACCTCTAAGTACGGCGACTCCTCTATCTCCCTGGGCAGCTCATTCCAATGCCCATCATTATTTCTGTGAAGAATTTCTTCCTGCTGTCCAGCCTAAACCTCCCCTGGTGCTTAAGACTGTGTCCTCTTGTCCTGTTGCTGGTTGCCTGGGAGAACAGACTGACCCCCACCTGGCTACAGTCGCCTTTCAGGGAGCTGTAGAGAGTGATATGGTCACCCCTGGGTCTCCTCTTCTCCAAGCTAAACAACCCCAGCTCCCTCAGACACTCCTCACAGGACTTGTGTTCTAGACCTTTTATCAGCTTTGTTGCTATTACTTGAACACGCTCCAGCACCTCAACAGCCTTCCTAAATAGGAGGGCCCAGAACTGGACACAGTACTCAGGGTGTGGCCTCACCAGTGCCAAGTACAGGGGAAGGATCACTTCCCTGGTATTGCAATAATGCAGCTGGGACTCAGTATCTTTATGCAGGAAAAACCAATTCGTTATTCACATAACTCATTTTATACAGTTTTTACAGACCTTGTGTGCAACTTTAAGTGGTTAATAGCTTTCCTGCCAATTACTCTATTGGTTAGTAAAAGTTATTTTACTTGTCTATCAAATCTCTCTATTCTTTAATTGTTTATGTATTTTCTTCACTGATTCTCATGGGACAGATTTAATGCTTATGCAGGTGCTAGTTGTTTTTCACCCAGGAATAGATTGTTGTGTTAACGAATCTTTCATACCAAGATTTTTTTTGCATGTGTGAGAAATGACTGCTCACTTTAAGAATTCAAAAAGTTTATTAAATGTTAACAAAAATACAAAAAAAGGGACTACATAAGGAAAAACAGGCCTGGGAGCTTCCCTTGTGGCTGCTTACCACATGGCTGGCTCATCTTCAAGATGGATGCTTAGTCTTTTATACCCCTGGGAGTTGCATCAGCCAACCCTGGCCCCTCCCAAAGTCTGTCAGACAACTCTTCTTTGCCGTTTATTGGTGGAGACTGCTTTCTTGTAACTTGATTGGAGGGTCAGGTGTTGTCATGCCAGCCCCCCCCCCCCCCCCCCCAACAAGCTTTTTCATTCCTATTTGCCCCATGTAAGGGGCACATGTGCACACCTCCCACCTCCTCTCTACCTGTCCTAGACAACCCAGGCTGTCTGATGGCAACAATTTGGGAGGGGGAAGGGAACTATGTGGAGAACAGAGGACATCTAAACTACAATAACATAACTATACATCACTAAAGCTTTTCTTAATATTCACAAAATAGTCATCCCTTAATTGCAAGAGCCAATCATCTCATTATCTACCTAAAACAATGAGAAGGGCTTTCATGTTTCTCCTGTTCTAATGACATAGCCTTAGCTATGTTGTTAGTTCTGGGAGTGGCTGATTTAATTGCCCTAATCAAATAAGCACAGTAATTGTGGAGGCAAGCCAGACTGGTCTGGTTATTTGGGTCCCACTGAGGGTCAACCTGGGGGATGGCATCATCCACTGTAGGTACATTAGATCCAGCACCCCCCGCTGCTTGTGGATGTTCATCCTCTGACAGCTACTGAGCTTTCTGCAAAATCATTCCTTTCTCTGATGACCCCAACAAAATCCCCACAAGAAAATCCCAGTCATTCCATGTATAATCCTCATTTCCCACATATTCCTCTATCTTTTACCCACCCCATGGGATCATCCCAATATGGGGGTAATTATTTTTTCAACCCTCTTATATCCTGGGTAGTAAGTGGTAAAATTACAAACCAAAACCCTCCCCCTTGACCCCTCAAAGGAACTTGGGAGAGTGGCATCTGGTATACTCCTGTCTCTTTGGTCCAGGGGGCTTCTGATGTCCTAAACTGAGTACCTCTTCTAGTTCTAGGGGGAGATATGATATGCTGCTCCCCTCTCCCCATACCATCATTATTTTCAAGTGGGGCCATAGGAACAGCATTTCCCTGATCCCCTTGCTCCAGGAGTTGAGGATACAGGGGACCTGCAGCTGGCCCTGGGTTAGTTGGCAACACTGCAGTGTAGCAGACTCTATGAAGCTGGCTAGGGCTCCATGGAGGGCTGAGAACTGCTGAGTCATGATGAGACAGCAAAATAAACTCCTGTCTTCTACCCTTTGCCCCCACAGATTATCTCTGTAACCTCATAGGCCACTTTCCCTGACCCTTACTATTGGACAAGTTTGGATCCCCCTATACCCTATAAAAAGGGGCTGGTTTAGCCCATTCAACAGAAGAGGTGTCGCTGGAACCCTTCACAGACTCCCCAATAAACCATCGTTGTGGAACCGCCAGGACTTCTCCTCTCTCGTGTCTGCTTTTGCCTCAGCCAAAGGCGCCCTAGGGAGCAAGCAAAGAGCTGAAATCCTAAGAGAGCTGATAATCACTAAAGAGCTGACAATCACCAAGCTTGCTAAGGGTAGCCTGTGGTGACGGCTAGGAGCTGACTGGGTATTCGGGTACTCTGCCCCCCAGAAGGATTGAGCTATCTGGACTACCTTGCATCGCTCGATGATAAGGCCAAGATCGGGGCTTTATTATACTGCAGGACAAGATGGGGGAAGGTGCTGAAAAACATCTCAATCCTCATCATTTTCCTCTTCTCCCATTTTTCTTACTACATAGATTTCTCCTGTTGCTTGTCTAATCCATATCAATCCACATTCCCTTTCAATCCATCCTTTCCAATTCTCCTCTAAATACCTCCACAAAATTCGACACAAATGAATTCTATCTGTTCATAAGGTGGCCATATAAGCCCTTTTGGCAACTCATACTCTGGCCACACAAAATAACAATATTTTACCATGATCTCCATAGTTACCTCTGGGTGAATGTATAATCTGTTCCAAGACCTCAGCATTCTCCCCAAGGGACTCTCCAGGAGTATTATGGGATCATCATCCCTTTTACCCGGGCCCCTTCCCGGCTTTACCCTTGCAACCCTCCATGGGTGCCTTGTTTTACCTGCACTACCCTCCATGGGTACCCTCCCAGGTTTACCTGTGCTACCCTCCATGGATGCCCTCCCAGGTTTGCTCCCCAAAGATCCCATTTTACTCACCAGTGAGATTTTTGGTGTTCCGTCCCTGTGGACTGTTAACGGACCCCCCAGTCCACCACTCGTCTGTCTCCTGGAAAGTCTTGGGAACCCAATCAATTTCCCAGAGCCGGCCACCACCAAGGGGAGCTGATCACCCAAACTGGGTGAGGCACGCCTTCAGCTACGCTCACTGCCCGCTGCCCTGGATGGTGGAGAGATCCCAGACTAGCCCGCAGTTGTTAGGAAAATTAATCCACCAACATCAGAGGTTTATGTCCAAAAAGGAGACAGAGGAGTCCTTTTACTTAATTTGAATAAAGGGAGAGGCCATAGGGCATTCCCCTGGGGTCTCTTGAATTTTTGGAGGATGCAGCCTCCTTTTTATCCTAATTTCCCAGACACATTTCCCTTCTCTCTTTCCCCATTGGCTAAGGTACTTGAGAGCTACAGACTTCCTGATATGCCTGATACTAAAGATTTCCCTCTAATGTATAACCTTCCCCTTTAATTTTTACTTCTTGTGGAATTTAGGGTTTTTCCATATTGTTTCTTTCATCTTTCAATGTTCAATTTCCTTTATCAGCCAACCTACAGTTTGTTTGTAAAGACAAATCTGTCATTCCTCTCATGCCCCTACAGAGTAACATCATATCACTTCAGAAAGCTTCAAACATCTGCCCTTCTTGTTCTTTAGCCCAACCTTTTATACTCTTCATGCATTGCACCTGTGTGTGTCTTCTGTTCCCTTTCATGATTGGTCAGTACACCTCGGCACTCCATGTCTCATTACTATCAATACTGTTCATCTGCTTTTCACAGTTGTAGCCCATTAGGGATGAGGCTCGGCTGCAACACCACTCCCAATTACCACAAACTGCATACCTACAGGCCTTTGTCCCCTGATGCAGGAAATCACCCACTATCACTCACTGCTTCCTCCTGGTGCTCCTGCAGGATTCAGGCTCACATGCTACTGACTCTTCTCCAGACAGGGCTTTCTGCCCCTCACCTGCTACCAGGGTACTGAGCCTAGTCTGCAATTCCAGATCTGCTGCCAGAATGGGAGTCATCCTCCTGTTACTAGAAGTCAACTGCTTCCAGCCCTCTCTATGTCTCTATTTGTCCCACAGTTGAACAGTCTCTGGCTATCTCTGGTTTTGTGCAGTTGGGGGTTCAGGCTTTGGTCTCTGCAGAGTTTCTGTGAAAATCTTGTCTTTATTATTATCTTCCCTGATGCTGTGCAGTCTGTTTGTAAGCGTTCAAAAACACATAATCACGGAGTGATTATATGCGGTGCTTTTTATTAAGAGCTCTGGGAATTGGGGTATTACAACCCAAATCTAATTCCGACCATACATTCGAGGTGAACGTGTTTTATACTCTATCGTTACATAACTTTCATGTTAATTATTAAACTTACATTGTTCTATTGTATACGTAGATTTCAGCTAAACGTAGCCCCCGTTAATTTTCCAACATACTTTCTCATGATTCTTCTTACGGTTATATAATAATTATACTTAATTACTAAACAATCATCACATCTAACAATTATATCATTTATCATACTGCTTACGCAGGTGCAGTGATCTGAGAAAACACAAAGCCTAACATTTTAGAGTTCTATCTTTGACATTTTCCAGTGTTCCACTATCATGTTCACTTATCTCCTTAATTTGCTAATGCAAGTCCTTGGCCAGCACAACCACCCTGCAGATGAGGACATGACTTCTACCTGCACCAGGCACTGCCTGCAGCCCCAGACCTAGGGAGCTCATTCCTCCCTCTGGAGCTTTGCCTGAATTGAGGCATTTGAGTTATATTACCCTCTATAGCTCAAGTAAACTGTCAAAATATCAAAGTAGGAGACAGTTCCAAAACCAATAGTATTTTACAAAACATCAGCTGCTTCTTTGTGAATCAAATGTGTTGAAGTTAAAGGTCATTTTGCATCTGATCTTCCTAGTCGTGGTATTACAGACTTTTTTCTATTAATGCAGTGTCCAGTGTGAAAAACATGTTCACTCTCCTGTGAAAATTTAAAAAGTTTAATAAAGGACAATAGGCAACAAGGACCTAGGAGACAAGGACCATAGAGCAAAGGTTATTACAGCTGGCTGCATCTCGGCACTCAGCCAAGACCACACAGTTACCTTCGGGATACTCCTTAAATACCTTTTAATTACATCAGCCTATTGCATATTCATAGACCCTAATGTATATCCATAAACTAGTTTACATATTACAGGAAGTATTTTACATGGCTCTTCCTCAGGTCTGCCTTTTTAGAGCATGCGTGTTTCTTGGCTGTGGTTTTGGCTCCTCTTTATCACTTCCAGTTTGGGCCTTGGTCCATACTGTCTTCAGATGGTGAGTGCTGATAGTTGGCATATCTGTAGCAGGTGTCTTCATTCTATGTTCACTGAATGTTATCCAATCCAAGCAGGCATTTTAAGACAAGCATACTTATATCAGCTCTTTCACTACTATGTCTAAGCTTAATTAACAGCAGAAATAAAAACTAGATCTTTATAATCAAAGTTAGTTTAACATGACACATATAAAATCCATTTTAATATTTATGAAAAGCCAATAATACAATATGTATCTATAACACAAATATTTCCAATATTATCTGCCACCAGGTGGCTTGAGCATAGTAGACTTTTTCTGTAAGGCATCACATTGCTAGCTGTGAAAAATGCATATTATATGATTGGCTCTTCGCAAATATTAAAAGGAATACTATATGTGTTATGTTGGAAAGTTATGTTGCATAAATTTGTAGTACTGTATTAATCCTTTTAAGTAGTGTGGTAAATATAGTTTTAGGCTATAACATAAGATTAAAATAGAAACTATGCGATGTAAGATACTAATTAGCTCAAGAAATGGATAAGATAATCAAGAAATTCTTCGCACAGAGATAACAGCAAAAAGACACCAAATTTCCAAGAGAAGAATTATTGCCTCCTTATCAGGAAAAAACAGACTTCTTCCAGACTCCCGGGAGCCAAAAGGAAGTGATTTACAAGATGGGGGGAAGTTGATGATAAACAGAAAAATCCCAAGTTTGAAAGTGTGAAAAACACCAATCACTTGTTTCTAAAATTTTAAAAGTTTAACAGTAATAAAATGGTTATAAAAATACCAGTGTAATTAGAGTAACAAAAATTTTGGACAATTTGGATTACGACAGTATGGGACAATAGAAACAAAGAGTTACAGGTGTCCGGGTACCTTTTTCTGGGCAAAATAAGCCCGAAAAAGGACACACGTTAACAGAGGATTAACCCTTAAAAACAACAACCTGTTGCATATTCATACATCTCATACATGATGCATAAATTCCATTCAAATACAGGATTCTGTCTGGTCATCATCAACTTCTTCCAATTAATCCTAACGGCGTCTCCAGACCTGAGCGAGGCAGGAAGAGTTTGTTTCTTCTGATAACAGGGCAATAAATTCTCTTTCTCTGAAAGATTTAGGTGTCCTGTAGCTGGTATCTCTCTGCAAGTCCTTTCTTTACAAAAAAAAGTATCATATATATCATAGTTTCTATTTTAACATTTTTTATTACCTAAAACTATATTTAACAGACTACTTAAGAGAATTAATACAGCATTATTTTCTAACACAACACATATAATATTCATTTTAATATTTGCGAAAAGCCAATCATAAAATACGCATTTTTCACAATCCCCACTCTTATTCTTTGTTATTGGGATAAGATCCCAATATTTCCAGGTGGAACGTGCCTGGGCTGTTCTGGGCTTTAGCTGCTTGGCCGGAGGCAGCTGCTGTGGCATTCACCACAGGGATACCTCTGGCTGGCTGGATGCGCAGCTGGGCACTCAGAACTGAGTCCAGGCTGTAGAAACTCAGGCTTTACCTCTGATGGAAGTCTCCAGGCTAGGTGAAGAGGAAAAGGAGACAGATTCTGACAGAGGGTTAAAATCCAGAGCTTTATTCCAAGGTCACAGACATCTGAATCATGGTAACAGCTCCAACAGAATACCCACCATGTGCTCTCAAGGTCGTTTTAAGCCCAGGGATAGGGGGAGGGAAGGACAGGTGAGCCACCAACCAGGCGGGAGGAGGTGGGTCTCAGGGGATAATGACACTTGGCTAACCCAATGACGCCCAGGGTGAGGGGCATCTTTTGAACTTCTGCCAACCACACGACGGCCTTGCTGGAATGTTAAGATTGACTGACAGCATTTAGGAAGGGGGCAAGGGGGAGGGGAAAGGAGAGGTTGGCACACCTGGAGGACGGCTGGGATAGCTGATACAGGAAATGGCATCACACACTGCAACATCTCCCCCTAGTTTTGTTTAAAAAGAAGAGGACTGGGTTTGTGGTGCAGGGTGCTTGCCAAACCATGGTTGGTAAATCGGTTCCTCCTCTACAGGAGAGTCAGTGCTTTCCACTGAGGCTTCCATGTCATCCATTGGAGCACTAAGGGCTTCCAAATGGTAAATTTCAGGAGGAGGAGATGAGCTTGAAATTAACTTGAGAACCATGCATTTGATTAAACAGTACTAAAAACACAGTTTTCAGAATAGATCCCAACCAGCCTGAGAGTCAAGTTTCTTGCAATCCAATAATTTTCCCCATTTTGCCTGCAGGTACTTAATTTGGATGGTTTATAACAGTGACTGTTGACATGGGTATGTGTAATAAAAAAGGAACTTTGGTTTCTTTCCATGTGATGCTTTCTGTAGCATTTGTGACATGATCTTGCTGGTATCCCGAAAGGGAAAAGACAACAAATAAGTTACAGAAATAGGAATAATAGAGGTCTGGCATGGCTTATACCCCCACCTTCCCTGCCTATGGGGTTGCAACCCATAGCAGGTGTATTTGATCTTCTCGGTGGTGAGTACAGTGGTCAACCCACGCTTGCCCTCTGTTTCCCTTGTCACTTCCTTTTTATTAATTTCTAGACCAATCATTTTTGACACTTTAACTGTGGTTTCCCACTGTTCCTCAGGTATCTCTCATTCAACAGGCACTAATAATTCCCATCCACAAAACAAAGTTCTTACTTCGACACTTCTTGGAACAAAAGCATAGATTTTGTGAACTACAATGCTAATTATTTCCACAATTCAAACATTTACTTGTAACCCAGCTAGCATGTCCAGTATTGGGATGAATCAAATAAAGTTTATAGTATGGTATCGATGGAAATGGTAATTCCCCTTCTTCCTTTTACAATTCACAGGCTAAGACCAGAATATAAGAACTCTTTGACCAAAACAGTCCTGATCCTTCTGTCTGAAGTATTCCTCCCCAAGAAGATGTTGGAGGTGTCTCAGTGTTTATTCAGGCAGTGCTTGAAACCAGTGATGTAAACTTCGCCTTATTTCTTAATTAGGTGTCATTCTTTGTACATTCCTTGGATCATTTGGGTTTTCCCAAACCATTACCACAGAGTCCCCATTTGAAAGTCAATTTGGTATCACCCGGTTTAGATGTAATAGTCCATTTTTGCAGTGTGATGTCATGGTTTACCTCAGATACCCCGGGTTTCTCCCTGAAGATTCCTTCCCCAGGTGTGTCAGTCACCTCTCCTTCCCCCTCCCTTGCCCCCTGCCGAGTACTGTCTGTCAATCCTGGCATTCCAGAAGGGCGTCAAGTGATTGGCAGAATTCAAAAGATGCCCCCTACCCCTGGGGGGACATTGGGCCATCCAGGTGTCCTTTGTTCCCTGAGACTTCCTCTCCCGTACCTGATTGGTGGCCCCCATATTCCTTCCCTCCCCCTTTCCCCCGGGTAAAGGGGCTCACAAACCATAAGGTCGAGAGTTCTGTTGGAGCTGTTGCTGTATTCAGAGGCCTCTGGGCCAGTAATAAAGCTCTGGATCGAAACCCTCCATCAGAACCGACTCCTTTCCTTCACCATCACCTTAAAGCTTCTCCGCCAGAGGTAAACCTGAGCTCCTGCATGCCTGGACTTGCCTCCAAGTGCCCAGCTGCAGCATCCAGCTAGCCAAAAGTGTCTCTGGGGTGAAAACACCACAGTGCCACTATTTGGTTCAGCACCAAGGGCCAGACAAGCTCAGGCATGTCCCATCCGGCTATATTAGTACTTATTCTAATAGTCCATTCTTCAGGTTCCTTCTCAAGTCCTTTGATTCTGCTGGCATGAACTCACCCTCTTTCCATGGTTCAGAGTGCTGCTTCAGTAGTACCTGGAAAGGACTTCTTAATAGCATAGTGATAAAAGGAAGACAATACTGCATTAACTTCTACCAGTATTTTTCTTTTTTCAAAACTTTCTGGGTTTAAATAAATTCTTTCTCCACAGCCGCCTCTTCTTCTTGTATCCAGCTGTGCTAATGGCTACAGAGGCAAATTCTTCTTTCTGTGAGCTACAACTAGTTAAACAAGAAAGGCCAGGATGATTTTAACACGAGATTAATCACATCTATTGCTTTTTACTTTTTGGGCAACATTTAACTGTATTAGCCTTACAGACCTATTCCTCAGAACAAAAGCCTCCTCTTTTTAACAGGAAAAAAAAACAGAAAGAAAAAAACCCACTTTACTTTAAAAAATAAACCACCCCGGGTGCTCGGCTCCAGTCATTTTCGCCCCCTCTCTCTCTCTCTTTCCCTCTCTCTCTTCTCTCTCGACCCACTTGCCAGGGTCGAGGCTGCTATCTTGGACTCAGGACCCCGGTAGGCTGGGGGCCACCGCCAGCAGCTCTGCTGCTGAGCCAGCCTGCTCCTGAGATCCCGCTGCTCGTACAAGAGTGGCTAAACACTTTTTAGCTTTGATAACTCCAAACCTGGTGTCCCCAGGTGCTCGTGATATTCTTTTTCTTTATTTAACATATCTTCTTTTACTCTTCAAGGAGGGTCCGTTCTGTTAAACCTTCTCCAGAGCACAGTTTGGCATTGAACAACCTCCTAAACAACCATGTGTTAAGACACTTCCCTGCCCTTCATGTAGAAGCTTCATTCAAACTCTTGTCCTCCTCCAGCACCAAGATATCATCACTCCACATTCCAAAATCCCAGAGTCTGCTATCTACCCCTCCCTCTTCTTCAACTTCTCTCTTTCTCCTCTTCTTACCTTCTTTTCTTTTCCCTATCTTTTTCTCTTTTCTTTGTTTAAACGCACCTCGGACTGTATGAGGTGAGCACACAACTAGTTTACTTCCAAAAAAAAGCTTACAACTTTATTTTACTAGGATTACAGTAGCTGTTAGAGTTTGAATACATACTTGCCAGCTGTGGCTTACTGGGTCCAACATCTTTGATACATAAGCTACTGGTCTCTTTACTCCTCCTCACTCCTGAATTAAAATTTTATGAGCTACTCCATTTTCTACATTTATGTACAAATAAATAGTGTTTTTATAATGAGGGTAAGCTTAAAGCTGGTACTTAGGCCAGTTTTCACTTTAGCTCTTCTAATTTAACATCATTTTCTTTCGTTAATTTTCTGTATAAAAATTTTATTGCTTGTGTGTACCTGTCAATCCATAATCCGCAATATCCCAATAATCCAAGTAGTTTTTTGATTTCCCTCTTTGATACCCTTAATCTTTTTTTTCCCGAGAAAATTCAAAAGTTATACAATAGCCTTTTATCCTCAACTTCAGTTTCTCTGGATAATAAAAGATAGTTTGTATTGACCTTCTTTACTGGGAGAATAGAGGCATTATGAGAAGACACATAAAGTTCTAATGTCTCGTCTTTTATAAGTCCTTTTATTACTGGTTTCAAACCTTCCCGTCCTTCTAAAGATATGGGGTACTGACGTACACGTATAGGACGATCCTCTCTCACTTGTGTGAAAAACGCCAATCACTTGGGGTTTTTTTTAAATTTTAAAAGTTTAATAGTAATAAAATAGTTATAAAAATAGTAATACAATTAGAGTCATAATAATTTGGACAATTTGAATTAGAACAATATGAGACAATAGAGACAAAGAGTTACGGATGTCCGGGTACCTTTTTCTGGGCAGCACGAGCCTGAAAAAGGACACCCATTAACAAAGGATTACCCCTTAAAAACAATAGCCTGTTGCATATTCATACACTTCATACATGATGCATAAATTCCATTCAAATACAGGATTCTGTCTGGTCATCGTCAGCTTCTTCCTCTGAATCCTAACAGTGCCTTTGAGGCGGGAAGAAGTTTGTTTCTTCTGATAAGAGGGCAATAAATTCTTTTTCTCTGAAAGATTTAGGTGTCCTGTGGCTGTTATCTCTCTGCAAGTCCTTTCTTTAAAAAGAGTATCCTACATAGCATAGTTTCTATTTTAACATTTTTTATAACCTAAAACTATATTTAACACACTACTGTTATAAATGATCAAATCGTGTGCCAAAATTATCAAAAAATTTAGCAAAGACTTATTAATTTGTCTGCAAGACCGAAGTTCGGTCTCTGAAACCACCACAAGCAAAGATGCAGTGTCGAGCCCGGGGTCGACACCGGGTGAACCTGGATCTGACCTCCAGAGTGTCAGTCTCCCCCTCGGTTCACAAATGCTGCCTCTTGCAGCGGGGTTTTATACTGTTTATTTTGCCCGAGGCAAAGATGACCAAATTTCCTCTATATCTCTTCACATGCATAGCTGGACAAAGGCTGAGTCCAGGTGTGCCATCGACGTCAATTGGCTTCTGGGAAGCCGTGTATTCAGATGTATCAGTTTGGCGCTGCTGAATATCTTGATAGATGCATTCAGCAACGCGATATTCATACGTTAAGGCATCTATCGTTATCTTAACTTGTGTCCGGGGACTAGTTGAATCTGAATAGGGCAGCTGCCTCCAACCGGGGTGGTCAAAAGACATGGTTTGGATTTCACAATATTTTATACCATACATTACTAGCATGAATTATCACTATTATATACTACAATCCCTCCCCATACATATCACTAATTTAATTCATGCTTCTTTTATAATCCAAATTGCTAAATTTCTTTCATTTCTACTCCTACCCGCCACCATTAAGGGTCTTTCACAAAAAGAGTAACCTTTATTACACAATCCTGTACTCTCCTTGTGGAACACCCTGATATTCCATATTATTTACATTAGTTTTCACTCGTTTCTCAAATTTTGCCAATACTTCGGCAGTGTTGCTGGTATACTTCCTTTCTCCCAATCTCATGATCTTAGATGTGTTGCCTCCGGAAGCCACCTCCGGGTCCATGGGTAGTATTGCTATCCGCATCCCCTGGGCCACAGAATGGATCAGCCTAATAAAACAAGGAATTAGACAGGGCAGGAATAGGATTCCGGCTACTGAACAGAGCACGAAAAACATAACTTTGTTCCACCAGGCCCCATCGAACAATCTGTCCCACCATGAAGATTGCAAAATCAAATTCCATTTTTGAACGGGGACATGGGCCACCTTTTTGATTTCGACTGCCAAACCTCTTATGGTTTCCCCATAATCATCAATTTCAATACAACATTCTGATTCATTGAACTTCCCACACACTCCCCCTTCTTTGGCCAGCAAATAGTCTAAAGCTATTCGATTCTGGTACACAAATGCCTGTACCTGAGTGTGCTGCCGACTAAGTAAATCCAGGGCCTCAGAGATGTGATTCGATACAATTTCCACCACTGCCTGCAGCCGAATCACTCTATTCAGTAGATAAATTGGAGTCCTATACCCGTAGCTTCCATCCTGGGCCCATGTGGCCGGTCCATAATAATCAATTATTCTTGCCACCGGCCACTCTTCCTCCCCCCAAGTTTGTTTACCACTTATCACTGGTATAATCTTTTCAAGCTTCTCCTCTCCCTTCTCAGGGTCTCATACAGTGAAGCCCCTAATAGGTTGCTCTTTGTTTGAGGGAGAGTAAAAAACACTGGCCGGATCATGCCTAAAGTGCATGATCCTTTCCACCTTGAGGGTAACTCACTGTATGCCTTCTTCCCACAAATCCAATAAATTCCATCCGGGGCTTTCCATCTGGTGTTTATTCGCCCTGGGTCTCCCCAGTATTCTCTCAGGCCCTCCAAGGATTGAAAAGGGTTGGAATTTTGACCCAACACAGCCTATTCTTTTGTTCCATTCACAATTTGTCTCATTCTTCCGGCTCCAGTACCCCGAAGGGGGTTCTGGAGCCAGACCTTGCTTTTTGTGTTTGAGTTTACCGTCAGGGTAGATACACAAGGAGTGTATCCCACCATTTCGGTGTACTCCTTTCCTTCTTGACTGATGCAGATGGTTCCAGTCACCCTCTGGTCCAAAATCCATTCCTCAGGTCTCTGTGCCAATTTTGAGACCCTCGGATTGTCCCATTTCAAAAGCTGTTCTGGAGCCAAACCTTCCCCTTTCCAAGGCTATTTTTCTGCTGACTTCAGCCCCTCACAAATCCAACAATTTGACAATCCTAATTCGGTTGCAATCTTTTGCATCAGGTCAATGAACAGGTTCCTGTCCGGGCAAGGTAGTTCCCCATCAGCATATTATTTCTCCAGCAATTCATACTGTTCTCCCAGTGTTTTCAGTCTTTCCTGTTCAACTCATTTTCTCCTCATTTCTGACTCCCTTCGCTTCAGTTCCTGAGTTATTTCTCTCATTCTCCCCTCAGGATCCTCACCGTCTTTATTTCTTGTGAAACAGACCACCTGGTCATATTGCAGGCACACCCTATCATCATTCGCCTGTGCCAAATCCAATATGATTGTGTCATGGTTTGACACTGGCACAATGCCAGTGCCCTCATGAGAACATACTCTCCCTGGTGTCTGCTGTGAGGTGGTACCCGGAATAAACAAAGCAGGGTCCTACTTAGGGGAAAGGAAAAAACTTTATAAACTTAACTACGAAAACTAAACTACAAAGGAGGAGGAAAAAAAAAACACACATGGAAAATGAAAACCGCACAGAAACACTCCCTCTCCTCCTCCCACCAAATTCCCAATACATTTGCATTCCCCAAAATTATCAACCCTCGGTCTGGCACCACCCTTTGAATAATCAAATCCTCAATTCATCAAGAGTAGAAGGAGTCCTTCCTTGTGCCATGGGCTGCTTGTCACAGGTAGCACCGCCCGGAGATCCTTTTGCCATTGTGACATCTTCCTTCCATGCCCGGGGCTCTCACCACCATGCATGGGGCAGGGACCTGCTTTGAGGGGGGTCGTTTTAAGGATGCCTCGTCCCGTTCCAAACAGAGCACAGTCTCATCTCTGGGACTGTTGTCCCCCCCCTTTCTTTTACACCCCCTGGGGCCGAGGGGTCTCAACACAGAACTCTCTTGGCTCTGAGCCCTTGCTTCCCCCTGGAATGCAGTCTGTGTATCACAAGGAAACAGTCCATGGCTATACAAAAAAGAGTCCAGCAAAACTGCCACTCCATCTTCTCCATTCCTCTAACATCTCTCTTCCACTTGCCAGACCCCACCACTGGCCCATTTCCTTCTTCATCCTCTACTCTTATCTCTCTTCTAGGAAGGGTTAATGTTCTGTAAAGTTTTCATTGTCCACAAAGGGTTAAAAGCTCTCACAAGCAGCTGGACTCCTTGCCGTGCCGCACCCCTCCCCCCCCCCCTTCCGCCACAGCAGCACATGGTATCACATTCCAAGATAACAGTCCCAGGCATGGCTCTCTCTCCCTGGGGAGGGGCTGTCCGATGGCTCCTGGGATCTCTCTCTCTTGGCCCTCGGCAGTGCTTTCGATGCCATCTCTCGCTCTCCCCCAGCCGCCTCGTCACCACATCCGCGGCGCGGCCCAAGTGAGGACGAGCTCCACCCCAGCGGCTCGCTCCGGGACTGGGGAACTTGCAGACAGCTGCCCGCGCGGGGGAGAGGCCAGGGGCGAGGCCCGCGCCTCGCCTCCCTCTCTCGCCCTCTCTCTGTCTTTCTCTCTCTCTCACCCTTCCATCCTCGTGGGGGGGGGGCAGGCCTACCTTTCCCAGGGACGCATGGCTTTCCTCTCCCCTCGCCCAGCTGGCAGCTTGGCCGGGGAGAGAGATCTAACACTTCCCGCCAGAAATTCAAAGAGGACTCTGAGGGGGCGAGCCCTGCTTTTAATCCCTGTTTGTGTGTGTGTGTTCTCAGAGGTGTGTCCAAACATCCCCATTGGCCACACCAGGTGCCAATATTAAAATCTGAGCACCCATTGGCCTGACCACAGCATATCCCAGAAATCCCAAAAAACATATTTCCTGTGAAACCACCACAGATTGGTTCTCTGTTCAAGGTAAGTTTGCTATCCAATTTAACATTTATTCCCATCCAATACATTTTCCCGTTCATAATGCATATCCCCAGCCTCGCATTGTCATAACACAATGGATTCACCTGGTGATACGCGACAAAGATCGATTCCGTCTTCCCCCCAACCCTCATGTTTCGGTTGCATTGATTACAAATGGGGATTGACATTATTTCTGCATTTCGTTTTTGTATTTGGTGTTTGTGCTCATCTGACGGCCCATTCCTTGGCCCTGCCTCGGGATTGATACACCAAATCCCTTTTCCAATTCAAACAATTTGACCCTCGTGCCGTTTTCCAACAGTACCTGCCAGGTTCCTTGAGACATTCTTCCGGGGCTTGGTATACTGAGGGTTTCCCGTCCCCTTGCACAACTGGGACCACCTGAGTGCAATTTCCACACTCATCTGCGGAGCTCTCGTTTCCACCTCTCATTGGGATCTCAATGTGCAGACTCTGTGTCCCGCACACAACTAGGCTCAAGCTAATCAAGATTCCCACCAGGTGTACTCCTCTGCCTTTACCTCCGCCCCCTGGGGTGCCACCAGCGGTGAGGAAGACCATCTTCGTGGCAGCAGGAGTATTCTTCGGGGAACACATTCTCTGACCTAGCCGCATACCTCCTTTTAAAAGCACCCCACCGTGACACTCTGATGGCATTGGAGCTGCACGGTATTTTGATTGACTTCCGGCACTCCACATCCAGAATCTCCGCTTTTGATCTAAGCTTCCCACGCACCCTGTTCTGAAAAATCTGAAACCTCTCCTGTGAATCTAATTCAATGATTCCCAAATTTGTGGCTAAGGTTAGGATTCGGTCAGTCAGCTCGAGCTCTTCCTCCAGACACTGAGTGCATAGCCCCTTCGGCCTCTGTCCCCTTCTGCAGTGAACAACAAACACCCCCTGACAATATTCACACTTGAAGTATACAAACGGATAGCATACACAATCTGACAGCATACAACTTATCCGCTCGCCGTCGGTCATTTACAAGGATGTTGGAGTCTGAGTTTCAGGTCGCCTGGGGAAGAAGTGACCCTCCACTCGGGCGCTTCGTCCTGATGCTCGACTTTCTTCACCCTAGACATGTGTGTCCAGCCTTTCTCCGCCGTCCAAATGGCCGTGTCTGTTGTCAGGAGCACAAGAAAAAGACCTTCCCAGTGAGGGGAGAGGGGTACCTCCTTCCACACTTTCACAAGCACTCTGTCACCCAGTTGGATTTTGTGGATAGCGAATCCCAGAGGAGTACTCTGAGCCACTATCCCTTGTTTTCTGAGTTCTTGCAAATTCTTGTTGATTGCAACCAGATATGGTTGAATCTTACAGTCCTCAAGCCTGTGGTGTCCCACCGGCATTCCATGTCTATATGGCATCCCATATAACATTTCAAACGGTGAGAACCCCATCTCCGAATGAGGCATGGTTCTGATATTAAGCAAGGCTAAAGGTAGGCATTTCAACCAAGACATCCTAGTTTCTAAAATCAATTTAGATAACTGCGCCTTCAAGGTCTGATCCATCCTTTCCCCTTGCCCTGAACTCTGGGGATGCCATGGAGTGTGGTATTCCCACCGAATGTCTAGTGCATCAACCATCTGCTTAATAATCTTCGATGTAAAATGTGTCCCTTGGTCCAAATCAATGCAATTCACCACCCCATATCGGGCTACAATTTCTTCCAACAATTTTCTGGACACTGTTTGAACCATTGCCCTTGGGCTAGGAAAAGCCTCCACCCAATAGGTCAATTTGTCCATAATCACAAGCAGAAATTTGAATCTTCCCACTTTTGGCAACTCTGTGAAATCAACCTGAATTCTTTCAAATCGTCGGTACACAAGGGGGCAGCTCCCCAGGGTGGCCTGTTTTGCCCTTGTCTTGTTAATTCTCTGACAAATCAGGCACCCTTGTATCTCTTGTTTGGCCAATTCATAAATTCCCTTGCACCCGAAAAATTTCAAAAATTGTTCTGTCAGGGCCTGTGCCCCCCAATGTGTTCGCTGGTGCAGTTTCCGCAAAATCCTCCTGGTAAAACCTTTGGAAACCAGTTCTCTCCTGTCAGGTAATCTCCACTTACCTTCTTTCAATTCTCCTCCAATATTTTCATAACATTTGATCTCCTTTTCGGAGGGCTGTTTTGCAGAGACAGCCAAAAACTCCAGAACTTTGTGAAAGTTGTAAAGCCGGTATGTTTATTATTACAGCGCCGGATGCATATGGAGATTACTCTCCTTAAAAGGCATGTGTACCTCTGGGAACTTCAGGTCCCTTTTTATCCTTCTCTCAGATACATATGGATACAATTTCACAATAGATTCATACATATTCATTTTTACAAATTTCATGTGACATTTTCCGCTAGTTCTTCTTTATCAGGAAAAATTCTTAGGTCAGGTTGACCTGTTCTTACAGCAGTCTCTCTGTCTCTCTCTATCACCTTCTGTCTCCCCCCCCCCCCCCCCGCCCCCCCCCCCCCCCCCCTTCTCCCTGTCTTTCACTGAATCCTTGAGCCTAGGCCCTGCAGTCAGGCTACATAGTTATGTTTCAAACTACAGACTTAACTCAAAGATGTACATTTCACCTAAATCAAAATGGATTTCTACCCTGGAAAATTTCCAGTTTGCCTCATTCCCCCCTTTCTTAAAAAGGAGGAAGTAAATTCTTTTACTTCATACAAATTCTTATGACAATAAGTATACTTTAGTGCTTTGCCATTTACGTTTGATAAGGAAGTTAACACAGCTACTTGCTGTAGTATTCTCCAATCCCAAATTAGCAATATAATGGATAATCTTAAACTTATTCTAACTAATATTAACAAAACTACAATGGGATGACACAACTTATTAAAGATCCTGTTTGCAGTTTGTGACTACTTGTCGTGGTTTGACCGGAAATGGGACATCTAAGATATGTTTTTTGTGCTGTGGTCACCAATGAGTGTTCGGATTTTAAGATAGGCACCTGGTTTTGACCAGTGAGGCATTGGATCCGCCTCTGAGACCACAAACCCAAGAGGTTAAAAGCAGGGCTCTTCTCCCTCAGAGTCCTCTTGAATTTCCGGTGGGACAGAGCTCCTTCTCTTCCCCCCCAGCTCAGCTGCTGGCTGGGGGAGGGGAGGGGAAAGCCACGTGGCCAAAGTGAAGTAAGCCTGACCCAGAAGGATGGAAGGGTGGATGCAGCGAAATACCGAGAAGCACTGAGCAGTCAGTTCCCCCCCCCACCATCTTTTAGAGATGGAGAGAGAATGCAGCCTGTGCTGAACTAAGTTACCTTGAAACTTGATATCATGTGCCGGCAGCACGGCTGAGAAGAAAAGAAGGAGAAGGCAGCGAGCAGCCCAGCCGCTTAAAATAGCTTTTAACCCTTTGTGGATAATGAAAACTTCACAGAACATTACCTTTCCTAGAAAAAGGATAAGAGTGGAAGATGAAGGAAGAAATAAGCCAGTAAAGAAGTCTGGCAAAGAGAAAGAAAGATGTTGAAAGAATAGAGAAAAAATAGAGTGGCATTTTTTTTTTTGCTAGACTCTTTTGTTGTTATATCCATAGACTGTTTCCTGGTGATACAAAGGCTGCATTGCAAAGAGAAGCAAGAGCTCAGAGCCAAGAGAGTTCAGTGTTGAGACCCCTCGGCCCCAGGAAGTGTAGAAGAAATGAGAGAGACAAAAGTCCCAGAGATGAGACTGTGCTCTGCTTAGAACGAGACGAGGCATCCTTAAAAAAGTCCACCCTGAAAGCAAGCCTCTGCCCCATCCTATGCAAGGTAGTGAAAGCACCTTGCATAGAAAGAAAATGTCACGAGATAGCAGAAAAGACTCCAGGCAGTGCTGATTGTGACAAAAAGTCCGTGGCATCAAAGAAAAACTCCGTCTACTCTTCATAAGCTGAAGATTTGATTTTCTAAAAAGTAGTGCCACACCGAGTGTAGATAATTTTAGGAAATGTAAATGTACTAGGGATTTGGTGGGAAGAAGAAAGAGAAGTGTTTCTGTGTACTTTTCATTTTCCTTGTGTTTATTTTTCTTCCTTTGTAGTTTAGTTTTTGTAGTTTAGTTAATAAAGTTTTTTTTCTTTTCTTTTTCCCTAAGTAAGAGCCTGCTTTGCTTGTTTCCAAGTACCACCTCACAGCAGATGCCAAAGAGAAAGAATTTTCATGGAAGCACTGGCATTGTGCCAGTGTCAAACCATGACACTACTTAAAGATCACATCTTACTAGTGATGATCTGCATTTTGTTTTATTCTTTGAAGAATTCTAGTTATTTCTTTTTGTATCATGTTGGACAGTTCTCTCTGCTTTCTTGGGTTTTTCTTCAAGATCTCTAGTAGGTCTTGGTGCTTAATTAATTGTTTTACTAATGTAAGGTCCATTCCAATAGGAGTAGGTGATAGTCTGTGATTCATTGTATAATTCGTTTCAATCAACTGGTGGGATGTCACTCGGACTAAGTACGAAAAACCACACTCGCTAATCTTAACAAATTACAAATACAAAAATTAAAATGATTTCTGCTAGACAAAATAACATGGTTGTTATCAGTCTTTACAGCAGCACAAGCAGTTCTTAGGCATACACAGCTTTTACCAGTATATACGAGCACAGTTTTCTGGTCAGTGACTGGATGAATTTCCAAGTGGCAAATACTCTGTTCAGTGTCTAGACACACATCTTGAGCATTAGTAGTATTGCTTTCACAAATGAATCTCATATGTTCTCTACTAATACAGGATTCTAAGTTTACTGTTTGCCACTTTTCATTCACTTTTCGTGCTCACACTCTATGTTCTGAAGGGCAGAGCACAGTTTTTTCATTATTTAATCTTAGAGCAATGATGGGGTGGATAACATAAACAATGGCATTACATATTGTAAGAGTCTGTCCGAAATACCCTTCATTTTCCTGCCTCACGATTGTCATGGAAGACCTCTGAAAAAACTGTTAAGCCAGTGGGGAGGGGAAAGTCACGCGATTGTCAGCTTGTTTCTACAGGTGTTATTTGCATAACACGCCGTGCTGAACACAGAGGGCGTCCTGCCCCTTCTGAACAATGGACTCTCTCTCTACCTCCTGGCCTGCCTGGCTTGAGCTTTGGATGGTCTCCCACAGAAGACCCCTCTTGCCTGCCCTCAACCATCATGACAGACAAGCAGAAAAGGTTTCTTCATCAAGAAATCAATACAAGAAACTCCCCGTGCAAGAAAACCCCCACTGCACCTTCCTCCAGAGACTGGGACTGAACTCCCCCACTTGCTTGGAGTTGTGCAGTGGAGGGGGAAAGATTGCCCAGAACAAATGCACCTGCGAGCATTGGGCCATGAAAACAATGGTCTTTGCCTGTTGCTTGGTTTGGACTCTGTGTACCCCCCTATTTGGTTTTTTCCCCCTCCCTAGAGACCTTTTGTTTCGGCTTCCCTTCCCCCAACCAAAAAACAGTATAATTGGAGCCCCAGTTAGCCGTACTCTTCGAGATCTCCCTGGACGTGGACTGGCGAACCTTCGACAGCTGGACCCTCGAAGGACAAGAGCAACACCACACTTCGGTAGCTATACCCATTCCCCCTTTTTCCTCCCTTCTCTTCCCTGATTCCCTCACCAACGCACCACAGTTGTAGTTCTATTAATAAACAAAACCTGTTGATTTTATTGCTGTAAATCCCCTGTGCCTTGGCTGGTTATTTTGCACCTAAAAATCACCGCATCATCTGTCCACTGGGACGGATCACGACACATATGGTGAGCACAAAGGCAGTAGCTACATTAGAAGCAGGAACGTAGGTGAAATTTACTATAGTTTACCAGGATTGAAACTTCTTTTCAAAATCAATCCCATTATCTCAGGCAATTTTCTGAATTTCAGCTGGAAAATTACCTTCACCCCCTTCCTGTATGATCAGAGCTGCCGTTGCCTGCATCTATAACTGTGTTTGTATACAACTGCAAGTTAAAGACACATTATCTTGAACTGTGCTAAGTGCTTCTACTGTTAACTTGTGGTCTTGGTCCCTGGCCTTTTCTCACTTTGACAGTGCTTTTGAAATGTGCTACTGACTAATTTCTAATGCCAATAGAGATGACTGTAAAGGTTGCTTCAATTTTGTTAGGCCACCTGCTGCAGTGGCCAGTTTATTCATCAGTATTTCTGAATCAATTCTATTTAAAACTCTTTATCTTTTCTTTAATATCTCAGTTAGATCTTTTCTTATTCTGCTCTTGAGATATACCTGTCTTGGTAACCATGTTGTCTAGCCCTCAAAGGATGTTCTTAGGAAAGAGGAGCAGGCTGGTTGGATTTTTGAGATGTTCTCGTTCTTGCCATTCTTGCTCTTCATATACCTGATTCCCGTGGATTACTACAGTGGATAGGTTTAAATCTTTTATCTCAGAAAGTTCTCCCATGAATCTAGTATACTGATTAAAAGCCTGGGACTAAGGCTATTCAGCATTGCTTTGGATAGAGGTACTCTCTTGTTCTAAAACTTCAGTTATAATTACATACAAAATAATTCTGTAAACCAAAGTACGAACTACCCTCAACTGCAATATACTCATTTTGTCTGAGTAAGTTTTAGTCTCAGTTCATTGTCTCCTGGTGTCACTCTCCAAGGGGCTCTTGGGGCCTTCTTCACTCGAGAGTGGTGGATCCAGGCATTCTGCTCCTTGATCTTGATTGTGGTGAAGGTGGTGAGAAGTACTTACAGTGGCCCCTCTCACTGTGGTTCCAAAGTCTTTTCTGCAAGAGGTTTAACATATACATAATCTCCAGACTGTATGTTATGTACTGGCTCATCTAACTCCTTGCTCCGAGTTTCAGCCACGTGTTTTCAATTTCTTTGAGCTGTTTGCTTAAGGCCACCATGTAGGTGGCTAGTGTTACTTCTCTAATGCGGGTGGACATTCTCTTTTGTATTCTATATGGTCTTCTATAAAGCATTTCAAAAGGACTCAGTTTTCTTTTAGCCTGAGGTTTAGTTCGAATTTGCAATAGTGTCAGTGGAAGAGCTTGGGGCCAGGGTAGATTAACTTCCTGCCCCAGTCTTACAATCTGCTGCTTAATCAAATGATTCATTTTCTCTACCTGGCTGCTTGATTGGAGGCGGTATGGAGTGTGAAGTTCCCAATCTATTCTCAGGAGGCTTCTAATCTGTTGCACTATTTTGGAAATGAAATGTGATCCTCTATTTGAGGATATTGTGGCTGGAACTCTGAAGCGTGGTATTATTTCTTGTAATAATACCCTGGTCACCTCTCAAGCTTTGACAGTTCTGATGGGGAATGTTTCTGGTTACCTTGAAAATGTATCTATCAATACCACTAAATACTGATACCCCCCTTTCCTTGGGAGTTCTGAAAAGTCAATTTGCCACTGCTGTCCAGGCTCATGGTGTCTCCCAATCTGACCAAGTTTCGACCTGGGGGTATTTTTGGAGTTAATCTGGAGGCAAGGATCACACTGTCGGTTTACCTGAGTAATAGTGGCATATAAATTCCTGACAACGATTCTTTCAATTAGATGTGTGTTCTAGAAAGCTTGTGGAAACTACTACTTCAAAGTCAATACTTCATTTTGATGCACTCTGTATCACTGGCAGTCTTGGTCATTTTGGGAAAGGAGCCACATTTTATAAAAACTTTTAAGTAGTTAGGCCCCAGTGTGTTTTCTAGTGCTCCTCCAACACTAGTGACCACGAAAGTGGGAAGAGATTACCAGCTCTCTTTCAATGGTAACCCACCCCTTGTGGTTGTATGTCTCTTTTGATTAGTATTATTATATTCTGGCTTACCTTCGAGGAAATCTGTCTCTAATTACTTCACCTTTTGCTGCTTTCTTTGCCTCTCCATCTGCCAGCTCATTTCCTTCTTCTAATTCTGAGCTCACTCTCTGGTGTGCCTTAATATGCCTTTTCAGGCAGCTGAACTGCTTCTAGCAGCCAGATTGTCTCTTCTTTCCTTGTGAGGTTAGCAGTCTTCTCTCCTTCTAGATGGCTCCATGTGCATGCACGACTCTGAATGCATATTTCGAGTCTGTATAGATGTTTATTTTCTTTTCTTTTTGCTGTTTCTAAGGCATGGCTCAGTGCATTTATATCAGCCTTCTGTGCAGAGGTACCTGTTGGTAAGGGTCTAGACTCTACTACCTCTCTGCAGGTAATTACTGTGTACTTAGCATGTACACTGGCAGTGTAGCTACTCCTGTCAGTGAACTAGGTCTCTGCATCGTCCAGAGAAGTGTCTTTCAAATCTGGGCATCTGGAGTAGGTGGCTTCAATGGTCTCCAGGCAATCGTGGTGTACTGCTTCACCTTGATTCCACTGAGAAAGGAAACTGGGTTGACAATATTAGTCACCACTATCTCTACATCATCTTCCTCTACCATGATGGCCTGGTATTTCAGGAACCTCTGTGGTGAGAGCCAGTGGTTGCCCTTTACTGCTAGTACTGCAGACACTGTGGGACACTAGCACAGTCATTTTTGTCCCAGGGTAAACTTGCATGCCTCTTGAATATTCAGCACGACTGCTGCTACAGCTCTGAGGCAACTTGGCTATCCTTTGGCAGTTGCATCTAGTTGCTTGGAGAAGTAAGCAACTGCCCTCTGGTATGGACCCAAGTCCTGAGCCAGTATTCTCAGGGCAATTCTTTGTCTTTCATGGGAAAACAGAAAGAATGGTTTACTTACATCTGGAGGTCTCAAAGCTGGAGCTGACATGAGGGCACTCTTTAGCTGGTGAAAGGCCCATATGGCTTCTTTTGTCCATTGGAGATCTCTGTTTCTGTTGGCAATAAGAGCACAGAGGGGTCTGACGAACAGTCCATAATTATAAACTTACAGTCGGCACCACCCTGCCATGCTTAAGCAGGTTCAGAGTTCTTTTATTGTCTGGGGTTTCGGGGTTTGGCATATGGCTTCCCTGCCTTAAAGTCTGTTGCCCAGTACTCACTTCGTACTCCAGGTAGATAACTTTCTGTTTCACTACCTGTGCCTTTTCCTTTGATACTCTGTATCTTTGGAGTCCTAGGAAATTTGAAAGGTTTACTGTCTAAACCACACATGCTTCTTTCATCTGAGTGGCTACTAGAAGATCATCTACGTATTCCAACAGCCTTCCTTCTTCTTGTGGAGCTTCTCAGGACTCTGGATCTTTGCAAGTTGTTCTCCAATCGGAGTGGGGGAATTTTGAAGTCTGCAGGCACATCGACCATGTGAGCTGTGTTTTGCACTGCTTCTAGGGCTTTCTCATTTGAATGCAAAAATTTCTGTCTGGCTTCGTGGATAGGGAGGCAAAAGAAGGCATCTCTCAGGTCTAAAACAGTAAACTAGGTTAGCTCAGGTGTTAAACAAGTTTAGTAAAGTATACGGATTTGCTACTACAGGGTGTAAATTCTTTGTTATCTTATTGACAGCCCTCAATCCAGTACTATCAATTATTGGACTGATTTCTTCTCTATCTTCTTTTTGAGGGGGTACTGCTCAATTCTCACTGGTTGTGTTCCTTCTTTAAGCTTGATTTCTATGGAGGGGCATTTTGGTACAGCAGAGGTCCATACTTCCGAAAATACTTATTTACTTATTCTAATATCTCTTTACTAATGTCCTTAATTTGAATGGCTGTTAGTGTTAAGCCTAACATCTTTATATCATTTGCCTCCAGAGTAACTTCTTCATTTGAGAATGTTTAGTGAATTGAGCATATACAAAAGCTTCTAAGTACATATGTTACTTTAAAGGTTTGCAAAAGTATGCCTTCTCAGACTGGCCAGTTGTTCCCCACTTTACAACATAAACATTCTCCACAGGTATTAAAGTTTTATTTAAAACTGAATATATGACTCCTGTATCAACTAAAATTCTACTCTTTTCTTTCTTCTGATCTCACTGCCTCTCGCAGAGGGCTCTGTTACCTCTTAGTTCTGGATGAAATTGGACTGCCAGGAGGGGGATGGGTACGAATGGGTATACCTTTGGAGCCTGAGTCCTCTTCCCGTTTGGGGAGGTCATCTTCATCTTTCTTCCTTTACTTTAGGAGGAGCCTTTAACAAATCATATGTACTCATTTTGCAAACTGAAATCGCTTTGCGTTTCAGCATGATAATATTTGTCTGTCTTCATACATTACTATCTTATGCTGCATGCTGAACAACAGGTTTGATTTGCCTTCTCTTTGCCTTGTTTTCCTTTTCAAGGGCTAAGAGCAGTGGATCTGAGGGCGGTCTGATCTCACAGTCCTTTTGCCATTCTTGGTGATTTCTTTACACAAAAAACATATCAGCATACGAAACCTCATCTCATTTACCTTCTCATCTTAAAAACAGCATTAACTGCAATGAGGTATTATTGTATTCTGGCTTACTTTTGAGGAAAATCTGTCCATAATTACCTCACCTTTTGCTGCTTTCTTTGCCTCTCTATCAGCCAGCTCATTTCTTTCCTCCAAATCTGAGCTTACTGTCTAGTGTGCTTTAATATGCTTTTTTAGGCAGCTGAACTGCTTCCAGCAGCCGGATTGTCTCTTCTTTTTTTGTGAGGTTAGCAGTCTCCTCTCCTTCCAGATGGCTCCATGTGCATGCATGACTCTGAATGCATATTTCGAGTCTGTATAGATGTTTATTTTCTTTTCCTTTTGCTGTTTCTAAGGCATGGGTCAATACATTTATCCCAGCTTTCTGTGCAGAAGTACCTGTTGGTAAGGGTCTAAATTTGATTACCTCTCTGCAGGTGGTCACTGCATACCCAACATGTCTGTTCCCATTGGCAACGTAGCTACTTCTGTCAGTGAACCAGATCTCTGCATTGTCCAAAGGAGTATTCTTTTAGTCTGGTCAGCTGGAGTAGGTAGCTTCAGTGGTCTCCAGGCAATCGTGGTGTACTGCTTATCCTTGATTTCTACTGAGAAAGGAAACTGGGTTGACAATATTAGTCACCACTATCTCTACATCATCTTGCTCTACCATGATGCCTGGTATTTCAGGAACCTCTGCGGTGAAAGCCAGTGGCCACCCTTTACTTCCAGTACTGTGAGCACTGTGTGGGACACTAGCACAGTCATTTTTGTCCCAGGGTAAACTTGCATGCCTCTTGAATATTCAGCACGACTGCTGCTACAGCTCTGAGGCAACCTGGCCATCCTTTGGCAGTTGCATCTAGTTGCTTGGAGAAGTAAGCAACTGCCCTCTGGTATGGACCCAAGTCCTGAGCCAGTATTCTCAGGGCAATTCTTTGTCTTTCATGGGAAAACAGAAAGAATGGTTTACTTACATCTGGAAGTCTCAAAACTGGAGCTGACAGGAGGGCACTCCTTAGCTGGTGAAAGGCTTGTGTGGCTTCTTTTGTCCATTGGAGATCTCTGTTTCCATTGGCAGTAAGAGCATAGAGGGGTCTGACGAGCAGTCCATAATTATAAACTTACAGTCGGCACTACCCTGCCCTGGCTGAGAAGGTTTGAAGTTCCTTCATTGTCCTGGAATGCTCTTCCCAGGGAGGTGGTAGAATCATCATCTCTGGATGTGTCTAAAAAGACTGGTTATGGCACTTGGTGCTATGGTCTGGTTGAGGTGTTAGGGCATAGGCTGGACTTAATGATCTTAGAGGTCTCTTCCAACCTCATTTTTCTGTGATTCTGGGGTTTTGGGGTTTGGCATATGGCTTCCTTGCCCTAAAGTCTGCTGCTCAGCACTCACTTCTTACCCCAGGTAGATTACTTTCTGTTTCCCTACCTATGCCCTTTTCTTTGATACTCTGTATCCTTGGAGTCCTAGGAAATTTGAAAGGCTTACCCTCTAGGCCACACATGCTGCCTTCGTCCGAGTGGCAGCTAGAAGATCATCTACGTACTGCAACAGTCTTCCTTCTTCTTGTGGAGTTTCCCAGGACTCTGGATCTTTGCAAGCTGTTCTCCCATCGGAGTGGAGAAATTTGAAGCCTTCAGGCACATGGACTATGTGAGCTGTGTTTGAATGCAAAAAAAATTTCTGGCTGGCTTCATGGATAGGGAGGCAAAAGAAGGCATCTCTGTGATCTAAAACAGTGAACCAGGTTAGCTCAGGTGTTAAACAAGTTAGTAAAGTATATGGATTTGCTACTATAGGGTATAAATTCTTCTGTTATTTTATTGACAGCCCCCAAATCCTGTACTATCCAGTATGACCCATCATTTCAATGGTTGTTAATGTTAAGCCTAACATCTTTATACTCTTTGCCTTCAGAGTAACTTTTCTCATTTGAGAATGTTTAGCAAATTGAGCATGTACAAAAGCTTCTAAGCACATATGTTACTTTAAAGGTTTGCAAAAGTATGTCTTCTCAGACTGGCCAGTTGTTCCCCACTTTACAACATAAACATTCTCCACAGGTATTAAAGTTTTATTTAAAACTGAATATATGCTCTTGTATCAACTAAAATTCCACCCTTTTATTTTGGAGCCTAAGTCTTCTTCCCTTTTGGGGAGGTCATCTTTATTTTTCCTCCCTTACTTTAAGAGGAGCTTTTAACAAATCGTGTATACTCATTTTGCAAACCAGTGGGTCCGAGGGTGGTCTGGTCCCACAGTCGTTTTGCCATTCTTGGTGATTTCTTACAACAAAAACACATCAGCATACAAAACTTTATCCCATTTACCTTCCTATTTTAAAATAGCATTAACTGCAATAAATCTTTTTATTTTCTGAGCTGCCCTTACTGGCAGCTTTGTTCCAGTGAGCCTCTCTCAAAAGGAGTTTAATTCAGGAACTTCTTAGCTCTGGTTAGTTCTCATTATCTCCTTCTCTTTATGCTATCTTGTTTCTCTCCACCCCTAAGCCTTACAGTGTCTTTTCTCTGTTTTTCCTCATACACAGACATGCAGGTGGCAGGTATCAGATGTGATTCTCCACACATAAGCTTTAGGATCTCATGTTCCGAATTGGCTTGGTCAGGAACCTATAATTTACACTTGAGACACAGAACAGTAATACTAGCACTTCTCACGAACTCTGCATTGCACATAAGGTGCCAGCCTCTCAAGGCATCAAAAACTCCCAGGAATTGCCTGCAGGCTATCTTGTTTATCACTTCGGCATTTGCCACTTAACTTCTAGGGCAAGTTGTTTTCAGTCTAAGCTTACTGAAGTTCTCCTCTTCACAATCTAATTAAAGCACTGTGTCTACTGACACTCATTTTACTGCCTTGCAAAAGGCTTGTTACAGCAGAAACTCTGATATGCTTACAAACACAGACACACGCATGCACGTGCCCCCCCCCCTTATCTCAAATTCACTAGAGCCAGGGCTTGAATCACTGTGGGGGGGGGAATTGGGAATTCTTCGAATTCCTTTAATTCGCTTTACCATAGTTAAACATAAATCACCATACCATAGTTCTTTTGTGTAAAATGCTACTCTTGTTGCAAACAGAATCCTAAAATCTCTACAAACACCACAATACAATCTGAGAATCAATTACCACAATGCAGTGGAAGAGAATCACCACACAAAATCATTGGGAAAGGGCATATCTCTCAAAGTGCCCACTTTTCTCAACACAACACAGCATACCATAATTCAGCATTTACTCACATCAGCTTTCCTTGGACACAACCAAAATAACAGCACGCAGTAAAATTCCAGAGATCAAGTTCAAACATCCAGGGCAAAGAAACTCTCTGAGTTCGTATTCACAAACAAATCACTACATTTAAACACAATAAATACTATCTACTTGTTCTACTTCTCCGCGGGGCACTCCTCTCCCTGCCCCCACAGCTTGCTGCAGCCAGCGCTTCAGGCTTCACTCGGCTGCTTCGGACATGGGTAGGACTCACCCTCCCTGCCATGGGTGAACTCACTTGTCTGCTCTCTCTTTCATACGCTACACACTCGCAGAATTAAAGACACATTGACATTAACCACACAGTGCATTAACCATACAATGATACAGTGTCCGGACACTACACACACACAAACACACATGGGTTCACTCGACCTACCCCCAAGAGTCGCTAGCGGCCTGCTCTATCAGAACAGTGAACCCCCGTCTCTATCAGCTGCTCTATCAGCTGCACCTAGACGTCTCTGAGTGATTTTACTTCCTAATTCTCTCTCTATCCCGGGGGCCCCTCAATACATAATACATACCGTATCCTCCTCCGCAGGCCAGCAGGTCCTTGTCTGTCCTCGCAGGAGGCAAGCTGAGGCGAGCGGAGCTCCACCAGGAAAATCCTGGGGCGCGCCTTGGAGGTCCGTCTATCCCCCCTGCCCCTGCGGGGACAGAGAACCTCCTGCCTGACTCACCATAATGTTTTGCGGAGAAAAGAAGAGAACTAAACAACTTTAACAAAGTTGTATAGAACTGGTATGTGTTTATTGCAGCACTGGACGCATGCATACCTTAAAGGTACCAAAAGGGCATGCGTACCTCTGAGAACTTCAGGTCTCTTTTTATCTTTCTTCTACATACATATGCATACAGTTTTACAATAGGCTCATACATATTCATTTTTATGGACTTCGCGTGACATTTGCCACTAGTTCTTCTTTATCAAAAGGAATTCCTAGGTCAGGTTGTCTTGGCCTTGTTTAGTCCTTGTTTTTCTTTATCAATCTCTTCAGTATCTCTGTCTTGCAGTTTCCTCTTCAGCTTTGGCTTACAGACTTTTTACCTTTTTAGACTTTTAACTTAATTCAAAAAAGATTTCTGCTTTGAAAAATTTTTCACTCTGTCTCACACTGACCTGGTAAATGGGATGAGGCTTTTTATGTTGATGCTTTTATGAAATTGCAGAGATTCAAATAGTCAGAAAAAATGCAAATTGGGAGGAGATATGTTAATGCTATGTGATAAAGGAGCCCTGGAAAATGTTAAAGATAGGATCTGAAAATGTTAGGCTTTGTGTTTTCTCAGATCACTGCACCTGCGTAAGCAGTATGATAAATGATATAATTGTTAGATGTGATGATTGTTTAGTAATTAAATATAATTATTACATAATCATAAGAAGAATCATGAGAAACTATGTTGGAAATTTAAGGGGAGGGCTATTCTCGGCTGAAATCTATGTATCCAATAGAACAATATAAGTTTAATAATTTCCATGAAAGTTATATAACAATAGAATATAAAAACATGTTCGTCCCAAATGCATGTTGGAGTCAGATTTGGGTAGAAAATACCCCTGATTACCAGAGCTCTTAATAAAAGCACCTGCATATAATCGCTTATGTGATTATGTGTTTCTGAACACTAACATTTTGGCGACCCAGATGGGACCCTGTGAGTGCTGCTGAAGCAAGTTTCCCTACTTGACCACACTCCAGTCGGCACCGAGGGATTTCTCGGGGAGCTCAATCGGCGGCGACCGCTTCTGCCGCTCACAAAGTCCCCGGGAGAAAGGTAAGGTGCTTTTTACTTTGGTTTTGGGTGCCTGCCAATAAGACGCAGCGAAAGCTACGCTTGGATTGGGCTAAGGAATTCCTGGTAGTAACAGCCTAGGCGCCATTCCGTAAGCGTTACAGGTGTGGTATTTGTGGTGTATTTGGAATGGAGAAGCTTAAAGGGATTTTGCGCAACAATGCCTCTATTCCACAAACTTCTCCTTTGGGGTACTTATTAGCACATTGGAAACAGGGCAATTTTGGGGAAGAATTACGTAAAGCTAAGTTGATTGATTATTGTAATACATGGTGGCCAGGATATGTCTTGGAGAATGGCGAAAAATGGCCAAAATATGGGACTCTGCAATATAACACTATTTCACAGTTAATGTCATTTCGTAAAAAGGAAGGAAAATGGGATGAGGTTCTGTATGTTGATTTGTTTTTCTATTTACGAGGAAAGCCAGAATGACAGGATGAATGTGGATTAATGGTGGTTAAAACATCTGCAAGTGATAAGTCTGGGGTTTGTGAGGAACGTTGTTTAGAACATTTGGCATTGAAAGAAAGTCTGAGTAGGGAAAATTATACAGATATTGATTTACAGGTAGCTCCAATAAGACCAAGAGCACCTAACCCTATCCCACCTGTTTCATCTGTCCCTATCCCACTGCCTGTCCCTACCCCACCTAGTCCTGAACCTGTCTCGTCTAGTACACCTTTCCCTCTTTATCCTCCTCTTCCATCGTCACCTGATCCCTCTTCCTCGGAAGATGAGCAAAACCTAACTGTGATAGAAAGGAGAGAGAGGGAATCAGCGACCCCGGTAGCCCACAGAACCCAAAGTCGGTCAAAGCTTGCCCCAGTTGTGGATAGAAAAGACATAGGCAGACAAAAACAGACTGTGATTGCCCCCTTGCAACAAGGTGTAGGAGTGAAATGGCCAGTATTTGTAAAAGTGCCTTTCTCTCCTGCAGATTTAGTTATTTGGAAACAATCAACCAGAACTTATAGAGAAAATCCTGATAAAATGGCACAAGTAGTAAAAATGGTTATAAAAACTCAGAATCCTGACTGGGATGACATACAAGTAATATTAGATACTCTGATGGATTCGACTGAGAAAGAGATGGTACTTAAGGTAGCCAAAGAAAGGGCAAGAGAGGATATCAGAAATGGACTCATAATAGGGAATTTGGATGAAAATTTCCCAACTGAGGATCCAAAATGGGACCCTAATTTATTTTGCGATATGAGGAAATTACAGAAATATCAGGAGTGGATCCAAATAGGAGTTCAGAATGCTGTGCCCAAAACTATAAATTGGTCTAAACTGTATGAGGTTCGGCAGGAAAAGAAAGAATCTCCCACTGCGTTTTTGGAGAGGCTTAAGGAGGTAGCAAGAAAATATACAGATCTCCAAATGGACACAGAACAAGCAAAGGTTCAGCTCGCTCTCATATTCTTGGAGCAGTCACAGGATGACATTTGGAAAAAATTGCAAAAATCAGAAGGAAAGGAATTAAGGAATTTGGATAAGCTACTTGAAGTAGCCTGGAAGGTATATAATAATTGAGAAAGAGAAGCTAGTAAAAGGTAGCAGCAAAATCTTTTGGCAGTAATACAAGGAAAAGGGAACCCTAATTTCAGGGGACGTGGCAAGAATAGTCGAGGTAGGAGACCAGTTATGCAAGGGTTAAGCCATAATCAATGTGCATATTGCAAGCGGGAGGGACATTGGAAACAGGAGTGTCCAGACTTGAATAACCAGTTTCACCCGGGCAATCAGTTCCAGTAGGGAAACGTTACCAAGGCGATGGTTTTGGGGGAGTATACCAGCTGACTAGACATGGAACCGGTAAAACAGGTTCAAGAGCCTGTTATAAATATACAGTTAGGGCATAAGGAGGCCAGATTTCTAATAGCTACAGGAGCTACTTACTCTGTCCGAAATGATTTGCAAGGACAAATTGGGGACAAGGAAACAACAATAGTCAGGGCTACAGGGAAGGAAGAAAAACGGCCATTTTTGCAACCCCTAGATTTGTGTTTTGGGAACAAGGTTTTAACACACGAATTCCTATACGTACCTGTGTCACTGACATCTTTTGTGAAAAATCCTTTCTTAGGATTTTTCCTGCTGGAGCTGAGAAGTTTCAGCAACAAATGTAAACAATTTTTATCTGCTGCTGTGGAATGCAACAGGTCCACCTGTGATTGGCCCCTCTTGGATGTTTATAATTAATGGCCAATCAAGACAGAGCTTTCTCGGACAGAGTCTGAGAAAGCTGCCTTTGTTATTCATTCTTTTCTATTCTATTCTTAGCTTAGCTAGCCTTCTGAGGAACCTTTTCCTTCCTTTTCTTTTTAGTATGGTTATAATGTAATATATATATCATAAAATAGTAAATCAAGCCTTCTGATCATGGAGTCAACATTCTCGCCTCTCTCTTCACCTGCAAACCCTTGTGACCACCGTCACAATTGGTGACCCCTCGACTGAGGAGGACAACTCATCACTTGGTGAGACCCCAGAGGAGCTGCTGCACTGGGTAAACCCCGAGTTTGTGGCATTGGTCACCTCAGAAATGAGCACAGAAGTGGATTCTAGCCAGGAACTGAAGAACTGAAGATCCTGATTTGGACAGAGTTCACAGCAAGGCTGACCACAAAGAGAACCTTCTGAAAAGCCTCCAGGAAGATGGCCGGAAAGCCTAGCAGCACCATGCAGTTGGCCAGAGAGTGCTGGACATTGTCACAAGGTACTGTTCATTTTTCCCCTCCTGAAAATGATGCCATTCATAGTTTGTGTGATGCCTAATTTTGCCCCAAAAGGCGAGAATAACTGTCTAAGAGACTCAGTTTAAGTCAAATAGACAGGAGGTATTTTATTAACAACGCGCGTTGGAGAAATCACTAAATGGATTTCTGATTTCTGATAGCAAAAGCAAGCCTTTTATACAGTTTTGAATGTAGTATTGCATCAGATCATATACATAATCATATCTTTGCAGGCATATTCATATGGGGCGTGGTGTAGGCGGAGCGTGGGCGGGGACATCTCTTTTGAGGATCATCTTGGTGGTACTCCCTGTTGCCTTCCTCATGGGCGGGGGTCTCCTGATGAGTCTTCCTCCTTGAACTTTTGAACCGTTTTCCTAATATGGCCAATTCCCGGTGTACCTGGCTTGCTCTCCATGGCTTGGCGAGGCTCTTAGGGTCGGTTTGACATCGTTATCTCAGAATTTGCTTAGCCCATTAGTTTCCCATCCCTATCTTCCTTCCCTGTCATTGTGTTCCATACCTTAGCTGATTTATAGCTCTGGGTGTTTCCTAAATGCTATGCTTTCTTCAAATGCTTCACATTCTGTGTTTTAACTCATTATTTCTTGAAGGCTATCTGTTTTGGGGCTTCATTTCCCCCCTTTTCTTCTAACTTACGAATTCTTTCGTCAAGTTCTAATCTTATAGGGCTCTAATACGCTCGCACTATAGCTTAAATCATTTGGGTCTTTATCATTATGATTCTTATTCATTATGATTCTTACTAACTAAACTACAATTACTAATAGCATTGGGTGCACCAGGTAGTTAAAGACCTGTGTAGCTGTTGGAGAGTACCCTGTAAAAATATCTCACCAGTGATGCTGGCCTACTCGTTCTACTTCAGTCAGGACATCCTTTATCTTCTCTGAATTATGTTCTACCTGCCATACCATTCGTTTAGTCGTTTCACTCACCTTTTGCATTAATTTCTTTACTTTAGGATGTGTGAGTATGTAATTTCGGTATCTCTTGATATAGGTTAAATTCTGCGTTAATTAGCTGTTGGGTAGTTATTGGGACAGTGTAATCAAAAGCAGAACTTACTATCTTGATGAAGTTGCATACACAGAAGTTAGTATTGTTATTCTCTTCTTGGTAATTATCTATGGTGACATTGTCACAAGCTGTCCTCACGCAAGCACACCCGTTCCCTATATAGTAAACTTGTGATTGTGTTCTATTATGCGAAAGCATTTCAAAGGTACATACACTATTTTCAGCATCTAGGCATAAATCTTCTGCTTCTACTACAGCGTTTTCGCAAACATAGCTCAATTGTCTTCTAAAAATACATGCTTCTGTGCTAATCGATTGCCACCTCTTTTGATATAATCATAACTGGCCCAGACATTATGGTCTATTGGCTTGACAATGACATCTTGATATATTGTCCCTAGAGTGAGGATAGGAAAGATAGAGGACATAGTAATTTACTAATTGCCACCAGGCTTGGTGGTCCCTCTCAAATTGTGTAGCTTTCACTTCTTTCCTCCCTTCTTTCTTTTGAGTTTTGCTGTTCCCCACTTTCCTACCCTCGACCTCTGAAGGTTCTCGATGCACTGATCCAATGCTTGGTCTGGATCCCCCTTAAAGGGCCCTACCACAGATGTTTGGGTTAGTGGGACCTGTTCTCTACACCGGGCAGCCACAATGTCAGAATTTCTTCTTATTTCTAGTCCTTTTAGTTCATGATTCAAACGCCACCTCACAAGGGCCGTAATTATTTGTTCTGCACTCTCATACAAATTAAGTCCCTCTCTTCCTGGCAAACCTGTAAATTTACTTAACGCTCTAATCCAGCTGCCTTCTATTGTCCATTGGCCACAACACCTCCGACAGCAAATTTGCCACACAAATGCCTGATAATACCAATAAGTATACCCGCACCCAGCACACTTTAGAGCAACCCAAGCACAGCAAAACAAATTACTACAAGCATAACAGGCTGCACTATTCGGTGGTATGGATTCATCAAATTGCGTGGTAAGAACCCAGTTTATCCAATCCTGTGGTGGGTCCATTAGGGCTCTGGCAGCTGGTTCACTATATTGCGCGAGACGCTGGAGGTCCTGATGTACATTAAAGAAAAGCTTTCTCGGCAGTCGTCCTTCTTCATCTGCTGCTATTATTCTATCCCACCACCCGCCCCCCTCACATACGCAAGGCTCCACCCATTTAGCAGGTATCCAGAGAGTCCCTCGAGAGCCCAATGATCAGAGTTGTAAAGGTTTGAAGTGGAGTCAGGATGTCTGTTCCTCTTGTTTACTCTCCGGAGCCTTCTTGACCCGTGAGTAATGGATCCACGTAGGTTGCTCCTTGATCCGAACTGCGGTGAAGGTAGTCAGCGGCACTTGGAAAGGTCCCTCCCACTTCTCTTGTAGGGGTTTTCCTAAAAGATTCTTAACACATACTCAATCACCAGGATTAAACGGATGCCATTTGCAACCAGGTTGTTTAGGCTGGTGCTTTATCACCACAGTAGCATTTTATCAAACTGTTTTCCCCACCGTAATTGCATTATCGTAAATGTACTGATTACCGATTTGGTCTATGGCGTCCCCATTTACAACTTGCATAGCATAAAATCTCAAATGGGCTTGACTTTTCTTTTGATCTTGGTTTGATTCTCAGCCTCGGCAGAGCAATAGGCAAAGCTTGATACCGCTGCAAATTAACCTCCTGGCATATTTTGGCAATTTTGCTGTTTGATAAGATGATTCATCTCTTCCACTTGCCCACTGGCCTGTGGACGGCAAGGGTGTGTAATTGCCATTTAATTTGTAATGCTTGGCTTATTGCTCTTACCATTTTTGCACAGAAATGTGTACCCCTATTCGAGGAAATGCTCTTCGGTACCCCAAACCGTGGAATAATTTCATTCAATAGTACTTTAGTTACTTTTCTTTCCTTATTTGTCCTGCACGGGAATGCTTCAGGCCACCCAGAAAATGTATCAGTTAATACCAACAAATACCGAAATCCCCCCTTTTCTTGGGAGTTCAGAAAAATCAATTTGCCATACTTCACCTGGGAATTTACCTCGATTTATGGCTCCTTGGTGTACCTTGGTTCCCGTATTCGGGTTGTTTTTCAGACACCGTTCGCACTGGGATGTAACGTGCTTTATAGTAGTAAATAATTTCGGTCCTGCTATTCTGGTTTGCAAATATTGGTAAAGCGGATCTAGACCCCAATGGGCCTTCTCATGTTCTGCTTTTACAAACTGCCACATCACGTTTCCTGGTACTACTAACTGTCCTGTTTCTAATTGACCCCAACCATTTTCTAATATTTTGCCCTTATTTCTTTGAACCCATCTATGATCTGATTCCTGGATTTCCGCACAAATATATCCTGGTAACAGTAAACGGCCATTCCCGCAATAAAGGCTCCCAGGATAAACGCGGCAAAAACATAGGTGATAAGGACATTCATGTGCACCATTTGGTTAGACTCTCCTAATTGTGCTTCCCACCTCACACCAGATGTTGGGTCGCCAAATATTTTGCAATCCGGTGTAGCTGTAGTAGGCAAAATTTCATGGCCATCCCCAAGCTGCGCCGTGTTGCCGTATTCGACATCTTGGACGTATCCTCCAGTGAGCACGCCTGGTGTCACTCTTCCACATGCCCCATGGTCTAACCAGCCACAGTACGGGTCCCGCGAAGCAATACATGCCTTTTTACATGACCTGTGACGCTCACACCGACTCAGGGGAATTCTAACCACGCAGCTGGAGAATGCCATGAACAGAGCATGGTGGTCTCTGTCCAGCTGGAGGGAAATGACTCTTCTGTCCTCCTCACTTTCTGCATTACACTTTGCATGATTATATGCTTCAATCTCTTCCAGTAATATGCTGTCATTCAAAGGAAAAGGCCTGGTCTTTGCCAAGATTTTAAGTACTATTCCTGCTTCGGAGCCAACAAGATGACTGTGTAGTTCTGGTAGGGTCCGGCAGCGTGGTCTACAGCAATTGCTGTCAATCTGTATCTGACACGTGCTTTGGTAAACCAGGGCTCCTCAGTGACTGAGGGAACAGCTGAGTCCATCAATGGGTGAGATTTGATGAAGGAGAGCGTTTCGTCTGGGAAATCAATGGAGGTTTTATAAGCCTCTGCTAGGCCATGTTTTGCACAGCAGCCAGGTCTTGGTTTTGGTACTTTGTCTTCAGGTACAGCTGTCCAAACAAAGTCAGGGGTCTTTTGTTCTTTAAATCTCCCTTTGAAGACTTTCTCAATGTCATCCATGCTGAAAGCACACACTGCTGAACCAGGGATGCTGTTGAGCTGTGTGGTGAATACACCCACAACAGTGGGCACTCCATTGATTTCTATGAGGTCTGTGATAGACTGCAGAACATCAAAGTAGAAGAATGAATCCCCAGGAACTGAGCAGTTGAGCCGAGCTTTCAGAAAGGATGTCCAGTGTTTCTCCAGGACCCTTTGGGAGCCCCCCATGTCATTTTTGCAGATGCGTGCCACACGGGAATACACAGCCTTGCCTAAAGTGTTGTGCTCTACAGCAATTTCTCGGAAGAAGAAATAAACATAGTTCCCATATTCTATGGCATGGAGGAAGTGTGGCTCTTTTATCCATTTGGAATCATACTTTATTGTTCTTAAGGTAGATCCATCTCCCATGCTGGGATAAATAACAGCATCACTTGCCAGGAAATCTGTTACTGTTGCCGAATACAATTTCCCATCAGCAAAGAGGGCGACATTGGTTTGTCTGGCATCAAATGGGCACCTTCCCAAACCACTAATTTCCTCCCCATCATACTCTAATGTATTCAACCCATAGTATCTGCACATAGGGTTAAATGCATTTGTTCCACAGGCGAACACCATCTCATCATTTCTTGGAACAAAGACTTTAATAAAGTTATGGCATTCATCCTTGCGTTTGCCTTTCATAGCACAGTTCTCTCTGTCCTGCTGCTTTGATCTCCATGTTAATTTCTTGCTTGGGATAACTTCTGATTTTGGAACTTCATTTAAGTTTACAGTGTAAACCTGGTCCCTGCCAGTGATATAAAGTGTGTCTCGAATTTTCAACATTAGTTGGAAGTCCAGTCTGTGCTGAGATTCATTGCTTGGAGGGCGTCCTCTAAATACTGGATATTGCCTTGAATAGTGGTAGTCCACAACACTGATGGGGTCCTCATCTTCAGGGAAGCTGATGACCCAGCAGGGGGACAGGCTCAGCAGTGTCACCAAGGCACAGAGCACGGGGAACCTCATGGCTGGGGACAGGTGGCAGCACTGTTCAACTACCACTGAGACTGAATGCGAAGATCCTTAAATCGCTGGCATCAGTGTTCCTGTAAACTCTGGCACAACTTCAGATGGGTCATCCTGTCATCCCCAGAAAGACGCGCGGATCTCTCACCGTCTCTTGTTTAGGTACCTGGCAGATGGCCTCTTTTTAGCTGCTCCCAGGGATCGCTGTCTTCTGGAGACTTAGTGCGAACGGACCGTACTTTCTGTTGAGAGACTTGATATCCACTCAAGCCCAGGAAATTTAACAAGGAAATAGTCCATTCAATGCATTCTTCCTCTGTCACTGTTGCTATTGGGAAGTCTACGTACTGCAGAAGGGTGCCATTTCCCAGCAGCCTCTCCTACTGTTTTGATTTTTTTTTTTTTTTTTTGGACTAACTTTTGACTATGGGCTCAATCTCCTTCCTGTCCTCTATCCTCAAAGAGTATTGTTTTCTTATTACCGGTTTTGCCCTAACTTTAAGTTCAACAACAATCGGTGCTGCTTGTTTTGATTTTCCAGGTATATCAGTAGCTCACACTAATGGGTATGTCTCGCTCAGGATTCGTTCGAAATTGTGATTCTCAGGTTTAGGTTATACACAACTGATTGTTAGGCTTAGAGCTGTAATCAGTTGTTCTTCATTTACTTGAAATTCTAATTTGTCTTTGTTGAACTTTATTGTGGCTCCCAAGTTCTCTAATAGGTCTCTCCCCAATAAGGGCTTTGGCAAATTTGGTAAATACAGGAACTGATGAATTCCCATTTGTTTCCCAATTTTGTATTTAATGGGTTTCAAAAAGTAAGCCTTTTCTGGTTGGCCTGTTGCTCCCACAACTTGTACAAATTTATCACTTTTAGGCACCAATTCCTGATTTAAAACCGAAAAAGTTGCTCCCGTATCAATCAAAAAGCTCAATTCCTTTTTACCTTCCCCTAGCTCCATTTTAACTAGTGGGTCTGCTAGGGTATGGCCCACCGGTCCCCCTCATTCACTATCCTGATGTGTGGTAGTAGTAGTGGCCATTAGCCTCTCCCTTCGTTGGGGGCATTCTCGCTGCCAGTGTCCCCTCTGCAGGCAGTACTTACATTGATTTGCCCTTACTCTAGTTGGGTGGGGTTGGAGCCTCCCTCCCCCTCCTGCTGGGTTGCCTCTGCCTCTTCCCCTGGTTCCAGGTTCCGAGTAACCTGTCTTCTGAGCTGCCACTGCTACAGCCACTGCTCGAGCTATCTTCCTGTCCTCCTTTTTCTTCTCCTCAATTTCTCTATTATTGTATACTTTCCATGCCTCATTCAGTAGTGTCTCTAAGTTTTTATTTGCTGAATGCTCAAGCTTTTGTAATCTCCTCCTGATGTCTGGGTTACTCTGTCCCATCATCAACCCTAGCAGGTGGTGTTTCCCTTCTTCTGTTGCTGGGTCCAGGGGTGTGTATTATTTCATGGCTGCCCTAAGCCTATCCAAGAACTCTGATGGGATCTCATCCTTTCCCTGTCTGATGTCATATAGCATTGACCAATTGACAGCCTTAGGGATCGCGTTACGCAAGCCCATCGCTATCAGTTTTCTATACTGGACTAGCCGCTGGTAGTGCTCTCTGTTGCCTGAGTCCCATTCTGGTTTACTGCTGGGAAAATTATCTTCTAGTCTCCCTGATAATACCTGAGCACATCGTTTTCCTATTTCCAATACGAGTTCCCTTTCTGTATCTGTCAACTCTGACAGCATTACCTCTATATCCTCCCAATCAATATCTAAATTCTTTGCCATTAATTCAAACCTCTTTGCCACTCCCTCTGGATTTCTCCTAAAGTTCTTTGCCTCATCCCTCCAATCGTTCAAGTCACTCGTCGAGAGTGGCACCTTTACTCTGGTCTTACTCTGATGACCTCCCATAACTATTCCCTGTGTCTGCGTCTTCTGTTTAATCAAAACAATCTCTTTCCCACAAGTACTATATGCCAATTTATATGAACACTTCATTCATGCAATTTCCAGTCGCTTCGTCCGTTTCCGACCTGGCTTCTCGCGAAGAACAGGAAATGCGGAGTGGGACTCCCTCTCGCTTCGCAGCGATGCTGCGTCTCATTCACTCTCACCCATATCCACACTCTTTTATCCAAACTGTCCTACCTTTCCGGTCTATCAGAATACACTGCTTTACCACGAGATGTCACTGGCAAGCCGTATAGTACCGATACTGGTCAGCGTCGGACCGTCATACACTCGTAAAACAGCTGTAAACCAAGCAAGGTACGGTTTGCAGATGATATCACAATAAATTCTTACACACAAAAGAAATTACAGTTAACACAAAATACCGAGTCCTGGTCCCGAGATTCGAACTGGCGCCTTACCAAATTACGAAATTCTTGCAGACAGCATAACAGAGTTAGACAAAAAATATAGCACAGATGTATCTTCTCAAGACCTTATCAGGGAAAGGAAAAATTGCACAGGGTCCCGGGCCTGGCTGGATACGTTCCCAGGCGTAGTTTGGATACGTTCCCAGGCGTAGTTTAAAGTTTCAACCGACAGACCCTTCTCTCGTTCTTAGAGAGCAATCTAAGTTCTTGACCCCCCCTTTTTTTTTTTTTCTTTCTAACACAATATTAAAACAGTTTCCCACACAATAAAAACAAACCAAAAATACCAATTACCAAAAGCATCAATTACCAAAAGGTACCCACCAAAGGCATCGATTACTAAAGGTACCAGTTACCAAAGATACCTATTACCAAGGGTATCAATTACCGAAGGTACCAATTACCAAAGACACCAATTACCAAAAGGTACCAATTACCAAAGATACCAATTAGGGATTCTTCACCAGGGCGTCCCCCGGCTTACCCTTCGGGCGGTCACGTCTGACCCCCGTTTCCCAATAAAGCGCTTTATCCCAAAACCAATAAACAATTAAAATACCTCTTTAATTGGAGCAGGAGATGCAGGGAACCCTTCGTCCACCAAAGAACGCTTGGTCCGGGGGGGGGAGTCTCTTCTGACAAAGAGTCGTCGGGGGCGCCCCAGAGGGTCCCGGCCCCGGACCGGCTTCTCGGGAGGACCCCTCAAGGCCTGGATCTCCTGTCTGGTCCCATCTGGGTCGCCAGAAAATGATGCCGAATTTTGCCCCAAAAGGCGAGAATAACTGTCTAAGAGACTCAGTTTAAGTCAAATAGACAGGAGGTATTTTATTAACAACGCGTGTTGGAGAAATCACTAAATGGATTTCTGATTTCTGATAGCAAAAGCAAGCCTTTTATACAGTTTTGAATGTAGTATTGCATCAGATCATATACATAATCATATCTTTGCAGGCATATTCATATGGGGCGTGGTGTAGGAGGAGCGTGGGCAGGGACATCTCTTTTGAGGATCATCTTGGTGGTACTTCCTGTAGCCTTCCTCATGGGCGAGGGTCTCCTGATGAGTCTTCCTCCTTGAACTTTTGAACCGTTTTCCTAATATGGCCAATTCCCGGTGTACCTGGCTTGCTCTCCATGGCTTGGCGAGGCTCTTAGGGTCGGTTTGACATCGTTATCTCAGAATTTGCTTAGCCCATTAGTTTCCCATCCCTATCTTCCTTCCCTGTCATTGTGTTCCATACCTTAGCTGATTTATAGCTCTGGGTGTTTCCTAAATGCTATGCTTTCTTCAAATGCTTCACATTCTGTGTTTTAACTCATTATTTCTTGAAGGCTATCTGTTTTGGGGCTTCATGTGGCTGCTAATGTGGAGGACTTCTCCCTCAGAGGCCGAGGTTCCATTCTCCCCTTCAGAGGAGAAACTTATTGCCCTCTGGCAAAAATGGGGTGAAGAGGACAGAATTCCTCTGGTGAAGAGACATTTCTATGAGTTTTCTTGATGGGCAAAGTTCTTTGGGTTTTTTACGGATGTACTTTATGCCCTCGATATGTTCATATGGGAATGCATGGAATCCATTTTCCAATTCCTTTTGGACCGTGGGTTCGGATACCCCCGAATTTACCTAACATTTAAGGCACTCTTCCCGGTTTGGAAACAGAGAGCAGCTGTTTTTCCCTGGATTGCTAACTGCAACGGGCTCGCCCCATTTCCCCCGACTCCCGCAGGAGAAGACCCTTTGGAGGGGGATGATCTGCTGCTTCCCAGCCCCCCTGAACCCAAGCAGGGGGGTGAAGTTTCGCCTGCAGCCAAAAAAGTATTTTTTACTGCATTTTCGGAGCATGCTCAGATGGAGCCATGTTTCTCCCCCCCTCGTCTCTCTCCGGGGGATGAAGAGTGGGCGGCGCCGCCCCAGCCAGTGCCGCGAGCACCGCCCCTGGAAGCCCTGCAGGCCCCGCCCCGGCCGGGCCCCTGGACCCCACCCTGATGTGAGTAAACCTTTCCTTTTGTTCTCCCATGAGAAACAGGGAATCGCCCTAGGAATATTGGCACAAGATCTGGGCCCATACCACAGAGTGGTTGCATATATTTCCGAGGAATTGGACGCAACCACAAAAGGATGACCAGGGTGCTTATGTGCAGGAGCAACCGTGGTGCTCAACATCCAGGAAGCACAAAAATTCACCTTGGGACAAAAAATGACTGTGTTAGTATTCCATACAGTGTCAGCAGTACTGGGAGTTAAGGACAGGCACTGGCTTTCTCCACAGAGATTCCTGAAGTACCAAGCCATAATGGTAGAACAGAATGATGTGGAGATTGTAGTCACTATCATTGTCAATCCAGCTTCTTTCCTCAGTGGGAATACAGGTGAACTAGTACACCACAACTGCTTGGAAACCATTGAGGCAACATACTCAAGCTGCCCAGATCTGAAGGATGCTCCTATGGGAGATGCAGAGAACTGGTTCACAGATGGAAGCAGCTATGTCCTAAATGGCAAAAGGCATGCAGGATATGCCATCACCACTTGCCATGAGGTAATAGAGCCATTGCCTGTTAATACCTCTGCACAAAAGGTGGAGATAATCACCTTGACCCGAGCCTTGGAATTGGCTCAAGGTAAGAACATGAACATATACACAGATTTGAAGTACACTTTTGGAGTTGTGCATGCCCACGGAGCAATCTGGAAGGAGAGGGAGGTTATTGAAGTCCCAAGGGAAAAAACATCAGGCATGCAGAAAAAATTCTGAAATTACTAGAGGCAGTACAGGTCTCAAAGAAAATAACAATAATGCATATCAGAGCACATCAAAAGGCAAACTCGGAATTAGTAAAAGGAAACGAGCTAGTGGACAGAGAGGCAAAAGAAGCAGCAAGGAGAGAGGTAAAAATGGAAGGAGCTTTGATCCTGGACAGAAAATTTTCCCTTGAGAGTAAGCTAAATTATAACAAAGAGGATCTAAAGTTAATCATGGATTTGGAAGGGACATACAATGAAGAAGGATGGGCCTACACTCCAGAAGGGAGGGTAGTCATAACTAGCCATTTAATATGGTATGTGGTAAGGGAGGAGCATAGGAAAAGATGTTGGGGAACAGAGGCCCTGCATAGGCACCTAATTCGGGACATCATAGCTAGAAATGTATACACTACAATAAGACAGGTAACCTGACAGTATGATCTCTGCCTCCAGACTAATCCCAAAACCACTCCAAAACCAGAAATGGGTTAAATTGGGAGAGGGAATGGACCTGGCCAATAATGGCAAATTGATTTTTCAGAACTCCCAAGAAAAGGGGGATTTCGTTATTTACTGGTCTTAACTGATACCTTTTCAGGAAAGCCTGAGGCTTTTCCCACCAGAATTGCTAAGGTTCGAGAGGTGGTCAAAGTATTAGTTAAAGAAATAATACCACGATTTGGGGTTCCAGATGTTATTTCCTCAGATAGAGGACCCCAATTTATCTCAAAGGTGGTACAGCAAGTTAGCAATACTCTGGGTATAGATTGACAATTACATACCCCATATCATCCTCAATCAAGTGGACAAGTGGAGAAAATGAACCACTTGACTAAACAGCAAATTGTAAAACTAGGACCAGAGGTCAATCTGCCTTGGCCTCAGTCCCTTCCTTTAGCTCTCCTACGCATACGGACTAAGCCAAGAGCAAAGGAAGGACTGAGCCCCTTTGAAATTCTGTATGGGCAACCCTATGAGATACAAAAGGGAACATCAGCACAAATAAGGAAAGAAACTCTAACAGAATATATGGTGGCCCTGGGGAAACAACTCAATAAAATCAAGAAACATGTACTGGGAATGCAGTGTAGAGGATTAGATGGGCCAGTACATAACATAGAACCTGGAGATTATGTTTATGTAAAGTGTCTTGCAGAAGACTTTGGAACCACAGTGGGAAGGACCATTCCAAGTGCTCCTCACCTCCTTCAACACAATCAAGATCAAAAAACAGGCTGCATGGATACATCACTCTAGGATCAAAAAGGCTCCACAGTCACCATGGAAAATCAATAGGTGCATCCTGGAAAGCTGTGGCTCTTGCCATCCTAGCCATGGCTACAATAGATGTCAATGCAATACCACTGACATAAAATGTGACTGGCATGTATATGTGTCAAAGAAGAGCTGCTGACTTGAGCTCTCATAAGTCTCTATGGCAGACGTTAAAAATTACAAATGAAAATGTGTGGTCAGGAAGAAATGTCAGAGGATGTAAATTAATGTTTGTTCAGGATGGAATACACAGAAGAACTATACAACCCATTCAAATTGGTACTGAGTGTTGTGACAAATGCTTAACTAATTGTTCTGAATCCAGAATTGCAATATTGGGATGTGAGACCACAGGGTTCGAGATTAGTTATAATATAACTCAAGTTTGCGTTCAGCCGCGTGATGACCCTGCTACAACTCCTCAAAACCCAACACCAGGAACCATAACCACCCAGGCCATACCCATTCAGACCTCAAAAGAAACAATTTAACACACAATCACCAAAATAGGACCTTATGCAATCAAAAAGATAGGAATTCAAAAACTATTGCTCAATCCAGAATGGTCCCTGAAGCGAGTGGAAATGAAAATGCAAGTAAGTGGCTCTGCCATTTGATCAGAGTGTGCTCCATTCCTCAAAACTTCTTTTATAGAATGGACCACTTGGTTGCAAAGGCATGGCCTTGCTACAATTAAACGAAAAAGAGATCTTAGAGGGATACTGGGAACAGGACTGGGGGTCTTGAACACAATGGATTCGGAGGTGTTAATGAACAAATTAGCTTCAACCGGTAACAATATAGTCAAATTGAAGCAACCCTTACAATCATCTTTATTTGCATTAGATACTAGCCAGTGGAAATTGGCCAAGATACTCTCAGAGTGGGAAGGCATGTGTCTCAGGCTGGAAACGCAAGATCTGGCAGGGGGTGTGTATTCTATTGCCATCTGTTAGAGGTGGGGCAGTTCTCTGCTATTAATTGGGCCACCTGTTAAAACCAGGTAGGGCAGTTTTCTTTATCTCTGCCACAACCAATCCTCCCTCTGGGAAATATCTTCTGTTAATGGCCCATTGAATCTCACTGCATGACTGATAAAATTACATCATCCCATTGTGAGATGCTCTGCACAGGGGGAGGAGCCAAGCATTCCCACCTGGATATAATCTGAAATTTGGAACACCACAAGCAGCCTTTCCCCACTGGATTCCCAGAGGAACAGCTTTCTTCTCAACTGGATTTCCAGAGGAAGGCCAGGCCCGTCTACACCACCACTGGAGCTTCAGAGGAAAACTATACCGTTCTACAGGATCATTGCTTCAACAGAACCACATTTGTCACTCCAGGAGGACTGCAGCCACCATTTAACCAGACTTTTACCAACAGCCTCACCAACAGGGTGTAAGGTCATATTCTGACTCTGTCAGTGTTGTTTTGTATTACTGCTTTTTTTTTTTTTATTTTTCCTAATAAAATAAGTGTTTTTCCTACTCCCATATCTTTGCCTGAAAGTCCCTTAATTTCAAAATTACAGTAATTCAGAGGTAGGGAGTTTACATTTTCCATTTCAAGAGAAGGTTCCTGCTTTCCTTAGCAGACACCTGTCTTTTAAAACCTAGACAGATTTTGACGCCAAACATGGGGCAGAACAGCATGAAGAGAAAAAGGATGAAAAAAGGAATGACAGTTCTTGAGTAACCTAATTTTTGAGTGCTGAATGAATTGTTAAAATCAATGATTGCAGACAAAGACTCACTAACTAGTTAAAGTTAGACAGTGGTATGTTTATTAGGCCGGCGGGTGGCATGGGGGGTGGGGTCGTTCCCGAAATGTGTGACCGCACTGTACAAGGTTCTTTGCCTTCTATACATCTCATAAAATAATACATATGCATAACTCCAGCACCTTCTATCCCCGCTTTGTATTAAAATGAGGTTATTAGTCCTTCACGCGTGTGCAATTCTTCTCTTGAATTGGGTCGGTGGTCTCGAATTGGGTCAGTGGTCCCAGGGATGAAGTATGAGATGTCTTCATCAGGTCTCTGTGACACTCTGGCACGATCCAAGGCCCTGTGCTTCGTGATGGATTAACACAGAGTCCAGGTGCTGGGCATTATTCTACTGCTTTCAATATGTTCCTATAATGGTTCACTTGCTCCACTTCTTTCTACAAATGAGCTCATAATAGATCAATTAGCTTTAGCTTAAGCATCTAATAATCATTAACCTATTGTTGGTATATCTAACTTTAATATGAATTGGTTCTAACCCTCAGCTAAAATTTTAATCCTTTAAAATCATTATTAAGGATATAGAAACCTTGTTAGGTAGCACCATGAGGTCTATCTTACCCTGGTTCGGGTGGCATGTGGTCGTGGGTATATTTCTCCCGTTTGCAGCCCCTTATCTAAACATGGGTCCTATAACTAAGGCTACTGTGGCTGTTATCCAGTTTGCTTTATGGGTTAATAAGGTGAGGAATTCATGGATCTTTAACTTCCTCTGGAAAGTGGGCACATGGATTCAGAGCTATCACACACTAACTGTGTGGTTTGGGGGTTACTTTAATAATGGTACCTACTGTGAGGAAATGACACCAGAGGAAATTTTCTCCCAACCCTTCAACCAGCTCTTTGGGTCTACTACACCAGTTTTCAAAGTGTTCAAATCTTCTCTACATGTTAATGATATCATATAGTAGTCGGTGTTGCTGATATGCCTGTTCTATTTAGCAATCAGAGATAATGGAAGATTGACTTGGATAACCACCCTGATACCTATCCCAGAGAATAGGGATGCTACCCCAGAACCTGACACAGCCCCAGAAATTAGGGATGTTGCCACAGAGACTAACACTGCGCCAGAGACTAGTGATGCTGCCCCATCGCCTGATCCTGCCCCACAGCCTACCTCAGAAATGAACCACCCAGATTGGGTGGGGGTTCTGGTGAAGGAGATATGCGAAATGAGTCAGATGCTGAAGGAGTACATTTCCCCAGATGGTGAGAAACCCTCCCCCTGCCTCAAAGAGGGAGAGTCTAAAGGTGCAGCAGTGGAACCCACAGATGTTACAACTGTCCAAGTTCCAGCTGAACTGCAAGGGCAGTCACAGCCAGCAGCAGTCGCCCCTGGAGAAATGAGAAAGTCTACAATTAAATCGGAGCACTCAGATAGGGATAACAAAGGAGGCCCTCACAACCCACAGGGGAGCCAGAGGTTGAGATCACCACCAAGTCGCTGACATATGAAAGTCTCTGTAATCTGCACAAAGACATTGTACAATGGGGCGTGAGGCTTATGCAACCTGGTTACTTCGGGTCTGGGACTTTATGGGTACAAGTGGGCAACTGGATGGTAGCGAGGCAAGGAATTTGGGACCCTTGACCCAGGACTCAGGTATGAATCAGGTATTCATAAGGGACCCAGGGCCCCTTTCCCTCTGGGAGTGGCTTTTAATGAGTGTAACAGGTTTCTCCACAGAGAGAAAATGCAAGAGTACCATCATGGAATGCGCTGGAAGACCCTTGAGGAAGGCATCCAACAGCTGAGAAAAGGAGCAGTATAGGAGGTACTCTTTAGGAGGGATGGAAAGCATGATAATGACCCCGACAAGGTCAGGCGCACAGGGCAAATGTGGAATCTGGCAAATCTAGGACTATCTCAACACACCACCTTCATTGCAAGGATTAATGCTGATAAACAACTGAGAGACAGTGAGTTCTATCACCAACAAGCTTAGAAATTACGAGAGTATAATCAATGGCCCGATGCAGGCTCATGTCTCTGCTATAATTAAGAGCCTCCAGGAAGAGATGAGGGAGATGAGGGAGGAGATGAGGAGGAATAGTTCCCATATGGTACCAGTGTAAGTCACAGGCCCCAAAGTCAGAGGCCAACATCCCCCAGCTAGAGAGAGGGTACACCCCACAAGCTGACCTGTGGTTCTTCCTGTGCAACCATGGGGAGGACATGGGAAGGTGAGGTAGGAAACCCACTTCTGTCCTGACAGCATGGGTGCATCAACTCAAGGAGAGAAACACTAACCAAGGGAGTTCCACTAAACTGAAGGTAGCTTTGGCCTCCCATAACTGAGCTGCTGGGTATGATCTGTCAGAACCCCTTGAATGAACCTCTAGTATGTTTACCCAAGAAGAAAACTATAACCAGGGCTAGATGGGCCCTGTGTCTAGCCAGGAAGAGGCATGGGAAAACCAGGTCATTTAGACGGTGTGGATCTGATGGCCTAGCACATCAGAACCACAAAAATATGAAGCGTTAGTTGATACTAGTGCACAGTGTATCCTAATGCCATTGAGACGTGGGGGCAGAACCTGTTTCCATTGCTGGGGTTGTCGGAACTCAGTACATCCCTCTGGGTGTCCAGAGTTGCTGGGACCCCTGCCAGGGGGCTCGGAGACCCTGGCACACAGTACAGAACACCTGTGGGTTTGATTATGACCCGTGGAGCAAATTACCAGCTTTTTATGAAGACCTGAAAGCCACAGAAGTTTAAGTAGTGTAATAATAAAATTATCACTAGGTGAAAAAGTAGATTTTGGGGTTTTTAGAATATGGGTTTTGGGGACAAGATGGAGGGACTTGGGCGTGTCCAGCCTTTCTTGTTCTTCTTCTTCTCTACCTCCATCTTCTGCTTGTGATGTTAGCACTTTTGGATTGGTTTAGAATAGAAGCTCACTGTCTAACATAGGTGATAAGTATTGGAAAGTAATTGTAAACATGTTATACGTAGTTTGTAGTATAAAGAGATAACACCCCCCCCGAGGGAAGTCAGAGTACCCGGAATTGTCCTGCTGAACGGACCTTTGCAGGGCAGGAGAAAAATTTTTTACATAAGATACAATAAACAACTCTGAGACCGAGAACTGAAGAACTCCGACTCATTCTTTGAATGTGTGGGCCGAAACAGACTTTTCATGTGTCTCAGGGCTGCAATAAAGTGCAACCTCCCGAGATGGGGTCACAGGGGGATTGCAGCAATTGACCCTGTTGGAAGCCAAGGTGAGCCTGACTGGGAAGGAGTGGCAGAAACATCCTATTGTGACCGGCCTAGAGGCCCCGTGTATTCTAGACATAGAATTCCTCTGGAACAGCTATTACAAAGACCCAAAGAGACTCTAGTGGGCTTTTAGAATAGCTGCAGTAGAAGCAGAAACCATTAAACAATTGAACACCTCGCCTGGACTATCAGAAAACCCATGTGCAGTAAGACTTCCGAAGGTGGAAGAGCAACAAGTACCAATTGCCACCTCAACGGTGCACTGCTGTCAGTATCAGATGAATCAAGTTGCTGTTATCCCCATCCACAAAATTATCTGTGAGCTGGAGAGCTGAGGGGTGGTCAGTAAGGCCCACTCACCCTTCAACAGCCCCATTTGACCTGTGCGCAACTCTGACAGAGAATGGAGATTGACTGTAGACTATCGTGGCTTGAATGAAGTGACTCCACCACTGAGCGCTGCTGTGCCGGATATGCTAGAACTCCAGTACTGTTGTGTTGTGTTGCTCTGTTCTCCCCTGCTTAAGTTGGATTATTCTGTTCCCCCCATGTTGTAATGGTTCTGCCCCAGTTCTGCCCCAGTTCTCCCTCCTTTTTTCGTTAAATGCCTGTCTCCCTGGTTCCCCTAGAAACTCAATGCATCTTTTTTTGTAATCCCACCTTGGCTGCCTGCCAGTCACTCCCAGCCACTTCCTTCTATTCCAGAAACTTCTCTCCAAGGCTTGGAGTGATTGGTTCTGGGGCCATTCCTACATGTTGTTACCATTGATTTTCCCCTAATGTCAGTTGTGTGTACCCCACTCTCCCCTGGACACCCATTCGTTCTTGTGTCGGGTCCACCTCCATCTCCCACTCTGTTTATAACCCCGTGTAATCCCACCCCCTGTCCTCTTCGATTGCCGGCTTCCCTGGGACTTAGAATAAAACCTGGACTTGCCCCGATCGGAGAGCGCTCTTTATTTCCTGTCCACCGCAGCCTGCATTCGGCCTCGTCCGCACCTGGCAGCGTCACCGGCAATATCACCGGACGCTTGCCTGAGGCGCTAACCTGAAGCGCGGCTATGGGGTCGAGTGCCCCCCCGTGCTGCTAGCAGTTTCTGGCCGGCTAGCCGTGGCGGCTTCTCTAAAGCTGAACCGCTGCACAGTACAAGCTGGAGTCCAAGGTAGCAAAGTGGAATGCCACTACTGACATTGACATTTTTCTCCATTCCTCTGGCTGCAGAATGCTGGCCTCAGTTTACTTTCACCTGGACAGGCATTCAGTACACCTGGAACTAAATGCCCCAGGGGTGGAAACACAGCCCCACGATCTGCCATAGACTGATCCAGGCTGCACTGGAAAAAGGTGAAGCTCCAGAACATCTGCAGTATATCAATGACATCATTGTGTGGGGGAATGTGGAATGGAAATATTTAAGAAAGGAAAAAGGATCATCCAAATTCTGCTGGAAGCTGGTTTTGCCATCAAAAAGAGCAATGTCAGAGGACCTGCCCTGTGGAAAGGGCTAACAGCAGGCCTGTTAGCTAAAGCAGCGAGAAGAAGCCGAGAAGTAAGAAGAAGCTGATAAGGAGCTCTCTCCAAGGCTGTAACCAAGGAGATCGAGAGAAGAAAGATAAGAACACCTTGCAGCTGGATGAAGTAATGTTAGAAAGATAGGTGGAGTCACTATAACTTTAATCAATAGCATTATGTTGATTTATTGTGGCCAATAGATCAGGTAGAAGAAGTATCAACAATTGAAAAGTGTATAAAAGTTAGCCATGTTAAAAAATAAAGTGTTGCCAACTGAGACTGCTTGTGGTCTCTGCTTTATGTCGTGACCGCCTCGACAACGACATTTGGTGACCGCCGACGTGATAAGAACATAGTCGGTGGGGGCCCGGACGGGGTCCTAGCAATTGGCAACCGTGACCCACTGGCACGTAGTGGGGGAGGCGGCATTGGTGCAGCTGAGAGTGGCAGGTGGAAGCCACTGGGAGGTCCGGACCTGATTTTCTCCAATCAAGACACCTGGAAGTAGGTGAGCCACCAACTAGTAATAATGGGACATAATTTATCTAAAGAGGAAGAGAATGTTTTGGCTACATGGAAAGTTTTGCTAAGAAATAAGGGAATTAATACGTCAGACCATGCACTTCGTAGTATATTGCTGTGGGCTAAATCACAGGATTTTGGCACTGATCCTGACACAGCATTTAGTGTTAAGGCATGGAAAAAGGTCGGGGAGAGACTGTGGGAAGTCATCCGAGTGGGAGATAAAACGGTTGTCGATCTAGCAGTTACTTGGAACTCGCTCTTTGAGGCATTAAAGGAATGGAAAACAGAACAAGAGCAAGCAGAGCAGGATGAGGACGAAGAGTTGGGGCTGTTAACAGAACCTTACGGGGGGGATGAGGCAGAGGGGGCCTCTGATGGGGAAGAAAGTCCAGGTGCCATGCAAGTTACTTCCCAAGCTGCCAAAGCTTCCGGGAAAGCTGCCAAAACATCTGGGCAACCTGCCATAGCATCTTCTTATCAGACCTCTAAACCTCTTTATCTCACACCTGCGCAGCAGCTCTCGATGGTGCCTGTATATGCTACACCGCTACGCCAGTTAGCTGAAATGTCTCTAGCAGAGAGAGAAACCCAGCCATCTGCCCCCCCCCTTCCCTCCGCTTTAGTCCAGCCGTCTGCCCCCCCGCTCCCCTCTGAGCAGCTTGAGCAACCTGCCAGGCCGTATCCTCCGTTACCTGACAGTGACAGCAACAGCGAATCAAGTGATGAGTCGCCTCCAGTAACACCTGAGCTGGGGCAAGGAGCTCGGGTCCGTTCATCTTCTAAGAGCTCTAGCCTTACTGCCCCATGGACTTTGCCTCCATGTCAAGTAACTGTGCTTCCTCGACACCCTCAGGAGTTTTGGGAATTTGTCAGGAGAAAAGCAGTTGAAGAAAAGAATTGGGACATCATAGAAAGATTAGGTACTCCAAGAGTAATGTATCAAAGGGTCCCCGATGTCTCCGGGTGTGTCCTGCTGGCTTCCCTGGCTCTCGCTGCTGAGCCGAAGGCTGCAGCTGTAGTTCTTTCCCACAGAAGAGCCTATGGCTAGTTATGGAATGCAGCACACAAGCACTTGGGAAGTCCAGGCAGGAAAGGGACTCAGTTTACCTTTGGCAGAGAAGCTTACAGCTGCAGTGAAGAGAAGAAGCGAGCTCTGTTGTAAGTTTAGTCCAGGTTTAATAGATGCATAACGGATTCCTGTGGTAGTTCCAGGACGTGACCCTGGACAGAACCTCCTTGGTGGAAATCGGAGAGGCAACAGAGAGAGAGGCCAAATGGTCTCTGTACTTTTCAAGCCTCGGATTAGGGGTGGGGAAGGACAGGTGAAGGCAAATCAGATGACAGGGGATGGCTCAGGTAGATTTGATTGATGGCAGCTAGGTGGGAGGAAAAAGGAGGAGGGGACAGGGTTCACATTTCAGAGGGAGTTGGGGGACAAGAAAAGCGTCACACTGCAACACAAGAGTACCTCAGGAGAACAGTGCTAATGCAAATGTTGCTTGTGATAATCCTATGGCTTTTCCAGTTTTTAAAGCAGTTCCTGGAACAGGGCAGAATGACAGTCATCACGTCTTTGCCTGGAAGGTTGTGCAAGACCTCCAATCAACAGTGGCTCAGTATGGTATTAATTCCTCACAGGTAACGCAATTAATACGTGTCATTAATGCGGATTTGCTTGCACCTTATGACATCACGCATCTTACTATGGTAAACAATGCAGGAGTAGGTATCATGCAAATGGTCAGCCATTGCCGGGAAACCCAAAGAAGAGTGCGAAGGGGCACATGGGGAAACAAATACCCCAACAACCACCGCAACAGCAAATGCGGGCCTTCCCAGCAATGCAAAGCTACCCATTTGCGAACAATACTCAGGGGCAACAAGCGGGTCCGCAGGGATTGATATACCCACCTCCGACACAGTAACCATTCTAACGAAAGAAATATGTAAAGTGCCTCTCAATGCCTATGGTCCAATAGGACGGGGATTTAGTGCGTTTTTGATAGGGAGATCAAGTACCACACTTAGAGGTATTCATGTGCATCTAGGGCTTATTGATGCTGATTATTTAGGGCAGATTCATGCCATGGTATCCATTGACGACCCTCCTGTCACAATTCAGAAAGGAACTTGCATTGCTCAAATTGTACCTTTTGTGAGTTCTGTTCCAAATACAGTGGACCGAAGTCGCGGCACAGGAAGTTTTGGATCGACAGGAGTACCTCAAGTGCTCTGGACTGAGAAAGTAACGGAGAGCCGTCCAGAAAAGACATGCACTCTCACCGCCAGTGGATGTCGTCCAGAAGCTATATCAGTAACAGGTTTGATTGACACTGGAGCAGATGTCACAATACTTTCGCGACTTTGCTGGCCTCAGTCGTGGCCTCTCACTCGTGCAAGTTTTGGACTTCTGGGGTTAGGTGGTGCTACAACAGGTGGCCTGTCAGCCATTGTAATTAATGTGAAAACATCCTGATGGCCAACAAGCTAACATCAGACCCTATGTTGCTGATGCTCCTCAAAGTTTATGGGGACGAGATTGCTTATCTCAATGGGGTGTCAAAATTACTACGGATTTTTAATGGGAGCCACTGTGATGCAGGGCAATGAACGTCCAGTTGTGGCCCTGACATGGTTGACAAATAAGCCTGTCTGGGTTCACCAGTGGTCCCTTACTACTGAAAAGCTTACTGCCCTGCAAGAATTAGTCACAGAACAGTTGCAAGCAGGACATATTGAGGAATCATTCAGCTCCTGGAATACCCCTGTTTTTGTAATAAAAAAGAAATCAGGAAAATGGAGACTTTTACATGATTTACGGCAGATAAATGCTGTAATGGCAACAATGGGAGCTTTACAACCAGGCCTTCCTACACCTACAATGATTCCACAGGAATGGCAAATAGTTGTCGTTGATCTGAAAGATTGTTTCTTCACTATTCCATTGGCTGAGCAGGACAAAGAAAAATTCGCTTTCACTGTGCCTTCTATATTTGTCAATGGTTTGTGGCACAGGCCTTGTCAAAAGTGCGGGAGCAATTTAAAAACTGCTACTGCTATCATTACATGGATGATATCTTGTTGGCATCTGGTAACAAACAACAGTTATTAGCTCTTAAACAATGTGCTGTGACAAATTTGAAAGCTTTTGGTTTGGTCATTGCCCCAGAGAAAGTGCAGGAACACATGCCTTGGAAATACCTAGGTATGTTGGTGACCAACACTCAAGTTATGCCTCAACCTGTAAAGTTAGACGTGGATGTTAAAACTGCTACTGATGTACAGAAATTGGTTGGCTTGATAGGTTGGATTCAATCATATTTAGGCATAACTAATCATCAGATGCAGCCATTGTTTGATTTGCTATCAGGCATCACCTCCTCTACTGATAGGAGGCAATTGACCGTAGCAGCAAAAAAGACCCTAGAAGAAATTGAATTGGCCCTAACACACAAATTTGTTAACAGGATAGATACCTCTGTTGGTGTTCAGTTGTTTATTTTGAAAGACCATGAAATACCATGTGGGATATTGTGTCAATGGAATGTTAATTGGGAAGATCAACTGCATATTCTGGAATGGATATTTTTATCTTTCAAATCTCGGAAAACAGCTCCAGGACTTTATGAGCTTTTTGCAGATATTATCATCAAGGGTCGCAGGCGTTGCCATGAGATTTTGGGACGCGATCCTGTGACCATTGTGATACCTGTACAACAATGGTATTTTGAATGGTGCTTTCAAAATAATCATGAATTGCAATCTGCCTTATCTTGTTTTACAGGCGAAATTTCATACCATTTGCCTTCTCATCCTGTTCTAACACTGACTAAAGAGATTCCTTTTGAAGGGAAACAAATTTGTTCTCCTGTTCCAGTGGAAGGTATAACGGTTTTTACAGATGGATCTGGGAAAACCGGAAAAGCAGCTGTGGCTTGGAGAAAAGATGATCACTGGGAATATGAGACAATGATTCAGCAGGGATCTCCTCAACTGGTTGAACTTTCTGCTGTCCTTTTGGCTTTTACTTTATTTCCTAGTTCTGTGAATATAGTTACTGATTCCATTTATGTTGCCAATTTGGTTAAGCGTTTAGATCAAGCGGTGTTGTATAACATTCAAGAGAAGCCATTGTTTGTCATGTTAATGAAATTATGGACAGTTATTGGTGCTCGAAAACATCCTTATTTTATCATGCACATTCGCAGCCATACATCGTTACTAGGATTTTTTGTTGAAGGCAATGCCTATGTAGATTCTTTAGTAGCTGCTGCTGCAATCAAAACTGTACCGAATGTATTGCAGCAGGCAAATTTATCTCATCAATTTTTTCATCAGAGTGCTCAAGCTTTACAGCAGCAATTCAAATTGTCTTCTGGTGAAGCAAAATCAATTCTTTCTTCTTGTCCTGACTGTCACATGACTCATGTTACTCAGTATTATGGTATCAATCCTAGAGGTCTTTCTGCGTTGGAAGAATGGCAAACTGATGTTACTAAAATGCCAGAATTTGGTCGTTTTAAGTATGTTCATGTTACAGTTGATACTTTTTCTCATGCAATGGTTGCTTCAGCATTCACAGGAGAAAGAACTTGTGATGCTATTCGCCATTTTTATCATGCTTTTTCTATCTTAGGTGTTCCGTGTCATGTAAAGACAGATAATGGCCCAGCATATGTTTCGCAGAAAATGCAGGCATTCTTTCGTGCTTGGGGCATTCAGCATTCAACAGGCATTCCACATGTCCCCACGGGCCAAGCAATTGTTGAAAGAGCTCACGGACTTCTTAAACATCAGGTTCACAAACAAAAAGGGGGAATGCAACAGGAGTCAGCTCAAGTGAGATTTGATAAAGCTGTTTATGTGTTAAACTTTTTGCGTCCCCTACCTGACTCACAGTTATCTCCAATCTTTTACCATTTTTCTTCTTTGAATTCTAAGCAACCAGATTTCCGTAGGAATGTCAAGGTATGGGTTAAGGATTTAATTACTGGTATGTGGTCTGGTCCAGTGGAACTAGTAACCTGGGGGAGAGGTTATGCTTGTGTTTTGACAGATAATGGTCCTCGATGGGTTCCTGCTCGCTGTGTTAAACCTTACCTAGAGCGTGCAGGAAAGGACAGGATGGACGGATCCGCAGCTGAAGCAGAACGTGCAGATGACACTGGCTAAGACCATCTATCAGTACTTAAAGATGGATGAAGGACAGGAATGATTGTATTAAGAATGGGAACTTTGTTGATGGTTGTGATTGTTGGTTTTGTGTGTCCCCTCTCTGCTTGGATTTTTGCAAAGGGCCCTGCAAAAATCCATAGCAGCTGTATTTACAGGTCAAAAACAAAAAGGGGGAATTGTGGAAAGGGCTAACAGCAGGCCTGTTAGCTAAAGCAGCGAGAAGAAGCCGAGAAGTAAGAAGAAGCTGATAAGGAGCTCTCTCCAAAGCTGTAACCAAGGAGATCAAGAGAAGAAAGATAAGAACACCTTGCAGCTGGATGAAGTAATGTTAGAAAGATAGGTGCAGTCACCATAACTTTAACCAATAGCATTATGTTGATTTATTGTGGCCAATAGATCAGGTAGAAGAAGTATCAACAATTGAAAAGTGTATAAAAGTTAGCCATGTTAAAAAATAAAGTGTTGCCAACTGAGACTGCTTGTGGTTTCTGCTTTATGTCGTGACCGCCTCGACAACGACACTGCCCGAGAGATCCAGTTCCTGGGAGTAAAGCAGTAAGATATATGGCGTCAGATTCCCACTGAGGTCATCCATTAGATAACTGCTATGTCTCCACCAACCAGTCAAAAAGAAAACACAAGCTTTCCTAAGTGCCATAAGTTTTTGGAGGATGCACAGTCCTGAGTACAGCCAGATTGTGAGCCCTCTCTACCTAGTTACCCGCAAAAAAAAACAATTTCCACTGGGGCCCTGAACACCAACAAACCTTCACCCAGATCAAACAGGAGATCGCTCATGCAGTAGCCCTTGGACAGGACAGTAGCCCAGTAGCCCAAGTCAGGACAGGACCAAATGTGAAGAATGTGCTTTATTCTGCAGCCAGAAACAATGGCTAATCCTGGAGCCTTTTGAAGAAGGTGCCAGGGGAGACTTGAAGCCAACCACTAAGATTTTGGACTCAAAGTTACAAAGGGTCCAAAGCCAACTACACTCCCACAGAAAAGGAAATCTTAACCACCTATGAAGGAGTTCAAGCCACCTTGGAGGTAATTGGCATGGAAGCACAACTCCTCCTGGCACCCTGACTACCAGTGCTGAGGTGGATGTTTAAAGGAAAAGTTCCCTCTGCCCACCACGCCACCAACACCACCATCACCACATGGAGCAAATAGATTACCCTCATCTCACAGCGCGTCTGTATTGAAAACAAGAATAGCCCTGGGATTTTAGAAATAATTACAAACTAGCCAGAAGGTGAAAACTTTAGTCTCACTGACAAAGAGCAGGAACAAGTGACACAAGCTGAAGAAGCTCCACCGTACAACCAATGACCAGCAGAAGAAACACAATACACTCTTTTCACTGACGGTTCCTGTTGCATCATAGGGATGAAACAAAAGTGAAAAGCAGACATATGGAGCCCCACACAACAAGTTGCACAAACTGCTGAAGGAGAAGGTGGATCAAGTCAACTTGCTGAACTCAAGGCCTTTCAACTGGCCCTGGACATTGCTGAAAGAGAGAAGTGACCAAAACAATACCTTTATACCGATTCATGGATGGTAGCCAATGCTCTGTGGGGCTGGCTGGAAAGGTGGAAAAAGGCCAACTGGCAGCGTAGGGGAAAACCAATCTGGGCTGATAATGTGTAAAAAGACATTGTCACTTAGGTAGAAAAGCTATCTGTGAAAGTCCATCATGTAGATGCCCATGTCCCCAAGAGTCGGGCCAGTGAGGAGCACCGAAACAATCAGCAGGTAGATCAGACTACAAAGACAGAGGTGTCAGATTTAGATTGGCAACATAATGGGGAATTGTTCCTAGCTCAATGGGCCCATGATGCCTCAGGTCATCAGGGCGGAGATGCTACTTATAAATGGGCATGAGACAGAGGGGTAGATTTAATCATGGACAGTATTTCTCAAGTTATCCATAATTGTGAGTTGTGTGCTGAGAACCAAGCAGGCCAAGCAAGTAAAGCTTCTATGATATGGTGGGCAAGGGTCCAAATATAAGTATGGGGAGGCTTGGCAGATTGACAATATCACCCTTCCCCAAACCCACCAAGGGAAGTGTTATGTACTAACCATAGTGGAAGCCACCACTGGATGGTTGGGGACCTACCCCGTGCATCACACTACTGCCCAGAACACCATCTTGGGCCTGGAAAAGCAAGTCCAGTCCTGTGGAGACATGGCACCCCTAAGAGAATCAAGTCAGATAACAGGACCCATTTCAAGAATGGTCTTATAAACACCTGGGCCAGAAAACATAGTATTGAATGGATATATCATATCCCTTATCATACACCAACTGCTGGGAAAATTGAACAGTGCAACAAACTACTTAAGACTACCCTAAAGGCACTTGGTGGGGGAACCTTTAAAAATTAAGAAATGAGCTTAGCAAAAGCCACCTAGATGGTCAACACCCAAGGGTCTATCAATCGAGCTGGTCCTGCCCAGTCTGAACCCTTGCACACAGTGGATAAAGTCCCTGTGGCACACATGAAAGGTATTTTAGGAAAGACTATTTAGATTAGTCCTACCTCAGGCAAAGGCAAACCCATCTGTGAAATTGTTTTTGCTCAAGGATCTGGTTACACTTCATGGGTAATGCAGAAATCTGAAGAAACTCATTGCGTACCACAAGGAAACCTAGTCTTAAGTGAGAACTGTGTACAAGGTTACATTGTGTAGAGTTTATTGATTTGAGTATAATCCAGATGGTAATAGAATAAGGGGTGGATAATGTCGTAGGTTGTAAATGCAAGATGTGACCGGGGATGTGTATTCTATTGCCATCTGTTAGAGGTGGAGCAGTTATTTGCTGTTAATTGGACCACCTGTTAAAACCAGGTGGGGCAGTTTTCTTTATCTCTTCCACAACCAATTCTCCCTCCCAGGAGATAACTTCAGCTAATGGGCCATTGAGTCTCACTACATGACTGATAAAATTACATCATCCCATTGTGAGATGCTCTGCACAGGGGGAGGAGCCAAGCATTCCTACCTGGATATAATCTGAAATTTGGAACACCACAAGCAGCCTTTTCCCACTGGATTCACAGAGGATCAGCCTTTTTTCCACTGGATTCCCAGAAGACAACCAGGCCCATCTACACCACCACTCGACCTTCAAAGGAAAACTATATCTTTCCTACAGGCTCATTGTTTCAACAGAACTACATCTGTCACTCCAGGAGGACTGCAGCCACCATTTAATCAAACTTCTATCAACACCCTGACCAACAGGGTGTCAGGTCATATTCTGACTGTCAGTATTTTTTTGTATTACTGCATTTTTATTTTTATTTTTTTCCTAATAAAGAACTGTTATTCCTACTCCCATATCTTTAACTGACAACCTCTTTATTTCAAAACTGTAATTCAGAAGGAAGGGGTTTGCATTTTCCATTTCAAGAGAGGCTCCTGCCTTCCTTAGCAGACACCTGTCTTTTCAAACCAAGACATCCTTTCAAATAATGAAACATACAAGGCCGTGCTATGTGCATTGTCTTCAGTTTAACCCCTCAGTGGGGAGGTACCTTGTAGGTACTGCTAACCACTGAATCGGCTGTGCGAACCGCAGAGCGAGAGTGGATTCATGTCGACAGAATTAACGGTCTGGTGAAAGAATCCTAAGAATAGACTATAACATCCAGACCGGGTGAGGGATACCCAAAGAATCTCAAAGACATCCGAAAAGTAGAGTCGAGCTTCCACCAGCCAGCTCAAGGACTGTTTTGGGCAGAGAGTTTGAACTGCATCGGTTACTGATGTAATTGTCCTGATTTAATAGATGGGAATTACAAGCATCTGTTGAGGGGAAGTACATAGGGAACCGTAAGAGGTATTGGGGTGGTTTCCTTAGGAACCAACAAGCAGAGTAAGACAAGAAATAGTGGGCAAGACTGGGTTGGCCCCTGTGTTTGCCACCAAGAAGATTATAGCCCTGCTGCGGGTAGCAACCCTGTAGTAGCAACCCCGTAGCCGTGGTAAGGTGGGGGCAAGAAGGCCATAACAGACCTCTATCATTCCTCAATTGTCTTTTAATATAACAGGGACTAGAGGGCAAGACTGAGTTGGCCTCTGTAGTCGCCACTAAGATACACCTACTATGGGTAGCAACCCCATAGGCACGGTAGATGGGGGTAAAAAAAAAAAAAGTCATATTGGACCTCTGTGATGTCCCGTTTTGTCCATTCCAAATAAGTGTGTCTAAGGAAAACCTGGGATTTTTTCTTCTGTTCCCACTGTCCTCTCCCACATCAACAAATGCTAGTATGACTCATTAATTTTTTTTTTTTTGAGAAGTAAGAGTAGATTATTTGAATCAAAAATGAGAGTTAATTGTTCAAGCCAAATGACTTATAGAAATGGAAAACGGGGAGTTGTTATAGATTAGTAATGTGATAGCTGGCTCTCACAATCAAGAGATAGATATTATGTGTATGTTAAGAGAAGTTTTGTAGATGTATAGTGATGTAAATTGTAATATGTCCTCCCATAGTCCTCGTTCCCCTTCCCCTTTCAATAACCTTGGTAGTCAGGGCATTTGGGGAGGGCCAGCTTGTTACTAGGAGATGCAACATGACAACACCTGACCTCCAATCAAGATGTAAGAAAGTAATCTCCACTGATGGATGGCAGAGAGGGAGTTGACTGACAAAACTTTGGGAGGGGCTAAGGGTATAAAAGGCAGAGCATCCATTTTGTAGGGGAGCATGTGGCTGCTGGTCATGGAGACTCTCAGCGCTGTAATTTTTCCTTATTCAGTCCTTTGCTGTATTTTTGTTACGGTTTAATAAACCTTTGAAATTTTAAAAGTGAGTATCATTTCTCACAGTGGGAACAAGAGGGAGAAGGGAAAATAGTAAAGACATGGATTGTCCTTTCATAGGAATACACAGAACCACTGGTCTTATTTGGGCAAGATATTAAATTCATTTACTCCATCCCTAGGAATTAGGTTTTTGCAGTATGTGAAGGTCTTGTTTCTTTTGGGGGAATGGGAGGAGGTGGTAGGGGAAGTCACTACAAAATCACTTAATTTTTTTACTTGAGGGGGTCTTGGAGTATCTGAAGGGAGGGCACAGGTGATGGAGAGAAAGGTTGAATGTTTGGGGCAGATTTTGACTGAAGGTTTGGAGTGTGTTGGCCCAGAGGGGGTCCAGGGAATCATGGAGGTGCAGTTGCCCAGGACTGAAAGGAAGCTGTGACAATTTTTAGGATTATGTCATGGTTTGACACTGGCACAATGCCAATGCTCCCATGAGAACATCCTCTCCCTGGTGTCTGCTGTGAGATGGTACCCGGAATAAGCAAAGCAGGCTCTTACTTAGGGGAAAGAGAAAAAAACTTTATTAACTAAACTACAAAAACTAAACTACAAAGAAGGAGGAGAGAAAAAAAAAAAACACACATGGAAAATGAAAAACCGCACAGAAACACTCCCTCTCCACCTCCCACCAAATTCCCAATACATTTACATTCCCCAAAATTATCAACCTTCAGTCTGGCACCACCTTTTGAATAATCAAATCCTCAGTTCATTAAGAGTAGAATGAGTCCTTCTTTATGCCATAGGCTATTTGTCACAAGCAGCACCGCCCGGAGATCCTTTTGCCATTGTGACATCTTCCCTCCATGCCCAGGGCTCTCACCACCGTGCATGGGGCAGGGGCCTGCTTCGAGGGTGGTCTTTTTAAGGATGCGTCGTCTCGTTCCAAACAGAGCACAGTCTCATCTCTGGGACCTCTGTCCCCCCCATTTCCTTCACACCCCCTGGGGCCGAGGGGTCTCAACACAGAACTCTCTTGGCTCTGAGTCCTTGCTTCCCCCTGAAATGCAGTCTCGGTATCACAAGGAAACAGTCCATGGCTATACAAAAGAGAGTCCAGCAAAAATGCCACACCATCTTCTCCATTCCTCTAACATCTTTCACTTGCCAGACCCCACCACTGGCCCATTTCCTTTTTCATCCTCTACTCTTATCTCTCTTCTAGGAAGGGTTAATGTTCTGTAAAGTTTTCATTGTCCACAAAGGGTTAAAGGCTCTCACCGTGCCACACCCCCCCCCCCTTCCGCCGCTCCAGCACATGGTATCGCATTCCAAGATAACAGTCCCAGGCACGGCTCTCTCTCTCTGGGGGGGGGGGGGGGGGCTGTCCGATGGCTCCTGGGGTCTCTTTCTCTCGCTCGGCCATCGGCGGCGCTTTCGACGCCGTCTCTTGCTCTCCCCCGGCCGCTTCCCCACTGCATGCGCGGCCCCGGCGAGGACGAGCTCCGCCCCAGCGGCTCGCTCTGAGAGCAGGGAGCTCGCAGACAGCCGCCCACGCGGGGGGGGGGGGGAGGCCGGGGGCAAGGCCAGCGTCTCGCCTCCCTCTCTTGCCCTCTCTCCGTCTTTCTCTCTCTCTTCCACCTTTCCACCCTCGGGGGGGTCAGGCCTACCTTCCCGAGCTGCGTGGCTTTTCCCCTCCCCCCGCCCAGCTAGCAGCTGGGCTGGGGGGAGAGATATAACACCTTCCGCCGGAAATTCAAAGAGAGCTCCGAGGGGGAGAGCCCTGCTTTTAACCCCTGGGTGGGTGTTCTCAGAGGTGTGTCCAAACATCCCCATTGGCCACACCAGGTGCCAATACTAAAATCTGAGCACCCATTGGCCTGACCACAGCATATCCCAGAAATCCCAAGAAACATATTTCCGGTAGAACCACCACAGATTAATAGGGTATTGCAGGACTTGGGTTGAGGACTTTTTATTCTGTGACTTTTTAAACATGTTCCAACCCAGGACATTGCTCTGGCTGCCCTGGAGGACTTGAGACCCTGACAAGGGGCTCGGAGACCTTGGCACAGCGTCACAGACACCTGTGCCTTCGATTTTAGCCCTTGGAAAAAACTACCAACTTTGTATGAAGATGTACAAGCCACAAGAGTTTTAATAGAATGATAGTGAATTTATCACCAGGTGGAAAATGTAGAATTTTGGGGTTTTTAGAATGGGAGTTCAGGAGGCAAGATGGAGGAATCTGGGCATGTTCTGCCTTTCTCCTTCTTCTTCTTAGCCTCCATCCTCTGCTGTGATGGTAGCACTTTTGGATTGGTTTAGAGTAGAGACAAACTGTCTCTAGGTGATAGGTATTGGAAAATTATTGTAAATAATGTACACGTAGTTTTTAGTATAAAAAGATAACACCGCCCCAAGGTGGTCAGTGTGCCTCAACCCGACCTGCCAGACAGACCTCAGTGTATCAGAAAGACAATGTATTAGATAAGGGAAAATAAACAACTTTGAGAACAAGAGCCAAGGAATCCTGTCGTCTTCGTCGGTCTCGGGGCTGGGAATAAAAGACTTTCTAACACCTCGGGGTCATCTCAACACCAGAGACCTCGTCCTAAACACAGCCCCAATGTTGTGTTATGGACATGACAAAGACAGCAAAACTATAGTCAGACTCAGAAAAACAATTGGACTTGTCTGTGGATGTTAAACAGGGTTGTGACAAAGGAACTCGAGATAGGGAATATTTACAGAATACCCCTCAGTCAAATGGGGTAAAGGTGCTTCTTGATGAATCTTCAAGAGTGAGTTGTTAAAACTGAAGATCACGGACAAAGACTCTCTAACTAATCAAAGTTTGAAAGTGGTATGTCGGCGGGCTGCATGGGGGTTGTCCCCGAAAGGCATGACCACTCTGTACAAGGTTCTTTGCCCTCTATTTCCCAAGATCTTACATACAATACATATGCATAACCCCAGCACCTCCTATCCCCACTCTGTATTAAAATGAGGTTATTAGTCCTTCACACGTGTGCAATTCTTTTCTTGAATTTGGTCAGTGGTCTCAAATTGGGTCAGTGGTCTTGAAGGATGAAGTCAGGAGAACTTTCATCAGGTCTCTGTGACACTCTGGCACAATCCAAGACCCCCTGCTATGTAATTGATGGACGTAAAGCCCAGGTACTAACCATTGTTCCACTGGTTTCAACATGGTCTTATAACGGTTCACTTACTCCACTCCTTTCTATAAGCAAGCTCATAATGGAACAATCAGTTTTCGCATAAGCATCTAACAATCATTAACCTTTTGTCTACCTACCTAACTTATATAAATTGTTTCTATCCCTCAGCTAAAATCTTAACTTTTTAAAATCATGATTCATTCCCCACTCCTTCTTCAAGATTAGTAAATTCTTTAACTAAAATGCAGATTCTTCTTCATCTAACCAACCTGTGAGGTAGGTGTTTCTTAAAACTGTACCATGTGCTCTTGATATTGAAGTTAAAGCTGCTGCTCTCTGAAACAGTCTCCAATTCCAAACAAATATTATAATAGACAAAATCAAACTTATACCAACTAAAATAAGCAAAACAATAATTGGATGAACCAAGGTATTGAGCAAGCTGGTTGCTGTTGGTGACCACCCAAAAAGTACTTCCCACCAGTGATGGGATGGGCCTTCCTCAAATGTTTTAAACACTCTCTGTATAGTCTCTGTGTCATGGTGTATTGTAATCAAAGTTCTCTTTCCTTCATCTTTAATTTCCCTAAGAATTTTCTTTAGTTCATTATGTTTCAACAACTGGGCAACTAAAGTTAAGTTCATCCCTATAGGTACGAATGATATTTAGTCAAATTTGCCTTTGTATGTTGATACAATACAACAGGTGGCTGATAGAAGTCACATCCTTCAATTTTAGCAAAGTTACAAATGCACAGGTTAAATTGAGTTTCTTTCACAGTGATCTCATCTACCATTATAGTGGGGCATGCTGTCCTAAGACAGACACAATCTTGTCCTGCATACAGAAGTAAGGTTGTCTAGTTAATGGGATGCATTTCAAACTGACAAATGCTTTGCGCTGTATCCAGAGCCTAAACTCAGAGCAGTTAGTTAAGTATTTGTCACAGTATTTAAGATTAATTCATTAAATCAGTCCTGGACAAACACATATTCACATCCCCAGACATTTCTTCTTTCCCACACAGTTGCATTTGTAACTTTTAGCATCTGACCCAGAGACCTACAGGAGTCAAAATCATAGGCTTTCCCTTGGCACTTATGTATACCAGTCACATTATATGCAAGTGGTGCTGCATTAGCTGTGGCTATAGCAATAATCATAAATGTCCCAACATTCCAACATCTCCCCCTTTCCTTTTGACTAAATTGCCTTATTAATTAATCTCTGCACACATTGAAAGCTATCATGATTAATACGATTATTATTAAAATTACTACATACGTACCTATTCTAAAGAGAATCTTTTAGTTAAAAACTCCAGCCACTAAAAGGCTCAGGCTTGATCTTTAACAACTACAAACATTCCTGATGGCAGCCACATTACTGGATTTAGAAAGGCTACCAGAAGTGTAATTGTATGAAAAGTTTGGATTCTTATACACAGGGTGATAGGGAGAAACATTTTTAGACTGATTCCTTCCCACGTATTTAAAATTAACACAAAAAAATCCAATTTCACAGAACCCAGGAATTCTAATTCTTGGGGTTCCACCAACAGTGTTTCAGGAGGGTAAGGGATCCAATTTAATGTGATTTGATCTGCATTCAAACAAAAAAATATAGTGTAAAGTTCTGGAGGAGCTGTATTTCCCCCTAATTTTTGGTTTTTTAAGAACATGTGTGTTTGTCATTGTAATATATGGTAGAGATAATTCATGCTATAGAAATAGGTATATGTGTGTATAAAATATTGCTGAGATTCAAAGTTATGCCTTTGACTACTCTGGCTGGGAACAGAGTTCTGTTCCCATTGTAACCAGTTCCCGGACAGCGTTAAGATAATATCGGGTCTGTTACTGTATGAATGGGACAGTCCTGGGCCATCACAGAGGATTTCCTCTGGCACCTGCACCTGGAAGATAGCATCTTGGCCTTCCTGGACCATGATTAATGGAATGTCTCAAGGAGCTCACAAGACCTGCACCTGGACATTATTACATCTGCGGTACTCAGGAATTGGTATCACCCTACTACATGTGAATGCAGCTTCAGCCTGGATACTCAGACATTCATCTGAGTCTCCGAACTCGTCTTTGTCTGTTCCTGCACATGTATGGATCCAACTCTACGTGTGAAGAGACACAAAGAAATATGTGGTCATCCCTGCCTCCAGCAGAATAAACTGTATATAAGCTGGTTGCTGGAAGCACTCGGGGTGAACCTCTGGGGGAACGCTGTCACTCTGTCAACCGGAACCCAAGGTCACCCAGCGGCTGCATCCAGGGCTGACGCTGTCTTGGCTGTGGTGGTTTTTTGAAATTTCTATTTTTTGTTATCAATCTAATAAATCTTTGTTAAATTTTTCATAAATTTGGCTACCGATCTGATCATTTATAACAGTTATTATGAACATGAAGGTATCATCAAAGCAAACAATATGTAACATAATAAACTTATACTAAGTAAAAATAAATCAGATAATAGATACAATTATTAGCATGTGAAAAATAGAATGGTGATTTAAAACAATACCTTATCAATTTTTTAATATTGTACTATTACTTAGAGTCTGTAGTAATTGGCAAGCTTTATTTTTTAAAGTGAGAGCTTGGAAAATCATTCCTGGGTAAGATTTCCAAGTTCAACTTAAAAGGAGGTTTAGTTGTTATAGGTCCAAATTTTAGTAAGTCAAACTTACTTGAATATAATTTTGGTGCAGAAAATTTTCTCTACTAGTTAAGGCCAGGACTTGGCCAGGGTCCAGGCTTCTAACTGGAAGAGTCTTTTTAATATATTTTAGAATCCTCTTAGTAATAGTAGTTAGAAAAATAATATATGTCTTATAAATAGTTATACAACAATAAGTGAAGGTTTGTAAAGTAGCTGGCTTTCTCATTTATCGTTAGTTAGTCAATGGTACCATAGACAAATAGCAAATGAATAAAGTAATGCTTGTTATAAAAAGTCAGTGAATTCACATCATAAAATTAACAGCATGATCAGGGTTACTTAATATATCAGTAGAAATTGTCTTAAGAAATTGAAGTTATATTTCCCGAGACATATATGACATTAAAGGAAAAAAGTAAAAGAAAGCATTAAATAACTCATAACTAATTGCAGCCATAATATGGAATTGTTTCTCATTCGTCAGTATTACTTATAAAAAATAAAATAGCAAAAAACTGTTCTTATTTCTATAGCAAAATAGTGTTATCTTGTAATTTAAATGAGCAAATTTTGACCAAAAATCATTCAGACTTTGTCATTCACTTGTATAGCAAAGGAATTATAACTCAAACAGGTGTACTTCAATAAAACTTAAAATCAACTTCACTAAAACTTAACCTTAATAGAGTATCTGTAAAAGAACTTAAAGTTAACATCACTGAGACTAAACAAAAATCAATCTTAACAAGAATTAACTTATTTAAACTCTATTATTACAAAATGGTTACTGAAAATTTGTCATATAACAGTTAAACATTAAAATAAACAATATGCAAGTAAACAACTGTACTGAAATCTTCAAAAAAATTACCTTGTTAGAACTATGGAGTAAAAAGCAAGAACTTAACAAAGCTGACAGTGGAATTAAGTCTCAAAAAATCACTACAGATAAAGTTCGAGGTTTGTGTTGAATGTGAGCTAAATAATCTTGAATTTAAAACTTATCTAATTCCTCTTAGTGAACGATGTAGTTTTGCTGTGTTACTAATGTGTAAAAAGACACTACCTCTATACTAACACCTTTGAATTTTTCTAGTAACAATCTTGTTAAAAATCACAAATCACAAGTTGGAAGGTAACTCTCAACACTAGTTGGTGCCAGGCAGGGGGGGTGCACCCCCTGCAGCAGCTTTAAAGATTGCTTGTAGGATAGATTTAAGTTTGGCTTAGTATTTAGTTATATAGTACTAAATAGCTGTACCAAAAAATTCACAACAAATACATTGTTAAAAAAAAGACAAGTAACTGGAAATTTGACCAGGGCTAGGTGTCCTTCAGGGCTTTAGATCTGTATGAACTGTGGCTTTTGATAGTTGGGTTGTTCCTTCCAATGCTTGAAAGTGCTTGGGGTGCTTCAGCCAGGGACCATTGTGGGGGTGTCGAGCGTCTCAAATTACTCTTGTACAAAATCTGAATGCATAAAAATTCTCCACTGTGTTAACAAATCTTTCTCCCACAAAACCAGGTGGACAGACAGCACAAAAAGTTTAACTGTGCTGATTTGCTTATCAGGCTCTGTTATTTGCACCGAGTGTTGGCTTTGCAGGCTTTCACTCCTTCCACTTATGCCAGAGAGTTCCTGAGTCGTTAATGGTTACTCATTGGGCTACTGGTTCCTTGAGATAACAGTCACATCGGCTCTTGTATCAATGAGACCTGTTAGGAATGTCTCTGCCTTTCAGAGTCACTTTGCATTGGCATGTTGGACGCTCAGATATAATATGTTGTGTCCATAAAATCTGCGGGACTCCTGTGGTACCAAAAATCCCTCTCCCTCTGTTCAGTTATCGGGGATGCAGATAGGGGTGCTGCTGGAAAAAGTATGAGTCAGGACTACACAGGGTGGCTGGGGGGTCCATGCCATGAGTCAGAGTCAATAGCTCCAGGGAGAACTAACAAACAAAGTATGTATACGCTGTCTAGGTGGTCTGAAGACTCCTGTGGGAATCAAATGAACAGATGAATCAAGCAACGTTACTGTGTTGGAGGTTGCCAGGTCCATTCCTGCACTGGGGTGGCTGGTCAGTGATGGTCCGGCCAGGGCTGCCTGTGGTCCGGTGAAGGCTGCTGGGGGAGACTGGGCTGAGGCTTGCGGTGGTCTCTCTGAGGCATCGGCTGGGGCACCTGTGTTTCACATGATGCCACTCCGTGCTTCCGCTCCCGTTTCTCAATATTGGACATCCTTCAAAATCATACTCGGACCGACATTGATTATGGCACCGAGGGCAAATACGGAGAGCTTTGGATCTGGCCTCCCCCTTTTCAAAACAGTCCTTTTTCAAATGCCGAGATTTCCTGCAGGTTTGGGGGTCCCCCTCCTTAAGAGGTTTTTTCTTTAGTTGCATCCATTTTTCACGAGGGTCAGGAGGGAATGGATCAGTCTCATGATCTGAGTCTATCAGTCCTGGATCGAAGGGCTCTCCCTCCTCCCTGCTAGAGCCATGGTCAGCGATATAAACTGCTAATGACCGTGAGAAAGGATGCTTCCCCCTCCTTTGTCTGGGCAGGGGTGAGTTTGATGGTTGCGGCCGCTCTTCAGTATCAGAGGCGCCAGCTTCAAGCACACAGGGAGAGTCAAAGTGAGGAGAGACAGAGCGGGGTAGGGGGCCGGCAGCATCCAGCCGCTCTCGCTTTTTCAATGTCTTAAAAGGTATTCTCCAGGACGGGAGTAAAAGTGACTTAAGGTCCTCCTTCAGGGTGGGGGAGTCATGCTTGCCAGCAAGCATGGGTTCATAGACATCTCTCTCCTTGGGCATTTTCTTTCCCATTCCTTTAGTTCCCCTGGCTCACCTGTCAGCCGCAAACAGGGATTGCGGGCCTAAACGCAGTTCTCTCACCGTCATGATCAGTTCCAGGGGCTCACTGACTGCTGCCAGTCAGACCAGTTCATTTCTTCACAAGGAGGCTCCAATTGTCGGCGATGGAGAGAGACGGGAAGACTGACTCGGTAATCAGAATCCGATTTTACTGTGGAATACAAATGCTTATATACTATTTCAGGGAGACTAGTAATGTGTACTACAATTGAAATGAACAGGGCAGGAGACTTTTTCTCCTTTTTAATGCCTTTATTAAAAGTGATCAGCTCAAGGTTGGGAGGCTCGACGGGTCCACAGCTTCTCCGTCATCGCTCCCAGGGTGACTCGGAGGAGGAGGAAGGTGCAGCTTTGTCCCCTAGGGGGCAGAGCTGGGGGTCTCGTCCTCACAAGGGCAGTGGGGATATACCCCGTGTTACAACTTTTCGGGTTTGCCATCTTGGGGTCTTGGCTCCAGCTGAGGTCTTTGCTCAGGGCGAGGGGCAACAAAAGTTCTCAGCATCTCTGCAGGTTCGGTACTTTGTTCCTCACGTCCAAGCATCACTTTGATCTCTTAATTCTGTGTTGGCTCATTGTTTTTGGGGCCTTTCGGTAAGTTTGATGGGGTGACTTTCCCATGGCATGCTGGTTCTGAGGTTAATTTTCCTGTCCTCTGATTTCTCCCCTTCCTGTCCCCTCCTTTCACTGTGAGAAGGGCTATCAACCTGGTTTTTAGGCAGGACGGTCCTGATACAAAAGGAGTAGTGTCATGGTTTGACACTGGCACAATGCCAATGCCCCCATGAGAACATCCTCTCCCTGGTGTCTGCTGTGAGATGGTACCCGGAATAAGCAAAGCAGGCTCTTACTTAGGGGAAAGAGAAAAAAACTTTATTAACTAAACTACAAAAACTAAACTACAAAGAAGGAGGAGAAAAAAAAAAACACACATGGAAAATGAAAACCCCACAGAAACATTCCCCCTCCTCCTCCCACCAAATTCCCAATACATTTACATTCCCCAAAATTATCAACCCTCGGTCAGGCAACCACCCTATGAATAATCAAATCCTCAGTTCATTAAGAGTAGAAGGAGTCCTTCTTTATGCCATAGGCTATTTGTCACACGCAGCACCGCCCGGAGATCCTTTTGCCATTGTGACATCTTCCTTCCATGCCCGGGGCTCTCACCACCGTGCATGGGGCAGGGGCCTGCTTCGAGGGTGGTCTTTTTAAGGATGCGTCGTCTCGTTCCAAACAGAGCACAGTCTCATCTCTGGGACCTCTGTCCCTCCCATTTCCTTCACACCCCCTGGGGCCAAGGGGTCTCAACACAGAACTCTCTTGGCTCTGAGTCCTTGCTTCCCCCTGCAATGCAGTCTCGGTATCACAAGGAAACAGTCCATGGCTATACAAAAAAAGAGTCCAGCAAAGATGCCACACCATCTTCTCCATTCTTCTAACATCTTTCACTTGCCAGACCCCACAACTGGCCCATTTCCTTCTTCATCCTCTACTCTTATCTCTCTTCTAGGAAGGGTTAATGTTCTGTAAAGTTTTCATTGTCCACAAAGGGTTAAAAGCTCTCACAAGCAGCTGGGCCCCTTGCCGCAGCACCCCCCCCTTTTGCTGCAACAGCACATGGTATCACATTCCAAGATAACAGTCCCAGGCACGGCTCTCTCTCTCTCTGGGGTGGAGCTGTCCGACGGTTCCTGGGGTCTCTTTCTCTCTCTTGGCCATCGGCGGCGCCTTCGACGCCGTCTCTCGCTCTCCCCTGGCCGCCGTGTCACCGCATCCGCGGCGTGGCTCCGGTGAGGACGAGCTCCACCCCAGCGGCTCGCTCCGGGAGCGGGGAGCTCGCAGACAGCCGCCCGTGCGAGGCGGGGGGGGGGGGGCTGGGGGCAAGGCCCGTGCCTAGCCTCCCTCTCTCGCCCTCTCTCCGTCTTTCTCTCTCTGTCTCCAAAGGTGGGGGGGGGGGTGGGTGTAGGAAACGGGCTGCTCGGTGCTTCCCGGTACTTCGTTCTTCCACCCTTCCATCCCTCAGGGTCCGGCCTACCTCTGCTGGGCTGCGTGGCTTTCCCCTCCGCCGCCCAGCTAGCAGCTGGACCGGAGGAGAGAAGCAACTCTTCCCCGCTGGAAATTCAAAGAGAGCTCCGAGGGGGAGAGCCCTGCTTTTAACCCCTGGGTGGGTGTTCTCAGAGGCATGTCCAAACATCCCCATTGGCCACACCAGGTGCCAGTATCAAAATCTGAGCACCCATTGGCCTGACCACAGCATATCCCAGAAATCCCAAAAAACACACTTCCTGTGAAACCACCACAAGTAGTTAACGAAAACATCTGGTGATTACAATAACAAGCAGGTAGAACTCCACCTTGGCAGCAACTGGTCCAACCTGTTCACTTTGCACCTTTTTTACAGAAAAAATGGGTAACCTTTTTTTACTCATAACACAATTATTAGGTTAGAATCACATACACAAAGTTATGCATATAACAACATCTCTTGCTTGCAGAATTTAATAGGATTTTCTTTTTCCGGTAAACTCGTTTGATTTCATCTTCTTGCTATTTAGGTCTTATTTTCAAAGTTCCGTTTGCTTTTGCCAAGGCATTTGTTATCAACTCTCTTATGTTAACCAGGTCCAAAGTCCATCATCTGTCTTGTGTCCCCCAACATTCCAACAGCCCCCTATCTGAAGACATTGTGGCTGGGACTCCAAAACACAGTATTATTTCTTGTAACAATGCTTTGGTTACCTCCCGCGCTTTGGCAGTTCTCGTAGGGAAAGCTTCTGGCCACCCTGAAAAGGTATCTGTTAACAGCAATAGGTATCGATATCCCCCTCTCCTGGGCAGTTCTGAAAAATCAATTTGGCATTGTTGCCCAGGTCCAAATCCTCTCCCAGTTTGCCCAAGCTTTGGTTTAGGAATATTTTTGGGATTAGTTTAGAGGCAAAGGCTACATTGGTGAGTCACCTCAATCAATATACTTTGCAAGTTTCTGGTTATGATTCTATCTTTCAAATAATTATACAAAGCATCTATTCCCCAATGTGCTTTCTTATGTTCCCTTTTCACTAATGGCTATAGCATATAAGAGGGGATCACAAGCCTTTTCTCTTCATCTGTAATAGGCCACTCCTCTTGATTATAACTTCTGGTTTTTTTCTCAATAAGCCTCTTCTTTTTTACTGTACCTTGGTTGAACTTCAATAGAAATCTGCCCATCTGGAATTAAGGCTGCCTTAACTGTTTTAACAATTACCTCACCTTTAGCTGCTCCTTTTGCCTCTTTGTCCGCCAGCTCGTTCCCTTCTTCCAATTCAAAGCTCACCTTCTGCTATAGCTTGATCGCTCTGTGTGTATGCACAACCCCAAATGCATACCTTGAGTCCATATAAATGTTGATTTCTTTTAATTCTAAGGCATGGGTCCAGACAATTATTTCGGCCTTTTGCGCAGAGGTGTTTCTTGGTAGTGGTCCAGACTCAATTGCCTCTCTGCAGGTGGTAACTGCATACCTAGCATGTCTTTTTCTGCTGATCACATAGCTGCTTCCATCAGTAAACCAGGTCTCAGTGTCCTCGAGAGGGGTGTCCTTCAGATCTGGGTGACTGGAGTAAATAGCTTCGATGGTCTCCAGGTAATCATGGATCACCAGATTTCCCATACTGCCATTGAGAAAGGAAGCTGAGTTCACAATATTAGTTACCACAATTTCTACATCATCTTGTTCTACCATTATGACTTGGTATTTCAGGAACCTCTGTGAGGAGAGCCAATGTCCCCCCTTTACTTCCAGTACTGCTGACACCGTGTGGGACACTAGCACAGTCATCTTCTGGCCCAGGGTGAATTTGAGTGCTTCCTGGATGTTCAGCACCACTGCTGCAACGGCTCTGAGACACCCTGGCCATCTTTTAGCTGCCGCATCCAATTGCTTGGAAAAGTAGGCAACTGCCCTCTGATACAGGCCTAAGTCTTGTGCTAGTATTCCCAGAGCAATCCCTTGCTTCTCATTAGAAAACAGAAAAAATGTTTTATTCACATCCAGAAGTCCTAAAGCTGGAGCTGACATGAGGGCCTTGTTTACCTGGTCAAAGGCATATGTAGCTTCTTTTTTTCATTGGAGATCTTGGTTTCCCTCCGTGATCTGAGTATAGAGGGGTTTAACTAATTGTTCATAATTGTAAACTTACAGTCCTTTATTATCTGGGGTTTTGGGGTTTGATATATTGCTTCCTTGCAGTCTTGCCTTAGAGACTTTTGTCCAGCACTGACCTCATAACTCAGGTAGATGACTGTTTGCTTTACTGCTCGAGCCTTTTTCTATACTCTTGTAAACCCAAAAAGTTAAGGAGGCTTGCCATCCAGTCCACACATGCCTCTTGGCCTCAGGTAGTTATCTGGAGGTCATCTACATGCTGCAGCAGCTGTTATACCTCTGATGGAGCTTCCCAGGACTCTAGATCTCTTGCAAGTTGTTCTCCAAATATCCTGGGGCTGTTGTTAAACCTTGGGGTAATAGTGTCTGTTATAAATGATCAAATCTGTAGCCAAACTTATGAAAAAAAAATTTAACAAAGATTTATTAGATCGATAACAAAAAATAGAAATTTCGAAAAACCACCACAGCCAAGACAGCGTCAGCCCCGGGTAAAGGTGCTGGGTGACCTTGGGTTCTGGCTGACAGAATGACAGCATTCCCCCAGAGGTTCACCCCGAGTGTTCCCAGCAGCCAGCTTATATACAGTTTATTCTGCCTGAGGCAGGGATGACCACATATTTCTTTCTGTCCTTCACATGTAGAGTTGGATCCATACATGTGCAGAAACAGACAAAGACGAGTTCGGGGACTCAGACAAATGTCTGAGTACCCAGGCAGAAGATGCATTCACATGCAGTAGGGCGATGCCAGCTCCTGAGTACTGCAGATTTAATCATGTCCAGGTGCAGGTCTTGTGAGCTTCCTCAAGATATTCCATTAATCATTATCCAGGAAGGTCCAGATGCTATCTTCCAGGTGCAGGTGCCAGAGGAAATCCTCTCTGATGGCCCAGGACTGTCCCATTCATACGGTAACAGGTCTGACATTATCTTAACACTGTCCGGGAACTGGTTATAATGTGAATAGAACTCTGTTCCTGGCCAGAGTGGTTACAGGCATAGTTTTAGATTCCAATAATATTTTATACATACATATATCTATTTCTACAGCATTAATTATCTCTACCATATATAACACCCTCCATATGAGCTGAGTCTTACACCCACTCTTGGGATTCTCCCATTCGAAGGTAAAAATTTTCTGGCTGGTTTCATGGAGAGGGAGGCAAAAGAAAGCATCCTTCAAATCTAAAATGGTAAACTAGGTTAATTCAGGTGATAAACAGGTTAACAAAGTGCAGGGGTTGGCAACCACTGGGTATAAATCCTCAGTTATCTTATTAACAGCCCTTAAATCTTGTACTATTCAGTATGATCCATCAGGCTTTTTAACAGGTAAAATAGGAGTATTGAACTCAGACTGACACTCTTTTAATAGCCCTAGCTGTAAAAAAAAAAATCAATTACTGGGCTAATCTCTTCTCTGTCTTCCTTCTTTAAGGGATATTGTCTAACTCTAACTGGTTGTTTTTCTTCTTTAAATTTAACCTGCACTGAGAGTGCATTCTTTGCTCTCCCTGGTATGTTAGAAGTCCACACCTCAGGAGGTACCCGATCCATTATTTTCTTGTTAATTTCATTAACATTAAGCTATGTCTACACATTGCTGATCCTTTACCTCCAAAATAATCTTCCCATCTTTTGCTTTTAACTGCTACACAAATCTATAAATCCCCCCTTGTTTTCCAAGTTTATATTTTGATGGTTTGCAGAAATGTGCTTTTGCAGATTGGTCAGTGGCTCCCCTTACCATAACATAATCATCTGTTATAGATGTTAAGGCTTTATTAAACACTGAGTTGGTTGTCTTCATGTCTACTAAAAATTCTATTTTCTTTGTTTCCATTTTTCTCAAACAACTTGTTATTTCCTTGCTCCTCACAACCAGTTGCAACCAAAATCTTTATAGCTCTCTGAGTAGCCTTTGTTTCTTTAAAATGACAAAGTGCCTGTCTAGGCCTTCTCTTCCTAAATGTCTATTTATACCACAACTTTTTACACCGAATACAGCGAAAACAAAATCAGGGTTCACAAGGGCAGGCCTTCGGGCAAGTAACCTCTACCAAATTTGGTCTCCTCTGATTTCTAATTTTATTTATAGGACACCTCAGTTACTGATTTTTACTCACTCTACCTAAACTTTGTTTCACAAAATTTTACAGTCTTTTCCTAGTTTTTCCCTGCACAATCCAATCTTCAAGTGGTAAGTGTGACTTCGAACACACTAACTTTAAAATCTCTGCTTCAAAATCAGCTTGATTAAAGTGTTATTTCTACTGATACAGGGCACACTTACTTTGCTGCCTTGCAGAATAAAAATAATATCGTCTTGCACAAATTCCAAAAGATCAAATCCAAACTGCCCAGGTAAAGGGACTCCTTTGATCTTTCTAGCCACGATTAAAACAAATGAAAAGGCTGTCCCTGTTACAGCAAAAACTCTGATATGCCCACAAACACAAATTGGGGAGCAGAAATTCCTGGAATTCTTTTAATTTGTTTTAAACATACATAAATCACCACACTGTAGTCTTTTCCACATAAAATGCTGCATTTGTTGCAAACAAAATCTTAAAATCTCCACAAACACAACCATACAATCCTGAGAATCAAATTACTACAGTGCGGTGGGGAAAAACCACATAACCTGCCCATGTACCTCAAATCCCAGGAATCAACTTTTAACAAGCTGTCTTTGTTACAGCTTTAACAGCCCACAAACACTGGTTCAAATAAAACCCTTCTAAAAGAGTAGCTTAACCCTTTCAACTCAGGTTCAAGCTTAATGTATAACTTAACAACACAGCTGACACAAAACAAAAATTACCAGTTTGTAACAATTATAAGTTTTACACAATAACCAGCAAAATCTCCTACTACACCAGATGAATCCAAAGTTGCAACTTTGCAAACTCTGCAAGGAGAGGGACAACAAAGGCACCATGTTACAGCGTTCGACCCTTCCCTCCCAGGTCCCACAGGCAAAGGATTGGTTAATACCCGAACACTAAGTGTTATGAAAGACTGGTTATAGTCAAATACTAGGTGTCACAGGGAATACTGTTCCCTGCAACTAGAAAGTTCACACATGCAAACTCACTGGGAAAGGGGTATTTCTTTCCACACACACACACACACACACACACACACAACAGTTATATCAACCTTAGACCAGGATTTGCCCTTACAACTGTTAGCCCCAAATTGTTAGCAAACTGAGCCCTCTACAGCAGAACAAATGGCAAAATCCCCTTCTGCCAGCAACAAAAGCCTGAGCTTGGTACAACAGTTCAACAACTCTTTCTGCTGACAACTAGATAAACCAGATTTCACCTGCAACTTCAGCTTGCAAGCACACTACAGAGGCACAAGTTGTGCGTGGGATGTCTCCCACGACTTACCAAACGGCCTTTCTTGACCATGCATATGCCTTACAGGTCACTATTTAAAACTGTTTCAATTTTCAAACATACCATTTTGTCCAGAGTTTTAGTAATCAGGGGTCCTTGTCTGCTGCTGGATCAACAGTCCGGGCAGCGGAGCCCACTCTTCCAGGAATATCCCGGGGGCGCCCTGAGGGGTTCCATGACCCGGGCTGGTCTCACAGCCGAGAAGAGTCTCCTCCTGGCCTGGCTCACCAATGGAGTCGATAAAACCGAAGATCATGGACAAAGACTCTCTAATTAATCAGTTAGAAAGTGGTATGTTTATTACGCTGGCAGTCATGCCTTTCAGGGACGACCCCCATGCCACTCGCCCCCGTGCCACCCACCATGGACTTGTCAGTAGGAGGACAAGGATGGGAGACCTTAGCTATCAGTAGCTATGGATCATCTACAAGGACCTCTAGTGATTAGTGGGCTAATATGAACTGTCATTGTCTACTTTATTCGAAGTTGTTTCTTTGTATTTATTTGCCACCCCTGGTGCAGGGGCCAGATGTGAAAAAGTTGGGAAGGGGTGTTTAAAATGTTAATTTTTATATCATGCTGGGCAGTTAAAAAAAAGGTAAGTTAATTATAACTAAGATTTATAAAGACAAATTGGCAAATAAGGAGGGTTTGATAGGAAAAGTGTGTGCTAATGTCTTTACAAACAATTTAATGGGTGAGGGTATGGGTGTTCATGTCTTTGAAATGGGTCTTAGTGTCTCTACTAACTTTGGGCAGCAGATTTGTTGCAGAGCCCAGACAGTTTGACTCCTAAAATAGACAAATGGGTGCTGGCATAAACCTGAGTGCCATGGTTTGATGCTGGCACAATGCCAGTGCCACCATGAAAATATATTCTCCCTAGTGTCTGCTGTGAGATGTGACCAGAAATAGAGCAAAGCAGGAATAAAGGAGACGGGGGAGACTGACGGACTGCCCGATGCCTCTCAGTGTTCCTCCACCCTTCCATCCTGCAGGGGCCTTCTCTGTCCAAGGCTCTGGCCTACCCTCAACCCCCGCTGCATGGCTTCCCCTCCCCCACCCAGCCCGCAGATGGGCAGGGGGAGGTCTGACCTCTTTCAGGGACCAGAACCAAGAGAGTTCCCCTGGGAGTTCTCTGCTTTTTAACCCCCTGTGTTCTCAGAGGCGTATCCATGTCTTCAGTGGCCACACCAGGTGCCAATATTAAAATCTGAGCACCGATTGGTTGAACCACAACCTCCCAAAAAACTCACTTCCTTATCAAACCAAGGACACTGAATTTCTGAACTTTGGGGTAAAATAACATGTTTAAGGTGGGAATATGTGGTAGGCAGTTCAGGAAGGCTGTACCTTCCTAGTACCTCTGCCAGTGGGAAAAGGAAGAGAGCAACATGCAGCCAGGAGTTTAGGGTAAAAGGAGGCCGAACCCTCCAAACCCTTGAGAGAGAAAACCCCACGGATGTGTGCCCCAGAGGACTCTCTTAATTCTAATAGTTGCTGGACTCCTCTGTCTCCTTTATGGACACTGGCTTTTCATAGTGTGATTTTCTGCACATAGATATTTTAAGTTAATTTCAGACACAATCTACAGAAACATGGACCTGAATGCTGCAATAGAACCCATGCCTTAAGGGCTACATTTCAAATCCAGCAGTTTCTGTACATAACAGTCAGCCTTTAAAAAAGGCCTCCATAAAGAATAAATTGTTTCAGTTTCTACAATCAGTATTACTAAACTATTTTTGAAGTAGAAGTGTAAGGACTATCGTGCTATCAGTATTCCCCTACATCCCTTTCCTAACAGAAAACCCCAGCGGTGCTTAACTTGTTTGTAAGAATAGGCTAGCTTCTAAAAAGATGCAGATCATTAACAAGAAAAAACAAAACACATTCTTCTGTATATTGACTTGTGCAGCTTTTTCCCTGCTAAAATATTTTAAAAACACAAACCATAGACATAGTGTAGAAGTGCATAGAAAAAATACCTGCACCCATTTTGTTTTAACTTTGCAGTTTTGTTTGACCCTTTAATAGGTTGCTAATTTCTTCATTTATGTTCAGCCATTCCTAAGGAAATACCAATTCTACGTGTATGTTTATTTACTGAGAAAACTGCCATACTCCTTTACCCTAGTAAAAAGCAGGTTTTGGGTGTTTTCTAGGGATTTATTACAGCTCTGCTAAGTAGGTAATCTCTTAGCTCCTTGCCCTTTCCTACGACGTTTTAAGTGTAGCTCCTTATGACAGGAATTACCCCATATGGTTCTAAAAGATAAAAAAAGTTCAAGACACAACCCCCCCAGAGTGAAATAATCCACTTAATCTGGATCAATCACACTGAGATTTACAAAGTTCTCGAATCTCTTATTTTTGCTTTTATTTAGGAAGCGAAAATAAAAATTGTAAACTATAAATACAAATGCCAAGGTATTACATGAAATATCCAAGAGTACTTTATTATTTTTTAATTTCTCACAAATATTTCCTATGGAACTCAAGAAACAGGGAAACCAAAGAAATTGAGTCTGTATACAATGAAAATCAAGTTAGATACTGCCAATTTGTCAATTCATAAGTTTCTATCTGACAAAAATGAGCTCTGAAAAGTACCAATTCATTAATTTCATCAACTGCTATTTTTAACTATATTTGCATTAAGCAATCTGTGTAGAATCAGTTGTATTTAACCCACTTAACTCAGTGGTATCACAGTTTTAAAATATTTTTTGTCACCTATATATAGATATATATACAATGCAGAGGGCCAAAAATATGAAAAAAGGTCAAATTTCACACAACGTAAGCATTAATATTTTTTTACTTTTTTCCCCAAATAGCAAAGGCAAGCCAGTTTTCACACTGTTTCTTTAATTTGCCAAAAACATGTAACTCCATCTATATCAAAGAAGCAGAAGAGTAAGCTTAACAGCAACTTTCATTTATGCATTTTCTTGGGGGCGGGGGGGAGGAAGGGTGTATTCATTTTAGATATTACCTTACATATATTAAAAAATGTCCACCAATAATAGGTTCACTAAATTTATTTAAAAATTGTAAAATACATCTTAAAAAAGAACATTACATTCTGCACACTGCCCTCAAAGGATGCCCGGGACATGTGAACAACCAGTCCTTTCCCCCCTTCAAAAAAAAAATTTTAAAAATTACAGTGTACATAAAGCAGGGTGTTCACAATAGCTACAGGAAAAATAAAAACACATTACAATTTACTACCACTGAACAAAAATAAAATCCACTCTGCTGCTGTTTCAAAATTTCAGTGTTAGTCTTGTGCAACCTTTTCCTACCCCAAATATTTGTAATGAACTAAAACATTACATCTGGCGAAAAGCAGATTCCACTACACCTCAAATGCAGAACACCTATGAAGCAGAGGAATGTTGGCTATTTAAACAGAAGCAGATATTAAAAAAAAAAAAAAAAGGTGCAGGACTCCTTCAGTTCTTCACTAGTCTTAGAAAAACTTTCCAGAATACTGCTTCACACTATAAAAAAGAAAAAATAATCTTGCATTAGAATCCTTCAACATCTGCATACTGCTTCACACTATAAAAGAAAAAGAAAAAAGCATGTATTAGAATGATTGACCAAACATCTTACATCAATATTTACAATGGCATTCTTAAACTATAAATTTCCAATACTATTTAAAGTAAATAATTTTGAAAGGGTAATGACTAATATTTATAGGCATTTAATTATTTAAAAGCACATTTAAATATTAGCAATCTAAAGCCAAACATTCAAGTAAACATTAAAAAATGCTATGATAGCCAACATGTTATTAAAGCAAAACTAGGTAAACTATGTCCAAAACTATTAATATTCAGAAGAAGAGAAAGTAATGCCAGCAAGGTGTGAAATGCTGCATAACAGCACCAATTGATTTCAACTTGTCCTGTAGAGGCATGGCCTGTGCCATATGGCAGACTGTGATTTGTTGTCGGTTTTCTAAAAACAACAAAATCACTAGTCTTCCACACAGAACTAGACCAACATCCACTGAAATCTTCTATATTTTCTACAGGTTCTATATAATTAATTACAAGTAATTTTTTTGCAGCAATTTTCACCAGAGAAATGAAAGGACTGCTTGGCCAAGGTGTCTTCCATCAAGATTAGTTTTGAGGGAATTTTCATTTTCGTTAGAATAGAGAAAAGAGAATCAAGGCAGACCTACCACTAGAGAAGTTAGGTTCAATAGTTACTTAAATCCTGTCTTCTAAAAACTATATTACAGAGAAGAGCTTTAGAATGTAGTAGTAGGAAAGTCAGTTTAAAAATGATAGTAAGGACAGCATTAAGTTTCAACTTGCCTGTTCTGCAGTAAATATTGAGCATTTTGTATCTGGTCCTGCGTTCCTGTAATAGTTATTATTCGATCTTCTGAGCCTTCTAGTGGTTCATCGATTTTGATTGAAGCTCCTGACTCATGACGTATTTGTTTGATTCTCTGGCCTCCTTTTCCAATAATAGAACCTGCCAACTAGGGGAGAAAATAAAGCATTCATTTCTTGATATAACTTTCTCTGCACAGTACTGTTCAAGTAGCTTCCATTCATTTAGTTTTAAGAGTTTCAATGGAAGTTTACTCTTTTACAGCCTCAAAGCAGTCGCTGTAATGTATATTAGTAAACACAGGTGGGATAAAGTTGGAAGAACCAAGGGTTTGTAAAACCAAGTTATATAGACCATCTCTATTATTGAATAGTAACAATTAAAAATAGTTCAGTGCAATCTCTAAAGTCAAGACAAAACAAACATCCTTAAGAATAAACTTCCAATGATTTAGAAACACTCGCTTTATATTAAAAGTACTTATCAAGCATACCAAATACTTCTGATTTACTTACATAGCCTAAGAAAAGACTGTGACTTTTTATTTATTTATTTAAACACAATTGTAAAGCAAGTCAGCTTCACTTACATCTTTGGGAATTGTTACTTGTGTTGTGATGATGGGTCCACCAAGATCTCCATATGAACCACGGCCCCCTGTGTAAGAATAGTCTGATTTAAACATATGCATCAAGCGTCTTACTGACTAAATGAAGTGCATGTCAAAGTTCTCTATAAAAACTTACCATATCCAGAGCCACCCTCAAACTATAAGAAAAAGAGAAAGAAAAACCTTAAATAGTGAAAACCAGCAGTGATTCATTAACATGTTTTCATCGCAAGTATTATACTGTTAACTTTGAGCCTATTTTATGCAAAAAATCCTAACCCACAACCTTAATCTAAGTGTCATTAAAAACAAAATGGGGAAGAGGGCAGACCAGGAACAAGAGGGCAGGGAGGAATCTCACAAGAACCTTTTAGCTAGCTCTGTTGAAATCTCTAAGAATAAGTCATTAAGATCCAGCCATACCAATTTACCAAGCAACCTTATCAATTCAGTTGGTAAACAGCTCTTGATATTGATCTATTCCTGACCCTCGAACTAAACTAGTATTCAAATCCAAAGATCGTAGTTCAGCCTTATTATTACTACCTATACAGCTCAGGAGAAATTAAAGTTTCAGTTTTAGACAAGACATTTACCTGGTAACTGACAACCCTCCTACTCCATCTTGAGGAAAAACCAATTCAACTCTAATACCTTTATAACTTGTCTCTCTCCATTTAGACTATGCTACAATCCTTTGCATCTTAAAAGGGACAATCATGACACTTATTACTACTGTTCTGCTAAAACTATCATATAACAAATTCAAATCACTGTACTGCAGCACTTCTGACTGTTTTTTTTTTAAGACTGGTACTTGATATCAAGTGCTTAATTTGATCTAATGCCTTTTGTATGCACACACATTCATTTTAATCTTCCTGTAGAAGCAGAAATAGATATGCACACTTCTCTAGAACTCAACTGATAACATTGAAATACAGGAATCTGTGAACTACTTGTTTGCAGAAGTTGTAATGCAATAATTTTTTCTAAAACAAAAACCAAACACCTGTCAGCTTTTTAGAGCCACATCAAAATGGAAGCTATTCAGAAAAAGTTATCTGTTTCTAAGCAACCTGTGTTGTGCAATCACATTGCTTAGCAATACTGACCATAATGTAATATAAAAAGAGCTTGTAGTGGAGTGCAAAATACAAAACAATGAAGGACACTGCGTAGAACTTAATTCAGAGACTGATCAGAGCTGCATATTCTACACATACTCTTCTACCTATTTCTGCTGATATTTTGCACAGGGAATCTCTTTTTTGGGCTAACTTGTAATGAACAATAATTTTCTTCATCCTTTCTGCTGCTTCCCCTCCCCAGACTACAAGACAGCAAATTAATTTGACATCAGATGAGTAATTCTAACTGCAATGTTTATGTAAGCTAGGAACTAACATTTAATATTTGGTGGCACTTTGACATCTTCTACACAGCATAAACACTTGCTGATTACCTTTGAACTTTCCTCCCTAAACCCTCTAAGAGTAAGAAGTTTGATAAACACAAATCAAATGGAATATTTCAAATATATGGATAGGTAATGCACAAGTTTATCCAGAACTATAAGTAAAGAATTACTTTTAGCATTCCTCATTTGAAACAGGGGAAAGCACAACATGATGAAATTAAAATAAAACATAGTCCTAAATAGATGCATCTACAGGGTGCTGACAAAGCAAGAGTTACAGCAAAACTTACAACAGAAACAGTAAAATAGGGTACAAAAGAGAGAGTACTACAGAAAAGCTTCTCTTGGCTGTGCTGCTGCATGCTTCCATTGAGGAACATTAACTGCCTGTATAGGATTCACTGTTTAGGACATAAGCTGCTAATAACTTGAGTTACAATGACAGCTTTAGGGACTTTTCAAAGGTGCAAGCTGCCACTAGCTACATTCAATCTCAAAAAATTCCAGTTATCACTTAAACAATTCAAATTATTTTCCTCAAAAATAAACTATTAAACTAGTCAAATAAAAGCATGAGCACACTCACCAACTCTGGTGGCTGCATGTCATCACAGGCATCTACATGACACTGCATCATCTTCCAGGGACAATGTAATAGAAGAAAAAGAGGAAATGAATCCAAATTAAGTCCATGTTATGGAGACTTCTAGATAACTTGGCAAACACACACAGAGCAATATAAAGAAACATTTTTCTGCACTACTTAAAACTACTACAAAGGCTCAAAAGTAAATAACAGACCAGTTACAAGATTTACTCCCTTTTACTTTCACTGCTACAGAACTGTTACTGGCCACACTTCCTTTTTCCCTTGTTTCTGTGGCATAAACACATTTTCCTCTTACACAAAGGATTCAGACAGTTAAGGGCTGAGCAAAGCTTGAACAGTTGGTTACTTGGTTTTTTTACCTCTAAGTACTGGAACTGCACTATATAGTAAAAGATGTTACTCTCAGATACCAAAGCCTTCTCTTATGCATAAAAATAAAACAGGAAAGGCATTTAATAAAACAAGTAACTGTCATTGATATATCTGTGTCACCAACTGGTCAAGCAGGAAGGAGACAACTTCTCATATGTTATTATTTTCCATATACCTCATACAGCCAACAACTAAACTAATAATCTACTACTGTCTAATTATATTGGAAATCCAATTACTTTTTTTTTTAAGTGTGATATATAGCATATCTTTCCTTTAGTCTTCCTTAACAAATGTTGGGAAAAAAATTCAACAAAATTATAAAAATACAATTTGTAGTATCCACTTCAAATTACTATTATGGCAAAGGCCTTTGCTGAGTTAAAACATGCAACATAACATGGATGACACACCAAAAAAAGGATGACACCACTGATGAATTATTCTTTAAGGAACTAAGGGACACCTCTAAATCAACTGCCCTTGACATTTTGAGGGACTTCATCTTGCTGGATGTTAACTGGAACACCACACAGCTGGTACAACCAGGGCCAGAAGATTCCTAAAAATGCCTGGATGACATCATGGTACAGATACTAGGGGAGACAACTAGGAAAGGGGCCTTCCTTGATTTGTTGCTTGTTAACAGAGAGGAGCCCAAGAGTGAAGTGGTGATTGGTGGCCATCTTGGCCACAGTGACTACAAAACAATCAAGTTTAAAATCTCTGGTGAGAGGAAAAAAAGTGGCAGCAAAACTTCAACCCTGGACATGAGGAGAGGAGACTTCAAGCTGCTCAGGGAACAAGTAAGGTCCCCTGGGAAAATGCTTTGGAAGGTGCTGGGGTCCATTAGTGCTGATCACTTTTTAAGTACCACCTCCTAAGGGCACAGGCAATTCCCAAATGTCAGAAGTCAAGCAGGCAAGGTAGAAGGCCAGCTTGGCTGAGCAAGGATCTTTTTCCGGAGCTAAGGCAAAAGAGGAAGGTGTATGCCCAGTGGAAGCAAGGTCAGGTGATATGGTAAGAATACAGAGATGCTGCTTGCCTCAGTAGGGAGAAAATCTGGGCAGTCAAAGCTCAACAGGAATTGAAGTTGCGGAACTGTGGGGGACAATAAAGTTTTTAAAAATATATCAGTAGCAAAAAAGAGACCATAAATAACATTGGCCTGTTACAGGATGAAGATGGCCACCTCACAGAGACAAGGAAAACGTCTTTAATGCATTCTTTGCCTCTCTCTTCAACTCGGATGACAAACCAAGGAGGTCCCAGCGCCCTGAGCTGGAGGACCATGACTACAAGAATGATCAACTCCCAGTTAACCCTGTAGTTCAGCAGGATCTGCTGCTCCAGGTGCATCCCTATAAATCTATGGTGCCTGATGGGATTCATCAAAGAGCACTCAAAGAGCTGGCTGATGTCATTGTGAGACCTCCCTCAATGATATTTGAACGATATTGGGAATCTGGAGAGGTCCCAGCTGACTGGAAGCTGGCAATGGTTGTCCAAATTTTCAAGGGCAAGAAGGATGACTGTTGGAAGAATAGTTAACTAAGAATTGGAAAAGTACAAGACCATAGCTAATCTAAGTCCATACACCTGCAAGGACACAGTGGCCTTGAAGATAGCTATATTACAATAACAAAGTGTTGCAGCTGAGAATAAGACATGAGAAAAAAGAGATGTAACTCCTCAGGTATGAGGAAGAACTGATATCTATAGTTAACCAATAGGCGGCTTAGTTTCCAGAATATGTATGAGCTTATTACTTGTTGTGCATAAAAGTTTGATGCTCTATTCAATGAACGAAGCTTGCTTAACGCTCATATTGAGTGTCCCAAGTTTTCCCTGCGCCGTAACAGATGACCATGGTAACTACAGGCCTGTCGGTCTCACTTCAGTACCTGGTAAACTTATGGAGAGCATTATTCTGGGAGTTACTGAAAAACACATGATAGATAATGACTATGTTGCAGTCATTGGTCCCAGCTAGCACAGCTTCATGAGGTGAAGGTCCTGCTTGACAAACTTGATTTCTTTTTTGACAAGGTAATCCACCCACTTGATCAAGGGAAGCCAGTTGATGTGATCATTTTATATTTCAGTAAAGCTTTCAATACTGTCTCTCTCAGGATCCTTCTGGACAAAATGTCCAGCTGGATAACAACATCATGCAGTGAGTGGACAACTAGCTCATAGGTCAGGCACACAGGGTTATAGTGAATGGGGTGACATCAGACTACTGACCTGTCACGAGTGGGGTTCTGCAGGGCTCAATTTTAGGGCCAGCTCTCTTTAACATCTTCATAAATGACTTGGACACAAGATTTGAAGGTATACTAAGTAATTTTGCCAACAACACTAAAGTGGGAGGAGCTATTGACTCCTTTAAAAGCAGGGAGGCCCTGCAGAGAGACCTCAACAAATGAGAGGCCATCACCAACCATATAAAGTACAACAAGGGAACATGCTGGATTCTGAACCTGGGATGGGACAACCCTGGATGTACAGACTGGGGAAAAAGATGTTGGAAAGCAACATCACATAAAGGGACTTGGGGGTCCTGCTTGATGGCAAGTTTAACATGAGGCAGCAGTGCCCTGGCAGCTAGGAGGGCCAATTGTGTCCTGGGATGCATCAGGCCCAGCATCACCAGCCAGTCAAGGGAAGTGATTCTCTTGCGCTGCTCTGCACTGGGGTGGCTTCACCTTGAGTCCTGTGTGCAGTTTTGGGTGCCAAACTAGAAGAAAGATATTAAGCTATTAGAGAGCATCCAAAGGCAGACTATGAAGATGGTAAAGGGTCTAGAGGGGAAGCCATATGAGGAACAGCTGAGGTCATGGAAGAAAGGAAGACTGAGGTGATACCTCATTGCAGTCTACATCTTCCTCAAAAGGGGAAGTGAAGGGGCAGCACTGATCTCTTCTCGGGTGACCAGTGACAGGACCCAAGAAGACAGCACGAAGCTGTGTCAGGGGAGGATACCAGGAAAAGTTCTTCACCCAGAGCGTGGTTGGGCACTAGAAGCCAGGGCACTGGTCACAGCCCCAAGGCTGCCAGAGCTCAAGAAGCATTTGGACAATGCTCTCAGGCACAGGGTGGGATTGTTGGGGTCTCCTGTACAGAGCCAGGAGTTGGACTCAATGATCATTGTGAGTCCCTTCTAACTCAGGATATTCTGTGATTCTATGAAAATATAAGTGTTCCTTTAAAAATAGTTCCTAAAATATTAGGTGCATACAATTTTCTTCTCTACAGACTCATTTGTGCTAGTTACTACTGGTAACCAATGCAAATTAAATCAAAACCAAATACAACACTGACTGGATAAGACAAAATGATTAGTATTAATAAGAATTTATTGCCTTTTGCATGCAATTTAAAAATACGCATGCAATACTAACTGATGGGAAATTCCTTGGCCCAGAAGAGTGAAAATTGAAACTTTGTTAATTTTAGTATTTATGTAGATGTGTCAAACACATTTTCTTCACTCTCTCTTTTTTGACATGCTTCTTAACATCAAGTCTCTTAAAACATAAAGTATGTTAAATATTTTTTTAGGGTATGTACCTTTATTGAAGTCCTAATACAGACACATGTATATACACACACACATATATATAATGATTTAGCAGTAGAAATCATTTGAATGAGAAAAACCAGATGAGGTGTCTGAACATACACTACAACAGACACTGATTTAGCCCTTGTTCAACTCCAATTTAAAATACTTTGAAAGCATTAGGCATAGGCCATTATAACAAAAAAAAAAGAGGAAGTGGAGGATTAAACAGTTTTATATGTACTTCTCCACCTTATTTTTTCCCTGGTATGTTTTTGTGCATTTGTCTATCTAAAGCACCCATGGGGATGGGGGTGTTAAAAAAAATAGTAGAAATGCATTTGTGTTTTCTCAGCTATCAAAATAGCTGTCATGGTCCATAGGCACTTAGTACTTACAATCTAAAATATATACCACTGTAAATAAGAGAAACAATGCATGTATGTTTTCCACTGAAATGCTTCAGAATAAATGATACATATATATACACACACACAATTATTTTTTCCTCTCATCTTCAACTTTACAAGACTATCAGTCTTGTTACATCTTAAAAAAGTCAAGTTTCACCATCCAGTCTTGGTTCACCATCTTACAAGTCTGAACTTTCTCATTTTTAGAGAAGAGATCTGGCAGAAAATGAGGATTTCTGTAGATTCAACATCTCCAAGATGTTGGTCTGAAAAGACTATTCTTGCCTTTTAATGTATTTATGTAAAATGGCAGTCCTGCTCTCTGAAATTAGCCTTTCCCATGCATTGCTTCACTAATCACAAGGATGTTAGTTTACTCTAAATGTTTCAGTACAGAATAGTTTCTATGTGAACTGTATAGTAGCTCAAGACCTTATATTTCTGGTATGACACTTTCAGCTTTAGCCTCACAATCCATGGAAAGATTTTTCATGTGCTTATACAATTAAGGATACTGGGATTATGGCTAGACAAAAGTAGAAATTAAATAAGATCTATGTCAGAAAGCAGTCCTCATTGTAGGCTGTCTATGAAACTCATGCATAAAGCAGCCAAAGCCACGAGCAGCTCCACTGTGAAGAGGAAGAAATAGAATTGCTTTTCAGAACGTGGAAAACAAGCAAGCAGAGATGACTCCTATTTATTTGTAGACACTCGTGTCAAGAAAGTCAAGGTCAACCTGATCAAAGTCAGACTAGAGTTCAAATAGATTTCTCTATTCTAAATGGAATGGAACAGAACTAGAACACACTATTGCCCCAAGCTGAAGACTGTTCTCAACCACATACCCAAGGAAGGGCAGATTGCTCTGTTTATATGCCCTGACATTGGTTTTACCAGATGCTAATAAGAAAACAGAAAACCCGAGCTTTGAAAACATGAAAATACAAAGAAGTGCTCTTAGAGGTCTAGTTCATAACTCCTAGTTTGTTAAGATTCTGAGTAGCATAGACAACTTGTTGGTTTTAATGTTGTGGGTTTGTTTTTTTTATTGTGGGTTTGTTTACTTCTTTTTTGGGAGGGTGGGGGTGGTTTGTTTGGTTTTAGTAATTTTAAATGCAAGTCTTTAGTATTTCTGCTAGGCTTCCAGTGCCTCAATTGTGACATTGTTTCAATATGTTCTTCCAGTATGTGTTACTGGAAGTAATTGCCTCTTCCTCCCAGGAGGCACCAATGTGTAAATCTCATTTAGGTAGCCCATTTCATAGTTCCTCTACTTTCTCTTCCATTTATTTAAAATAATCTCATCTAACCTGTCATCTTAAAGAATGTGCCAAACAGAGGCAGAAGAGGTAAAAAAAAAAAAAACGAGCTTGTTAACCAGAGGTTTACCTCCCAGATACCTAGAATTTCTCTTCCCAGGAAAGAGGATACAATAAATTACTACCAGGAAGTCATATTTCAGAGTACAACATGGAAGAATATCTTTACGCATTTTTTAATTCTCCTTACCGTCCAACATGGTTGAAACGTATCTAATTTCATTTAAAATTCATCTTATCAGTGGTCCTGGCTCCAAAACATTTGAAATCATAGTAGATTTTTTTCAGACATAAATTGGCATAAAGAACTGAATTGAAAAAGCAATTATCTGCCAGACCAACTAGATCCCTTTAAAGATATTATTAATTAAATTTTGTCAACATTTGTTGGAAAACATTGTTCTGACATGCTTTCTTAATCTGAACAGCCTACCAATTTCTATTTCTGTCATCCTGATTTACAAGAAACAGTCTACAAGAAGGTCTGTGTAATTAAAACCTGAAGGGACTGTGCTCTACCAACTTTCTATTCCATTATTGATGGTAGGCAGGGAAAAACAACCAACCAAACAAACAAAATCCCACAAACTAAAACCACACAGCAGATCACATCCCAAATACTCTTTACACCTCCAACAGTTGTATTCTTGGGGAGACCATTTGTATGGCCAAAAGATTGTGGAGATATCAAAGTTTATCAGAGGCACACATGTTCCACACTTAAATGTATGTATTCAAGAAGTTTCCTCAAAGTGTTAACTGTATTTACTAAAGCAAAATAAATTGTAGCCTCCTACCATTCCATCGTAACGGTCTCCAGGTCTACCTCTTCGGTCATAAGACATAAGATCTCTAAAATGAGAAAAAGCAGCAGCATATGACTCATGTTATGAACTAGTTTATATATTCTAATTCAAGTTTTAACAATTTGCACACAATTATGAATTTCTAAATACTTTAGCCTAGTTCTGAATGACATAAGGTTACAGAACTACTAGTCCTGATAATACTGCAGAAAGAATTAAATTCAAATGCTTTCAAAATATTCTGGTGCAATACACACTCAATTCTAAATAACTACTAGCAACATGGAGTGTGAAACAAGTCCTGGAAACATGAACACAATTCAGTAAATGTTACTCAACTTGTACAATGCATTTATGCAACAGCTTACCCGCCACGAGGAGGTGGTGGAGGAGGAAGAGGAAGATTACGAGCTCTGCTGCCACCTCTGCCACCACGGCCTGGCGGAGGCGGTGGAGGTCCTCTGCGAGGGCTCATATCATCATAATCTCTTCTTGATGGAGGCATAGGTCGTCCCCCACGACCAGGAGGCATTCGATCAAAGCCTCCTCTTCCACGCATGGGAAAGCCTACTGGACGTCCCCTTCTATCATCAAACATCATTGTGAAGCCACCATAGTCATATGTTTCATCATAGAAATTTGGATCATAAGGCTGGGCCCGTCCTTTAATTGGAGACTAAGACACACAAAAACAAAAATAACACCCCTCCCACCAGTTAGCACTGATACAACTATACTTCATTAAATTAATATAATAAATATATAAATATGAATTTATACATGCTGAATATGTTGTTTATTTCACAATACTCATAAGCAAGGCAGGGGAATGATATATTTCCTGAGAGCTTATCTATGATAGAGAAATTGCTGTTATCAATGGGTGGCACATACGTTTCTCTCACTTCCTCCCTAATTTAAATTTTCTTATTTTATGGATATGTAAAGCATGACTAAGTCCCTTGGTACCAAAAATGTCTTCTCTCTCCAATAAGGTACACTCCAATTCTAGCAAGCAGGAATAATTTCAAAGGGTGCTAACAGTCCAATGCTTATTTTGTTACTGAAGAATAGGCAATGAATTAAAAATAGAAATGGAAAGATATAATTTTCCAGCCAAATCATCCTGACTTTCAGGAATACCAATGAAAGAATAAGTTTAAGACACATTACCTCAGAGATAAGATCCAAGATAATCTTGATACATTCCACAACTCTATCAGGTTTTCCACCAATAAGCACCACTCTATCAGTGGAATGAGGACAACATTCTTGAAAGAGTTTAATGGTGGTTTGAGTATTCTGTTGAATAGAAGAAAAGCAACCCCCAAAATTTTCAAATAGAAGTATTTTAAACAATGTTATGAACTTATTGAAAACAAAATGGGTAAGACACACACTAAAACATTTGAAAAGAAACAGTCAAACAAATCATTCAACTTCCAGTCACTTTAAGTGAATGCTTGGCTTCCAAGTTCTTACAACAAATTTAATCTTAAAATATTATATTTTTAATACCTGCGCAATGGCACCAGTCGGTATGAAATGCTAGTGAAAAATTTAGTTTGTTGAAGTCTTTTAATTATGGCTCATCTACACGGTTATTTAATCAAATACAAGCAAAAAGACCATATATTCATTATAACCTTACAGGTTATATAAGCCTTCATATGTCATAAAAACATGCTTTGGATGCAAGACAGCAATGTTGCTAGGATTATGTCTATTTATCTTGCCTTTCCCTCATTCCACACAAATAGTAAGGTATGCCTAAACAGACCTGGAATTGCCTTTGATGCAATGTGAGGAAAGGACAGAAAAAAACACTCTAGATTGATAGAGACCACTAGTTTTTTAAGACAAAACCTCATTCCTTCACAAAGGAAAAGATGGCCTTTGAGGAAGTGAAAGTTAAAATACCCAAAAACTAAACAAACAAAACCCTAAGAAAACCCCACCATACTTTTTTTATAACAATATTCAAACATCTATTAAATTATCATTAAATAGCTTATGGAGATCTATTCACACTAAATAGTTTTCCTTGTCTAACATCATCGATATAACCTATTTAGCAGTTCCTGATGAATGGTATTTTAATTTAAAAAACTATCCTTTATTTATAAAGATTACTGCTAATATACTTAAAAGCTTTATAAGTAGTTCTGGGCTCTATCACCAACCGCTACTTCATGTATGAAATATGTTCTTAAGGATCTCATAGATCATAGATGAAGCTTACACTCACAGCATTTGAACACAAAAAAATAATTTGTTTATAGAATAAAAGCAGAATCTGAAAAGAATAGGAAACAGTACCTCTCTGAGTTCTTTGATTTTAGCACCCTTGACACCAATAATTCCTCCTGCTAGACTTTGGTGAATTAGAAGCCTTAATTCACAGTCAAAGTCACTACCTTTGTAGTGCTGGTACTGTAAGATGCATACAAGAATAAAATATTAGTCAGGGGAAAAAATAATTGAAAAATACAAATACTAATTTTGATTTTCTTTTTTAAGATTTTTCTCCAAACAGCATGGTATGACTTAATTTACTGCTGAACTGTAATACTGTATTTCCTATTAGAAAAAAAAATCACATTTAAAGTAATTTGCCTCAACACAAGGTGACGTCAAATTAGTTTTCTTTATTTATTTTATTATTATTGCTGTTGTATAGAATTTTAATATATCCAACAGTGCAACACACTTGATTACAATGCAAAGGCAGAATGGAAATTACAGTAGAGCTACTTTAAATTGGGAACTAGTCAGGAAACAGGTGGTTTGAAGGGAAGGAGGCTGTTCCAAATATTATTCTTTTAAGAAATTTTCTCTGTCCCCTATTAAAAAAATGCCAACACATACATTGAGAGCTATAGGTCTTCTTTCAAAAAAAGGCTAGGTTTTACTTTCTATTTTAATATATTAAAAATAGGACACAATCATCTAGAATTATCTTGTTTTAAAATCTAAATTTATACCTCTGAAAAAGAAACAAACCTAAGAGACATACCTCTTCCAAAGTAGGGATAATCTTCTTCAAGATTTCTCCAATTGTCTCTGTATCTGCACTTATACTCAAGATACTGTTAAGAGGCCATAGTGTCAGAAAACATAGAGAAGGTGGAAAGTAGCAGAAATAAGTTTATTATTCATAATCATACACAAAATTCTAACAAGACTGACTACACAGAAGACCTTACAATTAATATTCTCCATTTAAAGTAAACCTGTTCACTGGATTTACAACACATGCATCTTTGTTTATGTCCAATACATGTGCATCATGAATATAAGAATTTAAGGCTAGGCAGGCCTTGCAGAGAGAGCAAGAGAACTCATTAGAGCTTTTGGAAGGGCTCAGACAGATTAACCAGGCAAGAAATCGACGCAAAACTTAAAGTATGAGTGAATATTCATTTTCCCTGTCACCACTAATTTAGTATACCCTTAACATTACATTGGTAAAACTAGCACACCTTTTTATAGAAAAGGTGAGGATATGTAAGTAGTCAACATTATATCTGGAGTAAGGTTGAGATACCAGTTGGAAGTTAGATTACTAATGGGCTCTGCAAAAAATGCAACATAAATACAAGGGGGAAAACCCCAAAACAAAACAAAAAACCAACCCCACAAACAAAAAAAAATATAACACAAATGAGAAGTGAAGAAAAGTGAACTGGAGTTAGTATTTCAGCAGAAATAATTATGAATGGACAATGCTGGGGGGAGAAAGGTGGGCCACAAAGACCAGAGCAAGAGACTCCTGAAACAATTTGATTTATAATACAGTAAATATACAACACTTGAAGCTGTGCTCTTTTAATTGAAATAAAATTAGTGGATTGTTTGGGTGGCCAACTCACGTAAAAATTCAGTGACAAAAAGACTTAATGGGGAAAATAAGACAGCAAACTTTAAAAAAAACAATACACGGTCTATAAGGGGATACTATTTATATCAAAGGCAGGTAATAAAATACATTTCTCTCTTTCTAATCAGGCAGTGAGGCATAAACTGTTGGGACATACCGCTCAGGGCCACTGCTGTCTGGGACTGAAACACTTGCATTGTACTGCATTGGTCATTGGCGTTCGTGGATGTTGGCATTGGGCATGGGCATTCAATCAGTAGTTGTCAAGTATGGTACCCGTTTGGCAACAAGCACATTTTTGGGCATAGCCAACCAGGGTTTTCACATGGGCGTTCAGGGGCGGATGGGCCAGCGTCATGGTGGGCAACGCAGGGGCAAGTCGATCCAGTACATGGGTAACGGAGATATATGGCCAAAAAAACAAGGAGAGGGAAAAGGGGGAAAAGCAATAAATTTTAATTTAATACAAACTATACTTATTACTTTCAGTTAATGAAGCAAGTGTAAGTTGCTTTGAAGACTAACACAATAATGGATTCCTACATCAAATGTGACTTAACAGTATGGATCTTCACAAGTTACGTTATCTGACTAAACTACATTTTACTTTTAACAACGATGTTTCAGTAGCAGGCTGGCTCATGAAGGTAGACACAAAAACTGTTGAGATTCATATTACTGAAACCTTGAGCAAGTTGGGAAAGTTAGTATTCCTGACCAGTTAAATTATCTGGAGTAAAGGGATGTGTTTATTTACTTAAACAAACAAACAAACAAAACCACTAGCTGTCAAAGTTTGTTGGCATGATTCCTGACCATTTCAGCTTAATCCTCAATTCTAGTTGCAATAGTTTGTGAACTTAGATGGAACTGATTCTGTGATGATATATTAGCAAATATTGTGTTGAACACAGTCTTGCTTGAAAAAAACTGTAGCTGATCCTAAGTACAGGAGTGTAAACAAATGGAATTTAAGAAGCATTGCCAAGTTTTATAAATACATAACATTTACACTGGATGTGTGTCTAATCACAAGAGTCAACCCACATAAAATATGAATAGCTAAGTAAGTTATGACCATTTAAAAATTCTTCCAAGTAAAATGAAATGCTTCTTTACTGTTCTATACCTGTACCTAAATCATGCAACCCTAACATCAATGGTTTTGTGCTTTATGTCCACACTGTTAAAGCAAAAACAGATGGACCATTATGTTTCGGGATTTTTTTTAAAGGAAGTTCAAAAATTCTTTTATCGCTGGTTTAAGCCAGCCACCAGAGATAGTTTTCAATAGCACTATAATGGATTCACATAAATGGGAAATGGTATAGTTACAGGTTTTAAGTTTTACCAATATTTCTAATAAGAGATGTTAACTCATGTAATTGTGTAATTTAGAGGAACCCTGTTTGAAAGCAAAGAGATTTAATATAAACCTCTCCTCCTACATAACTTGAGCTGGGTTTCAATTAAAACACAAATTGAAAAACTAAAGTTATCTTCTCAAACATTCATTATAAGTGGCTTATTAGATTATTGTTGTCTAGGTTTGAATTTCTCAATTTCTAGAAATGTATGCAATCAAGTTTTCAATGCAGTGCCCTGGAAGAATTGGTGTTAAATTAATTCAAACTCATGTATACTCACATCTGTACGAAGTGCCTTAATATTTTTGCCACCTTTTCCAATCACTGCTCCAGCATTCTGGAAAATAGTTTTCAGAATTTACATTAGGCTAAAACAGCACTGACTGTTTTTTTGAACCAAAGACTAAGAACAATGTATCTATTTCTGCATTACCTTGTGGGGTGCATTTAAGGGTGGGGTGAGGCTTGTTTCCTTTTGAAAGGTTCAAATTAAATCAAAACAAACTGATGTGGTTTTACCATGAGGGAAAAAAAGATCAATGCAGAGATAAAAATACTCAGTAATATTTTTTCAATTTTAAATTTAAGTTTCTAGGCAATTCTGCCTGTATTCTCATAGAATCATAGGTGGACAAGCAGATGAATAAAAAACTGGTTGGATGATTGGTAATAGTTAATGGATCTTATTGCACCTAGAGGTTGGTAAGAAGTGGGGTACCACAGAGGTCTATCCTGGGATCTGTCATGTTTAAACACAGAACGATTTGGGTTGGAAGGGACCTTAAAGATGATCTAGTTCCAACCCCCTCCTCCCTATGGACAGGGATGCCACTCGCTAGATCAGGTTGCTCAGGGTGCAACCATCTCATAGTTAGAATATGACTGAAAAAAAAACTTATGGGTTTCCATGCATGCTATATAAGTCAACAGCTTTGCTAGTTCATTTGATCACTTTTTAAATGTTTGCAAATTTCACTTTCCCACTCCAAACATTTGAGCAAATGCTACTTTTGATTGAAGACTATGTAAAACTGATCACTCAGGTAGGTACAGTCTGAAGAATGTAAAACCAATAAAAACAATTTCTAATCTCTAGTTGCTAAAATCAAGAGGAATAAACTCAAGATATTCAAGAGGGGAAATTGTAAAACTAATTTTTTACCAGGCTATTTCAAGAACTACATGCAAAATTATTATTTCTACTATGCAGTTCATACATGATGCTAACAGCACTAAAAATATTTTGCAGCACTCCACATAAATTGACTATTCATTAGAAATGCCATGTAGAGTTAAGGTAACGTTCCCCTACCCTAAGACAAAAGATTGAATTACTTCAGACAGCACAAACATCTGCATCAACTGGAAATACTAAAGGAGATTCATAAATAGCAGTTTTACTATTATACTAGTCAATGAAGCAATTGCAAGCCATGAAACATTACTCTTATATTTCCTACTGTTGATACTGATAGATTTATTAAATTGGGAGAAATTACTAAAATCTTGAGGAAGTCCTCATCTTGCCTCATATTTAATTTACAATTAAAAGCTGATCATTCTCTAAACTGCTTGCTTTCTAAAGACTAATACATAGTCATTCCCTTGGAAACAATTATGTTCTATTCAAACATGAAAAGCGGCTTATAATTTCCATGTCTTTATTTTTTCAATGAGTACATTTTTTTTAAAATCAATGAAGTCCCATAGATTGTTAGACTCACCCTTGAAAAAAATTACTGAAGATCGCAATACACTTCTACTATCATTCATGCACACAAGTATTCCTAAATAAATTTTAAATAAAGCACAAGTTCTTTCTAAACATACACTGTCACCACTGTCTTAAGCAATGTATAAGCAGGAACATAGCAATACTAAGAGCATACTTTGCTTTGAAGCAAAATGCGCAATTCAACCATTTCATCTGTATTCCGAGACCTTTTGAAGGCCTGTTCTTCTTCCATATCTTCTGCAGGACGTTTGCCTGTAGACAGGTCCATAAGGGGAAAACACAAATGTATATTTAACTTTCTAATTCATGATAAAACTGTATATCAAGTTATGCACTGTATTCCTAGTGAAGCATTCCCTCCCATTAGCCCAATGCTAACTTCTGACATCTACCCTGAGCACCTATAGGACAGAAACAGGTTTGTACTTCATCAGTCTACATATCAATTAATAAGTGAAGACTTATTCAAATCTATAAACTACAGCTGAAATGCAAATTTTTCAAACTTTGTGAAAAAATAACACTGTTTACAACAGTGCTGCATCACCTACTTAGTATTTCTTTTACAACTGGGAAAACTTTAAAGCACAAAAGATTAAAAGTAGCTTGTCCAATACTGAATTACTGGTGAAACAGTAGGAAAGCAGTATTTAAAGTCACTTTAAAAAACTGGCCTGAATCAATACTAATGCTTTAACTCTTCTTCACTAATTATGTCCAAAAGGTTTTTCATTTAGCTAATATTTAGAGATATTTCACATATATATACATTCCCTCAAACTAACAACTGCTATAAATTAAATATAGTAATAGATATGCCTAACAGTATCTTTACATGATCACATTGTCCATACAAATACTGAGCATTTAGCTATCAAATATTTTCAAATCTTTCCTTATAACTTTTAGTTACTTATACCATGACTAAAATACTCCCAAAGAAAAATTACATATTCATGATGCAAAAATTACATAAAACCACATGGGACATTTTAAAATTAAAAGATTAAATGAAGCATTTGATACAGTTAAAGCATTTCAAAACAGTTAGAAACATCAAGACTCAAAAAGTTTCCTTCCTCCAAAAATAAAATAGCCCTTTAAAAAATTTACCATTTGTCTCTGTGTTGGTAAAGGTTTCCTCCTGTTGTTCAGTCTCCATTACCTTTTATTCTTAGGAGTGAAGGTAAAATCTGTTACAGGATAAAAAAGAGCTAGTACATTATTTTGTGGGGGAAAAGGTTAATTGTACATCATACTAATGGGAAAAGCAAGAAGAAATGCCTGCTTTTAGAGTTTACCAGGTTTATATATACTTGCAGAGCAAACCCAAGTGTTCTGGGCAGGATCAAAACCCTACTGCTTCAGAAGCCTATGAAAACAGCATAGATCAGGCTCTGTTCACTTAGAGGTCTGATTCTTGCTACAACTGAAAATGAGGCTTGACCTGAGATTTTGCTGCATAGGTTTTCTTTATAAATGAAAAAACAACAAGACGAAACACATCACTGAGAGGAGAAATAATAATCAAGTACAAAGGCTTACAGACACACAATTGCACTCTGAATTATTTCAACCTTGCTCATTTTCAAGCATTTGCTAGTTTTAAGCAATCACATTTATTGACAATGACTTTCAAATATTTAAAGTGAATAATTATCTGGGTCCTACTTTTAGGATGTTATATACCATATCTTGAATTTCCTTTTTAGGCGATGCTATGTTTCAATATGCTAATTGTTTAGTTCTAAATTTAGACTAAACAATTTAGACCAAAAAGTATAAAATTAATGTTGGTGATTAGACGTTTTCTATCAACTTACCAGCATGCCTTCCCATCAATATAACAGATGAACAAAACATTACACACAAGCCACACTTGAAAAATTCTGTTAAAAATAGCACACTATCATGTATAACCTCTGCATACATGTATGAAGAATCTCAAAAGCAGACAAACTTTTTTGACTTTGTGAAACAGGTACCTCTTACAAGATCTGTTTTTGCTAAATCCACGACTTAAGGATACTTGTAAAACAAATTAGAAGTCAGGCAGAATAATTTTACACCTTATTCAAAAATTAATTTGTACAGATACAGCCAAACAAAGAACGTTATTTTCCTTCCTTTGGATTTTATTGCTCAACTTTCACAGCCTGAACAAATGGTTGATATACGTATCTAAAAAGAAAAAGTGATGTATGTTAAATTTTTTAAAGCATCCTTTTTATTATCCGTTAATTTGTAAGTTACCCTATTTTTGCAGGCTAACAGCAAGCACTGCCGGTAGGTATGCACTCTTTTACAGTCGCTGCTGAGACACCACCTCCCCAGCACATGCTAGTATTTCCAGGCCCCTAATTTGAGCTAACAGAAAAAGCACCGCCTAAAGAATAGCCAAGTGTCGAAACAGACGCTGCTAGAACACAGGGGTGGGGGCAGGAAGAGAAATTTCACCAGGTTCAAATGGCTAACCCTTCCAGACCCCATTCTATTTACGACCCTCCCAAAAATTCTAGAGCTGCCGGGGGAAGAAATGTAATATACTGTTCAGGACAAGATGTTCTCGACTAGTTGCTGTGCTCTTTTGTGCAAATCGAGTTTGCAGGATTAAATTGGCTAACGCAAAATTTTTAAAAACATCTAAAGAATAAAGCAGTCACGGACATGAGTAGAGGGTTGGGAGATGCCGGTGTGTATCTCCCCCGCTCCCTCCGGGACTAACGGCCCTTCCCGCCCGGACGCCTCCCCTTCCACAGCCCACGCGCCAATCTGCTCAGGCTGACGTTCACCTTTACCCCTCGCACAGCTCTTAAAACCACCCAGCCGCCGAGCGCTCGAAATCCCAGCTCGCGCCCTAGGTGGGAGGGGGAAAGGCGCTGTTACATAACCCCCACAGTCCGAGACCCACCTCCGCGGTGGCGGGGACCAGCAGAAATGGCGGCCGCTGTGATAGCGCCTACCCACTGCTAGGCGGAGCCGTGAGCCGAAAAACCACCACCACGCGGTCACAAGATTTTCACCACTCCGACCAGAGAGACACAAAGGAGGCACTCAGAGGCCCTCACCCCAGCTCAAGCAGGGCCGACAGAGCGCAACAGCCCTGCCACGAGAACTCTGGCATGGCCCCTAAAAGCAGGCTCTGCTGCAGAACGCTCCCCAATCGTTTTGACACGGCTGCTTCCGCACAGGCCGCAGCAGAGTGCCCTCGTCTTCCTCTCTGCCCACCATAATTACCAAAAACTCATCCCATCCACAGCTACCCTAGGTAGGTGCCAGAAAAGGGCGGCGACCGCCCCCCCCCAGCCTTAGTACGCACCCGCTAGTGCGACCAGCCTCCACCACATCGCCACTCCGGGAACGGCAGCAGTTGGGCCGCCGTGCTCGCACTAAGGCCACCGAAGCGCGACGGGTGAGACACAAATCATCCTTTTCATCCTTCCCTTAGGGTAGAGGGAGACCCTTGGGTCCGCAGGTTACACAAAACCACTCCACATTAGCTAAGGAGTCATCACTCCCGGCCCCCTCCTTCTCCACGCAGCAGTCCCCAGACCTACTCAATTCCGCCGCCCCGCGCAGTCTCTGCAAGAGTCCAAGAAAATCCTGGGGCCCGGCGGCGACAGGCCGCCCGTGTTTTTGTGTCACACAACAGGGTTAGGAGGGGTGCGATCAACAGTTTAGTTTCCTTCAAGCCGGCTTAACCCATCCCCCTACCCCACCCCCAGTGCAAGCAACACCCCCTCCGAACCGGGCTTACCTGCACCCACCACGTACAGAAGAGAAAGGCGAGCAACTCCTACTACCAACACACATCCACCAGCACCGCCAAATGACTGGCCCAACCACCTCGTCTCCTCCCCCTGTGGGAGACCCACTGCGGCCCCGTTGGGTAAGGCAGCTGCCCATCAGGGCAGGGATGGCCTCTAGTTCGCCCCGCCCTCCGTGTGGACCACGGAAAGGCCTAAAGTAATCACAAGAAGAGCACTATCCACCCTACACCGCTGCAGTGTGCCTAGGTTGTTTGTTTGTTTTACCTGCTTGACGGGGGCCACGAGAAGTGCGGCAAGAACAGTGGAGACAATAGAAGGCAGCGAAGGAGAGCGACCGCAGAGGTTTTTTTGAAAAAAATGGCGTCCGCGAAAACTCCGTCTTGTGCTTGTTCCTTAGTACTGGAGGGGGCGGGGCAGTGTTCTTGCGATGCTTAAAGCCGCGCGTGGCGCCACGCCTCCTATTGGCTGTTGAGTTGCGCTGTGTTTTTGGGGTTGTGTACAGAGGGTAGGTGTATTCTCGTCTTTCTTCCCACCTACAACTCAGGTGAGGGGAAGCAGGCTGCCCCGCTGGTTCTGCCCGCCCGCTCGTTCGGCACCGCCCCTGCCTCAGATAAGTGTATGGGGTGGTTCGGCTGAGGGTAGGGTGTGGGAAAAGGGGCTTGGGTTCTGGTCAGCCTGTTTGAGGAGTAGGGAGGCATGTGTCGTCCTTAATGTGACTCTGGTGGGGCGGGCCACCTCGTCTTAGCATCCATCGCTATCCATTGCAGCTAGTCGGTATCCGCCGGGATGTGGGGTGACAGCTGGCCTTACCGCCCCCGGGGGTCTTGGTACAGGGTAGAAGCGCCAAGCTGGTGACAGGCTAAGGACTGCATGGACGACATGAGAAACTTATCGAAATGAGTAAACAAATGGGTTATTTCCTGTAAGTAACTATACCGTTTTTTCCAAGTGGTAGAGTTTTGGGGGAAACTTAAAGGCAGAGTATTTTTTCATTGGGTGCAGGTTATAATGTCAGAAGACGAAAACTTTGTGGTTTTTTACTTTTCTTATAGTAATTTTTCTTTGGTGTAATTCTGTAGGGAGGTTGAGTTCCTTGGTCATCCTCCTTTAGGGGATAAATAGGTTCCAAGTGAAGTTATACAATTTAAATGTGCATAGATGCTTCCAAAACTATCAAGAACTTAGAGCATATTAACCACTGATGTTCTTGAGACAATGACCACCAAAATTTGGTGCTATTATAGCCAAATCCTGGACTGGGTCTCTAGATAACATTGATAGATCAGGCTAGCCTTCTGTTATCAGTTCCAAAGCTTTAACGTCATTAAAGTGTAAAAATCACCTCTATGATACAAATACAGACCCCAGCCTGTTTATATTGTAAATGAGGCTTCTCACTTGTGCTCTTCACAGTGCTAATGAAATGAGAGAATAATTTCTTATTCTGAAAGTTAGATGTTTTAAGTCTTAATATAAACCTCACAAACAGCAATGAGTCCAGGGGTATAAACACAAAAATTTCTGATGGTTCAGTTTATCTCAAAGTAGATTTTGCTGATGATGTTCGAACAAGTTTAATTGGATTTTCACTGCCTGAAATGAATATGTTGAAAAAGATACCATTTCACATGCAAAGCTTAAGCATGGTTTAGAGAAATGTCAAGGATGACTGATAGGTCTCTGATGACTATAGAGTTGAATCCTTTTTCAGTCTAAAGCCACTGTATTAATTCTACAGGATACAGATGCAAGGCATCTAGAACAATTGAAGAATTGTTTGAATAAATAACATGCACAAACTTGTAGATTATGCATTGGGAAATATTTATGGTAAAATTTTCCCTGAAAGACTATTGAAAATTAAATTTTAAAGTTAAATGGTATGCCTTTTTTCTCTCAAATGTTAGTGGAAAAGTGAGACATGTCTTAGCAGGTAGGAAATTGTTTCTTATGGTGAGAATATTGAAATAAACTTTTGAACTTTTTGGGCTTGATTTAAAATATTCATGTATCACTCTTATTCTGCAAAATCCTCTATCTTCTTGACGTGTGATCTGGGTTAAGGGACTGTCAGGAAACAATAAAAAACAAATCAGGTAATTCTTACACTTTTTTCAAGGATGATTATTTAGCTGATTTTTAAGAGGTAGCTATAGGACATGACCAGCCTTGTCTTAAAGTGGTTGAGTACATTTAAACAATAACTGTTTAGATGCAGTCACTTACAATAATGCCAGGAACCTAAAGTGTAGAGAAATTAAAATTTCCTAAATATTCTTGTGAGGAAAAAAGTGTATATATAAATGGAATTAAAAGTGATGTACTTATTTAAAAAAAAAACCTAACCCCTCCAACTGTTTCTTACATCACTTAATATCAGAAAATAATGATTGTATCATACAGGGGATCTACTTTTTGGCATGTTAGGTATTACTGATAATTTTGAACCCACAGCTATCCTTATTCATTAGCTCATGTTTACTAGTCTAACCTTTTCACAATGTAGTCAAATAGTTGTTGTGTTCCAAGGATGATGTACATGTATAATTACATTGGCTTTAATTTTGAATTTTTTTAATTTCTGCTTTTAGATTGTATTTTAAAAAAAACAAGCTTAACAAAGTATAAATGAAAACATTTTGGTGGAAGCTCTTTAGTCACTTTCAAAGGATAATCTACACCTTACTGTGTATAGAGTATTGTAACTGTGGGCTGCGGTCACAGGGAATATATTCTCTGGCCATCTCACTCCCTGAGACCGATGGACAGTCACAAGAGAGGCTGCCCCCAGATCTCTACGGAGACCTTCCCAGGTGGCGGTGCTTACAGGGGCTCCCAGCTCCCTGCAGCAAACGGCTGTGGCACGCGTGACACAGCAACAACCCAATACGAGGGACCAAGGCGAAGGAATCAAGAGGGATAACTTGTTTGAGTTCTAAGGAAAGTTTATTTCCCCAGAGGAGTCAGGGATAAGTGATAATAACTGAGGGCAAAAAACTGCTTTTTAAGGAAGGGAGGGAATAAGGGGAGGACACAACTTTTCACCAATAGGAAGGCATTAGGGCAGGGGTGCAGGGTAAGGGCTATCCAATAGAAGCCAACAAGGGGAAGGAGCAAACCTTGCAATCCAATCTTGCTTCGAGGAAGGGATGAAGGACAGGGAACACGCCAGAACAAAAGGCTGTGCTATCTTTGACAGACAGGGGGATTGACATACACTTGTCGGGAAAATCTTGGGGTAAACAACTCAGGACTGAACCATTAGGGAAGCCAAATGGGGTACGTGGAATGAACCATTACAAACTTATAACAAGGAATATTTAAAACCTACTACAGAAGAACAAACTGTAAAACAACAGACTACCACAGAGTATCAGAAATGGTTTGCCTGGGTTCTTTCCTTTTTTCCTTTCCTTGATTTTTTTTTCAAAGAATATAAAATTGGTAGTTAGAAGAGGAGGTGGTTTGGTGTCACAGACATTCTTCGTGAAAAATCCTTTCTGTAGGATTTTTCCTTCTAGAGCTGAGCTGCTCGGTGGCAAATGTAAACAATTATTATCTGCTGCTGTGGAATGCAACAGGTCCACCTGTGATTGGTCTTCTGTGGGTGTTTGGATTTACTGACCACTCACAGGCAGGACTGTTATCGCTCTGTGCCGAGACAGAGAGACAGAGACCTTTGTTGTTCATTCTTTCTATCTCTTTCTTAGCTTAGCCAGCTTCTGAAGAAGCTCCCTTTCTTTTCTATCATTATGTAGTATAGTTATAATGTATATATATATCATAACATAATAAATCTAGCCTTCTGATAATGGAATCAAGAGCCTGTCTCTTCCATCTTCTACAAACCCCTGTGAACACCGACAACAGTTTGGGGGTTTTTTTTAATTTTTTTTTTATTGGACTGTATCTTCTTTGGAAGCCTTTTCATCATCCAAACGACCATGTGAAAAATGGAGGGAAGTAGAAGAGGAGAAAACTTTGTAAAGCATGAGTCTTTAAAGGCTTTATTTCATACAGGTAATAAATTATTAATTCCTTGGTCTATTACCTTGTCCTCCCTTTTCTTTCTCAAAAAAAAAACCCAAGCAAGCCATGACTGTGCAAGGCATCTTTGGGTTATTTTCTGAGAGGCTGTATTGGGTCTGGCTGGGATGGAGTTAACTTTCCTCAGGGTGCTGTGCTTTCTGTTTGTAGGGAGAATGGTATCCATGACTCAGGCATGTTTTGGCTACTGCTAAGCAGTGCTCGCACACCATCAAGGCTGTCTCTCCAACCTTGCCCTGTCCCCAAAGGCTGATAGGCTGGGGAAGGGATTAGGAGGGGACAGAGCCAGGCCAGCTGACCCAAAAAGACCAAAGGGATCATCCATACCAGATGATGTAATGACCAGAATTAAAAGTGAAAAGGAAGGGAGAGGGGCATTTTTAAGGTGTTTGTCTTCTGAAGTAACTGCTATGCATAGTAAAACCCTACTTCCAAGGAACTGGCTGGACATCACCTGCTCATGGGAAGTAGAGAATAAATCCTTTTGTTTCCTTTCCTTTGGCATGCAGCCTTTGCTTATGTTCATTACACTGCCTTTATCTCAACCCAGAGGTTTCACCATCTTATTTTCTCCCCATCCAGCAGAGGAAGGAAAGTGAGAGAGTAGCTTGGTGAGCACCTGTCTGTCAGTGAAGGCCAACCCACCACAGAGGGTGTTAGTCTGTGCATGATTTAGAACTGTAACAGAAAAAGCTTTTGTCTGGTGAGAGGTTTGATTTCTTTAGACTTGCTTCCATTTGGCTGGGCATCCAGCAAGGTTTATTATTCTTCAGTTATTAGCTATAGAGTAGAATAGTTCAGTTGGAAGGAACCTACAACAGTCCTCTAGTCCAACTGCCTGACCACTTCAGGACTGTCAGAAAGTTAAAGCATGTTCTTAAGGGCTTTGTCCAAATGCCTCTTAAACACTGACACACATGGGGCATTGACCACCTCTCTGGCAAGCCTGTTCTGGTGCTTGACAACCCTCTTGGCAAATAAAAGCTTTTTAATGTCAAGTGTGAACCAGGTGCAGTTTGAACCATTCCCACACATCTTGTCACTGGATACCAGACAGCAGAGCTCAGCACCTGTCTGCTTCCTCTGCTTCTCCTCTTCAGGAAGCTGCAGAGAGCCATGAGGTCACCCCTCAGCCTCCTTTTCTCCAAACTAGACAAACCCAGAGCCCTCAGCAGCTCCTCATAGGACATTCCTTTCAGCCCTTTCACCAGCTTTGTTGCCCTCCTCTGGATGTATTCAAGCACCTTCACATCCTTTTAAAATTATACAGCCCAGAACTGCACACAGTACTCAAGGGGAGGCCAAAGCACTGCTAGATACAGAGGCAATATCACCTCATTTGACCAGCTGGTTATACTGCATTTAATGCACCACAGAACACAGTTTACCCACTTGGCTACCAGGGCTCACTGCTGACTACAATTGGGCCTGCTGTCAATCAGCACCCCCAGATCCCTTTCTGCAGGGCTGCTCTCCAGCCATTCATCTCCCAATCTATACTTGTGCCTGGTGTTTCTCTGTCCCAGGTGCAGAAGCCGGCATTTGTTCTTAAATTTAATGCCACTGATGATTGCCCAATGCTCCAGTCTATCTAGATCCCCCTGCAAGGCCTCTTGGTCCCTGGTAAGAGGCACTAGCACACTTGCTAATGGTGCATTCAACTCCTGCATCCAGATAATTGATAAATATATTGAACAGAACTGAACTTAGAATTGAGCTCCGAGGAACGCTGCTGGTGGCCAGTCACCAGCCATATGTAGCCCCATTCATTACAGCCATTTGAGCCCTGCCCTTCAGTCAGTTCGTCACTCAGTGCTGTGTGTACCTGCTCATATCACAGTTGGACAACTTCTCCAGAAAGATGCTGCAAGGGTCAGTATCCAAATCTACCACCTTCCCTTCATTCTACTAGGTAGGTGACTTTATTGTAGAAGGATATTAGATTAGACATACAGGCTTTTCCTTTTGTGAACCCATGTTAACTGTGCCTGATGACTGCATTGTCCTTTACATGTCTTTCAATAGCACCCAGTATGATATTTTCCATCATTTTTCCAGGTACTGGGGTTAGCTTAATAGGTCTGTAGTTTCCTGGGTCTTCCCTCAAGCCCTTTTTGTAAATTGGAATAATGCTGGCTAGCTTCTAGTCAGCAGAGACCTCCCCAGACTCCAAAGACCTTTGGTCAGGGTCCTGCTGACCAAGAGGGGTCTTGCTGTAACATCCACTAGCTCTTTCAGTCCTCTGGGATGAATCCTATCTGGCCCTATGGACTTATGAACACTCAACTGATACAGCTGGTACATTTTCAGTGTGCACAAATGGAAAGTCACTGTTCCTGCAGTTGTGGTCCTCCAACTCAGAGGACTGGGCAGCCCAAGATCTATGAATATTATTAAAGACTTATCATTAAATATATTCACTCTCTAATTGTAAAATAAGGCAGTGACTAGACCAAAGATGTGGTAAGATTCCAAATAAATTAGGCTGGCCCAACCAGCTTGAGGATTAGCCTAATCCTTCCAGATACCAATTTGGCCACAGTGATACATGTGTTTATAACCCAGTAACTTGTTTCTTGTTGAATGAAGGTAACATCCTAAGAAAGCAACAGTTAGTTGTAATAACATCATCTTAAAGCACCAGTTAGGAATATTAAAGGATAAAGGGTTTCCAGTCTAGGACCATTACTGTGATTTCACACTTCAAAAAATATAATTTTTTAGGTCATATCAGAAGAATCTTCACAGAAGTTGAGTATGGAGCACTTTCAGATAGAACATAAATATAACATTTATAAAGAAATATAACCCCATTTCTTAATATCTTTTGTGTAGGATGCATCACAGGCTGATTTGTTATATACCCTGCACCAGCACCAATCCCATGAGCGGTTGTATGAGGTGTCTCAGCCCTGCCTTGGAACCACCCCTCTGCCCAGCTCTGCTGCCCAAAGATGGCCTCTGAGCACTTGCATTCCAGGATAGCTACAAGACAATGCTATAGCTGTTTATCTCATCACCAGGGGAACACTCCCTTACAGAGAGTCCTGTCTGGCATTCCTGCTTCCAGACAGTTCAACCCCTTCTGCATTAGGGCCTTCTTGCCCTCCATGGCAGATCTTTTCTTGGTCACAGATTATCACTGCCAAGCAGTTACAATTTCACTTTCCCCTTCACTTGCTATAATAATCTCAAACATTTATGTTTAGAATAAAATCTTAGTAACTGTTAAGTCACGGGGGAAGGGGGGGGGGGAGGCGGCGCAAGAAACAATGACCACTCACCCCGGTGTTCATGTGGCAACAGAGATTTTATTTCCCAAGCCCTCCCTTATATAGTGCATTTGAATGACACAGTCTGGATGCTCTAATTGTTTTGAACTCCACGCCCCTTCAGGTTCTGCCCAGTGAGATGCCTGCAGCCTTGGGAGATATTTGATTGGACAAGACCCAAGACCCCTGTCCATCACGGTAATATCTCACCCTTCTTGTCTATAAAATTTTGTGAATTGCTCTTTGTCACCCATCTGCAAGGGCCCTTTGCAAACAGGGTGACAGAGGACAGCATGGGTCTAATTTGCACTGGAGCTGCAGCATTCACTTCCAGGACCTCTTAGGGGAGAATTCAGGCCACAGGCATTATGCTTATTGGTTACAAATTACAACTTATCTCTAAAAGCAGAAAGCTATTTAACCCTTAACCCATTTCACACTTAGAGAAAAACCCAAATATTAAAAAACAGCCTGTAACCCATTTATCCCTTGGAGAAAAATCCAACTCCCAGAAAACAATCTGTAAACAGGAAAAGAGTTTGTAAACATGAGAAATAATTTGTAAACAAATCAAGTCCTTATATGAACTGTCCATGAGGTAGGTGATCATTTGTGATCTCATAGGGTTATTGTACTGTTATATGATTTATTGTAAAACATGAGAACATCATACTACTTAAGACTCAAAAGAGGGGGATGTACCTTCAACCTTTTTTCTTCGTATAATAAATAAAAATAGGAACAAAACATGGAATTTGAATACTATTACTTAGGGGGTTACTGAGGGGGTCTCTTTTTCCCTATGAGGACTTGAAAAAACCTCTTCCGGACGAGGCTTTTGCATTTATCCCAATGGGAAAAGAGTTTAACTTATGCAAAGTTTCATCTAGGTTTACTAATATATTTTTCTTTACCAGCCAGGTTCATGGTTTGATCAGGGCCATGAACTTGGTTGGGAGAGGTTTTCTGTATTTATATTTTAAAAACAAGCTTTTATTAATACCTAGTGCAAGAAGAATTTTTAACATGAATAACAGTGCAAGTGATATACTTTTTTCCCTTTGTTAGAAATTAGAAATTTTGTTATTGACTTTAATAGATGACTTTTAACTTTTAAAATTATGACAAGTCGCAGAATTTCAGTTAAAAACCTTTGCAACTGATATTTGCCTATGATAAACTGATGTTCTATGTGTACCTCAGTGGATATTCTTTGAATCTAACCCATTTGTCTTGAAGCAATGCAAGAATAATTACTAGGAGTACTAAGAAAAGACATGTTAATACACATACTAGGGTTTCCTTAAGACACAGTAGTACCTGCCTGAGACAGAAATGTAATATTTTCCAAATAACTTTAGCAGAACTAGCAATCACAGGCTTATCAATTTTGGTTTTAGCAAATGCAAACAAGAATAATAAATATTGTACTATGAACTCTAAGGCAGATTTTACAAACAGTTGTACATTTTTGTAACTCTTATGTGATAACCCTTCGATATTTTACTCTTGGCATATGGTATTAGTTTATTAGAGTCTTTGAAATATGAAAACCTTGATATATCAGGAGGCAAAGTCGTTGTGAGGCTCCTGAGAGGCGGAAACCCAGTGTTTGTTTTTCTCCTCACCATCCATTTGCAGGGAAAAGCTGGCTTCTCGCTGGACTGGGTGAAAGGGTGGTTTGATTTCAGCTGTTGTGATGCAGTTATCCCATGTATCCGGCCCCATCTCTTCGGGCAGACTTGATTGTTTCTGCTCTTACGGCACCAAATCTTTGCATGCTTTTTTCCTCTGCCTTTAGCCGGACAGGCTCCTCGCAAGGGCTTTTCCCACGCTTAACTTCTGGGTTTGAATTGTGCAGGAGCTCCAGGTAGTGACGGTACCAGACTCGGCCTTGGGGGCAGGGTCGGAAATGAGGCCACTCCCACTAGAGGCACGGCTGTGTTCCACGGAGGCTGGCTTGGGTGCGGGGCCCTACCCCCTGACGCAGGCGGGATCAGGGGTGTAGGCACATCCCCCAATGTAGGCGCGGCCAGGCTCCATGAAGGCGTGGCTTTGGAGCCAGCCCACTGGGTCTCCGGAGGGGGTAGTCTTGGCGTTTTCATGTGATGGGAAGTGCGGGCGGCCGCGTTGCAAATGGTGGGGGGGTGGTCTCAGCGGCTGCATGGCACGGTGTCCCGGGGGGGGGCACGAGCGGCCGCCACGTGGTCTGGTCCCCCACAACAGGGCGGCATGGTGTGCGCGCCTTGATTGGCAGTATAGTGGCCCAAGTTTGCTGCATTGTGATTACAGCAGTCCGGAGTGGACACGGGGCATCTCGGAGCTGTCGGGGCTGCGGCTGCCGCCATCTCTCCACGTTACCGGATTGCGCAATCGGCCCCTCCGCTTCCCGGGGGCAGTGCCGGCATTCGCGGCACGGGCAGCCCTCGGATTGTCTCATTTTTCTGAGATTCCCCCACTCCCCGGAGCTGTACCGCTCCCCACAGTCGCTCCGCAGCAGTCAGCCAGAGTCCTACTGCTGCAGGGCACGTTTTCGCCGCGGGCAGGTCCCGCCGGCTCCCTGGGCAGTGCCGGCTCCCACGCGGGGTTGTACAAAGAAGCGGCTACGCTGCTGCCCTTGCCCTTTTGCCTCTCATATTCCAACTGTTTTACCAAGTCCATAACTACTGACAAGGCTTTATAGCACCGATGGCTGTGTCCTCACCATTAGAGGCTGCAGCAAGTATATATTGTTCAACCTCCTCCCAAAAGGATAAATTTAAAGCAGTCTCTTCGGACACATTTAGTTCATGGCTCTCACACCATGTGAGCAAAGTTTGGAGAGCTCGTTTACTATAATTAATCTTTCTTTTTTAAATTAAGCAAATCCATACCTTTAAGGTGGAGTTTTCTAGTGTTGTAGTCCAGGATCCCATGGTCTCGATAATGATTCTAGTCCACAAAAACAGAGTTTGAAGCCACATAGCACTTTCCTCTGTCTTCCGAGGGGATTTTTTCCTGCAGTTTTCCACTGCCTATGGTAGATTCACCACAATTCCGCTGTCTACTCAGCAAAGTCCCAGATGTACATCGTGCTGGCTCTCCCGCCATTCTGGCTATCATGCCGCTTCCCAGTATTTATGCTGTCTATATCCTGGTTCTGGACCGATTTCTGGCTTTTACGCCGTTCCGGCTATGGCTAAGTCCTGATCACTTCATGATGGGTCACCAAGTGTTAAGTCACGGGGGGGGGGGGGGGGGGGAAGCGGCACTAGAGACAATGACCACTCACCCCGGTGTTCATGTGGCAACAGATTTTATTTCCCAAGCCCTCCCTTATATAGTGCATTTGAAAGACTCGGTCTGGATGCTCTAATTGGCTTGAACTCCATGTTCCTTCAGGTTCTGGCCAGTGAGATGCCTGCAGCCTTGAGAGATATTTGATTGGGAAAGACCCCTGTCCATCACGGTAACAAGTAACTTTAAGCTTTTCTTTGTAGGTAGAGTGATTTACAGTACAGTGGGTTTGAGTTAACTGATGTCAAGCAAACTTAAATGTGTTTACCTGTAAGGAAAGGGCAAAAAGGACTTTAATAAGTAATTACTACTTCTTATTTCTAACCCAGTTCTATTCAATATCATCCTAGAAGGAACAGAGTGCTAGAAATAATGTCAGCAAGCTGAAGATCAAGGGCAGTGACCTGGTTTAGGTAAAATTTGGGAGAAAACCTCTGAAGGGGTTCCTCTAGAAAGCAGATTCAAGCGGCCCCTCCCCCAAACTGATTTGGGAAAAGATTTCCTTGGAGAAAAGTGGAAAAAAAACTGTTCATTTAACAGGCAAAGCATTCACCAGCACAAAAAAAAAAAAAAAAAAAAAAAAGGAACACTATTAAACAATAAAATCTCTTAGCAATCTGAAGAGATGATAAACTCAGAAAGTCCTTCTCGTGGGTTGCAGTTCAGCTCACCCAGTCTGTTATCAGTTCCTCTGGTGCTGGAAATGCCATGGACCAGGCCCGGCCCAGTGGGCCACAGGTGTGAGCTGCCAGTGCTCTTCTGGGTTTTCAGTCCAGAGCAGGTTTAAACAGTTCCAAGAAAAAGTAAAAGCACAGTCCAGGGAATTTGTCTGCCTCAGCTGGCTAAAAACTAACTAAAAAGCAAAGGAGAGCTCTCTCTCTCGCTGTCCATGCTGCAGACAACACACTCCAGGGGAAGGATGCAGGGAAGCAAGCGCAGTTTCTGATAACAAACTCCATGCTTCTTCTCTTCCCCCCTTCACTCTTGGAACCATTCTTAAAGGTGCAAAACTTATTTCTGGGCTAAACAGATGAATGGGGATACAAGCATCATTAAGTCACCCCAGGACAGGGCAGCCTGACATCACAACTCTTTTAATGCAACACAGAGGGGTAGAAATTTACTACAGTTCTGCTTTTCATATAAATGTATGTGTAGCAGATTTTTGTACCAGTGTATCACTTTTTAATCTTTTGTCCACAAGGAATGTTTCCCTGTTCATGTCATGTTTTCTGACAGTGTTATATATATAATACACTTTATCTCTGTAGCTAGTTAGTAGAAACCAGGAGCCACAACCCAAAAAGCAAGAATAGAATGACACCATAAATCTGACCAAACAAGGAGATAACACAGTAACAAGCTGCTAATAAAGCCAAATATTGCAGCCTGAATTGCTGCTAGTAAAGTCCAAGGTAAAGAAGCAAAAAAGGCTTTTGCATAATATCCATAGATGTTTAATTCAGCTGCGTGGTGAGATGTTCTCTCAGACACACACTCCTCCCAAGGTCCCCCTCTCTCCCCCAGGGGCCTCCTGGCTGACCCTGGTCTCCGGGCAGTATAAAGGTGAGGCTCAATCAGGGAAAAGGGAGGGAGTGGCTCAGGAACACCTATGTTCAGGCATAGGAACAGGGGAAGGAGCCAATGGGGTGTAACTTAGGAGAAGCCCATCCAGGGCCTCCACAACTCCCCGGTTTTTTTATTTATTAAGAAAGCTTTTCTGAAGGATCAACTCAACACAAAATGACAAAAACAATCAAAAGCGTCTATAAGACAATTTTCAAAATGCAAACAATTCTGAGTCTCCAATGTCCAAACAAATTTTCTGGAGTGTCTTAGAGCTGGCAGGAGGGATGCAGGGTTTTCTTAGCACGGTTTTTCCAGAAACTGAGTCAGGAGAAGATTTCTTCAGCAGGGACTGTTTCTCTGTCTCCTGTGGTAAAGTGGTCGGCTGTGATAGACTCTGCACAAGGTAGTGTAGGTGGTGGTGTGCCTGTTGGAAACTCCAAATAAAAATCATTACTTTAAGAAAAAGATGGTTACTTTAGGGAAACTTTCCTTTCTTTCCCTCCTAATCACGCTCCCTCTGGTATTATAAAGGAACTCTGGGGAAAGGCATTAGTGGAGGGAGACCATGGGAGAGGAGAAAGGGTGGTTGGAATTTGTGGGAACATAAATAAGAGGTAATAGGACAATGGAAAGGAAAAGGAGAAAGTGAGAGGGGGGCAGGAAGGCCACAGGAATTGGGAAAGGGTATTAGAAGAAGTGGGACTTATCAGACTGGAAGGTTCTTTCATTATCGACATGGGCTTTTGGATGCAGGACAGCTCGCCTGTGTTCTGTGCTCTTCTTGCTTTTAGGCTGTTGCTGGGGCTTGATGGCTGTTGGTTTTGAGTTCTATTTCTTTGGTAGGTGACGAGGTCGACGGGAGGCTTGCTCATCCTCTAATGCAGCCAAATCTCAACTTTATTGATTAACAGCAATACTTTTATAATCACAGTAATAAGGCTCATGTATATTGCAAAATTATAGCTCACTATTGGTCAGCTATAAAAAGTCAATCCCACCTTTTCTCAAGATGTTTGTGGCTTCTTTTTTACCTCCTGTTATCACATAATTTATAAAACAACTTCTTGCTCAAAGAAACCATGTCCTTGAATTAGGCAGCTGTGGCTTACTCAGATGCTCTTTCTCACGTTACTTTTCCCATGGACTATGTCTCAGTAAAAAAACCGTCCACAGGTAGGTGTGTGGAGGACTTCTATGATGTGGATAATATTTTGCAGGTTTGTAGTCTGGTGCATATTTACTACCTTGTACTGGAACTTCACCAGGTCCTGGCACATCGGCTGCTTGGGGGCCTTTTCTTCCTTGTATTATATTAAATTCCACAATTTCTTCATCTCCTACACTGCGGAGGTATTTCCTGGGGTTATATTTTTTTATAGCAGTCTGATGAACAAACACATCTTCTTTGTTATCATTCCGGGCTATGAAACCGTATTTGTTTTTTACATTGAACCATTTTACTGTCCCCAAAACATTCATGGCAAGGATTTTTTTACCTTTGCCAGTGGGTTTGTGTTGGTGTTTCTGGATGCATTGCTGGTGCTGGTGCGCTGCCGTGCGAAGTGCGTCCCGCTCCCGGCGCTGGCGGCCGCGCTCAGGCCCAGCCCCCTCCCGGGGGTCTGTCTCAGCTGGTGCCTGCGAGCACTGCCAGTGCAGGCCTATCAGAGCAGCATTGGTGGGCAAGGGGCAGCGGTTTTGCTGCCAGGACTGTGGTTCTGAGCCATCCCTCAGCGGGGCTGTCCGCCTGCCCTGCAACAGCGGCGCCCCGAGTCCACCACTTTCGTTCGCCTGCCTTCGGCCCTCATGCAGCTGGTTGCCGCGGGGCGGGCTGGACAGTGCGTATTGGTTGGCTCGCTCTGGCCTTGCTGATTGCCAGTCTGGTGGCTGCGGGTTTTCCGCGGGGGGGGGGGGGGGGGGGCCGCAGCGGGGCACTGAGCTGCGGCAGCCCTGTGCGAGGGGATACGGCTCTTGTCACCCCCACCACGTCTTGCGGTGCTATGGCAACTGAGGTAAACACGTCCGTCAGAAAAGGCGTGGGGAGCAGAGGGCGGAAGGGGAGACCCTGCAGCCCTTGCCATGCGGTCTCCACCATCTTGGGCATCAGGAGTACAGACAGGAGAACTTGGGAGAGTCTTTCCTTGCAACAGAGAGGGGGTGCAGGGGCACAAAGAGGGGAATACGGAGGAGGGGTTTTCAGCTGGTGTTCATCTTCAAGATTGAGAACACATTTCATCTTCATGCTAAATAAAAGATGGAATTCTGTGTTAGTTTTTGACCTTTTCCAAAATACTTCCAAGAATTCATCGGTGTAATATATGTTAGAAATAATTCATGCTATCAAAGAATGTATTTTATAAAGATTGTGAAACCCAAACGAGTCTCTGACCACAAGCAACCCGAGAGGCAGATGTCTATTCTAACTCCAAAATTCCTGGAGTCTGGCTAGATAACAATCGGCACTTTAGCCCAAGAATAGACGCACCCAACGCGATGATCACCGCGATGATCACCGGTATCTCAAGTCATCAGAAACTGCCTAAGAGCGATCGCCCTGCAGATAACATCAATCAAGATAGCCAAAGTCGCCAGGAAGATACATGTGAATACATGCCTTCCCAGGATTCGATCAACGCTGGCTATCAACCAGGACACGGCCTTTGTCCAGCTCTGCACAGTGAAAGAACCAACTATGAATGTGAAGAGTTACAAAAGAAATTGGGACGTCTTCGCCTCGGGCACAATAAAGATCAACGCTGGCTATCAACCAGGACACGGCCTTTGTCCAGCTCTGCACAGTGAAAGAACCAACTATGAATGTGAAGAGTTACAAAAGAAATTGGGACGTCTTCGCCTCGGGCACAATAAACTGTATAAAAGCTCGTTGCTAGAAGCGACTCTTGTGAACTTGTGGGGATTCGATGTGATGAAGGTCGGATCCAGGTTCACCCAGCGCCGATCCTGGGCTCAACACCGTCTCTTTGGCTGTGGTGGTTTTGAGAACCGTATGTTGGTCACATAAAAAGATAAATCTTTTAGCAATTTTTTATAATTTGGCTTTTCGATTGATCATTTATAACAATCGGTTAGGAGTAAGTTCCGGGATATATAAGGAAAATGCTTAATAACCACTGTACAAAATACTTAAACTCCTGTGAAAAGCACAACTTTTCTTGAAGAAAAGACTTTTTGAGGTAGAGGTAAACTTCTTGTTGTGCGTGGGTGAGTGTTGTCTCCATCTTAGCCCAGTCTCTTCCATACACTCGAGAGTAGAAGGAGGAAGGAACTAAAATTTCAAACTCACCACACTGGGGTAAGAAAATTCTCGGGGTGGTCTAGTGCATATGTTTTCCAGGAGAAGAGGTCTCAGAATAATCCGGAGGCCCCATGTTCAGGGCACCATTGGTTGCAGCCTGAATTGCTGCTAGTAAAGTCCAAGGTAAAGAAGCAAAAAAGGCTTTTGCATAATATCCATAGATGTTTAATTCAGCCGCTTGGTGAGTTCTCCTCTCAGGCACACACTCTCCCCAGGGGCCCCCGGGGCTGACCTTAATCTCCGGGCAGTACAAAGGTGAGGCCCAATCAGGGAAAAGGGAGGGAGTGGCTCAGGAGTGCCTATGTTCTGGCACAGGAACAGGGGAAGGAGCCAATGGGGTGTAACTTAGGAGAAGCCCCTGTAGGGCCTCCACAGCCAAAGAAGAATTTTACTTGAACTTTGTGATAACCTTTAATCATTGACATAGTAAAATATCTGCCCATTGGCTATAGAAGCCCCTTACTCACAGAAGCCCCTTCTCCATAGAGCACAGGCAGTAAAATACTTTTGTACTGTATCTTTAAATGGAGACAAAGTCAATGGCTATAGCTTTAGATTGTAGGTATAGGGGAAATGTTAATTTTTCACTGTTTGTAGTGTATAAAAAGTGGGTAGCTGGCATACTGAGGGTGTGCTGGCTTTGTGGATTCACCACCTAACATCATTCTTTTGCAAACCTCCTCGCTGGCAGAGCCTGAGACAAGAAAAAAGTCCTTGACTTAGAATAAACACAACTTAGCATAAAACTAAAACACTGGTATGTTATCAACACCATTCTCATTCGGAATCCAAAGCACAACACTGTAACAGCTACTGAGAAGAAATTATTCCATCCCAGCTGCAACCAGGACACCTGCATATCCCCCCAGTTAGGGTTATGAGTCAGCACAACAGTTTGCAAAAGCTGATACATTCCTTCAATATTCTTTTGGTATGAAACAACAGATCCTTTCCAATTCAATAAATTCACAGTAGTAAAAGGAACATGCACATAGACAGGTTGCCTTTCTATTCCTACAGCCTGTCTTAAGGGGCCTGTATAATTGGACACTCCCCTCTTTATATACCAGATATAGGGCTAAAATCCTCACTTCCCCTTTCTGCCCTCTTTTGTTCCCTTAGTAAGGAGGTGGCACACTCTAGGGGCCATTCAGAGGAGCTGTCGGTACCAAAAATTGCACATCTTCTTCCCCATCCTCCCTGCAACATACAATCCCTTTTCTCCTTCTTGATACATATGTTAGCGTTCAGAAACACATAATCACATAAGTGATTATATGCAGGTGCTTTTATTAAGAGCTCTGGGAATCAGGGATGTTTTCCAACCAAATCTGACTCTGACCATACATTTGAGATGATCATGTTTTTAAATTCTATCATTATATAACTTTCATGTTAATTATTAAACTTATATTGTTCTATTGTATACATAGATTTCAGCCGAGCATAGTCCCCCCTTAAATTTCCAACATAGTTTCTCATGATTCTTCTTATGATTATATAATAATTATATTTAATTACTAAACAATCATCACATCTAACAATTATATCATTTATCATACTGCTTACGCAGGTGCAGTTGATCTGGGAGAACACAAAGCCTAACATTTTCAGATTCTATCTTTAACATTTTCCAGGGCTCCATTATAATTCTCCCTGCTTTGAAAGCATTTTCACTTCACCATAAGTGTAAATGTTTTCACTTGATACAGTCCTTTATTCTTCAATTTATACTTGACGTTCTTCAAATCCAGGGTTGATGTAAACGTTGTCGTGGATGCTATCACGAACTGGAGAACCAGAAGATGGTGGGCGTGGATCTTGTGTCAGTGCCTTTATTATTTTCTGGTTCCAGGATGTTTTCTTCTGTATCTCTCTTTTTAAGATGCTGTAAACTAACCAAATTGCTAAGAATACAATTAGTAAGATTATCACACTCTCAATGATAGATTTAATCCATGAACTCACATTCCACCCTAACCCTTTAAAGATTTTTCCTAACCAGCTTGTAGTCAAATCCTTTTGCTCTTCTTGTGTTTCATGCTCTATTTGTTTCAATTGATTGATGTCATATTCTACATCTGCAGTTACATTTGGGATATGAACGCAGCAATGATCAACTCGTCCCTTTAAAAATCCACATATTCCATGCTCTTTCAGGAGTAATAAATCTAAGGCTAATCGATTTTGTAAAGTCATTTTTGTGGTGGCTTGTAATTGTACGTTTAATTCTTTAAATCCTTCCCGAGTGACTCTTGCCAGTCTACCTACCTGACCTGTAAGTTTGTACAGCATCTCTCTACTCTGATAGTTTGCTATAGGACCAAGCAATGACTCTAGGGCCCACCCAAATTTCACTCCACTAGAGGGTTCTTGCCAAGTGTCATCTAGATTTTCATTGTCTAGAACTTCTCGTCTTGCTCTTATCTGCAGAAGCTCATGTTTTCTGTTAAATGGGGACTTTTTCCAAATTGGACATAAGTTTGGGAGGCCCAAAGTAATTTCCTTTACTTTCCCATCTACAGGCAGATGTGTTGTCCAGGTGCCATCGCTTGTTGCCCATACAAATTGTCCTGGACTTCGGACTGTACTCCTGGTACATCCTACAACTACTTTATAATTCACTCTGCCTTGTTTATGTTTGATCCCTCTGCAAGCACAACCAATTTGTAGGGCTATTGCCAGGGGTGGCATCTGTTTTATCTCTGCATCATCAGAAGTGCAGTCATAAGTTTTATTACATGCCCACCAACTTACTTTGTCTGCCCTCGTTCTGCTACTAGTGGCAGTGTTTGTTACTGCTAGATCTGTTTCATTCTCGGAGCCTTCCCACTTAATACACCAAGGGGTGTTTGCCATATATTGGAATCTTTGAAGAATACTCACAGACCACGCACTGTCCCAAGGCTCTATCTGATCTTTCTGATCCTTGGCCTCACACTTCCATACCAGAGTGGTTTCTGTAACATTTTCTATAATCTTTTTATAGTGTGGTAAATAGCATTGCCATTGTGTGATGCCTCCTGATTCTCCCATAGGGGTTCCTAGTATGCCATCACTTAGAATACAGTCTTTCTGGCTCATGGGTCTCATCCATGTTCCTATTTTCTCCCAAGTTTCCTTGACTACTTGCCTCGACTCGGGTACCCGTTTACATGCAATTGTTTTGTTCTTTTGTATTTCAGGTAGTTTTGATGTTATGATTCCCCAATTTACTGGGTCTCCTGCTGCCTTTGGTATTGGCAGACAGGCAGTTATTCTACTGGTGTTTTGCATTTTGGCAAAATCTTTGACTAATCCAATCATTACATTCTCAGCCCGAACTGCATTAGAAATTTTTATCACCTGTGTTTCTGCTTGTACCTCTCTCTTCATTCTAGAATGAAGAGTAGTTAGTTGATCATTTTGCATTCTACATCCCAAAGACATTAATGACCATAACATTGGCACAATTACTGATAGCATTCTTAAAGCAATTAAACACATCTTATCTGCAGCCTTGTTGGTTCCACAGTTTAGACAGTCCATGATCCAGGATGGACTTTCTTCACTCGGGTATAGTGAATCCAGGGGTCCACGCCGGTTACTTTGCCTGCTGTAAAGGTGGTCAGTAGTACCTGATGGGGTCCACTCCACTTTTCTTTCAGCGGTTCTTCGTTCCAGTTTTTAATGTACACCTCGTCTCCTGGATGTATATTATGAACCAGATTCTCAAGAGTCAGTGGTCTATTCCACACGAGGATGCTCCGGAGCCGAGCTAAAGTTTTCCCGAGAGACAGAACATAATTATACACTTCCTGCTTTCCTGTGACGTGTACATTAGGGTTAGGCTCAGGAGATTCATATGGTTTCCCATACAATATCTCATAAGGACTGACTGACATCCCACTCCTAGGCTTTATCCGAATCCTCAACAATGCTATTGGCAAAGCCTGGGGCCACTGCAATTTGGCTTCTTGGCATATCTTACTGATTTGCCTTTTTAGTGTCTGATTCATCCTCTCTACCTGTTCACTTGACTGGGGTCTTCACAGTATACGGAGGTCCCAAGTTATCCCCAGCAATCTACTTACCTCTCTTACTACTGTAGCTATGAAATGGGGCCCCCTATCTGATGATACCCCTAGGGGTACCCCAAACCTGGGAATAATCTCCTGTAGCAACCACTTAATTGTTTCCTTTGCTTGGTTTGTTTGACAGGGAAGGGCTTCTGGCCATCCAGAAAAGGTGTCAAACCCCCACTAGCAGGTATTTGTATCCTTGAGTTCTTGGCAATTCTACAAAATCTACCTGCCAATAGTCTCCTGGCTCTATTCCTATCCGATTTCTTCCTAGCTGTGCCTGTCGCCTAGCCACTGGGTTGTTTATCAAGCAGCTATCACATTTTGACATTACTGATTTTGCCATTGTTAACATCCGTACCGAAATTAAACTCTGCTTTAGCAATTTTACCAATGCCTCTGCACCCCAATGACATTCATTATGTTTAATTTGTAGAACTTCTCTCATTATCAAGGGGTGTATCACTATTTGTCCTTGTGCAGTCACATACCATCCCTCTGAATTCTTTTGTGCATTTAGCAAACGTGCCAGTCTCTCATCTTCTACTGTATATTTTGGTTTTGGAAGCAAATTGAATTGGGATATATTAAGCTTTAAAGGTATCAATGCCATTGATGTTTGCACCTTTCGAGCAACCTGTTGGGCTGCCCAGTCTGCCTTTCGATTTCCCTCACAGATTTTGGAGTTCCCTGATTGGTGTGCTTTACAGTGTATAATTGCCACTTGCTCAGGTTTTTGTACTGCTTTTATCAATTGCAGGACTGCATCCTGATGTTTAATGTGCTGTCCTGGGTTGGCTGGATGATGCTTTTATCCCAAATCGTCTTGTTCTGTTCGTGCTGAATAGTAAGTTTTGCACCTTTAAGACTTATTGCAGAGAGTGAAGGGGGAGAGAAAATGCAGGGTTTTTTTTCCTCCAGATACTCCTGTCACTCCCCCACATTCCTTCTCCTGGCCTGTGGTTGTTGTCTGCAGACAGACGGCGGACAGAGCACTTCTTTTGCTTTTTAGTTAGTTTTCAGCTAGCTGAGGCAAAGAAGTTCCCTGGACTGTGTTTTTTTTCCCTTTTCTTTGGACCTCTTGAAACCTGCTCTGAACTGAACACCCAGGGGAGCACCGGCAGCTCACATTTCTGGCCCACCAGGCCGGGCCTGGCCTGCGACAATTCCAGCACCGAAGGGACTGATTAGAGGCTGAGTGAGCTGCAACCCGGGGAGGGGGTTTTCTCAGTTTGTCATCTCTTTTAGAGTGGCAAAGGGTCTCATTGTTTGATATTGTTTTAGTTTTATTGTTTAATAGGCAGTTTTTTTCCACCTTTCTCCAAGGAGGTATTGTTTTCCTCCCGGAGCAGTTGAGGGGGGGAGGGGCCGATTTGATCTGTTTTCTCACCGGAGCTACTTGGGGGATTCTTCCCCAAATTTACTCTAAACCTGGACATGTGCGTACCTCGAGAAGACAATAGTCCTCTTTCTTTCCACAGTGCTCCATGTACATGCACCACTCCAAAAGCATATTTTGAGTCAGTCCATATATTTACCTTTTTCCATTCACTTAATTCTAGTGCCCTGGTAAAAGCAACTAATTCTGCCTTCTGGGCAGATGTATTTGGTGGTAATGCTTTTGCCTCCACTACTGTACTGACTGTTGTTACCACATATCCAGCATATCTGGTTCTGTTTTCCACAAAGCTGCTCCCATCTGTAAATACCTCCCACTCTGGCTGCTCTAGTGGGACGTCTTTCAGGTCTTCTCTTGCTGAATAGGTGTACTCTATTACCTCTACACAGTCATGCTCTAATGGGCCTTCTTCAGTTGTGGTACCTAGGAACAAAGCTGGATTCAAAAGGTTGGTTGTTTTTAATGTGACATCATCCTGCTCAGTCAGGACTACCTGGAATTTCATCATCCTGCTGGGAGATAGCCAATGACCCCCACTTCTTCTCTAAGACAGTGGTTACCATGTGTGGTACATAGACATCTATGTGCCTTCCCATAGTAAGCTTCCTGGCTTCTTGTATCAGCATCACAGTGGCTGCAACTGCCCGCAGACATGAAGGCCACCTGGCACTTATGTTGTCAAGTTGTTTGGAAAAGTAGCCCACCGGCCTTTTCCAACTTCCCAGACGTTGGGTCACGACTCCTAGTGCTAGGCGCAGCCTTTCATGTACAAACAGCTGAAAATCTTTAGACAGATCATGTAACCTGAATGCTGGAGCAGTTGTCAGTGCTTCTTTTAATTTTAGGAAGGCTTCTTTCTGTGGCTTGCCCCAGGTGAATGGCTGCATCTTCTGAGCTTCATACAGGGGTTTCGCAATCAGTCCATAGTCCATGATCCACAGGCGACACCATCCTGCCATCCCGAGGAAGACTCGCAGCTCATGTAAATTCTGGGGCTCTGGAACAGCACAAATAGCTTGGATACGATTAGTACCTAGTTTTCGTTGCCCTTGTGAAATTTCACGTCCCAGGTAGATCACAGTCTGTTGGGCAATTTATGCCTTTCCTCTGGATACTTTGTAACCTCCCATTCCCAGTGAATTTAAAATCTCAATGGTTACCTTTTTACAGGTTGCTTTTTCTTCTGTAGCTATTAGTATATCATCAACATACTGCAACAATAGGTATTGGTCTCTTGGTACTTGCACATTTTCGGTCTAAATCTCCAGCTCCTTTGCCAGTTGGTTTCCGAATAGGGTCAGTGAGTTCTTGTACCCTTGTGGAAGTTGTGTCCAGGTGAGCTGGGTCTTTCTTCCTTTCCCTGGGTTTTCCCACTCAAAGGCAAACAGTTTCCTACTTTCTTTGTCAAGGGGGATGCAGAAAAAGGCATCTTTTAGATCAATTATGGTAAACCACTTATATATCTCTTTTATGGATGTCAGCAATGTGTAGAGATTTGTTACCACTGGATAAATGTCCAATTTTATTTATTGCTCTCAAATTCTGCACTAATCTATATTCACCATTTGGCTTCTTTACTGGAAATATTGGTGTATTAAATTCTGATTCACATTCTTCTAAAACTCGTTATTTCAAGATTTTCTCAATAATCTTTACTATTCCTTGCCGTGCTTCTGGTTTTATGGGATACTGTTTTACTGGTACAGCCTTCGCCCCTTCTTTTAACTCTACATGCACTGGTTGTGCCAATTTATATTTCCCTGGTATATCTGTCTCCCATACAGAGAGAATCACTACATCTTCTACCTCTCTAGGGATAGAGGGAACAGGTTTTTCTTTGATCATTAAAATTTGTCCCGTCTTTGATTCAGGTATTTTCATTATAAGGTCTCCATTTTCAAAGGTTATTACTGCATCAAGTTTTGCTAGCAAATCTCTCCCTAAAAGCAGAATTGGACACTCAGGTATGTGACGGTGGTCACAAGGGTTTGCAGGTGAAGAGAGAGGCGAGAATGTTGACTCCATGATCAGAAGGCTTGATTTATTATGTTATGATATATGTATTACATTATAACTATACTAAAAAGAAAAGGAAGGAAAAGGTTCCTCAGAAGGCTAGCTAAGCTAAGAATAGAATAGAAAAGAATGATAACAAAGGCAGCTTTCTCAGACTCTGTCCGAGAAAGCTCCGTCTTGATTGGCCATTAATTATAAACATCCAAGATGGGCCAAAACCAGGTGGACCTGTTGCATTCCACAGCAGCAGATAATAATTGTTTACATTTGTTGCTGAAACTTCTCAGCTCCAGCAGGAAAAATCCTAAGAAAGGATTTTTCACAAAAGATGTCTGCGACATGTCACCCTTTTTTTATTAAGTTAAATTAAAAGGAAAAGTGTTTGTAATTTTCTCTGCTGGGCTCATGCAGAGGAAAGAACAAACACTTGACAGGTTATCTGTTGCCAATCAAAACCTCACTCAAGTGCTGGTATGGAATGAACAGGGAATTTCTTCACTTGCAGAACATAAAATTCTATCATATCACTAAAACAATCTTGCAATATAAGAAAATGCAAAAACAATGCAAAGAAAATTCAAGTCCAAACAGCTGAGTTTCAGGAAAAGTCCATGGACTAAAGATGTTCCTCTTTGCCATCTCTGAAACTCCTTTTTGGTCCTGAAACAGGCTTGCTGCAGAAAAATCCATCAATAGTTATCAAAAGTCCATTGACAGCCATAAAACAATTTCAAACAATTTTGAGACAACTTGTGGAATGTCCTGGCCATAGCCCTTTATTGAACAACTTGGGCTGAAGCTAATTTTTGGCCCTTCAATGCTTTTGAGCTGCTGCCAGCCATTTCAACTTTATTTAATTTTAATTTTATTTTTTTTTTTTTGTCAGAAATAGCAGCACCAGAGGAGCCAGAGAAAGGCCTTGGGGGGCCCTGGCCAATGTGGAAGGATCAGGAACCCCAGACCTGGCCCACAGAAAGGTGGCCCAGGACCGGAAGGGGGAAGCAAAGCCCCCAAACCCAGCAGGAGGCCGGGAGGTGGCCCTGGTCTGGAGACCCAAGCCCAACAGCCCAGGCCCAGCCCGCCAGGCAGGCTCTGCATTCCCACAGCCTGGCACCACTCTGCCAATGGAATGGCAGAATGGGTGACCAAACGCTTCCTCCCTCAAAAATCACCGAGGCATGCCAGCAATTGGGGGACAGAAGCTGTCCCAAGAGACTCCATCTCGGGTCTGGGGATGTTTTGTCCCCACAGCAGACAAGTGATGGTCGCTTCCCACTGTGCCCTCTGCCTCTGCAATGCAAATGCAAAAGGTGTTGCTCGCATCTGCCTCCCGGCACCACGCCAACCTTCTCCGGCCTGGGGACTGGGGGCAGAACTTTTGGGACCCACCACCCCCTCGCTGCTGGGGTGCGCGAGGGGCGGGAGGGACTTCTGGAGCCCCCAAGGAGGACCAAGCAACCAAACACCCCCTAACCTGCCAAGAATGCTGATCTTGAACACAAGCAGCCGGGCTGCACTCACAGCCAGCTGTCGAGCCACGCCTCCTCCACGGAAGGAGAGACCGGCCGCTGGGGCCACTGCTGCAAGGGCAACTGGCCCGGGACGGTCCAAGCTCGAACAAGCTGCCGGTTCCAGGGCAGCTTCTGACGCAGACACGGAGGACAAAGTCCCCGACAGCGGCAGAACTGCCGGGGTGGCCGGTGGGGGCGGCGGGGGTGCGCGGGAACACGCCACTGTTGTGTCGCTCAGCTCCGGGAGCGGCAGCGCAGGCGGGAGCTCAGCCCCTGCGGGAGAGGCTGGCGGGGACGGCACGGAGTCGCCAGCATCTTCTGCCCCTGGCTCTGAGACCGGCCGCAGAAGCACAGCCGCAGTCTGCAAAAGCGGCGGAGACGGCACGGAAGGCAGTGGGACAGCTATGGGGAGCAGCGGATCGCTGTTGCCTAGCAACACCAACGCAATCGCGGGAAGCAGTGTTTCCGAGCTCGCAGGTGGGGAAGCTTCGCCCACAGGCTCTGCCGGAGAAACAGCCACGGGAGAGGCCGTGCGGGGAAGCGCCCGCACCCGTGGGGCGGGTTGGGGCCGCCCCTCACGCTCGGGAGGTGGGGCCTCAGAGACCGGTGCTGCCCCCAGGGAGCCCCAGAGCTGGAGCTGACATCAGCGCTATGTGGCTTGTTTATCCCATTGAAGATGCTTCTGCTCGGTGTCGATTAGTGCATACAGGGGCTTAACAAGCAGTCCATAATTATAGTTTCAGAGGTGACACCATCCGGTCATCCCGAGAAAAGTTCTCAGTTCCTGTACAGTCTGAGGCCTTGGTGTTTGGCATATAGCCTCCTTCTGGGCTTGTCCCAAGGTCCATTGCCCAGCACTAATCTCATAGCCCAGCTAAGTTACTTCCTGCCGTATTACCTGGGCTTTCTTCTTGGACACTCTGTACCCTTGGAGCCTTAAAAAGTTTAGGAGACTCACTGTTCAGGCCATGCAAATGTCTTTTGTCTCAGTGGCAACCAAGATCTCATCTACGTACTGTAGCAATCTTCCTTTGCCGGGTGGGGTTTCCCAAGACTTGAGATCCTTGGCAAGTTAAACACTGAATATGGTGGGGGAATTTTTGAATCTTTGAGGCAGTGCAGTTCAGGTGAGTTGAGTTCTTTGTCCACTTTTAGCATTTTCCCATTCAAAGGCAAATATCTTTTGGCAGGCTTCATGGAGAGGGAGGCAAAAGAAAGCATCTTTCAAATCTAAAACAGTAAACCAAGTTAATTCTGGTGTTAATCCTGTTAACACAGTATATGGATTTGCTACTATGGGGTATAAATCCTCTACTATTTTATTGACAGCTCTTAAATCCTGGACCACTCTATATGTTCCATCAGGTTTCCGGACTGGTAATATGGGGGTTTTAAAATCAGATTCACATTCTCTTAACAAGTCCTATAGCAAAAACTTATCTATTACCGGCTGGATTCCTTCCCTGTCTTCTTTCTTCAAAGGATATTGTTTTATTCTTACCAGCCGTTGTCCCTCTTTTAAGTTTTCCCTCTATTGGTGGTGCATTTTTAGCTCTTCCTGGCTTCTCAGTGGCCCACACTCCAGGGTATACTTGGGCTATGATGTCTTCACTGATTTCTCCTTCTATGGGAACATCAACTAAAAGTAAACTCATTATTTGAATGCGTTGTTGAGCGTCTACCTTCAGAGTAATTTCCCATTTTTCAAATTTGATTATTGCATTTAATTGTTCAAGTAAATATCGGTGATGAAGAGAGAGACGGGGACTTAGTGAGATAGTCAAAGAATCTGAATTTATTGTGGGATACAAATGCTTATATAGTATTTTAGGAAGACTAGTAATGTTTTACTACAATGATTGGGTTAAAAATCACATAAACAAACTTATGCATTTTAAACATCTCTTGCTTGCAGAAGTCTGATGTAATTTTCTTTTTCCAGTAAACTCATCTGATTTAATCTTCTTGCATTCTTGTTTTAATCCTCAAACATTGTCATCACAATTGGGGTTGTATCAACTGACAGATCATTTCCTTCTATGTCTTTGTTCTCTTATCGTTGTCATGCTGGGTGCCAGTAAAGAAAGTCTCCCAATGCTGCATGGACCACCTTTGACACTGGATAGGAGGGCAGACCAAATTCTGTCCCCACAAATGAAAAAGATTCCTTGCAGTAACTGCAATGGAACCTTGTTGGACGATGTGATCATCCTTGCTGTAAAATTGCACCAAGATGTCACATTTCTATATATAATGTGATTTGGGGTTACATCTGTTATTTTGTCCTTATTTTGTTTTGACCCAGGGAGACTAAATAATATACAGAAATCCATCTTCATTGAGCCAAGAATTTCCAATTCTTGAGGTTTATAAAGAGCTTCAGGGAGAAATTTGGTCCAAACTCCCCTTCTTGTTTAAACCATGAACACTGCATTGACAACTTTGTCAACCATCTGTCAGACACACATTCGACCACACCCCATATTTCGCTTAAGCTATCATCTAACAAAAATTCTACAACATCACTGATTCCCACACCCATGAAGAAACCCAAAGTCCACAGTCTTCTGTGGGCGAAGCACAAGGGTTGGAATCTCTGTGCAGTCCACATCTGTGTGTCTTCTTCTTTGCTTGTGGAGTGGTCAGCGTTTTCTTGCACTTGATAGAGTTTTGCATTTGTCACTGAAATCCACCTGGACTTTGTACCTGTTAAAACACAAACAAATCCACGTCCCTGCAGAGACTGGAGGATTTTCTCAAAATCCCAGAGGTGAAGAATGGGTCCGGATGTGAAAATAAAACATTAATTAGTTCTGTTTTGCAAAATTGCATAGAGAAATATAAGATATCAACATAAGGTGCTATTACTAACATTCTTTGGTTATGAACAGGAGAAAACACCAAGAGCAAAACAATGCATGTAGTAAAGAAGAAACTAACAGCAATTAGGAATCAATCAGATAATACACATAATCAATAACACATCCGAAATCATACAATTACCAAGCACTACAACTTTGAACTGTCATCCCAGAGTCTGCAACAGCTGATAAACCTTAAAACAACAGTAAATTGGAGAAATCATGTCCGGATTCATGTTTCTCCAAACTCCCTCTAAAAATAGGCTCAGCTGTCATATATGGTCAAATTGCCAAGCCAAAAGGGCTTGAATACTTTTTGATGCAGAAAATATTTGGGTTGATTCTCAATCACTCCATCCAAGTAGAGCTAGAGCTTGGCCAGAGCCCGAACTCTAATTGGTGGATATCACTTAACACATTTTAAAACAAGACTCTTATAAATAACAGTTACGAATAAGAAAACTTGGGGTTAAAAACCAATCAAACCATCAAGTAATTGAATCCGTCCGAAGTTTCTTTCAGGATAGAGATTCTTCAAATACAGCAAACCTCTTCTTCAGAGATCTGAATTTGGTCAAAGTCGGGATTGTGAGCCTGGATCTGGACACTGAGAGCAGAGGAAGTACAGCTGAATGAAAGATTGATTACCTAGTACAAAATTGAAACTCAAAAAAAAGTTAATGTCACAACTGAACTTTTTGCTGGAGTACTTCTGTAATAATAACTGAAGAAAACCATGAGACTGGCAGTCTGGATAAAAAACCCAAACCAAACATATGAGTAATTATGAAACAAAAAGGCAGGATCCTGAAGAGACACGTGTCTTGTAGGTGATCACACAAAGAGATAGTAAAACACATAAAAGCCGGCTGCAAATAGTACAATACCTTAATAAAAATTCCTATCATAAAAATCTGAAAATTCACATTATATAATCAACTTATCAACAGGAAGTGTTTGAAGGGGTTAAGACAACTTTTTTAAAGCATTCATATAACATTAACAACAATCACTATTTATCAGTATTGCTTATAAAACCCAAAAAAAACAAAGGTTACAAACTCAATACTAACAATCCCTAGAACTCTGAACCATTGGGGAATCAGCTGATGACCCCACAGATAGGATCTGATTGACATTTCCCAAATGCTCTGTCTTCAGAGATATTTTGGGTAATTGAATCATTACTAATACTTTTATCTTTACATGGTGGTTTCCCTCCCTGGGAAGCATTTTTTACAGTAGAAGATTTCCATCTATATCATATTTGGAATAACACTGATTTGCATAGTGTTCCCTTTTTTCTGCATCTTCGGCAAAGGCCTGGCGCTTTCGCACTTTTCGCTGGTTCTGGACAGTTCTTTTTCATGTGTCCATATCTTCTGCATCTGAAGCATGGTCCTCCGGCAAATGCTGTTGCCATCACTTCTGTGGAATCGGCCTGTTGAAGACCTGGGCGAAGTGCCTTGAGTGTTTTTGAGAATTCTTCGTGCTGCTTTTGAAGAATTTCTCCAATCTGTTCCGTCCAAACACCTGCTTGAATGGCTGCGATGTGCAGAGGTGTGCCTACCTTGTTGCATGCCTCTGTCATTTCAGTCAGGGTTGGTTGACCAGGTGTGGTGGTTTGACCGGAAATGGGACATCTGGGATATGTTGTTTGTGCTGTGGTCACCAATAGGTATTCGGATTTAAAGATTGGCACCTGGTTTTGGCCACTGGAGCATTGGATCCGCCTCTGAGAACACTCACCCAAGGGATAAAAGCAGGGCTCTCCTCCCTCGCAGTTCTCTTTGAATTTCCGGCGGGACAGAGCTCCTTCTCTCCCCCGGCTCAGCTGCTAGCTGGGCGGGGGCAGGGGAAAGCCACGTGGCCCATCTAAGGTAGACCTGACAGGGGGGGATGGAAGGGTGGAGGAGCGAAGTGCCGGGAAGCACCGAGCAGTCTGTTTCCCCCCCCCACCACCAACACCTTTGGAGACAGAGTGTGCAGCCTGTGCTAGAGACTGAGTTACCTTGAAACTTGATATTATGTGCCAGCAGCACGGCAGCATGGCTGAAGAGAGAGAAGGTGGGGGGGGGCAGCGAGAAGCCCAGCTGCTTGTGAGAGCTTTTAACCCTTTGTGGACAATGAAAACTTTACAGAACATTACCCTTCCTAGAAAAGAGATAAGAGTGGAGGATGAAGGAAGAAATAGGCCAGTGAGGAGGTCTGGCAAAGAGAAAGAGAGATGTTGAAGGAATGGAGAAAGATGGAGTGGCATTTTTTGCTGGACTCTTTTGTTGTATACCCATGGACTGTTTCCTGGTGATACAGAGACTGCATTGCAGGGGGAAGCAAAGACTCAGAACCAAGAGAGTTCGGTGTTGAGACCCCTCGGCCCCAGGAGGTTTAGAAGAAATGGGGGGGACAAAGATCCCAGAGATGAGACTGTACTCTGGAATGAGACGACGCATACTTAAAAGGTCCACCCTAAAAGCAGGCCTCTGCCCCATGCAAGGTGGTGAGAGCACCTGGCATGGAAGGAAGATGTCACAACAGCAAAGGACTCCGGGCGGTGCTGATTGTGACAAGAAGTCCATGGCACAAGGAAGGACTCCGTCTACTCTTGATGAACTGAAGATTTGATTATCTAAAGGGTGGTGCCAGACCGAGTGTTGATAATTTTGGGAAATGTAAATGTACTGGGAATTTGGTGGGAGGAGGAGGGGGAGTGTTTTTGTGTAGTTTTCATTTTCCTTGTGTTTTCATTTCCTTCCTTTGTGGTTTAGTTTTTGTAGTTTAGTTAATAAAGTTTTTTTTCTTTTTTCCCTAAGTAGGAGCCTGCTTTGTTTATTCCAGGCACCATCTCACAGCAGATGCCAGAGAAAAAGAATTTTCATGGGGGCACTGGCATTGTGCCAGTGTCAAACCATGACACCAGGCATGGTACTAATTATACATTTGCACTCTGCATTGGCGTTTGCAAAAGCGAGACTTCGAAGCAAGTGTGGCTTTGCTGCTTCATCACTCACTTGTTGGTCCACCTTTTGCGTGAGACAATCAATAAATGAAGTGGAAGGCTCAGAAAGGCCTTGCTTTACTTCTGTATAAATACTTTCTGGAGTTCCAATTGGTTGAATTTGCAAAATCGTCATTTGTACTGCCTCTTTGATGTCTGCAGTCATGTCTCGAGGCTACTCTGCTGAGTGATCTTCAGGTCTTTAATGGAATTCATCTCCTGCTAATTGAGCCAATGTGAGACCCGTGTGTGGCTCTCCTGCATATCTGTTTCTCAGTTGAGTGAGAGCCCTTCACCATCTCGCATCCCACAGCAGGAGTTGTCAATTTGTAAAAATTGTCGAGGCAATGTACCTACAATTGAAAAGCAGCAAGTCGTAATTGTTGAAAATGCCTCTCAGAAGCTGCTTGAGATATGGTGAGCCAAGGCCGTTGGTTTTCATAGCATCTGATAAATCTTTGATGACCTGATGATCCAGGGATTTGCATCTAGGGTTTTCATTTTGTCTTCTGTATCTCACTGGCAATGCAATGCTATCTGTGTCTGATATATCAAAGTCTCTTTCTTTCAGTGCTGTCCTTCTGATGTTTGCCCAATTTGTTGACATGGCATCTTGCAGAATATTTCTGGGAAGTGAAACCAAATCCATACCTGTATCCAGTGGATTTGTAGTTTGCCTGGATGCACCTTCTTCTGGCCCGAAGGGTGCACATGTTATAAATGATCAATCGAAAAGCCAAATTATCAAAATTGCGAAAAGATTTATTTATCTTTTTGTGCGACCGAAATACAGTCCTCAAAACCACCACAGCCAAAGAGACAGCGTCGAGCCTGGGATTGGCGCTGTATGAACCTGGATCTGACCTCTATCGCATCAAATCCCTCCCTCCCTTCACGAGAGTCGCTTCTAGCGACGAGGTTTTATAGTTTATTGTACCCGAGGCGAAGAAGTCCCAATTTTTGTAACTCTTCACATTCATAGTTGGTTCTTTCACTGTGCAGAGCTGGACAAAGGCTGTCTCCTGGTTGACAGCCAGCGCTGATTGAGTTTGGGGAAGTCATGTATTCACATGTATGTTCCTGGCGACTCTGGCTATCTTGATTGATGTTATCCACAGGACGATGATCGCTCTTAGGCGGTTTCTGATGACTTGAGATACCGGTGATCTATTGAAGCCTCGGGGGGTCTTAGTAGCCGGCGTTGGCCCGAGACCTCTATCCCAGGAAAGGACAGAGTCCCGGAGTCCAGCCCGCTTGGACCCGAGCCATGGGGGAGCTTTCCAGCCTGCAGAGTGATAACAGCTCTTATAGTGATATCAGCTATTTAGGATTTCAGCTCTTAGGATTTCAGCTGCTGCTAGGCTTGGCTTCAACAGGCATAGGCTTCAGGCAGATGCAGAGAGAGGAGAAGAGAGACGCCGGCTGTTCCAGGGAGATGGTTTATTCGGGAGTATGTGAAAGGGCCCGGTTCTTCTTCTCAGTTAGTAGGGTACAGTAAGCTACTTTTATACCCTTGGCCAGGCTCCAAACTTGACCAATGGGCAAAGGTTAGAGGGTTTACAAGTGACCAATAGAAGGGTTAACAAGGTTTTTCCTTATAAGGGTACAAAGATACGTTGCGAGTCTGGGGTCGGAACATTTCTCTGCTGCTGTGTCAGCATTCTTATCGTTAAAGCCTCCACGGTGCCTTGGGAAGGCTTGTGGCATTTACTACAGTGATCATTGCGCTGGGTGCGTCCATTCTTACGCTAAAATGTCGATCTTTATCTAGCTGTCTCCGGGAATCTTAGAGTTTGAATAGACATCCGTACCTCAGGCCGTTTGTGGTCAGAGACTCGTTTGGATTTGACAATCTTTATAAAATACATTCTTTGATAGCATGAATTATTTCTAACATATATTACACATGCATTCCAGGCATCTGTCCCCCTCTTGTCTGACGCATGGGGAAGAACACCTGTGGTTGTGCACACAGGGGAAATGAGGGTGCAATGGCTGAACCCGCCATTAGTGGCACTGCAAATGGCATCAATGGAGACATATAGGGAGTATTTACAGAGGATGCAGAAAGGATGTTGCCATCTTGCTCTGGAAAGGAGGTTTGACGAAAGTGTGCACTATGTCGTGGTAGGAATTCCCAAGCACATTCTCTGAGCTGAAGGAAGAGCTGTCATAGAAAGTCTTTTGAAAATGGGAAAATGTGAGTAAATCGTGGAGCTGGACTGTTGCCTTGGAAACCAGGGCCTTGGGGCAGGCAGGTGAGATGCTGAAGTTTTCCCTGTTGTGGGCAAAAAGTAGGGTGGGATCGGTGATGGCATAGGAATGTCTTGTCGAGCTGTGATCGTTATAGTGTTGCCATTGATATCTCGGGGTGGTGGAAGTTGTGTTCCTGAATCCCCCGTGGGTTGAGCTCTGCTCTCCGGATCAGTCTTTGGAAAATGTGCTGCGGCTGATGTGTCTTGTCTTGACACTTCCCATTCACCTGGAAATATATACATTGTATTCTGTTCATCTGAAAAGGGAACTGGAAAAGGTGCTGTTTAATGTCGTTGAAGTGGCTGCAGTGGTGATGTTGCTGCACAGATCGGCCATGAGCTGCTTTTCGCAGCAGCAGCAGCAGCAAAGGCTGCTGCGGCTTGGGATGGTTTGAAAGCTTCCACTTGGCGTAGATGGGGTGGGGTGGGATGTGCTTCTTCAGGAGATGATGGCTGCCTGAACTCGGCGATGTTGACTGCATCAGCCGGCGGCAAGGCAGGGCCGTTGCTGCAGTGGAGCAAGGAGGGCGGCTGTGGCTCCTGTGGGAGTGGCAATGGGTTGGCTTGAGGGTGCGCAGGAAGCATGCACTGCCCCTGGCTGGGACTGAGCCTGCGCAGACCAGCGAGAAGGGCGGATGGTGATGTCAGACCCACTTGCCGTGGGTCCCACCCTTCGTGACGTGGTCCAGGTGTTTTGCGGAGAAACTACGAGAACTAGACAACTTTTACAAAGTTATATAGAACCGGTATGTATTTATTGCAGCGCTGGATGCATGTGTGCCTCCGAGAACTTCAGGTCTCCTTTTATCTCCCTTCCAAATACATATGCATACAGTTTCACAATAGGCTCATACATATTCATTTTTATGGACTTCGCGTGACATTTGCCGCTAGTTCCTCTTTATCAAAAGGAATTCCTAGGTCAGGTTGTCCTGGCCTTGTTTTAGTCTTTGTTTTTCTTTATCAATCTCTTCAGTATCTCTGTCCTGCAGCTTTTCCCTTCAGCTTTGGCTTACAGACTTTTTACCTTTTTAGACTTTTAACCTAATTTAAAAGGGATTTCTACTTTGGGGGATTTTTCACTCTGTCTCACAGGCCTCAGGGGCGAGAGGGGATAGGACCTGGTAGAAGTTGGCCAGCCCCGGAATCACTCTAACCGAGCGATGGGGCGGGGCGGGCCCTTTTGATGTCTTTTTCGGAGGTTGGGCGGCGGCAGAGGCTGTGGGTGGCCTGCCAAAAACAAGAGGCGCTGCCACCGAAGCCTTGGGTGCCTGTGACACCTCCCAGAATGGGGAATGGAGCGGGAAACCAGTGGAGAACAGGTTGGCTCCTCAACCCTTCCCTCTTCCACCTCAGGGACATACACAGGTGTAAGGAATTCAAAAAAGGATATATTATCTTCCTCCTCTTCACCGAGGAGTAAGTTAAATTGGGAACTGGTCCCCTCTCAGGGTCTGCTTGAGCCGCAGTCTCCCGATTGTCCAAGTCCCCCTCCTCCCTGAGGGAGTCTTCAGGAGTCCCAAGGGGTGTGGCCTGTTCTGGGACCGGGGTGGGGGGGCGCATGAGAGGGTCACGAGCTGTGGGAGAAAAGTTCTGGAAACCCGGGTTGGGGGCCATGGGCCTCTGCCCTTCTGCCCCTGGGGAAAAGCCCTCTATAGTTCAGGGGGTTTGAAAAGGTGGATGTGCAGCAGAATATGGGTATTTCTTGTTACATGTTGCTTCATAAAGAACTCTGCAAGCAAACAACAGCATTCCTTCTTTAGGGTCCCGCAAGGTAGCGCAGTGAAATAACTTCATGTTAGCATCTGTCCATAAACAGGGTTCAAATAGATTTTTTTTCTCTGTGAGAAATGGGTAGGTTTTCTTTGCTCATAGTAGCAGGGATTGAAATTCCTTTCTAGGAACTTAAACTGTATGTTGCTGATCCACTTGGGATTTGCACTTTGCCTGCCATATTTCATTGGCATGGCCATTGATTGTGTGGATGCCATGTAGAAATCTCCTTCCTTTAATACTTTTCAATATCTGTCCAATTGGTAAAATTCTATGTGTCTCTTGAAGAATCGTTTGTGTTATTATTTGAGATGGCTTCTGGAATATGAGGAAAGAAGACTAATATTCTGTTTGTATTTTGTGAGTTTGTGTCCTGCAAAGATGCTCCTTCTTCAGGCTTTGATGCTGTATTAATTTCTTCTTCTGTATAAGGAATTGGTGGTTGCATTCGTTGATGTATATAATTAGAATTGGAGGGTGCAATACAAGATGCGGCCATAGGTGGCGCTGCAGCAGGAGGTTCATCATCTTGTTGGTCGCAAAATGGCGTCGGCGGAAATATGAAGCATTGTTCACGGAAACGCCGGGAATGCCGCCATTTTGCTGTACGGAAAGCGTGTGCAAAGCGCCGCCATTGTTGAAAGGGACAGATCCTGCGTACAGTCTCTGAGCTGAAAGAAAAGGTCTGTGAGGAATTCCCGCGGTACCGCGGCACAGTATGTAATGGACCGTGCGAAGAGAGAAGCCATCGGTGCTGCCGAGATGCCTAAGGGCATCCAAGAACTCGGGAAAACCGCGGCTGTTGCCGTGCGGTTTGTCGGCGTTTGAGAGAAAGTAGGCAGGGAAGGGAGACTCCGCGCCGCTGCTATTGCCATTAGTGAAACACTGATTGTGATTTCTGGGTCTGTGTTTGCAACCCCTCGTCCGGAACCCGGACCGTGTTCCCGTTCGCTCGTTCCGAGCAGTTTCTGTTCTCCCGCAACCTCCGTCTGCCCCCGGCTCATCTCCGCCGGGCTCTGGGAACTTGATGAAAGCAAAGCCGTGCTTGTTACCTTTAAAAATTGCTGCTGAGCCTGCCCCGCTGGCACTAAATGCAATTCCACCCGCACCGGGCTGTGTTAGTTCTTTATTTTCCGCTGTTTGCGGTGGCTGCGCACTTTACGTAGCCTGATCTGTCCGTGCAGTTCCTGGCTGCGCAGCTTGCATATCTTGCGAGTTTTTTGCGGTTTTAAACTGTTGCACGCCGAGAAGCGATCTGCCCGTTCTCCGGCTGCTCTCCAGTAAATGAGGGGGTCCCCTGTCTGTGGGGAGCGCTTCCGCAGGGTTAAAATGTCCCCTGTCCCCTGGGTGAGCCGTGGTAAACGATTTCTCAGGCTCTGCCGACGCTGCTGGGGCGGGGGCGGGAGCGGGGGGAGTCCCCTCCCGCCGTTTTTGGCTGCGCGGGCTGGAGTGGAGGGCTGCCCCGGGCAAGCCCGGAGGCGGGAGGGGGCGGGACAAGGTTGACGTCTCTTGGATGCGGGGCCGCCCCTGCTGACCGAGGGGAGTGGAGAAACCCTTCTGACGTCGGTTTTGGGGCATGAACAGGGGCAGGAAATGTGGGTTGACCACCCGGTAACAGGGGCGCTGCCACCCAAGCTCCGGAGGCTGGCTCAGCCGATTGAAACTGCCCTCAAGGTGTGGAGAGGGGTGGGGAAAACGGCGACTTCCCGAGACCCCGCTCCATTCTCCGAGTCACGCACAAAGAATCCGAAAAATGCCATGTCTGCTTCGTCCACTTCCCACTCCAACAGTTTCAACTTCGGAAATCCTCCTGGGCCCCTTTCAGGCTTTGTCTTGGCTGCATCAAGCTGTCGCCGTGCAGAATTGCTGAGCCCGGCTAGCTCCACAGAAGCACGCCGACAGCCTAGTGAGAGGGGCGGCTGTGCAGCTGCAAGCCTTGGCCTCCCGGCGGGAGCAACAAGGTATCAGCCGCCCCAGGAGCTCTCCCCACGGCAGGGGTGAGGAAGGCAGCTCTGCAAGGTAGAACGCAGCAACAGCAGGGACGAGGCGAGGTGGAATGATGAGACGAGAGGCAACAGTTCTCCGCAGCAGGAAAGGGGTTTATTAAAGGGAGGACAGGTACAGGAACGGAGGGTGACTGCGGGGAACTGCCACCCAGCTAAGGGGAGCACGAGATTAAAAAGGGGGGCCAGGGGGAGGTAAAACCCCACTCCCAGCCAATAACCTCATAACATAACCTAAATAACTTGGGGAGGTAGCAAATAGGGGTACAATCAAGGTGGGACAACCTTTACCCGTCCAATCACCCTCTGCCCAGGGGGGAAAGTTCTGGAAAAAAGGGTATGGGCAGCAGGTGACAGACAGGCCGATTGGCAGCTCTGCCATCGAGGAGGAAGGGAGGAGGGAGACACGAGGCAAGTGCCATCGAACTTAGCAAAACAACCTAAGATTCAGGGTGGAGGTTGCGGGGCACATCGCAACAGCATCATCCACACCGCGCACCTCCCCCAGACCAGTGCGTGACTCCATGCCAGCATTTGCAGGGATAAGACCTCCCTCTTGTAATTCAGGGGGGACAAGGGGGGCAGTCTCTCCCTCTGTGGGGGCCGCAGGTCCCTGGTCTCCTGCCTATGAGGAAACACCCTGCAGCTGCTGAGATGTTTGCAAAGGAGCTTCTGCAAAGAGTTTTTTGCATTTTGCTGTATGTAAAAGTTCATGCACAAGTCTACCGACCGAAAGCAGTCTCACAGCACCCCTGTCCCCACGCACAGGCATGCAGCAGAGCTTAGCATCCACATCTTCCCACCGATTTGGGTCAAACAAGTCATTAACAGAGATATTTGGGCACTTCTCCCTCACCCAGGATAGCAAAAGTTCCAGTTTCTGTCTTGAGACTCAAATTGGATGCTATTTCATCAATATTTCTAGGTTATTTACGACATCTGAGTCAGTTTTTGAGAGGTTACCACCCATACTGATTCCTTGTCAGCTTACCCGACCCTAATGGGTCTGTCGTTCTCTGTTCTGGTCTGTCCTGTGACCTTGGAATCGGCTCCTTCCACAGGGCTCTCCGAATGTCCAAACGCCGAGATGTTCATCTGCGGAGGAGTTTTCCTGGGTCCTGGTTTTCGTCAAGGGTTCCTGGTACAGTTTCTTCTTACTGAGCTGCTACTTTTACACAGAGGCACCAGTTGTGGGGGTACCAGTCGTCAGTTTTTCTGGGTCTGGATTGAAGGCACTTGAGACAGTAATTCGTGTTCGGACTCAAGTGTTTATTATTTTTTATCAGTAAAATAATCTCACTACCGTGAGTTCAGCAGCTTTTCATTAGAAGGCACAAAATGGCTAACAATCTCTTGTTACAAGGTCTTTTAAGACTAAACTATCCAATTAAGAAAGGACACCTAGATTATTTTCCCTTTTAACCCAATAACTGATCCCAAAGAGCCCACAATGCGGACTTTTTTGCCCAATTACAAAATGCCACCCAAACCCATGAAGAAGAAGGAAGAAGAAGCATGAAGAAGAAACCCAGGATGGCACCCTGTGCCTTCCATCTTGCTCCCATCCACAACATACTAAAAATCCCAAAACCTAAATTTCTCACCAAGTGACACACCTACACTACTCTCTGTAATCTATTTCACACTATTGTGAATTCTAGTCTATTTTGAGATCTAGGAAACTTTCTCCATGAATGAGGGTCAAAGTCAGTGCTCCCTGGGGTTCAGGGCACCCCAGAGCAGACAGAGAAATATTTCCAGTGCCCTGAGTTTCTGTTGTATTGCACTAAATAGTTTATTTAGTTGTTGTTTTGCACTGGGTGATTGGAAATTTGTACTGAGTATGTCATGTCATGTAGATTGTTATTTCTCCTCTCTCATTACATGGTCTTTCCCTCATGCACCCCTCTGCTATACCCCCTGGTGGTTTAGCCCCTGGTTACCCCTCCTCTTGCCCCTCCTCAATGGTATCCCATTGGCTGCAGTCCTCTTCCCCCGCCCTCATCCCCTTGGGTATAAAGGTCCCCTGCAAGAATGTCATGCCCTCTTTTCCATCTGGGTGGTTGCTGGAGCCTGAAGTGTCTCTCCTCAAGCCAATAAACAGGACACTCATCCCCAGGTGGAGAAGAGCATTTCTTGTCTTTTGCTTTGTCCATGTAAGACCGTGCGGGCTGGGGTCCATAGCTAGCCGGAGTGGACTCATACAACAGCCTGAGAGACGTGGATTCTTACAAGTTTCCACACTCAAAGTTCTGTTTGCTATTGCCAAGGCATCCTGTTATCAAATCTCTTATGCTAACCAGGTACAAAGTCCATCATCTGTCTTGTGTCCCAATATCCCAATAGTAAATCCCTCCCCAGGAGTGCACGTGGTTAGTTAGGCATATACAAGAATTTGTGTATGCCTATCTGCTTTGCCTGTCTATATTTTAGTGGGTGTCCTAGGGTGACGTTATGATGCTTGTATCCCCATTCGTGTGTTCTGTTAATGTTGGATATTATGTTCTGTACCTTTAAGACTGGCCCTGAAGAGTGAAAGTTTTGTTTTGGTTTTCTTATCAGCCTGGCTGGGACACAGAGGCTTTTGCTTTGGCTGCTTTTGCTTTTCGCTCTCTCTCTCTCTCTTGCTGTCTCTCGCTCTCTCACTTGCTCTTGCTTGTTTCAACCCCCCACCCCCCCCCCCCCCCCCAGAGAGACTTTCTGAATTTGTCATCTTTCTCAGAGTGGTGTCATCTGGTATTGTTCATTCTGTGTGCTGGGGGGTGCTGTGCCTGTCAAATAAACAGGTTCTTTCCACTTCTCTCCGAGGAATTCTTCCCGAACTGGTTGGGGGGAGGGGCCGTGTGGGTTTGTTTTCTGGAGAGGCCCTCCTTTAGAAATCCTCTACCAAATCTGCTCTAAACCAGTACAGTGGGTCACAAAAATAAGCCTTTTCAGCTTGGCCAGTGACTCCTTTAACCATAATATAGTCTTTTCCTATAGGGTGTTGGGGATGATGAAACAGGAAAGCCTTTTAAATGATTGCCTGGCAAAAGATTTTGAGAATATGGAAACTATAAGCAAGATTGAAATGAAAGCAAGCTTTGAGATACCAAGCCTTAGTTACTGAACAACTGGAAAACAATAGTAGGGCCAGCTGAAGGTAATCTCCTTTTGATTAAACAATACCCTCTGCTTGCAGACAGGTCCAAGGGTCAGAGCAGACCCTACTAGCTTAGCAGAAGGGGTCCAAAGAGTAGTTTTTAGGGTTCAAAATGTAACACAGTATGGTAATGTAATGACTCTTATAGGTTGTATGGAAATGCTGTAGGATTTGTATCTTGTACTAGATTGGTTAGTGAAAATCAGAATATTCAGCACAGAAGATTTATTGTATTGTAACGGGAACTTTGCTCTCTTTTCCTTTTGCTCTTATTCTTTGCTCTCTCTCTCTTTCGGGCTCCTCTTTTGGACCTTCTCTGAGCTGCGGCTGGCAGCTCCAAGCAGGGCCCCTGCACTCACACCCTTTGCAATAAACCGCAAGTTCCAAGACCTGGCTTCAGAGATCTCTTGTCTCCATCCGTCTCGACCATCCTACCCACCGTCGCTCCTACAATAGGGGTTAGAGCTTTGTTTAAGACTGAATATGTTGTCCCTGTATCAATTAAAAGTTTCACTTGCTTTTGCTGTTTTCCTTCCCCTAGCTCCATTATAACCAGCGGATCTGATAGGGATGACCCTCCTGGTCCCTGTCAGTTTTCATTCACATTTGCCACCACCCGTGCCCCTTTATCTCCTTTCTCCCAGCATTCTGGGAATTAGTTTTTCCAGTGGCCTGATTTTTTACATAGAGCACACTGGTCTCTTCCCAGGCGGGGAGATGATGGCCCCTTTCTAAAACCTCTTTTCTCTTTTTTACCTACTGTGATCACCTTTCCTTTTTTCCCTTTGTTCCCTTCTTCACGGTTACTGAAAACTCTCCAAGCTTCATATAATAATATCTCTAAGTTTCTTCCTTAATTTCTGGAGTTTATGCCTTATGTCACTGGTAGATTGCCCTAAAAACAGACACCAACTGCTGTATTATGTCTGATTCAGGGTCCAAAGGTGTACCTACGACGCATTGTGTCCCTTAACCTATCCAAAAATTCGGATGGAGAATCAAAGGGACCTTGTTTGACAGCATACAAAGCTGACCAATTAATGGCTTTGAGGATGGCCCTCTCTATTAGTTTTGCAATCCACTCCTGATATTCTAGCAACTTTTGCCTTTCTGCTGTTCTATTCACATCCCACCTTGGATCCTGGAGGGGAAAGAATTCCTTTACATCCCTTCCCAGTGTTTTGTAGTGTTCCTCAGCCAAATCTCCTGCTACCTTTAAAATCAGCTGTTTCTCTCTTTCTGTCGCTGCATGTAACAGTAACTGTTTATCATTCCAGTCAGGATTGTGTTGTTTTACTATTAACCAGAAATGTCCAGCTATACTTATAGGATCCTTCCAATAATCTTTTACATTATTTTTCCATATTTCCAAATCATTAGTATTGAAAGGAACCTTTAATAACATCATTGTTCCATCTGGTCCCACTGCTTCTCTAAGGGGTGCTTGCAAAACTGCTGGTTGTTCTCTAGTTCTTATCTTTGTGTGAGAGGATACTGGGCTTCCCAGGGTTGTTGGTGCCTCTTCTGAGTTCCCATCCAATTCTAGTGATTGAGGAGTGGGTCTATACAAATTATCCAGATCAGAGTCTTCCTCTTTATATATTTTATAGTTTCTAGTGCACCGTTGACCAATGCTACAGGCAAAACAGCATTGTCTTAATTTATGCGGGGCCCTTTCATTTTCTTTTTCCAATGCTAGAATCATAGGATCTTGTGGTGGGTTAATAGCACAATCCCTTTGCCCTTCTGTATGATTTCGCAAGGTGAAAAACATATCTGCATATGATGTCTCATCCCATTTTCCTTCCCACCTTAAAAATAACATTAACTGTAACATGGTATTGTATTTTATAGTCCCATTTGGTGGCCACTTTGCCTCATCTTCTAATTTATACAGAGGCCACCACTGATTACAATATTTAATCAAAACCTTTTTACTCTCCATTCCTTCCGTTTCCACAATTTCCTTCCTATGGGCTAATACACATCCTGAAGGGCTTCTCTTGGGCACTTCTTTACTCTGTTGGCTTCCGATTGTCTCTTGCCTTACAAAGGTCCACCCCCCTTTATTCAGAAACTTGCCCAGTTTGAGTTGAAACCACTTAAAAAGAGCCTGCCTGGTTGGCTGGACTCTCTGAGCTTGAACTTGAGCCTCAACAGCTACTTTTGACAACTCAGAAAATTACTGACTTGTTGCAATTAACAAAACAATCAACACTGCCTATACAGGAACCCAGAAAACTACCGACTTGTTGCAATTACAGCTTTTGACACAAGACGGTAGTGTTACTGCAAAAATGAACAGGTAAGAGACAACATATAAAATCTTAATTATCCAGTACCAAGGATTAAAGCAAACACCATATATCACTAGTTTACAATAAACAACAAACACCAAGAAGTCAATGTTTATCCTTATTTTTAGTAGCAGTAAGACACTGCTCTGGGGTAACCTCCAATTGTTCAAGTAAGCCAAACTTGTGTCCACACACTAATTGTTGAACTTGTGCGTTATTTCTGCTGTGTCTTGCTGGATCACACTGGCAGCAAGCACCTCACCTTTTATGAGATGCACAGTACCACCGTACCCCACACGTAATACATTTGCATTCGACCCAAGCCTGGTGATGTCCAGTATGACAAACTAAGCACAAGAAAGAAACAGTCCTGCACTAAGTTGCAGCTCAACAGCAGTGACTATTCGGCTAGGATCATTATGTTCTCAATCTAAAGCAAGAAGAGATTCTTCAAAATGAAATTTGACCCTGTATCAACCACCCCTGGATGTGTGGTCTACCAGTTCTCCTAGTATGGATGACCTATCCTTGTAAATCCTAACACTTTTGGGTAACCTAAACCATTTCCCCAAGGGCATAAGTCTGTTAAAACTCTTACAACAAGCACATTTACAGCAACATGGACATTTATGACAGTAAAGATTATAGCAGCAAAGTTATAGAAAATACTGATATCTTGGGTTCTGCTCGAGCTGCCCCAAAGCTCACTAGCGGCCACCCTGTGTGGTCAGCAGAGACCCCCTCCTTTGCCAGCTTTCCAGTAATACCTTGAGTTCTGCTTGAGCTACCCCAAAACTCACTAGCGGCCACCCATGGGGTCAGCAGAAACCCCCCTTGCCAGCTTCCCAGTACCCTTTCAGCACTGTATGTCAGACATCTCTGACAGACTGCTTTTGCCAAGTGCAGGCGTCCCCGGCAACTCCAGGCATACCTTGGGCCCCCCCCTTAGTTCCAGTAAAACATACCTTATCAGCCCAATAGGAGAGGTTCTTGTTCACTCCTGCAGCGAGCCCAGAGAGCAGAGGTCCTCCGGAATGACCTGGGGCACGCCTTATGACGTTCATATCCCGAGGTTCCTGCAGCCAGGCAAAGAGAGCCTCTTGGCTGGCTCATCAAAACTGATTTGTGGAATAAGGACTTTACAATTAAAAATTGTAAAGCAGGTGTGCTTTATTCCAGCTAGGATGCATGGGGGATATTTCCACCAAAAACATGTGTACCTGGTGAAGCAGGGTACAGGTTTTTTATACACATTGATCCCACAAGCCCACACCTCCTTGCCCTCCCATTCCCCACCCATAGTCTTTGGTGATGCCATGCCTCCCAGTGGTTGTGGGTAGGGGTCTTGATGAAGTAACCATTGTCTTCATCGATGTTCACTGCTTGACCTTTTCTTCTAGGCAGGCGCAGTAGAGGTTTGGCTTTCTTCCAGGTCAGTCTGTCCTGGCCATAACCACAAGCCTGGTCCTGGCTGTTTTGGGTTCTGCCTTTATGGGTTTCAACAACACATTAAGTTCTGCTTTGCTGAGCCCACGCAATATACATCTATGTTTATGGCTATTATAGATAGATATTATAATATTCGCTTTTCGCAAATATTAAAATGGATGCTATATATATAATGTTAAAGTAACTTTGCTATAAAGATATAGTTTTAACTTCTGTTGTGAACTAAACTTAGACATAGTGGTGAAATAGCTGATACAATATGCTTGTGTTAAAATGCCTGTTTGGTTGGGATAACATCCAGTGCACATATGATGAGGACCCTTGCTACTGATATGCCAAATATCAGCACTCACCGTCTGAAGAAAGTATGGACCAAAGCCCAAAACTGGAGGTGATTGTAAGAATGGACTAAAACCACAGCCAAGAAATATTCATGCTCTAAAAAGGCAGACTGAGGAGGAGCCATGCTAAACAGTTCTTGGAACGTGTAAACTAGTTTGGGGAAAAGTTTAAATATGCATAATTGTTTATGAATATGTAACAGGCTGATGCAATAGAAATGGTATATAAAAGGTCTTTTCAAAATAGCAGGTGTGCTCTTGGCAAAATGCCAAGCACTTGGCTGTTAAACTTTCTTTTATTGTCTTTGTCTCCTATTGTCCTTTACTAAACTTTTAAATTTTACTAGGAGAGTGAGCCTCCTTTTTCACAATGACTTTTGCCTAGCAACTAAATTCCTGTGTTCTACTACAGTGTGTCTCTACCTGGCAAATTACATTCCTGTGTGTCCTTGGTACAAGCTGTATCTGCTTCAATAAAACTTGCTAAACATTTTCTGTTTTCCCCACTGTTATAGGCGGATAATGAGATGATTTGCTCTCGCAATTAAGGGATGAATATTGTGTGAATATTAAGAGAAGGTTTACTGATGTATAATTATGTTATTGTAATTTGTTGTTTAGATGTCCTCTGTTCTCCCCATAGTCTCCTTTTCCCCCCTCTGTACTGTTGCCATCAGACAGCCTGAGTCATCTAGGATAGGTAGAAAGAAGGCATGTACAAAAGCTTGTTGCTGGGGAGGGGGGGGGCATGGCATGACAACACCTGACCCTCCAATCAAATTGCAAGAAAGCAGTCTCCACCAATAAATGGCAAAGAAGAGTTGACTGACAGACCTTGGGAGGGGCCAGGGTTGGCTGATGAAACACCCTCCCCCCCCCCCCCCGGGATATAAAAGGCAAAGCATCCATCTTGAAGATGAACCAGCCATGTGGTAGGTAGCCCAAAGGGAAGCTCCTAGGCCTCTTTTTCCTTATTTAGTCCTTTTGTTGTAATTTTTATTAAGTTTAAATAAACCTTTTAAAATTTTTAAAGTGAACAATTGTTTCTCACACTACCACCTGCCTAAGTACTTTATATGCCTCTAAAGTTCTGAATTTTCATAAGCATGCATGTTTCCCATCTCAGTGAAGTGTCTGGGTTTAATAGTCTCACCTGCTATTCTCAGGTCCTGCACCATAACTGGCAGGATAGGCATTATAGGGAGACATACACAGCTTCAAAAGATCTGCCTTTAACAGGGACTCAGAAACAGGCTACAACCCCTTCCTTCTCTCCCTTGAAAGAGGGTATTGCTTTTTAGACACCAGTTGTCCTGGTTGCCTCAGAGTAATTTGGAGAGGTTCCATATCCAGTTTTCTACATTCCCCTGGGACTACCTACACTTCTGGGTTCACTTTAGCATAAGCTTTATCAGATAATTTACACAATGTCATAACAGTACTAGCCTGGTTTGACACTGGCCCAATCCCAGTCACCCACTAGAGTCACTTGCTCACCCTCCCCTGACACAGCTGAGCAGAGGAGAGAAAAAAAATTAATGAAGGCTTCATGAGTTGAGATAAGGACCAGGAGAAAACACTTCAAGGGCAAAACAGGCTCAATTTAAGTTGCCAAGTGAATTTATTACTAACAAAATAAGAGAAGGATAATGAGAAGTAAAATAAGCCCTTAAAACACTTTTTTCCACCCAGCCCCTACCTCCTTCCCACCAACAGCACAGGGAGACAGGGTGTGGGGGTTTTGGTCAGTTCATCACCAAGATTTTCTTCTGCTACTGTGGGAGAGGAGTCCTTCCCATGCTGCATGGTGGGGTCCCTCCTATGGGAGACAGTTCCCCGTGAACTTCTCGAGCGCAGGTCCACTCTTACGAGCAGTAGCCCTATTGCATCTGCTGCAATGCAAGTCCCTCCCATGGACAGACAGTCCTTCCAAAACTGCTGCGACGTGGGTGTGATGGTTTGACCGGAAATGGGACATCTGGGATATGCTGTTTATGCTGTGGTCACCAATAGGTATTCGGATTTTAATATCAGCACCTGGTTTGGCCACTGGAGCATTGGATCCGCCTCTGAGACCACCCACACGGGTTAAAAGCAGGGCTCTCCTCCCTCGGAGCTCTCTTTGAATTTCCGGCGGGGAAGAGTTGCTTCTCTCCCTCGGCCCAGCTGCTAGCTGGGCGGGGGAGGGGAAAGCCATGTGGCCCAGCAGAGGTAGGCCTGACCCGGAGGGATGGAAAGGTGGAGGAGCAAAGTGCCGGGAAGCACCGAGCAGCCCGTTCTCCCCCCGCCACCACCTTTGGAGACGGAGAGAGAGTGCAGCCTGTGCTTGAGACTGAGTTACCTTGAAACTTGATAACATGTGCCGGCAGCACGGCAGCACGGCTGGGAGGAGAAGGGGGGGGCAGCGAGAAGATGTCCAGCCGCTGTGGGAGTCTCTGGGCAGTCAGAGCCTGAGCTTTTAACCCTTTGTGGATAATGAAAACTTTACAGAACATTAACCCTTCCTAGAAGAGAGATAAGAGTAGAGGATGAAGGAGGAAATGGGCCAGTGATGGAGTCTGGCAAGAGAGAAAGAGAGATGTTGGAGGAATGGAGAAAGATGGAGTGGCATTTTTGCTGGACTCTTTTTTGTATAGCCATGGACTGTTTCCTGGTGATACAGAGACTGCATCCAGGGGGAGGCAATTGTTCAGAGCCAAGAGAGTTCAGTGTTGAGACCCCTCGGCCCCAGGGGGTGTAAAAGAAATGGGGGGGGCAAACGTCCCAGAGGTGAGGCTGTGCTCTGTATAGAACGGGAGGAGGCATCCTTAAAAAGACCACCCTCGAGCGGCTTTGCCATGCCGGTGGTGAGAGCACCGGGCATGGAAGGAAGATGTCACAATGGCAAAGGATCTCCGGGCGGTGCTACGTGTGACAAGAAGTCCATGGCACAAGGAAGGACTCCATCTACTCTTCATGAACTGAGGATTTGATTATCTAAAGGGTGGTTGCCTGACCAAGGGTTGATAATTTTGGGAAATGTAAATGTATTGGGAATTTGGTGAGAGGAGGAGGGGAAGTGTTTCTGTGCAGTTTTCATTTTCCTTGTGTTTATTTTTCTCTCTTTGTAGTTTAGTTCTTGTAGTTTAGTTAATAAAGTTTTCTCTTTTTCCCCTAAGTAGGAGCCTGCTTTGCTTATTCCGGGTACCACCTCACAGCAGACACCGGGGGAGTATGTTCTCATGGGGACACTGGCATTGTGCCAGTGTCAAACCATGACAGTGGGTGTCTCTTCCATGGGGTGCAGTCCTCCAAGGACAGGCTGCTCCAGCCTGGAAGCAGGGGCCCCCTCTCTCCACTGTGTCTTCCACTGCATCACAGCTTTCTCCAGGCATCCACCTGCTCTGGCATAAAGACCTCCCCCACAGGCTGTGGGTGGATCTCTGCACCCCCTGTGGACCCATGGGCTGCAGAGGGACAACCTGCTTCACCATGGTCTTCACCACAGCCTGAAGAGGAATCTCAGCTCTGGCGCCGAGAGCACCTCCTCCCCCTCCTTCTCCACTGACCTTGGTGTCGCCATGTGTTTTCCGTGAAAAATGCATATTATATGATTGGCTCTTCGCAAATATTAAAATGAATGCTATATATGTTATGTTGGAAAGTTATAGCTGCATTAATCTCTTTTAAGTAGTGTGGTAAATATAGTTTTTAGGCTATTGCATAATATTAAAATAGAAACTATGTGATGTAAGATACTTTTTGTAACTAGCTCAAGGAATGGATAAGATAATCAAGAAATACTTTTCATAGAGGTAACAGCAACAAGACACCAAGATCTCAAGAGAAGAAGTATTGCCTCCCTATCAGGAAGGCCCAGACTCCGAGGAACCAAGAAAATTGATTTACAAGATGAGGGTGGGAAGTTGACATTAATCAGAAACACCCTAGTTTGAAAGGAATGTTTGACTCATGTATGAGATATATGAATATGCAATAGGCTATTGCTTTTAAGGGTTAATCCTTTGTTAGCAAAGTTTGCTTTTGTGGCAGAATGCAAAAGCACCTGGACATCCGTAATTATTTGCTTTTTATTGTCTTTTATTGTCCTAACTTTATCCAAATTCTTATTGTCCTAATATTTATTGCTATTTTTATTACTATTTTATTACTAATAAACTTCTAAAATTTTAACACAAGTGAATGGCATTTTTCACATTTTCCCTCAAATGTTCTCACCTCCTCCTCTTGTCTGACTAGAAGCAAAACTGTGTGACTTTGTTTTGATTTTCTTCTTGAATATGTCATCACAGAGACATTACCAACCTCTCTCATTGGCCCAGATTTGGCCAGCAGCATGTCCATCTTCAGAGCCATCAGGGATTGGGTCTGCTAGACATGATGGAAGCTTCTAGCAGCTTCCCACAGGAGCCACCTCTGTGGCCCCCTGCTACCAAAAACCAGGCTGTGCAAAACCAATACACCTCCCCATCACCCCTCACAACACTAAGCTGCATGCCCAACTCAGTCATCAAATTCCCTCCTAGCAAACCACAATCACAACTGGGAGCAAACAGGAAGTCATTCATTTTAAACCCATCCCCCATGTTCACTAGTAGAGTTTGAATAAAACGCACCTGCTCATCTTTCCTACTTATCAAAGGAAGATTTGGACCATTGTCTCCCCTTTGACATAAAAATCAAATTAGACAGAGAGGCTCCCGTGTCTACTAAAAAACACACTTCTTGGTCCAGACCCATTCTGCATGTTATCAAGTGCTCCAGTGTGGTGAGCCCACAGTACAATAGGAGATCCGAACACCCTTAACAATCCATTTCTAATGTTCTCTTGTTTTACAAATGTCACATTCATTCCTTCTGTATTGCTGTCCTGGTGGCTGCCCCCTTACCTTTGGCCCTGGGGCTCCCTGCATTTTTTTTTCCTGTCGGGGGTTGTAAAAACTGTGCCATTATTCTTACCTTAATCTTTACTTCATCCTTTCTTGCATATACCTGAGGTTCCTTTCTAACCAATTCCTGCAAGGGCCCGCTCTGCCACCTCTCCAGCCGGTTCCCTCCCCCTGTTTGTGGGCTCTCACCCTCCCACAGCTGCTGAACTTTCTGCAAAATCACTCACCTCCCCGGTGACCCAAACAATATCCCTTCTTATATCAGACCAGGCTTTGGTGACAGATTGTATCTGAGAGGGAAGATGTGTGCTAATGTCTTTACAAACAATTTGATGGGTGAAGGTATGGGTGTTAATGTCTTTGAAATTGGTCTTTATGTCTCTAATAACTTTGGGCAGCAGGTTTGTTGCAGAGCCCAGACAGCTTGGCTCCTGAAACAGACAAGTGGGTCTGCACAAACCTGAACTTCTGAACTTTGGGGTAAAATGACAGGTTCAGGAGGGATATGGAGTAGGCGGTTTGGAAAGGCTGTACCTTCCTAGTACCTCAGCCAGTGGGGAGAGGAAGAGGGCAACATGTGGCCAGGAGTTTAGGATAAAAGGTGGCTGTGCCCACCGAACCCCTGAGAGATAAAATCCTGCAGGGGTGTGCCCCAGTGGCCTCTCTCCTTCTATTTGAATAAAGTTGCAAGACTCCTCTGTCTCCTTTCTGGACACTGGCTTTTCATAGCATAATTTTCCATACAGTGCATTCGACGGTGGCTTGGGCTGGAGCGGGGCGGCTATGCTCCACTTCTGCTGACGCGATGTCCCTAGTTTTGGACAGGTAGCTGTGGAATTCACCCTCAAGGCAATTCAAAGACTGCTACTGCAGTTTCTCAGAGCATAGAAAGAAAAAGAGCTAAAAAGGAAAGAAAAAGCTTTGCCTGAACAAAGATCAAACAGCTGGCAGTGCAAATATTATGCTGCAAAAAGTTGTGAAAATCCTGGGCGGGAAGATTTTAAAACGCCCATAGTCACAACCTCCCCACACACACAGGTCTCTGGCTGCAGGGTCTTAAAGATACAGCAATAATTTTTGGGCACACATTGATGTGGAATACAATACTAATATGAATCACCCTAGGACATTCCACCCCTTATTCCATATCATCTGATCAATGCCCAAATTAATATATTTCAACTATTAACACATATATCCATACATATATACATATAACTATTTGCAAATAAAATTGTTTTAGTGGTCACTGACCATCCCCCAGGATATGGACAGGGTTCATTGAGTTAATGACTTATATGACTTGAGGGTCACAAGGTCTGGGGCGGGGCTTTCTCCATCCCTGAGTGCCTATTTTTGAAAATGCTGAGCTGGTGTGTTGCTTGTGCTTGATGGCCACGAGGTCTGGGGCGGGGCCTCCTCTGTCACTGAGTAGCAAGCGGATTAAAAGAGGTCTCTAGGGAGTGCCGCGACCTGGAGCGCAGTGAACAGGAGCAGACAAACAGGAGTGTGGCACGCCTCTGAGGGCGTGGCACAGCAGTTTGAGAGGCAGTTCGCGCAGGCAGGGCAAGCAGGCAGGGTTGCAGGATTTCTTGCTAGTAGGGTTTACTGTGTGTTGTTCATGGTGTTTCTGTTGGTTGGTAGGTTTTAGCATTTCTGGTAGTAATGGTTTGCACGCGATCAAAAACTGTAGTTAGTACAAGTGTATGTAATCAGATGGAGCCCTCCAAAAAGGATGCGTCTGTCCAGACCCATTCCTGTGAAGAGTGTTTGAGCTTATCAGTGGTACCAGGGGGTAATGCAGAAGAAGCCTGCCTGCGGTGTGAGCAGGTGAACCATCTCCTTTCACTGGTGGTCAGTCTTAGAGAGGAAGTTGAAAGACTAAGGAGTACCAGGGAAAGTGAAAAGGAAATAGATTGGTGGAGTGCAGCAGCCATTCCATCCTTGAGGGTGGTCCACCAAGAAGTAGAGGACTCCCATGCCTCTCACTGTCAGACAATAGAAGGACACCTGGTAGATGAAGGGGAGTGGAAGTGGATATCTACTAGAGGAGGTAATAAGAAAAATTCCTCCAGACTCCCACTCTCAAGCCAGGTGCCACTTCAGAATAGGTATGAACCCCTGGATGTAGAGAATCAGCCAGATTATTTAGGAGAAAGTTATCTGCCCAGTCAGCCTCCCAATTATGATTCATCTGTGAGAAGGATTACTACTTCTAACATCAAAAAGGAAAGAAGGGTAAACATGGTGGGTGATTCCCTTCTGAGGGGAACAGAGGGCCGCATATGTTGATCAGACCCATCCAAAGAGAGGTCTGCTGCCTCCCTGGGGCCCGGGTACAGGATATCACTGAGAGACTTCCTGGGTTGATTCAGCCCTCTGATTATTACCCACTGCTGATACTCTAGGCTGGCAGTGATGAGACTGAAAATAGGAGTGTCAGGGCAATTAAAAGGGACTTTAGGGCACTGGGACAAGTAGTTGATAGGACAGGGGTACAGGTAGTCTTTTCCTCAGTCCCTTTGGTGGCTGAGAAAAACAGTGAAAGGAATAGGAGAACTCACATTATCAATAAGTGGCTCAAGGATTGGTGCCATCAGCAGAATTTTGGATTCTTTGATCATGGGGTAATATCCCCGACGGGGTATCGGGGACAGACAAAGGTGATGCAGAGACTCTATCATCAGAAGGCATGAAAAAGCACTTTATTATTAGGAATCTACAGTTCTTATAGAAACAATGGTGGACCTAAGACCTGATTGGCCTTTAGTAATCTTCTCTCACACTATTGGTGAACTATGAATAGCATGCTCTGGACAATTATATCTATAAACAACAGTTAGAGAAATAATAATTGTTTTAATTCTTTCTCTGAGCTTTCTCAAAGCTTCCCAGGAAAATCCTGGGACAGCTATGTTTCTCTCTGTTCAGAGGATATGTGATTACCATAAGGTAACTTTTACGGCACCTGGCCTACTGGAACCAGATAGACTCCATCTCTCTGTTAAGGGTAGAAGGTGGTTAACTTGTGAACTGGCAGAACTTGTTGAGAGGGCTTTTAACTAGGTTTGAAAGGGGAAGGGGATGCAGTTGGGCTGTCTGGAAGCAGGCCCAAGGGTGGTAAGCCTCAGATAGGAGTGAAATCAACAACCCAGATGAGGTGCATGTATACTAATGCACACAGCATGGGTAAAAATCAAGAAGAGCCGGAGGCCATGGTGCAACAGCAGAGCTATGATGTAATTGCCATCACAATCATGGTGGGATGACTCACATGGCTAGAGTGCTGCATTGGATGGCTACAAGCTCTTTAGGAGAGATAGGAAAGGGAGAAGATGTGGAGGGGTTGTTTTGCGGAGATAAACAAAGCTCCACAACTTTGTGAAAGTTGTAAAACTGGTATGTTTATTACAGCACTGGACGAATGTGGAGATTACTCTCCTTAAAAGACGTGTACCTCTGGGAACTCCAGATCCCTTTTTATCCCCCTCTCAAATACATATGCATGCAATTTCACAATAGGTTCATACATATTCATTTTTGCAAATTTCACATGACATTTGCCGCTAGTTCTTCTTTATCAGAAAGAATTCCTAGGTCAGGTTGACCTGCTCTCATAGCAGTTTCTCTGTCTCTCTCTGTCTCTTCTCCCTTATCTCTGTCTTTCACTGAAGCAGTTTCTCTGTGCCTAGGCTTTTTACAAGAAAAGGCAGTCAGACTAAACAGCTATGTTTTCAAACTACAGACTTAACTCAAAGATGTGCATTTTGCCTAAATCAAAATGTATTTCTACTCTGGAAAAATTCTACTCTGTCTCAGGGTGGCCCTTTATATTAGGGAGGTTTTTGATGCCACAGGTATTGAAACTAATGATGGCAAAGTTGAATGCCTATGGATAAGAATTAGGGGGACGGTCAATAAGGCTGACATCCTACTGGTAGTCTGTTATCATACACCCAACCAGGAAGAAGAGGTGGACTATTCATTCTATAAGATGCTAGAGAATGTTTCTGGATCATCAACTTTTGTTCTTGTTGGTGATTTCAACCTGCTGGACATTTACTGGGAACTGAATACAGATGAAAAAAGGCAGTCCAGGAAGTTTTTAGAGTGTGTGGAGGTCAACTTTTTGTCGCAGCTGGTGGGTGAGCCCACCAGGGTAGGGACTATGTTAGATCTGTCATTTGCAAATAGAGATGGGTTGGTGGGAGATGTGGTGGTTGGAGGCTGCTGAGATAGAGTGGAAATTTTCCAAAGTAGAAATCCATTTTGATTTGGGTGAAATGTACATCTTTGAATTAAGTCTGTAGCTTGTAAACATAGTTGTTTGGTCTGACTGCCTGTTCTGGCAAAAAACCTATGCTTGAAGAAACTGGTACAACCATAGGACAGTGATAAGGGAGGACCCCTTGAACTCTGAAAGAGATGGAGAGGCTGCTGTGGGAGACAGAGCAGGATGACCCAGGAGTTCTTTCTGATAAAAAAACCCCAACAAACTAGCACCAAATGTCACACAAAAGCAGTAGAATGAATATATATGAATCTATTGTGAAATTGCATGCATATGAATTAGAAAGGGAGATAAAAAAGGATCTGGAATTCCCAGAGGTACGCATGTCCTTTTAAGGGGAATGATCCCTACATGCGTCCAGCGCTGTAATAAACGTACCAGCTTTACAATTTTCACAGAAGTTGTGGAGTTTGTTTGCTTCCACAAATCATTTTGACGAGGCCAGCCAGGAGACCGTCTCTGTCCTCACAGGGGCAGAGGGGAGAATGGACCCCCTTAGCGCACCCCGGGGATGTTCCCGGTAGGGGCTCTGCTCGTCTCAGCTTGACCCCTGCGGAGACAGACAAGGACCTGCTGGTGTGTGGATAAACAGTATGTATCGAGGGGCCTTGGGGAGAGAGTGAGATAGGACTGCTGGGTAAGTCGCTCAGAGACATCTGAGTGCGCAGCCTCGTTCCTGTGCCTGCAGGCAGCCTGGATGATAGAGTGGCTGGACTAGAAAGGGGGGTTCACTGTTCGATAGCCTGGCCGCTAGTGACTCTGGGGGTGAGTCAAATGAACCCGTGTGTGTTTGTGGTGTCCAGACATGTGTTTGTAATCATATGAGTGTGTGGTGTATAAAAGAGAGCAAGCGAGTGCACCCATGGTGCACGGGGGGGAGTTCTACCCATGTCTGAAGTGGCTGGGGGAGGCCTGAGGTGCCAGCTGGGGCAGGACTTGGGGACAGGGAGTACCCTGCAGAGAAATGGAACAAGTGGAGAAACGTGGGTGAGGACATTTATTGTGTTTAAAGGTGGTCATTTGTGTAGATTGTGCACATTTTAACCGTGGCTAGATGAACTTGGGAGGTTCCTCTGTCCTAGTAGTTTGGACTTGATTCCTGGAATTTTACTGTGTGCTGTTATTTTGATTGTGTCCAGAGTGTGTGAGGACCAGAGAAAGCTGATGTGGGTAAATGCTGAAGTATTGTATGCTGTGTTGTGTTGAGAAAAGGGGGCACTTTGAGAGATGCCCCCTTTCCCAGTGAGTTTGTGTGGTTCCTCCTCTGCATTCTGGTAATTTGATTCTCGGAATTGTAGGGCTGTGCTTGTGAAGATTTTAGGATTCTATTTGCAACAAGTGTAGCATTCCAGGAATTCCCCTCCCACAGCAATTCAAGCCCCGACTCTCATGAATTTGAGATACGGCGGGGGGGAGGAGGTCTGTGTTTGGGGGCATATCAGAGTTTTTGCTGTAACAGCCACAGCCTTTTGCAAGGCAGTAAAGTGTCAGTGGAAACAATGCTTTAATTAGATTGTGCGGGAAGAAAACTGGAAAAGACTGAGATTTGGTAAAACAGTTTAGATAGAAGAGACTAATGAGTTTATATAAAGGGGCTTTATCAGACTTCAGCTGGTAATATAGTAAGTATGGACTGAAAACAACCTGCCGCAGTACAGGTTAAGTGATAAACGCCCAAGTGAAAAACGGAAGAGCTTGGAGGCAATTCCCGGGAGCTTTTGGTGCATTGAGAGGCTGCCACCTTGAGTACAATGCAGAGTTTGTGAGAGGCGCTGGTATTGTTCTTCTGTGCCCCAAGTGTAAATTGAAGGTTCCTGATCAAGCCGATTCAGAAGCTGAGATCTTAAAGCTTATGTGTGGAGAATCACATCTGATACCTGCCACCTGGAGGTCTGTGTGTGAGAAAAACTGAGAAAAGGCACTGTGAGGCTTAGGTGAAAACAAGATAGTATAAGGAGAAGGAGATAATGAGAACTAACCAGAGCAAAGAGGTTCCCAAACTAGCCCCCTTGGGAGGGGCTCATTGGGAGAAAGCCATCAGTAGAGGCGGCTCGGAAAATAAAAAGATTTATAATACCTCATTGCAGTTAATGCTGTTTTAAGACAGGAAAGCAAATAAGATGAGGTCTTGTGTGCTGATATGTTTTTTGCCTTAAAGAATCACCCAGAAGGCAGAGCAACTGTGGGCTCAGAGCTCCCTCTGACCCACTGGTGTTAGCTCTTGAAAAAGAAAACAAAGCAAAGAGAAGGCAAATCAAATGTGTTGTTCAGCATGCAGTGTAAGATAGCAATGTATGAAATCAGACAGTTTATCATGCTGAAATGCAAAATGAAGTACATATGATTTGTTAAGGGCTCCTCCTAAGGTAAAGGGAGGATAAGGAAGACCTCCCCAAAAGGGAAGAGGACTCAGGCTCCAAAGGTATACCCATTTGCACCCATCCCCCTCCTGGCAGTCCAATTTCATCCAGAACTAGGAGGTAACAGACCCCTCTGCGAGAGGCAGTGAGACCAGAAGAAAGGAAAAGAGTGGAATATTGATTGATGCAGGGGCCATATAGTCAGATTTAAATAAAGTTTTAGTACCTGTGGAGAATGATTATGTTGTAGTGTGGGGAACAACTGGCCAGTCTGAGAAGGCATACTTTTGCAAACCTTTAAAAGTAACGTGTGATTACAAGTTTTTGTATATGCCCAATTCGCTAAACATTCTAAAATGGGGAGGTTACTCTGGAGGTAAATGATCAAAAGTATATAAAGATGTCAGGCTTAACATTAACAGCCATTGAAATTAAGAAGGACATTAGTAAAGAGATATTAAGACAAGTATTTTTGGGGTATGGGCCTCTGATGTAGAAGGGAGGGTGAAGTGTTGCAGTGTGTTGCAATCTCCGGTCTTAGACTTCCCTGTCCACCAGGTGTGCCAACCTCCCCTCCCCCCTCCCCCCTCCCCCCTCCCCCCCCCCCGTTGTCCCCTTGCTAAAATGCTATCAGTCAATCTTAACATTCCAGCAAGGCTGTTGTGTGATTGGCAGAAGTTCAAAAGATACCCCTCACCCTGGACATCATTGGGTTAGCCAAGTGTCATAATCCCCTGAGACCCACCTCCTCCCACCTGGTTGGTGGCTCACCTGTCCTTCCCTCCCTCTCCTCCTGGGCTTAAAGGACCTTGAGAGCACGTGGTTGCCATTCTGTTGGAGCTGTTACCACAATTCAGATGTCCGTGCCCTTGGAATAAAACTCTGGATTTTAACCCTCTGTTGGAATCCGTCTACTTTCCTCTTCACCTAGCCTAAGGACCTTCACCAGAGGTAAAACTGAGCTTCCTACAAGCCTGGACTTGGATTCTAGTGCCTAGCTGCAATTTCCCAGCCGGCCAGAGGTATCCCTGTGGTGTATGCCACAGCTGCTGCCTCCGGCCAAGAAGCTAAGGCCCAGAACAGCCCAGGCACGTTCCACCTGGAAATATGGGGATCATATTCCAATAGTGAAGAATGCCCCCCATAGTAACCAAGCTTAAGGAAGGGACACAACCACTGAGAATTAAACAGTATCCCCTGAAAAAGACGATAGGGAAGAAACCAGCCCAATAATTAATAGTACAGGATTGAGGGCTGTCAATAAGATAACAAAGATTTTATATCCTGTGGTAGCAAAACCATATACTTTACTAACTTGTTTAATACCTGAGCTAACCTGGTTTACTGTTTTAGACCTGAAAGATGCCTTCTTTAGTCCTCCCTATCCACGAAACCAGACAGAAAATTTTTGCATTCGAATGGGAAAGCCCTAAAAGCAGGCACAAAACCCAGCTCACATTGTCCATGTGACTCAAGGCTTCAAAAATTCCCCCACTCTGATTGGAGAACAACTTGCAAAGATCCAGAGTCCTGGGAAGCTCCACAGGAAGAAGGAAGGCTATTGCAGTACGTGGATAATCTTCTAGTAACCACTCAGACAAGGGAAGCATGTGTGGCCTGGACAGTGAGCCTTTCACATTTCCTAGGTCTCCAAGGATACAGGACATCAAAGAAAAAGGCACAGGTAGTGAAACAGAAAGTAATCTACCTGGGGTACGAGGTGAGTGCTGGGCAATGGAATTTAGGGCAGACTCGCAAAGAAGCCATATGCCAAACCCCGAAATCCCAGACAATAAAGGAACTCTGAACCTTCTTAGGCATGGCAGGGTGGTGCCGGCTGTGGGTTTATAATTATGGACTGCTCATCAGACCCCTGTATGCTCTTATTACCAATGGAAACAGAGATCTCCAGTGGTCAAAGGAAGCTACACGGGCCTTTCACCAGCTAAAAAGTGCCCTAATGTCAGATCCAGCTTTGAGACTTTCAGATGTAAGCAAACTATTCTTTATATTTTCCCATGAAAGACAGGGAATTGCCCTGGAAATACTGGCTCAGGACTTGGGTCCATACCGAAGGGCAGTTGCTTACTTCTCTAAGCAACTAGATGCAACTGCCAAAGGATGGCCAGGTTGCCTCAGAGCTGTAGCAGCAATCATGCTGAATATTCAAGAGGCATGCAAGTTTACCCTGGGACAAAAAATGACTGTGCTAGTGTCCCACACAGTGTCCACAGTACTAGAAGTAAAGGATGGCCACTGGCTTTCACCACAGAGGTTCCTGAAATACCAGGCCATCATGGTAGAGCAAGATGATGTGGAGATAGTGGTGACTAATATTGTTCAACCCAGCTTCCTTTCTCAGTGGAAATCAAAGAGAAGCCGTATGCCCCGATTGCCTGGAGACCATTGAAGCTACCTACTCCAGCCGCCCAGACTTGACACTCCTTTGCACGATGCAGAAACCTGGTTCACTGACACGAGTAGCTACGTTGCCAATGGGAAGCGACATGCTGGGTACACATTGACCACCTGCAGAGAGGTAATAGAATCTGGACCCTTACCAACAGGCACCTCTGTGCAAAAGGCCGAGATAATTGCCCTGACCCGTGCCTTGGAAATGGCAAAAGGAAAGAGAATAAACATCTATAAAGACTTAAGTTATGCATTCGGAGTCGTGCATCCACATGGAACCATCTGGACGGAGTAGGGACTGCTGACCTCACAGGGAAAGAAGAGATAATCCGGCTGCTGGAAGCAGTTCAACTGCCTGAGAAGGTAGCAGCTATGCATATTAAGGCACACCAAAGAGTGAGCTCAGAATTGGAGGAAGGAAATGAACTGGCGGATGGAGAGGCAAAGAAAGCAGCAAAAGTTGAGGTAATTATGGACAAATTTCCCTTGGAGGTAAACCAGAATATAATAATACTACTAATCAAAAGGGACATACAACCACAGGGGTGGGCTACCATTGAAAGGGCGCTGGTAATCCCTTCCCAATTGTGTAGTCACTAGTAAGGGAGGAACACCAGAAAACACACTGGGGCCTAACTTAATAAAAGCTTTTATTAAGTGTGGCTTCTTTCCCAGAATGACCAAGGCTGCTAGTGTTACAGAGTGCATCAAAATGAAGTGTTGACTTTTAAGTAGTAGTTTCCATAGCCTTTCTAGAACAGATATCTGATTGAAAGAATCGTTGCCAGGAATTTATATGCCACTATTACTCAGGTAAACCAAAAGTGTGATCCTTGCCTCCAGACTAACCCCAAAAATACCCCCAGACCAAAACTCGGACAGATTGGGAAGGGTCATGGATCCGGACAGCATTGGCAAATTGACTTTTCAGAACTCCTATGGAAAGGAGGGTGTCAGTATTTATGAGTATTGACAAATACATTTTCAGGGTGGTCAGAATCCTTCCCCACCAGAACTGTCAAGGCTAGAGAGGTGACCAGAGTAAACAATAGTGCTTTCAGAGTTCCAGCCACAATACCTATATGGTGGCTTTAAGTAGACAGCTCAGAGAAAATGAAAAACATGTGACTGGAACTCGGAGCAGGGAGCTAGATCGACCAGTACATTACATACAGCCTGGGGATTATGTATATGTTAAGTCTCTTACAGAAAAGACTTTGGAACCACAGTGGGAGGGACCATTCCAGGTGCTTCTCACCACCTTCACCGCAATCAAGATCAAGGAGCAGAATGCCTGGATCCACCACTCTCAAGTGATGAAGGCCCCAGAAGCCCATTGGAGAGTGACACCAGGAGACAATGAACTGAGACTAAAACTGACTAGGGCAAAATGAGTATACTGCGGCTGAGGGTAGTTTGTAATTTCAGTTACAGAATTGCTTTGCATATAATTATAACTGGAGTCTTACAATTAGCAAGTACCTCTATCCAAAGCAATGCTGATTGGCCTTGGTCCCAGACTTTTAATCAGTATACTGGATCCATGGGAGAACTTTCTGAGATAAAAGATTTAAACCTATCCACTGTAGTAATCCATAGGAATTAGGTATATGAGGAGCAGGAATGGCAGGAACGGGAACTTCAAGGGATCAGAGGAGAAGAAATCAAAGTAGGGAGCCGGGTGGTCAATGACATGGCTCATGAGAGACCAGATGCAATTAGTGTCTCAACCTCTCCCGTATACAGGCACCAAGAAGTTTGTAATAGCCCAAGTGAATCAGACTGTTGGTGTAATTTCACCTTAATACAGCCTGTAGAAGTGACTTACCTTTGGGCTTGAGATGCTTTGGGGCTCTCATTTAAAATAGATACTACATTTTTTACAATGGCAGGACCTTATTCAACTCACACCAGTACTCAAGCAGTTCAGACCCAACCCAAACTTGAACGTAAAGTGTATGAAATAAGCCCATACGTAGTGAGGAATATGGGTGAACAACTGTTATTCAATCCAAAGTAGTCTCTCAAACGTGTTGAATTGCTAATGCAAATTCACACCTCAGAAATCCAACCAGCCTGCTCCTCTTTTCTCAGAACTTCCGTTGAGAGCTGGAAAACATAGGTACAAAGACAGGTATACCTCAGGAGCAAAATAAGAAAGCATCTAACTGGGACATTAGGGACAGGATTAGGAGTTATAAATGGAATTGATTCAGAAATACTGATGAATAAACTGACCACTACAACAGGTGGCCTAGCAAAATTGAAGCAGCCTGTACAGTCATCTCTATTGGCATTAGGAACTAGCCAGTGGCAGATTTCAAAAGTACTGCCAAAGTTAGAAACGGCCGGGGACCAAGACCACAAGCTAACAGTAGAAGCACTTAGTACAGTTCAAGATAATGTGTCTTTAGCTTTCAGTTGTATACAAGCACAGTTATGGATGCAGGCAACATCAGCTCTGATCATATGGGAAAGGGATGAAGGTAATTTTCCAGCTGAAATTCGGAAAGTTGTCTGGGATAGTGCAATTGATTTTGAAAGGAAGTTTCAATCCTGGTGGACTATAGTAAATTTCACATATGATTCTGCTTCTAATGTGGCCACTGCCTTTGTGCTTACCATACGTAATGCCACTGTTCATGTTATCCACCCCATCATTGCACTAGGATTAAATAATGAAAAAGCAGTGCTCTACCCTTCAGAACATAGAGTGTGGGCACGAAAGATGAATGAAAAGTGGCGAACAGAAACAGTAAACTTTGAATCTTGTATTACTAAGGAACAATTAGGATTCATTTGTGAAAGCAATACTATTAATGCTCAAGATGTGTGTCTAGACACTGAACAAAGTGTTTGCCATTTCGGGATTCATCCAGTCACTGATCAAAAAACTGTGCTCATATATACTGGTAATGGGTGTGTGTGCTTGAGAACCGCTTGTGCTAGAGTAAAAATTGATAACAATGATGCTATTTTGTCTAGTAGAAATCATTCTGCTTTTTGTATTTGGAATTTTGCTAAGATTATCGAGTGTGATTTTTCGTACTTGGCCCCAGTGACATCCCACCAGCTGATTAAAACCAATTACACGATGTATCACAGACTATCACCTACTCCTATTGGAATGGACCTCACATTGGTAAAACAATTAATTAAACACCAAGACCTACTGGAGATCTTGAAGAATATCCAAGAAAGCAGAGAGAAAACCCTAATTACTGTCCAACATGATACAAAAGAAATAACCAGAATTCTACAAAGAGTAAAACAAAATGCACATCATCACTGGTGGTATGTAATCTTTGGGTAGTCTCCAACTGCAAATGGAATCTTGAATAAGTTGTGTCATCCCATTGTAGTTTTGTTCATATAAGCTGGAGTAAGTTTAGGGTTATCCTTTATATTGCTAATTTGGAATTAGAGAATACTACAGTGAGTTGCTGTGTTAACCTCCTTATCAAATGTACATGGTAAAGCACTAAGGTATGGCCCCTCTGCCCATAGAGCAGGCTTTGCCCTTGAGCAAGGCAGCACTGACTGGATAGCTCAGTCCCTCTTGGGGACAGAGTGTCTGAATACCCAGGTCGCTCGTAGCTGTGGCTACCTTAAGCAAGCTTAGTGGATTGTTGCCGTTATGGCAGGGGTTTGTAGATGGATGGATGAGACAGGCTCTTGATTCCATGATCAGAAGGCTATATTTATTATATTATGATATATATACAGCATTATGACTATGCTACATAAAGATAGAAAGGCAGAGCTTCTTCTAAAGCTACTAAGCTAAGAGGCAGACAGAAAGGAATGAAATAACAATGTCTGTGTCCCAGCACAGAGCGATAGCAGTTCTGCTGTGAATGGTCAGCAGATCCAAACATCTGCTGACCATCCAACCACAGGTGAATCTGCTGCATTCCACAGTAGCAGATAATAATTGTTTACATTTGCTGGTAAGCCTGTGAGCTCCAGCAAGGAGAAATCCTAAGAAAAGATTTCTCACAAAGGATGTCTACGACAGTGGATTTCATCTCTTTAGTGATTATCAGCTCTCTTAGGATTCCAGCTCTTTGCTTGCTAAGGCACCTGTGGGCTAGAGGGAGAAGCAGACGAGAGAGGAGAAGGAGAGATCCTGGTCGTTCCACAGCGATGGTTTTATTGAGGGGTCTGTGAAGGGTTCCAGTGACGGCTCTTCTTCTCCCGAATGGGCTAAACCAGCCCCTTTTTATAGGGTATAAAGGGATCAAAACTTGTCCAATAGTGGGGGTTAGGGGAAAGTGACCTATGGGGTTACAGAGATAAGCTAGGGTCTGAGAGGCAGAAGACAGGAGCTTATTTTGCTATCTCATCATGACTCAGCAATTCCTACTGTTAAGTCTCAGCCCTCCAGGGAGCCTTAGCCAATTCTATGGAGTCTGCTACACTAAGGCACGCTTATTGTCATAGGAATTTGCATGAAGTAAAAGAATTTACTTATTCCTTTTAGGAAAGGAGGGAACGAGGCAGAGTGGAAATCTTCCAGAGTAGAAATCCATTTTGATTTAGGTGAAATGTATATCTTTGAGTTAAGTACGTAGCTTGCTGTTTTGTCTGACTGCCTGTTCTTGTAAAGGGCCTGTGCTTGGAGGGACTGCTTCAGCCAAAGGACAAGAGATAAGGGGGGAGGAGGGGGGCAGACAGAACAGGGCAACCTGACCCAGGAGTTCTTTCTGATAAAGGAGAATTTGCGGCAAGTGTCACGAAAAATCAGTGGAATGAATATGTATGAACCTATTGTGAAATTGCATGCATATGTATTTGAGAGGGTGATAAAAGGGGATCTGGAGTTCCCAGAGGTACACATGTCATTTTAGGGAAATGATTCCCACATGCGTCCAGTGCTGTAATAAACATACTGGCTTTACAACTTTCACAAAAGTTGTGGAGTTTGTTTGCTTCTGCAAATCATTTAGAAGTCAGAAATTTTAAAAGGGAAATTAAAGGGTTATTAGAAGATCCCATAGGTTTAGCTGAACAATTAGACCAATTTTTAGGTCCCAACATTTTCACTTGGGAAGAAATGCAGTCAATAATGGGTAATATTTTTTTTCCAAGAGGAGAGGCAGATGATTCTGGAATGAAAATTTGAGAAAGTGAAAATCAACAAGGCCAACCGGGGAACCAGAAAATGCCAATAGCACCTCCTAACTGGAATCGCAACAATGCAGCAGGACAACGAAATATGAATGATTATTGTAATCTGATAATCATAGGGATAAAAGAGGCAGCACCCCAGAGGCTAAATGTTAACAAAGCTTTTGATAGGCAGCAAAGAAAGGAAGAAACTTCAACGGAATTGTTAGACAGGCTCTGGAAGAACATGAGGCAGTGCTTTGGGATAGACCCTAAAAATATAGAGGGACAAGCCCTACTGAGGGTTAAATTTGTCACCCATGCCTGGCCAGATATTGGGTTAAAGTTGGAAAAAATTAAGAATTGGCAAAACAAGGAATTAAATTAATTATTAGAAGAAGCCCAAAAAGTATATGTGCAGAGGGATGAAGAAAAAGTAAGGGTAAAAGTTAAAATTATGATAGCCACCATGTGAGAGAGTAACTCCCCAAGGGATCCTAAGACCCCAGGTACCATTCCCAGATATTCAGGCTTCAGAGATAGAGAAAGGGGAGGAAACAGAACCCTGGCATGATCAAAATCTCCAGAGCAAACCAAAAATGTCTGTTTTTATTGTGGAGAAGAGGGACACTATAAGAGAGATTGCCCTTGCCTAAAGAAAAACCTGGAAGTATTACAAGAGAGACACTCAGAAGAATTAGCAGACTAGGGATGCCAGGGGCTCTATTTCTTGGGGGATAAATACCATCTAGAACCTTTGATAACTTTAAAAGTAGGTCCCCAGGGGGAGGCGTTAGAATTTATAGTTGATACTGGGGCAGAGAGAACTTATGTAGTTACTATTCTGAAGAAGTGTTGACGAGGTAGACGGGAGACATTGCTCATCCGCTGATGACCGACAAGTCTCAGATTTATTGATTAATAGGCACACTTTTATAATCACAGTAATAAGGCTCATACATATTGCAAAAGTAAAGATCACTATTGGTCAGCTATAAAAAGTCAGTCCCACCTTTCTCAGGATGTTTGTGGCTTCTTTTTTACCTCCTGTTATCACATACTTTCTTGAACAACTTCTTGCTCAAGGAAACTATGTCCTTGAATTAGGCAGCTGTTGCTTTCTCAAATGTATTTTCTCACGTCTCTTTTCCCATCAACTATGTCTCAATAAAAAACTGTCCACAAAGTGTAATTTAAGTAATGACACTATAAAATTAACCAGAGCTAAAGGAGAAGGTTTTAAGGTTCCTGTAATCAAAACATGTAGTAATTGAAGGGGAAACTAGAACAGGGGTGGGCCATGTCTTAATAATCTCTGGAGCAGGTTGGAACTTCTTGGGGAGAGACTTCCAGGTACAATTAGGAATAGGGGTTATACCTGAAGAAGGGAAAACAACAGCTAAAGTGCCAGAACTCTGCCAGGAAGATGAAGGAAAAATTAAAAAATAAATTTGGGCTGGGGAAGGAAATAGGGGAAGATTGGATATTGACCCCAAAAGGATAACGAATGAGAGAGAAGAATGTCCCATATGTGTGCATCAGTTCCATATGATTAGACGGGAGAGAAGGCTTAAAGCCAGTAATTGAAGGATCGATCAAGTGTAGCAGGCACAGGGCCTGCAATGCCTCCATGGCATTCGGCAGCCTAAGATAGGAAATGCCTAGTCATGATGACTGGACTTAAGAAGCCCCTCTTCCACCTTTGGACCCTTGCTTATCTCTCTGTAAACCTGTAGTTCACTTTTGCCCCGACCCTTACTATTGGACTGTTTTCTAAAACTCCTGTACCCTATATAAACCCCTACTTTTGCCGAGCTTGGCAGAAGACCTGTCCCTGAGACCTTTGCAGAAGATTCCAAAAAAGACATCTCTGTGGAACCTCACACAGCCTTCTCCTCTCTCTCTCTCCCGGCACATAGCAAGCTAAAGAGCTGAAATCACAAATGAGCTGATAATCACAAAGAGCTGAACTGCTTGCTAAGACTGCCTGCGGTTCTGGAGCCTGCCTGAGGGGCCCAGACAAGTCATGCTTAATTGGACTTCTCTGTCTTGGACACCCACAGCAGCTGGGGTCAAGGAGACCCTAAAACACCACAGTCACCTCAGTAAAGGATAGGACATTGGAACCTTGTATGTCTCCTCATAATGATCTATTAAAAAATATGGATATTGATCTAGTACCGATATCCAACTGTGGCGGACAAAGACTCTCTAACAGTTTAAAGTTAGAAAGTGTATGTTTATTGCGACGCTGGGCAGCGTGCAGGATAGCTCCCAAATACACACTGCAATTTACAGGTAATTACAGAATCCTTTTATCTATACAAGTATTGAATACCAAAAATACAAATACATATTCATAACTTTGGTACATCCTATTCCCCACTTCGTATGGTAATTAGTTCAAAAGCTATTAGGCATGCGTAGTTTGTTCCTTGAAATGGGCCAGTGGTCCCTTTCATGGGGAGGGGTCCCAAAAGGAGGAAGTAAATGAAATCTTCCTCGTTCTGACCTTTCTACCTTTTCAATGCAAATATGACAAATGAACCCTTGGTAGAACTCCCATTCCCCGTCTTCTGTGGGCAGTTTTTTTTTACTGAGACATAGTCCATGGGAAAAGTAACGTGAGAAAGAGCATCTGAGTAAGCCACAGCTGCCTAATTCAAGGACATGGTTTCTTTGAGCAAGAAGTTGTTTTATAAATTATGTGATAACAGGAGGTAAAAAAGAAGCCACAAACATCTTGAGAAAAGGTGGGACTGACTTTTTATAGCTGACCAATAGTGAGCTATAATTTTGCAATATGCATGAGCCTTATTACTGTGATTATAAAAGTATTGCTGTTAATTAATAAAGTTGAGATTTGGCTGCATTAAAGGATGAGCAAGTCTCCCATCCACCTCGTCAAATGGTGACCCACGACCACGGACGAGCGACGTAAGACAGGTCGGGTCCCAAGCAGCTGGGACGGCAAATAAGTGCGAACGAAGAGGGCTAGTAAGGCTGCACCGTGCCCTGGGTGACCATACAGACGAGCCTGGCCGATACGTGCTGCCGAGACCTTGAGAGGGCTGCAAGAGCACTGACGAATTAGGTATGGAAAGGCAAGCAGCATATGATTTATTTACTGCTTTCTTGCAAAAGCGGCAGATTAAGGGGATGACAAAGGAGTTACCGAGGCTCCTGCCATATGGGTATGCTAAGGGAATATTCGTAAATCCTTGTACTGAACATGAGCTAACAGAGTGGAGTAAGTTTGGGGAGGTGCTCTGGGAACCTATGTTAGAAGATGATAAAACGGCTAAAAACATAGGGAAACTTTGGAGGGTGAGTCGTAATGACTTTCCGCAGTATCAAGCAGAAGAGAAAGCAGCGGTGCAGGCATTTGCTGCTTATACAAAAAACGGAACCTATGAGGGAGATTTATCCCAAGACGCTATATTACCCCCTGTGTTTAATAGGGTGTCTTTGCCTCCCCTGGCACCACCGCCTTTTGATTCTGGTACCGAGGCAGCGAGCGAGCTGTCCGCACCCCCCGGAGAGAATGATTCATGGCCAAAACCGGCCCCGGCTGTCCTCCCTCGGGGCAGTGAGCCGATCCCTGGGGCGGAAAGCGACCTAGCGGGGGCCACTGCCGGGGGACGGAGGGAGACTTGGGCTGCGCTATCGAAAGAGGGCTTGGAGAAAGGGGATAACGGTGCCATTAATGCGGCTACACAAATAACATGCCCGGTGACTTTTCAAACTCAGGCGGGGGGAGGTCTGCGAGCAATAACATCTACGCTTAACTGGAAGTCGCTATCGAAGTTGCGATCGGGAGTTAGTCAGTTTGGAGTGACAGCTGATGAGTTAATGGGACTGGGAGCATTTCTTTGCACCGAAGCTCAGGCCCTGACAGGACCAGATAAGTGCCAAGAGGCTGTGAGATTTATTAGACTGGCTGTAGACAGAGTAAAAGAACCTGGAATTAAACAGGGCCAGAAAGAATCGTTTGGTTTGCTTATAGATCAAGCTGCTGCCCTGATAGAGACAGCAGGGGTACCTGATTATGCGACAGAGGCTATGTTGAAACAGTATGCTCTTCAGGAGAGCAGGCAGGCTGCGAGGAATGTGCTTGACACGTTAGGTGCGAATTGGGCCATAAAAGAGGCATTAGGGAGAATAGCTCAGATGCTGGTAGGATCAAAAGCATTCCTGGGAGATGCTATCAAACAGCTGGGGTTAAGGTTGCAGGGAAAGGCTTCCCAAGATCAGGTGTTAGCTGCCCTTGCACCTCTTCAAGGTCCAACGCAATTAAGCCGGCTCCAACAGACAACCATACGCGATGCTACCGATGTCCCTGCTTCCAAACTGCCACCACAGGAAGCCTCGGGCTGGACCTGGCAGCCGCTGTAGAAATCACACTAAGGACTCCGCACACACAAAACATCCTGAGGAGATTAAAGGACCTATTGTTATGCGAGGTCGACCGATGGGTGCACTGCTTTCAGGGAGATCGTCTGCCTCTATGCTTGGATTATCTGTTTTACCTGGAGTTATTGATGTGGATTTTACCGAAAAAATTATGGTTATGCTACACACCCCCTTTCCACCACTTCAAATTAACAAGGGGCGATTCTTGGAATACCGAACGGGCTGCTGACTGGTTTACGTCCACTTTTTAAAGACACAGACCCGACAAGTCCGATCTGTGTTACTCTGGAGCAGCAGCACATTTTTCAGCAAATTATGCACTGTGTTACTCAAGGACAAGCTTATCGGCGGGACTCAGAATTGTCTATACACCTGACAATTTGGCACCGCCCCAAATACCTCCTTGGTGCACTGACTCAGCTGCAAAAGAAAACGGGGGAGATACGGGGGCTGTGTGGGTACCTGCCGAGTGGACTAAACCTGTTTTTGATGCAGTGACTGACAAGCAAGCTGCGATCGCTGCTGTTACAGCTGAAAGGACACTCGAAAGCTGTCGACGGGACTGTGGCCTGCTGCCGGACCTTTGGAGGACTGATTACAACTGTTGGGTCGCTGTTAGAATTTACCTACAGGGTCCAGCGGGTCAAAAATGTCTTGACTGTAATAACCTGATTGTGCTGCTTGAGTAATTTTTTATTGCGAGGGCTGTAGCAAAACCTTTTGGATAAGAACAGTCTGTAGTATGTGAATTGTAGTGTAACAAGTGCGTATTTAACCATAATTTTAAGGGCTAGCAGAGAGAGTTACAAGAACAAACAAGATTAAGAGTCAGTCTGGCTTTAGAGCTTTTTAAAACACCTGAGAAAAAGATCCTAATTTGTTATCGTTAAGAACTAAAGCATATCTTTGAAAGGGTTACAGCTCAGAGTAAGTCTCATATTGTCTCTGGGAAGTATAGACAATTAGTATAATTGTGAAAAACGCCAATCACTTGCTTTTGAAATTGTTAAAAGTTTAATAGTAATGGAATGGTTATGAAAATAGTAATACAACTGGAGTTATAGTAATTTGGATAATTTAAATCAGGACAATATGAGACAATAAAAGCAAAGAGTTGCAGACATCCAGGTACCTTTTTCTGGGCATCATGAGGCCGAAAAAGGACACCTGCTAACAAAGTATTAACCCTTGAAAATAATAGCCTCTTGCATACTGCTTAAATTCCATTCAAACACAGGATTCTGTCTGGTCAGGGTCAACTTCTTCCTTGTAATCCTAACAGTGCCTTCAAAGCGGGAAGAAGTTAGTTTCTTCTGATAAGAGGGCAGTAAATTTCCTTTCTCGGAGTGATTTAAGTGTTCTGTAGCTGCTATCTCACTGCAAGACTTTTCTGTTTAGCAAAGCATCTTACATACCATAGTTTCTATTTTAACAATTTTTATAACTTAAAAATATTTATGACACAGTACTTAAGAGAATTGGTATATCATTGCTTCCTAACACAGCACATAAGGTGTTCATTTTAGTATTTGCAAAAAGCCAATTATAAAATACATGCATTTTTCACAGTACCCATAACATAGCATTCCATGATAAGGCCAATTAGCAGAGATCCCAACAAAGAACCAAATCAGTGCTTGAGCAGATTACAAGAGAGAAAACTACAACGATTAGGGACAGTAAGGGCTAAAAGGAATAGGAGGAGAAAGAGGCGTGAAGAAAGGTGAAGTTTAGCTGTGTTGTATTGCTTGGCGTTGTAGTAGCCAAGTGGCAGAAATTGCACGCTTTTATTAGTTAAGAGATAGCATTTGGGTATCATTAGCAAAACAAACAAACTAATCATCGCTTTGCTTTAGTTTAGGAAGAGTTGCTAATCCTTTTCGAACTTGTCTTATAGGTTTACCTGTTTAGTTCCCATGGGAATTTTGTGGTTTTTGGGAACAGTAGTAGTTTATGTAAAAAACTTGTCTTCTTCGGCCCGTTGCCAACATCAAAGCAAACAGGACGGATGCCAGCAGTGTGAGTTCATATTGTCCTTGAACACCACTGGCACTCTCCCCCAGAGGAGTCAGATCTTTTTGGGAGTTCAGGTGCCGGCCTTGCAGGCAGCCCACAAGGGGGGAGTAGATTAAGCATTGACTTTTAAATGCCCAAGATTTAAATAAAAATAGAGTGAAATAGGGCTAATTTAGACTCAGCTCTGAAATGGCATACCAGTAAAACCACAGAGGGGGCCGTATTATTTGAGAAAACTATCACTGTTCCATTTTAATGTATCTTTCCTAATGTAAGGGTGTATAAACACAAGCAATAATTAAACGTAGAAGAATTTAGGTTTTTAGACTAAGCTGCATTAAGTAGTAGTAGCAACTATTTTACCTGGAAGTGTGGCAAATAAGGCAAGAAATTTCACAAAACAGGGTGCTGGGTTAAAGATAAACTGAATAAGAAATTATAGATTTTAGATATGCTTACTATAGATGTGTAAAATGCTTATTATGCAATGCTTTAGAATAAAGCTATTATAGGTTTTTTGCTTTTAGCACAGGAGCATAGAGGTAGAGAATTTAAAGATATGTGTTGTATTTCTTAAAAAAGGCTTAAGCTTAGAATTATGGTTAAGGAGCCTTTTAGTATATGCACTATTTTAAGCATAGTTTTGATGCTTTTATTTGTTTTGCTTTGTATTTTCATCTGTATTTTAAAACATAGTCAGTTGCTTGATATGAAAAGATGTGGCAATAAAAGCTTCTTGCTCAGAAAAGAAATGGGGGAAAATGTGGACAGTTTTTTTTACTGAGACATAGTCCATGGGAAAAGTAACGTGAGAAAGAGCATCTGAGTAAGCCACAGCTGCCTAATTCAAGGACATGGTTTCTTTGAGCAAGAAGTTGTTTTATAAATTATATGATAACAGGAGGTAAAAAAAAAGCCAGAAACATCTTGAGAAAAGGTGGGACTGACTTTTTATAGCTGACCAATAGTGAGCTATAATTTTGCAATATGCATGAGCTTTATTACTGTGATTATAAAAGTATTGCTGTTAATTAATAAAGTTGAGATTTGGCTGCATTAGAGGATGAGCAAGTGTCCCGTCGATCTCGTCAGTCTTCAATTGGTTTCAGAACAGAGGAGGCCTACAGTTTTCTTATGTTCCTAAAAGCCATTTATCATTTTCTATATTCTTCATAATAAACCCAGCTAACCAAACATTGTGTTGACAAGCAATCAGTTATTAGTTAACTACTAACTCTTAACTTCATCAAGGCCTATCAATTTAACTCCTATAAAGCTTATCTCTAACTAAAATCTTAGCTCCTCTAAAATCTCTAATATTCCTTAAAGTTTATGTCTCAATAATACCCCTATTCTCCCAATAAAGAAATCTGATGGCACTTATAGATTAGTGCAAGATTTAAGGGGAGTTAACAAAAGAACCCGGACCCACTACCCTGTGGTACCTAATTCCTATACCCTTTTAAGTAACGTCCCACCTCAACATCAGTGGTTTAGTGTGGTGGATCCTAAAGATGCATTTTGGGCTTGTCTGTTAGCAGAAAATAGTCAAAATATTTTTGCTTTTGAATGGAAGGATCCAAGTACCCGATGAAAACAGCAATTAAGATGGACAAAACTGTCACAGGGGTTTACTGAGTCTCCAAATTTATTTGGGCAAGCTTTAGAAGAAATATTACAGAACTTCCCTACTCCTCCTGGAATACAAATTACCAATATATAGATGACCTTTTATTATCAAAAGAAGCCGAAGCTGAAGTAAAGGAGGCTACTATAAAACTTCTGAATTTTCTTGGGGAAAAAAGATTGAAAGTATCAAAAGGGAAATTGCAATTTGTTGAGTCAGAGGTGAAGTACCTTCGTCACTTCATAAGTAAAGGTAGCCAAAAACTAAATCCTGAGAGGATTGTGGGAGTTTTATCCCTTCGCTCCCCTTCTTCAAAGAAAGACGTTAGAAAACTGCTTGGATTATTGAGATATTGTCAGCTGTGGATGGAAGGATATACTCAGGCCATGAAGTTTTTATATGAAAAGTTGACAGAGAAAGACAAGGTAAAGTGGACCAGTGATGATGACAGTAAATTAGAGGAACTGAAGTTTAAACTAGCCTCAGTGCCAACTTTGAGTTTACCCTCATTAGAAAAGCCCTTTTATCTGTATGTGAATGTAGAAGATGGAGTAGCTCATGGAGTTTTGTCCAGGAATGGAGAGGAGTAAAGAGGCTGGTAACCTATTTATCTAAAGTACTAGATCCAGTGAGCTGTGACTGGCCAATATGTATTAAAGCCATAGCAGCTACTGCCATCCTAGTAGAGGAGAGCTGTAAAGTTACTTTTGGAACTAACTGTATACACACCTCATGCAGTCCGAAATGTCTTAATTCAAAAAGCTGAAAAATGGTTAACAGATTCCAGGATGCTAAAATATGAAGCAATTCTGATTAACAGTAATGACGATGCTGGAGGTAGACAAAAGTCTGAACCAAGCACAAATTTTATATGGAGAACCAAAGAGTGACTTAACACAGAATTGTTTAGAAGTTATACAGTACCAAGCTAAAATTCAGAAAGATCTAGCAGAACAGGCCCTCCCGGAAGGGGAAAAATATATGTTGATGGTTCATCCAGATGCTTACAAGGGAAAAAGATGTCAGGATATGCTTTTGTCAATGGCAAAAATATGCAAAGCATAGAAAAAGGAAAATTACTTTCAAATTGGTCTGCTCAATCTTCTGAATTATATGCTCTAAAGAGAGTACTGGAGTATTTAGGACATAAGAAAGGAATCATACATACTGTTTCAAAATACGCCTTTGGGGTAGTACACACCTCTGGAAAAATTTGGGAAGAAAGGGAGTTACTAAATTTAAAAGGAAGAGGGCTGATTCATGAGAGACTTGTTCTGGAGGTTTTGGAAGCCTTAAAATTGCCTGAAGAAAAAACGGTAATACGTGTCAAAGGACAACAAAAAGGAATGACCCCAGAATAATTTGGCAAAGGAATAATTTAGCAAATCAAGAGGCTAGAAATGCAGTAGAAAATGGGAGCAAAAAAGTTATGCTAATTTTTACTCCAAGCAAGAAAAAATTGGAAATTTCAAAATTTAATGAAGCAGAAGAGGAGTTAAGTAAGACAGGGGGAGAGTGAGATCAATCTGAGAAATGGAAACACCCTGACAGGAGGCAATTACTTAATAAGCCCCTTACTAAGAAAATATTAGAAGACACATCAAAAGACTCATTGGAGCACTCAAGGTTTGTGTGATCACTTTTTAAGGAATTATGTGTACATTGGGATTTTTGGATTAACAAAGCAAGTAACTGAGAGACGTATAACTTGCCAAGGGGTAAATAAAAACATTATGAGAAAAACAACACCAGGAGGTTGTGAGTTAGCCCTGTGACCATTTCAAAGCATCCAAGTGAACCTTACTGAACTTCCCCAAGTGCAGAGATGGAAGGATTTTTTTAGTAATAGTAGAATCACAGAATCACTGGGTTGGAAGAGACCTTCAAGATCGAGGTCAGCCCATGCCCTAACACCTCAACTAAACCATGGCACTGAGTACCACATCAAATATTTTTTTAAACACATCCAGGGATGGTGACTCCACCACCTCCCCAGGCAGGCAATTCCAGTACTTTATCACTCTTTCTGTAAAAAACTTTTCCCTAATATCCAACCTATATTTCCCTTGGTGCAACTTAAGACTGTGTCCTCTCATTCTGACATTTGTTGCATGGAGAAAGAGACCCACCCCCACCTGACTACAACCACCTTTGAGGAAGCTGTAGAGAGTGATGAGGTCACCTCTGAGTCTCCATTTCTCCAGGCTAAACAACCCCAGCTCCCTCAGTCATTCCTCACAGGGCTTGTGTTCCAAGCTCCTCACCAGCCTTGTTGCCCTCCTCTGGACACGCTCAAGTATTTCAACATCCTTCCTAAACTGAGGCGCCCAGAACTGGACACAGTACTCAAGGTGTGGCCTCACCAGTGACAAGGACAGGGGAAGAATGACCTTCCTGGTCCTGCTGGCCACACTATTCCTGATACAGACCAGGATGCCGTTGGCCTTTTTGGCTACCAGGGCACACTGTTGGCTCATGTTCAGTCGGATGTTGACCAGTATCCCCAGGTCCCTTTCTGCCTGGGCACTGTCCAGCCACACTGTCCTCAGCCTATAACGTTGCAGGAGGTTACTGTGGCCAAAATGCAGGACTCAGCACTTGGACATATAAACTTCATCTTATTGGACACTGCCCATCCATTCAACCATTCCAAGTCTCTGCAGAGCCCTCCTACTTTCCAACAGATCAATACACACTCCCAGCTTAGTGTCATCCACAAATTTACTAATGAAAGACTCAATCTCCTCATCCATGTAGTCAATAAAAATATTAAACAGAACTGGCCCCAGCACCGACCCCTGAGGGACACCACTGGTGACTGGCTGCCCGCTGGATGCAGCACCATTCAGCACCACTCTCTGAGCCCAGCCATGCAGTCAGTTCTTAACCCAGCAAAGAGCGCTCTTGTCCAAGCTGTGGGTTGCCAGCTTTTCCAGGAGTATGCTGTGGGAGACAGTGTCAAAGACCTTGCTGAAGTCCAAATAGACAACACCCACAGCCTTTCCTGCCTCCACCAGGTGGATCATCTGGTCATAAAAGCAGACCAGGTTGGTCAAACATGACCTACCCCTCCTAAACCCGTGCTGGCTGGGTCTGATACCCTGGCCATCCTGTAAGTGCTGTGTGATGATGTTTTGCGGAGAAAAAAGAAACCCCCACAACTTTGTAAAAGTTGTTAAGAGCCGAAGAGCCGGTATGTATTTATTGCAGCGCTGGACGCATGCGTACCTCAAAGGTACTAAAAGGGCACTCGTACCTCCAAGAACTTCAGATCTCTTTTTATCTCCCTTCCACATACATATGCATACAGTTTCACAATAGGCTCATACATATTAATTTTTATGGACTTCGCGTGACATTTGCCGCTAGTTCCTCTTTAGCAAAAGGAATTCCTAGGTCAGGTTGTCCTGGCCTTGTTTAGTCTTTGTTTGTCTTTATCAATCTCTTCAGTACCTCTGTCCTGCAGTTTCCTCTTCAGCTTTGGCTTACAGACTTTTTACCCTTTTAGACTTTTAACGGAATTCAAAAGGGATTTCTACTTAGGGGGATTTTTACTCTGTCTCAATGACACTCACTATAAACTGTTCCATTACCTTGCCAGGTACTGAGGTCAGACTAACTGGTCTATAATTACCAGGATCCTCCTTCCCACACTTTTTATGAATGGGCATCACATTGGCCAGCTTCCAGTCATCTGGAACCTCACCAGTGAGCCAGAACTGTTGCTAAATGATGGAGAGAGACTTGACAAGCTCATCTGCCAGCTCCATCATCACCCTGGGATGGATCCCATCTGGTCCCATAGAGTTATGAACATTCAAGTGGCTCATCAGTTCTGTGACTGCCTCCTCCTGGATAACAGGGGGACCGTTCTGTTCCCTGACACCATCTACCAACCCAGGAGGACAGTTGTTCTGAGGACAAGCCATCTTCCCACTAAAGACTGAGGCAAAGAAGGCCTTAAGCACTTCCATCTTTTCCTCATCTGCAGTTACTAAGTTCCCTCCCTCATCCAGTAAAGAACAAAAGTTGGTTTTACCCTTCCTTTTGCCGTTAATATATTTGTAAACACATTTTTCATTGTCTTTCACAAAACTTGCCAAATTTAGCTCAAACTTAGCTTTGGCCTTTCTAATTTTTTTCCTACATGCCCTAGCAACCCCCTTAAATACTTCCTGAAAGACCTAACCCTCATTCCAAAGATGATGCATCCTCTTATTATTCCTAAGCTCCTTCAAAACCTTATTGCCCACCCAGGTCGGACATTTGCCTCATCGACTCATCTTTCAGCGCACAGGGACAGTCTGTTACTGTGCCCTCAGGATCTCTGTTTTGAAGTATGCCCACCTTTCCTTGACTCCTTTGTCTTTAAGGGTTTCTTCCCAAGGAACTGTCTGAGTAAGTCTCCTAAATAGGCCAAAGTCTGCCCTCCACAAGTCCAATGTAAAAGTCTTACTGATGTTCCTCCTGATTTCACCAAATATTGAGAACGCTATCATTTCATGATCACTATGCCCCAAGCGGCCTTCAACTGCAACATCTCCCACCAGTCCATCTCTATTTGCAAACAACAGCTCTAACATAATCCCACCCCTGGTGGGCTCATTCATCAGCTGCGACAAAAAGTTGTCCTCCACACACTCTAAAAACTTCCTGGACTGCCTCTTTTCTGCTGTATTTAGTTCCCAGCAGATGTGTGGTAGGTTAAAGTCACCTACAAGAACAAGGGCTGGTGATCCCGAAACATTCTCCAGCTGCTTATGGAATAAGTTGTCCACCTCTTCTTCCTGGTTGGGTGGACGATTACAGACTCTCAGTAGGATGTCAGCCTTGTTTGCCTTCCCTTTAATTTTTACCCATAGGCATCGAACTTCATCATCATTAGTTTCAATACCCATGTCATCAAAACCCTCCCTAACAGAAAGAGCCACTCCTCCAACTCTTCTCCCTTTCCTGTCTCTTTTGAAGAGCTTTTAGCCATCCAGTGCTGTGCTCCAGCTAGGTGAGTCATCCCACCACGTTTCCATGATGGTGACTACCTCATAGCTTTGCTGTTTGTACCATGGCTTCTAGCTCTTCTTGTTTGTAACCCATGCTGTGTGTATTAGTATACATGCACTTCAGCTGGGCTACTGATTTCACCCCTAACTGTTGGGAAGGAGGAAAGTTTGACAAGAAAGTCTCACAGATATGTATGCTTGGCAGAAAGATTTTTGAATGTAGAATCTGAATAAGGAATAGAGATGGAAGCAAGTTTTGATATAGGAGAAAAGAATTGCTGAGCCAGTCTTACTGGATAACCAAGGAGGCAAAGGGTATGTTAGTTAGAAGGGGGATTTTATGACTTAGAGCAAAGGATAAACCCACCTCAAACAAGAAGATGTTTTAACCAAGCAGAAAGATAGCACAGGCAAACAAGCCTGGCGATGCTGCACGTAGGAAAAAGGTCTCAGAATTTTCCACTGCAGGAAAACTGAAAAACAACATCTAGCTTAAATTGTAATGTACTAACTTTTAGTGATTGGAGAATAGTAATATGAATATGGTAATTATAGTAGTTATGATAGGCTATAGATAAAAGTTAAGGTATAGATTGGTTCTACTGTATTAAGATGCTCAGCAAAGAAAAGTATATAATGCATTGTAACCAAAACCAAAGGGTCTCCAGGCTTGCCTGCAGCTGGAACTGACAGCTGTAGGCACAGGCTCTGTTATAAACAAAAATCTGCCAAATTTTTTTTTTGTGAGAAAAAGGTTACAAAAACTAATCAGACCACTGTTGCTGCTGGGGTGCGGCTTGTTTGTTATGGTAATTACGAATTGTTGTCGTTATTGGTTTTTCTTTTGTAGCAGTAAAGGTCCTAGCTAGGGTTGGGTTGATGGCTCTTCTCCGAGACGTTGAGGAGAAGGGACGAAACATGGGAGGGAAGCATGCAAAATGACTTTGGGACCAGCATGCCATGAGAGGCTACTACTCCAAACGTACTGGGAAAACCCCCAAAACAACGAACCAATATAGAGTTGGGAAATTAGAGTGATATCTGGACGTCAGGAGCAGAGTGTTGGGCCTGCAGAGATGCGGAAAACCTTCATAGCCCCTCACCCTGAGCACGGGAGTCGTCCTGAAACCGGGAGGCGGACAGGGCGACGCTGCGAAGATTAAGACCTGGGTCATGCCCAAAACACTTCCACGAGGATTGGACCCTCGGCTCTGCCCCTAGTGGACAAAGCTGCACATATCCTCCTCCTGCGAGTCACCCTGGGAGACCCGACGGAGATTGCAGACCTGTCGAGCTTCCCATCCTGAGCTGATCACTTTTAATAAAGGCGTTAAAAGGAGAAAGAGTCTCCTGCCCTGTTTATTTCAGCTAGGGTTCTCATCCGGGATAGCCACACCGGAAGAGGACACCAGGAGTGGCCATCTTGGATCTTCAGGACAGCTGGCTATCAGGACCAGAGAGATCGGCTCGGAACCAGTGACGCGCAGGAGCACCGGAGCACCGGACTGGTGAGAAATCCGGTGGCGGGAGTGGGAGACGAGCGAGTGTGTGTGTGAGTGAGACGAGGGCCGGTCAGCCGGACCTTCGAAGCAGGAGGGACCCCTCAGTACCGCGTTTTCGGACTTCCGCGAGGAAGCTGGCCGGGAACAGGGGGAAGCATGTGGAACTAGCGTGAGTGAATCGTCTCCTAAAGGGGAAAGAGGGCCCCCCCTTCCGGGCGTGCGGAGGGAATAGTTGTATGAGTGGCACGCACCCCCAAAAGTCCTGACAGAGGGAAGTCAGGCAGATTGTAAGTCCCGAGAAGGATTCGGGCAAGCTCACAAGCTCTGCAGGCAAATTAAGTCCTGACAAAGGGGTCAGGCACAAATCCCAGAGAATGAGGCTGCGGTTTGTTTTTAAGTCCTGATACAGTGAGGCCTAACAATTGGAAGGTTAGGCAAACTAAAAATCAGGCAATTGGTTTTCCTGACAGAGGGGAGTCAGGCACGTACCGGCTTCTTATGCCGGGGTTTCATGTTTTCAAGTCCTGATAGATATAAGACCTGACGTTAGTAAAAGTTGGGCAATCAAGAGATCAGGCAGTTGTTTCAGTGTAAAGTCCTCAGCATCAGGCAAATAATTTTTTCTTGAGATTACCTGTCAGTAGAGGCACCTTTGGGATTTTTTTTCTAAGACCTAGAAAATGGGAGGGTGTAATAGTAAAAAGACAGGCAAGAGACTGAGAAATATACCTCCCAATAGTCCCTTAGGGGAACTGTTAGAGAAATGGTATTTGACAGAAGCCACGGAGGGATTAGATAAAGTGAAGATGATCCACTACTGTGTAAAAGTCTGGCCAGAATTAGAGATGCAAGGAGGATGGTCTTGATATGGGACAAGGGACAAGTGGATGTGCCAAAAACTGAGTCATTATCTGACAGCTCGAGGAGATACCAATCCTGAGCAATTATTGTACGTAGCTTGCTGGTTAAAGAATGGTATTGGGGATGAAGGGGTGTGAATTTGTAAGGTACAGAAAAAGAAAGAGGGGAATGAAGGAGGGGATGATGGAATTGGTAAAAGATGGGACCCCCTGGATTATTTGCCTCCTTCTGCCCCTCCACCTTATAATCCTCTTCCTCAGGCACCTCAAATGGCAGGTCCGGTTCTTCCCCCAGCTGCCATCTCATTACCGCCTGCTCAAATTCCTCCTTCTACCTCTTCAGCTTCCTCTATGGTAGACCCGGTATCTCCCCTAGTAGCCACTCCCTCACCACCCCCTTCAGCTCCTCCACTTCCTTCTGCACCACCACAAGCGCCTACTACAACTGCTGCATTCTCCACCCCTTCTCCAGTTCCACTTAATATGTACCCAAGCTCTTCTCTCCCTCCTATTGCTGTCCCTTTACCTCCTCCTAGTTGGGACACAAATGCCTCCTTGCCCGGTAAACAGTTATCAGCAAATACACCTGCTGATGTGCAGAAAGTTCAGGGTAACCCAGGTATCCCTCAAACTAGTAGTTTGGCATCTGAAGATGGGCCATACTGTAGTACCAGATCCAAGACCTCCAAGGCAGAGAGACTCTTTCCCCTCAGAGAAGTTCCTATGGGAGGAGTAGTGGGAGGTGTTGGCTTTGTGAATGCTCCTCTAATGGCTTCTGAGGTGAGAGGATTTAAGAAAGAGTTAGGGCATTTAGTTGAGGACCCAGTGGGCATAGCTAAACAAGTGGATCAATTCTTAGGCCCAAATATCTAAACCTGAGGGGAGATGAATTCCATTTTAAATATATTATTTTCCCCAGAAGAGGTCCGGATGATTAGAGCTGCTAGCATAAGAATTTGGGAGAAAGATAACCGTTCAGGACCCCAGGTGCCAACAGGTGAACAAAAATTGCCACTAACAGATCCCAGCTGGAACCCTAATCAGGAGGAAGGGAGGAAGGCCATGATGGAATATAGGTCTTTGGTAATACGGGGGATCAAAGAGTCAGTTCCCAAAGGAACTAATACCAAATTGGCATTTAAGGGTGCACAAGAGAAAGATGAAGCTCCTGCTGCCTGGCTTAATCGCCTAAAGCGGAACTTCCAGTTGTACTGTAGAATAGACCCAGACACCCCAGAAGGTCAAGTGCTACTAAAGGTTTAATTTGTTACCAAATCTTGGCCAGATATACGGAGAAAACTGGAAAAGATTGAAGATTGGCAAGAAAAGGACATGAATGAGTTATTAAGAGAGGCATTGAAGGTGTATTTAAGGAGGGAGGAAGAAAAAGCAAAAGCCAAGGCTAGGATCATGGTTGCTGTAGCCTGCGAAAGTGCAGGGGCAAGCAATTCTATACCACAATCTAAGGTAACAAAGGAATGGGCAAATCCACCACCACGAGGGAGGCAGAGATAGGCCAGTACTGTCAGGCACAAGAAGGATGGAGAGACCTCAAGTCCCTTTGAGCAAATGACATTGCTATTACTGTGGACAGGCAGGACACGTCAGGAGGTTTTGTAGAAAGCTCAGTCTCGATGAGGCAATTGCCAAGGAACAAGATTATTTAGGAAGGATCCTTAGGGGTGAAGATTAGGGGTGTCAAGGGCTTTATACTATAGGGGACCCGATGCAACATCTAGAAGAGCCCTTGCTAAACTTTGAGGTGGGACCCCTAAACGAAGAATTAGAATTTTTGGTTGATACAGAAGCAGATAAGTCCTGTCTCAACAAAATACCAAAAGGTATGGAAATTGGGAGAAAATTTTGTGAAGTATTAGGGGCTGAAGGGAAACCATTTAGAGCATCAGTGATTGAAGATGTAAAAATAATTGGAAACTCAAGACAGTGTGAAGCTAATTTTATTTATTTGCCTAAGCTAGAAAAAAGTTTGTTAGGAAGGGATCTGCAAGTTCATTTGGGGGTTGGGATTGTCCCAAGAGAAAGGAGGATGGTGGTACAAATAATGAAGTTATCCCAAGGGGATGTCACAGAGATAAACCCCGAGGTATGGGCTGAAGGAGGAAAGCGGGGCCTATTAGACATTCCACCGATAACAATAAAGATTCAAGATGATACCTCACCCATACGGGTTAAACAGTATCTGATTTCCCTAGAAGGAAAGAAGGGGCTTGCTATAGTCATTGAACAACTGTTGCAAGAGGGAATTTTAGAACCCTGTATGTCACCACATAATACCCATATACTGGCAGTTAAGAAAGCCGAAGGGAAATATAGGCTGGTACAAGATCTGAGGGAGGTCAACAAAAGGACCATTGCCAGACATCCAGTTGTGCCCAACCCTATAGTCTCCTAAGCCAAATTCCAAGAGAACATGCTTGGTTCACTGTTATAGATTTGAAGGATGCTTTCTGGGCATGTCCTCTGGCAACGGAATGTAGAGATTGTTTTGCCTTTGAATGGGAGGACCCGAGTACAAAAAGGAGATAACAGCTAAGGTGGACCCGATTGCCACAAGGGTTCACTGAATCCCCCAACCTCTTTGGGCAAGCTTTAGAAAGTTTGTTGGAACAATTTGTCCCTGAAGAAGAAGTGCAGATCCTGCAGTATGTTGATGACCTGATGGTGTCAGGGAAGAGAAAAGATCAGGTCAGAACAACTAGCATTAAGCTCTTGAATTTTCTGGGGGAGAAAGGACTAAAGGTTTCCCAAGGGAAACTACAATTTGTGCAATCAGAAGTAACATACTTGGGGCACATAATAGGAGGGAGGGAATAAGAAATTAAGCCCTGACAGAATTTCAGGTATTTTAGCCCTCCCGGCCCCAAAAACAAAAAGACATGTGAGAAAACTCCTGGACTTGTTCGGATATTGTAAGTTATGGTTAGATCAATACACACAGAGTGTGAAATTTCTATACAATAAATTAGTAGCTCCAGATCCTCTAATTTGGACAGCTGAAGATGACCAACAATTGGAGAACCTAAAAGACAAATTATCTTCTGCCCCGGTCCTAAGCTTACCAGACCTCAGGAAGGGCTTTGACTTGTTTGTGAGTGCAGAAGGAGGTATAGCCCATTGTGTACTAACTCAAGAGTGGGGAGGCTGCAGAAAACCCATGGCTTAAATCTCCAAATTGTTAGATCCAGTGGCTAGAGGCTGGCCACTGTGTATACAAGCAGTAGCAGCAACTGCAATTCTGATAGAGGAGACCCAAAAATTGACCTTACAATGAAAAATTGAAGTGCATACTCCTCATGACCTTAAGGCAGTACTGAGACAAAGGGCTCAGCAGTGGCTAACCGATGCCAGAATATTAAAATATGAGATAATACTAATGAACACAAAAGATTTAGAATTTATCACGTCTAATGCCCTCAATCCAGCACAATTCCTAATGGGAGACCCTATAGAGAATTTAGAACATGATTGTCTTGAATTGGTTAACCTCCAAACAAAAATAAGAGAAGATTTAGAAGATCAGCCTCTAGCAACTGGAAGAATCTTATTCATAGATGGCTCTTCGAGGGTAGAAGATGGAAAAAGAGCTTCAGGTTATGCCATTATAGATGGAGAAACATTACAAACTGAAGAAAAAGGGAAACTACCCCCAAATTGTTCAGCCCAAAGTTGAGAAATATATGCCCTGAAAAGGGGACTGGACTTACTGGAGGGGGACAGAGGAACTATTTTTACAGACTCCCAATATGCATATGGGATAGTTCATACATTTGGGAAAATATGGGAGGAGTGTGGGTATTTAAGTTCAAAAGGAAAAAGCTTAGCCCATGAGAACCTAGTCAGAGCAGTATTAGAAGCTCTACAGAAACCAACAGAAATAGCAGTGGTCCATATGAAGGGGCACCAAAGAGGAGACAGTTTTGAAGTTAGAGGAAACCGACTAGTTGATCAGATAGCAAAAGAAGCAGCTTTAGAACCAGGGGATCCAGTAAAAATTTTTAAAGCAGGAATGACACCTGAAGAAGGGGAAAGAAGAGAAGAATCTGTATTTAGTGAAAAAGAATTAGAAGCTATAAAAGATTTAAAGTTACACCAAGGGCAACGAGGTGAGTGGTTAACCTCAGATGGGCGGGTGTTTTTGAATAAAGCACTGGCTCGGACAGTGCTAACAGAACTACATAAATTAATTCACTGGGGAGTCCAAGGACTATGTGATCATTTCTTAAGAAATAACCTATGTGTAGGTGTATATAGCCTAGCTAAAGCCGTTACAAGAGGGTGTGTCATTTGTCAAAAAGTGAACCAGAAAGTCATGAGAAAAGCAGCACCTGGAGGGAGAGAATTAGCTTTAAGACCCTTCCAAAACATACAAATAGGTTTCACTGAGATGCCCCCAGTGGAAGGATAGAAATATTTATTGGTTATAGTTGATCATCTCACCCATTGGGTAGAAGCCTTCCCGACTAGAAGGGAAACAACTCAAGTCATAGCAAAAGTAATCCTAGAGAACATTATCCCCAGATATGGAATGGTGAACACCATAGACTCAGACCGAGGTCCACATTTTGTGTCCCAAACATTGCAAAATATAATTGAAGCTTTAGGAATAAAATGGAGATTACACACTCCGTGGCACCCTCAGAGTTCTGGGAGGGTGGAGCAGATGAACAAAACTCTCAAAAATGTATTAACTAAATTGATTGAAGAAACAAAAATGAATTGGCTAAAGCGTTTACCCCTAGTGCTTTTGCGCATCAGAACAAGACCTCGGTCTGACATAAGAATTTCACCTTATGAAATGATGTTTGGGCTGCCATTCTTGTTAACACCTTACAGCACAGGAGATTATCTGGAAGGGGAAGAAGCTACCAGAAAGTATTTAGAGATAACTGGAAGAACTCTAGAAGGACTTAGAAAAAGAGGATACCTCCCCCAAACTTCCCCTCTTGACATGAAAGTTCATAACATTAGCCCAGGAGATTGGGTTTTGATAAAATCATGGAATATGGGACCATTAATGCCTAAATTTGAAGGCCCCTTTCAGGTACTCCTCATCACTAATTCAGCTGTGCGGACCAGAGAAAAAGGTTGGACTCACATTACAAGAATAAAAGGACCAGTTTCACCCCCAAGTATGGGACCAGATTCGGCGTCAACTTCTCCCTCTGGCATTGGGCCAGAGTCCACATCACTCTCACCTCCAGGCACTGGGCAAGAGTCAACCACATCACAAGTTAATTCACCAGAGTATACTGTGATAAAAGGACCAAAATATTTAAAGTTGACTCTCAGAAGGAAGAGTCAAAAAGACCGAACTGTATGGGAAAATAATTGGTATCAGAGCCCTAACATAGCTTAAAATGTTTCAAGACAGTTTTGTGTGTAAAATATGTTTGTAAAAAGTTTAAGACTTTAAATAAGTAATTCTAGTTAAGTTCCCCAATTTGGTTCTAAAGACTCCAGGTTAATCTTCTACAGAGCACTCCCCTAAGAGAAACCAAAATTGGTAGGGAACAGACCAAGAGAGGTTTAACCAGAGAAGTGGGAAGAAGTGACTCTAAAGAGCTTGGAAACTTCTTCTCAGTAAAATTCCCCAAGAGGCAAGGCTGGGTGGGCAGGCTGTGTGAGATGGCTCATACCGGACTCTTGGGAAGGGTAGTAATGATGGCTCTAATTGCTGGTGGTGCTCTGGGGAGCCCAGGAGAGCCGTGCAGCGAGTGCTACCAACCCCTCTATGAGGAGGAAGATGTGAGCTCCTTGTCTAGAGTCCACATCAATTCTAACCCTAATTGTGTTAACCTCTCCCAATTGGTCCTTTATCAGAAAAATAAGAGAGTGTATTGGATAGTGCAGAATACTGCCACTTTTAGGCAGCCACTCCTGGGAGAGTGCCCTATAGGAGAAGCCTGGTTGTGCTTTAAATATGATGCTGCTGAAGCAAGCTCAGTAGATCTAGTAAAAAGAAAAGAAATAGTAAAAACAGTAAGAAAGATGGTTTGTTAAAAGTATTTAGCAGTAAAGTATTCAGCTACCCAGTGGATCCCAAGAGATCCAAATAAATTATAGTCTGTTGAGAAAAAAGAAAGAGACAAGTGTACCCACCAGGAAGTATATGAATGTTATAAGAGTTCTGAAAAAAAGGTAAACCCCTTTTGGAAAATGAAAGAACTGTGTAAATACAAGGAATGTCCAATAGAAACTGATAACACATTTTGAAAGAGCCCATAACACCTGGTTTTGATGTCTGGTACTACAGCATACAATAAATTGTTAAAAGACAGGTCTGGCAGCTGCACTGCTAAAATGATGCAACCAATTTTCTTCTTATTTCCCAAAGAAGCTGGATCAAGTTTAGGAGTTCCTATATACAATGATTTAGGAGAAACTAAACAGAACAAGCAAAATGCAATAGAAATTGAAAGAATCCAAAGTTGTAAAAGCCAAGTTCAGACCCCAATATCTATGTTAAACAGAATCAGGCTCCAGGCAGTGTTAAAGATAAAGAATGCAATTATTGGAAACATTTCAAATGAAATAAAAAAATTAGCATAAGTAAAGAACCAAGAACAAACTCCTACACTTGATTCCAATTGGTGGGATAACCTACTGATTTTCAAAAAAGATGTATGGGAAAAAGTAGTTTTTCTCACTGTGTGTATACTTGGAGGATTGCTCTTTTTACTATGCTTATTTCCCTGTTTCATTAAAATAGTAGTATTAGCCGTGCAGACCAACCTAAAGAAACCAGTAAAGGTAACAAAGTTAAGTAACCATTGTAGTAAATGCCACAAGCCTTGCTAAGGCACCGTGGAGGCTGTAACAATAGAAATGCTGATACAGCAACAGATACATGTTCTAACCCTGGACTCACAACGTACATTTGTACCCTTATAAGGAAAAAATCCTATTGACCCTTCGATTGGTCACTTGTAAAACCTTTAACCTGTGTCCATTGGTCCAGTTTGGAGCCTGGCCAAAGGTATATATGTAGCTTACTGTACCCCATTAAGTTAGAAGAAGAATTGTACCGGACCTTTCACGCATTCCTGAATAAACCATCTCCAGTGGAACTGCCGGCGTCTTCTTCTCCTCTCTCCGTCTGCCTGAGCCTACGCCCGGGGAAGCCAAGCCTAGCAACAGCTAAACCCTAAAGAGCTGAGATCCCAGAGCTGTTATCACTATAAAGAGCTGTTATCACTCTGCTGGCTGGAAGGCTCCCCGTGGTTTCGGGTCCAAGCGGGCTGGACTCCGGGGCTCTGTCCTTTCCTGGGATAGAGGTCCCGGGCCAACACCCAGCTAATAAGACCCCCAAAAGGCTCACAATAAACCATGATTACCAGAGTGCTCAAGAAATTTATAATCAATACAAAAAATTAAATATGAAGCTCATGAGTCAAAAATTGTAAGTTGATGCGAGCTTAAATTTAAGCTCGATCAAAGAAAAAGAGGGGGGTCTGTTATAAACAAAAATCTGCCAAATTTTTTTTTGTGAGAAAAAGGTTACAAAAACTAATCAGACCACTGTTGCTGCTGGGGTGCTGCTTGTTTGTTATGGTAATTACAGGTCGTTGTCGTTATTGGCTCTTCTTTTGTATCAGTAAAGGCCCTAGTTAGGGTTGGGTTGATGGCTCTTCTCCGAGACGTTGAGGAGAAGGGACGAAACATGGGAGGGAAGCATGCAAAATGACTTTGGGACCAGCATGCCATGAGAGGCTACTACTCCAAACATACTGAGAAAACCCCCAAAACAACGAACCAATATAGAGTTGAGAAGTTAGAGTGATGTCTGGATGTGAGGAGCAGAGTGCTGGGCCTGCAGAGATGCTGAAAACCTTCGTAGCCCCTCACCCTGAGCACGGGAGTCGTCCTGAAACCGGGAGGCGGACAGGGCGAGGCTGCGAAGATTAAGACCTGGGTCATGCCCAAAACGCTTCCACGAGGATTGGACCCTCGGTTCTGCCCCTAGTGGACAAAGCTGCACATATCCTCCTCCTGCGAGCCACCCTGGGAGACCTGACGGAGACTGTAGACTCATTGAGCTTCCCAATCCTGAGCTGATCACTTTTAATAAAGGCGTTAAAAGGAGAAAAAGTCTCCTACCCTGTTTATTTCAGACTCTGTCACCCACAACCCTGGACTGCTGTAACATCTTGGATGTAATAAACTGCATTTTGAAGAGCTGCCTGGATTCCTCCATCTCTCATTTTGGCTCTTACAAGTGGTGCCCTACGCTTTAGTGGGCAATTTTTGACTTTTGGCAGTAAGAGATCTCCCGGTGAACTTAAGAGGGAAGGAGATATGGCAATTTGAAAGAAAGGCGACTGGGGCCCGGACACCATTGCTGCTGGACAGTACATGGACTGGAGCCCAACTTTGGTGTCTACTGCAGAGGAGGACAGCAGGTGCGCACCGGGTAATCATGGGGCAGAATATATCTGCCAATCAGAAGGATGTGTATCAGCATTTGAAATCTTTAATTGAATCAAGTCCAAAAACCTTGCCTAAGCAAGAGCTCAAAAAGCTTTTAAAATTGACTATAATTCATATCCCAAATGCTGACTCTGAAGCCGTCTATACCAGAGACTTTTGGGACTCTGTGTTGAGTTAAATTGTACAGTGCTATCTCTCATCATGACAAAACAGCAGCGGAACTTCTCCCTGTTTGCCAAGTCCTTGTTAAAATCTTTGCGGTGAAAACCCTGCTGCCGCACCCTCCCCCCCCCCCCCCCATTTCACCTGACCCATTCCCACCATTTCCAGCTGCGTTGCCTTGGTCAGCCTCTCCAGCCGCGAGGGGGGGGGGGGGGGAAGAAGAAAGAAGGTGTTATAGGTAATCAATGAGAAAGTCAAATTAATAATAATAATAAGGAAAGGTTTTATTTTCTCAACCGAAAATACAGTCCTCGATAGCCATTGTCAAAGAGACAGTGTCGAGCCTGAGATCGGCGCTGGATGAATCTTGATCTGACCTCTATTGCATCGGACCCCCTCTGTTCACAAATGCCGTCTCCAGTGGGGCTGTTTTATAGTTTTTTCTGCCTGAGGCAGAGGTACCCCTATTCCTTTTGTTACCTCGCATATGCATGAAGTTTCTTTCCTCTGTACAGGGCTGTACAATGCTGTTTCTTGGGAGGTGGCGGGTGTTGATTGTGTTATGGGAAATCTGGTATTCAAATAAATGTTCCTGACGACTCCGGTTATCTTGATTGAAGATACTTATCAAGTGTTGATCGCTCTTTGGTGTTCCCGAATGGTCCTGGGAAAGGCCCATCTTCTTACCGGCCATGTCTTTTTGCTTGCTAATGAGGCTTTCTTTCCTTGTTGTCATAGGGAGTTTTGCAACTTCTGTGAGGTAATCTGTCTCCGGAATGTCTGTGATCTTAGGCTTTTTGGATTTTTGTTACATATACAATTTTATTTTACAACTTTATTTTATACATATTTCATCTAAGCATGAATTATCTCATATCACATATTGCAATCCCTCCCCTTCTATATAAACACATTAATTCATGCTTAATGCTACAATTTTATATTTTTCTACTATCTATAATTTTTACTAAAACTACTCTTAACTTCTAAGACCTGTCTGTTCGATATTTCCTACAAGGAGGAAAGGGACCTGCTTACACCTCTTCAGATTCCTTATTTTCGTCCCATTCCCCTTGCAGCACTTCTTGATATATTCTGTAAATGACTCCATCACTTTTTGTTTTTCAAATTTAGCCAGGACTTCTGCTGCTCTACTCTCTTGTTCTCCCTCTCCCAGATTCATTATTTTGGATACTTTATTATTTTCGGAAGCACACTCAGGGTCTATAGGCATGGCTGCTATCTGCATGCCCTGTACTACGGATTGTATCAGCCTAATAAAACATGGTATTAGACAAGGTAGGAATATAACCCCTGCTACGGAACACATGATAACACCATCTTTTTCCACCAGGCTCCTTCAAATAATTGATCCCACCAGGATGCCTGTAGGATAGAATTCCACTTCTGGACTGGAACATGAGCCACCTTCTTGATTTCTGCCACAAGTCTCCTGATAGTTTCCCCATAGTCATCAATTTCTATACAACATTCAGACTCATTGAACTTCCCACAGACTCCTCCTTCCTTGGCTAACAAATAATCTAAAGCTATCTGTTTTGGTTTACAAAAGCCCGCATTTGGGAATGTTGACTGCTCAATAGTTCAAGGCCCTCCGAGGTGTGATTTGATACTATTTCAACTACTGCTTGCAACCTTATCAATCTGTTCAACAGATAAATTGGGGTCCTATATCCCTAGCTTCTGTCCTGGGTCCATGTAGCAGGGCCATAATATTCTATTATTCTTTCTGCAGGCCACTCCTCCCCATGTTTGGCTGCCACCTACCACAGGGAGTTTCTTTTTTAAACTTCTCTTTTCCCTATTTAAAGTTTAGTATAGATGAGCCCCCAATAAGCTGCTGTTGGTTCTAGGGAGGGTAAAGAAAACCGGTCGCATAATTCCTAATGTGCAGGACTCTTTCCAATTTTGGGGGAGTTCACTATATGCCTTCTTTCCACAAAGCCAATATATTCCGTTAGGGGCTTTCCACCTGATTCTTGTATTTTCTGGTTCTTTCCAGTAACCCCTTAGTTCTTCCAAGGATTGGTAAGGATTAGCTCCGGAGCTTTTAATCCAAGAAAGTCCAATTTTATCATTCCATTCACAATTTGCTCCTTTCTCGCGACTCCAATATCTGGCAGGAGGTTCTGGTTGCCAGACCCTGCTTTTACTGCTTGAATTTACCACAAGAGTGGATATACATGGGGTATATCCGACCACTTCAGTATATTCTTTTCCTTCTCGACTGATACAGGTAGTTCCAATTACCCTTTGATCTAACACCCATCCCTCAGGTCTCAGTACTGTTCTGGAGACCTGAGTATTATCCCATTTCAAAAGCTGCTCCGGAGTTAAGCTTTCACTTTTCCAAGTCCACTTTTCGGCTGATTTTAGTCTCCCACAAATCTAGCAGTTAGTCCTAGCTCAGTGGCAATCTCTTGAATTAGATTGATAAACAGATTTCAGTTTGGGGCAGGCAATCCCCAGTCGGTATACTGGCTCTCTAGTTAATTGTACTGTTCACTTACAGTTTTTAGTCTTTCTTGTTCTACCCTCTTTTTCCTCATTTCCGACTCCTGTATCTTCAACTCCTGAGCCACTTGTTGCGTTTTACGTTCAGGATCTATCCCTTCCTTGTTCTTTGAGAAACAGAAAGTCTTATCATACTGTAAACAGACCCTGTCATCATTTGCCTCAAGGAGGTCCAGGATGACCGGCTCATTACTGAGAGTGAGCTTGTTTTCATATTTTGAATTCTTCCTGACCCAATATGTCTTTCCATCCATTACACACATTTCCAGTCGAGCATTATCATAACACAGTTGGTTGATTTGGAAATAAGCCACAACAATTGATTCCATTTTTCCCCCAACCCATACTGTCTGGTTATATTGATTACAGGTAGGAACCGATATTTGTCCCACATCCCTCTTATACATTTTATACTTGGATGTTTCTGACTGCCCATCTTTAAGTCTCGCTTTTAGATCAAAACACACTGTTTTTCCGTCCAATTTGCATAATTTAAATTGGGTGCCGTTTAGAGTACAGTACCTGCTTTGCCTTTATTGTGGCAGTCCTCCGGGGCTGAGTATGCTGAGATCCTCGCCTTTCCTTGTCCCTCTGGGACAACCTGAGTGCATTGCCTGCACTCGTCAACAGAGCTGTGCCCTCCCATGCAGAACGGGATTTCAGTGTGCAGACTAGTTGTCCTGCACACGACTAGGCCCAGGCCCATCAGGATTCCCCACAGGTGTACTCCTCTGCCTTTGCCTGTGCCCCCTGGGTTGCCACCAGCAGTAAGGAAGACCATCTTCTTGGCAGCAAGAGTATTCTTCCGGGGTCCCATTCCCGGACGGAGCCGCATACCGCCTCTTAAAGGAACCCCACCTCGATAGTTTGACTGCATCTGCGCTGCAGGGTACTTTGTTCAATTTCCAGCAGTCGATTTCTAAGATTTCAGCCTTAGAGTCCAATTTTCCCCTTATTCCGTTTTTATACACGTAATACCAATCTTGGGAGTCCAATTCTAGTATACCGAAATTTAGTAGCGAGAATTAAGATACGGTTAGTCAGATTTAGTTCGTCCTCAAGACACTTGGTACACAAACCCTTAGGCCAATATCCCCTTCTACAATGTATAACATAGACCCCAAGACAGTATTCGCATTTAAGATACACAAACGGATAACATTCGCAACCAGGCAGTATAACTCATCCAATCTATATCAGTCATTTACTTGGTCGACGTAATTTTACCTTTAAGTCCCCAGGAGAAGAGATGATCTTCTACTCAGGAGCGTCTTCCCAATGTTTGATCTTTTTCACTCAAGACGCCTGTGTCCAGCCTTTCTACGCCGATCAAATGACTGTGTCTGTTGTTAGAAGGACAAGTAAAGGGCTTTCCCAGTGAGGAGAGAGGGGGATTCCCTCCAAGCTTTTATAAGCACTTTGTCTCCCAGTTGTATTTTGTGTATAGCAAACCCTAGAGGGGCAATCTCCATTACTATCCCCTGCATTTGCAGTTCTTGTAGATTCTTATTTATAGCTATTAAGTAGGGTTGTATCTGCCTGTCCTTTTACCTAGGGTGTCCTACCGGCATCCCATGTTCATAAGGCATTCCATATAGCATTTCAAAGGGTGACAGCCCTGTCTCAGTGTGCGGCATGGTCCTGATGTTTAATAAGGCTAGAGGGAAGCACTTTAGTCAGGACATCCGAGTTTCTAATATTAATTTTGATAACTGCGCTTTTAACGTGTGATTCATCCTTTCAACCTGTCTCGAGCTCTGGAGATGCCATGGAGTGTGGTATTCCCATCAAATGCCTAAGGCTTCCGCTAATTGCTTAATGATTTTTGAGGTAAAATGCGTTCCCTGATCTGAATCTATGTAATTCACTACCCCATATCGGGGTATAATTTCTTCTAAAAGGACTTTTGACACCATCTGAGCTGTAGCCCTAGAGTTTGGGAATGCCTCCACCCAATGGGTTAGTTTATCGACTATTACCAATAAGAATTTATACCTCCCAACTTTAGGTAATTCTGTGAAATCTACCTGAATTCTTTCAAAGGGACAGTATGCTATAGGGGGGCTTCCCAATAGTGCCTGTCGTGCCCTGGCTCGGTTGACTTTATGGCAGATCAGGCACCTTTGTACCTCCTGTTTAGCCAATTCATAAATTCTCTTACACCTGAAAAATTTCAAAAATTGCTCCGCAAGTGCCTGGGGCCCCAATGTGTTTGTTGATGTAACCTCCTTAGGATTTTTTGGGTATAGTCTTTAGACAGTAGTTCCCTCCCGTCTGGTAATTTCCACTTACCTTCTTCTAATTTTCCTCCAATTTTCTCGCATCCTTCGATCTCTTTCTGGGAAGGGTGTGGAGGATATTCTGGAACCTCATTTTCCTCGACCTCCAGGGTACTTACCTTCAGTAAAGCTGCATTCTTAGCCTCCTTATCTGCCAAAATGTTCCCTCGAATTCGAAACTGTATCCCTGCTTGATGTCCTTTCACGTGTACGATCAAAATTTCTTGTGGCTCCCTGACAGCTTCCAAGATCTGTTTTATTAGTTCCCTGTGTACCAGTCCCTGTCCTTGAGTATTGATTAGCCCTCTTTCTTTGCAAATTTTTCCAAACATGTGAACTACCCCAAATGCATACTTTGAATCCATAAAGATTGTCCCTTTCCTCCCTTTTAATCTCTTCAAGGCTCGTAATACTGCATATAGTTTGCACGCTTGAGCTGACCATCTGTCCTGGGTTGGCTGTATGATGCTTTTATCCCCAATCGTCTTGTTCTGTTCATGCTGAATAGTAAGTTTTGCACCTTTAAGACTTATTGCAGAGAGAGAAGGGGAGAGAGAAATGCACAGATTTTTTTTCCTCCAGACATTTCTCTCACTCCCCCACATTCCTCTCCTGGACTGTTGTTGTCTGCAGACAGACGGCGGACAGAGCACTTCTTTTGCTTTTTAGTTAGTTTTCAGCTAGCTGAGGCAAAGAAGTTCCCTGGACTGTGATTTTTTTCCCTTTTCTTTGGACCTCTTGAAACCTGCACTGGACTGAACACCCAGGGGAGCACCGGCAGCTCACATTTCTGGCCCACCGGACCAGGTCTGGCCTGCGACAATTCCAGCACCGGAGGGACTGATCAGAGACTGAGTGAGCTGCAACCCAGGGATGGGGTTTTCTCAGTTTGTCATCTCTTTTAGAGAGGCAAAGGGTCTCATTGTCTGATATTGTTTTAGTTTTATTGTTTAATAAACAGGTTTTTTCCACCTTTCTCCAAGGAGGTATTGTTTTTTTTCCTCCCGGACCAGTTGAGGGGGGAGGGGACGATTGGATCTGTTTTTCCCACCAGAGTTCCTTGGGGGATTCTTCCCCAAATTTACTCTAAACCTGGACACCATCCCTCATTCAGAGGACCTGATTCTATTACTACTCCTGACCTACCATCCACAATTGCATATCCTGATTTTCTTTTCCCTTCTATTACTCTTGCTGACCCGTCTACAAACCATTTTTCTCCCTCTTCCAATTCCTCCTCCTCTATATCCGGTCTTATTTTCGTCTGTAGTTCCACCACTTCTGCACAGTCATGAATGGGCTTTTCCAAGGTCTCCCCGAACAAATATTGGGCTGGATTTTGTGTTGTAGTTGTCCATAATTCTAAATCAGGTGAATGAATAAATATGGCTTCATACTTCAAGAGCCTAGTGTCTGTAAGCCATTTGTCTGCCTTTTGTTGCAGTATACTTCGTACGTTATGGGGAGTGTAAACTGTCAATGGAGCCCCAAAGGTTACTTTCTTGACTTCTTCTACTAATAATGCCACTGACACAATTGCTTGTAAACAAGTGGGTCACCCCCTGCTTACAGGGTCCAGAAGCTTTGATACGTACCCAACTGGTTTCTTGGCCCTGGCCCAATCCTGCCTTAATACTCCATGAGCAGTATGACTGCTGACATCCACGAACAACTGGAATGGCTTTTTTACATCAGGGAGGCTCAATACTGGTGCTGCCATAAGTGTTTCTTTTAAGTCCTTAAATCCTTCTTCATCTTGTTCCATCCATTTTAGCTTGTCAGTGGTGAGTTTTTCATACAGGAATTTCACCTTTTTGCTATATCCCTCGATCCACTGCTTGCCCATTGTGAGTCAGGGAGGAGCAGGGTGTGGAGCTCTCTGTGTTGCTACTGCCTGAGTGGCTGATTATAAGAGGTCTCTGGAGATCGTGGTGAACAGGAGCAGGCAAACAGGTGTGGTGAGTCTCTGGGGTGTATACAAGGCAGTTTGCGTGGCAAGTCGCACAGACGGCAAGCAGGCAGGGTTGCCAGCTTTCTTGCTAGTAAGGAGTCCTCTGTGTTGTTTGAGGTCTTTCTGCTGCCTGGTTGTGTTTAAGGTGTCTGTTTGCAATGGTTTCTACACAGTCAAAAACTGTGGCTGGTATAAGTGTAAGTGACCAAGTCGAGCCCTCCAAAAAGGATGTGTCTGTACAGACCCATCCGTGCCCAGAGTGTTTGAGCTTATCAGTGGCTTCAGGGAGTGTTGTGGAGGAGACCTGTCTGAGGTGTGAACAAGTGAACAACCTCCTTTCACTGGTGACTGAGCTTAGGGAGGAAGTCGAAAGGTTAAGGAGTATCAGGGAAAGTGAAAAGGAAATAGACTGGTGGAGCTCAGCCCTTCCATCTTTAAGGGAGGCCTCTGACCGAGAGACTGAGGACTTATATGCCACCCGCTCTCAGGCAATAGAAGGGCACCTAGTAGATGAAGAGGAGTGGAAATGGGTCCCCATTCAGGGAGGTGATAACAAAATCTCCTCCCCATCCCCATCATCCAGCCAGGTACCACTTCAGAAAAGGTATGAGGTCCTGGATCTAGAGACCCAACTAGATGATTTAGGAGAAAATTGTCTGCCCAGTGAACCCCCCAATTATGATTCATCTGTAAGATGGATCACTACCTCTAACATCAAGAAGAAAAGAAGGGTAATTGTAGTAGGTGATTCCCTACTGAAGCAAACTGAGGGCCCCATATGTCGACCAGACCCATCCCACAGGGAGGTTTGTTGCCTCCCTGGGGCCCGGGTACAAAATATCACTGAGAGACTTCCTGGGCTGATTCAGCCCTCTGATTATTACCCACTGCTGATACTCCAGGCTGGCAGTGATGAGACTGAAAAGAGGAGTGTCAAGGCAATCAGGAAGGACTTCAGGGTACTGGATCAGGTAGTTGCTAGGGCAGGAGCACAGTTAGTGTTCTGCTCAGTCCCTTTGGTGGCAGAGGAAAATGATGAAAGAAACAGGAGAATTCGCATCATCAACAAGTGGCTTAAGGGTTGGTGTCATCGGCAAAATTTTGGATTCTTTGATAATGGGGAAACTTTTACAGCATCAGCTCTGCTAGAATCAGATGGGGTACACCTCTCTGTTAAGGGCAAAAGGTTTTTAGCTCATGAACTGGCAGACCTCATTGAGAGGGCTTTAAACTAGGTTTCAAGGGGGAAGGGCAAGCAGCTGAGCTATCTGGAAGCAGGCCCAAGGGTTGCAAGGCTAAGTTAGGGGTGAAGTCAGTAGCCCAGCTGAGGTGAATGTATACCAATGCACACAGCTTGGGCAACAAACAAGAAGAGCTGGAGGCCATGGTGCAACTGCAGAGCTATGATGTAGTTGCCATCACGGAAACATGGTGGGATGACTCACATAGCTGGAATACTGCACTGGATGGATACAAGCTCCTCAGAAGAGATAGGAAAGGAAGAAGAGGAGGAGGGGTGGCCCTTTATATTAAGCAGACTTTCGATGCCGTAGAAATTGAAACTAAGGAAGATGGAGTTGAATGTCTATGGGTAAGAATTAAGGGGAAGGCCAACAAGGCTGACACCCTACTGGGAGTCTGTTATCGTCCACCCAACCAGGAAGAAGAGGTAGATGACTTATTCTATAAGCAGCTAAGTAATGTTTCAAGATCATCAGCCCTTGTTCTTGTGGGTGACTTCAACCTACCGGACATCTGCTGGGAACTTAATACAGCAGTAAAGAGGCAGTCCAGGAAATTCTTAGAATGTATGGAGGACAACTTTTTGTCACAGCTGGTGGGGAAACCCACCAGGGGAGGGACGATGTTAGATCTGTTGTTTGCAAATAGAGATGGGCTGGTGGGAGATGTGGTGGTTGGAAGTCGCTTGGGGCAGAGTGATCATGAAATGATAGCGTTCTCAATATTTGGTGAAATCAGGAGAAGCGCCAGCAAGACTCTTACATTGGACTTCCGGAAGGCAGACTTTGGCCTGTTTAGGAGACTTATTCAGAGCGTCCCTTGGGAAACAGCCCTTAAAAACAAAGGAGTTCAGGAAAGGTGAGCATGCCTCAAAACAGAGATCCTGAGGGCACAGGAACAGACTGTCCCAGTGTGCTGAAAGATCAGTCAACGGGGTAAATGTCCAGCCTGACTGGGCAAGGAGGTTTTGGAGGAACTTAGGAATAAAAAGAGGATGTATCAGCGTTGGAAGGAGGGTCAGGTCTCTAAGGAAGTATTCAAGAACGCTACTGAAGCATACAGGAAAAAAATTAGGGAGGCCAAAGCTCATTTTGAACTTAGAATGGTGACTTCTGTAAAGGATAATAAAAAATTTTTTTACAAATACATTAATGTGGGCAGTTTTTTCTTACTGAGACATAGTCCATGGGAAAAGTACCGTGAGAAAGAGCATCTGAGTAGGTAACATCTGCCTAATTCAAGGACATGGTTTCTTTGAGCAAGAAGTTGTTTTATAAACTATGTGAAAACAGGAGGTAAAAAGAAGCCACAAACATCTTGAGAAAAGGTGGGACTGACTTTTTATAGCTGACCAATAGTGAGCTATAGTTTTGCAATATGCATGAGCCTTATTATTGTGATTATAAAAGTATTGCTGTTAATCAATAAAGTTGAGATTTTGCTGCATTAGGAGGATGAGCAAGTCTCCCGTCCACTTCGTCAAATGGTGACCCCGAGCCACGGACGAGGACGTAAGACAGTTCGGGTCCTAAGCAGCAAGGACGGCAAATAAGTGCGAACGAGGAGGGCTAGTAAGGCCGCACCGTGCTCTGGGTGACCGTATAGACGAGCCTGGCCGATACGTGCTGCCGAGACCTTGAAGGGGCTGCAACAGCGCTGACGAATTAGGTATGGAAAGGCAAGCAGCATATGATTTATTTACCGCTTTCTTGCAAAAGCGACGGATTAAGGGGATAGATTTAAAAAAGGAGTTACCAGGACTTCTCGCATATGGGTATATTAAGGGAATATTCGTAAATCCTCATACTGTACATGAGATAACAGAGTGGAGTAAGTTTGGGGATGTGTTCTGGGAGGCTACTTTAGATGATGATAAGACAGCTGAAAAGATGGGGAAACTTTGGAGAGTGAGTTGTAATGAGTTTCTGCAGTATCAAGCAGAAGACAAAGCAGCGGTGCAGGCATTTGCTGCTTATACAAAAAGTGGAACCTATAAGGGAGATTTATCCCAAGACGCTATATTACCCCCTGTGTTTAATAGGGTGTCTTTGCCTCCTCCGGCACCACCGCCTTGTAATTCTGGTACCGAGGCAGCGAGCGAGCCGTCTGCACCCCCTAGAGAGAATGATTCATGGCCAAAACCGGCCCCGGCTGCCCTCCCTCTGAGCAGTGAGCCGATCCCTGGGACGGAAAGCGACCTAGCGGGGGCCACTGCCAGGGAGCGCAGGGAGGTTTGGGCTGCGCTGGCAAAGGAGGGCTTGGAGAAGGGGGATGACGATGCAGTTGCGGCGGCTACACAAATAACATGCCCGGTTACTTTTTCAACTCAGGCGGGGGGAGGTCTGCAAGCAATAACATCTACGCTTAACTGGAAGTTGTTATCACGGTTGCGATCAAGAGTTAGTCAGTTTGGAGTGACAGCTGATGAGTTTATGGAGCTAGGAGTGTTTCTTTGCACTGAAGCTCAGGCCCTGACAGGACCAGATAAGTACCAAGAGGCTATGAGATTTATTACACTGGCTATAGACAGAGTAAAAGAACCTGGAATTAAGCAGGGCCAGGAAGAATCTTTTGGTTTGTTTATAGAGAACGCTGCTGCAGCGATAGAGAAAGCAAGGGTACCTGATTATGCGGCAGAGGCTATGTTGAAACAGCGTGCTCTTCAGGACAGCAGGCAGGCTTCGAGAAATGTGCTTGACACGTTAGGTGCGAATTGGGCCATAAAAGAGGCATTAGGGAGAATAGCTCAGATGCCGGTAGGATCAAAAGTATTCCTGGGATATGCTATCAAACAGCTGGGGTTAAGGTTACAGGCAAAGGTTTCCCAAGATCAGGTGTTAGCTGCCCTTGCACCTCTTCAAGGTCCGACACAGTTAAGCCGGCTCCAACAGAGGCTGCAACAGACAACCGTATGTGATGCTACCGATGTCCCTGCTTCCAAACTGCCACCACAGGGAGCCTCGGGCTGGACCTGGCAGCCGCTGTAGAAATCATGCTGATGACTCCGCACCCACAAAACATCCCGACGAGGTTACAGGACCTATTGTTATGCGAGGTCGACCGATGGGTGCACTGCTTTCAGCGAGATCATCTGCCTCTATGCTTGGATTATCTGTTTTACCTGGAGTTATTAATGTGGATTTTACCGGAAAAATTATGGTTATGCTACACACTCCCTTTCCAGCACTTCAAATTAACAAGGGGCGATTCTTGGAATACCGAACAGGCTGCTGACTGGTTTACGTCCACTTTTTAAAGGCACAGACCCGACAAGTCTGACCTGTGTTACTTTGGAGCAGCATCACATTTTTCAGCAAATTATGCACTGTGTTACTCAAGGCCAAGTTTATCAGCGGGACTCAGAGTTGTCTATACACCTGACAATTTGGCACGGTCCCAAATACCTCCTTGGGGCACTGACTCAGTTGCAAAAGAAAACAGGGGAGATACGGGGGCTGTGTGGGTACCTGCCAGGTGAACTAAACCTGTTCTTGATGCAGTGACTGACAAGCAAGCTGCGATCGCTGCTGTTACAGCTGAAAGGACACTCGAAGGCTGTCGATGGGACTGTGACCTGCTGCCGGACCTTTGGAGGACTGATTACATCTGTTGGGATGCTGTTAGAATTTTACATACGGGGTCCGGCGGATCAAAAATGTCTTGATTGTAATAACCTGATTGTGCTGCTTGAGTAACTTTGTATTGTGAGAGTTGTGGTAAAACCTTTCGGATAGAACAGTCTGTAGTATGTGAATTGTAGTGTAACAGCTGCTCATTTAACCATAATTTTAACGGCTAGCAGAGAGAGCTACAAGAACAAACAGGATGAGGAGTCAGTCTGGCTTTAGAGCATTTTAAAACACCTGAGCAAAAGGTCCTAACTTGTTATTGTTAAGAACTAAAGCATATCATTTGAAAGGGTTACAGCTCAAAGTCTCATATTGTCTCTGCGAAGTATAGACAATTAGTATAATTGTGAAAAACGCCAATCACTTGCTTTTGAAATTGTTAAAAGTTTAATAGTAATGGAATGGTTATGAAAATAGTAATACAATTGGAGTTATAGTAATTTGGACAATTTAAAGCAAGACAATGTGAGACAATAAAAGCAAAGAGTTACAGACATCCAGGTACTTTTTTCTGGGCATCATGAGGCTGAAAAAGGACACCTGTTAACAAAGTATTAACCCTTGAAAATAATAGCCTCTTGCAAACTGCTTAGGTTCCATTCGAACACAGGATTCTGTCTGGTCAGGGTCGGCTTCTTCCTTCTGATCCTAGCGGTGCCTTCAAGGCGGGAAGAAGTTGGTTGCTTCTGATAAGAGGGCAGTAGATTTCCTTTCTCGGAGTGATTTGGGTGTTCTGTAGCTGCTATCTCACACAAGACTTTTCTATTTAGCAAAGCATTTTTTATAGCATAGTTTCTACTTTAACAATTTTTATAACTTAAAGCTATATTTAACACAACACCTGTGGTGTTCACTTTGGTATTTGCGAGAAGCCAATTATGGAATACATACATTCTTCACAGTATCCATAACACAGCATTCCGTGATAAGGCCAATTAGCAGAGATCCCAACAAAGAACCAAATCAGTGCTTGATCAGATTACAAGAGTTAACTAATCATCGCTTTGTTTTAGTTTAAGAAGAGTTACTAATCTTTTTCAAACTTGTTTTATAAATTTACCTGTTTGGTTTTCAGGGGAATTTCGTGATTTTGGGAACAGTGACAGTTTATATAAAAAAAAAAAAAAAAAAAAAAAAAAAAAAATCTGTCTTTTTCGGCCCGTTGCCAACATCAAAGCAAACAGGATGGATGCCAGCAGTGTGAGTTCATATTGTCCTTGAACATATCCCTGCGCTTCCCCCAGAGGAGTCAGATCTTTTTGGGAGTTCAGGTGCCGGCCTTGCAGGCAACCCGCAAGGGGGGAGTAGGTTAAGCATTGACTCTTAAATGCCCAAGATCTAAATAAGAATAGAGTGAAATAGGGCTAATTTAGACTCAGCTCTGAAATGGCATACCAGTAAAACCACAGAGGGGGCCGTATCATTTGAGAAAACTATCACTATTCCATTTTAGCATATCTTTTCTAATGTAAGGGTATATAAACACAAGCAATATTTAAACGTAGAAGAATTTAGGTTTTTAAACTAAGCTGTATTAAGTAGTAGTAGCAACTATTTTATCTGGAAGTGTGGCAAATAAAGCAAAGAATTTCACAAAACAGGGTGCTGGGTTAAAGATAAACAGAATAAGAAAATACAGATTTTAGATAGGCTTACTATAAGATATATGAAATGCTTATTATGTAATGTTTTAGAATAAAGCTATTATAGGTTTTTTGCTTTTAGCACAAGAGGATAGAGGTAGAGAATTTAAAGATATGTGTTGTATTACTTTAAAAAGCTTAAGCTTAGAATTATGGTTAAGGAGTCTTTTAGTATATGTACTATTTTAAGTATAGTTTTGATGCTTTTATTTGTTTTGCTTTGTATTTTCATCTGGATTTTAAAACATAGTCAGTCACTTGATACGAAAAGATGTGGCAAACAGCTTCTTGCTCAAAAAAGAAAACGGGGGAAAATGTGGGCAGTTTTTTCTTACTGAGACATAGTCCATGGGAAAAGTACCGTGAGAAAGAGCATCTGAGTAGGTAACATCTGCCTAATTCAAGGACATGGTTTCTTTGAGCAAGAAGTTGTTTTATAAACTATGTGAAAACAGGAGGTAAAAAGAAGCCACAAACATCTTGAGAAAAGGTGGGACTGACTTTTTATAGCTGACCAATAGTGAGCTATAGTTTTGCAATATGCATGAGCCTTATTATTGTGATTATAAAAGTATTGCTGTTAATCAATAAAGTTGAGATTTTGCTGCATTAGAAGGATGAGCAAGTCTCCCGTCCACTTCGTCACATTAATGCTAGAAGGAAGGGTAAGACCAGCCTTTGTTCTTTATTGGACAAGGGAGGGAACTTGGTATCTGCAGATGAGGAGAAGGCAGAAGTGCTTAATGCCTACTTTGCCTCAGTTTTTAATGGGAAGATGGCTTGCCCCCAAGACACCTGCCCGCCTGGACTGGTGGATGGTGTCAGGGAGCAGAATGGTCCCCCCGTTATCCAAGAGGAGGCAGTCAAAGAACTACTGAAATGCTTGGATGTTCATAAATCTATGGGACCAGACGGGATCCACCCCAGGGTAATGACAGAGCTGGAAAATGAGCTTGCAAAGCCACTCTCCAACATTTACCAACAGTCCTGGCTCAATGGTGAGGTTCCGGATGACTGGAAGCTGGCCAGTGTGATACCCATTCACAAAAAGGGTGAAAAGGAGGATCCTGGTAATTATAGACCAGTCAACCTGACCTCAGTACCTGGCAAAATAATGGAACAGTTTATATTAAGTGCCATCACACAGAATTTACAGGATGGCCAGGGTATCAGATCCAGCCAGCATGGGTTTAGGAGGGGTAGGTCATGTTTGACCAACCTGGTCACCTTTTATGACCAGGTAACCTTCCTAGTGGATGCAGGGAAGGCTGTTGATGTTGTTTACTTGGATTTCAGCAAGGCCTTTGACACTGTCTCCCACAGCATACTCCTAGACAAGCTGGCTACCCGTGGCTTGGACAGGAGCACTCTTTGCTGGGTTAGGAACTGGCTGCATGGCCGGGCCCAGAGAGTGGTGGTGAATGGTGCTGCATTCAGCTGGCAGCCAGTCACCAGTGGTGTCCCTCAGGGGTCGGTGCTGGGGCCAGTTCTGTTTAATATTTTTATTGATGACATGGATGAGGGTTTAGAGTCTTTCATTAGCAAATTTGCAGATGACACTAAGCTGGGAGTGTGAGTCGATGTGTTAGAGGGACGGAGGGCTTTGCAGAGGGACTTGGAACGATTGGATGTATGGGCAGAATCTAATGGGATGAAGTTAATAAGTCCAAGTGTCGAGTCCTGCACTTTGGCCACAATAACCCCCTTCAACGTTTTAGGCTGGGGACGGTGTGGCTGGACAGTGCTCAGGAAGAAAGGGACCTGGGGGTGCTGGTTGACAGTCGACTGAACATGAGCCAGCAGTGCGCCCCGGTGGCCAAGAAGGCCAATGGCATCCTGGCTAGTATTAGGAATAGTGTGGCCAGCAGAAGCAGGGAGGTCATCCTTCCCCTGTACTCGGCACTGGTGAGGCCACACCTTGAGTATTACATCCAGTTCTGGGACCCTCAGTTTAGGAGGGATGTTGAGATGCTTGAGCGTGTCCAAAGGAGAGCAAAGAGGCTGGTGAGGGGCTTGGAGCACAAGCCGTATGAAGAACGACTGAGGGAGCTGGGGTTGTTCAGCCTGGAGAAAAGGAGACTCAGAGGTGACCTTATCACTCTCTTCAACTTCCTGAAGGGTGGCTGTGGTGAGCTGGGGGTCGGTCTCTTTCTCCGGGCAACAACAGACACAACGAGAGGACACAGTCTCCAGCTGCGCCAAGGGAGATACAGGCTACAATTAAGGAGGAAGTTTTTCACAGAAAGAGTGGTCAAATACTGGAATCATTTACCCAGGGAGATGGTGGAGTCACCATCCCTCGATGTGTTTAAAAAAAGACTGGATGTGGCACTTGGTGCCATGATCTAGTTGAGGTGTTAGAACACGGGTTGGACTCGATGATCTTAAAGGTCTCTTCCAACCTAGAAATTCTGTGATTCTGTAATAGCCTAGAAGTCCCAGTAGTTGTCTTACCTCTCTTTTTGTCTGTGGGGGAGGTAGGGCACCGAACCCTGCGACCCTTTCAGGATCTAACTTCTTTTTCCCCTTTGTCAGCCAATGTCCTAAATATTTGACCTCGGGCTCCATAAACTGATACTTTAAGCATTTTATCCCTCAAGAAATTTATTAACGCTATGGTGCTTGCCCTTACGTCCTTAAGTCCAAACACTTTTTCCCAAGTATATGCCTCCTGTCCTATTTAAATAATAAATGCCTTTTTCAGAAGAATGAAGCTGCCATGGAGTTGCTTTCTCCTCCCCAAATCCCATTCCATTATGGACCTCACTCAGGGTGCTGACCCACTGTAATGGTTTTGATTCACCAATTTGAGATTTCCTGGCCAATGCACCAATGAGTGTGGTGGGTTCAGTGCTGGCCAATCACCAGTGCACTCACTAGGATGCACTCACCCATTTCCTGCTGTGAGGTAGGACCAGGAGAATGGCAAAGCAGGTTCAAAACTTTAAAGGGGTATAAAGAAAAGTTTATTAACAGTAACTAAAAGAAAGAGTAATAAGATTCAGAACAAACCCTTCAGAACACTTGTCCTCCCCCCACAACCTTTTCTTTCCCAATGACAATGTAAAGAAACAACCTAAAATTTCAGTCTGTTTACCACCTCTAGATTAGTCTTTCTTTAGTTCACTTAAGGATAGAAGTCCCTCTTGTTAATGTTATGGAGACTTCTCCACAAGACAACAGTTCTCTTGTGTCTCTCTTCACAAATAGCAGCCACCTGGGGAAATCTGCAATTGTGAAATCCCTCCCATTTTCCTCAAGCTTTTCCCACAGCTGTGTTTATGGGCCATGTCAACTTATCGGGTACTGTTTTAAAGATGAGCTGTTCAAAGGCAAAGGTTCTCATTATCTATCTCTAAAATCATCTTCATCTCTGGGAACGGAGGTCTTCTTCTTTCCCTGGGGGCACAGGATTTTCATCATTCTTCTCTCTCTCTCTGTTCAAACTTCTCATAGATCACAAGTACTTTAACATCTGCTTACTTTGGCATGGAGGCCTTTGGTCAATATCAATTTGAATCGTTCATCTCCCCATGCTTTCATATGTTACAGGGAAACAGAGTCTGATGTATCAATTACATCTTTCTCCATAGCTTTACAAGAGGATTTCAGCCCCAAGATTAAGGAATCGCCTCATCCCTCCCATCTGGGACTTGACTTCTCCTTCACTGACCTTGGTGTCTTCATGTTGCTCCTCTACGTTGCCTCCATTTTGTTCTTTTCTCTCACTTGAGGGAGGATTGAAACACTGAAAGAGTTAACATCTCGCCTGGGGCCAACAGATGGTCACCTGACCCTGGCCAGGATCGGTAGCTTGTGGAGGGAACTGAGGCTGGGGCTGTGTCAGGATCGGCTGCATGGCTGGTCTTTGGTTTTTGCTGCATTCAATTCCAGCTTCAGGGCCACTCTGCACGGGCTGCAGGGCTGCCTCTGGTCTCAGCCGCATGATCTTGTGCAGTGGCCGCGCTAGGGGAGGGGACCTGGCAGCAAGATGTTAACAGCTTCGGCCCAGCCCTACCTCGGCCAGGGCCCTGCAGCCTCCCCGCCCCCTGCATGGCAGCTGCTGGGGCCCGGCCTGGCCAGGACGTGGCCTGGTGGGTTCCCTGGAAAGGATCTCAGCCCTATGGCAGAGCCAGCCCTGCCCGGCCCAGCCCAGCTGAGACAGAGGCTGGGCCAGGCCTTGTTAACTGTTCCCAGGCAGGAAGGAAAAGAGAAAGTTCCCAGGTTTCTTTTGTCTTTAACATGTGTTTTTCACAGAGGCATGTACAGCTTTCCAATGGCTGGAAGCTTTGCATCACTTCTGTTAATGCCTCCCATGCAAAACCACCACACCCACCATTTAGGTTGGTTATAAATGGTCAATCAAAAGCCAAATTATAAAAAATTTGAAAGTATTTATTTATCTTTTTCCGCGACCAAAATACGGTCCTCAAAACCACCACAGCCGAAGAGACAGCAGAGACAGCGTCAAGCCCTGGATCCGACCTCTATCACATCAAATCCCGCCCCCCCCCCCCCCCCCAGTTCATGACGACTATCTTGATTGATGTTACCTGCAGGGCGATGATCACTCTTAGGCGGTTTCTGATGACTCGAGATACCGGTGATCATCGTGTTGGGTGCGTCTATTCTTGGGCTAAAGTGCCGATTGTTATCTAGCCGACTCCAGGAATTTTGGAGTTAGAATAGACATCTGCCTCTCGGGCTGCTTGTGGTCAGAGACTCGTTTGGATTTCACAATCTTTATAAAATACATTCTTTAATAGCATGAATTATTTCTAACATATGTTACAGGTTCGATTGGGCTGGCCACCCATGGCCAGCCTTCAGATCCTCCTGACCCTCTGCAGACCCAACAATTGCTAAGGTTAAAGGTTTTTGCTATTTCTTCTCCTAAAACTAAAATATGATTTTCCCACCTCTGGACCAAACCTAGCTGACTATATAAAGGTATGATTATTAAGAAAAAAATTTTAATGGCGTAATCTGATTTCCTAATCTAATTCTCACGTTGTGTTCTGTACCACCTGTGGCAAGTGAAGGCACAGAAACAACATAAAGAAAACAATGACACCAAGTAGTAGCCCCCCAGTGACTGGAGATCTGAAAGGAGAGATGCCCATACAGACTATTTCAACAGACTACCTGTGGGTAGGAACATGGGGCTTCCCCCAGTGTTGACGCACTGGCTACTGCTCCAGTCCACTTCTGTGGAGTGTCAGTCGTGGGCTCCCATCCTTCTCCTCCAGCTGAGATGTCCAAATCTCCAGGGCCTCAGAGACCCTGCCTGGAGTGTGATGGGTCCACCCATCTTCACCTGTCTTGAAAGCTGTTTCTGTTGTCAGTAACACTTGGAAAAGTCCACACCACTTTGCTACCAGTGGTGCTTCTTTCCACTTTTTAACAAGTAAACTCCAAAGGCAGTGTCTGTGTCCGCTGAGCTTCCTGTTGAAGAGATTTCACAAGAGACAGTATCCTGGCCGCATATTGTTTTTAATATACATCACTTATTTCCACATCCCCCTGCCACCAGGTTGAGAATTACAAGGGTAAGGAATTCCAAACATCAATTCAAAGGGAGATAATTGAATATTACCTCTGGATCTTGCCCTTATTCTTGCCAAAGCCAGTGGCAAAAGTCGTACCCATGGCATCTTAGTTCCTATCACCAGTTTCAAAGGATGTTTCTTTATTTCTTCATTGATTCTTTCTACCCGACCTGAGCTCTGGGGGTGCCAGGGGGTATGGAGGTGCCATCATATTCCTAAAGCAGTCATAACCCCTTGAAGGATTTTTCCTGTAAAATGAGTTCCCCTAGCTGAGTCTATTGCTTCCACAATCCCATATCTTGGAATTATTTGTTCCAAAAATACCTTAATAACTGATCCTATAGTTGCTGAAGCAGTTGGAAATGCTTCTGGCCACCCTGTTAGCTGACATACTATTACCAGATGCCACTTGGGGCATTTCAGTAAAATCCACCTGGCATCTTTGAAAGGGACATACAGCTCAAGATCTCCCTCCCCTGGCAATTTTCTTTGTAACCCTGTTACTGGTTTTAGCAAAAATCAAACAACCTTCAATAGCTTGTTTTACCAGAGTAAAAAGGCCCACAGCAGTGTACATTTTGAGGAAGACTTCTGCCAAACCTTCAGAGGCCCAATTACTTCTCCCTTCATGGAGTTGTTTTAATATTTGTACGGCCAGAGTTTTTAGTATCCGCTGTTTACCATCCCTTGTAAACCAATTATCCCCTCTTTCCTCTGATTCACTATTTTTAATTATCTCAAGTTCTTCTAGTGGAAATGGGCAGTGATAGGACTACTGGGAGTGAGGGGAGGATCTTAAAGATTTCTGGAAACAGTACAGCTTTCTGAGCCTCTTCATCATCCAGTGGTTACCTATTGCTTCCTCTGAGTACCCTGCCTGGTGTCCCCTAACAGGTATTGTTGCCACCCCTTTTGGTAAAATCACCACCTCCAATAGGCGAGAAATTAGGCTCTCCTGAGTTAACCTTTTTGCCCTGCAGGTTAATAAGCCTCTTCCTTCTTATAATTTCCCAAATGCATGTATCACCCCATAAGCATTTTTAGAATCAGCAAAAATATTCACTATCTTGTCCTGATGCAATTCACAGCCTCCTACAAGAGCATACAGCTCCGCTGTCTGAGCTGACCCTGTAACTTGCTTCCCTTCTACCACCCTTGAAGATCCATCAATAAACACATTTTCTCCCTCAGGCCAGGGAGTGTCGTGTAAATCTTCCCTAGCCTGGGTCTGGAGATCTATCACTTGAATGCAGTCATGGATTATCGATGATGGAGAGAGATGGGGACAACTGACTGGTGATCAGAATCCGAATTTACTGTAGACTACATATGCTTATATACCATCTTAGGAAGGCTAGTAATTTTTTACTACAATGATTGGGTTAATCGTCACACAAACTTATACATTTTTGCAACATCTCTTCTACTTGAAGAAATTGAATCAATCTTCTTCCCTGTCCCAGTCTGATCCAATTTTCTTGCAATCTTCAAAGTTCTGTTTGTTCTTGCCAAGGCATCCTGATTATCAAATCTCTTATGCTAATCAGGTCCAAAGTACAACAATGGGTTTCTTCCTGGCCCCCTTCTTCAGGGCTGTTTAGACAGGAGGCTGGGTTAAACCCTTCCTGGTTTCTCAATTCTAAGTCCTTCTGCTCCATTAAACAAGATTCATACTGTAATAACCAAGCACTGGTCATTCACTTAGAGGTTCTTTCGGTTAACAAACCTTTAATTTGATGCAAAACTTTAACAATCAGATATCCTCCCACTTTTAGTTTTCGGGCCTCAGTTACCATCAAATTTGTGACTGAACAGTTCTGCAGACAATGAGGCTGGCCTCTGGCCACTGGGTCTAACAGCTTAGAAAAATAAGCAACAGGTTGCTGCGTTTCTCCATGCTCTTGTACCAAAATTCCTTTATCATGGCCCTGTTTAACATCCACATATAACTGAAATTCCTTTTCTGAGTCTGGAAGAGCTAAGACTGGGGCATTAACCAATTTGTCTTTCAATTTTCTAAAGCTTTGCTCTCCTTCTGGTGTCCATGCCACAACATTAAGACTGTTTTGGGTTAAAAAGTCATATAAAGGTCTAGCTAAAACAGAAAAATCTTCAATTCATGCTCTGCAGTACCACACCAACTTTGAAAAACTGTCATAACTCTTTTTTTGGTCTGTGGTAATGGTACCTGGTAAATTCCTTGAATTCTTTCTGGATCCATACACCGTAAACCTCCAGTCAAAACATGTCCTAAACATTTAATTTTTTTTTCTACCAACTACGCTTTCTTTTCAAACACTCTAAGTCCCTTTTTAGCAAGAAAATTAAGCAGCTTCACAGTAACCTCTTCAACCACCTTTTCCTGTTCTCCTGATAAAGTCAAATCATCCACATACTGCAACAACCTGTCTCCTGAGGGTGGAGTAAACTCTCTTAGTATTTTCTGTAAGGCTTGCCCAAACAAAACCGGTGACTCTGTAAATCCCTGCGGGAGGACGGTCCATGTCAATTGTCGTTTTACCATTTCCCCTCCTTCCTCCTGTTCCCACTCAAAGGCAAAATACTGTTTACTGTCCTCTGTAATCGGACACCCCCAGAAAGCATCCTTCAAATCCAGTACTGAATAATACTAATGTGAAGAGGGGATCTGATTCTGGATGGTATAGGGATCCAGAACTGTGCAATGCCTTGGTTTGACAATTTCTTTTATTATTCTTAAATCCTGCACCATTCTGTAGGTTCCATCTGGTTTCTTAACTGGCAGGACAGGAGTGTTATAGGGAGACATACACAGCTCCAAAAGACCTGCCTTTAGCAGGGACTCAATGACAGTCTGTAACCTCCTCTTTCCCTCCCTTGAAATAGGGTATTGCTTTTTAGACACCACTTGTCCTGGTTGCTTCAAAGTAATTTGGAGAGGGTCTATGTCTGATTTTCCATATTTCCCTGGGGCTGCCCACACTTCTCAGACATTTCACACAAAGTTATCACAGTGTTAGCCTCTGTATCATTTTTCACAATACTAATTTGCATTCTCACTTTAGCCATCAAATCCCTTCCCAGTAAATTACAATCACAATTAAGAGCAAACAGAAATTCTTGCATTTTAAACTAATTCCTCAGATCTGCTAATAGTGGCTGAATAAACTGCACTCACTCATCCCTTCCACTCACCCCTTGAGTAATCAAAGATCTTTTTTGACAATTTTCCCCTGCTAGGGATAAAATTCAAAGTGGTTTGAGAGGCCCCTGTGTCTATCAGGAAACACACTGCCTCTCAATCCGGACCCACCTTAAAAGTTAGCAAGGGCTCCAGTGAGGTGGGTCCCTGGTATAATGGGAGCCCCTGACACCCTTAGCAATCCATTTCCATTATCCTCTGGACTTCCTCCTCTTGAGGATCCAGCTGTTTCTGTGGACATTCCCACTTCCAGTGTCCCTCTTCCCTGCTGATAGCACACTGATTCTTTCCCAGCTGCTGTTTGGGTTGGATCTCCTCTGATGAGGAGGGAATGCTTCTGTCACTTCTATTCCGGGGGAACCCTTGGATCCTACAGTTTATCCCTCTGGGGCTGCAAAAACTCTGCCATCACCTTTGCCTTTGCCTTTTCCTAATCCCTTCTTACATAGTCTTGCTGTATCTTTCTATTTTTCTAACCAGTTCATCCAGGGACTTATTCTGCCCTTCCTCTAGTTCCCCTGACTACTGCCTGTGGGTACTCATTTTCCCACAGCTCAAAGTCATTTGCTTCTCCAGTGAACCAAAAAAAATCCTTAAAAGAAAATCCTAATCCTTCTACATACATTTTGCATTTCTAGATATTCCTTTCTTGTGCTCACCCTCTTCACCACACACCGTATATAAGTCGGTCTCTATCCTTCTCCAGTGTCCAGATGGCTCCCCCCCGCTACCCCGCCATTGCTCCACAGGCAGCCAGGGTGTCCTGCAGCTTCATGGGGGCCAGGGTGCTGCTACTGCCTGAGACAGAGTGAAAAATCTCCCAAAGCAGAAATCCCTTTTAAATTAAGTTAAAAGTCTAAAAGAGTAAAAAGTCTGTAAGCCAAAGTTGAAGAAGAAAACTGCAAAACAGATACTGGAGAGACTAATAAAGTAATCAAAGACATGAAGCAAAGCCAAGACAACCTGACCTAAGAATTCCTTTTGATAAAAAAGAACTAGCAGCAAATGTCACAGCGAAGTCCACAAAAATAAATATATATGAGCCTATTGTGAAACTGTATGCATATGTATGTAAAAGAGAGATTAAAAAAGACCTAAAGTTCTCAAAGGTACGCATGCCCTTTTAGTACCTTTAAAGTACGCATGCGTCCAGCGCTGCAATAAACACATACCAGTTCTATACAACTTTATAAAAGTTGTCTAGTTCTCTTCTTTTCTCCGCAAAACATGCCCCTGCCCAGAGGTGGCAGGGTCAGGCACTGCCCACCACTGAGCCTTGGCTACCCCTCAGCCCCCACAGGCCCCCAGCCCATGCTCCCGGTTCCACACCTCCATGCCTGGTTCTGCCGCTCCTTGCCTCAACCATATCTCTCCACACTCCCCTTCAACCAATTTTTTCCCAACATACCAACACCATCTGTCCATCCCCTGTTTTCAAGACCCCTTCTCAACTCCCCTTATTACCTTCCCTGGCATGGATTGTTGAGACCCCTTCTCAACTTTCTCTTATTGCCCCCTTTGGGCATCTATGTCCTTAATTACCTCTGGGAGGATGTGTAAACTAACTCAACATTCTTCCAAGGGATTTTTCAGAGATATTTTTTCGATCATCATCCCTTTTGCCAGGGACCCTTCCCAGCTCTACCTTTGCCACCCTCCATGGGTGCCCTTCCAGGTTTGCTCCCCAAAGATCCCATTTTACTCAATGGTGAGATTTTCAGGGTTCCTTTCCTGCGGACTCTTCATGGACCCCCCTGGTCCACCACTCGTCTGTCTCCTGGACAGTCTCGGGAACCCAATTAATCGCGCAGTGCTGTCTGCCACCAAGGGGAGTTGATCACTGAAACTGGGTGAGGCGTGCCTTCAGCTCCGCTCACTGCCCTCCACCCCGGATGGTGGAAATATCCCAGACAAGAGCCCCTAAATTGTTCAGGAAAATTAACTCACAAACATCAGAGGTTTATGTCCAAAAAGGAGACAGAGGAGTCCTGTAACTTTATTCAAATAAAGGGAGAGGTCATAGGCATACCCTATGGGGTCTCTCAAGTTGTTGGAGGATGCAGTCTCCTTTTTATCCTAATTTCCTGGTCTCTTTCCCCATTGGCTGAGGTACTTGAGAGGTACAGACTTTCCAAACTGCCTAATACAGACCCCCTTCTGCTTTGTGTATGTCCCCCACTTTTTTTTCTTCTTTGTGTCTCTGTTCTTTTTCTCTAAATGATGCCTGAATGATAGGCTGGAAATAAAAGCCCATAGACCTGTGTCTATAGAGCAGGTATTTGTTTATTGCAGTGCTGGAGGTGAGGGCGATTTCTCCTCCTAACTCACCCACCCTTGTCAAGTGCTGTGGCATATTTATACAGTAAGTATTCCTTAGTGTTACTATGTCACTATAACATCATCATATACATGCCGGAACTAATTTACATAGTATGATCTCATGGTTATTAGATAATTCTTTTTGTGATAAATGGCTACTCACTTTTCATAACTTTAGAAAGGTTTATTAAACCTTATCAAAAAATACAACAGAAGACTGAATAGAGAAAATGTTACAGCACCGGGAGCAAAGGATTTTCCCTGCCATGTGCTTGCCCACACAATGGAGGTTTTGCCTTTTTAACCCTTTAACCCCTGCCAAAGTTCTGTTCATCGACCCCCTCTTTGCTGTCCAGTGGTGAAGATCACTTCCTCAAATCCTGATTAGAGGTCAGCTGTTGCCATAGTGAAAAGCCAACCCTCCCAAACGTCCCAACCCTGGCTGTCTCTTGATAACAATGCAAGGGAGTAAAACATAACTATAAATCTATAAAAATTTTCTTAACCTATATACATTATATTTGTCTGTTAATTGTGAGAGTCAATCATTGCATTACTCATCTATCACATTTTGCACTATGCTTGTGCCTCCCCAATTCGGGCGTCGTTTGGGGTCTTTGATGAAGGCTTCCAAGGTCTTCTTCGCATTTGAACTTTCCAACTTTTTCTTCGGAGTATGCGCAGTTACATTGTTTCTTGGTCCACCTGGTCCTAACTGGTCTAAATTCTTTATTTTGTGGCCACTTTGCTTTATATTTGCCAATTTCTCATTAGTACTGTACTTATCTATCTCTGAAGCTGTCCACCTGAAGAGTTTTTCTTCTTTTTTGTCTATTCAGCATTAAGCAGCTAGTTAACCATATACTAACCATTACACTGTATAGAAAGTTATTTATATCAAATTATATAGGTATAGAAAGTTATTTATATCAAATTATTTAGTTATAAAAAGCTATGATTCAGGTTATATAAATATAGAAAGTTATGATTTCGGTTATATTGATATCAGGTTATATTGCTATCTTATAACTCAAGCTATATTAAGCACCTTCTAACTTTGACCTAAGTTATATAAGCATCATAAGTCTAGGGATTCAGCACAGGCTTGAGTGAATAAACAGTATGTGTCAATTCGTGGAATTGCTCTGAAATTTATGCTTCCCCCCGATTGGTTCTTTCACCTATCAGTATCTGGGTTTATCTACCAACAGGCCCACAGTTTGTTTGTGAAGAAGACACCTTCTCATTCTTTCAGCAGATATAAGTGAAAAAATAACAGTTTACTAACAGGCAAAAAATAATAGTCAATAATCACTAGATACAAAATTTCTAAATCTCATTAACTCCCTGGGAACAAAGAGAAACAAAATGGCAGAGTACTCTCCACAAGATTGCGGCCCCCACAGCTGACTACATGGCTCAAAAGACAAAGGTAAAATAGCAGACAAACCCTCCCCCCAAGATGGCACCCTCCACAGGTAACCACATAGTCTGGGAGACAAAAGGGAAATGGCGGACAAACCCTCCTGGGAAAGGTAGGTGCTTACGGAGCAGTTCTAGTAGCAGATAAGAACTGCTGGTGTGTGTGAGGTCAGTGCTGCCACTAGCTGTCTCCCCTTGCCACCCACTGGACTCTTCAAGTGTTGGTGCTGCTGCCTTGGGTCCCTGCTCAAATGGAGGTGGGGAAAACCTGAGCACCAGTGAGCAGTTGCTCAAACCAGGACCAGCTCAGTCTTTGCACTGCTGACAGGTGTTGTAAAATTCACTTTGAAACAGTTTCTGATTGCGAAATTCAGCTTCTCAAGTTGCTACTTGTACCGATTTAGGGCAAATTTGGTAGAGAATTTCCAAAGGAGGGCCTCTTCAGAAAACAAACCCACACGGCCCCTCCCTCCAACCGGTTCAGAAAGAATTCCTCAGGGAGAAGTGGAAAGAACCTGTTTATTTGACAGGCACAGCACCCCCCAGCACACAAAATGAACAATACCGGATGACATCACTCTGAAAAGGATGACAAATTCAGAAAGTCTTTCTCGGGGTGTGGGGATGGTCGCTCTGTTCTCAGTCCCTCCGGCGCTGGGGCAGCTGCTGCAGCCACAAGGTGTGAACTCTTGGTGTTCCCAGGTCCCAGTCCGGAGCAGGTTCGGGAAGGTCGAAGAAAAGAGAGGAGAAACAGTCCAGGAAGCAATTTGGACTGTTTCGCTAAGCTAGCTAGGAGCAAAACCAAGCAGGAGTGAAGCGAGCAAGAGCAAGCAAGAGAGAGAGTGAAAAGCAAAAGCAGCAAAAGCAAAAGCCACAGCCTCTGTGTCCCAGCCAGGCTGATAAGAAAACCAAAACAAAACTTTCACTCTTCAGGGCCAGTCTTAAAGGTACAGAACATAATATCCAACACTAGCAGAACACATGAATGGGGATACAAGCATCATAATGTCACCCTAGGACACTACTGCTGCGAGCCCCTCCGGATAGGAGTGTCCGTCCACGCTGCCTCAGCTGTCCCAGCAAGAGGGAAAGGGAAAGGCAAAAGAGGAAAAAAAAAAAACCCATGAAGCGGAGCCTCTGTCTTTAGCAAATGCCACAATGCAAAAGCAGGTCAGCTTGGGTGACTTTTTAAAGGGACCCTGGCAACCCCCTGGCTCTTGTGGTTCCGTTTCTGGCTTTGGCGCTGGGTCTTAAAGAGACAGTAACAATTCTAGGCACATATAACTATGAAATACAATAACATTTTGGGTTAGCCAGGGCAACTACTTAGTCAGGTTTCACTGTATTCAACCCTGTTTTTTACCAGTATTATTATATAGGAGACTAATTTAGAATTATGTTGAACTAATATATTGCTATGGCTTTGAAAGATAGTAAAGTCTACCAGAAGTAATGAAAAATACTTTTCTTTATGTTCTCCTTATTTAAAAGAAGTCTAAAGAGCTCATTGGTCATTGTAATATATGTTATGAAATATTTAGTGCTTATGTAAAATATACATTCAATAAGTTGTGAATAAGTTGTCTCTGTATTAGAAAATCTTTGTGGTTTGGAATCACAGAGAGCCAGGGAAAAGATTGCCTCACAAAATTGCGAAACCACAGATGGGAGCGAAGGGAAAGACCTAATTAGCAAGCGAAAGACATGGCTCCGTGTGGAGATGGGCCCTTTCCTAGGGCTGTCCAGGATACACCCAGAGCCATGAATACTTGATAAATATCTACAATCAAGATAACCAGGGTCGTCAAGAAGGTGCATCCCAATGCCAAATTCCCATAACTCTATATCAGCATTCATTGCTTTCCAGAAATGGCTTTGTCCAGCTCAGCACAGAGAAAGAAGACTACATGAATATGTGAAGCAACGAAAAGAATAGAAGAACCTCTGCCTCAGGCAGAAAAATCTGTATAAAACTAACCCGACTAAGATGGCATTCGTGAACTGTGGGGATCCAAAGGGATAGAGTTCGGATCAGGGTTCATGCAGCGCCGATCCTGGGCTTGATGCCACCCCTTTGATTGTGGCTGTCGGAGACCGTATCTTGGTTGTGAAATAAAAATCTATTTTATTATTATTAATTTGGCTTTATAAGTTATTACCTATAACAGTCATCTATCAAAAATAAACAATCTGATGAATTTACTGTAAACATTCAAATACAAAGTTGAAAATCGGCAAGTTCTGAAAGGATATCAGATCCTATAAAACATCTAGTGATAAAGGCCAACTTTGAATATCTGTATATTATTCAATTTTGAGTTTCTCTCCTGTTTTTAGATGCAGAATCCTGAACCATTATCAGTTGTGAAAAAGGCTTGTTTTTAAAATTTTAAAAGTTTAGTAGTACTAAAATGGTTATAAAAATAGTAATATAATTAGAGTAATAAAAATTTGAACAATTGAGATTAGGACAATACGAGACAATAAAAGAATTACGGACAGTCTGGGTACCTCTTTCTGGGCAAAATAAGCCCACAAAAGGACCCCCATTAGCAAAAGATTACCCTTAAAAGCAGTAGGCCGTTGCAAATTCATACATCTCATACATGATGCATAAATTCCATTCAAAGATAGGATTCTGTCTGATCAGTGTCAACTTTTTCCTCTTAATTCTAACGGTGTCTTCATATCTGAGCGAGGCAGAAAGATGTTAGCTTCTTCTGATAAGGGAGCAATAACTTCTCTTTCTCTGAAAGATTTAGGTGTCTTGTGGCTGCTATCTGATGTGAGTACTTCATTACTTTCTTTAAAAAAAAAAGTATCTTACATAGCATAGTTTCTATTTTAACTACAGAAGTTGCATTTTAACTACAAAGCTACATTTACCACACTATTAAAATGTTAATACAGCACTACTAATCAATACAACATAATACATATAGTAAATATCTGCGTAGAGCCATATAATATGCACTTTTCACATCAACTATGTCAAATCCTAGAGCAATGCAGGCTTTGCTACAGATTCAGCAGGGCTTGCAGACACTAGCAATGGAAGCACCAGGACTTATACCAGAGTAAGAATTGGTCATAAAAATGTATATAAGAACTTTTCTCTTGTGTTTTGGGGTTTTCAGCTTTTGTCTTTCTTTTTAACACATAAAGGTTTATCCTGTTTTTACAGACTGTTCCTCTTGCTTTTTTTTGTTTCACTCAACTTCTTTTAGAATCTGTCACACTTTTGTCAGCAACACACTTTTAGGCAATGGTCTATGGTCTTGTTTTAATGCTTTACTTGTCATCCATTTTTTATTTGACAGAATTTTTTCTTAGTACTTACATCGCATGGGAAGAGATGATAACTAAGCCATTTTCTATGTTAGTGATGTATTTCTCTGTCATTTGTGCAGATTCAATCCTGTTTTAGGGGGATTGGGAAGCACTGGAGCTCCTACAGAGTCCAGTGTACCTAGTTCACTTCCCAGTGAAAATACAAGTCCAGTTTCAGGGGCCACTGAACCTGGTCACCAGCAGTTTCTCCAACAAATGTCGCAGGCACTTGCTGGCACAAATGCTCAGGTAAAATAGATCACTGTATTCTAGTGTGTCGCTGTTGAGACGGTCACGACATGAAGCAGAGACCACAAGCAGTGTCAGATGGCCGCTCCGTATTATTGAATGCGGCTGACCTTTTATACACTTTCCAATTGTTTATGCTTCTTCTACCCTAACTATTTGCCACAATAAATCAACATAACACTATTGGTGAAAAGTTACAGTGACTTCAACTAACTTTCTAAAAATACTTCGTCCAGCTGCAAAGTTCTCTTATCTTTCTTCAATTCCTCACTTCTCTTGGTCTCCTTGGTTACAGCCTTGGAGAGAGCTCCTTATCATAACATTCCCATTCTTAATACAATCATACCTGTCCTTCATCCATCTATAAGTGCTTTTAAATTTCTTGACTACTTTATCCTTAAAATTCATGAAATACATGTCCTGATATGTGACCTTAGCCAGTGTCATCCACACATTCTGCTTCAGCTGCGGAACCATCTATCCTGTCCCTTCCTGCGCTCTCCAGGTAAGGTTTAACACAGCGAGCAGGAACCCATCAAGGACCATTATCTGTCAAAACACCAGCATAACCCCTCCCCCAGGTTATTAGTTCCACTGGACCAGACCACATACCAGTAATTAAATCCTTGACCCATACCTTGACATTTCTATGGAAATCTAGTTGCTTAGAATTCAAAGAGGAAAAATGGTAAAAGATTGGAGATAACTGTGAGTTAGACAGGGGCACAAAAAGTTTAAGACATAAACAGCTTTATCTAATCTCACTTGATGTGACTCCTGTTGCATTCCCCCTTTTTGTTTTAGAACCTGACATTTAAGAAGACCATGAGCCCTTTCAATGGTTGCCTGGCCTGTGGGGACATGGCGAATGCCTGTTGAATGCTCAGTGCCCCAAGCACGAAAGAATGCTTGCATTTTCTGCAAAGCATATGCTGGGCCATTATCCGTTTTTATGTGACACAGAATACCTAGGATAGAAAAGGCATGATAAAAATGACGAATAGCATCACGAGTTTTTTCTCCTGTGAATGTTGAAGCAACCATTGCATGAGAAAAGGTATCAACGGTGACATGAACATACTTAAAGTGACCAAATTCTGGTATTTTTGTAACATCAGTTTGCCATTCCTCTAAAGCAGAAAGACCCCTAGGATTGGTACCATAATACTGAGTGACATGAGTCATGTGACAGTCAGGACAAGAAGAAAGAATTGATTTTGCTTCACCAGGAGACAATTTAAATTACTGCTGTAAAGCTTGAGCACTCTGATGAAAAACCTGATGAGATAAAATTGCCTGCTGCAACACATTAGGTACAGTTTTGATTGCAGCAGCAGCTACTAGAGAATCGACATAGACATTGCCTTCAACAAAAATCCAGGCTGCGATGTATGGATTGCGAATGTGCATGATGAAGTAAGGATGTTTTTGAGCACCAATAACTGTCCATAACTTCACTAACATGATAAACAATGTCTTCTCTTGAATATTATTCAACATGGCTTGATCTAAATGCTTAACCAAATTGGAAACATAAATGGAATCAGTAACTATATTTACAGAATCGGGAAATAAAGTAAAAGCCAAAAGAACAGCACAAAGTTCAACCAATTGAGGAGATCCCTGCTGAATCATTGTCTCATATTCCCAGTGATCATCCTTTCTCCAAGCCACAGCTGCTTTTCCGGTTTTCCCGGATCCATCTGTAAAAACCGTTATACCTTCCACTGGAACAGGAGAACAAATTTGTTTCCCTTCAAAAGGAATCTCTTGGGCCAGTTTTAGAACAGGATGAGAAGGTAAATGGTATGTTATTTGGCCTGTAAAACAAGATAAGGCAGATTGCAACTCATGATTATTTTAAAAGCGCCATTCAAAATACCACTGTTGTACAGGTATCACAATGGTCACAGGGTCGTGTCCCAAAATCTCATGACAACGCCTGAGGCCTTTGATGATAATATCTGCAAAAAACTCATAAAGTCCTGGAGCTGTTTTCTGAGATTTGAAAGATAAAAATATCCATTCCAGAATATGCAGTTGATCTTCCCAATTATCACTCCATTGACACAGTATTCCACATGATATTTCATGGTCCTTCAAAATAAACAGTTGCACACCAACAGAGGTATCTATTCTGTTGACCAATTTGTGTGCTAAGGCTAATTCAATTTCTTCTAGGGTCTTTTTTGCTGCTGGGGTCAATTGCCTCTCATCAGTAGAGGAAGTGATGCCTGAGAGCAAATCAAACAATGGTTGCATCTGATGATTAGTTATGCCTAAATATAATCGAATCCAACCTATTAAACCAACCAATTTCTGTACATCAGTAGCAGTTTTAACATCAATGTCTAACTTCACAGGTTGAGGCATAACTTGCATGTTAGTCACCAACATACCAAGATATTTCCAAGGCATGTGTTCCTGCTCTTTCTCTGGGTAAATGATCAGACCAAAAGCTTTCAAATTTGTCACAGCACATTGTTTAAGAGCTGATAACTGTTTTTTGTTGTCAGATGCCAACAAGGTATCATCCATGTAATGATAACAGTAGCAGTTATTAAATTGCTCCCGCACTTTTGACAAGGCCTGTGCCACAAACCATTGACAAATAGTTGGCGAGTTTTTCATGCCTTGAGGGAATACCCTCCATTGATATCTTTTATTGGGTTCAGCATGATTTATGGAAGGCACAGTAAAAGCAAATTTTTCTTTGTCCCGCTCAGCCAATGGAATAGTGAAAAAACGATCTTTCAGATCAATGACAACTATTTTCTGTTCCTGTGGAATCATCTTAGTTGTAGGAAGGCCTGGTTGTAAAGCTCCCATTGTTGCTATTACAGCATTTCTCTGCCGTAAATGATGTAAAAGTCTCCATTTTCCCCATTTCTTTTTTATTACAAACACTGGAGTATTCCAGGGGCTGAATGATTCTTCAGTATGTCCTTCTTGCAATTGTTCTGTGACTAATTCTTACAGGGCAGTAAGCTTTTTGGTAGTAAGGGGCCACTGGTCAACCCAAACGGGTTTATCTGTCAACCATGTCAAGGCCACAACTGGACGTTCATTGCCCTGCATCACAGTGGCCCCTATTAAAAATCCGTATTAATTTTGACACCCCATTGAGATAAACAATCTCGTCTCCACAAACTTTGAGGAGCATCGGCAACATAGGGTCTGATGTTAGCTTGTTGGCCACCAGGATGTTTCACATTAATTACAATGGCTGACAGGCCACCTGTTGTAGCACCACCTAACCCCAGAAGTCCAAAACTTGCATGAGTGAGAGGCCACGATTGAGGCCAGCAAAGTCACGAGAGTATTGTGACATCTGGTCCAGTGTCAATCAAACCTGTTACTGATATGGTTCTGGATGACATCTACTGGTGGTGAGAATGCATGTCTTTTCTGGAAGGTTCTCCATTACTTTTTCAGTCCAGAACTCTTGAGGCACTCCTGTTGATCCAAAACTTGCTGTGCTGTGACTTCGGTCCACTGCATTCAGAACGGAACTCACAAAAGGTACAATTTGAGTAATGCAAGTTCCTTTCTGAATAGTGACAGGAGGGTCATCAATGGATACCATAGCATGAATCTGTCCTAAATAATCAGCATCAATAAGTCCTAGATTCACGTGAATACCTCTAAGTGTAGTACTTGATCTTCCTATCAAAAAAGCACTCAATCCCCATCCTATTGGACCATAGGCATTGAGGGGCACTTTGCATATTTCTTTTGTCAGAATGGTTACTGTGTTGGCGGTGGATATATCAATCCCTGTGGAAACACTTGTTACCCCTGAGTATTGGTCGCAAATGCGTAGCTTTGCAGAGCTGGGAAGGCCTGTATCTGCTGCTGTGGTTGTTGGGGTATTTGTTTTCCCACGCGCCCCTTTGCACTCTTCTTTCCGTTTACCTGCAATGGCTGACCATTTGCATGATATTTACTCCTGCATTGTTTAGCATGGTGCCCAAATTTAGCACAGTGATTGCAGACAACATTGCTGCTTGGACTTGGCTTAGATGTTATTTTCTGGGTATTATACTGTGCCCTTACGTGCCCTTGTTGTCCACAATTATAGCACTTTGATGAAGGTCTTAGAACTGCAGCAAGAGTTGCCATTTTATGCTCTACTGAACCAACTTTCGAGCAAGCAGTAATCATTATTAGCAATGTAGGTTCCCCAGGTAAAGTGTCAATAATCTTTCTGCAGTCTGGCTTTGCATTTTCTTTAGCCAATTGTATACACAATTTGTCTCACAAAGATTCATTGTCTACCTGTTTTTCAATAGCTGCAGCAAGTTTTTCCACAAATTGTAAAAATGTTTCTCTCATCCCTTGTTGAATAGTAACATATCTCTGTTTTGGAGCTGCCATTTCCATTGTTTTGATTAAAGCACTCATGCCAATTTGCTGAGTTTGGGCCAAAATTGAAGGATTCCACCTTGCCTGTAAATCTGGCTTAGCAAAAGGCCCCATGCCCAGTAAGGCATCAACACCCACAGCATGACGAGGGTCATGTTGAGGCAACTGCATATTTGTTAAAACTGTGCGCTCAGCCACTTGCCTCCAAGTGTCTTGAAATACACCGTATTGTACTGGCTGGAATAAAATTGTAGCAAGATGCATGATGTCATAAGGTGCAAGCAGATCTGCATTAATTACACGTATTAATTGCATTACCTCTGAGGAACTAATACCATACTGAGCCACTTTCGATTGAAGATCTTGCACAACCCTCCAGGCAAAGACGTGATGACTATCATCCTGCCCTGTTCCAGGAGCTGCTTAAAAAACTGGAAAAACCATAGGGTTATCACAGACAACATTTGCATTAGCACTGTTTTCCTGAGGTACTCTTGGAGCACCTAATCTTTCTATCATGTCCCAATTCTTTTCTTCAGCTGCTTTCCTCCTAACAAATTCCCAAAACGCCTGAGGCTGTCGAGGAAGCACAGTTACTTGTCATGGGGGCAAAGTCCATGGGGCAGTAGGGCTAGAGCTATTAAAAGGTGAACTGTCAACAGTTACTTGCCCCAACTCAGGTGTTACTGCGGGCAACTCATCACTGTTGCTGTCACTGTCAGATAACGGAGGATACGACCTTGCATATTGTTCATGCAGCTCAGAGGGGAGTAGGGAGGCAGATGGCTGGACTAGAGCAGAGGGAAGTGAGGGGACAGACAGCTGGGTTTATCTCTCTGCTAAAGACATTTCAGCTAACTAGCTCGATGGGCCTGTTGCCCGATTGATAAAATGACACAAAACTCAGATAAGTTTTGTGCGGTGCTTTATTGAGGGCCCGTGGGTCCCGTGGACTCGCGTCCCAAGCCAGAACCCCAAAAATCTCGGGTACATGTGTTCTTCTTTTATACACATAATTCATAACAAAATATCCAAGAAACAGTTCAACCTGAATAACCAACAAGCCCCTTGCAATCATTCCTAGGTTCAAAAACAAAATCGTAAATCTTCTGCCTGTCATATTGTGCTGCCTCAAAAACCGGTTAGACTTGAAACCTTTCCTATACTAGCTTAATTATTTATTAAGTTCCTAAGACTACCTGCTAAGTTACACACAAACTAAACACACAGCTTCAACCGACAAACGACTCATAACTAAACTATAATTAAATATTTTGCTAAATTTCATTTCTTTTCCAACAGGCCCATGATGCCTCAGACCATCAGGGCAGAGATGCCACCTATAAGTGGGCATGAGACTGAGGGGTGGATTTAACCATGGACAGTATTTCACAGGTTATCCATGACTGTGAGACATGTGCTGCCATCAAGCAGGCCAAGTGAGTGAAGCCCCTCTGGTACGGTGGGCGGTGGTCCAAGTACAAGTATGGGGAGGCGTGGCAGATTGACTACATCACCCTGCCCCAGACACGCCAGGGCAAGCGCTACCTGCTGACCATGGTGGAAGCCACCACTGGATGGTTGGAAACCTACCCTGTGTCTCATGCTACTGCCCATAACACCATCCTGGGCCTTGAAAAGCAGGTCCTTTGGAGGCATGGTACCCCTGGGAGGATTGATTCAGATAGTGGGACTCATTTCAAGAACAGCCTTATCAACACCTGGGCTAGGGAACATGGCATTGAGTGGGTGTACCATATTCCCTACCATGCACCAGCTGCAGGAAAAGTAGAGAGGTACAATGGACTACTAAAAACCCAGTTGAAAGCTTTGGGTGGGGGATCTTTCAAAAACTGGGAGCAGCATTTAGCAAAGGCCACCTGGTTAGTTAACACCCGAGATTCCACCAAACGAGCAGGTCCTGCCCAGTCTGAGTCCCTGAATAAAATAGATGGAGATAAAGTCCCAGTGGTACATGTCAGAGGTTTGTTAGGGAAGACTGTGTGGATCAATTCTGCCTTGAGTACAGACAAACCCATTTGTGGGGTTGTCTTTGCTCAGGGACCAGGTTGCACATGGTGGATAATGCAAAGAGATGGAACAACACGATGTGTACCTCGGGGAGATCTGATTGTGAGGTGAGAATGATATGCAATATCACTGTTCATTGGATGTTACTGCCATTGTCTGTACATTAAACCATACAGACATGAGATAGAAGGAATTGTGTAAGTGTCGAAGGTCTGAGCAAGTGATAGATGGAGATTTGAGTGAGTAAGGTGAAAGGGGGGAATCCTGCAGCTGTGTGGTATAGGGCCTGGATTCAGTGGTCCAGTGTGGGGATGTGATGAGGGCATGATGGATATTGCTTGTAAATTTGGGGGAACAGATGGAAATTTTGTGTGAATAAATGCATGAGGTGTGGTAGTATGTTGATGATATGGGGATAAGGGGTGGAATGTCCTAGGGTGACGATATGATGCTTGTATCCCCATTCATATGTTCTGTTAATGTTAGATATTATGTTCTGCACCTTTAAGACTGGCTCTGAAGAGTGAAAGTTTTGTTTTGGTTTTCTTGTCAGCCTGGTTGGGACACAGAGACTGCGGCTTTTTCTTTTTCTGCTTTTCCTTTTCGCTTTGCTCTTTCTCGCTCTTGCTTGCTTCACTTCTGCTTGCTTTTGCTTTTGCTCATTAGCTAGTTTAGCTAAATAGTCCAAATTTCTTCCTGGACTGTTTCTCCTTTCCTTTTTTTTTTGACCATTTCGAACCTGCTCCGGACTGGGACCTGGGAACACCAAGAGTTTGCACCTTGTGGCCTGCAGCAGCTGCCCCAGTGCCGGAGGGATTGATAACAGAGCAACCACCCTCAAGAGAGACTTTCTGAATTTGTCATCCTTTTCAGAGTGGTGTCATCCGGTATTGTTCATTTTGTGTGCTGGGCGGTGCTGTGCCTGTTAAATAAACAGATTCTTTCCACTTCTCTCCGAGGAATTCTTCCTGAACTGATTGGGGGACGGGCCCTGTGGATTTGCTTTCTGGAGGGGCCCTCCTTTAGAAATTCTCTACCAAATTTGCCCTAAACCAGGACATTTCCCCAAACCGTAGGTCCAACTAGTCTCCTATGAAGTACGCAGTGAGAGAGAGCGGCTTCCCCCAACCCTGTCTCTTTTTACCTGCCCCCATTCTTGCAATATCTCTGAAAGAACAGGAAAAACCCAACCCCCCACAGGAGGTATTCGAGAAAGGAGAGAAAAGTCATCCAGATTCTCCTCGAAGCCATCTTTGCCATCAAGAAGAGCAGTCAAGGGATCTGCCCAAAGTCATCAATAAGATCACTGTGATGTCCCCATCAACCAACAAAAAGGAAATGCAAGCTTTCCTATGGTATAAAATTTCAGTCACCAAACCGAATTTCATTTTTATATCTTTTATTGTAAAGAAAGCAAGCAAGCAACATTGAGTGGCTGGGGAGTCATCGCTCCACTCATGGCACACACCACTTACAAGTTCAGCAAAGTATATATACTGTTTTAAAGCCTACAAAGCATTTTCTAATGTGCTTGGTTAGTCTGAATCAGCAAATATCAATAAGCTAGGATCAGCAATTTCATAATCTTTCTAGGTGGTCGTTGGCTTGCTGTTCTTCTTGTGGTCGTCTAAAGGAAGGCTTTACACTGGTGTCTGCTACATGATTTTGTCAAGTGCATCAAGCTTTTTATTATACATAAGCATTTAGTTGCTTTGTTGCAATATCTCTTAGCTTCACCACAACTTCATCTATTTTATTCTAAGCATCAGTCGTCTTGCTACCATATCTCTTTTACTGTACTGTACTTCTTTTACTTTGATGCTTTATTTGTCTATTTGGTCAGAAAGTTTCAAATCCATTATTTGTGTCTATTTTCGACACAGCAGATACAAGCATTTGCTGATTCCATTGCCAATTGACACAAATCACAAAAACATTTTTCGCACCTAGGTGCCATACTTTTTTTGAGAATGCACATCCCTGAGTAGAGCCAGGTTGTGAGCCCTCTCTACCTGGTCACCCACAAGAAGAACACTTTCCAGTGGAGCCCTGAACAGCAACAAGCCTTTGCCCAGATCAACCAGGAGATTGCTCATGCGGTAGCCCTTGATCCAGTCAGGATGGGTCCAGAGGTGAAGAACATGCTTTACTCTGAAGCCAGGAACAATGGTTTGTCCTGGAGCCTTTGGCTTAATGTGTCTGGAGAGACACAAGGCCGACCGCTAGGATTCTGGAGCCAAAGTTACAGAGGGTCAGAAGCCAACTACACCCAAACAAGGAAGGGAATCCTAGGAGCCTATGAAGGAGTCCAAGCCACCCCAGAAGTAATAGTCACAGAATCACATCATCTCATGGCACCCTGACTACTGGTGCTGGGGCAGATGTTTAAAGGAAATGTTCCCTCTACCCACCATGCCACCAATGCCACATGGAGCAAATGGCCCTCATCACACAGTGTGCCTATATTGGAAACCCGAACCACCCTGGGATTTTGGAAATAATCACCAAGGTGAAGGTGAAAACTTTGGTCTTACTAATGAAGAGGAGCAGGAACAATTGGCACGGGCTCCACCATACAACTAACTGCCAGCAGAAGAAACACACTACACTCTTTTCACTGACAGTTCCTGTCGCATCCTAGGGATGAACCGGAAGTGGAAAGCAGCCTTATGGAGCCCCACACGACAGGTCACAGAAGTTATCGAAGGAGAGGGTGGATCAAGTCAACTTGCTGAACTGAAAGCCATCCAGTTGGCCCTGGACATTGCTGAGAGAGAGAGGTGGCCAAAGCTTTACCTTTACACCCTTAGTGGATGGTAGCCAATGCTCTGTGGGGATGGCTGGAAAGGTGGAAAAAGGTCAACTGGCAGCATAGAGGAAGAACAATCTGGGCTACTGAAGAATGGCAAGACATTGCCACTCAGGTAGAGAAGCTACCTGTGAAAGTCCGCCATGTAGATGGCCATGTCCCAAAGAGTCGCGCTAATGAGGAACACCGAAACAATGAGCAGGTAGATCAGGCTGTGAAAATAGAGGTGTCATAGACTAATTTGGACTGGTAACACAAGAGGGAGTTGTTCCTAGCTCGATGGGTCCATGCCAGCTCAGGTCATCAAGGCAGAGATGCCACATATTAGTGGGCATGAGACTGAAGGGCAAATTTAACCATGGACAGTATCTCCCAGGTTATCCATGATTGTGAGACATGTGCTGTGATCAAATAGGCCAAGCAGGTGAAGCCCCTGTGGTATGGTGACTGGTGGCTCAAATATAAGTATGGGGAGGCCTGGCAGATTGACTACATCACTGCCTCAAACCTGCCAAGGCAAGCACTACATGCTGACAATTGTAGAGGCCAACACTGGATGGCTGGAGACCTACCCTGTGCCTCACGCTACTGCCAGTAGCACCATCCTGTCGCTATCGGACATGAAAGAACACAAGTGCACCCGCTCTCAAGGTGAAGGAAAAAAGGGACCTTTATTTTTCTGACTCCCATATTTATAGTTTTACAAAGGTGACAACGGATTGGAGGGTGACAGTGACACCTCTCCAATGACACTGGTTAAACCAACAGTCCATCAACTCTCTCCTCCTCCATCGAAGGAATGCAAACAGTAAGTTATTTACAAGAAAGTGTGTGAGAAAGTTCCCTACAAGAATGTCAACATCAGAAGGCTTAGAAAATCTTAAAAAACCAGGGTGACACCATCCTGGGCCTTGAAAAGCAGGTCCTTTGGAGGCATGGTACCCCTGAGAAGATTGAGTCAGACAATGGGACTCATTTCAAGAACAGCCTTATCAACACCTGGGCTAGGGAACATAGCACTGAGTGGGTGTACCATATCCCCTACCATGGACTGTGGCTGGGAAAGTGGAGCGGTGCAACAGTCTGCTAAAAACCACCTTGAAGCCACTTGGCAGGGGACTTTCAAATACTGGGGAATGCATTTAGCAAAGGCCACCTGGTTGGTTAACACCAGAGGTTCCACAAACCAAACAGGCCCTACGCAATCTGAGCCCTTGTGAACAGCAGATGGACACAAGGTTCCAGTAGGGCTTGTCAGGGGACTTATGGGGTAAACTGTTTGGGTCAATGTGAGAGTCTGCCCAAATTTTCCCTCATCTACCTCACGATTGTCATTTGAGGATCACTGAAGAGAAGACCCCCCCTGTCTAGAATCTCTGGCTCTGAAGGAGAAAGTCACATGCCAACAAGGTCCCGAGACCTGAGAGCACAGTGCTAAGCTATTTTTCACAAGTGTTGTTTGCTGTATGCTACACTTAGCCCAATGAGAAGAAGAAGGGGACATCATGCCCTTTTTGCAACAATAGCCTTGGAAGCTGTCCTACCTCTTGGCCTGGCTGGACTTCTCCTGAGTTCTGGGTGGTCCCCTACAGAAGATCCCTCTCACTCATTTGCAACCACCCTGACAGACAAACTGAAATGTAAGAAGCCTCTCCATCAAGGACTGAGACATGAAACCCCTGTGTGAAAAGGCCCCTCTCCTCCTTCCAAGGACTGGGATTGAAACCCCCAACCCGGGGGAGCTGTGTGGGGGTAGGCAAGCTGACCAAACCGAGATGTTTGCCTGCAGGTTGGTGTAGTAAATGCCACAAGCCTTGCCAAGGCACCGTGGAGGCTTTAACAATAAGAATGCTGACACAGCAGCACAGAAGTATTCTGACCCTAGACTCGCAACATATCTTTGTACCCCTATAAGTTCTGAGGGTCGAATTGAGTTCCCGTGGAGAGGTTTTTCTAAAACGAAAAGGTCGTCTTTCCGGGCACTGGCGTCTTCAAACGGCAATTACAGAATTCCCCCTGGGGGGAATTCGATGCTCAGCGTCGCTGAAGTGAGTTCATGCGACGTGTTGGGGCGCCAAGTTATTGAAGCCTCGGGGGGGTCTTAGTTGCTGGGCGTTGACCTGAGACCTCTATCCCAGGAAAGGACAGAGTCCCGGAGTCAAGCCCGCTTGGACCCGAGCCATGGGGGAGCCTTCCAGCCTGCAGAGTGATAACAGCTCTGTATAGTGATTTCAACTCTTAGGATTTCAGCTGCTGCTAGGCTTGGCTTCCCTGGGCATAGGCTTTGGGCAGAGCAGAGAGAGGAGAAGAGAGATGCCGGCTGTTCCACGGAGATGGTTTATTTCGGAGTACGTGAAAGGGCCCGGTTCTTCTTCTTCTAAGTTACTAGGGTACAGTAAGCTACTTTTATACCTTTGGCCAGGCTCCAAACTGGACCAATGGGCACAGGTTAGAGGGTTTACAAGTGACGAATAGAAGGGTGAATAAGGTTTTCTCCTTATAAGGGTACAAAGATACGTTGCGGAATACTTCTGTGCTGCTGTGTCAGCATTCTTATTGTTAAAGCCTCCACGGTGCCTTGGGAAGGCTTGTGGCATTTACTACAGGTTGATGACCACTGGACCGTGACAACAATGGCTCTCGTTTACTGCTGAGGACATGGACTACCTGTTATATCTATTCCTTATTGTATCTGTTTCCCCTCCCTCACAATTTTCAATAGAATTATCATAATAAAAACCTCTGAGTTAGCTAGAGATTTTGAGATCTCCCCGACGTAACAGATGGATCCTCAACTGGACTGGACCAAAGGACTTCCTCTCTACATTTGGTAGCTATATCCCCGCCTCTCTCTCTCTCTTTTCTCTCTCTTTCTCTATCTTTTTCTCTCCCTTAATCTCTCTATCGCATTTTGCCGTGGTCATTCAATAAAGGTACATTTGTTTTGATTATCACTGCAAACTCCCTGTGCCGTGTCGGTTCTTTTTGCACCCTGAGATCAAATCCACGAACCATCACGAAACCTGTTCGTAAGGACGGATCGTGACAGTCAATTCTGCCTCGAATAAAGACAAACTCATTTGTGCAGTTGTCTTTGCTCAGGGGTCTGGTTTCACATGTTGCAGAAGGATGGGGAAACACCTTGCCTCCCTCAGAGATTTGACTTTGAGTGAGAAGTGCTTGCAATTTTGAAATGTCTATGTTAAAAATAGGTTAGAAACTTTTGTAAAATAGTTGATAGATCGTTAAGCATGTACTGTTAGTTTGGTTAGTATATTGTAAAAGGGGTTAAAAAGGTAGTTATAAGAAATACAGTACTCAACGTACCATAATACACCTAAGTAAAGTGCACCATCCCCCAAGCGAAACGAGCCAACCTGAACAGAACTGTAATGGGCCAATCAAGTGCCTTAAACCTTCATGCAAATGAAGGATACAAAAAGAAACCAATCCAAAGAGACAAAAAACAGGATAAAAAGGGGCTTCTGACCCACTGAATTCGTGCTGCTCCATTTGGGACATCGGGTACATCGCTACATCGCTGCTGAAAAGAAGACCCAGTGTCGGTGTTGCAGCATCCTCGATGGGAACACTCCTGCTTGCCCGTGGGCCCTCTTGCTTTAGGCCTTTCTTTTTCTTATAATAAAAGCTGAAATCACTTTAATACCAGGAGCCTACTCTCGTTTTTATCAGTCTATATACCATTGTTTGTTGAATGTGACTGCCACTATTTGTATATAGTTATATGTATTTATGTATAGATGTGTGTGCTTAGAATGCAAACCTATTAATTTGGGCATTGAGCCGATGATAGGAAAGGAGTGGAATGACTTAGGGTGATTTTATAATGATACTTTATTTCCTAATCATCTGCTTTCTGCACAGAAATGTCTGCAGTATCTTTAAGATGAACAGGGGCGAGGTTGGAGCCTGGGAACAGCAGGCACAGGCTCTGTTCAATCTTTCTCTCTGGTGTGCTCTGGACAGCACGGACCAGGGATGCTGCATTGTTCCATTTGTTGGATTGGGTTTTTTGCTAGATTGAAGCAAGAAGGTTTTTTCCTTCCCTTCCCCTAGCCTGGAGGCTGTACCCAGAACCCTCTTTTTTTTTGGTTTTCTGTTCCCTTGAACTGTTTTCAGCTCAGCTTGTTTTTCTTCTTGGCCCATCCAGGAACTGCCCTGAACCCGAGACCTCGGAGGAGCTGAACTAACATGAGAAAGGACATTAAAATCCACCAACTTTGGCTGCTGCAAGGAGGAGACACACGCTGGAAATTCAACAGGTTTCCCATCTGCTCTGCTCTGTGCTGCTACGTGAACTCCTCTTCCCCTTCCTGGAGACAAGAGGGACCAGTGGCCATCTTGTTTTCTGGGCCACAAGGCCAGCCCATGTATTTTTCTTCCCCAGGCATTTTTGAAGGTATTTTTCATGTGGGGGCAGGGGGGTGGGGGGTGTGTGTGTGTGTCTGTGTTGGGAGTTGAATTTTTCTTTTCTTTCCTTGTTACTTGTGGAATTTTTTCTCATTGGTTTGCTAATAAGCACTGATGGCTCTGTGCTTGAGATGGCAGAGTTTTTCTGGGGGGACAGAGGTATCCAAGAATAGACACAGGTAAAAAGATGAGGCCTGGGGAGTTGGGGACTCTCTCTCTGCTGGGCTTCGGAGGAGGATGGTCAGACCTGTGGCTTGGGGAAAGGAATTCGGTGCCACCACCATAACCCAGCAGGGAGTCTTTCTTCTGCTGCTGGGCCCTGCATTCCCTGCCCTGCCAGGATATCCCGCAGGTTCCATCTATCGCCAGGGAGTTTCTGATACATCTCGTCCACCACCCCAGGATTTCTGCTCATCCCTGCCATTCCAAATTGCTGCTTCCAAGAGTTTTGTCGGGGCACCGGGATCGACTGCCACAGGGGTTTGTGAAGCAAAGCCTCTCTTCCATCCTTTCCCCTCTCAGCCGAGTCGGCATTGCCACATGCTCCCTGAGCCTGCGCCAGAGCACCCTCTCCCGCCACGTGGGGATCATCGCACCTGCCCTGCCCACCGGGAGCCTGCCAGAGCCCCTGTCAGCTGAAGCTGTAACTACACCAAAGGGGAAAGTGCCTGTGGTCAGGACAGCTGTTACTGGGTTCCTGGTTCTGTTTATTATTAATGCTGTAGTTGATGTTTTTCTTGCTTTATTATACATACTAGTAAAGAAATGTTATTCCTATTCCCATATCTTTGCCTGAGAGCCCCCTTAATTATAAAATTCTAATAATTCAGAGGGGAAGGGGGTTTGCATTCTTTATTCCAAGGGAGACTCCTGCCTTCCCTAGCAGACATCTGTCTTTCAAACCAAGACAATGTGGGTGTGGGGAGAGGGTAAGTTCCTAGGAGTTCATATCTAGCATTTATTCAACTCTTTTCTGTGCCTTGCAGGCACTTGCCCTTTTTTTTGGTTAATAAATCGTTCTGGTTTTCACTTCCACCTGCTGGTATCAATTTCTCTCATTGGTGTGAAAAACGCCAATCACTTGCTTTTGAAATTGTTAAGAGTTTAATAGTAATAAAATGGTTATAAAAATAGTAATACAATTAGAGTCATAATAATTTGGACAATTTAAATCAGGACAATATGAGACAATAAAAGCAAAGAGTTACGGACGTCCGGGTACCTTTTTCTGGGCATCACGAGCCCGAAAAAGGACACACGTTAACAAAGGATTAACCCTTAAAAACAATAGCCTGCTGCATATTCATACACTTCATACATGATGCATAAATTCCATTCAAACACAGGATTCTGTCTGGTCAGTGACAACTTCTTCCTTCTAATCCTAACAGCGCCTTCAAGGCGGGAAGAAGTTAGTTTCTTCTGATAAGAGGGCAGTAAATTCCCTTTCTCGGAAAGATTTAGGTGTCCTGTGGTTGCGATCTCACTGCAAGACCTTTCTGTTTAACAAAGCATCTTACATAGCATAGTTTCCATTTTAACGATTTTTATAACTTAAAACTATATTTAACACAGTACTTAAGAGAATTAATACAGCATTACTTCCCAACACAACACATATAATATTCATTTTAATATTTGCAAAAAGCCAATCATAAAATACATGCATTTTTCACATTGGCAAAAGAAAAGGGAGTTATTAAAGCACTTTTCTTTTAAGAGGAAATGCTCATTCTAGGGCATTTTCTCCTGAAATTTGTCTCCAAAACCAAGACATTTTTTCTTCCATTTCTTGTCTCTCTTCTGCATCTTCTTTTTCTTCACCTCTGTCACTTCTCTCTCTTTTCTGCTTCTGTTTCTTTTACTTCTCTTCTGTTGGTTCTTGCTCTTCTTTCTCTTTTCCCCCCTCCATTTATGTTGCTTCTTTCTCTTCTTTTTCTTGTCTCTGTTGCTTCTCCCTCTTCTCTCTTCGTTTTTGTCTTCTGTTGCTTCTCTCTCTTTTGTCTGTTCCCTCTCCTCTCCTCTCCTCTCCTCTCCTCTCCTCTCCTCTCCTCTCCTCGCTCTTTTTCTTCTCTTCTGTTTCTTCTTTTGCTTTTGTCTCTTCTTTTTTTTCTTTTGTTCCCCTCTCTTCTTTCTCTTGTTTTTTGTCTTCCATTGCTTCTGTCTCTTTTGGCTATTCTTTTTTCCCCTTCTTTTGCTTCTCTCTCTTCTTTCTCTTCTTTTTTCCCTCTCCCATTATTTCTCTCTCTTCTGTCCATCTATTATTTTTCTTCTATTTTGTTGCTTTTTTGTTTCTTCACTTCTGTCTCTTCTCTTGCTTCTGTCTGTTTTGTCTCTTCTTTTACTTCTCTTCCGTTGCTTCTTTCTTTTCTGTCTACTCTTCCCCTTCTGTTGCTTATTTATCTTCTTTTTCTTATCTTCTGTTCCTTTTTTTGTCTTCTGTTGCTTTTTTCTCTTCCATTGCTTCTGTCTCTTCTGGTTATTATTTTTTTTTTCCTTCGTTTGCTTCTCTCTCTTCTTTCTATTTTTTCCTCTTCTGTTGTTTCTCTCTCCTCTATTTTTTTCTCCTTTGTTGCTTTTTTCTCTTTCTTCTTTTACTTCTTTTGTTGCTTCTTTCTGTTCTTTCTCTACTGTTACTTCCCTTCTGTTACTTTGTTTTCTTCTTTTTCTTCTCTCTCCTGTTTCTTTCTTCTCTTCTGCTGCTTCTCCCTCACTTCTGTCTCTTCCTTCTGTTGTTTCTCTCTCCTGTCTCCTCTTTTTCTTATCTTCTGTGGCTTCTTTCTCTTGTGTCTCTTCTTTTTCTTCTCTTTTGTTTCTTCTGTCTCTTAATTTCTTCTCTTCTGTTGCTTCTCTCTCTCTTCTTCTTCTTTTTTTCTCTTCTGTTCCTTCTTTCTTTTCTGTCTCCTTTTTGTCACTTCTTTCTCTTCTGTCTCTTCTTTTTCTTCTCTTCCATTGCTTGTCTTTTCCCTCTTCTCTTCTCTTCTCTTCTCTTCTCTTCTCTTCTCTTCTCTTCTCTTCTCTTCTCTTCTCTTCCTCTTCCGTTGCGCCTTCTTCTACCTTTTCTTCTCTTCTGTCAATTCTTTTTCCTCCCTTCTCTTGTTTCTGTCTTGTCTTCTGTCTTCTTTCTCTTCTGTCTCTTCTGTTTCTTCTGTCTCTTCTGTTTTCATTCACCCCAACCTTAAACAAAGACATGGCTGCTGGTTTTTTCAGTGGTGCAGGTCTGGGAATTACCCACATAGGGTCGGGGGATATGGAGAGGGGACTTGTAGTGCTGAAACATCATTTAATCTCAAGAAGGAGCTGTTAAAAATATTAAAGCTTAACTGGGTATAACATAGTGTCCTGCTGTGTCCCATTGGCTAGTAAAGAAGAAAAAAGTTCTCGAGATAGACTGAGATTTAAACCCAAGCTCCAGGTATGGGGTCTCCAGATAAAGCACTTTTGGTTTTCCCATGTGATCGCTGTGTGCAGCATGGGCAGCATAGAGCAGGTCAGCTTGACCCAGGTTTGACCCTGCACTCAGCAGCAGCCTCCTCCCAACCACACTTCTTAGCCTGTCTTTAACCACAATTTCTCTGCCAGCATTAAATCTTCTGAGACATTTTAACTATTGAAGAGAGGGATTTTTTTCTGCAAAGAACAGTGGAAAGAAAAATTACTTTAAAACAAATATGAATAAATAAGCATTAAAATATATAGTATAATAAATATATATTATTTCTATTTTTATAGAAATATACTTGTCTTGGGGATGGGGTTTTTTTATCCCATACCAGTTTTTGATTTTGTTTTGTGTCCGGGGTGGTCACTCTTGTCCTTCCCCCCCGCCGGATCCTGGGGTAACACAATGGGTGAGAGCCAGCCCGGGGTTTCCTGCGAGAGTTGGGAGAGAGGGATGGTTGTCTCTTTCAGTGGGGCTATTCATCTCAGCAGCCACGCAGCGCGGTGTCTCTGACCAGAGATACTGTTGCCTGGTGAGTTTTGCCTGTTACTTTTTGTTTCTTTTCCTTTGGCACTGTGACTGGGCTTACTGGCTTGCTTCTCTGCTGCTTGGGAGCCCAAAGCCAGTGCATATCACACTGCGAGCCGGGACTGGAAGTACACTATCCCCTGCTGGGGGCTGCCCCCCTCTGCGCAGCCTGACCCAGGGACCACCCATCGCCAGTAAACTACCCGGGGGAGCGATTCCCCGCTCAGCCCCACTGTTCTCTGCTGCTGCATCAGGACTTCTTGCTACACTGTAACCCAACACCTAGACACTCCGTGGCTTCGGGCATAGTCCCAGAGTTTCTGCTACCTTTTGTTTACCACTTCCGAGTGTGCCAGCCTCTGCTGTTTCCAGCTTGCTGCTTCTGAGGTTTCTTGCTGCTGTCCATTCAGTTTCCAGAGTGGCCCTGAAACTGGCTGAATTTGCAAAGGAAAGAGTCTCTCTTTTGTCTGCCGGCTGAGTTGCCATTAACTGTATGAAAAGGCAGCTGAACTCTCGCCATAGCGCCCCCTGGAGCCGTGGGAAAATCATCACACCTGCCTTGCCTCACCAGGCGCCAACTGCGCACCTGCCGGCTGTGATCATAACTACACCAAAGGGGAAAGTGCTCGACAGCCAAGAGAAGGCTCTTGTTGGGTTTCTGGTTTTGTTTGTGGTTGCTGCCATTGCTGTTGTTTGTTTGCCTTGTTATACATATATATATATATATATATATATAAGCAAATAACTGTTATTCCTTTTCCCATATCTTTGCCTGAAAGCCCCATAATTTCAAAATTATAATAATTTGGAGGGAAGGATGATGCCATTTTGGTTGTTTTTTTTTTTTCTTTTATGTGTTTTCTGCATTTTTCGCACATATATTTGGAGCTTTGTAGCTTATTATTGTATTCTAGCTAGTTTTCTTAGTACTTTTCTATGTCTTTTCCCTAGGCAAGAAGACAAATTCCAGAGCTCCAAGCCCTGAGGGGTACAAGGCCTCTATGCCATCTTGGTTCTTCCTGGCTACCAAGGTTGAGAACAACTCTTCAAGATAAACAAAGTACAGCTAGCAATGAGAAGGGGAAGACTTAGAAGGGGCTTGACCCAGGGAAGAAATTGCCTCACCTGTGTGCTCCTAATTGGTGCTTTTTTGTCAGTTATACTAATTTACTAAACCTATAAAAATGTATGCACCTCCGTGGGGGGATGAGCTTTTGTAGATATCTTTCCATAACTGCCCCTGAAGGCCTTCAATAAAGATCCACTTTTATAGTAACTTTTTACTAAAATTATCTCGAGTTTCATTGCCAGATTGGGAAAAAGGCAACAAGAAGGGTCACATTTTCCATTCCAAGGGATGTTCCCACCTTCCTTGGCAGACACCTCTCTTTCAAATCAAGACAATACTATATTTTTCTATTATGTATATAGTTCTATCTATTCATATATGTTTCTATCTATTCATATATGTCTATCTATTCTATTTTAAATATTGATCATCTGCCTCATCAGAGCCCTTCTGCCTACCCAGCAGGCCATGCTGGCAGATTGTTTTCGCACCGGTATTTCCTTTCTAAAATAAATACACAAATGACTAAACTGGATTTAAAAAAAAAAAAAAACCTTGCAAATTTAGAGGTTGTATCATACAGGTATTAATAAACAGCCAAAATCTCCAGGCTTGGCAAAGATTCAAGATACCAAGCAAGGAATTCAGCACAGGTTCGAGTTCAAAAAGCAATTAAAAATGCATGTAAATGGTGATAGATTTGTACAGAGGATCCCAACAATGAGATGAAGATTTCCAACACAAACATGATTAGCGTCCAAGCATGAAATTCAAGCACCCTCTCCTCCCCCCAGTAACTTGAAAAAACCCTAAAGGAGGGAAAAGAGCTAAAAATCACATATTTCAGAAGTTGAAAATACAGTATCTGACCCACCTTTTCACTCCAAATGCTGACATTCATCCTCCCCTCACCTGCCTTGGCTGCACAGGGAATCTGACAACATCATTCCCTGGGTGTCTGCAGCCAAGAGGAGATTGACACTGATTTGCATGAAGAAACTTTAAACTTTCTAGTAGTGGTTAAAATTCATTCACACCACTCCCTCTAAACCAAAAGGATTTGGCACAGAGCCCACCTTGTCCACCTGTACTTCTAAGGTGGACATAATGTGGAACACAGAACAATTTTACTGGCATCTTTACACATTTCCCTTTTAAACAAGCACACAGAGTTCTTTAGAAAGAAAAGCTCTGGCTTTTGTTGTGGTTTTTACTTTTTTTAAATATCTTTTTTTTTAAAGGCCATTTTTCATATCTTTTTTGTTCTCCACTCAATGGGACAAGCCCTTCCTTGGTGTAACTGGTGACTCCATGGGTGAATTTCTTACCAATTTGTTCCACTTCCCCTGAACACTGTGCACCCAACTCAGACAAAATAAACCTGGGAGAGGTGGGTAGAAAACCTTATCTTTGAAAAAGAGATGGGTATAATTTAATTAAAAAATCGGTCTGTGCACAAATGATCCAAGCAAGCAAGAAGATGGAGGCAGAACATCTTCATAGGAGAGGTTTGCTTACCCAAGTCCCCAGTCACTGTATCGTCCAGGTGACAAGACCCCAAATTGGGGGCCCAATCCAAGGAACGAGTGACTTTGAAAACCCTTCCCCAAGCACGCAGCAAGGGGTTACAATGCCCCTCCAGGACCCAGATTTGGAAGCCACCTCCCAGCCACCTCAGCTGCACCCATTCAACCAACGACCCTGTACCCATCGACAAGAACATCCCCAGCAGAGGAGTCATCCTACTGGAGCCCGGCTCAGCAGAGCATGCTGTCTCTGCCACTGTGAGCATCTTAGCCTGGCTAAGCCCAGCTTGCTGGCATGTGCACAACTCCAAAGGATTGGCCATCTCTTCTCCTCATTGGGTGCCCTAGGGAGCAGATCATTCTTGAGATTATGCCCCAAATTAAGCATCCACTACTCTAAGCATTAAGTGAAATACTGCATTTAATAAAATATTAGTTCCTTTCTGGCACAGGGCAACAAGAAAATTCAATAAATCCAATGACAGCAGCTGGTCATCAAATTCCATGTTATATGCCTTTCTGCTGGTTCTCCTATAAGGAAGCACATTAAAAAAACCTTCAAATCACAACCAAAGTTGTTTATACAAGGGAAATCCTTCTGAAGCATGAGGCATAATCAAGTGTCAGCCTGAGGAAATTTGGCACTCCCAGATATGGCTTGGAAGACCTCTGTTCTCAGAGTATGGTTACTTTTGAAACTTTTACATACTTGCTCAGTCTGTAGGAAAATAAAAAATATGCTGTTTCCATCCCCACACCCAAACCACTCTCTGCAACTCCTCTGACTACTGGCTTTCTAAGGAGTATCTGAGTAAATCAGTAAATAAAGCTGGTGTGAACAATATGTCTGGCCCTAGATAAGGGCAAAGCAAAACTTTGGCAGTATCCAGTGACAGCTAAGGTGGCATGGAGGGGAACATCAACTGCCACTCACTGCTTTTCCTGGTACTCCCACAGCCTGCATCCCCTGTGGGATGAGAGCAACAATCCAACTACCCACCTGCACCCCAGCCAAGCTCTCCAAGCACAAAATCAAGCAACTCTGAATTTCTGATAAAACATAACTGTAAAAGCCTGTGACGAGAGATGCGGAACTCCAGGCAGCTCTTCAAAATGCTGTTTATTGTATAGAAGATTTTACAGCAGTCTTGGGTTGTGGGAAAGAGAGTCACACCTACAGCTGTTGGCTACAGTGTATAGGCAGACCTGAAGTTGATTTGTTCTGGTTACAATGCATTATATATTTTTCTTAGCTGTGCATCTTTATACATAACAACCAATCAGCATCATATACCATACCTTTACTATTACCTAAATCCTATCATAACTACTATCATTACCATATTATGGTCATTACTATCCAATCACATGAATTAGTATGTTACAGTCTAAGCTTAAAGTTGTTTTTCTGTTTTCTTGCAGTGGAAATTTCTTAGGCCTTTTTTCTACTTGTCACATCAGCATGTTTGTTTGCCTATGATATCTTTCTGCTTTTCCTAAGAGCTATTTCTGCTTGGCAAAAACATCTTTTTTGTTTGTGGTCAACATATCCTTTGCTCTAGTCATAAAACCTCCTTCCAACTCGACTTAACCTTTGCTTTCTTAGTTGTCCAGTAACAGCTGGCTCAACAATTCTCAATTTGGACATCTATTGTTCTTCTATATCAAAACTTACTTCCATTGCTATTCCATTCGCAGGTTCTACATTCAGAGAGCTTTCTGCCAAGCATACATATCTGTGAAACTTTCTTGTCAAACTTTCATCTTTTCTAACACCTAACTTTTTTTCCATCATAATGATTTTCCTCTATGAATTCAGAAAAAACAAGGTGTTAAAGAAAAAAAATATGTCCATCCCATGCTACTGAAGCTCATTGTTCATGGTACTGCTTCCTAAGATGGTTTATAATCAGTGCATATGGAAATGTTGTCAGCACCACTGAGGTGCTGGAGCGTGTCCAGACAAGGGCAACAGAGCAGAAGAAGGGTCTGGAGAATGTCTGATGAGGAGTAGCTAAGGGTGTTTATCCTGGAGAAAAGGAGGCTCAGGGGGGACCTTCTTGCTCTCTACAACTACCTTAAAGGAGGTTGTAGCCAGGTGAGGATCAGTCTTTTCTCCCAAGTAACAAGTGAGAGGACAAGAGGAAATGGCCTCAAGCTGTGCCAAGAGAGGTTTAGATTGGAAATGAGGAGAAATTTCTTCCTGGAAAGGGTTATCAAGCATTGGAACAGGCTGCCCAGTGCAGTGGTAGAGTCACCATCTGCCAGGGACTGAAATGGTTCATGCCTTAAATGTTGTTATAGAGTTTTGCCCATTATAGCAAAAATGATAAAGAAGCTACAACCACAGAAGCCCATCCCTCCTTCAAGATGCCTGACTGGAACTTTGCACTGTGAGTTAAGCTCCTTAGATAAGATTAAGGGGATGTTTGTTCAGTCATCCCAGGCTGAGGGAAAAGAATACATCCACAAGAAAGTGAAACTCAGCAGCTGCTCTGAAAATCATCTTTGGCTGGGTTTGGGGTGGCAGTGACCACAGCCCACAGAGGCCAGGTTTATACAGACTTGCCCCCCAAATGAGGGGGGAAGAAGGAAGTTTCGGGTGCATGGCGTAACCTCTGGTCAGAGGCACTAAACACCCATCCTCCTTTACGCAAATCAGCCCAACTGTGAAACCCCCAACCTCAGAAAAGCCACATCCACAGGACATTCACGTGGGAGGCAGCTGACGGTGTGTCATAATCCATCAAAGAGCCCCAAAGTGCTCTCCAGACTCATTCCTGAGGCCTTGCCCCACAGCATTGCATGTGACACAGTGATGCAACAGACCCAGAGTCTGCTGCAAGACACTGTGTCAAACTTCTCCCCCCCCCCCCCCCCACACACCCCCCCCCTGCCTTGCAGGGTGGAGGTACCTGGACATTCCCACCTGGCCTGACCATATATTAACCCATTGGATTCTATGCCTTTCAGGGGACCCTCACCACCAAGAAGACCATCTGGAGAGGTTCATTGGGATGTTAGTGGGTGTGGGAACTCAGCACATCACTCCGGATGTCCAGAGTTACCGAGAGAACCCTTGGGGGGCTCGGAAGTCCTGGAATGTTGCCAGAAGTGCCTGGTGGCTTGACTTTGACCCTTCTAGGGATGTGCCACCTGTGTATGAGGACATGGGAATCGCTCAGGTTTGAATGGTGCGGGAATGATATATTTACAGGGTGAAATATAGATTTTAGGGTCTTGGTACAGGGAGGTTATGGAGACAAGATGGAGGAATCGGGGTGTGTCTCATGCTTCTTCTTTCTTCTTCTTGTCTTCCATCTTCCATGGTGATGTTGGCACTTGGGGATTGGTTTGTGGTGAAGGTGCACTTGCTAACAAGGGTGAAAGGTATTTGGAATAAAAGGTAAATATGATATACGTAGTTTTTACTATAAAAAGACACAACCGCCCCGTGGGTGGTCAGAGTGCCCTTGGCTGCCTTGCTGGTCAGATCTCAGCTGGGCAGAAAGAAAATTCTGTAGATAAGAAATAATAAACAATCTGAAGACTGAAAAACTGAAGAGTCCAGACTCGTCCTTTGAAGCGCGGGCTGCCTCAGAACCATCCTACACGTATCTGGGCAGAGACAGATAGCCGACCAGACAGGTGGGATCAATGGAGTGGTGATATTTTCTTTCTGTCACTCTTTCTGTCCCCTCACCTCTTCCCTCCCTCCCTTCCTCCCTTCCTCCCTTCCTCCCTTCCTCCCTTCCTCCCTTCCTCCCTTCCTCCCTTCCTCCCTTCCTCCCTTCCTCCCTTCCTCCCTTCCTTCCTTCCTTCCTTCCTTCCTTCCTTCCTTCCTTCCTTCCTTCCTTCCTTCCTTCCTTCCTTCCTTCCTTCCTTCCTTCCTTCCTTCCTTCCTTCCTTCCTTCCTTCCTTCCTTCCTTCCTTCCTCTGTCTCTTCCTCTGTCTCTCCTCTCTCTCTCATATTTACTATTAAATAAAAAACCATCCTATTGGCTTTAGCATATGGTCTCATTTGTACCTTAATTTGGGCAGAGGCATTTCCAAAAACTTTAAAAATTGGACCAAGACACCATCCCTGGAGGGATTTAAAAGTTGTGTAGATGTGGCTGTCAAAATCATTAGTTTGTCAGAGAGACCCCGAGAAAAGTTCCCAAGTCTGTTTTCCCAGCCCGGCGCTTAAAGAAGTAGTCAGAGTTCTTAATTTCTCGGTCTCAAGGTTGTTTATTTTATCTTATCTATAAAAAATTTTCTCCTGTCCTGCCGAGGTCAGCTCAGCAAGACAGTCCGAGGCACTCTGCCTGTCCCCGGGGTGGTGTTATGTCTTTATACTACAAACTACGTGTACAATGTTTACAATTACTTTCCAATACCCATCACCTATGCTAGACAGTGAGCTTCTACTCTAAACCAATCTGTAAGTGCCAACATCACAGCAGAAGATGGAGGCCAAGAAGAAGAAGGAGAAAGGCTGGACACACCCAGTTCCCTCCATCTTGTCTCCATAACCCCCCTGTAACAAAATCCCAAAATGCATAATTCACCCTATGATAACTTCACTAATATTCTACTTAAACTCTTGTGGCTTATTGATCTTCATAGAAGGTTGGTAATTTGCTCCATGGGCCATAATCAAACTCACAGAGGCATTTTGGGCTCTGTGCCAGGGTCTCCAAGCCCCCTGGCAAGGGTCTTGGCTGCTCAGGACAGCCAGAGGGATGTCCTGGGTCCCGACATCTCCCCCCTCTCTTTCCACCAAAAACACCCCTTTTGCAACTTTGTTCATGGCCCGCTGCATGCACACAAAGATGCATGGTAAGATGAGCAGAAGAACCACAAGCCTTATCAAAATGTAACAACCTTTAAAGGTACCTTCCACAATGGTGAAAGGTTAAAAAAATCCAACCACATCAACCATCCAGGATCTAGTGACCTCCCCAAGTTTGTTAACACTTCCTTGTAACTTTTTGATGTTTTCATAAATTGATTTTGAATGATCTGACATGTTCATGCAGCACATCCCTTCAAATTCTTCACACCTGTGTCCATGTGCCAGCAGCAAATAGTTACTTGCTGCTCTGTTTTGGAGAGTTGCTCGTCTTACTGCTGATGTCTGTTAGAATTTCACTGGGTGTAAGAGAAGCAGCTCAAGCATGCTTGCTCAGCCAGCAACCCATATGATCCAACTGAGTCAAGGCCACCCCTGATGCTGCATGTTGGTAACATCACAAAGGTGTTACCAACCTGTCCTGGGGCTACTGTATGGTGTGGTATCCCATTGTCTGGGTTTTTTTCTCTGCTCAGAAATGGTTCCTGCAGCTTTAAGCTAGGCCCAGAGAGACAGAGAGGGTGAAGCGAGGGAGAGAAGCAGCATGCAGTTTGTCTGCAGAAGTTTCACTTTAATCCCCTGGAATTCCTCTCTCTGAAACTGTGTTGCCTAGCACAAACAGTGAGAGAGAAATAAAGCTCTCAGTCCTCTCCGAGTTCTCAGCTTTTGCAGAGAGAGAGAGAGGGGGTTTTTCTTTGCTTTTTTCACTGGTTTTCCCTGTTAGTTACAGCAAGAAAGGTTTTCCCAGGACTATGTCTTTTTTTTCTGGAACTGTTCAGCCATGGTCCAGACCAAAAACCCAGAATAACACTAGGAGCTCATGCCTGTTGTGAGAGACAACAGCTCACTTTGAAAATTTAAAGAGATTTATTAAACCTTAACAAAAATACAACAAAGGACTACATAAGGAAAAAGCTGCAGTGCTGGGAACTGCCCCTCATGCATACCACACAACCAGTTCATGTTCAAGATAGATGCTCAGTCTTTTATACCCCTGGGGGTTGCATCAGCTAACCCTGGCCCCTCCCAAAGTCTGTCAGTCAACTCTTCTTTGCCATTTATTGGTGGAAACTACTTTCTTGTAAATTGATTGGAGGTCAGGTGTTGCCATGCCGCACCCCTTAAGCAACAAGCTTTTCCATTCCCAACTGCCCCATGCAAGGGGCACATGTGCACGCCTTGTTTCTACCTGTCCTAGACAATCCAGGCTGTTTGATGGCAATAATACAGGGGAGGAAAGGGGAACTAGGGGAGAACAGAGGACATCTAAATTACAATAACATAACTATACATCACTAAGGCTTTTCTTAATATTCACACAATAGTTATCTTTTAATTGCGAGAGCCAATCATCTCATTATCCATCTATAACACCTGTGCCCCACTGGGAGCCCGGGACGCTGCATTCCAGCGCCAGAAGGATTGAGAGAGATTGAGCAAGGCTGAGGCACACCCATGGAGGACTCTCTCTGAACTACAGAAGGACTGTCTCTGAATTTACCATCTCTTCAGAGCAATGAGAGGCTTCATTATTTAGTATAATTCATTTTTTCATGCTTGTGAATACTTTGCTTGTTAAATAAACAGGTTTTTTTCCACTTTTCTCCAAGGATATTTTCTCCCGAAACAGTTGGGGGAGGGATGACTGGAATTGGCCTTTTGGAGGAGACTCCTTTGGGAAGTTTCCTCCCAAATTTGTCTCAAACTAGGAAACAACCTCTCTCATTGGCCCAGTTTTGGCCAGCAGCATGTCCATCTTCAGAGCCATCAAGAATTGGCTCTGCTGGACATGGTGGAAGCTTCCAGCAGCTTTTCATAGGAGCCACCTCTGTGGCCCCCCAGTACCAAAAACTAGGCTGTGCAAAACCAATACACCAAAGTGCTTCCAAATGTTGACTTTATTTTAAAGGTGATAGAGTGATGGGAAGGCAGAGATGTGAGTCCACAACCTCGACGCAAACCATCATCGCTTTAGTACTGCCAGGCCAGGAGGAAGGATGATGGGGACACGACCAAGCGGCTGGCTTTTCATTTTTAAAAGGTAATTGTGGATATCGGGAAAGGGTGAATGGGTGTGTTTTGAAAGAGATTTCCTTGCTAGCAAGCCCCATGCTTGTGAGAGACTGGAAAGATTGATGTCTTGAGATATATTGGGATGCATATGTGTGGGGAAGGGCAGGCTGGGCCTTGCCCTGGCAAGGCAGTGCACTGCCCCCAACGACCCACCCCTGAGCTTTGTATCTCAGTCCCACAGTGGCTGCCAATCATGGTGCACAGGTGGCAGTGCTTCACACTACCCTAACTCAAATCCTGAGTGGCCAAATAACCAGAGGTCCCTCCTGGGAGAAGGGGCCATGAAGGCCAAAGGGTATTTAGGCTGAACATGAGACCATGATGTTTGTCTGGGCCCTACCTTTTCTTGGAGTTTCTATCATCATTGGAACCCAGGAGTTGGCAGGTATACATGTACTTTTTGTGAAAAATGCATATTTATGATTGGTTTTTCGCAAATATTAAAATGAATATTATATGTGTTATGTTAGAAAGTTATGCTGTATTAATTTTCTTAAGTAGTGTGTTAAATATACTTTTAGGTTATAACATAATGTTAAAATAGAAACTATGCTATGTAAAATACTTTTTAACTAGCTCAAGAAAGAGATGAGATAATAAAAAAATTCTTCACACAGATAACAGCAACAAGACACTAAGATCCCAAAAGAGAGGAATTATTGCTCCCTTATCGGAAAAGACAAACTTTCTTCCACCTCCTTCTCGTCTTTGAGGCACCAACAGGATTAAGGAGAAGTTGACAACAACCAGAGAACACCCTTTGTTTGAAAAGAATTTTTGAATCATGTATGAGATATATGAATATGCAACTGTTAGCGTTCAGGAACACATAATCACGGAATGATTATATGCGGGTGCTTTTATTAAAGAACTCTGGGTGTCAGGGGACACAGACCCAAATCTGACGCCGACATAGTTTCAGGCTAAACATGTTTTATAGTCTATCATTATATAACTTACATATTAATTATTAAACTTACATTGTTCTATTGTATACATTGATTTCATCCAAGCATGGATTTCTCGTGACCCCCTTCAAACCTCTAACATAGTTTCTCATGATTCTTTAAACAATAATTATATCTAATCACATCTAACAATTATATAATTTATCATCTACTGACTACACAGGTGCAGTTTCACATGATCTAGCAAATACAAGGCCTAACATTTCCCAGGGCCTACCTTTAACATTTTCTCAGGGCCTACTAAGCCTAACTTTCTTTCTAGCTCTCCGAATTTTCTGTGATTTTAAAATCTTTTACTATCACAACAGGCTATTGCTTTTAAGGGTTAATCCTTTGTTAGCGAGCTCTGCTTTCAAGAGGAAAGCATCCCAATGTTTGTAATTATTTGCTTTTATTGTCCTTTATTGTCCTAACTCTGATTGCCCAAATTCTTATTGCTCTAATTTGTATTACTATTTTAAAAACCACTTTATTACTATTAAACTATTAAAATTTTAAAACAAGTGATTGGTGTTTTTCAAACTTTTCTATATATTTTCTGTCTTTTTCTCTTTCTTCTTCTAATTCCCTCTTCCTGGAATTTCTTGAGTAACTTGAAATCAAATAGCCTTAAAGTTTGCTAAGTTGAATGAGCCAAGTTACTGCTGTGAGAAGTGTTTTATGTTGATTGAATGTTGTGCTAAACCTTTTGCCAAAGTTGTCTGATTTTCTTAAGTTGCCATTAAAGTCTTTGGTGTTATTTTGACCTCTTGAGAATATCTTTTTGGTGTTTCTCCTGGGTGTCTAACTCAGAGTACATGAACCATTGTAAGCCCTTTTAAAAGGATCACCAAGTGAGCTGTTTGGGGCCTTACAATGCTCTGCAGATGAGGAGCAATGTCCAGTGAGAGGCTGTATTACCAGTTACCTCATGCCACAGCCTGGGCAGATTCGCTGGTCCAGGCTATGTGTACGTGCAAAGCCGCTGTCACAGTATTCCTATTAAAAAAAAAAAAAAAGAAAAGAAAAAAAAGCTTTAAAGCGCATTTTAAAGCAAATCAGTGAAAACCAATGTCAATTAAATGCTTTGCTTAAACAATCTCAGTGATTTCATATTTGAAACCTTAATGGTCATAATCCAGATTGATCCTAAGGGATCTCCAGCACTTTGCCTACCATGGATGGTGGAACTCAATGAGGCTCCAGTGTCTTCAATGGAAATATGGTAATTTATGCTACCCAGAGGTTTCCTTGAGAAATGAAAACAGTTTGATTTCTATTGAGGAACGGGGCTGGATGTAGCTAAGACGATATTGAACAGGTGTACATGTACATATACACATTGTATATGTAGCTATATGGCAGAATTTTGCTACACTATATGGCTTCATTGGTGAAGCTCTTAGGGAAAGAGCTGCATCCTGATGTCCCCTCTTCCCTCAGTATATCTGCTCCAGCAGGGATTGCTATCAGCTCTGCAAATGCAGACACCTATAGGCGAAGCTGGCCCTATAGCTCCCAGTCCTTCTTGATCCACAGTTCCCAGTCTTTTTTGACTGCAACTTCATAGTGACACAAGAGCAAAAACAAAAACATGGCAAAACTTCTTCACAAACTTTGAATTGAACCTGTATTTTGCTTAGAAACCATTTACCTTTTCCCACTGTGTCTGATTCTCAGTCTGATAGAAGAAGATGAAGCCAGACAGAACCCTTACCTGTGCAATATTTTGCTTGGTGGGAGAGAAAGATATTTTCCAAGGGTGACAGATTAGTATGTGGAAGGCTTGGTGGCAAGGCACCAGCGGAATGCTGTAAGGCTAAATGCATTAAATCCTCCTCTAACTCCCAAAACAAAACCACGACCAGCTCATGTGAGATGACCACCATTTCTAGCACTGAAGATCAGGGGCCAAGAACCTTGTCTTGTCCTTGAAGCCACTAGCGAGGAAGGAATGACACCATCTCCTGCTCCTCAGTTTACGCACTGCAAATGGAGTGCATGCTCATCTTCCTCCTTGAACCCCCACCTATATAAAAACTTAATGTATCACTTCATTACTAGTTCAAATGGCATATGCCTGAAGGCAGTATCCTGGTCATAGAATACTAACATGGTTTCAGTTGGAAGGGACCTTCAAGACCATCTAGTTCCAACCCCCCTGCCATGGGACAGGGACACTTTCCAGTAGACCAGGTCACTTAACTTGCTTCAGTCCTCCTTTCCTCTTCATTGGGAAAGATTTTTGAGTCTGCTTTAGCTTGCCTGTGTGCAGGGCTGGGACTGGGTGAGGGCAGCTAAAATAAATGATCATAGGATAAATCCTAAACACAAATGGATAATAATAATAAAAGGCATTATGTGCATCAAAAAGCCACTTTGCAGAAGTTGATGGGTTGGTGCAGTTTTACTTGAGGTACCTCTCCCACATTTGGGCAGCTGAAGCTAGGTGAGATGAAGCCCTCCAGGGACATTCAGACCACATGGGGCTTTTGAACATCTACTTTACATGTGTCACCATCCCCAATGCCGAAAAACCTTTTCAGCACCCCAGAAAAAACTTGAGATAAGTAGTAAAAACCTAAGTGACACAAATACAATCTGCTGGGGGATGAAAGGGAGGTGGTGGAGAGCATCTGGGAAGACACAGACTTTAGTGATGGCTGCAGACATAAGCCTGACTCCCACTACGATCACTCTACACATCCTCACATCATTCACAGCCCCAATTCAGTTGCTACATACCACTTTTGAAATGCCTTCCCTGCCTTGTAATTTCTTGATGGGTTATTTTTACTTTGCTCTCACACAAAATGAGCTGTGACTCCTTGCTGTGTCTGCTCGCATCATCCCACCTGTGGATGGACTAAGGACAACCAAGCAAAATGACTTTTGTAACCAGCATTTCAACCTCCAAGCATTGATAACCCTCTGCTCAGATCACTTGTTTCCATTTCCACAATCTAGAAAGTTATCCTTAGCCAGGAATAAGAAATTTAGCAGAAGCTCCCTGGTCTAGGTGGAAACACTCTCATTTGCTCTACAAAGCTGTGGATCAGGCCACAGCTCCTTGCAGCATATCAAATTGATAGTGAAAGGCAAATTAGACATTTTGCTTCTCCTAGATAGAAAAGAAAAATGCAGTTGATCTGATTTATCTTTCTGCTAATGTATTTAAAAAATGCTCCCAGGCTGAGGACTTTGCCAGCTGAGATTTCAGATGAAATGAGACTGTTTATGTCATTGCTGGAACCCTCTGTAAAGTGCTACTTTAGATGGGAAAGCTCACAAGACCATTAGGTATAATGGTCTTAGCTATATCAATAACTGTTAAAGCAGAGAGACACATACTCCCCAGGCAGGTGCAAAGGAAACCCCTTTATTGCAAAAACCAGGCCTTTTAAAGCAGTTAGGCCTTTATCAGTTACATAGTTTTAAGACATAACAAACATAATCCAATCAACCACCATACACCACGATTGGAACATGTGATGGTTATATAACTTGTTTTTCTACTTCTAATTCAGCTGAGTCACTTTCCCATAGTCCTTTTCTACTTAGCCAAAGTAGCAGACTGTAAGAGATGGTCTAAAGTTTCCCTCATTTGCCTCACGACCATTGCAAGGACAGAGACCGGGACCCTGAAAACCCTGACTGGAGTTCTGGCCTGGTTGAGGTGGATGCTCGCCAAGTGATTGCTTGCAGGTGTGTTTGCCTCCATGGTACACTGCTTCTAGCAGGGCCTGGTAAAGGAGCGACTCGCCCTATATGCTTTCACCTGCTTCATGACAATAGCCCATGAATTTCCCCACCTCTTAGCCAAATGAACTTTCTGGGGTAACTTTGGTGATCTCCCACAGAAAATCCCTCATCTGCCTTGTGACCACCATGATGGACGGAGATTGAAGCTCCCTCCCAAGGACTGAGACCAAGACCCCTATATTTCTGACACAGGGGCGCTGGCCTGACTGAAGTGGAACACTGCCAAGTGTTGCCTACAGATGTGTTCGCTGGAACAATGTAAGATCCGCGTCTCTCGGGCTGTTGTTTGAGTCCACTCCGGCTAGCTATGGACCCTGGCCTACACGGTCTTACATGGACAAAAGCAAAAGATGAGAAACGCTCTTCTCCATGTGGGAACAAGTGTCCTGTTTATTAACTTGGGAAGGGACACCTCAGACTCTGGCGACCGCCCAGGTAGAAAAGAGACCGTTTCCTTCTTGCAGGGGACTTTTATACCCGAGGGAATGAGGGCAGGGGAAGAGGACTGTAGCCAATGGGATACCATTGAGGAGGAGTGAGGGGAGGGGTAACCAGGGGCCAGACCGCCAGGGGGTATAGGGCACAGTGGTGGATGAGGGAGAGACCATGTGATGGGAGAAGGGAAATAACAATCTACATGACATAACGTACTCAGTGCAAATTTCAAATCACCCAGTGCAAAACAACAACTAAATAAACTATTTAGTGCAATACAACACCTCCCCCTTTTCTGTTAAAAAGAAAAATAAAAGGAAATGCATCGGACGATTTCTGCTGCAGATTATGAATTTCTCCACCACTCATGATTCACGGGCCTGTCAATTTGCTTTAGGTCCACAAACTCTGTGCGGTTAACTTCTGAGGTAGTGGAGACTAAACCATTGATAGCCTTTAAAATTATGCGACGTAGAATCCCGAACGCTAACATGACTAGAAAAAAAAGAACAAAAAACAACAGAATTGTTCTAATTATAGAAGTCCACCACCCCGAGAGTCCCCAATCCTTGAACAGTCTGCTGAACCAGTCCTCGGATTCCTGCTGGACTTGTCCAATCAGGCTTTTAATGATCAGGCTTTTCACTTCTCAGAGAGCCGCATCAACGCTGGGTGCTTTTGATGCTAGGTTCAAGCAGCACAGTCCTTCAAATTCATGGCACTCGTGTCCATGCAGCAGCAGGAGGAAATCTATCTATGGCTGCACGATTTTGGAGTGTGGCCTGCCTGGTAATCTCCTCGTCTGCTAGGAGGGAGCGGATGACCGTGGATGTCAAGTTTGCCTGTTTGACTACCCAGCACTCTAGGTGGCCCAATTCACCTAGAACTTTGGCTGCTGCAACCCATGGAAGGAACAGGGATACAGCAACTCTTTTTTACTTGGCCCAATAGAAAATTTCTGCATCACAATTTGGGTCCAAATTGTCACCGCTTCTCTTTTGAATTTTGCTGAGTGAATTGTTCTTTTGAGTCCACTCGCCAATCATGGTTTGGTTGGGTGTCAACAGGGACAGCCGCCCGATGGTACATGGCCCTCCTAAAATCTGAGAAGGGATTCCTGCCCATGTCCGATCCCCATAAATTAAAAACAAACCTTTAGGGAGGCTATTGGGATGTGAACTGTACGGGTTATCTGCTGTGATAAGGCTTAAAACCTTACACCACCTTTTGACACTGAATTCCTCTCGATACTATATTATGTTGTTTAAAGTTTTGGTGTTGGAACGTGGGATAAAGAAGAAGTGTATGCAGTATGGTGCAGGGGAGGAGCCCAACAGCTCTAACTCTTGAGGCTCCTGAGCAGCTCTGGGTAACTTTGGCAGCCACTCTTCTATGGGATTCCTAATCATTACAGCTCGCTGGTGACAGGTATTGTGTGGTTGTGTGTGATTTGATTTGGGACTTGGGTGAGGTATAGGTATATCCAACTTGTCTGTAAACTCTCCAGCTTGCAATGGAATCCCTACCAGGCAGGTAGACATTGGGTCTTTCGCTGCTGCTGTGGACAAGCATATATTTTCACGTTGGAGCGTCTGTGTCAGGATCACCCAGATGCTTCGGCGTGGCTGGGGAACGATCTATGCAGCTGTCAGTCTGCTCAGCATGAACAGGATGACAACTCAGACAGGGCTCATCATGAGGTTAGGTGGGAGGTAGATTTTCTTTTCTGTGGGAATCTAGAACATCCCTCTGGCTGTCCAGGACGGCCAAGACCCCTACCATGGGGCTCAGAAGCCCTCACATGGAGCCCAAAACACCTGTGGTTTTGATTATGACCCATGGAGCAAATTACCAACCTTATATGAAGATCAGTAAGCCACAACAGTATAGGTAGAATGATAGCGAAGTTATCACGGGGTGGAAAAGTAGATTTTAGGGTTTTTGGTATGGGGATTCCAGAAGCAAGATAGAGGGAACTAGGTGTGGTGAGTTAGGACCTGCGTGCGGAAGATTTCGGGCTGTATGGTCAGTCAGGACATCCCCCCACCCTGTAGTTAGATCACTGCTCCGTGCCTGGCCGCACCCAGCCGGATGTGAGCAGAAGGAAATGACACAGGCTACCCAAGCCATAAAAACCCCTGAGACCCTTGAATAAACGCCATTTGCTGTCCACCACATTGGTGTCAGGAGCTTATGGACCGAGTGACCCTGGGCATTGGGCCACCGTGCCAGACTTAGAACCAGGTCGCCACGCCTAAAGGCAACATCAGGTGTGTCCAGCCTTTCTCCTTCTTCTTCTTCTTAGCCTCCATCTTCTGCTGTGATGTTGGCACTTACAGATTGGTTTGGAGTAGAAACTCACTGTCTAACATAGGTCATAGGTAGTAGAAAGTAATTGTAAACATTGTATATGTAGTTTTTAGTATAAAGACATAACACTATCCCGGGGGCAGGCAGTGTGCCTAGAACTGTCCTGCTGGACAGACCTCGACAGAGCAGGAGAAAATTTTTTATAGATAAGACACAATAAACAACCTTGAGACCGAGAAATGAAGAGCTCTGACTCCTTCTTCAAGCGCCGGGCTGGGAAAAGAGACTTTCTAACTTTTCTCAGGGTCACTCTGACAAGCTAAAGATCCCAAACGACACTTTTCTACAAAGGAAAACAAAATTAAAAAAAAAAAAAAACATATTCAAGTTCATGGGTCTGCTGGAATGCAGCTAACTCTTTTAGGAAGATTTTTCCTCATCTTTCTGGCAGTGTCTTCTCTTTGAGGTGACAGCTGCTTGCTTCTCATCCCTGTCTGCTGGACCTAGATTTCTGGGGACAAAAGGTTTTACCCACTTTTGGGGTATCCATCGAGGGCCTGAGGGGGTGGATACACACACGTAACCACTCCTCCAGATGACAAGTTCATAAGGACCCTTGGTTTCCCAAGTTTCTGGGTCCTTAATGAGAACTGGTGGACGCTGTGACAACTTAAGCCAATTGTTATTGTGGAAATGCAGTATTACTGGAGGATTCATGTTTTCAAATGAACAATTCAAAAAATTGATGGTAAACAGGGCTTTGCAGAGCTTTTTTGTGGTGTCATCCATGCTGCAGAACTGCTCTGCCTAGCCAGGACTTCTTTGAGTGTATGGTGGGCATGCTCGATCACAGCTTGACCTGTGGGGGAGTGGGGAATGCCTGTCTTATGCTCCACTCCCCACTGCTGGACAAACTCTAGGAACTCCTTGGAGGCATACGCTGGGCCATTGTCAGTCTTAATCTCCCTAGGGATCCCCAGTACTGAAAAGGCTTGCAGCGAGTGTGGTTTGGCATGCACAGCCCTTTCCCCTGTGCGGGCAGAGGCATAAACCGCACCTGAGTATGTATCTATGCTGACATGTACATATTTCATGCGACCAAAACTGGGAATGTGTGTGATGTCTGTCTGCCACACTTCGCAGCTCCCAAGGCCTTGGGGGTTAACCCCAACACCCAGTGATGGGACTGCCGGAAGCTGCCAATTGGGACAGGTGGCGACAATAGCTCGAGCCTGACTGCGTGTTAACTGGAACTGACGGATTAGACCTGGAATATTTTGATGGTATTGCTGGTGACTTAGCTTTGCCTGTTGAAAGATGTCCAGAAGGCATGCCATTTCTGCTGGGGCAGCAAGGGAATCTGCTTTGCGATTACCTTCTGCAACCTCACCTGGCAAATCAGTGTGTGACCTCACGTGCATCACATAGAATGGGTGCTCCTGCTGCGAAACTAAATAAATTAGTTTTGAGAGCAACCTGAAGAGATGCTCATTCTCGATGTCTTTGAGAACTGCCTGCTCCGCTCTGGACACTACTCCTGCCACATAGGCTGAATCGGTAACAAAGTTAATTTGCTCCGAGAACTTTTCAAAGGCTTTCATGACTGCGGCTAGTTCAGCGATCTGGGGCGACCCCTCCACAAACTCAACATCAGCTTCCCAATGCTGAGCCTGGGGATTTCTCCAAGTCATCACCAACTTGTGGGATGCCCCGGATGCATCAGTGAACACTGTAAGCGCCTTGAATGGCCTATGACTCATCTCAGGAGCAATGAGGTGGAATTTCTCATTAAACAGCTTGTGTGATGGGGCGTAGACTGATACCTGTCCACTGTAGCTGTCCAGAGATAGCTGGAGACTGGCATTGCTCTGGAGCAGGTGCTCGAGCATCTTCTTGGTCAATCTCTCAGGAGAGTTCCTTCCCTCCTTAGAAAGTTTGACTGGAAGGTGAATACACTGAAAGTCACAACCAGCTAGCTCACACAATCTTAACCTGGCCTTCTGGATCCGCTGAGCTATCTGCTCCTGTGGCTATGTGATGGTTTTGGATGGCTGATGGGAGAGGAAAACCCACTCTATGATTAAGAGTGAATCCTTCTGCCTTTCAATCCACTAGAATATCAACCCGTGTATGTGTGGTAACTTCCCCAAAACCATGAATTTGAAAGGCAGCTTGGGCTGATAATAATGAGCCTGCCTCTTGGCCAAAGCCTTCTGCACTTTTTGGAGGGTGGTTTTTGGCTCTGGGGTCAGTTCCCTGGGAGAAGCTTGCTCTCTCGCCCCTTTCAATAAATTGAGAAGGGGAGCTAGGTCCTCATGGGTGAGGCCTAGCCAAGGCCTGACCCAGTTTGAAGACCCACACAAGGAATGGAGATCTGCTAGGGTTTTGGGATCACTCTTAATTTCCCATTTCTGCGGAAGAATGGTTCGCACAGTGATTTCCAAGCCCAGGTACTTCCAAGGTGGCATCCTCTGAACCTTGTCTTCCTGCAGTTGGAATCCAGCAGAGGTTAAAACTTTAACTACTAGGTCAAGTGTGTCTTGGAGTATTATGTCATTGGGGGCACACACAAGCACATCATCCATGTAGTGTCAGATGATTGCCTCTTTTTTCTGGGCGCACACTGGGGACAGCAATGAAGCCACATACGACTGGCAGATTGGTGGTGAGCATTTCATGCCCGGAGGCAGTACGCTCCAGTGGTAGCGCTTCATTGGGGCTTCTTGATTGATGGTAGGAACCGAGAAGGCAAACCGTGGTGCATCTTCCAGCTGTAGGGGAATATGGAAGAAACAGTCCTTGATGTCTAGGACAGCCAATTGACAATTTTGGGGGAGCATCGTTGGGGAGGGCATCCCTGGTTGAAGACACCCCAGGTCCTCAATTTCCTTGTTTATTTCTCTTAAATCATGGAGGAGATGACACTTATCCTTCTCTGTCTTTTTTAGTATGAAGACCAGGGAATTCCAGGGGCTAGTTGTCTCTTCGATGTGTCCTTCAGCCAATTGTTCTTCCACAAGCTCCTCAAGCACCTCAAACTTTTCCTTACTGAGTGGCCACTGTTGTACCCAGACTGGATCATTATCTAGCCATGTTAATTTGTGGGCAGAGCACTCCACAGTGGCGGCTTCTAAAAATCTTGGGGTGTCTTAGGGATGACCAATTTGACCTCCCACTGCAACATGGTGTCTCTACCCCACAAGGGAGCTTTGTAATCAGTGACAAACAGGCGGACACTGGCCAATTTTCCATCTGGTCCCTCAATTTGCACAATGCTTTTTGATATCTTTGCCAATGTGACTCCTCCTACACCTTGGATTTTACCAGCCACGGGCTGCAAATCCCAATGTGACAGCCACAACCTTTCAGGTATGATTATCACATCTGCCCTGGTATCAAGCAACCCTTCCACGTGGAGATGTTCTGTTCCACGCATTAGGTTGCATCCCATAATGGGTTTATCCTCACCAACCACTTCTGCCCAGTATACACCTGGTGCTTTGTCATCTACTGAAATTTCTGCAGGAACGGGAATAGCCTGGGTGATGATTTGCCCCTTGGCCAAATAGAACAGTGGCTGTTGACAGCGCGCCAGGAGAATGAGGTTAGGTATGTCCCCTCTGATGGTCATGGGAGCCACCTCAATCTCCATGGGGGTGTGTGCAGTGACCCCAATAACAATGTACTCACTGTCCAATCTTGTGTGATCTTTTTGTAAAGTTCTGCAAGTCCTCTGTCAGGTCCACTCCAATGACCGTCCACTGGGTAGACCTGAAAACAAAAACTTTGGTGGTCACAAGCTTGAAATGCTTGTGAGGATTTTGTCCTGTATACAGTTATTTTGCTTTCCCTCACCCCACTTCCCTTCCTCCCCCTTTTCTGTTTTGAGGGAGGTTTTCTCCTTAGGGAATCCCGCTACATTTATGTTGTGGCACGGGGCGTGTGCGCGCTCATGTCCTAGTTTTTTGGTGTGAAGGGTGTCCTTTGTTGCTGGCTTTGAGGGCAGTCTTGGGTAAAGTGTCCTGTTTTTTTGCATCTGATCCAAATGACATGTTGAAGTTGCTCTGGTGACATCTGTTGCCTCCTCACTCCTGGAAACACAACTGCCACAGTCTCTGGGCTTGTCGGCCTTGACCACGCCTCCCTTGTAGCACACAGTTCTGCCTTCCTAGCACATGTTTCGATCATCTCTGCCAGTGTAGGTGGGGGATTGAGAGGCAGTCCCTGGAGCACCCTGCTGCAGACTTCATTGGCATTCCTCTGTGCCATCTCTTTCACTATCTCCACTTGTGTCTTGGGGGGGTCTCGTATTCGTCTCTCAACCTGTGAACAGAGCCAGTCGACAAACTGCAAGACACTTTCTGAAGGAGACTCTTTAATGTCAAGGAAATTACCACTAGCTTCAACAGTTGTTAGCTGGTTAAAAGCCTTATCTGCAGCGTTTGAAACCTTATCTAGAATGAATTTTGACAACACCCGAGCTTGGTCCTCAGGCTTAGCCCACTCCCCCTCGCCGCAGAGATGTTCAGAAGTGATATTATTATTTTTTAAATCCTTGGCACCCTGAGGGGTTTGCTTAAGTTCCTCCAAGATATCCCTGAGAGATATCTTCCAGGAGCTTTCCCATAGATCAAACTCTGACTGGGTAAGCAGGCACCAGAAAAGATCTAGGAGGTCAGTAGGAACAAATCCAAGGGATGTTAAGGTAGCTCTCATCATGCTTCCAAAAATTTCGCTATTTCTCCCAAATTCTAACTGACTTTTACATAACTCGCGCTTTGTCTGATAGGAGAAGGGCTGGTAGGTTCTAGGGCTGCTTCTACCATCTGTGTATTGAACAGGGGCTACCAAGGGAATTACTTCTTTCTCTCGGTTTTGAACCCCAGGGTTTTCCCTTTTAGCCCCACCCCTGTGGGACCCGGCAGGGGGACCATCCCCTCCTCCAGTTCCACCCTAATGGGAACAAGACAAGGGAATAACCCCCACCTCAGCCCCACTCCCTTGGGAAGCAGGTAGGGAAACACCCCTCACCCCACCACCTTGGGGACTGGGAAGGGGTACCCCCCCTGCCTCTGCTCCCCCCACCCCGGCGCCTTAGTAACTGGGAGGGGGACATCCCCTCCCCCTGCCCCACCCCCGTGGGAACCAGGCAAGGGCCCAACCCCCTAGCCCTCAGCCCCACCCTCTTGGGACCAGGGCAAGGGGGCGTGGGAAACAGGAACAGGCAAGGGGGAGGGGCAACTGTGGGAACCAGGGGCAGGGTTGCAGGGTGACATCATGGAGGGCGGGGACATGAAGGGAGGGGGTGGAGTGTCCAAGGGAAGGAAGGGGTTGGGTGACTGGAAGGGCTTGGGGGAGGGGACATGTGGGCAAAAGCGATTGTGGGGAGAAGAGGCGTAAGTTGAGGGCTCAAACACGTGGATGCCGCCATTTTGGCCTCCAACCATGCAGTCATCCGTTTCCTGAATGCCAACCATGTGATTGTAGCCATTTTGGGGATAAAGGGGGGTGAGAACGCGAAATCAGGGTAACAGGAACTAGGTTACAGGGGTGTAGGGAAGGTGCTCTGTCAGCCTGCGCACAACTGCCAGAGCCAGGGTACTGAGAGGGAGGTGGGAGGCCAGGGAAAAAGTGGCAGTGGCAGGTACCCTGTGATTTCTGGAGAACCTCGCTCATCTCTCTCAGTTCGGGGGCAGAGGGTTTGGGAGGAGGGGTAGGAGAAGCTGCGGGAGGGGAGATTTGCTCTGGCTGTCCTTTCATATCCCTCTTTAGCACTTAATTCCGAATCACAAGGAACACCGGGAAAAACTGAGACACTGTCCCATCTCCTTGTTCCACTTTCGCTGTTAACAACTCTCCAATTTTGTCCCAGACAGAGACAGAATTAACCTTCTGCTGGGTAAACTGAGGGAAATGAAAAGAGATCCAGTGAACAAACTGTTTCAAAACTGCTTTGGAAACCGTAATGTTTCCACTACTTAGGGTATCTAAAACTAGGATGTAAATGCTTCTCTGTGTTGCAGAAAACTTTGCACCCATTCTGATGCTGTTTGCTCTCTCCAGCACTCAATCTACCTTCCTTACAGCCAGCACAAACAAAAACTGAAAGCACTGAGTCCACAGCCAATCCGAGAAAGAATCCGGGCAGCCTCTCTCCACCTCCTCTCCTGGGGAGAGACGAAACTGCTTGTGTGCAAACCGCTCGGCTTTTAAAATGGTGGGCAGCAGCTGCCGACTCCCCTGCGCCATGTGGCCGACACGCGGGTGCTCAGAGCAGCCCGCGCCAGTCCGCCGCCACTTGCCAGGGTCCGTCGCTGCCTGGGCACGACCGCTCACGGCAAAAACACAAGCTGTAGCTACTCCCCCACCGCCCGAACTTTCACCGCGCCGAAATCCGCCCATGCCACCGAGATTATCACGAAACTCACCTGCACCACTGAATCATGCCGCGCGCAACGGTGCCGCCGTTTCTCAGAGCCGCATGCCGAGGGAACCCGACCGATGTGTAATAAGTAGCAATATGTTTGTTCATTAATTAAATTAACAGCTGAATAATTCTTACAATATAAAAGCAATAGCTAAATAGTTAAAACTGCTCGTGACTGTAACAAAAGCCGACCTGGCAAGAATTGCTTAGCTTGCAGAAAATGTATAGTGCTTTGGAAACATATGGTTATAGTTATGTCCTATAAGGAAAAGTCCACCCAGTGAACAAAGCAGAGCCCCCCCCTCTCCTTCAAGACCACCAGAACAGGATACGACATCCCGAGAGGAGAAGAAATAAAAGACCAGCCCCAGAAAGGGGGGTTGCGGACTTTCGAGAACAGACTTCTATCAGTCCCCCCCCAGCACTGAACTTTTGCTTGTCACTGCTTACTTTATAATCGAATAAATTCTGATTGGAAAAAGAAATTTACATGGTAAGATGTTGTAAGTGTTCAGAGGGGTTCTAGATGGATGGAGGAGACAAGCTCTTGATTCCATGATCAGAAGGCTATATTTATTATATTATGATATATATATAACATTATAACTATGCTACATAAAGATAGAAAGGCAGGGAGCTTCTTCTGAAGCTGCTAAGCTAGTAGAGAGACAGAAAGGAATGAATAACAATGTCTGTGTCCCAGCACAGAGCGATAGTAGTCCCTGTGTGAATGGTCAGCAGATCCAAACATCTGCTGACCATCCAACCACAGGTGAATCTGCTGCATTCCACAGTAGCAGATAATAATTGTTTACATTTGCTGGTAAGCCTGTGAGCTCCAGCAAGGAGAAATCCTAAGAAAGGATTTCTTAAGAAGAATGGCTGTGACAGTAAGATTCTTCTTTATAACAAATGGTGCCGTGACTCAGATCCAGGAAACGGGGCCCAGAGACTTCAGGGAGGCGCCCCCACCCCTTTTGGTGGGCTCCGGAGATCCTTGGGCCACCCGGTAACCTGGACCTGGCGAACCTAAATTCAGTGAGCAAGCAAAAGAGTATACCGGTAACCCTGTAAACTTTGTGCATGAAGATCCGAGTGAAGATGCAGGACGCGTGAGTATAGGGGTGAACCGCTCGGTTGGGGTTGGAATCCCAGGGCACGGTGAATGAGACGTCCAACTGCGGACAAAGTGAAAAGGACCCTCTAGTAGGGCGGTTCTCATAGCCCGTGAGAGAGCGAGCCTTGACTGAGGGGTTGTGTGTGTGTGGAGGTGCCTTGGAAGATGGGGCAGAAGGAAAGCAAGCCTTCTGATCCTATGGGGGAGGGCCCCCAGTTACCCTCAATACCAAAGGATAGTCCATTAGGATTAATGCTTAAGTATTGGGATGATTTTCCCTCCAGAAAGGGGAAGGATAAAGCAAAAATGATAAATTATTGCATGGTAGTATGGGGCGGTAAGAAACTGGAGTCAGGAAATGTATATTGGCCCGTTTTCGGATCCTCCGAGGATGGAGTCTGTCAAGCCCTGAACAGCTAGATGAATTCCAAAGAGCCAGTGAACCTGGAAGAGAGCGCTCATGCTAAATTATGGTTAGTAGGAAGTAATGAGAAAATGACTAGATTGTTCCCCCTTAAGGGAAGTCAAGGGGAGGAAGACAGAAAGAAAGTCTCGACTAGAGGAAGACATTCCTATTTACCCTCCCCCGTATGTACCACCACCAGCCCCTCCCGTACCCCTTCCAAATGTACCTCCAGCATCTACTCCTAATAAACAGCAGGTCACAAACTCCCCGGATTGCAGGAGGCGTACTCAGAGTCAGATGAGGACAGTAATTGAGGAAGGAGAGAGCAGTGGGTTGTTCCCTCTCAGGGAAATAGCATTAGGAGGACCTCAAGCTGGGATGGGGTTTGTCACTGTCCCGTTAAACTCGGGAGATGTCCGTGAGTTTAAGAAAGAGATGGGAAAATTATTAGAAGACCCTATAGGAGTGGCAGAAAGGGTGGATCACTTCATAGGGCCAAACATATATACTTGGGTGGAAATGCAGTCGATTTTAGGCATCCTATTTGCAACAGAGGAAAGAGGGATGATCAGAAGAGCTGGCATGAAGATTTGGGACACCCAGCATGTTCAAGGTCCTGCGGCTGATGTGAAATGGCCCTTACAAAATCCCAATTGGAACAATCAGGACCCCAACCATCGTGGTCATATGCAGGACTTAAGAACCATCACAATCCAGGACATACGAGAGGCTGTGCCGCGGGGACAAATTATAAGCAAGGCATTCAAAGAGTGCCAAGGAAAAGACGAGACTCCCACTGAATGGTTGGAAAGATTAAAGAAAAGCTTTCAATTATACTTGGGGGTGGATCCAGACACGTCAATGGGGCAAGCACTCCTGAAAACACAGTTTGTAGCCAAATCATGGGATGACATTCAAAAGAAGCTAGAAAAGTTAGAGGATTGGCAGGACAGAGGACTTGATGAATTGCTTAGGGAGGCCCAGAAGGTATATGTTAGATGGGAGGAGGAGGCACATAAAAGGCAAGTTCAGATGATGGTGGCAGCAGTCAGGGAGGGACAGCGAAACAACCCTGACGAGGTGAACGGGAGACTTGCTCATCCTCTAATGCAGCCAAATCTCAACTTTATTGATTAACAGCAATACTTTTATAATCACAGTAATAAGGCTCATGCATATTGCAAAATTATAGCTCCCTATTGGTCAGCTATAAAAAGTCAATCCCACCTTTTCTCAAGATGTTTGTGGCTTCTTTTTTACCTCCTGTTATCACATAATTTATAAAACAACTTCTTGCTCAAAGAAACCATGTCCTTGAATTAGGCAGCTGTGGCTTACTCAGATGCTTTTTCTCACGTTACTTTTCCCATGGACTATGTCTCAGTAAAAAAAACTGTCCACACAACCCTTCACCACGGGAAAGAAATGGCATGAGGAGAGGTCCCCAGGATATAGGAGGGCCCCCAACTGGAGGGAGAGAAGGAGCAGTGTGCTGCTATTGTTGTGGGAAAGGACATATGAAGAGGGAATATCGAAAGAGGCTTAGGCATGAGAAAATGTGTAAAGAGGATTAGGGAGGTCAAGGGCTCTATCTATTAGGGACCCAAATGTCATTGGAGCCCTTGGTAAAACTCAGAGTGGGTCCTCAGCAAACCCCATAACCATCCTTGTAGATACAGGGGCTGAGAGATCAACAGTTCAATCTTTGCCCCCAGGATGCAAGATCTCATCTTCCACAGTACAGGTTATTGGGGCGAGGGGAGAACCTTTCAAGGTTCCTGTAATCAAAGATGTTTTAATAGAATCAGAGAAGAAAATGGTGGTGGGATCACTGTTATCAGTCCCCGATGCTGATTGCAATTTATTAGGAAGAGATTTAATGATGGAATTAGGGATAAATATAAATATTGAAGAAAAACAGTTGAAAGTCAAGTTGTGCCCCTTACGGGTCATTGACGAAGAGAAAATCAACCCAGAAGTCTGGTATACCCTTGATACAGTAGGAAGATTAAATATAGAGTCCTTCACAGTCAAAATTCAAAACCCAGAAATCCCAGTAAGAATAAAACAATATCCCATGTCAGATGAGGGGCAAAGGGGACTAAAACCAGAGGTAGAACGGTTTATACAAGGGCTCCTGGAACCTTGCATGTCTCCCTTCAACACCCCCATCCTGCCTGTAAAGAAACCAGATGGAAAATACCGACTCGTTCATGATTTAAGGGAAATAAATAAGAGAACCATTGCCCGGTTTCCTGTAGTAGCAAACCCCCATACATTGCTCAGTCAATTGAAACCAGATGATCAGTGGTATAGTGTTATAGATTTAAAAGACGCCTTTTGGGCATGTCCCTTAAAGGAAGAATGTAGAGATTATTTTGCATTTGAATGGGAAGATATTGATACCCACTGAAAGCAACAATTAAGGTGGATCGTTCTTCCCCAGGGACACACTGAATCTCCAAATTTATTTGGGCAGGCACTAGAGCAAATAATGAGATCCTATACCCCGAACCAGGGAATAACTCTTGTTCAATATGTAGATGACTTATTAATTGCTGGAAAGAGCAAAGAATCAGTTAGGGAAGAGAGCATTAGGCTTCTAAACTTTTTAAGCATCCAGGGGCTGAAGGTGTCTAAAAGCAAACTGCAATTTGTAGAGGAAGAAGTAAAGTATCTAGGACACCAACTCAGTAAAGGAACTAAAACATTAGACCCAGGGAGCGTTAAGGGGATCCTCTCCCTTCCCTCCCCCAAGAAATAAGAGACAAATCAGGCAGCTATTGGGTCTCGTAGGATACTGCAGACAATGGATTGAAAACTTTAGTGGTAAGGTAAAATTTTTGTATGAAAAACTAACTGCTGAAGGTGTGATAAAATGGACTGAGAAGGATGATGAATCATTAGAACAACTAAAAGAGGAATTAGCTAACACCCCGGTGCTAAGCCTCCCAGATGTTAGGAGGCCTTTCTATTTGTTTGTTAACATAGAGGCAGGAGTAGCACTTGGGGTGCTGGCTCAGGACTGGGCTGGCAGTCGAAAACCAGTAGCATTTATTTCTAAACTACTAGACCCTGTAAGTAGGGGGTGGCCAACATGTTTACAGATTATAGTGGCAATGGCCCTCTTAGTGGAGGAAGCTCTCAAAATTACTTATGGAGGAGAACTGAAAGTCTGTACCCCCCATAACATACAGGCAGTATTGCAACAAAAGGCAGAAAAATGGATAACAGACGCAAGGCTCCTGAAATATGAGAGCATTTTACTCTCGTCTTCTCAGTTGAAACTTGAAACCACCTCTCTGCAAAACCCCGCAGAATTCCTGTTTGGAGATCCACAGGAGAATTTAACTCATGACTGCCTACATAGAATAGAAAAACAAACAAAAATTAGGCCAGACCTCGAAGAAGAAGAACTGGAAGAGGGAGAAAGGCTATTTGTGGATGCGTCCTCTAGGGTTGTCGAGGGAAAGCGAATCTCTGGATATGTGGTTGTGGGAGGTAAAAAATTTAGAAATAATAGAATCTGGACCTCTGAGTCCTAGTTGGTCAGCCCAGGCCTGTGAGTTATATGCAGTATTGCGGACCTTGAAACTTTTGGAAGCTAAAGTTGGGACCATCTAAACGGATTCAAAGTACGCCTTTGGAGTGGTACATACTTTTAGGGAAAATTTGGGAAGAAAGAGGGTTAATAAACTCCCGAGGAAAAGAATTAATACATCAGGAACTAATTACTCAGGTACTACAAGCTTTAAGAGGCCCAAAGAAAATAGCAATAGTACATGTTAAAGGACATCAAAAGGGCCTCTCCCATCTGACTAGAGGAAACAACACAGCAGACAGAGAAGCGAAGGAAGCTGCCCTCAGAAGATTCCAGGGTCAGGGAATAAAAAAAACCCACGAGATAATGAGAAAATTCATGTCCTGAGCTTCACAGCCCAGGAAAAGGAGAAATTAGATGAAATGGGAATAAAAGACACTGGGGGTATTTGGAAATTGCCAGACGATAGGGAGGTACTGCCAAAATCTATGGCCTGAAGAATAATGCAGCAACTGCATGACCAGACTCATTGGGAAACCCAAGCCTTAGTAGATCAATTTACTATTAAGTATATGTGTATAGGAATTTATGATATAGCAAAACAAGTAGTTAGGGGATGGATAACATGCCAAAGAGTTAATAGACATCAAGTTAGAGAAAGGATTCCAGGGGGAAGGGAATTAGCACACCGACCTTTTTCACATGTACAAATAGATTTTACTGAACTACCAAAAGTAGGGAGATACAAGTACTTATTGGTATTGGTAGATCATCTAACCCACTTTGTAGAAGCATACCCTACATCGCAGACTACTGCAAATGTGGTGATTAAAACCTTGTTAGAAGAAATAATCCCTAGGTATGGAATAGTAGAAATACTAGACTCTGATAGGGGCCCCCATTTTGCAAACAAGGTAATGAGAAAGGTAACCATGGCCTTAGGCACTAAATGGCAATATCACACCCCTTGGCATCCTCAAAGCTCAGGGAGGGTGGAAAGGGCAAATGGAGAAATCAAAAAGCAACTCACAAAACTCATGGTAGAAACTAAAATGTCTTGGGCCAGATGTTTACCCATGGCACTGCTAAACATTAGAACCCAACCCAGGACGGATGTAGGAATCTCTCCCTTTGAAATGCTTTATGGAATGCCTTATGACTTAGAACTCCTGGGAAACCATCCTTGTATACAAGATCGTCAAATTCAGGGTTACATACAACAGTTAATGAAATGGAGGGAAGAATTAAAATGAAAAGGGCTATTGGTACAAAGACCCCCTGTCACAGCCATTCTTTTTGAGAAATCCTTTCTTAGGATTTTCCTTGCTGGAGCTCAGAGGCTTACCAGCAAATGTAAACAATTATTATCTGCTGCTGTGGAATGCAGCAGGTTCACCTGTGGTTGGATGGTCAGCAGATGTTTGGATCTGCTGACCATTCACAGGCAGGACTGCTATCGCTCTGCTGAGACACAGAGCCTTGTTTATTCATTCCTTTCTAGCTCTCGCTTAGCTTAGCAGCTTCAGAAGAAGCTCTGCCTTTCTATCTTTATGTAATATAGTTACAATGTTAAATATATATCATAATATAATAAATATAGCCTTCTGATCATGGAATCAAGAGTCTGTCTCCTCCATCCATCTACAAACCCCTGCCACATCGGCAACAACCCCCCTTGGATGTAATGATGCATAGACTTAAACCCGCAGATAGAGTTCTAATTAAGACTTGGAAAGAGACAACCCTAACACCCCAATGGGAAGGTCCCTATGTTGTTCTGTTTACCACAGAAACAGCCATCTGAACTGCTGAAAAAGGCTGGACACATGCCAGTCGGGTGAAAGGACCCATCACTGCAGACACCCCTTGGGAGGTGACCAGTCGCCCCGGAGATCTACAGTTAACTCTTTGGAAGGCACAGAAACCTGCGCCCATGGGTAATGTGAATGACTGAATTAGGGGACAGAGAACTATACCGGCTGAGACTCTTGGTAAGAAAACCCCTACAGGAACTGGAACAGGAGTTAGAGTGTCCTCTACCGTGGAAAACCTGGAATGAACTGACACTTGCTCTTTCAGTAGTGGCTGAAGTGAGGCGAGAATTATTCAATTGCACCGAGTGTCTTAAATGTCAGGAATCTTCTTGCCAGGCGTGGGTAAAAATCTTTTGCGGGGGCTGTAAAGACAAATGGTGGATTTTCCAGTCACAATTGGTGGGAAGCACATGGTGTCTTACTTGTGATTGGGATTGGAGGAGAGCAAATCCATTAATAGCCTTAAGAGAATTTATAAAGATCCCTGGAGGGCAGGAGATCCCCGACAGAGAAGTAGCATCACTAGTTGAAAACCTAGAACAGAGAAGGAATTGGGCCCTAGCGTGGGAACTCCAACACCAATTGCATAGGATTACAAGCCAAAACCGGACAGTCCTATTAACTACCTTGTGTAAGAAGGGAATCCATGTTCCTCTGGTGTGGCAAGTGAGGCCTGACGAGTGGAATAACATGATTCGACACTATTACTGAGTTCATAAACAACAAAAACGTGAAGAACGTAGGGAAGAATGACGTAACTCTAGGAAAGCAGGAGAAAGACAATAAAGGCAGAGGGTGAACCCCAAGTAGGTGTGGGACTCAGGTCCTGTAAAGCTCGCTAGGGACAGCAGAGAGTCCATCATAAAACCTAAGAGATCCTTCGCCTGGAGGCCAGACAGACTGCCCTTAGGGGTAGGGGCAGGATTTTAGGAGATAGCCCAAATAATTCACCCCCTGAAGACTACCCCTGCTGCCAAGAAGATAATGATCCCTGGAGACCGACGCACCCGGGCTGGCAGGCGAGGCAGAGAGGTAAGGGATAGTGGGGGAGAGCAATGGGCCACAGGAACAGAAACGGAGCACAGGAAAGCTCCAGATAAAAGAGGTATGATTACGAAAGATGAAAGAAATTTGTTACTAGGAACCTGGCCTGATTGGCGAGCTACCTTAATTATTATAATCCTGAGCCTTCCAGCTGCATGGGGAAACCCCCTTCAGCCTTACAAAGGGAACCTGATCCCTGACTGGTCTCAGGCCTTTTTGCAATCGACCAGATCCATGGGGAATACCACAGGTTTAAATTTACTAACATTAGTACTGCGTGATGGTCTGCCGTACGCTAGACACGAATGGAAGAAGCAGAAAACCTGGCAGCTTCAAGGAGTAGTGGGAGAACAAATTAATATTGGATGTCAAATGGTTAATGGATCTGACTATACTAACGCGATTGCAATCAGTATTTCCATGACTCTGGAGGATAAACAAATAGATTGTGCATACCCAATTTCACGAGATTGCTGGCAAAACTTCACATTAACTCACACAGCAGAGGTAGTCTGCCTCTGGTCAAAGGATACACAGGGCCTTTCTTTTAAATTTATAATAGATGCTAAAACACACTCTACCGCCACTGAACCTCACACTATCACCACTCCACCTACACCACCAATCATACTCACCCCAAAAATTTTCAAAATAGGACCTTATATAATCAGGAAAACTGGTCAACAACAAATATTATTCAATCCAGCATGGTCCCTCAAACAGGTCGAACTGCTGATGCAAACCAATGTTTCAGACATCCAGCCAGCATGTTCTCCGTTTTTGCAAACATCCTTTGAAGGCTGGACCACTTGGCTCTGGAAACGCAGCTCTTTTAAAACAAGGAAACTTAGAGACGTGACCGGTGTTCTAGGTACAGGATTGGGAATTCTGAATAGTATTGACTCGGAAGTACTAATGAGCAAATTGGCTGCTATGACTAGAGATCTGTCCAAACTACAGCAACCACTGAAGTCATCTCTGTTAGCCTTGGGGACACACCAGTGGATGCTGTCAAACATTTTGCCAAGTTGGGAAAAAGTAAATGTGAACGATCACAAATTGGTGATTGATGCACTTAGCGCTACACAAAATAATGTTTCCTTAGCCCTCAGCTGTATCCAGGCACAACTGTGGATGCAGTCGGTCTCTGCCTCGATTATAAGAGAAGGCAAGGAAGGCACTTTCCCCACAGAAATTCGGAAAATAATCTGGGACAATGCCACTGAATTTGAAAGAGAATTCCAGTCCTGGTGGAAACTGGTGAATTTTACCTATAACGCTATTTCAAACACAGCTACTGCTTTTGTCCTAACCATACGAAATGCCTCTGTACATCCAGTTTTTCCTGTTATTGCATTAGGAGTAAACCATGACGGAGCTGTTCTCTATCCTATAGAACATAGAGGATGGGCCTGTCAGTTTGGAGATAAATGGCAAACTGTTGATTTGGAATCTTGCATTGTCCGAGAACAATTGGGGTTTATCTGTGAGGGTAATGTGATTATAGCTCAAGATATTTGTTTAGACACGGAGCAAAATATCTGTCAATTTGAGATCTGTCCTAACGAGGCTTCTAAACCAGTTCTTGTATATATAGGCAATGGGTGTGCGTGTTTTAGAACTATTTGTGATTCTGTGCTTATAGATAATATTGTGGTGAATACAAAAAATCACTCAAACTTCTGTACTTGTAACTTTACTAAGATTACAGGGTGTGACATTACTTATGAAGCTACAGTTACCTCTCACTACCTATTGCAATCCAACTACACACTGATTCATAAAGTACTACCCACCCCAATTGGGATGGGCAACACCCTAGTGAGACAACTGTTGCTCCATCAAGACCTGATCAAAATCCTCGAGAAAATCAAGGAGAGCGGACAGAAGACCCTGGTGACTGTTCATCATGACATAGGAAAAATACACCGAATTATAGAGAGGGTGAAGCAAAATGGCAAGTATAATTGGTGGGATACTCTCTTTGGGTGGACCCCCACTACCACAGGTGTCCTAAATAGTATATGCCATCCCATTGTTGTTCTTTTCATTCTGGTTGTGCTTGGTTTTATTCTGTTAGTAATTCTATATGTTATGAATTGGGATATGAAGAAAAAGCTAAGGAAATTAGCGCCTCTAATCAATGCACATAGTTTAACTGATGAAGCAGCTTATTTAACACTTGCTAGGAATGAACTAAAAAGATTTAATGAACAAAATTGGTAATAAAAGAGATGGGGGAATTGTAATAAGTAGCAATATGTTTGTTCATTAATTAAATTAATAGCTGAATAATTCTTACAATATAAAAGCAATAGCTAAATAGTTAAAACTGCTCGTGACTGTAACAATAGCCAACCTGGAAAGAATTGCTTAGCTTGCAGAAACGTATAGTGCTTTTGGAAACATATGGTTATAGTTATGTCCTATAAGGAAAAGTCCACCCAGCGAACAAAGCAGAGCCCCCCCTTCTCCTTCAAGACCACCAGAACAGGATATGACATCCCGAGAGGAGAAGAAATAAAAGACCAGCCCCAGAAAGGGAGGTTGCGGACTTTCGAGAGCAGAGTTCTCTCAGTTCTCCCCCCAGCACTGAACTTTTGCTTGTCACTGCTTGCTTGCTTTATAATCGAATAAATTCTGATTGGAAAAAGAAATTTACATGGTAAGATTCTTCTTTATAACAGATGGAACCATGCAGCCACCGGAACCGCGCGCAGGTGCTGCCACAGTGCCAGAGCCGCTCCACCAGCATTAGATTGCAAAAGAGACCCACAGGACACACAAACCCTCACTCTCGGGACTGGACCTTTCCCTGCATTGGGAGCTCACCCCCACCCTCTGGGCCCCCCCTCCCCCCGGGGTCCCACTACCACTCACGGGGAATACTCACCCCTCCTGGGGGCTTTGGTTGACTGGGACAGCTATAAAGAAGTTCTCGTCTGAAATCAGTCTGCCGGGGGCACGGCGGAGTCCCGATTCCTCACACTAGCCTTCTTGCCGACAAAACCATGAGGAAGAAGTCAGAGGAAGGTGAAAGTCCCAAAAGCTAATGTAATCCACTCATGTGAATTACCAGCTTCTTCGTGCTGTCTGACTGTCGTGGGAGACGACCACGTGTGGCGCCACCTGTAAGAATCCATGTCTCTCGGACTGTTGATTGAGTCTACTCTGGCTAGCTATGGACCCTGGCCCACATGGTCTTATGTGGATGAAAGCAAAAGATGAGAAATGCTCTTCTCCACATGGGAATGAGTGTCCTGTTTATTAGCTTGGGAAGGGAGGCCTCAGACTCTGGCGACCTCCCAGGTAGAAAAGAGACCATTTCCTTCTTGCAGGGTACTTTTATATCTGAGGGAATGGGGGCAGGGGAAGAGGACTGTAGCCAATGGGGTACCATTGAGGAGGGGTGAGGGGAGGAGTAACCAGGGGCCCAACCACCAGGGGGTATAGGGCACAGGGGTGGATGAGGGAGAGACCATGTGATGGGAGAAGGGAAATAACAATCTACATGACATAACATACTCAGTGCAAATTTCAAATCACCCAGTGAAAAACCACAACTAAATAAACTATTTAGTGCAATAGAACAGACCAAGACTGGTTTCCCATAGAAACCAGTCCTGAAACAATGGGTCCCGCTCACTGCTGAGATTGACTTATCCTGTTTCGGAACATGGACTGTCTGTATCTATTTTCAATAGACTTATTCTTCATTGTCATTTACCTGTTTCCCCCTCGGCTGAGGGCTATAATAGACCCCTGCGTTAACCAAGACTTTGAAATTCCAAAATTCTTCCCGACATGAAAAGGTGGATCTATTGGCTGGTCCATGAGGATTTTGTCTCTACATCTGGTAGCTATACCCCTTTCCCCTCTTTCTCTTCCTCTCTCTATCCTTTATTCTCCTTTCTAAGCCTTCTGCCACATTTGTTGTCGGCACTCAATAAAAGGTGCATTTGTTTTGATTGATACTGAAATCCCCTCCATGTTGTTTTTTGCACTCTGAGATCAGTTAATGAACCATCACGACTCCTGCTTGTTTTAGCGGATTGTGACACAGGCCTGGGCCATGATTTTACAAGGGTAGCAAGGCCCTCATTTTGTAAGGTTTTACCTATATGCAATATCTTCCCCTTCCTCTGTTTTTTGTGTAAAGGGTTCATGTACCCTAATGCCAAAAAAGTCTGGACCTGTAAGGCCACTATCCTATTAAGACTTTTACTGGTCATCTGCTGGACACAGGATAAGATACATGGAATACAGATCACAATCAATAAAAACTCATCTAATACGACCATGCCACTGACAGAGAGTTCTGCAGAAGAGGAAAACAAAAAGATAGTGTCCGATGCGATGTCCCCAAGAAGTGGAAGTAAATGGCTACTGTTCCAAAGCTCACATGGCTGGATTTCAGGGGCTGTGCTGTTTAGGCTGGAGGAAGTCCATTAGCTAGAAATGCTGTCTTTGACATTACTGAATATCCTTCTGGAAGCATGGATCAGGGAATTTCTGAAGAAGGTCAACAGCAACACAATAACATGATGGTGGGTGCAGTGGGACCACAAGGCCTCTGTTGGCAGGCTGCTTCCATAAGCCTTCAGACACAGCCATGTTCCTGGCAGTCCTACCCTTGCTCCTGCCTGGGCTTCAAGGGCTGGATGGTGATTAGGTCATTTTTCCTCTCACTGGTCCTCCTCTTCTCGGAGGCGATCGATTGTTTGTCCAGATGAGCAGGTAACCACTTTAGACCTGTTGGCAATAGAACACAGGGTACCGTCTCTCCTAGGTTAGTAAATCAACTCGGCCTTGCCATTGTATGCCCAATTTTGGATCCTTACGTAAAACTTTTAGAAACTGGTTCTGCACGTGCAAATCTTCAGAGCAGTATCGCTCTGCTGGGGATCAAAATTGATGATCTGCTTTCAAAATTTCTAGTGTAAATATTGCATTATCTAAATGTTCTTGAGGAGTCATATTCCCCTTTTTTGTTTTTCAACAACACTATGAACATGAAGGCAACATAAAAGTAAGACAATACATGTGGTAAAGCAATAAACTCACACCAAGCAGAAATAAGCAAGGGAATACACATAATCAGTAGCACACAAGAGAAAGAAAGTGATTTGGAACAATACATCATCAATTGCCTAAATACTGTCCCATCACCCAGAGTCTGCAATATCTGGTAAGCCCTGTTTCACAATGAGGACCTAGAGAACCATTCCTGGGAAAGGTTTCCAAGTTTACCTCAAAATGAGGTCCAGCTGTTATAAGCCCAAATCCGCAAGTCAAAGTGACCTGATTACATTTTTACTGCAGAAACACCTGGGTCTGTTGGCATACTGCTGACCAGCTAGAGCCAGGGCTTGGCCAGAGCCAAGGCCTTAACTGGAAGGGTCTCCCTACCATATCCTATAAGAAAGCCTCTTTTAACAGCAGTTGGAAAGGTTTCTTAGAATTATACATGTCTTGCAGATAGCTACACAACTGTATGTGAAAATTTGTAAAGCAGCTGGCTTTGTAATTTATCCTTAGCTAAGTAGCAAATGGTACCATGAACAAACTGCAAACGACCAAAGGAATGCATATGTGTAACGTTAAATAATATCTTATGGGTAACGCCCATTATAAGAAGTCAGTGAATTCACGCTATGACAATAACAGCATATCCAAAATCATTAATACAACAGCAGTAACTGTTCTAAGAAGTCGAGATATTTTTCCATACATCCATGCATATATGGCATTAAAGCAAAATAAAAGCAAGAAAGAAAGCACTAAACAGCTTGCAATTAATAACAGCCATAATTTGGAATTGTTACTCGTTCTTCCGTGTTGCCTATAGAAGATAAACCAGTAGAGTGTTATGAATAGTTATCCCAATTGACCAATGCAAAACATGTATACCCATAGACTCTTGGATGAAATCAAGGATCTAATAAACCACATCTTGACATATTTTTACACAACTTATTATCTTATATTCTTAAATAGCTGCTTACCAATTCTTCATCATAATTATTTCAGTTGATTCCCTCTTATCTCTATAACAAAAGAACTGTGTCTTGTAATTTAGATGAGCATATTTCAAAAAAACTTCACTGAAACTTAGTCACTTAAATGTAAAAGAAAGTACACCTGACATAACTTAGTTAACATTACTGAAACTGAACAGAAATTAATCTTAATAGAACTTAACAGAACTTAAAATAACAGATCTTAAACTGAACAACACTTAACCTTGCTTAAATTTAACAACACCTAAACTTGACAGAAATTAAACTTAACAGAACTTAAATTTAACAGAGCCTAAACTTAGCAGAACTTAAATGTAACAGAACTTCAAATTAACAGAACATAAACCTAACATCACTCAAATTTCACAACACTTAAGCTTAACAGAACTTAACATCACTTAAAAACACTTAAACTTAACAGAACTGAACTTTAACATCACTTGAACTGTACAGAATTGAAACATAGCAGAACTGAAAATTAACATCACTTAAATTTAACAAAACTAAAGTCAGAGTTGAGAGTATTCCTTTAAAAGTTTCAGATACAGCAGAATTTAACTCATTTTGACTCTATCAGTGCAAGAAAAATTTGTCATACAACAGTAAATCATCAATGAACAATATGCAAGCAAACAACTGATTTGTAAATTAAATAGCAGCAACATGTATTTACTGGAGAGATTTATAAAGGTGTGGTAAATACATTGTGATTTTATATAATTTAGGTTTAAGAATAGTTTATGGTAACTGCAAACAGTTTTGAAAGTACCCATTCACAGTCAGGACTTTTCTGGTGTAAGCATAACGTTGCCAGGTTATTTTAAAGTGCAGCTTTACTCAGAAAAATGACAACAGTGCATATCTTGGTAAATTGCATTTCAAACCTGCTCAGTTTGCAGATGGTAAGACAGCTTCTCAAGGTTGCCTGTACGATAGATTTGAGCTGGGATTATTGAAGGCAATGGGCTATAAATATTTAAATCTAAACCACCAAGGACCTAGTTATATAATACTGCCATGAGTTCTGCACAAGTAACTCAGGTCAGTGGGTGTGTAAGATTGACACTTGTATATAAACAGCTACAAAGTCATGGTGTCAGATGATTCTAACGGAATGAGCTACTGTTTAAAGCACTTGTGGTCCATCAATGTACTTACACTGTTTTGATATCAAGTCCAATTTCAATTTATACATGGCAAGGAAGAATAACTACACTGGAATGAACTATTCCAGGGATGGGGAATGTTAAACATTCCCAGATATTTAACCCAAACAGGCCCCATCCATCAACACCTGAGCAGAGAATTAGAATACATTGGTATTGCTGAAGGTGAATTCAAGGGATAAGGCATTAAATGCCTCTTCTATATCCCTTCTTTATCAGGTGAATTTATTTGCCCTGTCCCTGGAAATGTTTAAGGCCAGATTAGACAGGGGTCTGAGACAGAGTAGAAATTCTCCAGAGTAGAAATTCATTTTGATTTAGGTGAATTGTACATCTTTGAGTCTGTGGTTAGAAAACGTAGCTATGTAGCCTGACTGCAAAGCCTAGGTTCAGAGAAACTGCTTCAGTGAAGGACAAAGATAAGGGGGGGGGGAGACAGAGGGTAATATAGAGACACAAAGAGACTGCTGTGAGTGCAGGTCACCCTGACCTAGGAATTCTTTCTGATAAAGAAGAACTAGCGGCAAATGTCACCCGAAATTCGTAAAAATGAATATGTATGAACCTATTGTGAAATTGTATGCATATGTATTTGAGAGGGGGATAAAAAGGGACCTGAAGTTCCCAGAGGTACGCATGCCTTTTAAGGAGAGTAATCTCCACATGCGTCCGGCGCTCTAATAAACATACCGGCTTTACAACTTTCACAAAGTTGTGGAGTTTTTGGCTATCTCTGTGTACCGGTTTAGGGCAGATTTGGTAGAGGATTTCCAAAGGAGGGTCCCTCCAGGAAACAAACCCACACGGCCCCTCCCCCCTCAACTGGTTCGGGAAAAAAAAAAAAAATTTCCTCGGAGAGAAGTGGAAAGAACCTGTTTATTTGACAGGCACAGCACCCCCAGCACACAAAATGAACAATACCGGATGACACCACTCTGAAAAAGATGACAAATTCAGACAGTCTCTCTCGGGGGTGGGATGGTTGCTCTGTCCTTAGTCCCTCCGGCTCTGGGGCAGCTGCTGCAGCCACAAGGTGTGGACTTTCGGTGTTTCCCAGGTCCCAGTCCAGAGCAGGTTCGGGATGGTCAGAGAAAAAAAAGAGGAGAAACAGTCCAGGAAGAAATTTGGACTGTTTAGCTAAACTAGCTAGGAGCCAAAGCAAGCAGGAGCGAAGCAAGCAAGAGCAAGCGAGCGAGCGAGAGAGAGAGAGAGAGGCCAAAGCGGCCAAAGCCCCAAAACCTCTCTGTCCCAGCCAGGCTGATAAGAAAACCAAAACAAAACTTTCACTCTTCAGGGCCACTCTTAAAGGTACAGAACAAAATATCCAACATTAACAGAACACATGAATGGGGATACAACGTCACCCTAGGACACTCTGCAAAACATTCTTGCGAAGCCAGCCAGGAGGAACCGTCTCTGTCCCTGCAGAGGCAGGGGAGAACAGACAGACTCCTAGGCGCGCCCCAGGATTTTCCTGGAGGAGCTCCTCCCATCTCAGCTTGCCTCCTGAGGAGACAGACAAGGACCTGCTGGCGTGCTGAAGATGTGGTATGTATTGAGGGACCCCCGGGGGAAAAGAGAGATAGGACTGCTGAATAAGTCACTCAGCGATGTCTGGGTGCTCACCCTGTGAGCCCAGTTGATAGAGCAACTGGGAGAGTTCACTGTCGATAGAGCGGTCGCTAGCAACTCTGGGGGTGGGTTTGAGTGGACTCGCATGTGTGTGTGTGTGTGCATGTCTGTGTGGTGTCTGGACACTGTATCATTGTGTAGTTAATGCATTATGTTTGTAATTGTGCAAGTGCATGGTGTACAAAAGAGAGTATATCTACAGTGCGGGGGGGTTTCTACCCGCGACTGAAGCGGCTGAGTGAGGCCTGAGGCACCGGCCGGGGCAGGCTGTGGGGGCAGGGAGTGCCCAGCAGAAAAGTAGAGCAAGTAGTGCAGAAGCGTGGGTGAGGACGTTCATTGAGTAAAGGTGATGAATTGTGGTGTAGATTGTGCACACTTTTACTGTGGCTAGACGAACCCAAGGGGTTCCTCTGCCCCAGTGGTTTGGACTCTACCCCTGGTAGTTTGTGAATCCTGTGAATTATTGGATAGATAGAGGAGACGAACAAGTTCATTTAGAGGGGCTTTATCGGACTTCAGCTGGTACTATAGTAAGTCTGGACTGGGAACAACCTACCGTAGAGGATTTAGAGTTCCCTGTAATAAACGGAATAGCCTGCCTCTGCGGGCAATTCCTGGGAGCCTTTGGTGCATCAAGAGGCTGGCACGCTGCGTGAGTATTATTGCAGTGTGGTGTTTGTGAGAGACGCTGGTATTGTTGTTCTAATAAGCGTCAGGGCATACGCCCCGAGTGTAAATTAAAGTTTCCTGATCAAACTGATTCAGAACCTAAGATCTTAAAGCTTGTATGTGGGAAATCACATCTGATACCTGCCACCTGGAGTTGTGTGTGGGAGGAAGACTGGGAAACTACTGTGAAGCTCTGTGAAGAGAGGTTTGGGTGGAAGGAGATAGGGCAAGGAGAAAGAGATAATGGGAACTAACCAGAGCTAGGAAGTTCCTAGGGCTAGCCTCTTGGGGTGCATCTTGGCCCTCTGGAAGGAAGACACCAGTAGGGGGGGCTCTGAGAATAAAAAAGATCTAATCCAATATTGCACCTGCTGGTGGCTATTATACAGGTTAGAGGATGGAGCGAAGTGGCCACCCACTGGAACTTTAGATTATAATACTTTACTGCAGTTGATGTTGTTTTTAAGATGGGAAGGTAAATGGGATGAGGTTTCATATGCTGATATGTTTTTTGTTTTAAGAAATCACCAAGTAAGGCAAAGGGACTGTGGGATCAGACCGCCCTCAGACCCACTGGTCTTGGCCCTTGAAAAGGTAAACAAGGCAAAGAGGGGGCAAATCAAACGTTGTTGTTCAGCATGCAGTATAGGACAACAGTGTATGAGGTCAGACAAAGTTTATCATTCTGAGGAGCAAGAACGAGATACGTTTGAGTGGATGAAAGCTCCTCCTAGAAGGAGGGAGGTTGAGGATGAAGAGGAAGGGGACTTCCCCAAAAAGGAGGAGGACTCAGGCTTGGAAGGCACATCCACTAGAATCCCCCCCCCCCCCCGACAGTCCAGTTGCATCTAGAACTAGGAGGCAAGCAGTGTTACAGGCCCCTCTGCGAGAGGCAGTGGAACCAGAAGGAGGGAGATTATTGATTAAAGTGCCATTTGCCACTCTTGATTTAGAGGCATGGGAAAGGATTGCTAGGATTTATTGTATTGATCCGATACTTACTGCCAAATGTCTACGATATGTTATCAAGCAACACAATCCAGATTGGGCTGACATCCAGTTGCTACTGGATGCTTTCACTGAAACGGTAAAACAGCTGATCTTAAAGACAGCAGGGACTTTGGCAGAGGATCACTGCAAGAGCAAGCAGCTAGATGTAAAAGAATATTTCCCCCTCCAAGACCCAGGATGGGATCCTAATGTATCAGCAGAGGTAAAGAAATTAGCAGATTATCAAGAGTGGATAGCAACAGGGGTGGAAAGAGCTATTCCAAAAACCATAAATTGGTCTGCCTTATATTCCCTTAAGCAGGGGCCTTATGAGACTCCATCTGAGTTTCTAGAGTGTTTAAGGGATGATATGCGTCGTCATACATCACTGGATCCGGGGTCTGAGATAGGGATAAATCAACTAGTTAATTCATTTTTGGGGCAGTCTACTGGAGATATTAGATGTAAACTTCAGAAAATTCGGAGACCGGAAGGGAGAAATCTCGAAGTCTTGCTAGAGGAGGCCTGGAGGGTATTTAGTAACCGGGAAAAGGATATAAAAAAGGAATGAAAAAGTTGGTGGCAGTGGTACAGGAAGAAAGGCAAAGAAAATGCAACCAGGGACCACCCAGACAAGGACCACCTCGGCTGGGCAGGAACCAGTGTGCAATCTGCAAAAGAATGGGTCACTGGAAAGATCAATGCCCAGAACGGAGACAAGGTGACCAAAAAGTGACTGCACACGTACAAAACAACTGAGGAGGACCGGGGAATTCTGCCCCAGCGGATCCACTGGTTATAACAATGAGGCTGGGGAAAGAAGGGAAAAGGGTGGAATTTTTCATTGATACAGGGGCTACATATTCAGTTTTAAATAAAGCTTTAGTGCCAGTGGAAAACGATTATGTTGTAGTGCAGGGGGTAACTGACCAGTCTGAAAGGGCATATTTTTGCAAACCTGTGAGGTATAAATTGGGAAAACAATGGGGTATTCATAAATTCTTGTACATGCCCAATTCACCAAGGGCACTTTTAGGCAGAGATTTATTGGAGCGGTTACAAGCAACCATTGCATTCAAAAATTGAGAGGTTACTCTGGAGGTGAATGATCAAAAGTACATAGAGGTATTAAGTATAACCCTAACAGCTATTGAAATTGAGGAGGAAATTGATGAAGAGATACTAAGTCAAGTATTTCCCGAGGTATGGGCCTCTGATGTACCAGGGAGGGCGAAAAATGCCTTCCCTATGGTAATTAAGCTCAAGGAAGGGACACAACCAGTGAGAATTAAGCAGTACCCCCTAAAGAAAGAAGACGGGGAAGGAATCAGCCCAATAATTGAAAATTTTCTGCGGTTAGGGTTACTGAAAGAATGCCAATCTGATTTCAATACTCCCATTTCACCTGTTTGGAAATCTGATGGGTCATACCGGATAGTACAGGATTTGAGGGCTGTCAATAAAGTAACAGAAGATTTGTATCCGGTGGTAGCCAATCCATACACTTTATTAACTTGTCTAACACCTGAGCTAATCTGGTTTACTGTTTTAGACCTAAAAGATGCTTTCTTTTGCCTCCCTATCCACGAAGCCAGCCAGAAAATTTTTGCATTCTAATGGGAAAGTCCTAAAAGTGGGCGCAAAACCTATCTCACATGGTCGAGGTTGCCTCAAAGTTTCAAAAATTCCCCCACTCTGTTTGGGGAGCAACTTCCAAAAGATCTGGAGTCCTGGGAAGCTCCACAGGAAGAAGGGAGGCTGTTGCAATACGTGGATGATCTTCTAGTAACCATTGGATGAGGGAAGCATGTGTGGCCTGGATGGTGAGCCTTTTGAATTTCCTAGGACTCCAAGGATACAGAGTATCAAAGAAAAAGGCACAGGTAGTGAAACAGAAAGTAATCTACCTGGGGTACGAGGTGAGTGCTGGGCAACGGACTTTAGGGCAGGCTCACAAGGAAGCCATATGCCAAACCCCAAAACCCCACACAATAAAGGAACTCCGAACCTTCTTAGGCATGGCAGGGTGGTGCCGGCTGTGGGTTTATAATTATGGACTGCTCGTCAGACCCCACTATGCTCTTATTGCCGATGGAAACAGAGATCTCCAGTGGACAAAGGAAGCCACACGGGCCTTTCACCAACTGAAGAGTGCCCTCATGTCAGCTCCAGCTTTGAGACTTCCAGATGTAAGTAAACCATTCTTTCTATTTTCCCATGAAAGACAGGGAATTGCCCTGGGAATACTGGCTCAGGACTTGGGTCCATACCAGAGGGCAGTTGCTTACTTCTCCAAGCAACTAGATGCAAAAACGAAAGGATGACCAGGTTGCCTCAGAGCTGTAGCAGCAGTCATGCTGAATATTCAAGAGGCATGCAAGTTTACCCTTGGACAACATATTACTGTACTAGTGTCCCATACAGTATCTGCAGTACTGGAAGTAAAGGGTGGCCACTTGTGACGGTGGTCACAGGGGTTTTTTAGAGGATGGAAAAGTCAGGATCTTGATTCCATGATCAGAAGGCTTGATTTATTATACTATGATATATATATAACATTATAACTATACTACATAGAAATAGGAAAGGAAAGGAGCTTCTTCAGAGGCTGGTTAAGCTAAGAATAGAATAGAAAGAATAATAACAAAGGTCTGTCTCTCCGCAGAGAGTGATAGCAGCTCCACCGTGAGTGGTCAGTAAATCCAAACAGCTACAGAAGACCAATCATAGGTGGACCTGTTGCATTCCACAGCAGCAGATAATAATTGTTTACATTTGTTACTGAGCTTCTCAGCTCTAGCAGGAAAAATCCTAAGAAAGGATTTTTCACAAAAGATGTCTGCGACAGCAACTGGCTTTCACCACAGAAGTTTCTGAAATACCAGACCATCATGGTAGAGCAAGATGATGTAGAGATAGTGGTGACTAATATTGTCAACCCAGCTTCCTTTCTCAGTGAAAATCAAGGAGAAGCAGTACACCACGATTGCCTGGAGACCATTGAAGCTACCTACTCCAGCTGTCCAGACTTAAAGGACACTCCTTTGCATGATGCAGAAACCTGGTTCACTGACACAAGTAGCTATGTTGCCAATGGAAAGCGACATGCTGGATACGCAGTGACCACCTGCAGAGAGGTAATAGAATCTGGACCCTTACCAACAGGCACCTCTGCACAGAAGGCCGAGATAATTGCCCTGACCCGTGCCTTAGAAATAGCAAAAGGAAAGAGAATAAACATCTATACAGACTGGAGGTATGCATTTGGAGTCATGCATGCACATGGAGCCATCTGGAAAGAGAGGCGACTGCTAACCTCACAGGGAAAGAACATCAAACATGTACAAGAGATAATCTGGCTGCTGGAAGCAGTCCAGCTACCTGAAAAGATAGCAATTATGCATATTAAGGCACATCAAAGAGTGAGCTCAGAATTGGAAGAAGGAAACGAACTGGCGGATGGAGAGGCAAAAGAAGCAGCAAAAGGTTAGGTGCTACTGAAGAAGCCCTAATTCCTGATAGACAAATTTCCCTTGAAGATAAGCCAGAATACAATAAGAGAGATAGAAAATTAATTGAAGATCAGAGAAGGACATATAACCAAGAAGGGAGGGCTATCATTGAAAAGAAGCTGGTAATCCCTTCCCATTTATTGTGGTCGCTAGTAAGGGAAGAACACCAGAAAGCACACTGGGGAATAGATGCCCTATACAACTACTTGATTGAAATAATCGTTGCTAGGAATTTATATGCCACTATTACTCAAGTGACCAGACAGTGTGATCTTTGCCTCCAGACTAACCCCAAAAATACCCCCAGGCCGAAACTCAGTCAGATTGGGAGAGGCCATGGGCCTGGACAGCAGTGGCAAATTGACTTTTAAGAACTCCCAAGGAAAGGGGGGTATCAGTATTTGCTGGTATTGAGAGATACATTTTCAGGGTGGCCAGAAGCATTCCCCACCAGAACTGTCAAAGCTCGAGAGGTGACCAGGGCATTATTACAGGAAATAATACCACGCTTCAAAGTTCCAGTCACAATTTCCTCAGATAGAGGATCACATTTCATTTCCAAAGCAGTGCAACAGATTAGTAGTCACCTGGGCATAGATTGGGAACTTCCCACTCCATACTGCCTCCAATCAAGCGGCCAGGTAGAGAAAATGAATAATTTGATTAAGCAGCAGATTGTAAGACTGGGGCAGGAAGTTAATCTACCCTGGTCCCAAGCTCTTCCACGGACACTACTGCAAATTTGAAATAAACCTCGGGCTTAAGGAAAGCTGAGTCCTTTTGAAATGCTTTATGGGACACCATATGGAATACAAAAGGGAATGTCCACCTGTCAGGACCCAGGACATCCCTCTGGCTGTCCTGAGCAGCCAAGACCCCTGCCAGGGGTCGCAGAGACCCTGTCACAGAGCCCAAAATGCCCCTGTGGGTTTGATTATGACCCGTGGAGCAAATTACCAACCTTCTATGAAGATCAGTAAGCCACAACAGTTTAAGTAGAATATGAGTGAAGTTATCACAGAGTGGAAAAGTAGATTTTAGGGTTTTTGGTATGGGGGTTCAGGAGGCAAGATGGAGGGAACTGGGTGTGTCCAGCCTTTCTCCTTCTTCTTCTTGGCCTCCATCTTCTGCTGTGATGTTGGCACTTACAGATTGGTTTAGAGTAGAAGCTCACTGTCTAACATAGGTGATGGGTACTGGAAAGTAATTGTAAACATTGTACATGTAGTTTGTAGTATAAAAACATAACACCACCCCGGGGGCAGGCAGAGTGCCCTTGGCTGCCTTGCTGGTCAGATCCTGGCTGACAGAGAGGAAAACTTTGTAAGATAAGAAATAATAAACAATCTGAAGACCGAAATATCGAAGGGTCCAGACTCGTCCTTTGAACCGCGGGCTGCCCCGAACCATTCTGCGTGTGTCCGAGCAGAGATAACAGCCAGATCGGACATCCACCCACATTGGGGAGGTAACACTGGCCACCTACATGGTGGCCTTAAGCAAACAGCTCAGAGAAATTGAGAAACACGTGTCTGGAACTCGGAGCAGGGAGCTAGATGGGCCAGTACATAACATACAGTCTGGAGATTATGTATATTTTAAGTCCCTTGCAGAAAAGACTTTGGAACCATAGTGGGAGGGACCATTCCAGGTGTTTCTCACCACCTTCTCTGCAATAAAAATCCAGGAAGAGAATGCCTGGATCCATCACTCTCGAGTGAAGAAGGCCCCAGAAGCCCCTTGGAGAGTGACACCAGGAGACAATGAACTGAGATTAAAACTTACTCGGGAAAAATGAGTTTGAGTATATTGCGGTCGGGGGTAGTTCATACTTTCACTTATAGAATTGTTTTGTATGCAATTATAACTGAAGTTTTAGAGCTAGAGAGTACCTTTATCCAAAGCGATGCTGAATGGCTGTCCAGGTTTAGAGTAAATTTGGGGAAGAATCCCCCAAGTAGCTCCAGTGAGAAAACAGATCCAATCGGCCCCTCTCCCTCTCAACTGGTCCGGGAGGAAAACAATACCTCCTTGAAGAAAGGTGGAAAAAAACCTGTTTATTAAACAATAAAACTAAAACAATATCAAACAATGAGACCCTTTGCCACTCTAAAAGAGATGACAAACTGAGAAAAACTCCCTCCCCGGGTTGCAGCTCACTCAGCCTCTAATCAATCCCTCCGGTGCTGGAATTGTCGCAGGCCAGGCCTGGCCCCATGGGCCAGAAATGTGAGCTGCCGGTGCTCCCCTGGGTGTTCAGTCCAGAGCAGGTTTCAAGAGGTCCAAAGAAAAGGGAAAAAAAAGAAAAAGAACACAGTCTAGGGAACTTCTTTGCCTCAGCTAGCTGAAACTAACTAAAAACCAAAAGAAGCACTCTGTCTACCGTCTGTCTGCAGACAACAACCACCGGCCAGGAGGAGGAATGTGGGAGAGTGAGAGCAATGTCTGGAGGAAAAAAAACTGTGCACTTCTCTCTCCCCCTTCACTCTCTGCAATAAGTCTTAAAGGTGCAAAATGTACTATTCAGCATGAACAGAACAAGATGATTGGGGATAAAAGCATCATACAGCCAACCCAGGACAATGGCCTTGGTCCCAGGCTTTTAATCAGTATGCTGGATCCATGAGAGAACTTTCTGAGATGAAAGATTTAAACCTATCCACTGTAGTAATCCATGGGAATCAGGTATATGAGGAACAGGAATGGCAGGAATGGGAACTGTGGACACTTCAAGGGATTAGAGGAGAAGAAATCAAAGTAGGGTGCCGGATGGTCAATGGGACGGCTTATGAGAGACCAGATGCAATTAGTGTCTCAACCTCTCCTGGTGTATACAAACACCAGGAAGTTTGTGATAGCCTAAGTGAATCAGACTGTTGGTGAAATTTCACCTTGATACAGCCTGTAGAAGTGACTTGCCTTTGGGCTCGAGATGCTATCGGACTCTCATTTAAATTCAAAATAGACACTGCACTTTTTACAACAGCCTGACCTTGTACAACCCACACTAGTACTCAGATAGTTCAGACTCAACCCAAACTTGAACCTGAAGTGTATGAAATAGGCCCCTACGTAGTGAGAAATATGGGTGAACAACAACTGTTGTTCAGTTCAGAATGGTCTCTCAAACGTGTTGAGTTGCGAATGCAAATTAACATTTCAAAAATCCAACCAGCCTGCTCCTCTTTCCTAAGAACATCCTTTGAGGACTGGACAATGTGGGTACAAAGGCAGGTATATTTCAGGAGCAGAATAAGAAAGGATCTAACTGGGATATTAGGGACAGGATTAGGAGTTTTAAATGGAATTGATTCAGAAATACTGATGAATAAACCGGCCACTGCAGCAGATGGCCTAACAAAATTAAAGAAGCCTTTACAGTCATCTCAATTGGCATTAGGAACTAGCCAGTGGCAGATTTCAAAAGCACTGCCAAGGTGGGAAAAGGCCGGAGACCAAGACCACAAGCTAATAGTAGAAGCACTTAGTACAGTTCAAGATAATTTGTCTTTAGCTTTCAGTTGTATACAAGCACAGTTATGGATGCAGGCAACAGCAGCTCTGATCATATGGGAAGGGGGTGAAGGTAATTTTTCAGCTGAAATTCGGAAACTTTTCTGGGTTAATGCAATTGATTTTGAAAGGAAGTTTCAATCCTGGTGGACTATGGTAAATTTCACCTATGATCCTGCTTCTAATGTGGCCACTGCCTTTGTTCTTACCATACGTAATGCCACTGTTTTCATGGTTTGACACTGGCACAATGCCAGTGCCTCCATGAAAATACACTGTCCCTGATTTCTGCTGTGAGATGTGACCAGGAATAAGCAAAGCAGGCCCCCACTTAGAAATAAAGAAAACTTTACTAACTACACTCCAACTATAAGTAAAAAGAAACACACAGGGAAAATGAAAACCTTACAAATACATTTTCCTCCTCCCCCCACCAAATTTCCAATACGTCCATCCCCCAAATTTCCAACTCTCGGTCCAGCACCACCCTTCAGACAATCAATCCTCAGTTCATCAAGAGGAGAGGAGTCCTTGTACCATAGGCTTCCCCTGGAAACACTGTTGAAACCTCTTGTGTTCCCATGTCACTCATGGCACCGCCCAGAGCACATCTGCCGTCGTGACCTCTTCCCTTCATGTCAAGTGCTCTCACCACTAATCATGGGCCAGAGCTGCTTCTAGGGTTGTCTTTTTAAGGATGCTTTGTCCTGATCCAAAGGGCACAATCTCTCCTTTGGGACACCTGTCCCCCCCAAATTTCACCCCCTTGGGCCGAGGGGTACCAACACTGAACCCTCTTGGTTCTGAGGCATTTCCTCCCTCTAGATGCAGTCTCTGTATCACAAGGAAACATGATTCTGTCCATGGCTATACATAAAGAGTCCAGCAAAAGCCATTCCATCATCTCTTCCCACCTAAAATTCTTCTCTATTTTTCCAACATCTCTCACTTGCCCAGATCTTCATCACACTTGCCCATTTCCTTCTTCATCTTCCACTCTATCTCTCTTCTAGGAGAGGTTAATGTTCTGTAAAGTTTTCATTGTCCAAAAAAGGGGTTAAAAGCTCCCACAAGCGGCCAGACACCTTCTCGCTACACCCCTCCCCCTTCTCCTTCTCAACCGTGCTGCCCGCACATGTTTATCAAGTTTCAAGATAACACAGTCACAAGCACGGGCTGTACTCTCTCTCTTTCTCCAGGGGTGGGGGGGGGGGCCTGCCCGATGGCTCCCGGTGTCTCTCTTCCACCCTTCCACCCTTGGGGTCAGGCCTACCTCTCCTAGCCGCATGGCTTTCCCCTTCTCCTACCCAGCCAGCAGCTGGGCCGGGGGAGAGATCTGAACTCTCTCCCGTCAGAATCCAAGAGAGCTTCCCAGGGGAGTGCTCTGCTTTTTAACCCCTGTGTTCTCAGAGGCGTATCCAATGCCCCCAGTGGCCACACCAGGTGCCAATATTAAAATCTGAAGACTTATTGGTGACCACAGCATATCCCCGAAAACCTACTTCCTATCAAACCACGTCAACTGTTTATGTTATCCACCCCATCATTACACTAGGATTAAATCATGTAAAAACAGTACTCTGCCCTTCAGAACATAGGGTATGGGCATGAAAGGTGAAAGAAAAGTGCAAACAGTAAACTTAGAATCCTGCATTACTAGAGAACAGCTGGGATTCATTTGTGAAAGCAATACTATTAATGCCTGTCGAGAGTTTTTTGTTGAGACATAGCTGGTGGGAAAGAGACGTGAGAAAATACATCTGAGAAAGCAACAGCTACCTAATTCAAGGACACAGTTTCCTTGAGCAAGGAGCTGTTCAAGAAAATATGTGATAACAGGAGGTAAAAAGAAGCCACAAGCATCCTGAGAAAGGTGGGACTGACTTTTTATAGCTGACCAATAATGAGCTCTACTTTTGCAATATGAATGAGCCTTATTACTGTGATTATAAAAGTGTGCCTGTTAATCAATAAATCTGAGACTTGTCGATCATCATCGGATGAGCATTTCTCCCATCGAACCCATCAAATGGTGACCCCGAGACCATGGACGAGTGACGTACAAGCGTCGGGTCCCAAGAAGCTGGGACGGCAATAAGCGCGAATGTAAAGGGCTAATAACGCCGCGCCGTGCCGTAGGTGACCGTACAGATGAGCCTGGCCGATAGGTGCTGCTGAGACCTTGAGGGGGCTGCAACAGCGCTGACGAATTAGGTATGGAAAGGCAAGCAGCATATGATTTATTTACCGCTTTCTTGCAAAAGCGGCAGGTTAAGGGGATAGATTTTAAAAAGGAGTTATCGGGGCTCCTGTCATACGGGTACGCTAAGGGAATGTTCGTAAATCCTCGTACTGTACATGAGCTTACAAAGTGGCATCAATTTGGGGATGTGCTCTGGGAGGCTACATTAGAGGATGATAAGATAGCTAAAAAGATAGGAAAGTTCTGGAGGGTGATTCATAATGAGCTTCTGCAGTATCAGGCAGAACAGAAAGCAGCTGTGCAGGCATCCGCTGCTCATACAAAAAACAGAATCTATGAGGGAGATTTATCCCAAGACATCCCATTGCCCCCTGTGTGTAATAGGGTGTCTTTGCCTCCTCCGCCACCACCGCCTTCTAATTCTGGTACCGAGGCAGCGAGTAAGCCGTCTGGACCCCCTGGAGAGAATGATTCATGGCCAAAATCGGCCCCGGCTGCCCTCCCTCTGAGTAGTGAGCTGATCCCTGGGGCGGAAAGCGACCTAGCGGGGGCCATTGCCAGGGGACGGAGGGAGGCTTAGTCTGCACCGGCGAAAGAGGGCTTAGAGAAAGGGGATGATGGTGCAATTAGTGCGGCTACACAACTAGCATGCCCGGTTACTTTTCCAGTTCAGGCGGGGGGGGGGTCTGCAAGCAATAAGACCTGCTCTTGACTGGAAGTCAGTTTGGAGTGACAGCAGATGAGCTTATGGGGCTGGGAGCGTTTCTCCGCACCGAAGCTCCGGCCCTGGCAGGACCAGATAAGTGCCGAGAGGCTCTGAGATTGATTAGACTGGCTATACACAGAGTAAAAGAACCTGGAGGAGTAAATATGTACATGGGGATTAAGCAGGGCCAGGAAGAATCGTTTGGTTTGTTATAGATAACGCTGCTGCAGCGATAGAAAAAGCAGGGGTACCTGATTATACGACAGAGGCTATGCTGAAACAATGTGCTCTTCAGAACTGCAATCAGGCTACGAGGAATGCGCTTAACATATTAGGTGCGAATTGGACCATAACAGAGGCACTAGAAAGGATGGCTCAGATGCCGGTAGGATCAAAAGAATTCTTGGTAGATGCTATCAAACAGCTGGGGTTAGGGTTACAGGAACAGGCAAAGGCTTCCCACAATCAGATGTTAGCTGCCCTTGCACCCCTTCAAAGTCCGACACAGTTAACCCAGTTCCACCAGGAAACCGTACGCGATGCTACCGATGTCCCTGCCTCCAACCTGCCACCACAGGAAGCCTCGGGCTGGACCTGGCAGCCGCTGTAGAAGTCGTGCTGATGACTCCGCACCCACAAAAAACATTCCTACGGGGGATAAAGGATCTATTGTTATGCAAGGTCGAGCGATGGGTGCACTGCTTTCAGGGAGATCATCTGCCTTTATGCTTGGATTATTTGTTTTACCTGGAGTTATTGATGCGGATTTTACCGGGAAAATTATGGTTATGCTACACACTCCTTTTCCACCACTTCAAATTTACAATGGGCGATTCTTGGAATACTGAACGAGTTGCTGGATGGTCTACGTCCACTTCTTAAAGGCACACACCCGACAAGTCCGATCTGTGTTACTCTGGAGCAGCAGCACATTTTTCAGCAAATTATAGACTGTGTTACTCAAGGACAAGTTTAGTGGCCCGACCCTGAGTTGTCGATAGACCTGACAATTTGGCACGGTCCCAAACACCTCCTTGGTGCACTGACTCAGTTGCAAAAGAAAACAGGGGAGATACGGGGACTGTGTGGGTACCTGCCGAGTGGTCTAAACCTGTTTTTGATGCAGTGACTGACAAGCAAGCTGATCCTACGACCGCTGCTGTTACAGCTGAAAGGACACTCGAAGGCTGTCGACAGGACTGTGACGTGCTGTCAGACCTTTGAAGGACTGATTACAACTCTTGGGTCGCTGTTAGAATTTTACATATGGGGTCCAGCGAGTAAAAAATGTCTTGACTGTAATAACTTGTATTGTGCTGCTTGAGTAACTTTGTATTGCAGGGGCTGTGGCAAAACCTTTTCGATAGAACAGTCCGTATTAGGTGAATTGTCGTGTAACAAGTGCTCATTTAACCATAATTTTAACGACTAGCAGAGAGAGCTGCAAGAACAAACAGGATGAAGAGCCGGTCCGGCTTTAGAGCATTTTAAAGCACCGGAGCAAAAGATCCTAATTTGTTATTGTTAAGAACTAAAGCATATCTTTGAAAGGGTTACAGCTCAGAGTAAGTCTCATATTGTCTCTGCGAAGTATAGACAATTAGTACAATTGTGAAAAACACCAATCACTTGCTTTTAAAATTGTTAAAAGTTTAATAGTAATAAAATGGTTATAAAAATAGTAATACAATTAGAGTCATTATAATTTGGACAATTTAAATCAGGACAATATGAGACAATAAAAGCAAAGAGTTACAGACATCCAGGTACTTTTTTCTGGGCATCACGAGCCTGAAAAAGGATACCCGTTAACAAAAGATTAACCCTTCAAAACAGTAGCCTGTTGCATATTTATACACTTCACACATGATGCATAAATTCCATTCAAACACAGGATTCTGTCTGGTCAGTGTCAACTTCTTCCTTCTAATCCTAACAGCGCCTTCAAGGCGGGAAGAAGTTAGTTTCTTCTGATAAGAAGGCAGTAAATTCCCTTTCTCGGAAAGATTTAAGTGTCCTGTGGCTGCTATCTCACTGCAAAACCTTTCTGTTTAACAAAGCATCTTACATAGCATAGTTTCTATTTTAACAATTTTTATAACCAAAACTATATTTAACACAGTACTTAAGAGAAATAATACGGCATTACTTCCTAACACAATGCATATGGTGTTCATTTTAATATTTTCAAAAAGCCAATCATAAAATACATGTATTTTTCACAGTACCCATAACACAGCATTTCGTGGTAGGGCCAATTAGCAGCGATCCCGACAAAGAGCTGGATCAGTGCTTGAGCAGATTACAAGAGTTAAAACTACAACGATTAGGGACAGTAAGGGCTAAAAGGAATAAGAGAAGAAAGAGGCATGAAGAAAAATGAAGTTTAACTGTAGCCAGCGTAGCAGAAATTACACGCTTTAATCAGCCAAGAGATAACATCTGGGTAACATTAGCAAAACAAACTAATCAATCATCGCTTTGCCTTAGTTTAGGAAGAGTTACTAATCCTTTTCGAACTTGTCTTATAGGTTTACCTGTTTGGTTCCCAGGGGAATTTTGTGGTTTTGTGAACAGTGGCAGTTTATGTAAAAACTTGTCTTTTTCGGCCCGTTGCCAACAACAAAGCAGCTGCAAACAGGACGGCTGCCAGCAGCGTGAGTTCATATTGTCCTTGAATACCACTCTGCGCTCTCCCCCAGAAGAGTTAGATCTCTTTGAGAATGCAAATGCCACCCTTACAAACAATCCAGGAGAGTTGGTTAAGCTTTGAACCCTTAAATGCCCAAGATTTAAATAAGAATAAAGTAAAATGAGGCTAACTTAGACTCATCTCTGGAATAGCATACCAGCAAGACCACAGGGGGGGCTGTGTTATTTGAGAAAACTATCACTGTTCCATCCAAACCTATCTTTGCTAATACAATGGAGTAAAAACACGACCAAGAGCTAAATGTAGAGGAACCTAGGATTTTGGGCTAAGCTGCATCAGGTGGTAGTAGCAACTATTTTACCTGGAGGTGCGGTAAATAAGGCAATGAACTTAGCAAAACAGCTAGGGTACTGGGCTAAAGATGAACTGAATAAGACATCACAGATTTTAGATATGCTTACTACAGATGTGCAAAGTGTTAATCACGCAATGCTTCAGAATAGAGCTGCTATAGATTTTTTGCTTTTAGTGCAGGGGCATAGATGTAAAGAATTTGAAGATATGTGTTGCATAGCTTAAAAAGCTTAGGCTTAGAACCACGGTTAAGGAGCCTTGTAGTATATGCAATATTTTAGGCATAGTTTTGATGCTTTTGCTTGTTTTGCCTTGTATTTTTAGCTGCATTCAAAATATAGTTAGTCGCTTGATACAAAAAGATGTGGCAAACAAAGCTTCTTGCTCAAAAAGGAGACCGGGGAAGTGTCGAGAGTTTTTTGTTGAGACATAGCTGGTGGGAAAGCGATGTGAGAAAATACATCTGAGAAAGCAACAGCTACCTAATTCAAGGACACAGTTTCCTTGAGCAAGGAGCTGTTCAAGAAAATATGTGATAACAGGAGGTAAAAAGAAGCCACAAGCATCCTGAGAAAGGTGGGACTGACTTTTTATAGCTGACCAATAATGAGCTCTACTTTTGCAATATGAATGAGCCTTATTACTGTGATTATAAAAGTGTGCCTGTTAATCAATAAATCTGAGACTTGTTGATCATCATTGGATGAGCATTTCTCCCGTTGAACCCGTCAAATGCCCAGGATGTGTGTCTAGACACTGAATAGAGTATTTGCCACTTCGAAGTTCATCCAGTTACTGACCAGAAAACTGTGCTTGTATATACTGGAAAAGGGTGTGTGTGCCTAAGAACTGCCTGTGCTGCTGTAAAAATTGATAGCAACAATGTTATTTTGTCTAGTAGAAATCATTCTAATTTTTGTATTTGTAATTTTGTTAAGATTATCGGGTGTGATTTTTCATACTTAGCCCCAGTGACATCCCACCAGTTGATTAAAATCAATTATACAATGTATCACAAACTATCATCTACCCCTATTGGGATGGACCTTACATTGGTAAAACTATTGATTAAGCACCAAGACCTACTGGGGATCTTGAAGGAAATCCAAGAAAGTGGAAAGAAAACCTTAATTACTGTCCAACATGATACAAAAGAAATAACCAGAATTCTACAAAGAATAAAACAAAATGCAGACAATCACTGGTGGGATGTGATCTTTGGGTGGTCACCAACTGCAAATGGAATCTTTAATAAGTTCTGTCATCCCATTGTAGTTTTGTTAATATTAATTGAAATAAGTTTAGGGTTATCCTTTATATTGCTAATTTGGAATTGGAGAATACTACAGCGAGTAACTGTGTTAACCTCCTTATTAAATGTACATAGTAAAGCACTAAGAGACACTTATTGTCGTAGGGGTTTACATTAAGTAAAAGAATTTACTTATTTTCTAGAAAAGGGGGGAAATGAGACAGTAGAAATTCTCCAGAGTAGAAATCCATTTTGATTTAGGTGAATTGTACATCTTTGAGTCTGTGGTTAGAAAACATAGCTATGTAGCCTAACTGCAAAGCCTAGGCTCAGAGAAACTGCTTCAGTGAAGGACAGAGATAAGAGCGGGGGGGGGGGGAGACAGAGAGTGATAGAGAGAGACAGAGAGACTGCTGTGAAAGTGTGAAAGCAGGTCAACCTGACCTAGGAATTCTTTCTGATAAAGAAGAACTAGTGGCAAATGTCACTGGAAATTGGTAAAAATGAATATGTATGAACCTATTGTGAAATTGTATGCATATGTATTTGAGAGAGGGATAAAAAGGGACCTGAAGTTCCCAGAGGTACGCATGCCTTTTAAGGAGAGTAATCTCCACATGCATCCGGTGCTGTAATAAACATACTGGCTTTACAACTTTCACAAAGTTGTGGAGCTTTTGGCTATCTCTGCAAAACAGGTCTGAGCAACCCGATTTAGTTGAAGATGTTCCTCCTCATGGTAGGGGTTTTGACTAGATGGCCTTTAGATGTCCCTTCCAACCCAAATCCTTCTATGACGAGAAAGAATGCACCAAAACCAGCAGCACCCATATCTCTGTTTCTGCCTGTAGTGGGTTGACACTGGCTGGATGTCAGACACCCACCAAAGCTTCCCTATCACTCCCCTCCACAGGTTGACAGGGGAGAGAAAATATTACAAAGGGTTCTTGAGTTGAGGTGAGGATAGGGAGAGATCATTCACCAAGTACCATCACAGGCAAAACAGACAAATTACATATAATAATTGAATGTATTACTAACAGAATCAGAGCAGGATAATGAGAAGTAAAAACAGTCCTTAAAAACATCTTTCCCCCACCCCTCCTTCCTTCCCAGCTCTACCTCCTTCCCCTCAATGGTGTATGGAGATGGGGAATGGGGTCTACAGTCAGTCCATCACAAGTTGTTGTTGCTGCCCTGCTCAGGGACAGGAGTCCATCCCCTGCTGTGCTGTGAGGTCCCTCTCATGAGACACAGTTCTCCGTGAACTCCAGCATGAGTCAATCCCATGAGAAACAGTTTTCCGTGAACTGCTGCAACATGAGTCCATCTCACAGGCAACCATTCTTCACAAACTTCTACCATGTGGGTTGCTCTTCCATGGGGCACAGTCCTTCTAGGACAGGCTGCTGCAGTGTGGGTCCCCCTGAGACGGAGTAAAAATCCCCCTAAGTAGAAATCCCTTTTGAATTAGGTTAAAAGTCTAAAAGGGTTAAAAGTCTGTAAGCCAAAGCTGAAGGAAAAACTGCAAGACAGAGATACTGAAGAGATTGATAAAGAAATCAGAGACATAAAGCAAGGCCAGGACAACCTGACCTAGGAATTCCTTTTGATAAAGAGGAACTAGCAGCAAATGTCACGCGGAAGTCCATAAAAATGAATATGTATGAGCCTATTGTGAAACTGTATGCATATGTATGTAGAAGGGAGATAAAAGGAGACCTGAAGTTCTCGGAGGTACGCGAGCCCTTTTAGTACCTTTGAGGTATGCATGCGTCCAGCGCTGCAATAAATACATACCGGATCTTTGGCTCTTAACAACTTTTACAAAGTTGTGGGGGTTTCTTTTTTTTCTCCGCAAAACACCCCACAGGGACACAAGTCCTCCCAGGAAACCTGGGCCAGCATGGGGTCCTCTCTCCATGGGTTTGCATGTCCCTGCCAGGAGCCTGTTCCAGCACAGGCCTCCCATGGGTTCACAGCCTTGTCTCAGGCATCCACCTGCTCTGACCTGGGTCTCCTCCACAGGCTGTAGGTGGATATCTGCTCACTTGTTGTACTAGTTTGAGGGAAAACCAGTGGGAGGAATTAATTCCACACAAGTATGTTGTGAGAGATTCCAAGTCAGAACTACAATTTAATAGGAAAATTACAAGAAAGGCAATAGTACAGAAACAGTGGCTTAAACTGACAAAGTCAGAATATGACCTGTCACCCTGTTGGTCAGGGTGGTGTTAGCAGTCCAATTAAATAGTGATTGCAGTCCTGTTGGAGTGATGGATGTTGTCCTGTGGAAGCAGTGATCCTGTAGAAGAACCTGGTCCTTCTCTGGAGGTCCAGTGATGATTATCAATAGCTCTTGTCCTCTGGGAATCCAGTGGTAGTAGTATCATGGTGTTCCAAGCCTCAGATTATATACAGGTAGAAATGTTTGGTTCCTCTTCCCAGGGCAGGGTATCTCACAATGGAATGATGTAATTCTGAGTCATTCAGTGAGACCTTGATGGCCCATTAGCAGAGATGGCCACTCCAGGGTGACTGCTGCTTCCCTGAAGGGAGTTATCAGGGTGGAGTCATAGAGACTATAAAGAACACTGTCACACCCATTTTTTCAGTTTATGTAGACGGTAGTAGAATATGTACTTTTGGTTAGAGCTTTCATTGTAATCCAAGACACTTGCGGACCTCCATGGGCTGCAGGGAAACAGCTGCTTTACCATGTTCTTCATCACGGGCTGCAGGGAAATCTCAGCTCTGACACATGGAGCACCTCCTTCCCCTCCTTCTCCACTGACCTTGGTGTCTACAGAGTTTTTCCTCTCACATATTCTCACCCCACTCTTCTCTGGCCACAATTACAACTGCACAATTACTTCTTCTTCTTCTTCTTCTTCTTCTTCTTCTTCTTCTTCTTCTTCTTCTTCTTCTTCTTCTTCATCTTCTTCAATATGCTATCACAGAAGCATCGCCACCATTTCTAATTGGCCCAACCTTGACCAGAGGCACATCCGTCTTGGACCCAGCTGGCATTGGCTCTGATGGACATGGAGGAAGCTTCTGGCAGCTTCTCACAGAAGTCACCCCTGTAGCCCCCTGTTCCTAAAACCTGGCCATACAAACCCAATTCAACTATCCTTGAGTACTTTGCTACCATGTCCCTGCACTAAAGGGGGACCAGGATCATCATGACATTGCTACTGATTGTGCCTTAAATATCCATGCTTGTACAAAGTGGGTGAGAGGCCTGCCAGGGAACATCCCACGCTGCCCGCTGCCTTGCCTGCCTTCCACTTTCTTTTCCTCCCGGGCTCCACACCTGTGAGCAGCTGGGGTGAGGAGCAAAGCACAAGCACTTCATCTATCCAAAAAAGATATTACCTCTGTTCCCACCATCCTCCTCACCTCCACCCCAGCTATTTGCTTGGTCAGCATGTTTTTCTTCTGCTGCAATTAATACTTGACAAGGCAGAACATTCCCCCTGCCGCAGATGAACCCAAGAGACAGTGCAACTAGAGGAAATTGCTTAGAAGAGAGGGGAAAAATAAATTAAATAACCACAGCAAACAAAGGTTTTTTGTCTCAAAACTCTTACCCAGCTGGCACATCGGGCAAGTTGGCACCACTCTCCGGTGTTGCTGCATAAGCAGGTTGGTCCAGTGTATTGGGTCTGACCGAGAGTTCATTTTCCCTTAGCAGCCCTCACAGTGCTGTGCTTTGCATTCAGAGCTGCAAGGATCTTGATAACATACCAGTCATTTGGCTACTGCTGAGCAGTGCTGTCCCTCTAACATTCCCCCTCACCCCCCAGCAAGGGTCTGGAGGTGGGCAAGATCCTGGGAGGAGACACAACCAGGCCAGCTAACCCAAATTAATGAAAGGAAAATTTCATACCATATGACATCAGCTCAGATATAAAAGCTAAGGGAGAGAGGAAGAAGGGGTGGGGGGGGCATTCCTGATTCTTCAGTGTTTGCCTTCCGGACAAACCACTACGTGTGCTGAAACCCTGCTTTCTGGGAAGTATCTGAACATTGCTGGCTGATGGGAAGTAGAGATTAACTTTTCCCCTTTGCTTACGCAGATGCAAACTTTTGCTTTCCTTTTTTTTGCTTTACTAAACTGCCTTATCTCAACCTACTAGTTGTTTTCCATCTTATTTTCTCTCCTTTGTCCCACTGGGAAGGGGAGGGATAGAGCAGCTTGGTGGGCACCTGGTGCCCAGTCAAGGTCAACCCACTACAGACCTTTTTTTTGACACCCAAACATGGGACAACATAAAGGCAGTTATAGATATTTTTTAAATATATATATGTACTGCTATAGTAAATGGTAAATAGTTATCGAGTAGTAGATGCCTGTGCAGCACATGGCATTTGTCAGCTGCACTGCTTATCTCTATTTTTCTGAGTTTCGGAACATATTAACACAAACAATGGCTCTGTGCTTTACCATTACACTGATGGTCTCATTATGCTGGGCGAGCTATCTTCTCTGGATGATGAGAAAATACACTTCCATCTCCATGCCTGAGATTGATGTGAATGCATTTATAATGCAGGTTCCCTTGGTCATTGTTCATCCTTATATAAGCTGTTTAATACTGTTAATATCACCTAATACTGTTGATACACTATGGAGTTCATGGAATCTGTTGTCATCTTGATGTAAGAGAAAACAAACTTTAGGTGAGGAGCTATTGAAATCTGCCCAGAGGCATCCAGTTCCATGGTGGTAGGATGCATGGAAGGATTTGGGCAGGTTTTTAAGACAGTTATCTGTGGTATTTTTGGGGTCCCCTGTCATAGGGAGGAAAGATGAATCTGACTCCATGTTCTTAGAAGGCTAATTTATTATTTTATGTTCTATATTATATTAAAGAATGCTATACTAAAACTATACTAAAGAATACAGAAAGGATACAGACAGAAGGCTAAAAGATAAAAATTAATCTCATGACTGTGTCTCCAGAGTCCAACACAGCCTGATCGTGACTGGTCATTAAGTTAAAACAATTCACATGTTGGATAAACAATCTCCAAACCACATTCCAAAGCATCAAAACACAGGAGAAGCAAATCAGATAATTATTGTTTTCATTTTTCTGTGAGGCTTCTCAGCTTCCCAGGAGCAAAGTCCCGGGCAAAGAGATTTTTCAGAAAATATGACAGTGACAGTTATCACCTCCCATTACCTGGGATTTTAGACCCGAACAGGAAAACAACCCTAAGAAACTGACACCCCAACTGATAGAAGGGTACCTTGCGTACCCTAACAAAAAACAGAAGCTTCTCGCCCTGTACTGGGGCCTGGTCTGTGCCTACAGAGCCACTGTTCAGTACTCTCAGAGGACTGTAGTTGAACCAGAAACCCAAACTGTGTTTGAGGACACAATGCCTGAGACAGGGACTCAAACCACAGCAACTACAGTTATTGCCTCAGTAGCCAAACTAAAAAAATGGACAAGGCAAGTTAAACGCCCCTAACACCGATTAGTAAGGGAAGAAGAAGATGAAGGAAAAGTGGAAGTAACAGTAGGAAAGGAGGAGTTAGATCAAGAGGCAGGCCCTTCAACAAAACAATTGAATGTAGTGAGGTCAATCAAACAGGAAACCAAAATTATTCAGTCTGTGACCTCATTAGAACTTTGAGACTTGCGTAAAGATTACAGCTGCCAGACAGGTGAGCGAATTTCTACCTGGCTGCTTTGATGCTGGGATAATGGGACCAACAGTCTACAGTTAGAAGGTCATGAAACCAAACAGCTGGGATCCCTTGCTAAAAATTGGGAATTTGAAACAGGAATTGGAAAGGAAGGGGCAACTTGCAGCCCTTGGAAATGGCTTCTCTCAAGTGTGAGGTCAATATAACCATTTAAGGAAGATCTAGGGAACTCCCCAGGTGTCCTGGAGTGACTTTATGATGCTGAATTGTATCCCCATCCATCTGTTTAGACCAGAAATAAGTTCTGCACCTTTAAAACTAGATCTGAGAGCAAAGGGGCGGGGGGGGGGAGGGGAGGAAAAAAAAGCAGTGGATTTTTTTTCACGGCTTGTACTAGGGTGACGTTATGATGCTTGCATCCCCATTCATGTGTTCTGTTTATGCTGGATATTTTGTTCTGTGCCTTCAAAACTGGCTCTGAAGAGTGAAAGTTTTGTTTGGGTTTTCTTATCAGCTACTCCCCCATGGCTGGCAGGACACAGAGACAGGGCAGTACATAGTGCTGCTTTAGCTTTTTGCTTTTTTGCCTTTCACTTTGCTCTCTTGCTCTTGCTTCTGCTTTGCTTGTGCTCATTAGCTAGTTTAGCTAAACAGTCCAAATTTCTTCCTGGACTGTTTCTCCTTTCCTTTTTTTGAACCAACTTGAACCTGCTCCAGACTGGGACCTGGGAACACCAAGAGTTTGCACCTTTTGGCTGCAGCAGCTGCCCCAGCATCGGAGGGACTGATAACAGAGCGACCACCCCCAAGAGAGACTTTCTGAATTTGTCATCTTTTTTCAGAACCGTGAAAGAGTGATGCCATCCGGTATTGTTCATTTTGTGTGCTGGGGGGTGCTGGGCCTGTTAAATAAACAGGTTCTTTCCACTTCTCTCAGAGGAATCCTTCCTGAACCGGTTGGGGGGAGAGGCTGTGTGGGTTTGCTTTCTGGAGGGGCCCCCCTTTGGAGAGTCTCTCCAAAATTTGCCCTAAACCAGGACAAAATTTGGCGCCCAGCGCGTGGGGCTCGAGAGAGAGAGTGGAAAAACCCTGTTTTGAGTGCATTTTCGTTGCTATTACTCTGTGTTTGTATAGCAGTTAATAACCATGCTTTTTGAATTCATAATGTCTATTGGGGTGAAGGTTTGCATGCATTTCTGGTCCCTAGGGTTTTTTGAGATCTTAATACTTCTATGGTCCCTAGGTTTATTTTCTTATCTAGAAATAACTCTAGGATTGTCCCTAATACTTAGTTTTTACAGCAAAGCGACAGTGACCACAAAAGCTATCCTGATGGGCTTGGTGGTAATGATTTGTAAGAAGTTTATAAACATGCTGGGGTTTGCTCCAGGTATGAATGGTTCGTGGCTATCATTATGCATCCAGTTTGTTAGAAGAGGAGCAGGGGATGAGACTTTTCAGCCTTTGGTTTCCTTCTTCTCCTCTGAATCTGTTGCATCACTCTTGAAGTATGTTCAGTTTCCCCTGAATGTTAAAGAGACCATCTTTTTGGTATTCAATCTGGTAAGCTTCCTCTATACAGTCTGCTGCTTCTCTAGAATGAGGACTGAGATTTCTAGATGGGTTGATGAGACCCCTGACCCAGGAGTAGACCAAGGTGTGTAAAATCCTAAGTGGTGTAGGAAATGGGACAATATGGGCCAAATCCTGAAGGAATTCTCTGACCCTATAGTCTGGGATTTTTCCCATGAACAAATTCAGAACCCAGCTGATGTGGGGAAATACCGGAAAGAGAAGTACCAGGATGACCCGAAGGAGAAGAAGATCATTGCAGTGAGCTGGGTTTTGGCATATGCTTATTGCACTTTGCTAGATACTGTAGGGCAGCAGACAGAGGCAGGGGGGCAGGGAGATAAATCAGCTATCCCAGTCACTCAGGCTGTAGCAAACAGCCCAGGCTCGAAGCCAGCAGCCAAACCAGATAGTGAACCTAAGCCAGCAACTAAACCAATGGCTGTTGCTACCAGCACTAGAAGTGGGAAATGCACAGACAAGACCAATCGACCCGGGAATGATGATGATGATGATGATGATGATGATGATGCAGGAGAAGGATGCTCAATGCCTCCTGACATAAAATCAGGAGTCAAAGCAGCAGGTGCAAGATCAGAAGCCAATATTGAGTCCTTTCCCCTGAAGGACCTTCCTGGCCGACTGAAGGATTACACTTGTCGACCTGATGAATCCATAATTAGTAGGTTAGTTCGTCTTTGGGATGTTGCAGGCGAGGCTACAATTCTGGATGGCACTGAAGCAAGGCATTTGGGGTCCCTGTCACAGGACCCTGTCATTGACCAAGGAATAATGAGGGGGGCTAATCCACACAGCCTCTGGGCACAGGTCTTGGAAAGTGTTGCACAAGATACCTGTGTGCAGATGATCTTTATGTGCAGCAAACACAGTGGAAGATCATAGAGCAAGGGATCCAATGCCTGAGAGAAATGGCAGTGGCAGAGATTATCTTCTCAGATGACATAACAACAAGGAATCCAGACGAGGTACCGTGCACGTATGTGATGTGGCGAAAACTGGTACAACTTGGGCCACATGAATATGCTTCTGCCTTAGCCATAATGAAGAGGGATGAGAGGAATGAGACCGTGTTTGATATGGCAAGGAAGCTCCGAGCATATGCAGATGCTGTGCATGGCACAACGCATGTCAGAATCGCAGCGGTAGGAACACGTCTGCAGAAATTAGAGGATAAGATAGGAGAATCACAAGAAGCTCAGAGAGGAGATTAAAGAAGACCTTGTCCAAATCTCAGCAGTAAAGATCAGAGGTTCTGGTGCCCAACTCAGACGTTCCCCAGATGGCGAGAGAAGGTACACCCCATGAGCTGAGCTGTGGTTCTTCCTGCAGGATTGTGGAGAAAACATGAGGAGATGGGATGGAAAACCTACTGCTGCTCTGGCACGATGGATGCGTGAATTGAAGGAAGGTAAGACTCAGAGAGGAAGTTCCACCAAAAGGAAAGCAGCTTCAGTTGCCCGTAGCCAAACTGCCAGGTATGATGATGATGACAATACTGATCCCCTTGAAGGAACATCCAAGAATATGCCCAGGGAAAGAAGGATAACCAGGCTTAGAGGGGTCCTGCCTCTAGCCAGGTAGAGGCCAGGGAAAATCGTGTTTTCAGGTCTGTGTGAATTCGTTGGCCTGGCACATCAGAACCACAAGAGTATAAAGCTTTGGTTGATACTGGTGCGCAATGTGCATTAATTCTGTCGAGACGTGCGGGGACAGAGTCTGTCTCCATTGCCGGTGTGACAGGGGGATCCCAGGATTTCACTTTGGTGGAAGCTGATGTGAACCTGACTGGGAATGAGTGGAAGAAACATCCTGTTGTGACTGGCCCAGAGGCCCCATGTATTTTGGGCATAGACTACCTTTGACGTGGGTATTTCAAAGACACAAAAAGACTCAGGTGAGCATTTGGGATAGCAGTTGTAGTGACAGAGGGCATCCAGCAGTTGAATACTTTGCCTGGACTGTCTGAGAATCCATCTGCAGTAGGACTCCTGATGGGAGAAAAGCAACAGGTGCCAATTACCACTTCCATAGTGCATAGACGACAGTAGACAACCACTCGAGATGCTGTGATCCCCATCTATAAGATGATCCGAGAGCTAGAGAGCCAAGGGGTGGTCAGCAAGACTCACTCACCCTTCAACAGCCCCATTTGGCCTGTGCGTAAATCTGAAGGAGAATGCAGATTGACTGTGGACTACCGTGCATTGAATGAAGTGACTCCACCATTGAGTGCTGCTGTGCCGGACATGCTGGAACTCCAGTATGAGCTGGAGTCCAAGGCAGCAAGGTGGTACGCCACTATAGACATTGCCAACGCATTTTTCTCCATTCCTCTGGCAGCAGAATGCAGGCCTCAGTTTGCTTTCACATGGAGGGGAGTGCAGTGTACCTGGAACTGACTGCCCCAGGAGTGGAAACACAGTCCTACCATCTGCCATGGACTGATCCAGACTGCACTAGAAAAGGGTGAGGCTCCAGAACATCTACAGTATATTGATGACATCATTGTATGGGGGAACACAGCCACAGAAGTGTTCGAGAAAGGAAAGGAAATCAACCGAATCCTCCTGGGGTCTGGTTTTGCCATTAAAAAGAGCAAAGTAAAGGGACCAGCTCGTGAGATTCAGTTCCTAGGAGTGGAGTGGCAAGATGGACAGAGTCAGATTCCTATAGATGTCATCAACAAGATCACGGCAATGTCTCCACCTACCAATAAGAAAGAGACACAAGCTTTCCTGGGTGCCATAGGCTTTTGGAGGATGCACGTTCCTGAGTACAGTCAGATCGTGAGCCCTCTTTACCTGGTTACCCGCAAGAAGAACAATTTCCAGTGGGGCCCTGAGCAGCAACAAGCATTTGTCCAGATTAAGCAGGAGATCGCTCATGCAGTAGCCCTTGGCCCTGACAGGACAGGACCAGATGTGAAGAACATGTTCTACTATGCAGCTGGGAACCATGGCTTGTCCTGGAGCCTTTGGCAGAAGGTGCCTGGGGAGACTCGAGGCCGACCACTGGGATTTTGGAGTCGAGGCTACAGAGGGTCTGAAGCCAACTATACTCCAACAGAGAAAGAAATCTTGGCTGACTATGAAGGAGTCCAAGCCACATCAGAAGTGATTGGTACAGAAGCGCAACTCCTCCTGGCATCCCGACTACCGGTGCTGGGCTGGATGTTCAAAGGCAAGGTTCCTTCCACTCACCATGCCACCAGTGCTACATGGAGCAAGTGGATTGCTCTTATCACTCAGAGTGCCCGTAAAGGTAAACTGAATTGCCCTGGAGGTAATTACAAATTGGCTCGAAGGTGAGAATTTTGGTGTCATAGATGAAGAACAAGAACCAGTGACACAGGCTGAAGAGGCTCCTCCATATAACCAACTGCCACCAGAGGAAACGCACTACGCTCTTTTCACTGACGGTTCCTGTCGCATGGTAGGGATGAACCGGAAGTGGAAAGCAGCCGTATGGAACCCCACATGATAGGTTGCACAAGCTACTGAAGGAGAAGGTGGATCAAGTCAACTTGCGGAACTCAAAGTCGTTTAACTTGCACTGGACATTGCAGAAAGAGAGAAATGGTCAAAGCTCTACCTCTACACTGATTCATGGATGGTAGCCAATGCTCTGTGGGGATGGCTGGAGAGGTGGAAAGAGGCTAACTGGCAGCGTAGACGAAAACCAATTTGGGCTGCTGATGAGTGGAAAGACATTGCTACCAGGGTAGGGAGGCTACCTGTGAAAGTCCGCCATGTAGATGTCCATGTCCCCAAGAGTAGAGCAAATGAGGAGCACCAAAACAATGAGCACATACACCAGATTGGAAAGATAGGGCTGTCCAAGATAGACCTAGATTGGGAACACAAAGGAGAGATATTCCTAGCTTGATGGACCCATGATGCCTCAGGCTATCAGGGCAGGGATGCCACCTATAAGTGGGCAAGAGACCGAGGGGTGAATCTAACTATGGACAGTATTTCTCAGGTCATCCATGACTGTGAGACGTGTGCTGCCATCAAGCAGGCCAAGAGAGTGAAGCCCCTGTGGTATGGTGGGCGATGGTCCAAGTACAAGTCTGGGGAGGCTTGGCAGATTGACTACATCACTCTGCCCCAGATATGCCAGGGCAAGCGCTACGTGCTCACAATGGTGGAAGCCACCACTGGATGGTCAGAAACCTACCCTGTGTCTCATGCTACTGCCCATAACACCATCCTGGGCCTTGAAAAGCAGGTCCTTTGGAGGCATGGTACCCCTGAGACGATTGAGTCAGACAATGGGACTCATTTCAAGTACAACCTTATCAACACCTGGGCTAGGGAACATGGCATTGAGTGAGTGTACCATATTCCCTACCATGCACCAGCTGCAGGAAAAGTAGAAAGGTACAATGGACTACTAAAAACTCAGTTGAAAGCCTTGGGTGGAGGGTCTTTCAAAAATTGGGAGCAGCATTTAGCAAAGGCCACCTGGTTAGTTAACACCCGAGGTTCCACCAAACGAGCAGGTCCTGCCCAGTCTGAGTCCCTGAATAAAATAGATGGAGATAAAGTCCCAGTGGTACATGTCAGAGGTTTGTTAGGGAAGACCGTGTGGATCAATTCTGCCTCGAGTACAGACAAACCCATTTGTGGGGTTGTCTTTGCTCAGGGACCAGGTTGCACATGGTGGATAATGCAAAGAGATGGAACAACACCATGTGTACCTCAGGGAGATCTGATTGTTGGGTGAGAATGATATGCAAATATCACTGTTCATTGGATGTTACTGCCATTGTCTGTACATTAAACCATAGAGACATGAGATGGAAGGAAATGTGTGTGTGTCATCTGGTATTGTTCATTTTGTGTGCTGGGAGATGCTGTGCCTGTTAAATAAACAGGTTCTTTCTACTTCTCTCTGAGGAATTCTTCCCAAACCCGTATGGGGGAGGGGCCGTGTGGGTTTGCTTTCTGGTGGGGTCCCCCTTTGGAGATTCTCTCCCAAATTTGCCCTAAACCAGGGCAACATAGAAATAAGAGCTTCATCTCTCTCTCTCTCGGTGTGTGTTATCTGCAGCACGGACAGCAGGAAAGAGGTCTCCTTTGCTTTTAGTTAGCTTTTAGCTAGCTGAAGCAGGGAAGCAGAGAAATTCCCCGGGGTGCGGCTTTTCTTTTTCTTGGAACTGTTCAGCCCTGCTTTGGGCAGAAGACCCAGAAAAGCACTGAGAGCTAACACCTGTGGCCCACTGGGGCCTGGGATTTGGCATTTTCCAGCATAGGAGGGATTGATAAGAGACTGAGCAAGCCGAGCTACACCCCACGAAAAGGACTGTCTCTGAATTTGCCATCTCTTCAGAACAACAAAAGGTTCCATTGTTTAATATAATGCGTTTTTTTCATGTTTGTGAGTACTTTGCTTGTTAAATAATCAAGTTTTTCCGAATTTCTCAAAGGAGATTTATGTCACCCAAAACGGTGGGATGAGGAACCACTTCAATTTGATTTCTAGAGAGAGATCCCTCCAGAGGTTTCCTCCCAAATTTATCCTAAACCAAGACACCAGGGAAGTGGACCACTGTGAGATGAAGGCATCTAGTACTTGAGAGAATTATCAGTGCTGGAAGTCATCTATAGTGATCTAAAAAGTGATAGGGTCCCTAAAGATCAAGAGGATGCTCCTTGCATAGTGGCCATGTGGAGGAAGGTTGTTCAAAGCTCCCCTGCATCATATTCCAGAAGCTTGGTAGCAATGTATTACTGGAAAATGGATACAACTGTAGAGATGGAATCATCCTGACTCCAAATGTAGAAGAATCTTTGGGTACTTCCAGATCCTTACGAGCCAGCACTCCAGCTTTTAGGGGCAGCCCAAGAGATCACTCTGCTCCTGCTGCAGTCAGAGAAAAGGGAAGACCCCCAAGCGCAGGCCACATAACGAACTCTTTCTGTGTGAGCAGGGGGAAAACACAAGGAAGTGAGATGGTGAATCGACCTCTAAGCTGGAGGCCCATGTCTGTAAACTGAGTGGGAAGAGACCTGTTAAGAAGAGGCCACCCAAGAAGACTGCCAATGTAGTTGCTTCAGAGAGACAAGAAGGCAATCAGAAGTCTCCCAGACATAAAAGAACTGAAATCATTATCTTTAACCCTGGTGTCAGAGACTGAAATGTTATAACTTATGGTTTAAACATCTTCATGAAGGACTTTTGCCTATTATAGCAAAACTGTATAAAAGCTACAGAGTAGACTACCATGCTCTGACTAAGGCCCTGCACTGCATATTGATGGAGGTAAGATAAAGTGACTCAGGTCTGGGCTGGGGGAAGAAGAATACATTCACAGAGGGATCAAGCTTAGCACCTTCTGGGTTGACACCACAGCACAGGGCTATCAGCTTCCAGTCTCGAACAGACCCTCATACCAAAAGGGGGAAGGAGGTTTTGAGTGTGTGATGAAAAAGACTCTGGTCTGAGGCAGTGAATGCCCATCCTCCACTGTGCAGACCAACCCAGCTGCAGGTGCCCCTTCACCCCAGGAAAGCTTTATCCACAGGAAGGACAGCAGAGGGGGTGTCATGGCCCATCAAAACTCACCCACAAAGGGGTCCCCACACCCTGCATCAGAGGACTGCAACATGATGCAACATATCCAGAGTGTTGTAAGGGACAGTGTCAAACTTGCCCTCCCTAGGGGAGGCACATAGGCATTCCCACCTGGCCCAAACATGTATTAATCCACTGGATTCTATACTTTTTGGCAGAGGGGCTGTGGGGGACCCTCACTACCAAGAAGACCAAATGGAGGGGAGCAACAAGATGTCATTGGGACACTTGGAAGGATGATATTGTGAAAAACGCCATTCAATTGTGTTAAAATTTTAGAAGTTTAATAGTAATGAAAAATGTAATAAAAATTAGGACAATAAGAGACAATAAAAAGCAAAGAATTACAGACATCCGGATGCCTGGCATTCTGCCACAAAGCACACCTTGCTAACAAAGGATTTCCCCTTAAAAGCAATAGCCTATTGCATATTTACATATCTCATGCATGATTCAAACATTCTTTTCAAACTAGGGTGTTTCTGCTTAATGTCAGCTTCCTCCCCTCATCTTGTAAATCAATCTTCTTGATTCCTCAAAGTCTGAGCTTTCCCGATAAGGAGGCAATAATTCTTTTCTTGGGATCTTGGTGTCTTGTTGCTGTTATCTCTATCCAGATAGGATAATGTGAAGAATTTCTTGATTATCTTTTCCATTCCTTGAGTTAGTTACAAAAAGTATCTTACATCACATAGTTTCTATTTTAATATTATGTTATAGTCTAAAAACTATATTTACCACACTACTTAAAAGATTAATACAGCATAACTTTCCAACATAACACACATAGTATTCATTTTAATATTTGTGAAGAATCAATCATATAATATGCATTTTTCACAATATGTTTCTACCTAACCCCTGTAATTCTCTCCCTGCTCCCCCCCTGTGGGAACCCAGGGCACCGGGAATATTTCTCTGTCTGCTTTGGGGTGCCCTGACCCCAGGGGAGTACTGACTTTGACCCTCATTCATGGAGAAAGTTTCCTAGACTTCAGGATAGACTAGAATCCACAAAAGTGTGATATAGATTATAGAGGGTAGTGTAGGTGTATCACTTGGTGAGAAATTTAGGATTTGGGATTTTTAGTATGTTGTGGATGGAAGTAAGATGGAGGGCACAGGGTATCGTCCTGGGTTTCTTCTTCATGCTTCTTCTTCCTTCTTCTTCTTGGCTTTGGGTGGCATTTTGTAATTGGGCAGAAAAGTCCGCATTGTGGGCTCTTTGTGATCAGTTATTGGATTAAAAGGGAAAATAATCTAGGTGTCAGTTCTTAATTGGATAGTTTAGTCTTAAAAGACCTTGTAATAAGAGATTGTTAGCCATTTTGTGCCTTCTAATGAAAAGCTGCTGAACTCACGGTAGTGAGATTGTTTTACTGATAAGAAATAATAAACACTTGAGTCCAAACATGAACTACCATCTCAAGTGCCTTCAATCCAGACCCAGAGAAACTAACAACTGGAATCCCCACACCCACCCCTCCTACACACACCTTCTTTTCTCTTTCTTTCTTTTCTCTTTCTTTGTCTTTGCCTCCTTGTCATGGTTTGACACTAGCACAATGCCAGTGCTCCCATGAAAATTCCCTCTCCCTGGCATCTGCTGTGAGGTGGTACCCGGAAATAAGCAAAGCAGGCTCCTACTTAGGGAAAAAAAAGAAAAAAAACACTTTATTAACTAAACTACAAAAACTAAACCACAAAGGAAGAAAAATAAACACAAGGAAAAAATGAAAACTACACAGAAACACTCCCCCCTTCTCCTCCCACCAAATTCCCAGTACATTTCCCAAAATTATCCACACTCAGTCTGGCACTACCCTTTAGATAATCAAATCTTCAGCTCATCAAGAGTAGACGGAGTCCTTCCTTGTGCCATGGACTTCTTGTCACAATCAGCACCACCCGGAGTCTTTCTGCTATCTTGGGACATCTTCCTTCGATGCGAGGTGCTCTCACCACCTTGCATGGGGCAGGGGCCTGCTTTTCAGGGTGGACCTTTTTAAGGATGCCTCGTCTCGTTCCAAGCAGAGCACAGTCTCATCTCTGGGACCTTTGTCCCCCCCATTTCTTCTAAACCCCCTGGGGCCGAGGGGTCTCAACACCAAACTCTCTTGGCTCTGAGCCCTTGCTTCCCCCTGCAATGCAGTCTCTGTATCACGAGGAAACAGTCCATGGATATACAACAAAAGAGTCCAGCAAAAAATGCCACTCCATCTTTCTCCATTCCTTCAACATCTCTCTTTCTCTTTGCCAGACCTCCTCACTGGCCTATTTATTCCTTCATCCTCCACTCTTATCTCTTTTCTAGGAAGGGTAATGTTCTGTAAAGTTTTCATTATCCACAAAGGGTTAAAAGCTCTCCCAAGTGGCTGGGCTCCTCGCTGCACCCCCCCCCCCCCCTTCTCCTCCCAGCCGTGCTGCTGTGCACATGATATCAAGTTTCAAGGTAACTCAGTTTCAAGCACAGACTGCATTCTCTCTCCGTCTCCAAAAGGTGGTGGTGGGGGGGGGGGAAACAGGTCGCTCGGTGCCCCTCCACCCTTCCATCCCTCCGGGTCCGGCCTACCGTAGATGGGTAGATGGGCCATGTGGCTTTCCCCTCCCCCAGCCCAGCAGCCGGGCCGGGGGAGAGAGAGAAGCAGCTCTGTCCCTCCAGAAATTCGAAAGAGGACTCTGAGGGAAAAGAGCCCTGCTTTTAACCCCTTGGGTTTGTGGTCTCAGAGGTGGATCCAATGCTCCACTGGCCAAAACCAGGTGCCAGTCTTAAAATCCGAATACCTATTGGTGACCACAGCACAAACAACATATCCCAGATGTCCCATTTCCGGTCAAACCACGACACTCCTTTACTGTTAAATAAAATATATCAAGTTTTTTGGCACCAACATCTAACCTCATTTGGTTTTAATCAAGTTTTGGGGTATATATTTCAAACCTTTCTGGGTTCTATCCATTTTATTCACAGAGACCATTTTCCTTGCTCTTCTGTGTTAAACCAGTTCATAACACACCAGAAATAATCTGTTACTCAGTGAGGTCAGTGACAACAGTGGCGACAGCAGCAGCAGCTGCTACAGTAAGTAGCACTAGATCGAGCTGGACAAGAGGTTCCCTGTGTCAGGGAAACCCAGGTAACAGTTGAGTGACCCATCAGGAATCAGTCAGGTCCTGGTGATGCCTTAAGGTTTTAGCCTTTATATTTTTCAAATCCTGTGCTGCATTAGTGCATAACTAAACTCCATATAAAGTATTAGCTACTGTCTACACATTTTGGTCAGACAAAACAATTCCTCTAGTCCTGAAACGCAAGGAGACCCTACAGCCTCAGGCCCCAAAAAATATAAACAAAAGTGAGTTGAGGAGGAGTAAACTTGGGGAATATAATTTCATTACCTAAAGCTGTAATTGGAGGATTAACCCCTGATATGTAAATAGACCAAACTTATAATTGTCTGAAAAACTCATGACCATCCATTTTGGGTGTAGCTCCTTGGGGAGGCTTTGTCTCCTTTTATGTACCTGAAGGCCCTTCATTAAATATATCTGCTTTTATTCTTTTAACTTTGTCTGGCCTCTGCTTCTAGGTAAGCCCAAAAAAAAGCATCACTGGCAGCTCTTGCAAGTGAGGCTAATGTGGAGAAAGGCATAGCCAGGACAACAACGGGAGATTTAAATGGTTCCAGGGAGCACAAACAACAGGGAATGTGACAAACATGGCAAGCAAACAGGATGTTACATGGCAGTTTGTAAGGCAGTTTGTGAGGAAGGATGCAGAAGAGAGGCTACTCCATCCTATTGAGTGGTAAACAAGCATCAGCCTTTGTTTGGCAACAAAAATTGTGTCTACCCATTGCAACTGCTGGGCCGAAGCTGAAACCCAGACAGAGACACCACACCCTCCCCAGGCAGATGCCTATACCCAAACAGATGTCTCAAAGGCTGAGGGAGTTACCTAAACTTTCAACTGTGGGGAACTCCAGAATGTGGAATTCCCTCTGGAGCCTGAAGGGAGAGGTGAATGCCATGGGTGCAAGTGCACCCAGATAGACAAATTTTTCGAAGAGATTGCGACACTGCCTGAAGAGCTCACCAGGCACTGTACTATCTGGAAATCTGAGTGGAAGACTGATGCCTGGTATTATGCTCTCACACACGGAGAGCAACAGTCCTGCCTTAAGTCCTTGGTAGCTGAAGGTACATTAGCATCTAACCTTGAGCCATTAGGCTTGTCTAATTCACAAGACAAAGGAGAATGGACTCTTGTCCCTGCTGTCCAGGTTTAGAGTAAATTTGGGGAAGAATCCCCCGAGGAGCTCCGGTGGGAAAAACTGATGGAATCGACCCCTCCCCCCCTCAACTGGTCCGGGAGGAAAAAAACAATACCTCCTTGAAGAAAGGTGGAAAAAAACCTGTTTATTAAACAATAAAACTAAAGCAATATCAAACAATGAGACCTCTTGCCACTCTAAAAGAGATGACAAACTGAGAAAACCCCATCCCTGGGTTGCAGCTCACTCAGTCTCTGATCAGTCCCTCCGGTGCTGGAATTGCCGCAGGTCAGGCCCAGCCCTGTGGGCCAGAAATGTGAGCTGCCGGTGCTCCCCTGGGTGTTCAGTCCAGAGCAGGTTTCAAGAGGTCCAAAGAAAAGAGAAAAAAAAAAACCAAAAACACAGTCCAGGGAACTTCTTTGCCTCAGCTACCTAACACTAACCAAAAAGCAAAAAAAAGAGCTCTGTCTGCCGTCTGTCTGCAGACAACGACCACTGGCCAGGAGGAGGAATGTGGGGGAGTGAGAGCAATGTCTGGAGGAAAAAAAACTGTGCACTTCTCTCTCCCCCTTCACTCTCTGCAATAAGTCTTAAAGGTGCAAAACTTACCATTCAGCATGAACAGAACAAGACGATTGGGGATAAAAGCATCATACAGCCAACCCAGGACACCTGCTTGGAGCAAGTGGAAGAGTCATTCCTGTGCTACCAATGTGCCTCCACAAGACAGATAGGTAGTTAAGATCAAAAAGAGTAGAATGCTACTAGGTACAATCAGCCACTCTTATTAGAACAAGTTAAGTGCAGAATAGAACTCTCCGACTAGTTAAAGTTAGAAAATGGCATGTTTATTAACAGTGTCGGACACAAGCAGAGTAATCTCCCAAAGAAGTGCAAAAATCATAGGTTCCGGTTCTCTATTTATCTAGAAAGTCTTACATATTCATATAATTACCCCAAACACCTAATACATGTGGTAGTCTGTTACTTTACAGTTTATTCTTCTGTAATATTCCTTGTTATAAGTTTGTAATGGTTCATTCTGTGTACCCCATTTGGCTTCCCTGATGGTTCAATCCTGAGTTGTTTACCCCAAGATTTTCCTGCCAAGTGTATGTCAATTCCCCCGTCAGTCTCCTTGTTCCCTGGTCTTACCCTTGTCTGTCAAAGATAGCACACCCTTTTTACTCTGGAATGTTCCCTCTTCTTCATCCCTTCCTCGAAGTAAGATTGGATTGTAAGGTTTGCTCCTTCCCCTTGCTGGCTTGTATTGTATAGGCCTTATCCTGCACCCCTGTCCTAATGCCTTCCTATTGGTGAAAAGTTGTGTCCTCCCCTTATTCCCTCCCTTCCTTAAAAGCAGTTCTTTTGCCCTCAGTTGATGTCATTTGTCCCTGACTCCCCTGGGGAGATAAACTTCCTTGGAACTCTAACAAGTGATCACTCCCCATTCCTTTGCCTTGGTTCTTTATACTGTGCTGCTGCTGTGCCACCCACGCCACAGCTGACAGCTGCAGGGAGCTGCGAGCCCCTGTACGCATCACCACATGGGAAAGTCTCTGCACAGATCCAGGGGCGGCCCCTCTCAAGACTGCGTTGGTCTTGGGGAGTGAGTGGCTGGAAAATATCTCCCTGTGACCGTAGCAACACAGTGTCAAATACATATTCATTACTTAATCCCACCTACCCCTGCTTCGTAGAAAAATGTATTTAAATGAGTCCAAAGTCCCTTTTATGCCTGCATAGTCTCTTAATTAAATTGGGTTGGTGGGCTTCGAAATAGGTCAATGGTCTTCTGAGGTCGTAGTGGCCTCTTACTTTTGCCTTGTTGGCAGGCTTTCGGACCCCTTGGTTATAGCTCATTTCGGGGCCCGGGTGCAGGTCACAGTTTCTTCATTTTTACAATAGCTCCACATCCCATGCTACTTCTTTAAACACAGTAAAAACAGGTAGGTGATATATTACCCTACCCTTAAGTACTTTATCTGCTAATAATTAACTATCCCTTATTAATTCTACTCTTCTTGCTATATTCTTAATTGTTTCTAGCCCCCTTAACAAAATCTAGCTAAACTTTTAACTCTTTCAGTTTCTTTAAACCTTTGATTCACATGCACCACCAAAAAATCATGAAGGGCATTAGTTATTCGTGACTCCTCACTGAAAAGTTCAGAAGCAGTCATTTGTCATCTGGAAATCCTCTCTAGAGAGGTTTGCTAGCTACTGGGGACCTGTGTTCAGGCTGTCACAAAGAGGCTGCTGTCAGCCATGACCATACCTCATGGTAACTCCAGCCAAGGCTGCCCACAACCTTTACATCTTCAGCCACTTCCTCCTGGTTTGTTAGTACAAGGTCCAGCAACACACCTTTCCTCGTTGGTTCCTTTTCCTGGTTTAGGGCAAATTTGGGAGAAAACCTCTGAAAGGGGCCCCCCCAGAAAGCAAGCCCACACGGCCCCTCCCCCCAACCGGTTTGGGAAGAGTTTCCTCAGAGACAAGTGGAAGAAAACCTGTTTATTTAACAGGCCAAGCCCTCCTCAGCACAAGAAATTAATAATACTGGATGACAAAACTCATTCGCCGCTCTGAAGGGATGACAAATTCAGAAAGTCTCTCTTGGGGGTGGTTGCTCTGTTATCAGTCCTTCCAGTGCTGGGAAAGGCCGCTGCCCAGAGTAGACCCCAGTAGGCCACAAAGTGCAAGCTCGCAGTGTTTCCCTGGGTCCCAGTCTGGAGCAGGTTTGAATGGTTCCAAGAAAAGGGAAAGAAAAACAGTCCAGGGAAAACTTTGACTGCCTCAGCTAGCTAAAATAACTAAAAAGCAAAATGAGCGCCGTGTTCTGCCCCGTCTGTGCCCAGACACCACAGTGGAGTTCTGCGTTCCAGCAGACTGTGGGCGAGAGTGCAGTTGATAACAAAACTCTGTGCTTCTTCTTCTCCCCGTCTTCACTGTCAGAGCCAGTCTTGAAGGCACAGAATATAACATCCAGCATAAACAAAACAGACAGCTGGGGATACAAGCATCATAACATCACCCTAGGACACTCCTCCACCACTTGCATCAAAAAGTTATCTTCTGTGATCTGCAGGAACTTCCAGGACTGTGTGTACTGAGCCATGTTGTCTCTCCAAAAAATATCAGGGTGGTTGAAGTGCCTCAGGAGAACCAGGGCCTGTGACCATGAGACTACTTCCAGCCGTCCATAGAAAACCTCATCAACTTCCTTGTCCTGATCAGGTGGCCTGTAGTAAACACCCACAAGAGAGTCACCCATATTAGTCTATCCCTTAGTTCTTACCCATTAAACTCTTGACTCCTTCATCTGCCCCTGGGTAGAGCTTGATACATTCCAGGTGCTCTCTCCCATAAAGAGCAACTCCACCACCTCGCCTCGCTGACCTGTCCTAAAAATTATGTAGCCATCCATGACCATTCCAGTCATGTGAGCTATCCCACCATCTCTCGGTAGTTGCAATGAGATAAGGTGACCTCCAAAGCTACATTAGCAACTGCTATGAAGACACCATCTCCTCCTCCTCCCTGCTTGTTTCTAACTGATGCATGCTTGAAACATGGCATGTTTTAATGCGATCATTTTTCTACCTCTTGCTTTCAGCTGGGATTTCATGCTCAAAACAAGAATAAACACGTATTTTACAAGCATGGCCAGGCATTTCTTTAGAATTCAAAGCTTGGTAAAGATAATGGGCTTAGAATAACCCTGCACAAACAGTTTTGGAGAAGGTCTGCTCCTGAAATCAATGGACTAGTGTCATGGTTTGACACTGGCACAATGCCAGTGCCCCCATGAGAATTCCCTCTCCCTGGTGTTTGCTGTGAGATGAGACCAGGAAATAAGCAAAGCAGGCCTCTACCTTAGAAAAAAAAAGTTTATTAACTAAACTACAAAGGGAAAAAAAAAAAAACCACACACACACATACACACACACACCTGGAAAATGAAAACTCCACAAAGAAACATTTCCTCCTCCCCCCACCACATTTCCAATACATCTTCCAAATTTAAAGTCTCCATCCATCACCCAATAAATACTCAATTCCAGTCCATCAAGAGGAGAGGAGTCCTTCTTGGGGCCATGGTGACCTCTTCCTTGCATGCCCAGCGCTCTCACCGCTGGACATGGAACAGGGCTACTTCAGGGGTTATCCTTTTAAGGATGCTTTGACCAGTTCCAAAAAAAAGGCACAGTTTCCTCTCATCTCGGGACCTCTTGTCCCCCCCATATTTATTAACCCCCTGGGGCCGGGGGGTCTCCAAAACTGAATCCTCTCATTCTGAGCCATCGCCTCCCCCCTGCATGCAGCCTCTGTGTCGCGAGGAAGGATGGTTCTGTCCGTGGCTGTACCAAGAAGAGTTCAGCAACCAGCCACTCCATCATCTCTCTCCGGCCTCTTCTTCACTCTCCCAGCCTCACTCACTGCTCCGACTATCATTCTCTTGCCCATTTCCACTTTATCACCCACTTCATCTCCCTCCAGGAAAGGTCCAAATGCTCTGTGAGGTCTTCATTGTCCAGAAAGGGGTTAACAAACTTCTGCAGGCGGCCAGGCTCCTTCCCTGCTGCACTCCCCCTTCCCCCTCCTTCTTCACAGCCGATATCACTTCAAGGCCACAGGCCCGTACCAGCTTTCTCTCTCTCTCATCTTCATGCTGGGGGGGGGGGAGAAGCTGCCCAAATCTTCTCGGGGCCTCTCTCTCCCTCTGTCTCTCCTGGGGTGGGGGCTGCCCAACGCCTCCTGGTGTCCCACCACCCTTCCATCCTGAGGGGTCAGGCCTACCTCTGCCGGGCCGCAGATTTTCCCCTCCCCCGCCCAGCTCAAAGCCGGGCAGGGGAGGCCTTGCCTCTTTGCTGGCCGGAAAATCAAAGAGAAAGCTCAAGGGAGTACTTTGCTTCTAACCCCTGTGTTCTCAGAGGCGCATCCAACCTCAGTGGCCAAGCCTGGTGTCAATTTAAAATCTGAACACCTATTGGCCTCTGGCCACTCCATTCCCAGAAAACCTGCTTCCTGTAAACCCACGACAACTAGCCAATGCAAATAAAATCACTTACATTTGGAAGTTTTGAGAGCTCAGTCTATAGTTTTGTCTATAAAAGGCATAAAAAAGGCATGAAAAAACAACACAGGTAGTGCTGCAAGAATACATATGTACACATACAGATGAAGTTGCTGAAGTGGGATATTCAAGTTGCATCAACACATAAAATGAGGCTAACACCCTCTTTTTCATATTTTGAAGGGGAATCCTAAAATAAATCATTTGCAGCCTGGCATTACATTAATTTACAAGTTGATGTTTATTTTGTGAAGCTCATCATTATACTGAGTCACTAAATTTGCAACCTGAACCCAGTGAATTCATGCATCATATTAACTACACATTAAACAAAGAGTTCATTTATAGCTTTATCATTTGAAGCTGTGGTTGTTGGAGAAACCCTTCTGCTGCTTCCCACTTACAATTTTACATGCCATTTCCCTTCTTCTCAACAGGCTGACCAATAAGTGTTTATTTTCTTGGGAAAAAAAGAAAGATAGACTCTAAAACGGAATATCAGGGATTAATTTAGTCAATCTAGGGCATCAGTCAATACCAGATCTGCACCAACAATTGGTGCCTTTGGGTTCAAGAGACGACCAAGGCCCCCAATACCAAATTCCAGCACCAAAAAGAAACTCCAATATGCAAATATCTGGAAAAAAGGGCAATTTATAAAGGCAAAGGTGACAAGTGGAGTGCTGTTAACAGATGGCAACGCAATAACAACACTGTCTGCTCATCCCTGCTGAGCAACTTCAGTGACAAGCAACAGCTATGTTTCTATTATCCTCTATTTAAATTTACAATCAAGATGCTTAAAAGTGACAATGAACACCCCAAGTGTTTTCTCTTGCATCACTGTGATTAACTTCTGGAACTTAATTCTCAAGTTGCAAATGGTCACAAGTTTTGGTGAATTTTCCAGACTTTAACCTCAAGCTCATTGCTGACCGAGCGGAGGTTACCATACTCCCGCCCATCCTTTTTTGGTTTTACTTTGATTGTGTCTTCACCACAGAGCAAGGCAAGTTAAAATTAAATGCCCCAAAGGGATTGAAATTTCAAAGTTGCCAATGGCTTCTTACTCATGTCCCTATTGTTTTGCGGAGATATAGCAAAAAACTCCACAACTTTGTGAAAGTTGTAAAGCCAGTATGTTTATTACAGCACTGGACGCATGTGGAGATTTCTCTCCTTAAAAGGCATGCGTACCTCTGAGAACTTCAGGTCCCTTTTTATCCCCATCTCAAATACATATGCATACAGTTTCACAATAGGTTTGTACATTTTCATTTTTACGGATTTCACGTGACATTTGCCGCTAGTTCTTTTTTATCAGAAAGAATTCCTAGGTCAGGTTGGCCTGCCCCCATAGCAGTTTCTGTCTCTCTTTATCTGTCTCCCCCTGTCTCCCCCTTATCTCTGTCCTTCATTGGTGCAGTTTTCCCCTTTAGCCTAGGCCTTACAGACTTAAGATGTACATTTCACCTAGATCAAAATGGATTTCTACTCTGGGGGATTTTTTCTCTGTCTCACTATGCCAAGGTACAACATGCTCTACAGAAGGGCTCATTTTCTTTGCAGTTATGGAGTTCATCACCTGCCAATTAGCTTGAGGTTCATACATTTGCTAATGCTGATTTGATTACTCCCATCAGGTTTGATCAAGCATGCAAATCTTCAAGTTTTAGGCTAGGCAAAGCCTGGATAAAGGAGAAGACCTGAGCCATTTATACATAAAAGTAGAACTTTTTTATTTAAGTGGAAAATGAAGGCAAGAAGTAAACTTTTCTCCTCCCTCCCTCCCTCCTCTTCTGCTGTATTGTTAAATCTGATGTAATGAGAAGGTTTGAATAGTGTGTCTCCAGGCTCCTGCCACCAGTAACAGAGACCAAGGTCTCACAGGGCAAAGGCCACCTTGCAAACTGGTAGAACTTGTATGCACCAGAACAAAAATCTGCAAGAACTACTGACAGCAGGTTGGGACACACCAGTTTTCTCAGCAAATCCTGTAAGGATTTGATCCTGAGATCCCTAAGGATCTCAGCAAAACCCCATAAGGTTACTTAGGACTTTTACACCTCTCAACCCAAAAGAACCCATGTCCCTCTTGGGGGTGCTTGGCTGGCAGAGGTGACAACTTTCAGATAAACCATAGAGCTGCTGGTTTTGTCCACTGGAAGATATAAATAAAATGTCCCCATCATGTTCATAGGGGTGTCCTGTTCAGTTTCCAATGAGGTTCATAGTCTTTGTGGACCCAGATTTTCCCTGAAGCTTCAAGTGGAGGTAGTAATTTTGAATTTCAGGTCCCGAACCATCATGTAGTTTTGTTATTAAACAGATGATGCTGCCTTGAAGCCTGGGAGCAGTGCTTTATGTGCACGTGATAGTTTACAGCACATTTGGGTGTCATTTGTGATGAATGGTCCTGCATAAATGTTACATCTCCAACCTGTTGCTCTTGTAAATACTATTTTTTTCTTATTTACTTGTATTGCAGTAATTCATTCAGGTGCCAACCATGACTGAAACCATGCTGTCAATATGCAGTCTGACAGCAGCAGCAAGAGACAGCATTGGCTCTACAAACCGCGCAGAAAAACAGGAAGCATCACAGCTGGTGTTGGTGGGGAATGGAGGTAAAATGAGATGATGATCCCAAATCTCAATGAAAACTCCAGCAAAAGAAAAATCATAACCCCGATCCACAGAACACCCATCTAAGTGTTTAACAAGAAGAGGACCACAGAAACCCCATCTGAGGCAGAAGGAGTCTCAGACAGACCTTTCATATTGAGATGCATGTCTCACCAAAACACCTAGACCACAACACAAGCAACTAAAGACCATCAACCCGGGCCTCTGCAACACCAGTCCCAGATCACAGAATCACAGGATTGTTTAGGTTGGAAAAGCCCTCTAAGATCAAATCCAGCTGTTGACCCAGCACTGCCAAGCACACCACTAAACCATGTCCCCAAGTGGCACATCAACTCATCTTTAAATCCTTCCAGGGATAGTGACTCTACCACTTCCCTGGGCAGCATGTTCCAGCACTTGACAATACTTTTGGCCAAGACATTTTTCCTGATATCCAGTCTAAATCTCCCCTGGTGCAACGTGAGGCTATTTCCTTTTGTCCTTGTCACTTATCTTATCTGGTACAGTTCCCTTATCTGCCCCAGAGAGCTGCTTCCCTGCAGGAATGATAAGCACACCCAATATGCACTCCAGAACTGGTATGTATGGACCATCAGGATGAGGTGCTGTCAACCTATACTGCTCCTCTGTTCTATAAGTGCCTCAAGATGGCATGTAAGCTCTGCTGCTGGTGAGCAATGTAGAAGAGGTGCCTGGATTTGCAACATCCCAGTTCTGGTTTGACAGTGAATGGGCCTGCACCATCCTTCACTAAGCTAAAATGCTGCTCAGAAGCAGGTTAATGTGATGCTGAATTGATTTTTGCCTTTTTTTCTTTTATATAGTCTCTATATTCTTTACACATATATTTGTAGTTCTGTAGCCTATTACTGTATTCATAGTTAGCTCCAGTACTTTTCCCTACCCTGATAGGGAGAAAGATAAAACACATTCCAGAGGCTCCAAGCTGGGGGTCCAAGGCTCCTATCCTATCTTTCTTCTTCCTGGAAGTCAAGGTTGAAACCAGTTCTTCAAGACACATTTTCATAAACAGAGTTTAGTTCCTATCTAAAGGAGGGCTAAAGAAGACATGGAACCAAAAAGGGGGAATTACTTCATCACTTATGCTTCTAATTGGTGATTTTTGTCAGATATACTAATTTGCTAAACATATAAAAAGTGTATACCTGTTATGCTACATGTGCATCTGGCAAATTGTGCAACTAAGAACCCTTATAAAAGTAACCCCTTTTTATCACCTAACTGTATCTGACTTGTCATTTTAGGACCAGCGAAAAGGCATCAGATGTGGCCCAGAGCACCTATGGGTATGTGGGCTATCTCCACATCTGTGGCCAGGCATTGTGTCATCTCCTCTACCTGTGCCAGACGTTCATCCCACAGCATGAAGGATCATGAATGTGGACAACCACCATGGCCATGGGTGACAGGAAGCTGCTGCCACCCTGAACCACAGTAGCCAAAGTATCACAAGGATGGGTTGGATCTCCAAGCCATGGAAGTCTGCCAAGATCCTGTCCTACTCCCTGTTAATTGTACCACCATCTGCAAGAGGCAGAGATGGCTCCTGGTTCTCCTTGTCACCAGAAACAGGCAGTGTCATATCACCCTTTGAAGTCTTTATTCGGAGTCCTGCCCTTGTAGCAACTCCTGTTGCTCCTGGAGACCCTCTGGAGAGGAAACCAGCAACCTAGCAAGGCTCACCACTCTCCACCCACTTGCACATTCATCCTCTTCCAAAGAAATCCACACAGATCTTTTCAGACCAAACAACTTAGGTAAATAAGACAAGGCATTTCATCTCAATGATGATAATAGAGAACTAAGATCTAATTAAATAAATTAAAAAAATTCATAAGAACAAGGAGGTTTGTTTTTGAGCTGGTCATGGTGAGATTAAAAGCAAAGAGACACCTGGATCCCTTTTCACTGTAGTGCTGTAAAACAAGTGGCACAGACCCAGAAGAGCTAAAAATACATGGCAGGGCACATCCTCCCCTCCAAACACACCTGCCATTTCTCTCTCTCCTTTTTCTCTCCTGCATCCTCTCTGAAAAAGCCAAACTTCATTGTTTACAGAACAAAACTATTTCCTTTTTATTCTAATATTTCCCTTTTTTTTAATAGGTGACCACCTGGGAGTGGGGAAAGGAAAGAAGGCCTTGGAGCTTTTCAGAAACAAAAAATAAATGTTTTAAAGTATGATTAAAACAAAAAAGCATAAACAAACAAACCATGTTACCCAAAATAATAACTTCAGGGAAAAATAAACAAAAAACTGTGTACGTTTTGGGAGCATGGCAGGAGTAGAGAATGGAGAGTCCTTACTGCTGAGGAGAGCATGTTGCTGCAGTGGGACAGCAGCTGGGACAGCAGGGATGTCCTAGGTGAGCCCGGAAGAAGGACTTTGCATAGATTTAGATGCCTAAATATGCCTTCAGGCACAGGGTTCTGCTAACTGCAAAGCCCCAGTCTTGGCACACTCAGACTCTTTCAATAGAGCATAACTGCCCCTCTGCTCTGCTTGCATGAGACCCCACCTGTGGTACTGCATCCAGTTTAGGGTGATCCAACATAAGAAGGATGTGGACCTGCTGGAGTTAGTCCAGAGGAGACCACGAAGATGCATTGAGTGCTAGAGCACCTCTGCTATGGAAAAGGCTGAGAGAGTTGGTGTTGTTCAGCCTGGAGAAGACTCCAAGGATATCTTAGAGTACCTTCCAGTACCTAAAGGGGCTACAAGAGAGCTGGAGAGGGACTTTTGACAAGGGCATGGAGTGATAGGGAAAGGGGCAATGGCTTCAAACTGACAGAAGGCAGGATTAGATTAGATATTAAGAAGAAATTCTTTACTGTGAGGGTGATGAGGCACTAGAACAGGTTGCCCAGAGAAGCTGTGGCTGCCCCATCCCTGGCAGTGTTCAAGGTCAGGCTGGATGGGGCTTTAAGCAAGCCAGTCTTGTGGAAGATGTAATGATTGAAGCACAAACATCATTGTGGCACAACAGAATCACTTTATTAAACACATATGAGCTTTTTATGTTTTGTTGTTTACAATTTAGGATCAAAATCATGTAGCCAGGCAGGAAACTAACCACTAACCAACATGTTAACAAATGGCAGAGCAGGATGTTTCTTGCTCTTATCTCAAACATTCTCAAACATCCCTTGCAGCCCCATTTTCAGAGTTGCTAATTAAAGCATTCTCACATAAGTATTTATGGCTGGTCATGATCCTTTTGTATGCATTTTCTCATGCAGATGTTAAGGTCAAACAGTGGCCACATCTACAAATGTCCCTTCTTTGTTTAAAGAGGAATTGATCATGAGGAGAGCCATCACGTTTGCTTCTGCCTTTTTGCTGACTCATAACAGTCTCCAGAGGCAAAGAAATCCTGTAATGAGAATAAAAAAGAGACCAAACCCCAAAGTTTCAAACAGCAATATGCATAAATGTAGTCCCTTAATCCAAGTTTTTTGATTAGGCCAAGCAAAGTAAATAGCAAACATATCATGGAAATTCTGTGCAGACATGGTTTGTAATGACTGAGGTTGTTTTCTAAGGTTATCTCTTAATGCATTTATGGTTTTATCCATATTTGTAGAAAATTCCCCCTTTAAATGAGCCTTCACCTTATCCTAAGAAGTTTCAGAACTGTTCCATTCTACAGGGGTAACACACTGTGGTGGTTTGACCAGAAATGGGACATCTGGGATATACTGTTTATGCTGTGGTCACCAATAGGTATTCGGATTTTAATATTGGCACCTGGTTTGGCCACTGGAGCGTTGGATCCGCCTCTGAGAACACTCTGAGTTAAAAACAGGGCTCTTCCCCCTGGGAGTTTTTTTTGGTTCCAGCGAGGGAACAGGTTGGACCTTCCCCCGCCCAGTGTCTCCTGCTGGGCGGGGGAGGGGAAAAGCCATGCAGCCATGCGGCCCGGGAGAGGTAGGCCTGACCCTGAGGGGTGGAAGAGTGGAAGAACCAAGTACCGGGAAGTACCGAGCAGCCCATTCCCCTCCCCCCCCCACCTTTGGAGACAGAGAGAGAGAGTGCAGTCTGTGCTTGAGACTGTGTTACCTTGAAACTTGATATCATGTGCCGGCAGCAGGCAGCACGACTGAGGAGGAGAAGTAGGGGGGGGGGGGCAGCAAGAAGGTGATCGGCCGCTGTGGGAGTCCCCAGGCAGTCAGAGCCCGAGCTTTTAACCCTTTTTTGGACAATGAAAACCTTACAGAATATTAATCCTCCCTAGAAGAGAGATAAGAGTAGAGGTTGAAGGAGGAAATGGGCCAGTGATGGAGTCTGGCAAGTGAAAGATGTTGGAGGAATGGAGAAGATGGAGTGGCATTTTTGCTGGACTCTTTTTTGTATAGCCATGGACAGTTTCCTTGTGATACAGAGACTGCATCCAGGGGGAGGCAATGGTTCAGAGCCAAGAGAGTTTGGTGTTGAGACCTCTCGGCCCCAGGGGGTGTAAAAGAAATGGGGGGGACAAAGGTCCCAGAGATGAGACTGTGCTCTGTTTGGAACGGGACAAGGCATCCTTAAAAAGACCACCCTTGAGCAACCTTGCCCATGCACAGTGGTGAGAGCACCGGGCATGGAAGGAAGATGTCACAATGGCAAAGAATCTCCAGGCGGTGCTACATGTGACAAGAAGTCCATGGCACAAGGAAGGACTCCTACTCTTGATGAACTGAGGATTTGATTATCCAAAGGGTGGTGTCAGACCCAGTGTTGATAATTTTGAGAAATGAAAATGTATTGGGAATTTTGTGGGAGAAGGAGGGGGAGTGTTTCTGTGCAGTTTTCATTTTCCTTGTGGTTTTTTTTTTCCCTCTTTGTAGTTTAGTTTTTTGTAGTTTAGTTAATAAAGTTTTTTCTCTTTCCCTTAAGTAGGAGCCTGCTTTGCTTATTCCGGGTACCATCTCACAGCAGACACCAGGGAGAAAATGTTCTCATGGGGGCACTGGCATTGTGCCAGTGTCAAACCATGACACACACATTAGCATCAGCATGCTGCCAATCACACTGAAGGCACAACTGGGTATTTAGGGCATTTTGGTTTTGTCCTATCCATAACAAGGCAGCCTCAAGGGCATCTTGGAGTGACAGTATTTGCTGATCAATTACTGTTTGCATCTGTAATTCCTCTGTGAAATTACTCATTACAGAACTACCTTCATGAGCTGTTTTTACTCATTCTGTTAAAGCATCAATGGCAATAGTAGATGAAGCTAAAATAATAATAGCAGATACAATAAAAGCAATAAGTCAAGAAATAAAACTCTTAGTTCATTTGGATTCCCTTAAAAACAAGCAGTTTAGATACATAACTTGATTCCCCTTCCTGTGGGGAGACATAGGATAGAATTGAGTTACTGGCTGTGGGACGCACCTGCAGAATTCTATGGCCTCACTGAGAAGCACGTGGCAGCACAGAGAAGCTTGTCTCTGCCTGACCTTGGGGAGAGGAGGTGCCATGTGGCAGAGCCCTTCAGAGAGGAGCCTGCCAATCACCTGAACAGCAAGTGATCACCCCATATAAGGACATTAAGAAAGCATGTTGCTGATGAGGCAATGTGTGATAGGTTGCTTAGTGAGAATTACCATATAAGGAAATACTGTGTCTTGAAGTGTATAAAACCCGCTTGTTTTTTTGAATAAACTATTCAGATTCCTAGCTGGTCTGAATCTGTGCCTCAGTCATTAACAAATGGCGCCCTGCATCAGGGACATATTAGGCAACTAGTGGTTGCACCAGTAACAACACTTGGCCGAATTTTAGAGAGGGGCTGAAACGAAGCCTGGGAGCAGAAAAGGAGTTTGTGGAGCCAATCGGCCTTTCTGCAGGACAGAGGGTAGCAGCTGAGAACTATAGGGAATGGTGCATCCCAGGAACAAAAGAATGTCACAGAGATGTTGGAACAAATTTTGAAAAAATACGGCAGGAAAGTTGAATCTACAGATTTGAACAGACTCTTGCTCTGGGCAAAAGACTGTGATTCAGCTTTAGATAGAACCAATGTTTTTGACCCTCGAACATGGGATGTTTTAGGGGATGATATAAATGACAATATAATATTGGCTTTTGAAATAAACAGGGCAGGAGACTTTTTCTCCTTTTAATGCCTTTATTAAAAGTGATCAGCCCAAGATTGGGAAGCTCGACGGGTCTGCAGTCTCCCTTGTCTCTCCCAGGGTGACTCGCAGGAGGAGGATAGTCACAGCTTTGTCCACTAGGGGCAGAGCTGGGGGTCCAGTCCTAGTGGGAGCCTTTTGGGCGTGACCCAGATGTTGATCTTTACAGCCTCTCTCTGTGCGTGACGGTTTGAGAGGATTTTCTTGGTCAGGGTGAGGGGCAATAAAGGTTTTCAGCATCTCTGCAGGCTCAGCACTCTGTTCTTCACCTCTAGACATCACTCTACTTTCCCAACTCTATATTGGTTCGTTGTTTTGGGGGGTCTTTTCAGTAAGTTTGGAGTAGTAGCTTCTCATGGCATGCTGGTCCTGAGGTTATTTTGCATGCCCCCCTCCTACATCTCATCCCTTCTCCTCACTGTCTGGGGAGGTCCCTGCCCTTCACTGTCTCGGGAGAAGAGCCATTAAGTTAGCCCTAGCCAGGGCCTTTACTGATACAAAAAAGAACCATTAACGACAACGACTTTTAATTATCATAACAAACAGGTAGCACTTTAGCAGCAACACTGGTCTGACTAGTTTTTGTAACCTTTTTCTCACAAAAAAATTTGGCAGATTTTTTGTTTATAACAGCTTTCACATTCATGTATTAGCTTTTGCATGTTGTTATTAATCACAAGTATTTTTGATATGGTACAATTTATTTTTAACTGCATTTCATATAGTATAATCTTTTAGTTTATGTATGCACCATATAGTTTATATAAATAGTAGTATGATAAAAATATATTGTAGACTTTAGCAAAATGTTACAATAGAGACTATGTAATGCTAAAATGCTTTTATGTAACTAACTCAGAGAATGGTGTAAAACAATTATGCTGTTTCTCACATCTGAGGACTGGCCTCTCCAAGAGATAAGATAACAGTGACAGAAACCAGAACACAAGAGGGGAATTTTATTAACTCCTTGTTATCAGGGAGTGTGAAACAACAGGATGGAACCACAGGAAGGAATAAAGTATATTGACCTAATCTACAGAATGTTATGCAGACAAGTCAGAGGTTGAAACCAAAAAAAAAGAGTTCCTGGAACATCAAAATCTCAAAGGAATGTTTGAATAATGTATAAACTCATGAATACGCATAGAACCCCATTAATGTAATAGTATATAAGGAACATTGTTTTAAGCTCCCAGCGTGTTCTTTGGCTGTTCGCCAACAACACCCCAGCTCTGGATATTTGTCCTTTTTTACCTCTTATTAAACTTTTAAAAATTCTAGAGTGAACTCTGTTTTTCACAGGGGACGCTTTGTGGGACCAAGTTACGCAAGGTGAAGCAGTGCTGACAAAGCTTTTTTATCCATTGAAGACTGTGTGTAAGACGCTCATGGCGCATGTGGCACCCACAGACCAGAAAAAGAAGGATGCTTGTGCCACCGCAGCATCTGTGTTCACCCCTTTTGCACTGCCATTGACTTAAACACAAAACTCTAATTGTAAGTTTGTCGGGGCTGTGGGGGGAAACCGGACGATGGCCCCGGTCCCCCCGATTCATTTTATCCTGGGAGGGGAAGCCGGATTTTTCCCCCTCAATTTGCATAACCGATGGGCAGCAGTGAGAAAACTAACTGCGGCAGAGGGGGATGGGGATTTGCCTCACAGTATCATAAAAAAGCTTGCGCCGCCCCACACCATGTGGGATCAGCTTGTGAGAAACAATGCTCACTTTTAAAATTTAAAAGATTTATTAAAGCTTTACAAAAATACAGCACAAGATTGAATAAGAAGAAAGAGCCGAGCTGAGAGCAAAGGTCTCAACCGCCATGTGCTTGTCTGCAAAAACGGATGCTCTGCTTTTTATACCCTTGGCACCTCCCAAAGTCTCATCAGTCAACTCTTTCTCTGCCATCCATTGGTGGAGATCACTTTCTTACAACTTGATTGGAGGTCAGGTGTTGCCATGCCATGCCTCCTAGTAACTAACTCTCCCTCCCCTAAATGCCCTGACTAGTAACAACAATACAAAGGGGGGAAGGGAAAGAGGACTATGGGGAGAATATATATAAATAACATAACTATATATCTATAAAACTTCTCTTAACATACACATAATATTCATCTCTTTATTGTGAGAGCCAACCATCACATTACCTATTTATAATAGGCTGGAGCAGTTTCGCAGTGAGTGGTGGGAACTGGGGGGGGGGCCTTCCTGGTAGCTTATTCCCTCTGCCTGTCCTCTGTGGAGTTTAGGAGAGCTTGCAAGGCCCCGCCGCTGTAGTGGCGAGCACATGGCACAGCCGGGGGAGAGCGGCGAGTGCTGCGCCAGCGTCACAGCAGGTCCGACAGGACAAGCACGGCTCTCTGCATGTGGGAAGTGAGGAGGAGAACCGGGGAGCCTGGCGGCACCGGCAGGGGCAGCGCCAGCAGGAGCAGGATGCTCAGGATGTGCCCGGGGAGGCACAGACACCATCTTGTGCGCCGGCAGAGCCCTGCAACCTGCCCCAGCACGGCTTCCCGACCTGTGCCGCTCCTGCTACAGTCAGGGTTCCCATTTCCTGTGGACTCTTGTGAGCTGATACTGTGCTGGAGAAAGGACCTGGGTGGATGGATGGCCCCTTCCTTGGAGGGGGCTGCAGCATTTGCAGTCTTGTGTGGGGGCGGCTGCAAGCTGAGCGTGTCGTTCCTGCAGCTGGTCCGTGGAGCTCTCCTAGTTTTGTTATTAAGATGGCAATTGCTGCACAATCCTGGGGCGGTTGGTTTTATTACTGTGCCTATGGGGGCCCTACAGTCAGGGCTACTGTCTCCTGCAATGTTGCCACTATCCTGGACCCTCACTGTTAGGATTTTTTTTTTTTTACCATACCACCTTGCGACCCTCTGCGTTGTTCTGATTGTTTTTTGTGATAAATGCTCCTGTAATAATTCTAAATTGTAAGCTATCTGTCATGGTTTGACACTGGCACAATGCCAGTGCCTCCATGAAAATTCCCTCTCCCTGGCATCTGCTGTGAGATGGTACCCGGGAATAAGCAAAACAGGCTCTTACTTAGGGAAAAGAAAAGAAAGAAAAACTTTATTAACTAAACTACAAAAACTAAACTACAAAGAAAGAAAATTAAACACAAGGAAAACGAAAACTATACAGAAACACTCCAACACTTCCTCCTCCAACCAAATCCCCAGTACATTTACATTTCCCAAATCATCAAACACTCGGTCTGGCACCACCCTTTAGAAAATCAAATCTTCAGCTCATGAAGAGTAGACGGAGTCCTTCCTGTACCATGAACTTCTTTTCACAATCAGCAACCGCCCGGGAAAAAAAAAAGTCTTTTGCTGCTATCATGTGATTCCTTCCTTCCATGCAGAGATGCTCTCACCACCTCTTGCATGGAGCAGAGGATCTGTTTCTTTTCAGGGTAATCCTTTGGACCTTTTAAGGATGCTTCGTCTCATTCCAAGCAGAGTACAGTCTCATCTCTGGGACCTTTGTCCCCCCCATTTCTTTCACACACCCCCTGGGGCCGAGGGGTCTCAACACCGAACTCTTTTGCTCTGAGCCTTTGCTTCCCCCTAAAATGCAGTCTCTGTATCACCAGGAATCAGTTCATGGATTTTTACAACGAGGAAGCATCCAGAAAAACCACTCCATCTTTCTCAATTCCTTCAACATCTCTCTCTTTTTGCCAGACGTACTCACTGTCCTATTTCTACCTTCATCCTCCACTTTTATCCTCCTCTAGGAAGGGGTACTGTTCTGTAAAGTTTTCATTATCCACAAAAGGGTTAAAAGCTCTCACGGAGCGGCCGGGCTGCCCGCTGCCCCATCCTTCTCCTCCCAGTCGTGCTGGCTGCTGCCGGAACACGATATCAGGTTTCAAGGTAAACTCAGTTCGAGCACAGGCTGAAATCTCTCTCCGTCTCCAGGAAGGGGGGGAAGAAGGACGGGACTGACTGCCCGGTGTTTCCCCGGTATTTTGCTCCTCCACCCTTCCACCGGTCAGGCCTACCTCAGCTGGGCCATGTGGCTTCTCCCCTCCCCCAGCCCAGCAGCAGCTGAGCCAGGGGAGAGAGCTCTGTCCCTCCGGAAATTCAAAAGAGACTGAGGGAAAAACTCCCTGCAATTTTAACCCGTTGGTTTGTGGGCTCAGAGGCAGATCCAAATGCCCCACTGGCCAAAACCAGGTGCCCATCTTAAAATCTAAACTCCCATTGGTGACTATTCTAAAAACAACATATCCCAGATGTCCCATTTCCGGTCAAACCACGACACTATCCTTTCAAGCTGAAATTATACAAACCCAATAGTTCTTTTATGTTTTCAGTTCTTGTCTGTAGACAGAAACATTGTCTTGTAATTTTAGGTTGTTTCCCACGGTTCTGTCTGTTTAATCACTGTCTCCATTCATGGGAAGGAGATGTGTGTTGTTACCAGTTATTGGGTGTCTTGATCTGTTCCCTTGTTCATGGGAAAGATAAGTTCTTGTGAAGTCATGTTCTTAAACCATATGTTTTTTCAAAGTACCCTTTTAATTAATAAGACTGAGTAGCAGAAATTTTGTCCCACTCGAAGAAACTGGAAGAACAGCTCCCACCTTGCTGCTTCCCCGATGTGGAAAAGGTTACCACTGGAATGAAAGATGGTAACCCTCTCACCCGGCAGCAACTTCTGATTTAGGGTTTGTTATCTTTTGAAACGACTTAGGGAATTTATATAATTGTAATGTCCCAGGCCTGGATTTATATACCATCTATGAAGGAAAATTGGCAAATTTAGGTATTGTTAAGTTTCCTGAAGGTGATTTAGTTGTTGTACTTGTGAAAAATGCGTATTTTATGGTTGGCTTTTTCCAAATATTAAAATGAATATTATATGTGTTATGTTAGAAAGTTATGCTGTATTAATTTTCTTAAGTAGTATGTGAAATATTGTTTTAGGTTATAACATAATGTTAAAATATAAACTATGTATGTGGGATATTTTTTAAAGAGAGGAACGAGGTACTCGCACCGAGATAGCAACCACAGGACATCAAATCTTTCCAAGAAAAAGAATTTATTGCTTTATTATCAGAAGAAACTAACTTCTTTCTGCCTCACTCAGCCCTGAAGACGCCGTTAGGATTAAGAGGAAGAAGTTGACACTGACCAGACAGAATCCTTTGTTTGAATGAAATTTATGCATCATGTATGTCATGTATGAATATGCAACAGGCTATTGCTTTTAAGGGTTAATCCTCTGTTAATGTGTGTCCTTTTTTGGGTTTATTTTGCCCAGAAATATCAGAACACTTTGGCTAAAACAATCCTGATCCTTCTGTCTGAAGTATTCCTCCCCAAGGAGATGTCGGAGGCATCTCAGGGTTTATGCAGGCAGTGCTTGAAACCAGTGATGCAAGCTTTGTCTTATTTAATAATTAGGTGTTATTCTTTGTACATTCCTTGGATCATTTGGGTTTTCTCAAACCATTACTACTGAGCCAGCCTGCTCCTGAGACCCTGCCGCTCGTACAAGAGATGCTAAACACTTTCTAGCCTTGATAACCCTTAGTTAACATATCTTCTTTTTCCCTTCAAGGAAGGTCTGTTTTGTTAAACCTTCTCCAGAGCCCATTTCGGCATTGAACAACCTCCTAAACAACCATGTGTTAAGACACTTCCCTGCTCTTCATTCAGAAACTGCATTCTAACTCTTGTCCTCCTCCAGCACCAAGACATCCACATTCTAATATCCCAGAGTCTGCTAACCACCCCTCCTCCTTCTTCAACTTCTCTCTTTCTTCTCTTCTTACTTTCTTTTCTTTTCCCTATCTTTTTCTCTTTTCTTTGATTCAACACACCTGGGACTGTACGAGGTATACACACAACTAGTTTACTTTTAACAGTAAGCTTACAACTTTCTTTTACTAGGATTGCAGTAGCTGTTATAGCTTGAATACATACTGGATAGCCATGGCTTACTGGGCTCAACATCTTTGATAAATAAGCTACTGGTCTCTTTACTCTTCCCCACTATTTTGCCAATCCTAGGGAATCACTGAAGGAGTGGGTAATCCTGGTTGGGAGGCACCCATAGGTTCCATCACCCAATTTTCTGCGCTGAGATCTTGCAGTAGTTGCCACTTGCCTGTTTTTTTTGCTATCACAAATGTGGGGGTGTTCCATGGACATGTGGATGGCACAATATGTCCCAATTAAATTGTTTATCAACAAGCTTTTTAGCTTGTGTCAATTTTTCCCCTTTCAAGGGCCACTGATCAACCCGAACAGGTATATCTGTTTTTCACCTCAATTTGAGCAGGGGATTTATATCAGTGACCCATTTGTTAAATTTGCTGCATTCATAGCAAGATTAATATTCCCTTGAGAAAGTCAATCACAACCTCACAGTGTAAATTGAGAAAGTAAAACAAATGGTTTTAAAGTTGCTCAGTGTCCGTTCGACCTTATGACTGTAAGAATAAGTGTACTTTGTTTAGGGGCTTGATGCCCCCCAATGCCTTCCACTAAGGCATTAGCTGTTTTAAGAGGCCACCATGATGGAAACATTTGCATAGGTGTCAAGTAAACCTGTAAAAAAGTGCCATTTAATTGTAAAGTTAGTAAGGGCTTTTTGTTGTAAGTGGCACGGGGTTTGTAGATGGATGGATGAGGCAGAATCTTGATTCCATGATCAGAAGGCTAGATTTATTATATTATGATATATATATAACATTATAACTATATTACATAAAGATAGAAAGGCAGGGAGCTTCTTCTGAAGCTGCTAAGCTAACAGAGAGATAGAAAGGAATGAATAACAATGTCTGTGTCCCAGCACAGAGCGATAGCAGTCCTGCTGTGAATGGTCAGCAGATCCAAACATCTGCTGACCATCCAACCACAGGTGAATCTGCTGCATTCCACAGTAGCAGATAATAATTGTTTACATTTGCTGGTAAGCCTGTGAGCTCCAGCAAGGAGAAATCCTAAGAAAGGATTTCTTAAGAAGAATGGCTGTGACAGCTTTTCACTTGTAATTACTTGGAGACAGTGAATGTGGACAACATCGGTGCTGCTGAACCCACCAGTTCCCCCGACTGCATCTTTCATTGCCAGGACAAAAAAAAGAGAGCAAAAGCAAATGTGCAATTTTATTGGGTTTTGAGATAAAACAAGGTAGGGTGTTAGTTGAAACCATCAATTTAAATTTCCCTAAATACTCTAAATCAATTACACCAACATGTATTATGAGACTATTCTTTGTGGCAAACAATCTACCAATTAAAAGTCCAAACAGTCTTTCTGGTAAAGGTCCATAAACCCCTGTATTTAGCACATGAATAGTTGTGCCTGGGATTAGGACATCATCTGAGAGGGGTAAGTCCAAACCTGCTCTCCTGCGGGTTCTGGCAAGGAGAGAGGAAATATAGACTCCTGGGTTTGGATTGCTGTCGCCGACATCTTTTTATGAAAATCCTTTGATTAGGATTTTTTCCTCCTGAGAAGCTGAGAGGCCTCAGGGACAAAATGTAAACAATGATTGTCTGCTGCTGTGGAATGCAACAGGTGCATCTGTGATTGGTCTCGTGTGGATGTTTGGAATTAATGGCAAATCACAGCCCAGCTGGCTTGCACACAGTGTCTGAGCAACAAACCTTTGTTATTCATTCCTTTCTATTCTTAGCTTAGCTAGCCTTCTGAGAACCTTTTCTTCTATTCTTTTAGTATAGTTTTAATGTAATATATATAATAAAATAATAAATCAAGCCTTCTGAAATATGGAGTCAAATCCTCGTCTCTTCCTTCAACATAAGACCCCTGTGACCACTGTCACAGATTGCGAAGAACCTGTTGATTTGAGGGGCACTGGGTCTCACCTCTCTCTTCTTGTTTCCCTGCTGAGGGAAGAGAGGGTTGCCATCTTTATCAAATTTTGACCTACATGCTTGACTCCGGTGGTATTCCTTTTTACATTGCGGACATGGAGAGACAGGGAAAGCAGAGTGGACATCCTTCTTTCCTTTCCTTTGAGTAGGACAATTTTTCTGTAAATGCCGTTCTTGTTGTCAATTAAAACATCAGAAGCCAATTTTCTTATGTGTATTAGAGGCTTGCTGTAAGGTAGCAGCCAAAACAAATGCATGGTGTTTCTCTGTCCCCACATTGAGACAGGCTTTGATGTAGTTTAGTAAATTAGCATGCCTGTTGTATTGCACTAAATAGTTTATGTTACGTCACGTGGATTGTTATTCCCTTCTCCCATCACATGGTCTCTCCCTCATCCACCCCTGTGCCCTATACCCCCTGGTGGCTGGGCCCCTGGTTACCCCTCCACTCACCCCTCCTCAATGGTATCCCATTGGCTACAGTCCTCTTCCCCTGCCCCCATTCCCTCGGGTATAAAAGTCCCCTGCAAGAAGGAAACGGTCTCTTTTCTACCCGGGGGGTCGCCAGAGTCTGAGGTGTCCCTTCCCAAGCTAATAAACAAGACACTCGTTCCCACGTGGAGAAGAGCGTTTCTCGTCTTTTGCTTTTGTCCATGTAAGACCGTGTGGGCCAGGGTCCATGGCTAGCTGGAGTGGACTCAAACAACAGCCCGAGAGACACGGATTCTTAGACACGCCCATTCCTTACAGAGAACAGTGTTTTCTGACTGTCTACATAAGGATTTTCAAAGGCTAGTTGTTAGTTGTATTAACAATATAGTGGCTGCTTCATCATTTTCTATTTGCCTACTAATGGCTGGCTGCAACCTATCAATGCATGTTACATATGATTCTTGAGGGCCTTGCTGAACGGATGCAAAGAAAGAGTTCCTTCGTCTGGACTCTGGGACTCTTTTTAGAGCCTTTATGGCTATTTTCAAGCTTTGCCGTAGCACTGTGCACGCTAAATTAGCTTGGGCAGCAGGGGTAGCATAGACACCTTGTCCCAGCAGTTCATCTAGTCCACCTGCTTCTAAATTTGCAAATTATCAATAATTTGTACAGTAGCAAGATCTTTCCATTCCTACAGCCAAACAGTATATTGTGCTAACGTTAGTAAAAGTTTTAAAAGTATTTGCCAATCATTAGCAGTCATAGTGTACCCTTGGTTAATAGATTCAATCAATCCCATAGTATATTGTGTTCGCAGTCCATAATCTCAGACAGTGTTAAGAGCTTCTTTTATTAATGCAAACAGAGGTCGTACATACTGAGGGGTTTCTTAGGCGGATAATTGACAGGCATGGCAAATAACATGGGAATATCTCCCTTTTTTAGGGCTTCTTCCTTGCATTTCTCTATTGATGTTGAAGGTGAATGAGATTGCAGCGGTAATTCAGGTAAAGGAGCCATAGGAGGAGGATGATATGAATTAGCTAACACTTGGAACCATAGTGGGAAACGCAGCAGCAGAATTTCTTATGGGAGTTAAAGGAGAATAAAGATCAGTCCTCTTTTCAGGAACAATAGGACTAGGATCAAAAGGACGGCCAGTCTCCTGAAAGTCCTCATCTCCTATTTCAGCTGGTACTTCTGCATAGACATGGCTAACATTCTAATCAGTCTCCAGATTTAAAATATCAGTGACAGGGAGATCACAAACTTTCTCAGTAGGCTGCAAAGATTTTAAGGCAATATACACAGTTTTCCATGTAACTAACATATTGTCAGTGACTGGCCATCTGTGACCATGGTCACAGGGGTTTTCAGGATGAGTGAGGAGACGAGAATGTTGACTCCATGATCAGAAGGCTTGATTTATTATTTTATGATATATATATAACATTATGACTATACTAAAAAGAAATAGGAAAGAAAAGGCTTCTTCAGAAGCTGGCTAAGCTAAGAATAGAATAGAAAGAATCAATAACAAAGATCTGTCTCTTGGCAGAGAGCAAGAGCAGCTCTGCCGTGAGTGGTCAGTAAATCCAAACATCCACAGGGGACCAATCACGGATCCACCTGTTCCATTCCACAGCAGCAGATAACCATTGTTTACATTTGTTGCTGAAACTTCTCAGCTCCAGCAGGAAAAATCCTAAGAAAGGATTTTTCACAAAAGGTGTCTGCAACAGCCATCCTTGTTTTTTCTGTGCATCTAATTCAGCTCCTACCTTTTCCCACACTTTCTCATTGTAGGAACCCTGGGGGAGGAGGGGAATACATCAGAATTACTATTCAGCCATACTAATAAAGCATCTAATTTAACTGGCAGGGTTTCAAATCCCTGTTCTTTTAAAATTCTTTGTAAAATTTCTAAATAGAGCTTACGCTCATGAGATGAAGACTGTCCCATAGTTCCGTATTCACAGTCTCACATCTCCGGTGGGTAGACACGAAGAACGGTGATCCTCTTTTCACACAATTCAGTTAAAACGCGGTGTCGCTACCTGAGGCTCACTATTTATGTCCCTGTTCAGGTGCAATTTGCAGTGATTGAAGCACAGACATCATTGTGGTGCAACAGAAACACTTTATTAAACACATGTGAACTTTTTATATGTTTTGCTGTTGAAAATTTAGGATCAAAACTATGCAGTCAGGCAGGAGACTAACCACTAACCAACATGTTAACAAATGGCAGAGCAGGATGTTTCTTGGTCTTATCGCAAGCATTCTCAAACATCCCCCAAACATCCCTCACAGCCCCATGTTCAGAGCTGCTAATTAAAGCATTCTCACATAAGTATTTATGTCTGGTTATGATCCTTTCGTATGCACTTTCTCCTGCAGATGCTAGGGTCAAACAGTGGTCATGTTTAAAGATGTCCCTGCTCACTGCAGGAGGTTTGACTGGACCCACCTGTACAGATACCAGGATTTGCCCCAACCCAGGTGCAGCACCTTGCACTTGGCCTTGTAGAACCTCATGAGGTTCCCATAGCCCCACTTCTCGAGCTTGTCCAAGTCCATCTGGATGACATCACATCCCTCAGGCATGTCAACTGCACCACTCAGCTTGATGTCATCTGCTAATATAACCCCCTCTGAGCTATTCTTGTTCTACTGCTTCATCATTTTCACATCAGCGTGCAATATTCTGCATTGATGACAAATGGGAGGGCCCCAGAGCAGTTGGCATTACCCAGAACCAAGCTTTAGGTTGGACATTAGGAAGAAGTTCTTCACAGAAAGGATGATTGGTATTGGAATGGGCTGACCAGGGAGGTGGTGGAGTCACCATCCCTGGGGGTGTTTAAGAAAAGACTGGATGTGGCATTTAGTACCATGGTCTAGTTGACAAGGTGGTGTTAGGTCATAGGTTGGACTTGATGACCTTAAAGATCTTTTCCAACCTAGTTGATTCTGTGATTCTGTGATATTCTTCTGCACAACAAGGAGCACAAAAGGATGCCCGTATAGTTTTTCTCCTCAGAAGGAAGCATTTGGGGGGGATGCTTTGTACCCAAGTGTTTCTACCCTGATGCAGAGCCCTAAAAATAATGGGGTGTCACATTAAAATGATAGTAAGAGGGAGGGGGTGTCACTCTGTTTTTTTAAGATTTTCTAAGCCTTCTGATGTTGACATTCTTGTAGGGAATTTTCTCACGCACTTTCTTGTAAATAACTTATTGTTTTGCATTCCTTTATGGAGGAGGAGAGAGTTGATGGACTGTTGGTTTAACCAGTGTCATTGGAGAGGTGTCACTGTCACCCTCCAATCCGCTGTCACCTTTGTAAAACTATAAATATTGGAGTCAGAAAAATAAACGTCCCTTTTTTCTTTCACCTTGAGAGCAGGGTAGGCTTGTGTTCTTTCGTGTCCTATAGCGACATCTGGTGACCGCCGAAGTGTATTGCAGCCTACACTGAGAAGCGGACAGCGAGCGAGTTTGGTGAGGTGGTTCCCCCCCCCCTCTTTTTGGTGCTTTGCCTGCTGTTCTTGGGGCAATGGCAGCCTCTGTGGGTTTCGGGGAGGATTCCCTCATTTTGGACCTCTGGAAGGAGGTTCTGGAGTGGAAACAGGTTTCTGTTTCCTGGGATGATTTTGAAAGATTGATTCTGTGGGCCCGAGAGCGAGGGTTTTTTTTCGGTCCCTGGAAAGGTGTTCTCCAGGGAGGAGTGGTCTCTAGTGGGGGTCCGCCTCATGGAGGGTCTCTTTGATGACTGCACTCTGGACGTGGGGTCGCTGTTGGTGCAATGGAAAAGATGTGAGGGGCTTTGGCATGGGTCTGGTTCTTGTACTCCTCGGAGTTCCCAGGGAAGCCCTTCTGTCTCGGACGTGGAGGAGGGGGAAGGTGAACTTCTCTGTGATGTAGAATCTCCCTCCCCGCTGCAGGACGGTGTGTCCTGCGCGGGGGACGGGTTGCCTTCTCTTTGTGCCTTCCCAGCTTTGGAGGGTCAGCTTCCTCCTCGACTTGAGTCTGATTCTGTGACGACCTCTTGTCCAAATTGCGGTGTGTCCACCACGTTCCCCCTGAGCGCGGCGGCGGTGGGCTCTCACGCCCCCGAGTCGGGCTCCTCAGCGGGGGAGGCGGCTTCGCCCATCTCTGGGTCTGTGCATCCTGCTGGGCATGCGCAATCGGCGAAGGCAACCGGGGGCGGGGTGTCGGTCGGTGCTCTGTCCGGCCCCGCTCTGGTCGGCGGGCAGCCCCCTGCTCTCTGCTCGGTGGGGGTGGTGCCCGCTGTGGAGTCTAGCGGCTTGGGGCGGGCTCTTATAGGGGGCTTGCCCGGCTCCCTTGTGCGGCTCCGTGGGCCGCGCCTCTCTTGGCATCCCGCTCTTCCCCCGTGTCGGGGGCTGGGGGCCCCGCGCCAGTCTCGTCCCAGCCCGCACCGGATTTGCGGGCCATGCCGGCACCTGCGTCCGCTGAGGCATCCCCTGCCGGAACTGCGGCATGGCAGGGCGCTGAGGTATTTACCTTTAGGGCAACTGCTGACAAGGCCAGTGGAAGGCCGGTGGTTGCCCGGGGCCATGGCGCCTTCTCGTCAAATCATTGGATGCTTCCTGCGTGCCAGGTGACTGTGCGTCCAAAGCACCCTGAGCGTTTCTGGCAAGAGGCCAAGACTAAGATGGACGAGACGAATGATCCTGTCTCCTTTCGGCATCTGCAGGGTCGCGGAGTGGGGTCCTCTGGCTCTGCCGGTGCTGCAGGGGGCGCAGGGGCGAGTGGTGTTGTCCTGGCTCCTAGCCAATCATCCCTTGTCCCCGTGGGGCCCAAGGGCCGGGACACAGCAGGTGCGGTGGCTTTGCCAGGGAGTCCCCAGGCTTTCCCTGTGATCAGGGGCGTTGCTCATAACACCCATGAACCCCTTTCATATAAGCTGGAGAAGGAACTCCGCGAAGCAGTTGTTCTGCATGGGTTGGGATCTGCTGAGGTTATGTAGACTCTCCGGAGGATTGCTACGGACGTGTTGATGCCTCACGATCTCCGTTGTGTGGCACATTCTTTTTTTGACCCTGTGCAATTTGATGTTTTTGAGACCAAGTGGGCTCGTTTGGCGGCCCAAGCAGTGGTGCAGAATGCTGCACTAGCACAGTAGGACCCCAGGCATGGGGTTGTTGCTGACATGCTGATGGGGACAGGGCATTATGAGAATGTTCAGGGGCAGATTGGATTTGATCCTCTTGTGCTTGACCAGTGCCACACGCTGGGCATGGCAGCGATTGTCCAGACCCTGGAGATGGCTGTTCCGAAGCAGCCGTTTTCGACCATTGTCCAGGGGGATGATGAGCCTTTCATGGAATTTGTGGCTAGGCTGATTGCGTCCGTGGAGAGGCAGGTGCCTGATCCTCTGGCTAGGAGCGTTACGATTGCAAACCTTGTCAGGTGTAATTGCAATGTTGCTTGTAGGAAGGTCATAGTGGCTCTGCCTGGTGTCTCTACTATCTCCGAGATGGCGGAGGCCTGTGCAGACATCGTTCTCCTGGGTTGGAAGTTGGCCGCTGTGGCTGACGCTGTGCAACCAGTTTGGGCAGTGCTGCAGGGCAAACGACCACAGCAGGGGACTGTGCAGGCTGGCAAGAAGTGAGGGAAGAAAGCGCAAAAGGTCAAATTCCCCATGTTCTTGTGCGGTCGGTGTGGTAGGCCGAATCACATGTCCAATGTTTGCAAGGCGACTGTTCATGTTAACGGCCAGGCCTTGCCGGGCTTGGGAAACATGAAGCGGAGCGCGCAGGAGGGACGCGCCCAGACACAAGCTTCTCTCCAGACCCCGGAGCCGATGGAGGTCTCCTTTGCCGGCTTGCAGCCAGCACCCGCGGATCAGCAGGTGTGGATGTCTGCACCACAGCAACAGTTGTCTTAGAATCTTCTGAGATACACAAGGTTCCCCTGGATGCCTTTGGCCCCTTGGGTGGGGGCATGAGTGCTCTCCTTATGGGGAGGTCTAGTGCCACCCTTCAGGGCATCATTGTTCACCTGGGGCTCATTGATGCGGACTTCACAGGGCAGATTTGTGCCATGGTCTCCACACCCATCCCCCCTGTCACAATCCCAAGAGGGACGCGGCTCGCTCAACTTGTGCCTTTTAAGTCCTCTCTTCGCAGGACAGCTGACCAGTAGCGTGGAGCTGGTGCTTTTGGATCCACTGGGCTGCCTCAAGTTCACTGGAGTGCTGTCCTGACCAAGGACCGTCCCGAGATGCTGTGTACCCTGTCTGTTCCTGGTGTGGCGCCGTCGGAAATCCACCTCCGTGGGCTTCTCGACAGCGGTGCTGACGTCACGGTTCTCTCCCTAGCCGCCTGGCCCCCGGAGTGGTCCTTGGATCCGGTGGGGACGTCTGTCGCAGGCCTGGGAGGGACGGCGCAATGCTATGTGAGCCAGCAGCTTGTGCTGGTCATGAACCCAGAGGGATAGATGGCCTGGGTTAGGCCTCATGTTACTTCTACTCCTGCCAACCTCTGGGGGAGAGATGTTCTGTCTATCTGGGGGGCGCGCATTGGGATGGATTTTTGATGGGGGCCACTGTAGTGAAGGGCGCAGAGTGTCCGACGCCTCCTATACGGTGGCTGGTGGACAAACCATGGGAAAAGCAGTGGCCCCTTCCTCAAGATACATTGGACGCCCTTTGGAATCTGGTGCAGGAGCAGTTGGACCAGGGCCATCTGGAGCCTTCTTCCAGTCCCTGGAACATGCCTGTCTTCTGCATCAAAAAGAAATCTGGGAAATGGAGGTTGTTGCAGGACCTCCGAAAGGTTAATGCCATGATGGAAAGCATGGGAACATTGCAGGTGGGCATGCCATCACCTACCATGCTTCCCACGGACTGGCCGGTCCTCATTGTGGATCTGAAGGATTGTTTCTTTACGATTCCTTTGCATCCCGATGACAGACTGAAGTTTGCCTTCTCAGTGGTGCCAGTGATTAACGAGGCTGAGCCTGCACCGAGATATCAATGGAGGACATTGCCTCAGGGAATGCGCAATTCTCCTTCCATATGCCAGTGGTATGTGGCCCGTGCCTTGTCTGGAGTTCGCAAGCAGTTTCCTGATGCACGTCTGTATCATTATATCGACAACATTTTGGTGGCTGCGTCCACCCAGGATAAGCTGCTGAGGATTCAGCCTCGGTTGCTCAATGCTTTGCATGCTCATGGATTGCAGGTGGCTCCAGAAAAGGTTTAACAACAACCACCTTGGAAGTACTTGGGGGTCAAAATTCTGGAACGGACAATCCGACACCAGGAGGGGCAATGTGTGCATTCTGTGAAGACACTGAATGATGTTCAGAAATTGGTAGGTGTCATCACTTGGTTACGTCCGTACTTGGGACTAACCGACGCACAGCTGTCTGCTCTGTATGATTTGTTGAATGGAGACTCTGATTTGAAGTCACCTCGCACACTGACCCCTGAGGCACATGAGGCATTGGAGGTGGTTCAGCGAGCTGTTTCGGCTTGCCAAGTTTATCGCATTGATCCCTCTGTTGATGTCACTGTGTTCATCACCACTCCAGGTTCGTAGCCCACGGGCATCATTGGCCAATGGAGTGACAAATGGTCTGATTCCTTGCACGTTCTGGAATGCGTCTTCCTGCCCCATCAGCCGCAGAAGACGGCAACTGCATTGTTTGAGCTGATTGCTCGCTTGATAATCAAATGCCGGCAACGGTGTTTGCAATTGATGGGTGCGGATCCTGCAAAGGTCATACTCCCGGTGCAACAGGAGGATTTTGACTGGAGCTTTGCAAACAGTGTGTCCCTGCAGAGTGCTCTGGAAAATTTTTCAGGGCAGATCACTTATCATCTGCCCAGCCATAGGCTACTGCATATGGTGAAATCCACACAAATTTCTTTGAGGCCCAAAAATAGTCAGGAACCTGTGCAAGGACACACAGTCTTCACTGATGGTTCAGGGAAAACAGGAAAGGCCATTGTTACCTGGAGGGATGGATCTGAGTGGCAGGTTCTGGAAGGTCATGAGGATGGGTCAGGCCAGTTGGTTGGATTGAGGGCTGCTGTCATGGCATTTGAGAAATTTGCCCAGGAACCTTTCAACTTGGTCACGGATTCTGCCTATGTGGCTGATATCGCACAGCAGTTGGGTCATTTGGTTTTGAAGGAGGTCAGTAATCCTGCCTTGTTTCATTTACTGAAGACCTTGTGGTGTGCCATTCAGGCCCGGGTTCATCCCTTTTATGTTCTGCATGTGAGGAGTCACACCGATTTGCCAGGTTTTATCGTGGAAGGTAACGCGAGGGCTGACAAGTTGGCTAACCCAGCGTGGGTGGCGCCTCAGTCTGATACACTCGTGCAGGCCAAGGCATCGCATGGATTTTTCCACCAAAATGCACATACCCTGCAGAAGCAGTTTCAGCTGACGCCAATTGAGGCTCGTGACATTGATGAGTCATGTGATGACTGCCATGCACTTGCTCCACCTTTGCCAGCAGGGGTAAACCCCAGGGGCCTTAGGGCCTTGGAGCTTTGGCAGACCGATGTCACCCAGATTGCCGAGTTTGGTCGGTTCAAGTATGCGCATGTCACGGTGGACACGTTCTCCTCTGCAATGTGGGCTTCGGCTCACACTGGGGAAAAGGCCTGTGATGTCCTCACCCACTGGAGTCAGGCCTTTGCCGTTTTGGGCATACCTTCTGCTGTGAAAACCGACAATGGTCCTGCTTACGCATGGCAAAAGGTGCGGCAGTTCCTGCAGTTGTGGGGTGTCTCACACAAGTTTGGTATCCCTCATTCTCCCACTGGTCAGGCTATTGTGGAACGCACTAATGGTACTCTGAAGTGGGTTCTTCAAAAACAAAAACAGGGAATGCAGGGTGAAACCCCGCACAGTCGGTTGACAAAAGCTTTGTGCACAATTAATCATCTCACTGTGCCACAGAACTCAGATAACCCTGTCATTTTGAATCACCATCTCTCTTTGCAGGCTGCGGATGAGGCACATCAGCCTCGGGAGAAGGTTTGGGTGCGTAATTTAGTCACCAAACAGTGGGAAGGTCCCTATGACATCGCTTCGGGGCGTGGGTATGCTTGTGTATCTACAGATACTGGGGTACGCTGGGTACCTTCGAAATGTGTTCGCCCTGACCTGCGACTGCAGAGACAGAATCCAGCTGACGAGGAGGATGGAAATATTTATGGTTTATGGTTTCTTCATCCTACCCTGCATCCCAATTCCAGTAGTACGTTTTGGGAATTTATTAGTAATTACACTCAGTCTCTTAGAGGAGGAGCCTAGAATAAGGCTTTCCAGCCTTTCCTTTCCTTCTTCTCCTTTGGATCTGTTATGTCACTTTTTGAGAATGTTCAGTTTCCCCCGAATGTTAAAGAGACCATCTTTCTGGCATTTAATCTGGTAGGCTTCCTCTATTTCATCTGTAGCCTCTCTAAAATGAGGGCTGAGATATCCAGAGGAGTTGGTGAGACCCCTGACCCAGAATCAGATGCAGGCGTGAAAAATCCTGAGTGGTGTGGAGAATGGGAAAATATAGGCCAAACCCTGAAGGAATTTTCTGATCCTGTAGACTGGGATTTTCCACGGGAACAAATTCAGAACCCAGCTGAGGTGGGGAAATACCTAAAAGAGAAGTGCCATGACAATTCTAAGGAGAAAAGGCTCATTGCAATAAGCTGGGCCCTGGCCTATGCTTATCGCACTTTGTTAGATAGTGTCGGGCAGCAGACAGAGGCAGGGGGGCAGGGAGATAAATCAGCTATCCCAGTCACTCAAGCTGTAGCCAACAGCCCAGGCTCGAAGCCAGCAGCCAAACCAGATAGGGAGCCTAAGCCAGCATCTAAACCCATGGCTGTTGCTACCAGCACTAGAAGTGGGAAATGCACGGAAAAAACTAATCGAGCAGCGGATGATGATGATGATGATGATGATGATGATGATACAGGAGAAAGAACCTCGATGCCTCCTGACATAAAATCAGGAGTCAAAGCAGCAGGTGCAAGATCAGACACAAATATTGAGTCCTTTTCCCTGAAGGACCTTCGTGGCTTACGGAAGGATTACACCCGAAGACCTGATGAATCCATAATTAGTTGGTTAGTTCGTCTCTGGGATGCTGCAGGCGAGGCTACAATTCTGGATGGCACTGAAGCAAGGCATTTGGGGTCCTTATCACAGGACCCTGTCATAGATCAAGGAATGATGAGGGGGGCTAATCCACACAGCCTCTGGGCACGGGTCTTGGACAGTGTTGCACAAAGATACCTGTGTGCAGATGATCTTTATATGCAACAAACTCAGTGGAAGACCATAGAGCAAGGGATCCAATGCCTGAGAGAAATGGCAGTGGCAGAGATTATCTTCTCAGATGATGGGACAACTAAGAACCCAGACTTAGTACCATGCACGTCTGTGAAGTGGCGAAAACTTGTGCGACTTGGACCACATGAATATGCTTCTGCCTTAGCCATAATGAAGAGGGATGAGAGGGATGAGACTGTGCTGGATATGGCAAGGAAGCTCCGAGCATATGCAGATGCTGTGCATGGCCCAACACATGCCAGAATCACAGCAGTGGAAACACGTCTGCAATAATTAGAGGATATGACAGAGGAGAATCATAAGAAGCTCAAAGAGGAGATTAAAGAAGACCTTGTCCAAATCTCAGCAGTACAGATCAGAGGTTCTGGTATCCAAGGCAGACGTTTCCCAGATGGTGAGAGACGGTACACCCCATGAAATGAGCTGTGGTTCTACCTGCATGATTGTGGAGAAAACATGGGGAGATGGGATGGAAAACCTACTGCTGCTCTGGCACGACAAGTGCATGAATTGAAGGAAGCCACTAAAAGGAAAGCAACTCCAGTTGCCCGTAGCCGAACTACCAGGTATGATGATGATGACATGTCCGATCCCCTTGAAGGAACCTCCAAGACATATGCCCAGGGAAAGAAGGATAACCAGGCTTAGAGGGACCCTGCCTCTAGCCAGGTAGAGGCCAGGGAAAATCGTGTTTTCTGGTCTGTGTGGATTCGTTGGCCTGGCACATCAGAACCACAAGAGTATAAAGCTTTGGTTGATACTGGTGCGCAATGTGCATTAATTCTGTCGAGACGTGCGGGGACAGAGTCTGTCTCCATTGCCGGTGTGACAGGGGGATCCCAGGATTTCACTTTGGTGGAAGCTGATGTGAGCCTGACTGGGAATGAGTGGAAGAGACATCCTATCGTGACTGGCCCAGAGGTCTCATGTATTTTGGGCATAGACTACCTTTGAAGTGAGTATTTCAAAGACCCAAAGGGACTCAGATGGGCATTTGGAATATCTGCTGTAGAGACAGAGAGTATCAAGCAGTTGAACAACTTGCCTGGACTGTCAGAAAACCCATCTGCAGTAGGACTCCTGAAGGTAGAAGAGCAACGAGTGCCAGTTGCCACCTCAACAGTGCACCGCCGACAGTACCGAACCACTGGAGATGCTGTGATCCCCATCCACAAAATGATCCGTGAGCTGGAGAGCCAAGGGGTGGTCAGCAAGACCCACTCCCCCTTCAACAGCCCCATTTAACCTGTGCGTAAATCTGAAGGAGAATGGAGATTGACAGTGGACTATCGTGTATTGAATGAAGTGACTCCACCACTGAGCGCTGCTGTGACGGACATGCTGGAACTCCAGTACGAGCTGGAGTGCAAGGCAGCAAGGTGGTACGCCACTATAGACATTACCAATGCATTTTTCTCCATTCCTCTGGCAGCAGAATGCAGGCCTCAGTTTGCTTTCACCTGGAGAGGCGTGCAGTACACCTGGAATCAACTGCCCCAGGGGTGGAAGCATAGCCCCACCATCTGCCATGGACTGATCCAGGCTGCACTGGAAAAGGGTGAGGCTCCAGAACATCTGCAATATATTGATGACATCATTGTGTGGGGGAAGACAGCAGCAGAGGTGTTCGAGAAAGGGGAGAAAATCATCCAGATTCTCCTAAAAGCTGACTTCGCCATCAAGAAGAGCAAAGTCAAGGGACCTGCTTGTGAGATTCAGTTCCTAGGAGTGAAGTGGCAAGGCGGACGGCGTCAGATTCCCACTGATGTCATCAACAAGATCACAGCAATGTCTCCATCATCCAGCAAGAAAGAAACACAAGCTTTCCTAGGCACCATAGGTTTTTGGAGGATGCATATTCCCAAATACAGTCAGATCGTGAGCCCTCTCTACCTGGTCACCCGTAAGAAGAACACTTTCCACTGGGACCCTGAGCAGCAAAAAGCCTTTGCACAGATCAAGCAGAAGATTGCTCATGCAGTAGCCCTTGGCCCGGACAGGACAGGACCAGATGTGAAGAACATGTTCTACTATGCAGCTGGGAACCATGGCTTGTCCTGGAGCCTTTGGCAGAAGGTGCCTGGGGAGACTCGAGGTCGACTACTAGGATTTTGGAGTCGAAGCTACAGAGGGTCTGAGGCCAACTATACTCCAACAGAGAAGGAAATCTTGGCTGCCTATGAAGGAGTCCAGGCTGCCTCGGACGTAATAGGGACTGAAGCACAACTCCTCCTGGCATCCCGACTACCAGTACTGGGGTGGATGTTCAAAACGAAAGTTCCCTCAACGCACCATGCCACTAGTGCTACATGGAGCAAATGGATTGCTGTTATCACACAGCGCTCCCGTATTAGAAAACTGAATCGCCCTGGGATTCTGGAAATAATTAAAAACTGGCTGGAAGGTGAAAACTTTGGTCTCGCTGATGAAGGGGAACAAGAAGTGACACTGGCTGAAGAAGCTCCGCCATACAACCAACTGCCAGCAGAAGATACACGATACGCTCTCTTTACTGATGGTTCTTGCCGCATTGTGGGAATGAACCGGAAGTGGAAAGCAACCGTATGGAGCCCCACACAACAGGTCGCAGAGGCCACTGAAGGAGAAGGTGGATCAAGCCAACTTGCTGAACTCAAAGCCATTCAACTGGCCCTGGACATTGCTGATAGGGAGAAATGGCCAAAGCTCTACCTCTACACTGATTCATGGATGGTAGCCAATGCTCTGTGCGGATGGCTGGAGAGGTGGAAAGAGGCTAACTGGCAGCGTAGAGGAAAAACCAATTTGGGCTGCTGAAGAGTGGAAAGACATTGCTACCAGGGTAGGGAGGCTACCTGTGAAGGTCTGCCATGTAGATGCCCATGTCCCCAAGAGTAGAGCCAATGAGGAGCACCAAAACAATGAGCAGGTAGACCAGGCTGCCTAGATAGGGCTGTCCAAGATAGACTTAGATTGGTAACATAAAGGAGAGTTATTCCTAGCTCGATGGGCCCATGATGCCTCAGGCCATCAGGGCAGGGGTGCCACCTATAAGTGGGCACGAGACCGAGGGGTGGATCTAACCATGGACAGTATTTCTCAGGTTATCGGTGACTGTGAGACGTGTACTGCCATCAAGCAGGCCAAGCGAGTGAAGCCCCTGTGGTATGGTGGGTGGTGGTCCAAGTACAAGTATGGGGAGGCCTGGCAGATTGACTACATCACCCTGCCCCAGACACACCAGGGCAAGTGCTACGTGCTGACCATGGTGGAAGCCACCACTGGATGGTTGGAAACCTACTCTGTGTCTCATGCTACGGCCCGGAACACCATTCTGGGCCTTGGAAAGCAAGGTCTGTCGAGACATGGTACCCCTGAGAGGACTGAGTCAGACAATGGGACTCATTTCAAAAAGAGCCTTATCAACACCTGGGCTAGGGAACATGGCATTGAGTGGGTGTACCATATTCCCTACCATGCACCAGCTGCAGGAAATGTGGAGAGGTACAACAGACTGTTAAAAAACACATTGAAAGCATTAGGTGGGGGAACTTTCAAAAACTGGGAGCAGCATCTTGCAAAAGCCACCTGGTTAGTGAACACCCGAGGCTCTACTAACTGAGTGGGCCCTGCCCAATCTGAGCCTTTGCATAGAGTAGATGGAGACAAAGTCCCAGTGGTACATGTCAGAGGTTTGTTAGGGAAGACAATTTGAATTAATTCTGCCTCGAATATAGACAAACCCATTTGTGGGGTTGTTTTTGCTCAGGGACCAGGTTGCACATGGTGGATAATGCAAAAAGATGGAAGAACACAATGTGTACCTCAGGGAGATCTGATTGTTGGATAAAACCTATGTGTGAATATCACTGTTTGCTGAATGTTATTACCATTGTCTGTGTATAGCTGTATAATGGATGTATAATGTATGTGTTTGTAGAGTTAGAATTTATATTAGTTTTAGTAGTAAGTAGACGATATGGGGATAAGGGGTGGAATGTCCTGGGTTGGCTGTATGATGCTTTTATTCCCAATCGTCTTGTTCTGTTTATGCTGAATAGTAAGTTTTGCACCTTTAAGACTTATTACAGAGAGTGAAGGGGGGAGAGAAGTGCACAGTTTTTTTTTTTTGTTTTTGTTTTTCCTCCAGACACTGATCTCACTCCCCCACATTCCTCCTCCTGGACTGTTGTTGTCTGCTAACAGTCAGCTGGACAGAGCACTTCTTTTGCTTTTTAGTTAGCGTTAGCTAGCTGTGGCAAAGAAGTTCCCTGGACTGTTCTTTTTCTTTTCTTTGGACCTCTTGAAACCTGCTCTGGACTGAACACCCAGGGGAGCACCGGCAGCTCACATTTGTGGCCCACTGGGCCAGGCCTGGCCTGCGACAATTCCAGCACCGGAGGGACTGATCAGAGACTGAGTGAGCTGCAACCTGGGGACGGGGTTTTCTCAGTTTGTCATCTCTTTTAGAGTGGCAAGGGGTCTCATTGTTTGATATTGTTTTAGTTTTATTGTTTAATAAACAGGGTTTTTTTCCACCTTTCTCCAAGGAGGTATTATTCCTCCCGGACCAGCTGGGGGGAGGGGCTGATTGGATCTACTTTTCCCACCGGAGCTCCTTTGGGGGATTCTTCCCCAAATTTGCTCTAAACATGGACAGAGGTATTTTAGCACCTAGTATTCAGCTAAGGCCTATGAGACACAGTGGAAATTTTCCAGAGTAGAAATCCATTTTGATTTAAGTGAAATATACATCTTTGAATTAAGTCTGTGGCTTGCAAACAGGTGTTTGGTCTGACTGCCTGTTCTCACAAAAAAAAAACTATGCTCGAAGAAACTGCTTCGGCCAAAGGACAGAGATAAGGAAGGGCCCCTTGAACTCTGAAACAGACGGAGAGGCTGCAGGAGACAGGGCAGGATGACCCAGGCGTTCTTTCTGTACTTTCTGATAGAAAAACTTGCTGCAAGGGTAACTAGCTGCAAGTGTAATGCGAAATCAGTAAAATGAATATTTATGAACCTGTTGTGAAATTCCATGCATATGGATTAGTAAGGAAGATAAAAAGAGATCGGGAATTCCCTGGCGTGTCATTTTAAGGGGAATGATCCCCACATGCATCCAGCGCTACAATAAACATACCGGCTTTACAACTTCCACAAAAGTTTTGCAGTTTGTTTTTGCTTCCGCAAATCATTTTGGCGAGCCAGCCAGGAGACTGTCTCTGTCCTCACAGGGACAGAGGGGAGAACGGACCCCTTGGTGTGCCCTGGGGATGTTCCCTGGAGGGGCTCCACTCCTCTCGGCTTGCCTCCTGCGGAGACAGACAAGGACCTGCTGGTATGCCGGTATGCTGGTATGTATATCAAAGGAGGGCCCTGGGGGGAGAGAGAGGACTGCTGGTAAGTCACTCAGAGACGTCTGAGTGTGCAGCCTCGTTCCTGTGCCTGCAGGCAATCTGGCCGATAGAGCGGCCAGCCTGGCCGATAGAGTGGCTGGATTAGAAACGGGCGTTCATTGTTTGATAGAGCAAACCACCAGTGACTCTGGGGGTAGATCGAGTGAACCCATGTGTGTTTGTAGTGTCCGGACATTATATAGTTAATGCATTGTGTGATTAATGTTAATGTGTTTGCAATCATGTGAGTGCGTGGTGTATAAAAGAGAGTGAGTGAGTGAGTGAGTGTACCCATGGTGTGCGTGGAGGGGAGTTCTACCTGCATCTGAAGTGGCCAAGTGAGGCCTGAGGCGCTGACTGGGGCAGGCTGTGGGGGCAGCGAGCGCCCCGCAGAGAAGTAGAATAAATAAATAAACGTGGGTGAAGACATTTATTGTGTTTAAAGGTGGTGATTTGTGCAGATTGTGCACATTTTAACTGTGGCTAGATGAAATCAAGAGGTTCCTCTGCCCTAGTAGTTTAGACTTAATCGCTGAAATTTTACTGTGTGCTGTTATTTTGACTGTGTCCAGAGTGTGTGAGTGTCGCAGACATCTTTTCATTAAAATCCTTTCATTAGGATTTTTCCTGCTGAGAAGCTGAGAAGCTTCAGCAACAAAATGTAAACAATAGTTATCTGCTGCTGTGGAATGCAACAGGTGAGTCTGTGATTGCCCCATCTTGGATGTTTACAATTAATGGCCAACCACAGCCCAGTTAGCTTGGACTCTCTGTCCAAGACACAAACCTTTGTTATTCATTCCTTTCTGTTCTTAGCTTAGCTAGCCTTCTGAGATGAAACCTTTCCTTCTATTCTTTTTAGTATAGTTTTAATATAATATATATATCATAAAATAATAAATCAAGCCTTCTGAATTATGGAGTCAGATCTACGTCTCTTCCCTCATCCTGAAAACCCCTGTGAACACTGTCACATGTGAGGACCAGAGAAAGTTGATGTGAGTAAATGCTGAAGTATTATGTGCTGTGTTTTTTTTGAGAAAAGTGGGCACTTTGAGAAATACCCCTTTCCCGGTGAGTTTGTGTGGGTCCTCCCCCACACTGTGGTAATTTGATTCTCGGAATTCTAGGGTTGTGTTTGTAGAGATTTTAAGATTTTGTTTGCCCAAAAGAACTACAGTATGATGATTCCTGTTTAACTGTAGTAAAACAAATTGAAGGAATTCCAGGAATTCCCCTCCCACAGCAATTCAAGCCCTGACTCTTGTAAATTTGACATGAGGGGCAGAGGGGGGGAGGGGGGGGGGGATGTCTGTGTTTGTGGGCATATCAGAGTTTTTGCTGTAATAAACATAGCCTTTTGCAAAGTAGTAAAGTGAGTGTCGGTGGAAACAATGCTTTAATTAGATTGTGCAGGAAGAGAACTAGAAAAGACTGAAATTTTGTAAAACAGAGTTTAGCTAGAGGAGACGAATGAGTTTATATAAAGAAGCTTTATCACACTTCAGCTGGTAATATACTAAGTTTGGACTGAGAACAACCTGCCATAGAGGTTAAGTGATAAACGCCAAAGTGATAAACAGAATAGCCTGCAGGCAATTCCCGGGAGTTTTTGGTGCATTGAGAGGCTGGCACCTTGTGTGCAATGCAGAGTTTGTGAGAGGTGCTGGTATTGCGATTCTATGCTCCAAGTGTAAATTGAAGGCTCCTGATCAAGCCAATTCAGAACCTGAGATCTTAAAGCTTATGTGTGGAGGATCACATCTGATACCTGCCACCTGGAGGTCTGTGTGTGAGAAAAACTGAGAAAAGGCACTGTGAGGCTTAGGTGAAAACAAGATAGTATAAGGAGAAGGAGATAATGAGAACTAACCAGAGCAAAGAGGTTCCTAAACTAGCCCCTTTGGGAGAGGCTCACTGAGAGAAAGCCGCCAGTAGGGGCGGCTCGGAAAATAAAAAAAATTTATAATACCTTATTGCACTTAATGCTGTTTTAAGAAGGGAAAGCAAATTAGATGAGGTCTCGTATGCTGATATGTTTTTAGCCTTAAAGAATCACCCAGAATGGCAGAGTAACTGTGGGTTCAGAGCTCCCTCTGATCCACTGGTGTTAGCTCTTGAAAAAAAAAACAAAGCAAAGGCAAATCAAATGTGTTGTTCAGCATGCAGCGTAAGACAACAATGTGTGAAATAAGACAAAGTTTATCATGCTGAAACACAAAACTATTACAACTCACAAAATGAGTACATATGATTTGTTAGAAGCTGCTCCTAAAGTAAGGGAGGATAAGGAGGACCGCCCCCAAAAGGGAAGAGGACTCAGGCTCCAAAGGTATACCCACCCGAACCCATCCCCCTCCTGGCAGTCCAATTACATCCAAAACTAAGAAGTAACAGACCCCCTCTGCGAGAAGCAGTGAGACCAGAAGAAAGGAAAAGGGTGGAATTTTGGTTGATACAAGGCCCATATATTCAGTTTTAAATAAAGCTTTAGTACCTGTGAAGAATGGTTATGTTGTAGTGTGGGGAACAACTGGACAGTCTGAGAAGGCATACTTTTGCAAACCTTTAAAGTAACAATGGGATATTTACAAGTTTTTGTATATGCCAAATTCAATAAACATTCTAAAATAGGGAAGTTACTCTGGAGATAAATGATCAAAAATATATAAAGGTGTTAGGCTTACCATTAACAGTCATTGAAATTAAGAAGGAAATTAGTAAAGAGATATTAAGACAAGTGTTTTCAGGGGTATGGGCCTCTGGTGTACCAGGGAGGGTGAAGAATGCCCCCCCCCCCCCCCCCATAGTAATCAAGCTTAAGGAAGGGACACAATCAGTGAAAATTAAGCAGTACCCCCTGAAGAAGAAGATAAGGAAGAAATCAGCACAAAAATTGATAGTACAGGATTGAGGGCTGTCAATAAAATAACAAAGAATTTATATCCTGTGGTAGCAAATCCATATACTTTACTAACTTGTTTAACACCTGAACTAACCTGGTTTGCTGTTTTAGACCTGAAAGATGCTTTCTTTTGCCTCCCTATCCACGAAGTCAGCCAGAAAATTTTTCCATTTGAATGGGAAAGCCCTAAAAGCAGGCGCAAAACCCAGCTCACATGGTCCATGTGCCTCAAGGCTTCAAAAAGTCCCTCACTCTGTTTGGAGAACAACTTGCAAAGATCCAGAGTCCTGAGAAACTCCACAGGAAGAAAAAAGAAGCCTTCCAAATTTCCTAGGACTCCAAAGATACAGAGTATTAAAGAAAAAAGCACAAGTAGTGAAACAGAAGGTAATCTACCTGGGGTACAAGGCTACTCCTGGGTGTCACAGCCATTCTTCTTAAGAAATCCTTTCTTAGGATTTCTCCTTGCTGGAGCTCACAGGCTTACCAGCAAATGTAAACAATTATTATCTGCTAGTGTGGAATGCAGCAGATTCACCTGTAGTTGGATGGTCAGCAGATGTTTGGATCTGCTGACCATTCACAGCAGAACTGTTATCGCTCTGTGCTAGGACACAGACATTGTTATTCATTCCTTTCTGTCTGCCTCTTAGCTTAGTAGCTTTAGAAGAAGCCTTTGCCTTTCTATCTTTATGTAGCATAGTTATAATGTTATATATATATCATAATATAATAAATATAGCCTTCTGATCATGGAATCAAGAGTCTCCCTCATCCATCCATCTACAAACCCCTGCCTCAACGGCAACACCTGGGCAACAGACTCTAGGGCAGACTCGCAAGGAAACAATATAAAGGGACTCCAAACCATCTTAGGCATGGCAGGGTGGTGCCGGCTGTGGGTTTATAATTACAGACTGTTCTCAAATAGAGATCTCCAATAGACAAAGAAAACCACATGGGCCTTTCACCAACTAAAGAGTGCCCTCCTGTCAGATCCAGCTTTGGGACTTGCAGATGTAAGTAAACCATTCTTTCTATTTTCCCATGAAAAACAGGGAATTGCCCTGGGAATATTGGCTCAGGACTTGTATCCATATTGGAGGGCAGTTGCTTGCTTTTCCAAGCAACTAGATGCAATGGCCAAAAGATGGCCAGGTTGCCTCAGAGCTGTAGCAGCAGTCATGCTGAATATAAAAGAAGCATGCAAGTTTACCCTAGATCAGAAAATGACTGTGCTAGTGTCCCATACAATGTCCTCAGTTCTGGAAGTAAAGGGTGGCCATTGGCTTTCACCACAGAAGTTCCTGAAATACCAGGCCATCATAATAGAACAAGATGATGTAGAGGTAGTGGCAACTAATATTGTCCACCCAGCTTCCTTTCTCAGTGGAAATCAAGAAAAAGCAGTACACCACGATTGCCTGGAGACCATTGAAGCTACTTACTCCAGCCACCCAGAATTAAAAGACACTCCTTTGGAAGATGCAGAGACCTGGTTCACTGAAAAGAGTAGCTACATTGCCAGTAAAAAGCTATATGCTAGATACACAATGACTATATGAAAAGAAGTAATAAAATCCAGACCCTTACCTACAGGCACCTCTGCGCAGAAGGCTGAGATAATTGCACTGACCCGTGCCTTGGAAATGGCAAAAGGAAAGAAAATAAACATCTATACAGACTCAAAGTATGCATTCAGAGTTGTGCACGCACATGGAGCCATTTGGAGAGAGAGGAGGCTGCAAACCTCACAAGGAAAGAACATTAAACATGCACAAGAAATAATCCGGCTGCTGGAAGCAGTTCAGCTGCCTGGAAAAGTAGAAATTATGCATATTAAGGCACACCAGAGAGTGAGCTCAGAATTGGAAGAAGGAAATGAGCTAGCAGATGGAGAAGCAAGGAAAGCAGCAAAAGGTGAGGTAATTATGGACAGATTTCCCTTGAAGGTAAGCCAGAATATAATAATAATCCTAATCAAAAAGGACATACGACCAAGAGGGGTGAGCTACCATTGAAAAGGAGCTAGTAATCCCTTCCCATTTGTGTTGTCACTAACAAGGGAGGAGTACCAGAAAACACACTGGGGCCTAACTACTTAAAAGCTTTTATAAAGTGTGGCTCTTCCCAGAATGACCAAAGCTGCTAGTGTTACAGAGTGCATCAAAATGAAGTGTTGACTTTTAAGTAGTAGTTTCCATGGGCTTTCTAGAACACATATCTGATTGAAAGAATTGTTGCCAGGAATTTTTATGCCACTATTACTCAAGTGAACCAACAGTGTGATCCTTGCCTCCAGACTAACCCCAAGAATACCCCCAGACCAAAACTAGGTCAAATTAGAAAAAATCATGAACCCAGACAGCAGTGGTAAATTGACATTTCGGAACTCCCATGGAAAGGAGGGTGTCAGTATTTATGAATATTGACAAATATGTTTTCAAGGTGGCCAGAAGTGTTCCCCACCAGAACTGTCAAGGCTTGAAAAGTGACCAGAGTAAACAATACCACTTTCGGAGTTCCAGAGACAATACCAATTTGGTGACTTAAAGTAGACAGCTCAGAGAAAATGAAAAACATGTGGCTGGAACTCAGAGCAGGGAGCTAAGTGAACCAGTAAATAACATACAGCCTAATAATTACATACACATTAAGTTTCTTACAGAAAAGACTTTAGAACCACAGTGGGAACGACCATTCCAGGTGCTTCTCACCACCTTCACCACAATAAAGATTAAGAAGCAAAATACCCAGATCCACCACACTTGAATGAAGCAAGCCCCAGAAGCCCCTTGGAAATTGACACCAAGAGACAATAAATTGAAACTGAAACTTATTCGGGCAAAATAAGTGTATTGCGGGGCAGGGGGTAGTTTGTAATTTTATTTATAGAATTGCTTTGTGTATAATTGCAATTGAAGTTCTGGAGTACCTCTATCCAAAACAATGCTGAATGGCCTTGGTCCCAGGTTTTAATCAGTATACTAGATCTATGAGACAGTTGGCCACTGCAGCAAGTAGCCTAGTAAAATTGAAATAGCCTTTACAGTCATCTCTATTGGCATTAAGAACTAGCCAGTGGCAGATTTCAAAAGCACTGCCAAAGTGGAAAAGGCCGGGGACCAAGACTACAAGTTAATAATAGAAGCACTTAGTACGGTTCAAGATAATTTGTCTTTAGCTTTCAGTTGTATACAAGCACAGTTATGGATGCAGGCAACAGCAGCTCTGACCATATGGGAAGGGAGTGAAGGTAATTTTTCAGCTGAAATTCGGAAAGTTGTCTGGGATAATGCGATTGATTTTGAAAGGAAGTTTCAATCCTGGTGGACTATGGTAAATTTCACCTATGATCCTGCTTCTAATGTGGCCACTGCCTTTGTGCTTGCTATATGTAATGCCACTGTTTACATTATCCATCCCATCATTGCACTAGGATTAAATCACAAAAAAACGGTGCTCTACCCTTCAGAACATAGGGTGTAGGCACAAAAGGTGAATGAAAAGTAGCAAACACTAAACTTAGAATCTTGTGCTATTAGAGAACAACTAAGAAGCAATCCTATTAATGCTCAAAATGTGTGTCTTGACACTGAACAAAGCATTTGCCACTTCGAGATTCATCCAGGCACTAATAAGAAAACTGTGCTTATATATACTGGTAGAGGTTGTGTATGCTTAAGAAACATTCTTATCAAATGTCCAAGGTAAAGCATTAAGGCACGCTTATTGTCGTAGACATTTGCATTAAGTAAAAGAATTTATTTTATTTTTTTTTTAAGAAAGGGGGGAATGAGACAGAGTGGAAATTTTCCAGAGTAGAAATCCATTTTGATTTAAGTGAAATGTACATCTTTGAATTAAGTCTGTGGCTTGTAAACAGGTGTTTGGTCTGACTGCCTGTTCTCGCAAAAAAAACCCCTATGCTCGAAGAAACTCCTTTGGCCAAAGGACAGAGATAAGGAAGGGCCCCTTGAACTCTGAAACAGACGGAGAGACTGCAGGAGACAGGGCAGGATGACCCAGGAGTTCTTTCTGTACTTTCTGATAAAAAAGCTAGCTGCAAGTGTAAAGCGAAGTCAGTAAAATGAATATTTATGAACCTGTTGTGAAATTCTATGCATATGGATTAGTAAAGAAGATAAAAAGAAATCTGGAGTTCCCAGAAGTATGCATGTCATTTTAAGGGGAACAATCTCCACATGTGGCCAGCGCTGTAATAAACATACCGGCTTTACAACTTTCACAAAAAAGTTGGAGAGATCCTTGGGGAGAATGCTGAGGTCTTGGAACAGATTATACATTCACTCAGAGGTAACTATGGAGATCATGGTAAAATATTGTTATTTTGTGTGGCCAGAGTATGAGTTGCCAACGGGGCTTATATGGCTACCTTATGGAACAGATAGAACTCGTTTGTGTTGAATTTTGTGTAGGTATTTAGAGGAGAATGGGAAAGGATGTATTGAAAGGGAATTTGGATTGATATGGATTAGATAAGGAAGAGGAGAATTCTATGTGTTAAGAAAAAAAAGGGAGAAGAAGGGGAAGAGGAGCAGCATATCGTATCTCTCCCTAGCACTAGAAGAGGAACTCATTTTAGGACATCAGAAGCTTCCCGGAACCAAGAGACAGGGGTACACCAGATGACACTCCGCCAAGTTCCTTTGGGGAGTCAAGGGGGAGGATTTAGGTTTGTAATTGTACCACTTACTACCCAGGATATAAGAGGCTTGAAAAAAAACGAATTACCCCCTGTTCTGGTTTGAAAGCAAAACCAGTGAGAGACTCCAAGTCAGAAATACAATTTATTAGGAAAAGGGAAAAAAACAAAATACATGCAATAATACAAAAGAAAAACCACTAACAGTCAGAATACAACCTGACACCCTGCTAGTTAGTTTTTAGGGTTGGTGGGGTACTGCAGAGTATCCATTGAAGATTTTTCTGTTATGGGTTGTGAAAAACGCCATTCACTTGTGTTAAAATTTTAGAAGTTTTAAACCAATGAAAATAGTAATAAAAATTAGGACAATAAGAGAGAATAAAGAGCAAATAATTACAGACCTCCGGGTGCCTTGCACTCTGCCACGAAGCACACCTTGCTAACAAAGGATTACCCCTTAAAAGCAATAGCCTATTGCATATTCATATATCTCATACATTATTCAAACATTCCTTTCACACTAGGGTGTTTCTGCTTAATTTTAGCTTCCTCCCCTCATCTTGTAAATCAATCTTCTTGGTTCCTCAAAGTCTGAGCTTTCCCGATAAGGAGGCAATAATTCTTTTCTTGGGATCTTGGTGTCTGTTGCTGTTATGTCTATCCAGATAGGATAATGCAAACAATTTCTTGGTTATCTTATCCATTCCTTGAGCTAGTTAGAAAAAGTATCTTACATCACAGAGTTTCTATTTTAATATTATGCTATAGCCTAAAAACTATATTTACCACACTACTTAAAAGAGATTAATACAGCATAACTTTCCAACATAACACATATAGTATTCGTTTCAATATTTGCGAAGAGCCAATCATATAATATGCATTTTACACATGGCCAGACCTTTGTATGACTTTTAAGCCCAAGAGGTTCCTAATGTCGTGGTGTGGACACTGGAGGGGGAGCGAGGCTTTAAAGAATTAGAAGATGGGTTAGTTGGTGCCTCAGTCATGGCTCTTCCGGACTCAGAGGAGGAATTTAAACTGTGTGTGGATGTTGGGCAGGGTCTTGCTGGAGGATTTTGGTGGGGGAGAATGGGGGAACACGGTGCCCTGTTGCTTATCGGGTGTGTGGGACCCAGTGGCTGGAGGCTGGCCCCATTGTCTGCAGAACTGTGCAGCCACAGCTCTGCTGGTGGCTGAAGTCCCAAAGCTGACAAGAGGAGGGTATCTGATTGTTAAACTTTCACATCAGATTAACGCTTTGTTAACTGAGAGAGCCTCTAAGTGAATGACCAGCGCTCGGTTATTACAGTATAAATATTTATTGTAAAATCAGGCAACCCCCGAAGAAGGAAATGACTGGCATCTGACTCCATGGCTTTGGAATGCTGAACACTCGCTTTAATAAAACTATATTATATTACATTATACTATACTATAACTATACTACACTATATCATACTTCTAACTCACTAATGAAAAACTCGTGACTGTCAGCTGACAGTCCCAACACAAACTCGTGGATCCAATTGGTCAGTGAATCAAAACACCATCACCAGAATCCAGTCAAGTGATCACCTTGGGTAAACAATCTCCAGAACACATTCCACATGAGCACAAGAGGAGCAGCAAATGATATAAGAATTGTTTTTTCTTTCTCTGAGGTTCCTCACTGTGATTCCCCAGAAATATCCTTGGGAAGTTGTGCCTTTCTTTTCTCTGTGAAGAGAAATGCAGCCACAAATCTTGTTTAATGGAATAGGAGGATTTAGAATTTAAAAGTAGGAAAGGGTTCAACCCAGCCCCCTGTCTGAATGGCCCTGAAGGAGGGGAGGTGTCGCTGACACCTTTTGTGAAAAATCCTTTCTTAGGATTTTTCCTGCTGGAGCTGAGAAGTTTCAGCAATAAATGTAAACAATTATTATCTGCTGCTGTGGAATACAACAGGTCCACCTGTGATTGGTTTCCTGTAGATGTTTGGATTTACTGACCAGTGACTGCAGAGCTGGCTCTCGCTCTTTATCAGAGCCAGCTCCATTGTTTGACATTCTTTCTATTCTATTCTTAGCATAGCCAGCTTCTGAGGAAGCTCCTTCCTTTCTATTCCTATGTAGTATAGTTACAATGTTATATATATATCATAAGATAATAAATCAAGCCTTCTGATCATGGAATCAAGATTCTCGTCTCTTCCTCCATCTGAAAACCCCTGTGACCATGGTCACAGAGTTTCACAATAGGTTCATGCATATTCATTTTACTGGTTTCGCATTACAACTTGCAACTAGTCCTTATCAGTCCTTGCACAGAGAACTCTGGTCACCTTGTCCATCTTTTGCAGCCTCAGCTTTGGCTCTCATCTTTGTTTCAAAGTTCAAGGGGCTCCACTTATCTTCCTTTTAGCTTGGAAGTTTGCATTCTTTTTCCTTGCATGAGGCAGTTTTGCGAGCACAGGCAGTCTTGAGCACAGCAGAGTTATTAGACTAAACAAGTTAAAACAGCATATTTCATCTATGCAAGGAAGCTACAGACTTAATAATTCAAAACGGCACATTTCACCTAAATCCGAAATGGATTTCTACCCTGTTAAATTTCCACTCTGTTTCACTATCCAGACCAATAGGACTGGACACACCTGCACATCCGTTCCAGCGTCGAGACTGGGTCTATGTCAAATGGTGGGACAGTTATGAAGCCATGGGGAGTCTTATTAGCAGAGCATTGGCCCGAGACCTCTATCCCCAGGAGGATAAAAGTACCGGAGGCCAGCTTGCTCGGACCCAAGCCACGGGGGAGCCTTCCAACTAGCAGGGTGATAACAGCTCTTATAGTGATTGTCAGCTCTTTGGGATTTCAGCTGCTGCTAGGCTTGGCTTCCCCGGGCATAGGGTTCAGGCAGACGTAGAGAGAGGAGAAGAGGAGACACCGGCTGTTCCACGAAGATGGTTTATTCAGGGGGTCGTGAAAGGACCCGGTTCTTCTTCTTCCGAAGTCAGTAGGGTACAGTAAGTAAGCTACTTTTATACCCTTGGCCAGGCTCCAAACTTGACCAATGAACAAAGGTTAGGAGGACTACAAGCGACCAATAGTAGGGTTAACAAGACTTTTCTCCTTATAAGGGTACAAAGATAAGTTGTGAGTCTGGGGTCGGAACACCTCTCTGCTGCTGTGTCAGCATTCCCATTGTTAAATCCTCCACGGTGCCTTGGCCAGGCTTGTGGCATTTACTACAGGACAGTGATCCTCTAGAAGCCAAGTGGAGAGGACCATTTCAAGTCCAGCTGACCACCCTCACCACAGTCAAAGTCGCTGACAAAGGACCCTGGATTCACTACTCCAGAGTTATGAAAGCTTCTGCTCCTGAAACAACTGTAAAACCAGAATGATGCAAACAAAAATATATTTTAAATGATTCCTCTTCTGTGCCTAAAGAATTGTTCATAATAATCATTATTCTTCCTTGCATGATACCCAGCTGTGCAAGACATTGCTGCTGTTAGATATTTATTACTGTTTGTTATTGTTTATTATTATTATTAGCTATATACTTCTGTTAGATATTTATCTATTGCTAGAAATTTACTGTTAGATATTTACTGGTTTTAGATATTTGTTTATTGTTATGCATTTATTTACTATTAGATATTTACTGCTGTTAGATGTTTATTATTGTTAGTTATTTTCTATTGTTAGATACTTATCTGTCATTAAACAGCTATTAATAGTAGATATTTGGAATAGAGACTCGACAAGGTAAAGGCCTTGTCAAGCCTCTAAAGGGGGGAAATGATGCCTTAAGTTTTAGCTTTTATATTTTTCAGATTCTGTGCTGCCTAGGTGTGTAGCTCTGAGCTTCATATTAAGAGTTAGTAAGCTCTCTTCACAGGGTAGGTAGGCAAAACTATCATTTTCCAGTTTGAGAACAAGGACAACTGCTACAAGCTTCAGGCTCAAAACCATAAACAACTAGGAACTGAAGAGAGGAAAACAAGAAGGATGGAACTTCATAAACTGAAGCTATAAGTGGACAATTAAACCAAATATGCAAATGGAACAAAACTTATAAAAGTGTAAAACCTCGTGACCGGTCATCCATTTTGTGACCATTTTGGGTCCATCTTGTGTGTAGCCCTGGCCAGGCTCTTGTTCTGCCCAAGGTGTATCCTTTTAAGGCCTTTTAATAAATACCTAATTTATTCTCTTAGCTCTGTCTAGACTGTTCCAGGTCAGCCTTTTCAAGGCATCAGCCTTCACATGCCTTTTGCAGCTGCAGTGTCTGTGGAGCTCTGGTCTTTGTGGTTTTCTATACTGTTGCCCAAAGCATAACACAAACACCATCCTTTTACGCTCACCCAAACCCGAACCCTAACTGTAACCCTAACCCTAACTGTAGGCAGAACAGTACAAGCTACATAAGAGAGATGCTGATTGCAAGGAGAAAGCATTTGGAGAGAGCAATGTCAAGGCAGCACTGTGCTGGCCTTGGCCTGCCTTTTGCGCGTCAGGTTTCCAGGAACTCTGGGCTTTGTGGTTTTCTCATTGCTAAGCCAAAGCATAACCCCAAACCTAGATGTAAAACTAAAACAAGGCAGAGCAGTAAAGGCTGCATGGAAGTGAGGCTGACGGAAAGGAGAAAACTTTGGACGGAGAAATGTTGGGGGGCCTTGGCATTTCCTTGCAGCTGCAGTGTCCCTGGAGCTCTGGGATTTTGTAGTTTTCTCAACACTAACCCAAAGAGTAACCTTAACATGAGCCCTAACCCTAACCCTAATGGTAACCCTGGCCCTAACTCAAACCCTAACCATAGGCAGAACAGTAAAAGGTGAAAGGGAGTGAGGCTGGTGGCAGGAGAAATGCTGTGTGAAAGAAAAGTTGAGGCAGCATTGTGCTGGCACTAGCATGCCTTTTCTCAATGCTAACCCTAAAGTAAGACCAACCCTAGGCAGAGCAGTTAAAACTGCATGGGAGTGAGCCTGATGGAAAGGAGAAAAGTGTGGAGGGAGCAATATTTGGGCAGCGCCACACTGGCCTTGGCATTCCTTTTGCTTCTCCAGCGTCCCTGGAGCTCAGGGTTTTGTACTTTTCTAAACCCTTACCCTAAGCGTAACCTTAACACCAGCCCTAACCCGAACCCCAACCCAAACAGTAACCCTGACCCTAACTAGAACCTCTCACAGCTGCAGTGTCCCTGGAGCTCCGGGCCTTGTGATTTTCTCAATGCTAATCCTAAGTGTAACCCTAATGTTAGGTAAGAGCTCTAAAGGCCACATGAGAGTGAAGCTGATGGGAAGGAGAAAAGAGCAGCAGGAGCAATGCTGGGGCAGTGCCGTGCTGGCCTTGGCATGCCTTTTGCTGCTGCAGTGTCACTGGAGCTCTGGACTTTGTGTTTTTCTCAACACTGACCCTAAGCATAACCTGAACACCATCCCTAACCCTTACCCTAAACCTAATGGAAACTCTGACACTAACCTTAACCATAACCCTAGCCTTTGGCGTAGCAGTAAAGGGTGCATGGGAGCAAGGCTGATGGCATGAAGTAAAGTGTGGAGGGAGCAATGTTGGGGCAGCACCGTGCTGGCCCTGGCATGCCTTTTGCAGCTTCAGTGTCCCTGAAGCTCTGGTCTTTGTGGTCTTCTCAACCCTAAGCCTAACACCAGCCCTAATTCTGACCCTAATCCTTAACCTAACAGCAACCCTGGCCCAATCCCGAACCCTAACTTTGTCAATGCAGTGAAAGTTGCAAGGAAGTGAGGCTGGTTGGCAGAAAAAATGTTTGAGGGAGCAATGTTGGGGCAGCACCATGCTGGCCTTGGCATGCCTTTTGCAACTACAGAATCCCTGGAGCTCTGAACTTTTTAGTTTTCTCAAGGCTCACCCTAAGAGCAACTCTGACCCTAGGCAGAGAAGTAAAAGCCGCATGGGTGTCAGGCTGATGACAAGGAGAAAAGTGTGGATGGAGCAATGTGGGGACAGTTGTCAGGACCCAGGACATCCCTCTGGCTGTCCAGGACACCAGGACCCCTGTCAGGGGTCTCAGAGACCCTGTCACAGAGCCCAAGATGCCTGTGGTTTTGATTGTGACCCGTGGAGCAAATTACCAACCTTATATGAAGATCAGCAAGCAATAACAGTTTAGGTAGAATAATAGTGAAGTTATCACGGGGTGGAAAAGTAGATTTTGGGATTTTTGGTATGGAGGTTCAGGAGGCAAGATGGAGGGAACTGGGTGTGTCCAGCCTTTCTCCTTCTTCTTCTTGGCCTCCATCTTCTGCTGTGATGTTGGCACTTACAGATTGGTTTAGAGTAGAAACCCACTGTCTAACATAGGTGATGGGTATTGGAAAGTAATTGTAAACATTGTACACGTAGTTTGTAGTATAAAGACATAACACCACCCTGGGGGCAGGCAGTGTGCCTGGAACTGTCCTACTGGATGGACCTCGGCAGGGAAGGAGAAAATTTTTTATAGATAAGATACAATAAACAACCTTGAGACCGAGAACTGAAGAGCCCTGACTACTTCTTCAAGTGCCAGGCTGGGAAAAGAGACTTTCAAACTTTTCTCGGAGTCACTCTGATAAGCTAAAGATCCCGACAGGCAGTGGCATGGCTGCTTTGGCATGCCTTTTGCGTGCCCAGTCTCCAAGGAGCTCTGGGCTTTCTGATTTTATTAACCCACATGTCCTGGGGTGGCACCATACACAAAGTGTAATCCTAACTGGAGGCAGAGTAGTAAAGGCTACATGCGACTGAGGCTGATGGCAACGAGAAAAGTGCGTAGGGAGCAATGTTGGAGCAGTACCATGGTGTCTAGGTTTGAAAAGACAGGTGTCTGTTAAAGAAGCCAGGAACCTCTCTTCAAATGGAAAATGTGAACTCCCACCCTCCGTATTATTATAATTTTGAAATTAATAATAAGTGCAACCCTAAGAAAAGTGGAGAGAGCTATGTTGGGGCAGCATCACGGCTACATTGGCACATAATCAAAAACAGTGATTCTACCCCAAAGGATAACCCTAGCCTTAGGCCTATCAGTAAACAACTAATGGGGGTGAGTCTCAAGGGAAAAAAAAATAGTTTGGAGCAAGCAATGCTGGAGTTCCACCCTGCTGGGCTTGGCATGCCTTTTGAAGCTGCAGTGTCCCTGGAGCACAGTCCTTTTTGGTTTAATCAACCCCAAACTTAAGCATAACATGAAAAGCAGCCCAAACCCAAACCCTGCTGTAAAACCTGACCCAAAACCAAACCCTAACCCTGACTGTAACCCAAAACCTAAACTAAAACGAAGCCAAAACACAAACTGAAAAAGAAATCCCTATTCCTAACCCTGACCCTGCCCCTGAACCTGATCCCGACCAAAACCACAACCTAAATCGGAAACCGAATGCTATACCAAAGCATAAGCCTTACCCTAAGACTAAGCACAAACCTAACCCTAACCCAAATGCTAACCCCTCATCTAACCCTCACGCAAACCCTAAACCCTCACCCAAATCCTAAATTAAACTTAACCCTAACCCTAAAACCTAATGATAAACAAATCCTAACACTAACCATAAATGCTAACCCTAAATCCAAACCCTAACCCCAACCATAAATCCTAACCCTAACCCTGACCCTAAACCTAATTAGAAAAAGTCTTCCAATACAAGCAAACCCTAACCCTATCCCTTACCTGTACCTTAACCGTAACCCTAATATGTCATCCCGAAAAAAAGTCCTCTGATACAAACAAACCCTAACCCTAACTCTAACCTGTAGCCTAATCCTGAGTGCTTTCAGAACAATTTTTATGATACTTCTCCCTTAAATGTGTTATTTCCCTCATTTTATGCAATTTGCTTCTCTTCATATGTCTACAGTGTTTTAGAAACTTAGGGGAAAATAGGACTTTGTATAACTTATCAATAATTTTCTTCAAATTCAAACAAAACCTCTGTATTACTCTTGAAGCCTGTTTCTGTGCAAGTACTTTTTCCTAAGAGTTACTCTAATATGTGTATTACTGCCAAAGCATCACTCTACACTAGGTAACAAAGAAGGGTGCTAACCCCAGCAAAGGTATATAGAGAACATTGTTTTACGCTAATGGTGTGTTTTCTGGCCCATTGCAAAAATATTCCAGCGCTGGATATTTGTCCCTTTTTATTCCTTATTAAACTTTTAAAAGCTCTTAAGAGGCAACTTTGTTTTTCACACCACTGTCCCCATGTTCCCTCAAGGCACAAAGAGCTGGTGGTGTCCCCGGTGGTGCCTCCTGAGCACAATGCTCTGGGCGAAGCTCTCCTCGCAGATCAGCAGCTCCTGCCCACGGCCACCCTCACCCCCCACAGGCCCCTTGCCCTGGGCTCCCCACGCCCGTGGCCCCTTCAGTGCCTTTCAGTGCCGGACACTGGCCCGGCATGGGTACGCTGGGGCTTGATGAGGTTGGAGCTCCAGGAGAAGCTCTTGCCGCAGTGGCCGCACCTGTACAGCTTCTCTCTGATGTGGGTGCAGCAGTGTTGCACCAGATGCGAGTTTCATGAGAAGCTCTTGCCACACTTGCTGCAGGTGCTGGACCGCTCACTCGTGTGCATGCACTGGTGCCACAGTAGCTTGGACCAGTGGCTGAAGCTCTTGCCGCTCTTGTTGCAGATGAAGGCCCACTGGCAGCCCCTGCCCTGCCACCTCCCACCCTCCTCGGACTCCCCTGGGGCCCATCTGGGGGTCCCACGGGGCGGCAGGGGGTGGAGGGGGCTGTGTGGGATCACCATGCAGATGATCTCATGTGGCAGCACCTCGGCTTTGCTGTGGCTCACAATGCCAGAGTCAGCTGGGGGGGACATGGGGAGGGGGTGAGAGCACAGAAGGGGCTGGACCCCGACCCAAATGTTTGGTGTGATCCTCAAAGGGGCTGGGACTCTGAAACAAATGTTTATTGTACCCCTAAAACAGGCTGGGCCCCCTCCCCAAATGCTCATTGCACCCTAAAAGGGTGCCTGGAGACTCCCGAATTTGCCTGGAGCCTCCTCAAAATGTTTGTTGTGACCCAAAAGTGGCTGGGACCCCTCCCCAAATGTTCCTTTTGACCCAAAAAGGGGATGGGCCTTCTCCCCAAATATTTATTGAGCCCCAGAAAGGGGTTGGACCTCTGACATGAATGTTCATTGTGACCCAAAAAGGGCTGCACCCCTGACCAGATATTCATTGTGGCACAAAAAGGGGCTGGACCCTCTCCCAAAATGTTCACTGTGCCCCAAAAAGGGGTGTTGTCGGTGGTCACAGGGGTTTTTTAGAGGATGGAAGAGACAGGATTTTGATTCCATTATCAGAAGGCTTGATTTATTATATTATGATATATATATATAACATTATAACTATACTACATAGAGATAGAAAAGGAAAGAGGCTTTTTCAGAAGCTGGCTATCCTAAGAGGGAAAAAGAAAGAATGAATAACAAAGGTCTGTCAATCTCGGCAGAGAGGATAGCAGGTCCACTGTGAGTGGTCAGTAGATCCAAACATCTACAGGGGACCAATCACGGGTGGACCTGTTGCATTCCACAGCAGCAGATAATAATAGTTTACATTTGTTACTGAGCTTCTCAGCTCTAACAGCAAAACTCCTACAGAAAGGATTTTTCACAAAGAATGTCTACGACATCGGGGCTGTGCCCCCTCCTCTGTGGACAGTTTTTTTTACTGAGACATAGTCCATGGGAAAAGTAACCTGAGAAAGAGCATCTGAGAAAGCAACAGCTGCCAAATTCAAGGACATGGTTTCTTTGAGCAAGAAGTTGTTTTGTAAATTATGTGATAACAGGAGGTAAAAAAGAAGCCACAAACATCTTGAGAAAAAGGTGGGACTGATTTTTTTAGCTAACCAATAGTGAGCTTTAGTTTTGCAATATGCATGAGCCTTATTACTGTGATTATAAAAGTATTTTTGTTAATCAATAAAGTCGAGATTTGTCTGCATTAGAGGATGAGCAAGTCTCCCGTCTACCTCGTCAAATGGTGACCCCGACCACGGACGAGCGACGTAAGACAGTTCGGGTCCTAAGCAGCGGGACGGCAAATAAGTGGGAACCAAGAGGGCTAGTAAGCCGCACTGTGCCCTGGGTGACTGTACAGACGAGCCTGGTCGATACGTGCTGTTGAGACCTTGAGGAGGCTGCAACAGCGCTGACGAATTAGGTATGGAAAGGCAAGCAGCATATGATTTATTTACCGCTTTCTTGCAAAAGCGGCAGATTAAGGGGATAGATTTGACAAAGGAGTTACCGGGGCTCCTGCCATATGGGTATGCTAAGGGAATATTCGTAAATCCTTGTACTGAACATGAGCTAACAGAGTGGACTAAGTTTGGGGATGTGTTCTGGGAAGCTACTTTAGATGATGATAAGACAGCTGAAAAGATAGGGAAACTTTGGAGGGTGAGTCGTAATGAGCTTCTGCAGTATCAAGCAGAAGAGAAAGCAGCGGTGCAGGCATTTGCTGCTTATACAAAAAACAGAACCTATAAGGGCGATTTATCCCAAGACACTATATTACCCCCTGTGTTTAATAGGGTGTCTTTGCCTCCCCCAGCACCACCGCCTTCTAATTCTGGTACCGAGGCAGCGAGCGAGCAGTCTGCACCCCACGGAGAGAATGATTCATGGCCAAAACCAGCCCTGGCTGTCCTCCCTCTGAGTAGTGAGCCGATCCCTGGGACGGAAAGCAACCTAGCGGGGGCCATTGCCAGGGAGCGCAGGGAGGCTTGGGCCGCGCTGGCAAAGGAGGGCTTGGAGAAGGGGGATGACGATGCAGTTGCGGCAGCTACACAAATAACATGCCCGGTGACTTTTTCAACTCAGGCGGGGGGAGGTTTGCGAGCAATAACATCTACGCTTAACTGGAAGTCGCTATCGAAGTTGCGATCAGGAGTTAGTCAATTTGGAGTGACAGCTGATGAGTTTATGGGGCTAGGAGTGTTTCTTTGCACCAAATCTCAGGCTCTGACAGGACCAGATAAGTACCGAGAGGCTATGAGATTGATTAGACTGGCTATAGACAGTGTAAAAGAACCTGGAATTAAGCAGGGCCAGGAAGAATCTTTTGGTTTGTTTATAGAGAACACTGCTGCAGCGATAGAGAAAGCAGGGGTACCTGATTATGCGACAGAGGCTATGTTGAAACAGTGTGCTCTTCAGGACAGCAGGCAGGCTGCGAGGAATGTGCTTAACAAGTTAGGTGTGAATTGGGCCATAAAAAAGGCACTAGAAAGGATAGCTCAGATGCCGGTAGGATCAAAAGCATTCCTGGGAGATGTTATCAAACAGCTGGGGTTAAGGTTACAGGCAAAGGCTTCCCAAGATCAGGTGTTAGCTGCCCTTGCACCTCTGCAAGGTCCGACGCAGTTAAGCCGGCTCCAACAGACAACCATACGCGATGCTACCGATGTCCCTGCTTCCAACCTGCCACCGCAGGGAGCCTCGGGCTGGACCTAGCAGCCGCTGTAGAAATCACGCTGATGACTCCGCACACACAAAACATCCTGACGAGGTTAAAGGACCTATTGTTATACAGGGTCGAGCGATGGGTGCACTGCTTTCAGGGAGATCATCTGCCTCTATGCTTGGATTATTTGTTTTACCTGGAGTTATTGATGTGGATCTTACCGGGAAAATTATGGTTATGGCACACACCCCCTTTCCACCACTTCAAATTAACAAGGGGCGATTCTTGGAATACCGAACAGGCTGCTGGCTGGTTTATGTCCACTTTTTAAAGGCACAGACCCGACAAGTCCGATCTGCGTTAGTCTGGAGCAGCAGCACATTCTTCAGCAAATTATGCACTGTGTTACTCAAGGACAAGTTTATCAGCGGGACTCAGAGTTGTCTATACATCTGACAATTTGGCACGGTCCCAAATACCTCCTTGGTGTACTGACTCAGTTGCAAAAGAAAACGGGGGAGATACAGGGGCTGTGTGGGTACCTGCCAGGTGAACTGGGCCTGTTCTTGATGCAGTGACTGACAAGCAAGCTGCGACCACTGCTGTTACAGCTGAAAGGACACTCGAAGGCTGTCGACGGGACTGTGGCCTGCTGCCGGACCTTTGGGGGACTAATTACAACTGTTGGGTCGCTGTTAGAATTTTACATACGGGGTCCAGCGGGTCAAAAATGTCTTGACTGTAATAACCTGATTGTGCTGCTTGAGTAACTTTGTATTGCAGGTGCTGTGGCAAAACCTTTTGGATAAGAACAGTCTGTAGTATGTGAATTGTAGTGTAACAAGTGCGTATTTAACCATAATTTTAAGAGCTAGCAGAGAGAGCTACAAGAACAAACAAGATTAAGAGTCAGTCTGGCTTTAGAGCTTTTTAAAACACCTGAGCAAAAGATCCTAATTTGTTATTGTTAAGAACTAAAGCATATCTTTGAAAGGGTTACATATCAGAGTAAGTCTCATATTGTCTTTGCAAAGTATAGACAATTAGTATAATGGTGAAAAACGCCAATCACTTGCTTTTGAAATTGTTAAAAGTTTAATAGTAATGGAATGGTTATGAAAATAGTAATACAATTGGAGTTATAGTAATTTGGATAATTTAAATCAGGACAATATGAGACAATAAAAGCAAAGAGTTGCAGACATCCAGGTACCTTTTTCTGGGCATCATGAGGCCGAAAAAGGACACCTGTTAACAAAGTATTAACCCTTGAAAATAATAGCCTCTTGCATACTGCTTAAATTCCATTCAAACACAGGATTCTGTCTGGTCAGGGTCAACTTCTTCCTTCTAATCCTAACAATGCCTTCAAAGCAGGAAGAAGTTAGTTTCTTCTGATAAGAGGGCAGTAAATTTCCTTTCTCGGAGTGATTTAAGTGTCCCATGGCTGCTATCTAGCTGCAAGACTTTTCTGTTTAACAAAGCATCTTACATGGCATAGTTTCTATTTTAACAAATTCTATAACTTAAAGCTATATTTAACACAGCACATGTGGTGTTCTTTTTAGTATTTGCAAAAAGCCAATTATAAAATACATGCATTTTTCACAGTACTCATAACACAGCATTCCGTGATAAGGCCAATTAGCAGAGATCCCAACAAAGAACCAAATCAGTGCTTGAGTAGATTACAAGAGAAAACTACCACGATTAAGGACAGTAAAAGGTAAAAGGAATAGGAGGAGAAAGAGGCGTGAAGAAAAATGAAGTTTAGCTGTGTTGTATTGCTTGGTGTTGTAGTAGCCAGGTGGCAGAAATTGCACGCTTTAATTAGTTAAGAGATAGCATTTGGGTGTCATTAGCAAAACAAACAAACTAATCATCGCAATGCTTTAGAATAAAGCTGCTATAGATTTTTGCTTCTAGCACAGGAGCATAGATGTAAAGAATTTCAAGATATGTGTTGTATAACTTAAAAAGCTTAAACTTAGAACCACGGTTATGGAGCCTTGTAGTATATGCACTATTTTGAGCATAGTTTTGATGCTTTTACTTGTTTTGCTTTGTATTTTTAGCTGTATTTTAAAACATAGTCAGTCGCTTGATACAAAAAGATGTGGCAAACAAAGCTTCTTGCTCAAAAAAGAAACGGGGGAAAATGTGGACAGTTTTTATTTTACTGAGACATAGTCCATGGGAAAAGTAACCTGAGAAAGAGCATCTGAGAAAGCAACAGCTGCCTAATTCAAGGACATGGTTTCTTTGAGCAAGAAGTTGTTTTGTAAATTATGTGATAACAGGAGGTAAAAAAGAAGCCACAAACATCTTGAGAAAAAGGTGGGACTGATTTTTTTAGCTAACCAATAGTGAACTTTAGTTTTGCAATATGCATGAGCCTTATTACTGTGATTATAAAAGTATTTTTGTTAATCAATAAAGTCGAGATTTGTCTGCATTAGAGGATGAGCAAGTCTCCCGTCTACCTCGTCACTCCTGGAGTGTCTGGAGCCCTCCAAAGGTACCTGAAGGCCCCCAAAATTCCCCATACCCCCTTCTTGGAGGTCTGGAACCCCCTAAAGAGTGTTTTGAGACCTCCTCAATGCATCTACCCCCCTCCAGTAGTGTCTGGAGACCCCCAAAAGTGCCTTGAACTCCCTCCCAAATGCCTCTACAATCTTCTTGGTGCATCTGAAGCCCCCCCAAATTTGCCTACAGGCCCCCAGAAGTGCCCATATCCCCCTCCAGGGATGCCTGGATTCCCCCCAAATTGCCTGTACCCCCTTCTTGGGGTGCCTGGAGGCCCCCAAATTTGCCTATAGCCCACCCAAATGTGTCTGGATCCCCCCAAAATTTTCTGTACTGCCTTTCCGGGTTACCCACTTCCATTTTGGGGTCCCCCCCTCACCAATGAAGACCCTCTGGACCATGTTCCACTCATCCGAGTCCTGCAGCTCCACCCCGTCTGGCTCGTTCTGCTCTATGGGGGCTCCAGGGGGGGCTGCAGCATCAAGGGGGGCCCTGAGCACCCCAAAACCTCTCAGGATCCCCCCAAGCTGCAGAAACCCACAACCTCACCCCAATTCCAAGGTATTGTTTGCATCTTGATTCCTGTTGTGCCTCCCAAATTTCTCAATGTGACTCTAAAAACCTCTCTGTGACCCCAAATCCCTCTGGGTGACCCCAAATCCCTTTTTGCCCCCTCAATTTCCCTGAATCACCCCCTAGTCCTTCTCTGTTAACCCCCCCCCAACCATTCAGGGTGATCCCAAATCCCCTTGAGCTTCCCTAAGTCTCATGCCCCCCAAAACCTCTCTACCTCCAACCCATCTGTTCCCCCAAAAATCTGTGTCACCCTAAATCTCTTCATGTTCCCCCAAATCCCTCAGTGTAACCTCAAACTCCCCCATGTGATCCCAAATCCCTCTGTTCCCCCTCAAATATCCCTGTTCCCCCCAAAATCCCTGTGTCCTCCCAAATCCTTCTGTGTGATCCCCAAATTACCCTGTACTGCCCAATTCCCCCCCCCCACCTGCTCTTTGGGGGTCTCAGGGAGTCCCACAGGTGCTCCAGACTCAGCCCCCAAAATCTGGGGAGAGGGAAAATGGAGGGATGCAGATGGAGGTCTGCTTATTATTGTGACAGACTGCCATGCCTCAAAAGAAGTAAAGCAAAAAAAAACTGCTTGGACTTTGTCTGAGATGCCTCAATAATGGCACTACTCTAACCAGTGTTGCTCTAAATATGCTATTGACTGCAAACCAATTTTGGGAAACTTGAATCAGAGCATGGGACAGTGATGTTCTCAGACACAAATCCCTCAGCTGAACTCTGCAACAGGAGTGCTGCTGCCTTTCAGCCAGCCACCAGCTGCAGTGCTGGGATCGACCTGGTTGCAGACTGAGCAGTCACTGTCTTAGATTCTTCCATCCATCTCATCCGCAGGGGAGTTAATGGACCTTTAGGGCAGGGACGGAGTGCGTTGCTTTTGGGGCGTTCTTCAACCACTTTAAAAGGATCGTTTATGCTCCCAGGAGTAATAGATGCAGACTTTTTAGGAGAAATCAAAATCATGGTCTGGACTCCCTTCCCCCCCAGTAATGTGTTCCAGGGTTCTAAAATTGCCCAATTAATTTTTTTTTACGATGCCAATGTCTACTAACACAGTGCAAAAATGGGGTGGAGGAGGAGGGTTTTGGGGCCACAGGACCACCTCACATTTTCTGGACTCAGCAGTTAACCGTTCAATGTTCCACTTGTAAATGCAAGCTGTCAGAGGAAGGACAGCTTGTCACACTCACAGGCCTTATTGATATGGGACCTGATGCGATGGTCATTTCACAAGCCAAGTGGTCCCCCAGTGAGCCACTTACTGCAGTTCCCCATGCACTCACTGGTATTGGGGGGAGCAGTATTAGCTTTCAAAGCAAGGATTTTACCCAAATTGTAGGTCCTGAAGGACACACTGCTACCACTAAGCCTTTTGTTTTGCAAATTCCCATGGTTTTATAGGGCTGTGACATGCTCTCAAAGATGGGAGTCAGAATTGGGTCTGATTTTTCATAGGGGTCATTGATTTGCACACTACCCTGAAACTGACCTGGAAAACGAATGAACCTGTATGGGTAGATCAGTGGCTCCTGCAAGTTGAAAAATTGCATGCTTTACAAACCCTGTTTAATGAACAATTGCAAGCGGGACTTATTGTCCCCTCCACAAGCCCATGGAACTCTCCTGTATTTGTCACTCAGGTAGAGAAGTGGTAAGTGGTGTTTCTTTCACAATCTCAGAAAAATAAATGCAGTCATGGAAGATACAGGAGCCCTGCAGTCAGGCCTCCCATCACCTACCATGATTCCTCAAAAATGGCACTTAACAATCATTTATTTGAAAGACTGTTTTTTCACAATTCCTCTGCACCCAGAGGATGCACCAAAATTTGCCTTTTCAGTGCCCACTTTAAATATTCAAGAACCTTTGCAAAGATTCCACCAGGTGGTTTTACTCTAGGGGATGAAAAACAGCCCCACAATTTGCCAGTGGTTTATCTCACACCCCTTTAGCCTAGTACAACAGGCAAAGCCTCATGTGCTACTATACCACTATACAGATGATATTCTCATTGCAGCTGAAAAACAAGATGACATGAAGGAAACTAGCCCTCACCACAGAGGCTGTAAAATGTCCAGGATTGCAAATAGCTCAGGAAAAGATTCAACAAATGCCTCCATGGCACTATTTAGGCACTATTTAGGTTGGTGTATTAGATCCCAAACTGTACAGTCACAGTAATTGCAAGTTCAAAACAAAATTTCTACATTTCATGAAGCACAAAAGTTGCTAGGGACCATTAATTGGATGAGACCCTGTCTTGGTTTGAAAAGACAAGTGTTTGTTAAGGAAAGCAGGAGCCTCCCATAAAATGGAAAATGGAAACCCCCTCCCTCTGAATTATTATAATTTTGAAATTCAAAGACTTTCGGGCAAAGATATGGGAATAAGAATAACAGTTCATTACTAGGAAAGCTAAAATTACAAATGCAATAGTACAAAAATAAAGCAAACCACTGACAGAGTCAGAATACGACCTGACACCCTGTGGGTCAGGGTGGTGGTAGCAGTCCAATTAAAATGGTGGCTGCAGTCCTCCTGCAGTGATAGATGTGGTTCTGTTGAAGCAGTGATCCTGTAGAAAGCTGTAGTTTTCCTCTGAAGGTCTAGTGGTGATTTAGATGGGTCTGGTCTTCCTCTGGGAATCCAGTAGAGAAGACAGCTGCTCCTCTGGGAATCCAGTGGGAAAAGGTTGGTTGTGGTCTTCCAATTCTCTGATTATATCCAGGTAGGAATGTTTGGCTCCTCCCTCTGCGTGGAGCTCCTCACAATGGGATGATGTAAATTTATCAGTCATGCAGTGAGACTCAATGGCCCATTAACAGAAGATAACTCCCTGGAGGGAGGATTGGTCATGGAAGAGATAAAGAAAACTGCCCAATTAACAGAAGATAGCTGCCCCATCTCTAACAGATAGGAATAGAATACCCCTATTTCCAACCTAAGACAGACCCTTACTGGGAATCACAAATTCAGATTTAACTCCTCTTTTTGCATCGTTAAAAGGAGAGTCAGACATTTGAATCATGAAGCACAATTAGCCTTTGCAAAAGGTGACAGATGCTATTGCCCATAGGGAAGCCTCATGATGGACACCTGATCGTCCATTCTTACTAATCCTTTAAAACCCTTCACGACAACCACATGCCTTGCTGTTCCAATGGGATCCTAATATAGCCAACCCTTTGCTTATCATTGAATAAATTTTTTTGTCTCATCAAATAACAAAGACAATTGTTACTCAACATGAAATGTTTACATTGCTCATTCTTAAGGCACTACAGAGATTACAAAAGTTGGCAGTCTGTGGTTTTGAACAAATTTGAATACCTATAACTACTATCTACCTGCAATGGCTTTTGCAAACCTCAGAACCTTTTCAGATTGTACTAGCTGATTTTTCAGGTCAGATTACTCTCCATTCACCACCTCATACATTGTTAACTACTAACTTGAATATTGTGTTGAAACCCAATCTCAGTAAAACTCCTTTACAAGCTCTCACAGCATTTACAGATGGTTCCAGACGTTTCCATAAATCTGTGTTACTTTGGAGGGATAATGATACTGGTACATGGGCCTCTGATGTAACTGTAGTTTATGGGTGCCCACAAATTGTGGAATTAGCTGCAGTTTGTGCTTATCAAAAATGGCCTACACTTTTAAATTTAGTAAAAGATTCTGCTTATGTTGCAGGTATTGTTGAAAGAGCCAAAGCTGCTGTTCTAAGAGAACTTTCTAATGCTGACCTTTTCCAGTGGTTACAACAATTAATTTTCCTTTTAGATGCCAGACAACATCCTTATTTTGTTATGCATTTTGCTCTCACACAACGTTACCTGGTTTTATAGCAGAAGGAAACTGACAGGTGTCGCAGACATTATTTGTGAAAAATCCTTTCTTGGGATTTTTCCTTGCTGGAGCTGAGAGGTTTCAGCAACAAATGTAAACAATTATTATCTGCTGCTGTGGAATGCAACAGGTCCACCCGTGATTGGTCCCCTGTAGATGTTTGGACCTACTGACCACTCACGATGGACCTGCTGTCGTCTCTGTCGAGACACAGAGCCTTGTTTTTCATTCCTTCTATCTCGCTCTTAGCTTAGCCAGCTTCAGAAGAAGCTCTCTTTTCTTTCTATAACTATGTAGTATAGTTATAATGCTATATATATATATCATAACATAATAAAGCAAGCCTTCTGATAATGGAATCAAGAGCCTGTCTCTTCCATCTTCTGAAAACCCCTGCGACTCCCGACAACAGACAGGTGGATTTACTTTTACTTTACCTGTCCAAGTTGATTTGCAGAAAAAAACTCTACAACTTGTAAAAAGTTGTAAAGTCAGCATGATTTATTTCAGTGCTGGACGCATGCTCCCCAAGGACATGCGCACCCCTGAAAATTTCTGAGTCTACTTTATTTCCTAACCTGTTGCATATGCATAAAAGACATATGCATCAAACTGTCTTATAAAATTTTATGAGCCTATGAGCCTATGAGCCTGCACAGTTTTTCAGTCACCTGATTAACTTTTTCTGTCTGCTTTAGCCCTAAGGCTGGTGGGGCCTCTTCTTATCTTTCTTCAGTTTGGATACTTGCATTCTTTTTTAAGTAGCCTTGAATCTCCTTTGTTCTCTCTGCAGGCCTTTTTGTGAGCACACAAGTTAACAGACTAAATAAGCAGACTCTAGCTAAATCCAAAATTGGTTTCTACCACGAGTTAAATTTCTAACATCCTGTTTCATTCCCCCCCTTTCTAGAAAACGAGTAATTTCTTTTACTAATCACAAATGTTTACAATAATAGGTGTCTCTTAATGCTTTGCTATATACATTTGATAAGGAGGTTAACACCACCATTCGCTGTAGTATTCTCTAATTTGAAATTAGCACTATAAAAGATAACCTCAAACTTACCCTAACTAATATCAATAAAACTAAAATGTGGTGGCACAATGTATTGAAAATCTTAGTTGTAGTTGGTGACTATTTAAAGATTACATCTTACCAGTGATGATCTGCATCTTGTTTTATTCTTTGCAGAATTCTGCTTATTTCTTTTGTATCATGATGGACTATAATTAGAGTTTTTCTCAGCTTTTCTGGATTTTCTTCAAAATTTTAATTAGATCTTGGTGTCTAATTAATTGTCTTAATGATGTAAGGTCTATTCTAAAAGGAGTTGGTGATAGCCTGTGATACATTGTGTAATTGTTTCTGATTATCTACTGGGATGTCACTAGTGCTAAATTTGAAAAATAACACCCAATAATCTTAACAAAATCGCAAATACAAAAATTAGAATGATTGCTACTAGGCTAAACTACACTGTTGTTATTGATTTTTATAAAAGTATAAGCAATTTTTAAGTAAATATAACTTTAATCAGTATATACAAGCACAGTTTTCTGATTAGTGACTGGATTAATTTAGAAGTGGTAAATGCTTTGTTCAGTGTCAAAACACACATTTTGAGTATTAATAGTGTTGTTTTTATAAATGAATCTTAGTTGTTCCTGGGTATCACAAGATTTTAAGTTTACTGTTTGCTACTTTTCATTCAGCTTTCATGCCCACAATCTATGTTCCGAAGGATAAAGCATTGCTTTTTAATGATTTAGTCTTAGTACAATGATGGAGTGAATAACACAGTGGCTTTACTTACAGAAAGTACAGACAGTGGCTACATTAGAAGTAGGATTATAGGTAAAATTTACTATGGTCTACTAAGATTGAAACTTTTTTCCAAAATCAATCATATTATCTCAAACAATGTTTCAGATCTCAACTGAAAAATTACTTTCATCCTCTTCCTGTATGATTAAGGTTGCTGTTGCCTGCATCTATAACTGTGCTTGTATAAAACTGAAAGCTAAAGATACATTATCTTGAACTTTACTAAATGCCTCTACTATTAATTTGTGGTCTTGGTCTCTGGCTTTTTTATTTCGGTAGTACTTCTGAAATCTGCTACTGGTTAGTTCTTAATGCTAATAAACATTTTAGTTTTGTTAGTTTACTTGTTGCAGTGACTAACTTGTTCATTAATATTTCTGATATTAGAATGCTTTTTCATGGATCTAGTGTACCAAATAAAAGCTTGGGACAAAGGCCTCTCAGCATCGTTTTGGATAGAGGTACTTTCTAATTTTAAGACTTCAATTGTTATTACACATAAAACAATTCTGTACATGAAATTGCTAACTACTCTTGGCCGTAATATACTCATTTTGCCTGAGTAAGTTTTAGTTTTCGTTCATTGTCTCTTGGTGTCACTTTCTAAGGGATTTCTGGGGCCTCCTTCACTCAAGAGTGGTGGATCTAGGCATTCTGCTCTTTGATCTTAATTGAGGTGAAAGTGAAGAGAAGCACTTGGAATGGTGTTTCTCACTGTGGTTCTAAAGTCTTTTTGGTAAGAGACTTAACATATAAATAATCTCCAGGCTGTATGTAATGTACTGGTCTATCTAACTCTCTGCTCTGAGTTCTAGCCACATGTTTTTCACTTTCTCTGAGCTGTTTACTTAAAGTTACTATATATGTGGCTAATGTCACCTCTCTGATGTGGGAGGACATTTCTTTTTGTATTCTATATGTTTTTTTATAAAGCATTTCAAAAGGGCTTAACTTTTTTTGCCTCTAGGTTTAGTTTGAATTTCCAACAATGCTAGTGGAAGAGCTTTGGGCCAGGGTAAATTAACTTCTTGCCTGTCCTGGGTTGGCTGTATGATGCTTTTATCCCCAATCGTCTTGTTCTGCTCATGCTGAATAGTAAGTTTTGCACCTTTAAGACTTATTGCAGAGAGTGAAGGGGGAGAGAGAAGTGCACAGTTTTTTTTCCTCCAGACATTGCTCTCACTCCCCCACATTCCTCCTCCTGGCCTGTTGTTGTCTGCAGACAGACAGCGGACAGAGCTCTTCTTTTGCTTTTTAGTTAGAGTTAGCTAGCTGAGGCAAAGAAGTTCCCTGGACTGTTTTTTTTTTTTTCCTTTTCTTTGGACCTCTTGAAACCTGCACTGGACTGAACACCCAGGGGAGCACTGGCAGCTCACATTTCTAGCCCACCAGGCTGGGCCTGGCCTGCGACAATTCCAGCACCGTGTTGGAAAAGAAATTAAATTTAGTAAAATGTTTAATTATAGTTTAGTTATAAGTCGTTGTGGTTTGAAGCTGTGTGTTTAGTTGTGTGTAACCAAGCAGGTCGCCTTAGGAACTTAATAAAAAAAATTAATTAAGCTAGTATAGAGAAGGTTACTTGTTTAACCGGTTTTGAGTAGCACACAATGTGACAGGTATAAGATGGATGATTCTATTTTTGAGCTTAGGAATGATTGCAAAAGCCTTGTCGATTATTCATGCTGAACTGTTTCTTGGATATCTTTTTGTTATGGATTATGAGTATAAAGAACACCTGTATTCGAGATTTCTTTGGGGTTCTGGCTTTGGGGCGTGAGCCCACGGACCCCCGGGCCCTCAATAAAGCACCGCACAAAACTTATCTTAGTTTTGTGTCATTTATCAACGGGTAACAACCGGAGGGACTGATCAGAGACTGAGTGAGCTGCAACCCGGGGATGGGGTTTTCTCAGTTTGTCATCTCTTTTAGAGTGGCAAGGGGTCTCATTGTTTGATATTGTTTTAGTTTTATTGTTTAATAAACAGGGTTTTTTTCCACCTTTCTCCAAGGAGGTATTGTTTTTTTCCTCCTGGACCAGTTGAGGGGGGAGGGGCCGATTGCATCTGTTTTTCCCACCGGAGCTCCTTGGGGGATTCTTCCCCAAATTTACTCTAAACCTGGACATTGCCTCAGTCTTAAAATTTTTTCACTTGGCTACTTGACTGGGGGTGGTATGGAATATGAAGTTCTGACTCTATGCCTAGGTGACTGCTAATTTGTTGTACTATCCTGGAAATGAAATGTGATCTTCTATCTGATGACATCGTGGTTGGGACTCTGAAGCATGATATTATTTCTTGTAATAATACCCTGGTCATTTTTTGAGCTTTAACAGTCTTGGTGGGGAATGTTCCTGGCCACTTTGAAAATTTATCTGTTAATATCAATAAATACTGACACTCCCCTTTTCTTGGGAGTTTTGAAAAGTCAATTTGTCACTGTTGCCCAGGTCTATGACTCTTCTCTGTTGTTGGTGGTCACAGGGGTTTGTTGAGGATGGAAGAGACAGGATCTTGATTCCATTATCAGAAGGCTTGATTTATTATGTTATGATATATATACAGCATTATAACTATACTACATAGAGATAGAAAGGAAAGGAGCTTCTTCAGAAGCTGGCTAAGCTAAGAGAGAGATAGAAAGAATGAATAACAAAGGTCTGTCTGTCTCGGCAGAGAGGATAACAGCCCTGCCGTGAGTGGTCAGTAGATCCAAACATCTACAGGGGACCAGTGACGGGTGGACCTGTTGCATTCCACAGCAGCAGATAATAATTGTTTAAATTTGCCACCGAGCCTCTCAGCTCTAGAAGGAAAAATCCTACAGAAAGGATTTTTCACAAAGAACGTCTGCGACACTTCTCAATTTGACTAAGTTTTGGCCTGGGGGTATTCTTGGGGTTAGTCTGAAGGCAAAGATCACACTGTTGGGTCACTTGGCAATGATTCTCTTAAAAAGGTGTTCAGGGCATCAGTTTTCTAGTGTGTTTTCTGGTGTTCCTCTCTTACTAATGATCACAAGAAATGGGAAGGGATTACTGGCTTCTTGTTAATAGTAGCTCACTCTTCTTTGTCATATATCTTTCCTAATCTTGGATTAACCTTCTGTCTTTATTCTGGTTTACTTTTAAGGGCTATCTGTAATTAGGGCTCCCTCAATGGGAATCTCACTTTTTGCTGCTTCTTTTGCCTCTCTGTTGACTAGACTATTTCCTTCCTGTAATTCTGAGCTCACTTTCTGGTATGCCTTTGAATCATGATTTTAAAGGGTTAAGATTTTAGCTGAGGGTTAGAACCAATTCATATTGAAGCTAGATACACCAATGATAGGTTAATGATTATTAGATGCTTAAGTTAAAGCTAATTGTTATATTAAGAGCTCATTTGTAGAAAGAAGCGGAGCAAGTGAACCATTATAGGAACATATTGAAACCAGTAGAACAATGCCCAGCACCTGGACTCTGTGTCAATCCATCACAAAGCAGGGGGCCTTGGATCGTGCCAGAGGGTCACAGAGACCTGATGAAGACCTTCCTGACTTCATCCCGGGGACCACTGACCCAATTAGAGACCACCGACTCAATTCAAGAGAAGAATTGCGCACGTGTGAAGGACTAATAACCTCATTTTTATACAAAGCGGGGATGGGAGGTGCTGGGGTTATGTATATGTATTATTTTGGGAAATAAATAGAAGGCAAAAATCCTTGCGCGGTGCGGTCACGCATTTCGGAGATGACACTGCCCCTGTTGTCCGCTGGCATAATAAACATATCACTTTCTAACTTTGACTAGTTAGAGAGTCTTTGTCCATGATTTTCAGTTTTAATGATTCACCTTGATATGCATTCTCAGGTAACTGGACAGTTTCTAACAGTTTCATTCTTTCTTGTGCATCTAAATCGCTCTGCGTGCATGCATATCTTGAGTTTGTCAGTTCTCAGTCTTTTGTGTAGAGGCATTTGTTGGTAGCGGTCTACACTGTATTACCTCTCTGTAAGTGGTGACAGTATACTCAGCATGTCTCTTTCTGCTGATGACATAACTGCTCTCATTGGTGAACCAGGTCTCTGCATTATCGAGGGGGGGGGGTATCTGATTGTTTTGCACAGACCAAACTTAGCCATTCCTTTTTTCATCAGAATGCTGCAGGTCTTTGTCGCACATTTGCTTTAAAGCGGTAACAAGCAAAGGACATTATTGCTGCTTGCCCTGATTGTCTACGTCATAATTTTGTGACAAGTTCACTGGGAATTAACCCACTTTGCCTACAAAGCCTCCAAATATGGCAAACTGGTGTTACCCACTACCCTGAATTTGGTCATCTCAAATAGGTTCATTCATCCATTGACACCTTTTCAGGTACATTATTTGCATCATGCCACACAGGTGAAACTACTAAAGATGCTTGCCACCTTTTTTTGGCTGCTTTTGCAACTTTAGGGGTTCCTCCACAGATTAAAACTGATAATGGTCCTGCTTATACTTCTCAACGACTTTCCTCCTTTTTTGCCCTGTAGGGAATCTCTGGCATTCCTCACTCCCCCACAGGATAAGCAATTATTGAACCTGCTCATTCAGTGCTTAAGTGTCTTTTAGCTCAACAAAAAGGGGGAATGTACTCCAATGGAATGGCTACACAAAGCACTGTATGTTTTCAGTTTTTTAAATTGCTGTGCTGATAGCAAAGTTCCCCCTATAATAAAACACTTTTCTACTTCTAAAGAAACATCATTAGACATAGGTAAAAAAATCATGAGTCCTCGTAACAGACTCAGAAAGTAGAAAAATCATAGGCCCATTTCCCCTTATTACATGGGGAAGCTTGTGTTTCCACAGATACCAGTCCTCGTTGGGTTCCAGCCAGGAACATCAGACCCTTCATTGAACAGCCAGCTGATCAAAATACAGAAAAGGATTAAAAGATAAATCTTCCGTCCTCAGAGAACCAGTCAATCATACATCCAGAGGTGGTCGCAGGTCTGTTAACTTCCTTTCCCTGCTTGACCTGTCACACAGGGGATCATCAAGCGTGGACTCTGAGTGTCAAAGTTGTGGGTGCCTTTGGTATTGTGCATCTCATAAAAGAAGAGCTGACTGTCAGCATTGTGACCCTTTAAGGAGCAGTCAGAGTAATATACAAATTAAACAGCTGGTGCGTGGGCATCGATATGGTTTGCCTGAACATCAGGAATTATCAAGCAAGCAGTGGCTTGCTGTTGTTAATAAGTTTTGTAGTGTTAGTTCTAACTCCTCCTGTAGCAGTAATGGGGAGCCCTCTATCGCCATTGCCTCAAGGTAATATTTGGCTTACTCTAAGAAAGGCTTTTTTAGTATTAGCGCTTCCTCCTGTTACTTTTACTTGGCCTGTTAATCAGCCAAAACCAAATGTATGGATAACTTTAGCCAATTTAACAGGACAAGATACTTTACGCTTGGGTACGGCCTCTCCTGAAAACCCATTTTCTACTTGTCTCGTTGGTTTACCTTTAGATACATGGCCACATCCCCCTTTGGCTCATATCCTTCATTTTAAAAATCATGCCAATGCTTGGGACCAATGGGTCCCATATCTCCCTCATACAACCCTTGAGCCGCAAGAATTAGAACTTTTTGGATCTGTAAAAGTGGGCTTCTGTGTTCAATTTAATTATTTTGGGGCCAACCAATCTAAAGCATGGAATGCTTCTTCAATCCAACCCATAATCAGAAATGAAATTGCCTGGTGTAATTACACCTTCACCAACATCTCTCGCTCTACTAATGCTCCATTATCATTACCAGCAGAAGTGTTTTTTATTTGTGGAGACAGAACTTGGGCTGCTATTCTGTCACATATTAAGGGAGGCCACTTCAGTCTAGGGCTACTCTCTCTGTTACTACCCAACCCATCCATGATTTCATAACATAGATTTCCGCAGAAAGGGAAACACAGTATTCATGTGCTCACCCCTGTTTGCGATAATAACCTCGACTTTTGTCAATACTGTGGTGTTGGGCTGCATCCTTATTGTTCCAGGAGTAGCATTTGGAAAGGCACTGGGATTGTTAAACAGACTAGGCTGCTGGTTGGCTCGCTGTGGTGGTTTTGCATGGGAGGCACTCATGGAAGTGATACAAAGAGAAGCTGCTAGCAGCTTCCTCTGTGTCTGACAAAAAAAAACCAATCAGTAATTAGCTTTGAGAACTGACAATCTGGTAAACCACTGAGAAAGCTGATACGCCTCTGTGAACACCCATGGAAAAAAACCAAAAAATCCTGAGAAATCCTTCTTTCTCTTCTGGTCGGCAAAGAGGTAACAAGGACCCCATCTTGGCCGGGGCTGGGCTGGGTGGCCCCTGCCGTGGGGCTGGGTCCCCTTCCTAGGGAGCCCGCCAGCCCCCCCCCATCGACAGCCAGGCAGGGGGAGTGGAGACTGTGGGGCCTAGGCCGGGCTGAGATGTGGCTGCGATTGCTAACATCTTGCTTCTACTAAGCCCTGCCCTTGCCGCCAGCCCAGGCTGAGCCAGGGTCTGCTGGGCCCCAGGAGCAGCCCCAGGCCAGGCCGGGCCGGCTCCGCCAAGATTCTACCACCGTTGAGATTTGCCCGCAACCACCGGGTAGGGGGGAGGAGAAGCCATCAGCCCTTGGCCGTCCTTCTGCTGTGTCCAAGCCTGGCTACTGAGATCCTGCCCCTCCCCCCAGCAGAGCGGATCCTGACACAGCCCTAGCGAAGCCACTGCAGAAACCTCCATTGTAAAACAGCTCTGGCGGACAGCAAGCTACTGAGCCTGGCCGGGGTCATGTGACCATCTGCAGGCCTCTGTGAGATTTTAACTCTTTCAGTGCTTCAATCCTCCCTTGAGTAAGAGAAAAGGACAAGTGCAGGCACTAGAGGAGGAGCATGACGACACCGAGGTCAGTGAAGAGGAAGTTGAGTCCCAGATGGCAGGGATGAGGAGATGCCTTGATCTTAGGGCTGAAATTCTCTTGTAAAGCTATGGAGAAGGATGCAACTGATACATCACTCTTTTTCCCTATAACGGGAAAATATGGGGAGATGACTTGTTCAGCAAAGGCCTCCATGCTAAAGACAGCAAATGTTGAAGTAGCTGTGATCCCATGAGAAGTTTGAACAGAGAAAGAGAGAAGAATTATGAGTCCCTGTGCCCTCAAGGAGAGAAGAAGAAAACCTCTGTTCCCAGAGATGAAGATGATTTCAGAGATAGATGAAGAGAACCTTCGCTCTTAAACAGCTCATCTTTAAACTAATACCCTCTTATTTGATAGGGCCCATAAACACAGCTGTGGGAAAAACTGTGAAAAAATGGGAGGAACTTAATGATTGCAGATTTTTCCGGGCGGCTGCTATTTGCGGAAATTAAAAGCCACGAGAGAACTGTTTTCTTGTGGAGAAGTCTCCATAACATTAACAAGAGGGACTTCTCTCCCTAAGTGAACTGAAGAAAGACTATTCTAAAGGTGGTAAACTGACTGAAAATGTTAGGTTTTTTCTCTTCACATTGTCAGTGGGAAAGAAAAAGTTGGAGGGGAAGGGGAAGTGTCCTGAAGGTTTTGTTCTGATTCTTATTACTCTTTCTTTTTGTTACTGTTAATAAACTTTTTAAGTTTTGAGCCTGCTTTGCCTTTCTCCTAATCCTATCTCACAGCAGGAAATGAGTAAGTATATTCTAGTGAGTGCACTGGTGATTGGCCAGCACTGAACCAACCACACTCGCCAATCTAATACTATTTCGCTTACTTTAACAGGATTGTTAACTGATGTTGATTCAATTAGACATGCTACAATGCAGAATCGAGCCACAATTGATTTTTTGCTTTTAGCACATGGACATGTGCTGCGGTGCCAGATTTCTTTGGCCCGACTAGCTCCCAACACCGTCAATGAGAGTGGGCCGCCCCCAGATAGCTGTTGAATCTGGCGTGCAGCTGTAGGGCACAGCTGCTCTACAGCATGGGTGGACTGTGTTGGGGATAGGACTGCATTGAGGGTAGGGACAAGGAACAGGGAGAGGTCTTCTGTATGTTTTCCAAAGGCATTTATTCCCCGGAGGGTCAGGGACAGAAAGACACTGAATCAAAGGCATACATCAACTTATAAATGGGGGAGGTCCCAGGAGAGAATACAATCTTTAACCAGTTGGGAGAAAATGGGGGTGGAACACAAGGTGGGGAATACAATGTTTAAACCAATAGGGGATTACAGGGGAGGAAAACAACTTAAACCAATGGGGATACAAAAGTGATAGGGAAGTTTCTAGAGAAAGGGGCAGGCTTGGGGAGGGATTCACATTCAATGGGAGGAAGAACAGGGAACAAAAGGGCAGGTCTTTGGGGAGATGGACAACTAGGGCAAAACCAACAACACGGGGGGAAAGGAAAAATCCATTGGTAATAAAATATGCTATAACAATGCAAAATAGGGGGGGATTATAAAACTGACTACTAGGACAGAATTACAATCAAAAACATGCACAGCAACAGAAATGGATGTGAAGATTTTGATGGAATGAGTTGTATGAACCTTTCTGATCATTCACAATCTATTCATGCAAGTATTAAAGCTTTACACGATAATGTTGCCAAATTAGAAACAGAAGATGGAACTGACTGGTTTAACAGACTTTTTAGAAACTGGGGGATAACTGGATGGGTCAATAATTTAATTAAGATGGGAATGTTTGTATTAGGGATGCTATTTGTTATAGTGCTATGCCTGCCTTGCTTGATTCAATGTATTCAGTGATTGACTCATAAATTGATAAAGCAAATAATGATTGTGGAACAGAAAGGGGGAGATATGGGAGATCAGACAGCTACAGAAGCTGAGCTGGGTAGCGCCACCGATTGCTTGGCCCTGATACAGTGGAAGCCATGGGAGAGATAAACTCAAGGCAAGAACAAAAGTGAAGACATCATGTCTGGTCACTCTGACCACTCTGATGAGAGAAGATGTTACAAGGACATTGCTAGAGCAAAAGAATGTAACAGGGACTTGATAATCAAAAAGATTGTGTTAGTAAGGGAACGGGGCAAAAGTGTCTGAGTGGAAAATTTTGTACAGAACTTAGAGAACTATAAATACTGGTGACTAGTGTAATAAACTGGCTTTGTTTGTATAGCATGGTCCATGTCTCTCAATCCCCTCAAGGATCCAGGGTTGGGTGACCGGAACTGGTCAGGTTCAGGTCTAGTTCTGGGCACTGGTGACATCTGGGGCTGGGTGATGGATGCAGGGGTGTCTGGGGCTAGGTGACAAGAGTTGATCAGCTCCAGGTCAAGCTGACAGCAGCTGAAGGAGGGCATCACTTGACGTTTCCTGCCCTTTTTTCCCTCATGTTTCCAACACTTCTCCCTTAATGATTCTCGGACTAACAGCCTGGTACTGCCCCATCTGTACCAGGAAGAGACAGCCCATCTGCCAGCAATACAAGCGGCAGCACACCTAGACACACATGGGGCTAATGTACCTGCAAGCTGCCTCCTCTGACAGCAGAAGCCAGCAGCTGACTGCTTCCGCCAGGGGCAGGAGAACAGCCATCACCACAGCCATCTACTGCTTGTCCCCATTGATCAGGGCATCCACAGTGAGCAGGGCATAGCCACAGTTGTTCAGAGCTTGAGGGCTGCACCACACCACCACAAAGCCTATGTTGCAAGTGCAAAGGACAAGAACCAGATCCCTATGCATGACACTCCTCACAAGAACTACATGGGAAGCCAGAGACACAGAGACATAGCAGAATGGTGAGACTGGGCACACAGTATGGCTACATCAGCTTCCCTGGGCAGAGATACAGACACATGGCACTGGACAAAGCAGCATCATTAAATGCAACCTTAGCAGCAGGTCTCTGCTGGTCCATCACAAGACTGCAAATGATCTAAGTGTTGTGTCCAAACACAGCCTTCACAGGAGGTGAGATGAGAAGCCCAGCCTGCACAGAGCATAGACTGTCCCTGCTCAGGAAAGTCAGACAAATTTTCCAGGATTTTGAAAAAATCATGAGTCATCAGAGGGTACTAGAGCTTCTGGAACCAATTTTTCCAAACAATCATGCCGCCTTATCTGAGAAGGAGAAAGAGTGGGAAGATGATGGATAGAAAGAGCTATGCCAAGGGAAGACATCAAGGACAAAGATCTGTCCCAAAATTAAGACAAGACACCAAGAACTGGCTGAAATGGAAGAAATCAATGAGAAAGATCTGTCTCAAGGTGAATACAGGAGATGAAAAGTTGGCCGAGTGAGAAGATTACAGTGATAAAGAGCTGTCATAATGGGAATACAACAAAGACATGTCCCAAAGGGAAGATGAGAATGACAGAGAGATGTCCCAAGGTGAATACAGGAGAGACAAAGACCTGTCCAAAAGGGAATAGGACAATGACAAAAAATTTACCCAGTAGGAAGACAACAAAGACATGTCCCAAGATGAAGATCACTATGACAAAGGCATGTCCCAGTAGGAAAATGTCAATGACAAAGAGGTCTCCCACCAGAAAGACAATGTCCCAACAGGAATAAGAGAAAGACCAAGAGCTGTCCCAATTGGAAGATGATGTCAGCTACAGCATCTGGGACAACTCCTTGGGCCCAATGATCAATGAGGACCCTCACACTGCTACCCAGAGGAGGCCAAGCTGTCTCAGCACCATGGTCACAGAGGTAGCAGGAGAGACAACCAGTGACCTGAGCATCTCTTTCCCCAGTAGGTGCCACAGCCTCTGAGCCAGCTCTGGCCAGAGCTCCTGAGGAAGTGGAGCACCATACACCTCTTGCTGCTGAGGCACAAGAGAAAGCAATAACAACAGCTTCTCTGGCCTTCAGTGTGCAGGTGACAGGTGCAAGGGCAGAGAGCCAGTCAGCTGCACTGCACAGCCCTTGCTGCTCACCCAGTCTTTCACCGTGTGTCGCAGACATCTTTTCATTAAAATCCTTTCATTAGGATTTTTCCTGCTGAAGCTGAGAAGTTTCAGCAACAAATGTAAACAATTGTTATCTGCTGCTGTGGAATGCAACAGGTGGTTCCGTGATTGGTCTCCTGTGGATGTTTGGATTTACTGACCACTCACGGCAGAGCTGGCTCTCGCTCTCTGCCGAGACACAGATCTTTGTTATTCATTCTTTCTATTCTATTCTTAGCTTAGCCAGCTTCTGAAGAAGCCTTTTCTTTTCTATTTCTTTTTTAGTATAGTCATAATGTTATATATATATATCATAAAATAATAAATCAAGCCTTCTGATCATGGAGTCAACATTCTCGCCTCTCTCTCATCCTGAAAACTCCTGTGACCACAGTCACAATCGCGCTAGTTAGAAGTCTATGCTCACAGTAGGCAGTGGGCAGGGACAGTTGGAGGTATCAGTCCTGTTAGTGCCAAAGACCAGGGATGGAACCTTTGCCAAGGAGGAGGAAGAATGGAAAGAGTACATCAACTAAGATCTGTCCCTAGAGGAAGTCTACGGTGTCCAGGGCCTGTCCCAAGGGGAAGACAGAAGTGACAAAAAGCTGTCCCAAGAGAACAAGATCATGTATTTCTACAGAAAAGGGGCTCTCTGATCCTGCCCCTTGAGAGGCACAGGCATTTTGCCTACACAGACATATACCAGTCCAAGTCTTGCCTTGCCAGATGGAAGCCTATGCCCTCAGCAAGCAGTGGGCTCTTTGCCAGCAATGGCCATCCTGCTTCTGGAGGGCTGGCAGACAGCAGGACTCCTGGACAACTAATCAATGTGATTAAGCAGAAGCCCCTTTATTGTTTACATTATGCTCTATTTATACATTCTAATACTACTGCACAGGCGATCATGCATTTCTTCATTGGTGCATCTATCTTGTCCATGTGCTCTGCATGCACTTTTGAGGACATATGATTGGTTATAGTCCAGTCCTTCAAGGCCCTCCTTTATCTAGTTCTTGTGGTCTTGGCATTTTGTTTCTCAGCCTCTTTTTTCTTAATTTAGCACAATTTATGTCTTAGTAACCTTGATGAATTCCAGAGGGCTCCGATAAGAATAACTAAAAAAATGGTTTGTCTGGAGCACACTATGGCCTAAGCTGTTTAAGTACATTACTACAGAGGGCATTCCAGGCTCTGCACAGGCTGCTCGGTGGCTCTGCATGGTAGCACAGGGATGGACAGAGGATTAGTGTCCTGTTGCCAGGGCCAGGCTAGTCCCTGGAGATATGGCTGGCCCTAAGCCTGTGCAGTGTCCTGAGGGAGCCACACAGGCTGGTTTCACTGTAGACATTTTGATAAAAGTTGATGATTTTACAACCCAATTTTCCCTCCATGTTTCCTGTCCTTTTCCCCTCACATTTGCCATACTTCCCCCCCACGCACTTCTTGCGCTTTCCCCATATTGATTCCTTGCCCTTTTTTCCCCTCCGATGTCCAGTCATATTTCCCCTCATGTTTCCCTCTCTTTTCCCCTCAGGCTTCTCACACTTTCTCCCTCATGTTTCCTGTCCTTATTCCACTCATGTTTCCTGCCCTTTCTCCTCTCATGTTTTCCTCCCACCCTGTCCCACTCACATTTCCCGCCTCTTTAAATAGCTGGCAGATGGGGATATAAACTGTCTTGTGTTTTTTTGCATGTACAGAGCAAAGCTGCAATGCTGCATTAATGAATCTATTGTCTGTTAATGGTCATTTAAACATATGCCTCACAATGGAGAGTCCTGCCTGCCCCGCACTGCTCTGGCCTGGAGACACACCGTGCCTCGGGTAGGCCAGTCTGAGGAAGCCCAGGGGCAGTGCTGGGAATGACAGCCATGGCTGGCCGGGGCTCTGGCGGGAAAGCCTGCAGGGAGTGGCGGGAGGCACCACCTCCTCGAATCAACGGCCTTGGCCACCATCTTGTGCCTGGCACCAGCCCCTGCAGCACGGACCCCGCTCCAGTCCCGACTGCTGCTCCTGGGTACGCGCTTTCTGGGAGAGGCATACTCTGTTTTCTGTCTCTGTAGAGACTGGTCTCAGCTGAGGCTGCTGCTGTTAGCCAGCCGACCGGCAGGAAAGACTTTCTCACTCTGGCAGCAGTCACTCCCTGTCTCCCTCCCTCCCAGCATGCCCATGCCTTCCACGCTCATTCCAGTTTAGCAGCGCACAGAGATTGGCTTTTCGATCCTGACATTTGAATGATAATGGACTCTCTAGGCTGCTCTGCTGTGGGGTCACTGCCTTGGGACGCGGTAACACTTGGGACAGCTTCTGGCGACAGTACCCAAAGAAATGGGATGGGACTCGAGGGTCTTCTGGCCTCTGCGACTCGGGACCATAGCATTCCTGTGCCTATCGCTGGGCAGCGGTGACAGGTCTGTGGGAACAGCAGCTGCTCCGCCCTCCCTGGGGGCTGCTGCTGAGTCGCTTCCTGTGCCCGAAAGCACGAGCGCAATCTGTGGTCTCCCCTTGCAGGTGCTGAGAAGAGCTGCCTGTGTCCTGCGGGTCACAGAATGGCCGGAGATAACTATGAGGAAATTCTCAAGTACTATGAATTACACAGAACAATCTGCACAGGTGGGCTCAGTCTGTGAATGCCAACAAGTGTGTATGTATGTGATGTATCCACTCACCTCAACATTTATCTGAGAGATTAACTATTACTTCAGAGTCTGTGGATGTGAGAAATGACTGCTCACTTAAAAAATTTAAAGGGTTTATTAAACCTTAACAAAAATACAACAAAAGGACTAAATAAGGAAAAGAAGGCCTGGAAGTTGCCCTCATGGCTGCCTACCACATGGCTGTCTTGTCTTCAAAATGGATGCTTAGTCTCTTTTACTCCTGGGGGTTGCATCAGCCAACCCTGGCCACTCCCAAAGTCTGTCAATCAACTCTTCTTTTCCATTTATTGGTGGAGACTGCTTTCTTGTAACTTGATTGATTGGAGGGTCAGGTGTTGTCATGCCACCCCCCCACACCCCCAGCAACAAGCTTTTCCATTCCCAACTATCCCACATAAGGGACACATGTGCGTGCCTTCTTTCTACCCGTCCTAGACAACCCAGGCTGTCTGATGGCAACAATACAGAGGGGGCGGAAGGGAACTATGGGGAGAACAGAGGACAGCTAAACTTCAATAACAAAACTATACATCACTAAAGCTTCTCTAAATATTCACACAATATTCATCCCTTAATTGCGAGAGCAAATCATCTTATTATCCATCTATAACAAACACCCCTTTTCTTTTTTATAAGTTATTTGGCTCGAGCAAATAATTTGTTGTTGTTTTTTTTTTATGAACTGCTCAGGTTTTTCTTGAATCAAGTTTGATTTTAGATTAGTTATAATAGCATCTGTTGATGTGGGTGAGGACAGTGGAAAAGAGTTTTAAGCAAAATGATTGGTGGAGTTTGTGAACAGAGGTCCATTATGGCTTTTACCCTCACCTACCATGCCTACAGGGTTGCTGCCTGCAGCAACCTTATAATCTTCTCAGTGGTGAGTACAGGGGCCAACCTGATCTTGCCCTCTGGTTCCCACCATACTTCAGTTTTAATCAAATAATTTTTACACATTTCACTGTTCCTCCCCTTAACAGATACTTGTAATTATCATAGGACAATTATATTTTTGACTAATATAACTTAAATTCTCTGTTCAAAATATTACTTAAACAGTTATCTAAAGCACTTAGAGTAGTCGTGAGGCTTTCATTTGTCATTTACAAAGTACAGTGTCGGAACCCAGGACATCCCTCTGGCTGCTCTGGATGGCTTGAACCCCTGCTACGGGTTCAGAAACCTTGGCATGAAGCCAAAGACACCTATGCTTTTGATTTTAACCCATGGAGAAAATTACCAATTTTATGTGAAGATTTACAAGCCCCGAGAGTTTAAGTAGAATGATAGTTTGTCACAAGATAGAAAAGTAGATTTTTGGGGTTTTAGAATGGGGGTTCAGAAGCCAAGATGGAGGGATTTGGGCATGCCTTGTCCTTCTTCTTTCTTCTCCTTAGCCTCCATCTTCTGGGTGATGGTGGCACTTTTGGATTGGTTTAGAGTAGAAACACAATAACATAGGTGATAGGTATTGGAAAATTATTCTAAATAATGTACACGTAGTTTTTAGTATAAAAAGATAACACCGCCTCTGGGGCAGTCAGTGTGCCACAGACCAACTTGCTAGACAGACCTCAGCAGGTCAGAAAAAGAATGTTATAGATAACACAGAAAAAGAATGTTATGGGTAACATAAAATAAACAATCTTGAAAACCACAGTTGTGGAATCCTGACTCCTTCTTTGATCTTGGGGCTGGGAAAAAGAGACTTTCTAACACCTTGGGGTCATCTTGACCACAGAGACTCCAAGATCTTGGCTTCCCTGGGTGGGCCTGGGCTCGGGTTAATGAGCTCAGTCCACTGAACATCAGACGTTGAATCCCAGCCCGGGAAGAGCACACCATCGAAGACAAATTCCAGAACAGATAACTTGGCCTCTGCCGAGAGACAAGTCACTTCAAGCTCGACCCGGAAAGGAGGAAACCCGGAAGGCGCTTAGGAATTCGTCACCTGTGAGCTGCTGGCCAGTGACCAGGACAACCTCTGGATCAACCTTGCAGACAACCCAGCTTTTGGTGACAGGTCAAAATTGAGAACATGGGGGCAACATATTCCCAGGAGCAACTTAGCATTTTATCCGCTCTACAGGGTGTGATGGCCACACATCCTGTGGAGATTCCTGAGAAAGAACTCAGGGACCTTTTCCTATGGGTGTGTTGTAATTATCCACACTCAGAATCCCATTTGTTGTTTGAGCCAGGCTTTTGGCAAGAAATCAACAGACACCTTTATCATTTGGCAACAAAAAAAGATAGAACAGCCTTGAAGCTTTTATCTCCAGTGTGAGTAATGCTGGAAGCAATTTCACGGAATACCACGGGAACTGCCAGCCATCAGCAGGCAGGAAATATTCCCCCAAGAGTTGGGGGAGGGGAGTCACCTTGCTATCAGCTAGCAGCAGTTGCTCCTGCCAATCCAGGAAGAGCAGAAATAATTCCCACCGCAAAGGTGCGGGAGGAACTGTCATCACCGCCAGGGTCTCCAGGGTGCCCAGACATACCTCTACCAGTCTCGAGAAAGCTTAAATTAGAGATTTTCCCAAGCGAGTTGGAGTATTTGGATTTTGCCTTTTTCAAGGTTTGTTATCAAAGCAGAGCCTCACCACGGAGGCGGCGGGACCATTGGAGAGGGAGGCGGAGAAGACTGCGGGACCCGAGGAACAGCTGCCTCTTGGCAACTGGCAAAGCTGTGCCGCGGCAATGCCAGGCGGCCAGCAGCAGCCAGGGGTGGCCGCGGAGGCAGCAGGGGGACCCACAGGGGCAACAGTGATGGTGCGTGGGGCGGAAACAGCTCGCGCAATTGCCGCGAGAGGCCAGCAGTGGCCCGGGAAATGCTTACATATTCTGGGATCTGCGTCGGGAGGGGCCAGGCCAGGCGGAACAGGGCACAAGGCCACGGGAGCGGAATATGCGGTGCCGGCGGCATGTGCAGTGCCGGCGGTGGTGGGCGCGGTACCAGCAGGGGCGGAACGTGGTGGACGCACGCTGATGACGCAAAACCCGGAAGTTCGAACGGGGGGGGGGGGGTTTCTCCTGTTTCGCAGACGCAGCAGAGGTGCCGGCGGGGTGGGATTTGCCGGCGCCAGGTGCAGGTGTTGACGCGGAGTGGGGAGGAGTGGGCCCCAGTGGGGATCAAAGCAGGGCGGAGACACCAGGCCGGGAATGGGATCAGGGCAGCGAGAGTGACGGTTGCGGGGAGGAGGAAGGCATTCCCGAGAGCGCGGCTGTGCCAGAGCAGGCTGAGAGGGGACATGACCAGGGTGGACATGTCCGCACTCCCGTGGAGACACAAGCAGAGATGGGGCGTGGTCAGAGAGGAGATATTTCTCAAGGCACCACCACGTCACAGTTCCCATGGCAACAAGCGCGCAGCCATCCCCAGCAGCCAGCACAGCCTCAATCGCAGTTAAAATCTCAAATTGGAGGATTTCCACAAATACGGCAAATGTTATGTGAGGCACTCAAAAACCTGCCATAGCCACAAACTGAAAATTTTAGCAAAAATATGCAACCATCTCAGCCGGTCACAATGCCGACCCCAGCCAGTCGAGCGACAGCGCCACCTAGTGGCGGGACTGTAACAATATGACATTTCTTTCCGGTCTCATATAAAAGAAAAGCTAGTACAAAGGGAACCTTTCCAGCGCAGCGAGCGAAAGATCTGTCAGCTCCTGAACACCATGGGACTCAGGACATTCCTGCTGAAGCGCAGCAACAGGATGATACAGTACATATTACTGCTTCAGTGGATGTCCCAGATTAGATGGTTCCAACATCAGAAACTGCTGGCTCATCCAGCCAGGAACAGTCAGTTTTGATGCCAAATGGAGTTGCTAAATTTCTTTTACAGTATATAGATACAGCTCCGGAATCTCGTCCAGAGTTTTTGACTCAGCTTCCACAAGTTTTTCAGTCAATGCAAGGCAGTTGTGCTTTTTCCTCATCAGCAAATATTCCTCTTTCATTTATGACTGTTGGATCCTCATCTTCACAGAGTTTGCAAGCAGCTCAAAAATCTCAAATCCCTATTCCTCATCCAGGACCAAGGGCAACACTAGGAGTGTCAACGCCTCAGCAGGGTGTGCAGATGCCACTGATGCCAGTGAATCCCAAGATGGGAGAGACTGCAGCATGGCAGCAGCCACAACAGTTGGCTCCACTCTACAGGCAAGTGCCCATGGAGACACAGGTACTACAGCACAGACACCTCCAGTGATAGATTGGGCAGATATCAGGAAGAAACTATTGAAAGAAAGAAATGTCCCTATGATTGGCACAGGAGACATTGCAATGCCACTGAATTATGATGCACAGGGCCAGAATCCAAGGTGGGAACGATTAGCTCTTGAAGTAGTCAAAGATCTAATCAAAGCTATCAGAGACAATGACCTGGGATCTTCTTATTTTAAGCAGATTTTATAAGTCACTTTTAATATATATGATTTAACACCATATGATCTTAGGTCTCTTGTGTCAGTGATTCTCACAGACATGCAAGCCCTCGTGTGGGACACAAGATGGAGAAGAGCTCTTGGTGAGCTAAGAGCCAGGTATCAAGGCAGACTCAATGCAGCCATCACCATGACACAGTTAGCAGGTAATCCTCCTGAGGACAACCCAGCACAACAAGAGCAAAGACTTCCACGAGAGGTGTTGAGCGACATCAAGGAAGCAGGGTGAAAGGCCATTTTACAAATTGCACCAGCAGGAACTAAAGACACCATTTATACAGACATGAGGCAAGGTGCTTCATAATGTTTCTCTTCGTTCACAGATCGTCTCACACAAGCAGTGGACAGACAGGTGGCTGAAAAGGCCGAAAAACCACATCTACTTAAAAGCCTTGCATTTGCCAATGCTAACCTGGAATGCAAACGAATCATCAGTGCAATGCCAGGTCAACCCTCTCTGGCAGAGATGGTGGAAGCATGCAGCAAGGTGGGACCACCTCAACACATTGCATCCATCTTGGAAGAACGGACGGAGGGAATGTTGAAAGCACAAAGTAAAAGCTTCAAAGAAGTTCTCTCAACTTTTCAAAAGAACAACAATTCTGAAGGACAATGTTACAAATGTGGGGCCCACGGGCACTTCAAGAAAAACTGTCCACAACTTGCAAAGACTGGAATATCACCAGACGTTTGTCCAAGATGCAGAAGAGGAAAGCACCTCACAAGTGAATGCTGTTCTCAGATGGATATGGACGGAAGACCTCTACCTCTTCCAGGAAACTCAAAAAAAGAGCGCGAATCGTGATGGCAATGACACAAGACCAGACGTCACAAACAGGACAATCATCGGGGAACATCAATCAGACTCCCTCAGCAGGACAATCTGCAGAATCCCCAGTGACCCAGAGTTATTACCACCAGGAGCACAGTGCATCCTGGCAGCTTTCAAAATGACATGCTTCATGGATGAAATTCATGCAGTGATATCCACAGGTGTCACTGGAACTTGGCGGAAAAGACAAGATTTTTTTAATAATAGGCAAAGATAGAAGCAGCATTCTCGGACTCATCATTTATCCTTCGATCATCTCGGCAAATCGCAACGAAGAGTTGACAGTTCTAGCTAAACCTCTTCAACCACCATTGATTGTTCTGGAAAATACCCCAATAGCCAAAGCTATTGCTTTTCCACCCCATGCAGCGGAACAAGTCATGCCAGTGTTTGATCAAGAGGACTTTCCTTCTGGCAACCATGTGGAAGTTCATGCTTCTTGGGTGAAACACATAGGTCGAGATCGACCCATTGTCGCCTGCCAATTGACCTGTGGCGAAAAGTCGGTCACCATCAAAGGGATGCTTGACACAGGGGCCAATGTCACAGTCATATCATACATCTTTTGGCCCCGGGAATGGAATTTAGAAGCACCCTTGGTTTCTCTCACATGCATAGGAGGAAGCTCCATATGTCTGCAGAGCGAGAGTGCAATTGTTGTCTCAGGACCAGGAGGGAAGATAACAATCATTCGTCCTTTCATTGTGCAGAAACCCATCACAGTATGGGGAAGAGACCTCTTGGCACAATGGGGCATGAAACTGGAAATGGATTTTTAGTGGGGGTCACTGCAGCACTCACCACTCTGAAACTGACCTGGAAAACAGACAATCCTGTCTGGGTGGATCAGTGGTCCCTTGAGCGAAAGAAATTGAGTGCTTTGAAGAAGTTGATCAAAGAGCAACGGCAAAAGGGACGCATCAAACCAAGGAATACTCCCTGGAATTCTCCAACATTTGTCATTTGCAAAAAAGCTTTGTGTTCATGGAGGTTGCTTCATGATCTCAGAAAGATCAATGAAATCATTGAAGACATAGGACCACTTCAGCTGGGACTTCCTTCTCTCTCAGTGATTCCGAGAGATTGGCCACTTGTGATCATTGATCTCAAGGATTGCTTTTTCAACATTCCGCTTCATCCAGATGCTCCTCGACTTGCATTCTCCGTCCCAAGCATCAACAGGCAGGAGCCTCTGCAAAGGTATCATTGGGTGGTTTTGCCACAAGGCCTGAAAAACTCGCCAACTATCTGCCAATGGTACATGGCTCGAGCTTTGTCTCTGGCACGAGAAAAATACCCAGGGACAAAAATCATTCATTATATGGATGATTTGCTCATTGCAGCACCAACACAACAGGAGCTGCAAAAAGCTCGTGACTGTGTGGTTGCAGAAGTGCAAAAAGCAGGACTGGAAATCAGCACTTAGAAAATTCAGGAGATTGTTCCATGGAAATATCTGGGATGGAAATTCACGGGGCAAACAATCAGACTGCAGAAAATAGAATTTAGCTCAAAAATCAAAAATCGACAAGACTTGCAACAACTTCTAGGAGAAATCAACTGGATGAGACCAATCTTGGGGATCATGAATGATGATCTCTCATGGCTGCTCAACCTTTTAAGAGGAGACAATGAAACCAAATCTCCCAGAACTCTCACACCAGAAGCACAGAAAACCTTTGAGAGAATTGCAGAAACCATCCAGCAGAGACGGGTACATCGTTTTGTGACTTCACTGCCTTTCTATTTGGTAGTGTTGGGGAAGAAATACAGTTGTATGGTTTGATTTTTCAGTGCATTTGTCGCAAAGACACCCTCTTTGGATCGTAGAATTGATTTTTCTATCTTACAGGTCCCCGAAAACAATCCTCACAGACCTGGAGATGTCAGCTCAGATCATAGTGAAAGCAAGGACACAGTTGCTGACAATGGTAGGCAAACACTTTTCAATAATCTTCCTACCCTTGTGTCCTGGTTTAGGGCAAATTTGGGAGAGAATCTCCAAAGGGGATCCCCTCCAGAAAGCAAATCCACACGGCCCCTTCCCCCAACCGGTTCTGGAAGAATTCCTCGGAGAGAAGTGGAAAGAACCTGTTTATTTAACAAGCACAGCACCCCCCAGCACACAAAATGAACAATACCGGATGACACCACTCTTTCACCGCTCTGAAAAATATGAAAAATTCAGAAAGTCTCTCTTGGGGGTGGTCGCTCTGTTATCAGTCCCTCCGGTGCTTGGGCAGCTGCTGCAGGCCACAAGATCCCAGTCTGGAGCAGGTTCAAGTAGGTCCAAAAACGAAAAGGAGAAACAGTCCAGGAAGAAATTTGGACTGTTTAGCTAAACTAGCTAATGAGCAGAAGCAAGAGGAAGCAGAAGCAAAGCAGAAGCAAGAGCGAGAGCAAAGCGAAAAGCCAGGCAAAAAGCAAAAAGCAGTACAATGTACTGTCCCGTCTGTATGTCCCGCCAGCGATGGAGGAGCGGCTGATAAGAAACCAAAATCAAGCATTCACTCTTCAGAGCCAGTTTTGAAGGCCCAGAACATAAGATCCAGCATAAACAGAACACATGAATGGGGATACAAGCATACTAACGTCACCCTAGGACATTCCACCCCTTATCCTCATATCATCAACATAGTACCACCCATCATGCATTTCATTCACATAAAACCTCCATCTGTTCCCCCAAAAATAAAAAGCAATACCCATCATGCCCTCATCACATCCCCACACCCGACCACTGAATCCAGGCCCCATACTACAGAGCTGCAGGATTCCCCACTTTCACTTTACTCACTCAAAACTCCATCTTTCACTTGCTCAGACCTTCAACACTTACACATTTCCTTCTAGCTCATGTCTGTACGGTTTAATGTACAGACAATGGCAGTAACATCCAATGAACAGTGATATTTGCATATCATTCTCACCCCACAATCAGATCTCCCTGAGGTACACATCGTGTTGTTCCATCTCTTTGCATTAACCACCATGTGCAACCTGGTCCCTGAGCAAAGACAACCCCACAAATGGGTTTGTCTGTACTCGAGGAAGAATTGATCCACACGGTCTTCCCTAACAAACCTCTGACATGTACCACTGGGACTTTATCTCCGTCCATTATTGTCGCAGCGCAGAATTGCTGAGCCCGGCTAGCTCCACAGAAGCACGCCGACAACCTAGTGTGAGGGGCGGCTGTGCAGCTGCAAGTCCAGGTCTCCCGGCAGGAGCAACAGGGAATCAGCCGCCCAGGAGCTCTCCCCACGGCAGTGGTGAGGAAGGCAGCTCCTAAAGGTAGAGCGCAGCAGTAGCAGGGACAAGGCGAGGCGGAATGATGGAACGAGAGGCAACAGTTCTCCGCAGCAGGAAAGGGGTTTATTAAAGGGAAGACAGGTACAGGGACGGAGGGTGACTGCAGGGAACTGCCACCCGGCTAAGGGGAGCACGAGATTAAAAAGGGGGGCCAGGGGGAGGTAAAACCCCACTCCCAGCCAATAACCTCATAACATAACCTAAATAACTTGGGGAGGTAGCAAATAGGGGTACAATCAAGGTGGGACAACCTTTGCCTGTCCAATCACCCTCTGCCCAGGGGGGAAAGTTCTGGAAAAAAAAGGTATGGGCAGCAGGTGACAGACAGGCCGATTGGCAGCTCTGCCATCGAGGAGGAAGGGAGGAGGGAGACACGAGGCAAGTGCCATCAAACTTAGCAAAACAACCTAAGATTCAGGGTGGAAGCTGCGTGGCACACCGCAACACATTATATTCAGGGACTCAGACTGCGCAGGACCTGCTCAGTTGGTGGAACCTCGGGTGTTAACTAACCAGGTGGCTTTTGCAAGATGCTGCTCCCAGTTTTTGAAAGATCCCTCACCCAAGGCGTTCAACTGGGTTTTTAGTAGTCCATTGTACCTCTCCAGTTTGCCTGCAGCTGGTGCATGGTAGGGGATATGGTACACCCACTCAATGCCATGTTCCCTAGCCCAGGTGTTGATAAGGCTCTTTTTGAAATGAGTCCCATTGTCTGACTCAATCGTCTCAGGGGTACCATGCCTCCTAAGGACCTGCTTTTCAAGGCCCAAGATGGTGTTCCGGCCAGTAGCATGAGACACAGGGTAGGTTTCCAGCCATCCTGTGGTGGCTTCCACCACTGTGAGCACGTGGTGCTTGCCTTGGCGTGTCTGGGGCAGGGTGATGTAGTCAATCTGCCAAGCCTCCCCAGACTTGTACTTGGACCACCGCCCACCATACCACAGGGGCTTCACTCTCTTGGCCTGCTTGATGGCAGCACACGTCTCACAGTCATGGATGACCTGAGAAATACTGTCCATAGTTAAATCCACCCCTCGGTCTCGTGCCCACTTATAGGTGGCATCCCTGCCCTGATGGCCTGAGGCATCATGGGCCCATCGAGCTAGGAATAACTCTCCCTTGTGTTCCCAATCTAAGTCTATCTTGGACACCCCTATGTTTGCAGCCTGGTCTACCTGCTCATTGTTTTGGTGCTCCTCATTGGCTCTACTCTTGGGGACATGGGCATCTACATGGCAGACCTTCACAGGTAGCCTCCCTACCCTGGTAGCGATGTCTTTCCACACATCAGCAGCCCAAATTGGTTTTCCTCTACACTGCCAATTGGCCTCTTTCCACCTCTCCAACCAGCCCCAAAGAGCAATTGGCTACCATCCATGAATCAGTGTAAAGGTAGAACTTTGGTCACTTCTCTCTTTCTGCAATGTCCAGGGCCAGTTGAACAGCTTTGAGTTCAGCAAGTTGGCTCGATCCACCTTCTCCTTGGGTAGCTTGTGCGACCTGTCGTGTGGGGCTCCATACGGCTCCTTTCCACTTCTAGTTCAGCCCTACAATGCAACAGGAACCATCAGTGAAAAGAGCGTAGTGCGTTTCCTCTGGTGGCAGTTGGTTATATGGAGGAACCTCTTCAGCCTGTGTCACTGGTTCTTGTTCTTCATCTGTGACACCAAAATTCTCACCTTCGGGCTAAATTGTAATTACCTCCAAAATCCCAGGACGATTCAGTTTACCTACACGGGCGCGCTGAGTGATAAGAGCAATCCACTTGCTCCATGTAGCACTGGTGGCATGGTGAGTGGAAGGAACCTTGCCTTTGATCATCTACCTCAGCACCGGCAGTCGGGGTTCCAGGAGGAGTTGCGCTTCTGTACCAATCACCTCTGAGGCAGCTTGAACTCCTTCATAGGCAGCCAAGATTTCCTTCTCTGTTGGAGTATAGCTGGCTTCAGAACCTCTGTAGTTTCGACTCCAAAATCCTAGTGGTTGCCCCTGAGTCTCCCCAGGCACCTTCTGCCAAAGGCTCCGGGACAAACCATTGTTCCCTGCTGCAGAGTAGAGCACGTTCTTCACCTCTGGTCCTGTTCTGACCGGGCCAAGGGCTACCTCATGAGCGATTTCCTGCTAGATCTGGATGAAGGCTTGTTGCTGCTCAGGGCCTCAGTGGAAATTGTTCTTCTTGCAGGTGACCAGGTAAAGAGGGCTCACAATCTGACTGTACTCAGGAATGTGCATCCTCCAAAAGCCTATGGCACCTAGGAAAGCTTGTCTCCTTCTTATTGGTTGGTGGAGACATTGCTGTGATCTTGTTGATGACATCTATAGGAATCTGACGCCGTCCATCTTGCCACTTCACTCCTAGGAACTGAATCTCACAAGCTGGTCCCTTTACTTTGCTCTTTTTAATGGCAAAACCAGCTCCCAGGAGGATTTGGATTATTTTCTCTCCTTTCTCAAACACTTCCACAGCTGTGTTCCCCCACACAATGATGTCACCAATATACTATAGGTGTTCTGGAGCCTCACCCTCTTCTAGTGCAGTCTGGATCAGTCCATGGCAGATGGTGGGGCTGTGCTTCCACCCCTGGGGCAGTCGGTTCCAGGTATACTGCACTCCCCTCCATGTGAAAGCAAACTGAGGCCTGCATTCTGCTGACAGAGGAATGGAGAAAAATATGGGAATCATGGCATCTCGAGTGGTTCTATACTGTCGTCGATGCACTGTGGAAGTGGCAATTGGCACCTGTTGCTCTTCTCCCTTCAGAAGTCCTACTGTAGATGGATTCTCAGACAGTCCAGGCAAGATGTTCAATTGCTGGATGCTCTCTGTCACTACAGCTGCTATCCCAAATGCTCACCTGAGTCCTTTTGGGTCTTTGAAATTCCCACTTCAAAGGTAGTCTATGCCCAAAATACATGGAGCCTCTGGGCCAGACACAATAGGGTGTTTTTTCCACTCATTTCCAGACAGGCTCACATCAGCTTCCACCAAAGTGAAATCCTGGGATCCCCCTGTCACACCAGCAATAGAAACAGACTCTGTGCCCACATGTCTTGATGGGATTAATGTACATTGCGCACCAGTATCAACCAAAGCTTTATACTCTTGTGGTTCCGATGTGCCAGGCCAACAAATCCACACAGACCGGAAAACTCGATTTTCCTTAGCCTCTACCTGGCTAGAGGCAGGGCCCCTCTAAGCCTGGTTATCCTTCTTTCCCTGGGTATATGTCTTGGAGGTTCTTTCAAGGGGATCAGGCATGTCATCATCATACCTGGCAGTTTGGCTACAGGCAACTGGAGCTGCTTTCCTTTTGGTTGAACTACCTCTCTCAGCCCTGTCTTCCTTCAATCCACACACCCGTTGTGCCAGAGCAGCAGTAGGTTTTCCATCCCATCTCCCCATGTTTTCTCCACAATCATGCAGGTAGAACCACAGCTCATTTCATGGGGTGTACCGTCTCTCACCATCTGGGAAACGTCTGCCTTGGATACCAGAACCTCTGATCTGTACTGCTGAGATTTGGACAAGGTCTTCTTTAATCTCCTCTCTGAGCTTCTTGTGATTCTCCTATCTTATCCTTTTATTTCTGCAGATGTGTTTCCACCTCTGTGATTCTGGCATGTGTTGGGCCATGCACAGCGTCTGCACATACTCGGAGCTTCTTTGCCGTATCAAGCACAGTCTCATCCCTCTCATCCCTCTTCATTATGGCTAAGGCAGAAGCATATTCATGTGGTCCAAGTCGCACAAGTTTTCGCCACTTCACAGACGTGCATGGTACTAAGTCTGGGTTCTTAGTTGTCCCATCATCTGAGAAGATAATCTCTGCCACTGCCATTTCTCTCAGGCATTGGATCCCTTGCTCTATGATCTTCCACTGAGTTTGTTGCATATAAAGATCATCTGCACACAGGTATCTTTGTGCAACACTTGCCAAGACCCATGCCCAGAGGATGTGAGGATTAGCCCCCCCTCATCATTCTTTGGTCGATGACAGGATCCTGTGACAGGGATCCCAAATGCCTCTTTTCAGTGCCATCCAGAATTGTAGCCTTGCCTGCAGCATCCCAAAGACAGACTAACCAACTAATTATGGATTCATCAGGTCATCGAGTGTAATCCTTCCTTAGGCCACAGAGGGCCTTCATGGAAAAGGACTCAATATTTGTGTCTGATCTTGCACCTGCTGCATTGACTCCTGATTTTATGTCAGGAGGCATTGAGGGTCCTTCTCCTGCATCATCATCATCATCATCATCCACTGGTCGATTAGTCTTGTCTGTGCATTTCCCACTTCTAGTGCTGGTAGCAACAGCCATTGGTTTAGCTGCTGGCTTAGGCTCACTATCTAATTTGGCTGCTGGCTTCGAGCCTGGGGTGTTGGCTGCAGCCTGAGTGACTGGGATAGCTGCTGATTTATCTCCCTGCCCCCCTGCCTCTGTCTGCTGCCCGACAGTATCTAGCAATGAGCGATAAGCACAAGCCAGGGCCCAGCTGACTGCAATGATATTTTCTCCTTAGGGTCATCCTGGTACTTCTCTTTCAGGTATTTCCCCACCTCAGCTGGGTTCTGAATTTGTTCATGGGGAAAGTCCCAGACTATAGGATCAGAGAATTGCTTCAGGATTTGGCCCATATCCTCCCATTTCCCACACCACTTAGGATTTTCCACATCTGGGTGTACTCCTGGATCAGGGGTGTCATCAGCCCATCTAGAAATTTCAGCCCTCATTCTAGAGAAGCAGCAGTCTGTATAGAGGAAGCTTACCAGATTGAATACCAGAAAGATGGTCTCTAACATTCAGGGGAAACTGAACATTCTTCAATTGTGATGCAACAGATTCAGAGGAGAAGAAGGAAAGCAAAGGCTGAAAAGCCTCATCCCCTGATCTTCCTCTAACAAACTGGATGCATAACCATAGCCACGAACCATTCATACCTGGAGCAGACCCCAGCATGTTTATAAATTTCTTACAAATCATTACCACCAAGTCCAGCAGGATAGTTATTCTGGTCACTGCCCCTCTGCTGTAAAAACTATGTATTAGGGACAATACTAGAGATATTTCTGGATAACAAAATAAACCTAGGGACCATAGAAGTATTAAGATCTCAAAAAACCCTAGGGATCAGAAATGCATTCAAGCCTTCACCCCAATAGACATTATGAATTCAAAAAGCATGGCTATTAACTGCTTTATACGAACACAGAGTAATGGCAACCAAAATGCACCTAAAACAGGGTTTTTTCCACTCTCTCTCGAGCCCCACGCACTGGGCACCAAATTTTGCCCTGGTTTAGGGCAAATTTTGGAGAGAATCTCCAAAGGGGATCCCCTCCAGAAAGCAGACCCACACGGCCCCTCCCCCGAACCGGTTCAGGAAGAATTCCTCAGAGAGAAGTGGAAAGAACCTGTTTATTTAACAAGCACAGCACCCCCCAGCACACAAAATGAACAATACCGGATGACACCACTCTTTCACCGCTCTGAAAAATATGAAAAATTCAGAAAGTCTCTCTTGGGGGTGGTTGCTCTATTATCAGTCCCTCCGATGCTGGGGCAGCTGCTGCAGGCCACAGGGTGCAAACTCTTGGTGTTCCCAGGTCCCAGTCCGGAACAGGTTCGAGTAGGTCGAAAAAAGGAAAGGAGAAACAGTCCAGGAAGAAATTTGGACTGTTTAGCTAAACTAGCTAATGAGCAGAAGCAAGAGGAAGCAGAAGCAGAGCAGAAGCAAGAGCGAGAGCAAAGTGAAAAGCCAGGCAAGAAGCAAAAGCAGCACAATGTACTGCCCTGTCTGTATGTCCCGCCAGCTGTGGGGGAGCGGATGATAAGAAACACAAACAAAACATTCACTCTTCAGAGCCAGTCTTGAATGCACAGAACATGATATCCAGCATAAACAGCACACACGAATGGGGATACAAGCATCCTCATGTCACCCTAGGACACCTTGAAAAAACAATATTTTGATTGGGCAATGCAGAAATCAAAATATTTGCAAATTGCATTGTTAGAATATCCCGGTACTTGCACAATCCATTTTCCGAGCCATAGATTACTGAAAGCAAAAATAAGTTTTAGGGAAAAACCAAAAATAAGTGAGGAACCATTGCACGGGATGATGGTATTTACCAATGGTTCGGGGAAAACTCACAAATCAGTAATCACATGGCAAAATTCAATTACAGGAGAATGAGAATCAGACATAAAAATAGTGCAAGGTTCACCAGAAATTGTAGAATTGGCAGCAGTGGCCAGAGCCTTTGAATTGTTCCAGCAACCCTTCAATTTGATCACAGATTCAGCATACGTTGCAAATGTGGTCAAAAGATTGGGAGGATCACTTTTGAAAGAAACAAATAATGAAATTATATATTCATACTTATCATGTATGAGAACATTGCTAGAGGGCAGAAAACATAAATATTTTGTTACCCACATCAGAGTGCATTCCTCCCTTCCAGGACTTTTAGTAGAAGAGAATGCCCATGCAGACAAGTTAACCATGCCCATTTCGCAAACCTTGCCAGACATCTTTGAGCAGGTGAGATTGAGTCATACATTTTTTCATCAGAATGCATAGGCACTGATGGAATTCTTTCACATTTCCAAAAGTCAAGCAAAGGAAATCATTAGTGCTTGTCCAGACTGTCAGCTTGTGCAACCACCTGCATCCACAGGACTGGTCAATCCAAGAGGATTGCAGTCTCCAGTTGTGGCAAGCTGATGTCACCAACTATCCATCTTTTGGAACACTCAAAATCATTCATGTTTTTGTTGACACCTTTTTGGGGCAATTTTTGCATCACTGCACGCAGGAGAAACCTCACAACATGCCTGTCCACATTTTTTGCAAGCATTTGCATCATTAGGGGTGCCACAAGAAATAAAAACAGATAATGGTCCAACTTATATAGGGAAAGTGCTTGACAAATTTCTGAAAAAGTGGGGTGTCAAACATACCTATGGTATTCCCCACTCTCCCACAGGTCAAGTGCTCATTGAAAGAACACATCACACCCTAAAATCCCTTTTGGACAAACAGAAAAGGAGGGAGGCAGAGGCAACCCCTCACATGCGGTTGAACAAAGCTTTATATGTGTTGAACTTTTTAAACGGCTTTTTTTCAGAGCCCATTCCACCAATAATTAGACATTTCTCAAACAGCACACAGGCAAAACTAAGGGAGAATCCTTTAGTTTTTATCCAGAACACGGACACAGGACAAATTAAGGGTCCTTTCAAATTAATAACTTGGGGCAAGGGTTTCGCTTGTGTTTCCACAGGGCGAGGACCAAAGTGGGTGTCGACAAGACACGTGAAGCCCTACTGGACCCAGAAGCAAGCAGACACAGACCCCAAAAACAAAGAGGCAAGCACACAGACAGAAGCAGTAGACAAGGCCGCGAACATCTCCTCGATCAACATCTAAGGAGTTCAGTACAGTAACAGGGGAGTAGTGTTAGTCTATCAATATACAAGAATGAGTTCACACATTTATAAGTTCTAACAAGTCTACAGGAAAGTTAAGGCACGAGGTAAGAACATAAATAACAGCAGTTTTAATGGGTTGGTTTGTACTTCTGTTATAAAATAAGTTGAACTCTACATACTGTAAAAGAGTGTACACAGGGAGTTAGGAGCTACTCTGGTCAGCAGAACTCAGTAGTGATACATACACATTGGCACACACACACACGTCTGTTTTCTCAAGTGGGACAGCAGCCAGATGCACGGAGCTGTCCATCCAGAGCCGTGTTTCTGGGTGTGCTCAACCCATGTCTGCACATAGTGGTATGTGCAGAACTAGTACACACACATAGGTACTTGCTAATTGGTATAGAATCTTGGCATACAGAGGTACCTGTCAGCAGCACACACTTGTACACACACACAGAGTTGTGCACACTCTACTTGTGTAAGATTCCGTGTAACTCGGTCTGCTGTATGAGACCAATCCGGCTAGCACTGGACTCTGGCCCACACAGTCTTACATGGACAAAAGTAAAAGACAAGAAGCGCTCTTCTCCACGTGGGGATGAGTGTCGTGTTTATTGGCTTGGGACGAGATGCTTCTGGTTCCAGCAACTACCCAAGTGGAAAAGAGGGCGTGACATTCCTGCAGTGGACTTTTATACCCAAGGCGATGGGGGCGGGGAAAGAGGACCTCAGCCAATGGGATACCATTGAGGAGAGGTGAGGAGAAGGGTAACCAGGGAACAGACCACCAGGGTGTATAGCAGGGGAGTGCATGAGGGATAGACCATGTGATGGGAGAGGGGAAATAACAATCTACGTGACATACCATTCTCAGTACAAATTTCCCATCACCCAGTGCAAAACAACTAAATAAACTATTTAGTGCAATACAACATACTTGCACACGCTAGCACACATGTGCCACAGAGGCACTCACTTATGTACAGTCTCTACTAATGCAGACATGCTCACAAACACAAGACTTGCTCTTACATAGAACTTGTGTACATGTCGCTGTCGAGGCGGTCACGACAAAAAGCAGAGACCACAAGCAGTCTCAGATGGCAACTCTTTATTATTGAACATGGCTGACCTTTTATACACTTTCCAATTGTTTATACTTCTTCTACCCTAACTATTGGCCACAATAAATCAACATAACACTATTGGTGAAAAGTTACAGTGACTTCAAATAACTTTCTAAAAATACTTCATCCAGCTGCAAAGTTCTCTTCTTATCTTTCTTCAATTCCTCACTTCTCTTGGTCTCCTTGGTTACAGCCTTGGAGAGAGTTCCTTATCAGCTTCTTCTCGCTCCTTTAGCTAACAGGCCCGCTGTTAGTCCCTTCCACATGTACATTAACATAAGCATATAAATCTGTGCATACTAATATGTGTAATATGATCAGCACACATATCTTACACAGGGCTATGCTCACACTTGCAGAGCCTGTGCACACACACAAACATAGGGTTGTGCACAAACTTAGTAGCACCTGACAGGGGGTAATTTAACACACATGTATATAGTAATGCACATAACACGTGTGCACCTTGGTACTTGTGTGTGCACCCAGAGCTGTGCACACCTGCACACACAGGTATTGTATGTGTAGACTCACACACCTTAGTATGCATATACCCATAGATACACACTGGCACATACGTGTAAAGCACTCCCCAGAGCTCTTCTGGAAAAAGAGTAGTAAGATATCTACTGTTTGTTACCACCCTGCCACTTTTAGGCAGTATTTTACCCTCTGTGCCTTTGGGGTGGGAACAGACAGTGTTGTTTTAAAGGAAAGGTTAAAGAAAGACTGTCAGATTGTCTTCTGTCTCTTACCCTACAACGGCAGGAGGGCACAAAACTGAGCACTTTTTGTTGTTTTGTCTTTCCTAGAGGCTTAATCAGCACAAAGGGGAGGTCATTTATTTAGATTGTGGAGATTTGGACAAGTATTTCTCTTACAAAAAATAATTTCAGCATAACAAGTATAGAAAATGTGGCTTATCTCCTTTATAAGGAAAAGAGGTTTCTCCTTTGAAATGAATACATGCTAGAACCAGAGAGAAAGGCACTGAAAAGAGAGAGAACAAGGCATAGACTGGCTGTCCCCTGTTCTCAGAATGATGAAAATACTGAGGCACTTTCCAGTAGATGAGACTGAAGGCTTTGAAATGAAGATGTGTTAAATTTTCAAATTCTCTCAGTGTTCCCATGGCATACATTAATATGTCTCATCCTGTACCTCTATTCCTTTAAGACCAAGTACAGATTTGTTGCATCTTCTCTGAAGAGGGCAATACAAAAACCAAACCCAAGTCCCCTTCCCCGAGCTGTTTAAATAAGAAGCTATCTTTCCTCACTTGTTAGGCAAAATCCAAGAGGATTTCTGATATAATGAACAGCATTTAGAAATACAATACAAAAATTCTTATTAAACTAGTTTCTGAATTGCCCAGATTATTCAATACAATCAGGCAGTGTATCAAGCTTCCCACACAGAGAGAACAGTTTGGCTCTGGCATCATTAAGATGTCATGTCGTTAACAGCATTTCTGCGTAAAGTCTCCACAAGGTATTTGGAAACTGCTTTCTCTGGTAGGCTTTGCAAGTTTGTAAATGAAGTAATTTCAAATGCACTAATGAATGCAGAATGTTAGTAGAGGTTTCCAAATTTATCTCATAACTTCAATTACAATTGGATCTGCATACAAAACTGTGGGATTCACATTCTCTGGACCTGAGAGAAGCAGTGAGAGAAGAAGAGAAAAGAATGATCAAAACAATTCTTATCTCATTCGCTGCTCCTGTGTTGTGCCAAAGTAGAATGCAATATGGAGATTGCTTACCCAAAGTGATGGTCTTTTGTTTCCTTGGCCTATCAGGGCCAAGCGCATGTCCAGACTGTCGGTCAACAGACAGTCACAAGATTCTGGGCAGTTGAGTTGAGTTGGGTGCTTGTGCAGATTCAGTATAGATGTAATGTAATATAGTGTAATATAGTATAGAATAATATAGTATAATAAAATAACAAGCCTTCTGATATCCATGGAGTCAGATGCATCATTTTCTCCCTGCATCGATGCCCTGCTTTCCGATACAAAACCTATCAGTAATGTACAATATCCAAATATGTGACAGTGAGTAGGTAATCCCTACAAGTGTACTGTTCAAAGAGAAAATAAATAGGTTCTGGCATTCCTCACCCTTTACACAGCTACACCATTGTGTTCTGTTAAGGGATACTTCTTACCTTTTAACTAAAGGGGGGGGTACTTTTGGTCCCTATCATTGTGGAGGTTTGTTCACAGTTCATTCTAATTACAGGCTCTCTAGACAGAGTCTGCCTCTCTGATAGACTACAGGCTTTCCTGACAGAACCCATGTCCCTGATTAGTTAGGAGAGAGAAAGAAAGAAAAGAGAGGGAAAAAAAAAAGAGAAAGAAGAAGCTTTGCCTTCTTCTTGAAAAATAAAAGCAAATCATTAGCTTATACTCTTGGAACACTAGTGGAAGCAGCTGCCGAGCCGCTCACGTGGTGCTCGTGTTCCCATGGTTCCACGCTGGTGAACATCGCAGGGGTGTCTCCGCAGCCTGGTGCCCCTGGGCCAGCCCCTCCAGGCACAGCTGCCCCCTGCATCCTTGAGTCACCACCTGTGGACAGATTAATTCAAGAATGGCTAAAAGAAAGAGGCCATGAGACATACAATTGAGAGAAAAGTAAAGGGATAAGTAAAGCAGTTTCTAACAGTTCTCAGCCTTCTGATTTGTATAAACAATTACTCTCTTTTGAAAACAATAAAGTTCTCAAGCACATCCTTATTTACAGCAAAGTTCTCAGGCAGCTTTCTCATAACAAGTGGGTATTCTATCTTTGGCTGTTTTGGGAACAGACATGGAAGTTTTGAGAACCATTCATATCAGGGTGAGAAAAGAAATCTTGGTATTGTAAACAGAAGGAGTGGTTAGAGCTTCTCTGTTAGCCTGTCATGTACTTGGATTACAGAATATGTATGAAGTTCGTTAACACTGTTATTTAAGGGGATTGATGGATCAATAAACCGAGTTCGATGCATTACCCGGTGGTCGTTCTCCCCTCGTCTCCAACATATGGTGACCTCCGACGTGATAGAAGAGGCAAATAAGCGCGAAATTAAAGCGAGGTAAACCCGCCGATACGCGGAAGGAGACTCGCCGATACGCGCCGTGCCCAGGGATCGCGAGCACCACGGGAGGTGAGGATTAGTTGTCCAGGTTCCGAGAAGCAGCCGCGGAACGGCAATAAGCGCGAAAACAAAGCGGAAAGAAATCCGCCGATACGCGCCGGCCCCGAGCGACCGTATAGACGGGTCTCGGCTTGGTACGTGCGGCCGAAGCCTTTTGAGGAGCTGCAAAGCGCGCGCATTTAAATAGGTATGGAAAGGCAAGCCGCATATGATCTTTTTACTAACTTTTTGCAAAGAAGGCAAATTAAGGGCATAGATTTGCAAAAAGAGTTACCGGGTCTTTTAGCTTATGGTTTAGAAAAAGGAATTTTTATCAATCCCCATACAGTGCACGAGTTGTCGGAATGGCGTAAATTTGGTGAGATATTATGGCAGGCTACTTTAGACGATGATAAAAATGCCAGGAAGTTGGGTAAATTATGGCGGGTCATTAACAACGAGCTTTTACAGTTTCAAGCTGAAAAGCGGGCCGCGCACCAGGCTACTGCCGCTCATGATCGTAATAAAGATTACGATCAACACAGGGACTTTGATAGGGAGTCAGGGACCCCTCTTGGCCCTGCATCCACGACTGTTTTATTGCCGGCTTCGCCGCCTCCCTTAACAAGCCAGCCCCCTTTAACGAGCCAGGCTCCGCAGGGTGCTGTATTGCCCGTTTCGCCGACTCCTTTAACAAGCCAGCCCCCCTTAACGATCCAAGCTCCGCAGGGTGCTTTAATGTTGCCTACTTTGCCGCAGGCTATGCGGAGCACTTCAGAGTCTCCCGTATCTGCTATCTCACAGCAGCTGGGGCTCCAAACGTATACTCCGTTCCCAAAAAGCAGTCAGTCGGTCCCTAAGTCGGAAAACGATTTGGCGGTGACGATTGCTAGGGATAGAAGAGATGCGTGGGCTGCCCTGGCCAAAGATGCCATGGAAAAGGGAGATCAAGAATTAATGGGTATGGCTAACGAGTTGGCTTGTCCGGTTGTTTTTTCACCTCAGGCCGGAGGCGGGATTCAGGCAACAATCAGTGCTCTTGACTGGAAACTGTTATCTCAATTGCGAGCTACTGTTAGTGAGTTTGGTTTTAAAAGCGAACCAGCCAAGCAAATGCTCGACTATATTTTTGACACTAGTATCCTTCTTGTTAATGATTGTCGTGGCATAGCTAAATTAATCCTTACACAACATCAACAATTGCTGTTTAATGCTCATTGGCAGGCGCTCGTGAATGAGTGCGTAGCGGTTCAGAGACAGCCAGGCGACCCCCTGCATGGCGTCACAGTAGATGAGCTTATGGGCCTGGGACCCTTCCTTCGCACAGAGGCACAAGCTTTAATAGGTCAGGAGAAGTGCCGGGAGGCAATGCGGTTAGTCAGACTCGCAATAGAAAGGGTAAAGGAACCAGGAGGGATACCATCATATATGGGAATTAAGCAAGGCAGAGAAGAATCATTTGGTGCTTTTATTGATAGAGCTGCCGCTGCAATTGACAGGGCAGGAGTCGCTGATTATATGCGCGGGGCCCTTCTTAAGCAGTGTGCTATTCAAAATTGTAATTCAGCTACTAGAAGTGTACTTAACACCTTAGGTGCGAATTGGACTATAGAGGAGGCATTAGAGAGGATAGCTCTTGTACCAACCGGGCCGCAGGCTCTGGTAATAGACGCTATAAAACAGTTAGGAGTAGGCTTACAAGAACAGGCAAAGTCCTCTCAGAACCAGGTGTTAGCCGCTCTTGCACCTCTTCAAACGTCAGCTGTGTTTGCCGCTGCAGAAACAATACCACAGCAGGGAGCCTTCAACCCCCCCTCCAGCCCTCCACAGCCGGAAACCTCCAGCCCGCTACAGCAGGGAGCCTCGGGATGGACTTGGCAGCCGCAGTAGACGTAACATTAATGACTCCGCACCCGCAAAAAATCCCTACGGGGATCCAAGGACCTATCATTATTCAGAACAAAGCGGTGGGTGCGTTGCTATTGGGAAGATCTTCTGCATCTATGTTGGGACTGTTTGTTTTACCAGGCGTTATTGACGCTGATTATACTGGTCAGATTATGGTAATGGCTTATACACCTTTTCCTCCCCTTCAAATCAACAAAGGACAAAGGATTGCTCAGCTAGTGCCACTTGAGCAAATGACGAAAGGAATACAACCCATAAGAAGTCAAGAGAGGAAAGAAAGTGCTTTTGGTTCCACAGGAGGACTTACTTTATTAACTTTAAATCTTGCTGAGAGACCCAAGAAAAAGGTAGAAGTGGAATTTAATGGACAAAAAAGGTCATTTTCAGGTCTGCTGGATACTGGAGCAGATTCCAGCATCATTACTCCTCACTGCTGGCCTCATCACTGGCCGTTGCAGCCAGCAGCCACTACAGTAACCGGAGTAGGAGGATTTACCCTGGCTAGCCGTTCACCCCCTCTTCAGGTTTATATCGATGGGAAACAGCTGACAGCTACCTTTTCAGTGGTGCAGTTACCACCTACTGTTCAATGCCTTATAGGTCGGGACATTATGGCTCAGCTAGGGGTGATTTTGACAAGTGAACACCCTTTGGATACTTCTTCAGCTGAAGGGACACTCGAAGGCGATCGACAGGGCCATAACTCACCGTTGCCGGACAACCAAAGAACTGATTGACATTATTGAATCATTATCATCCTTCCACATAAGAGGACTGGCAAAAAAGAACTGCCTTGAATGTAACAGCCCCTATTGTGCTGCTTGGGTTGCACTGTGTTGTGGGGGTTGTGATAAAACCTTTTGGGTGGATCAGTCGTTGCTTTTCCATTTATGGTGTACAACCTGTAATTATAGACATACCTGGCAAACTAACCTCTTTTCTCTCACAGAAAAAAACGGGGGAAATGTGGACAGATTAATTCAAGAATGGCTAAAAGAAAGAGGCCATGAGACATACAATTGAGAGAAAAGTAAAGGGATAAGTAAAGCAGTTTCTAACAGTTCTCAGCCTTCTGATTTGTATAAACAATTACTCTCTTTTGAAAACAATAAAGTTCTCAAGCACATCCTTATTTACAGCAAAGTTCTCAGGCAGCTTTCTCATAACAAGTGGGTATTCTATCTTTGGCTGTTTTGGGAACAGACATGGAAGTTTTGAGAACCATTCATATCAGGGTGAGAAAAGAAATCTTGGTATTGTAAACAGAAGGAGTGGTTAGAGCTTCTCTGTTAGCCTGTCATGTACTTGGATTACAGAATATGTATGAAGTTCGTTAACACTGTTATTTAAGGGGATTGATGGATCAATAAACCGAGTTCGATGCATTACCCGGTGGTCGTTCTCCCCTCGTCTCCGACAACCACCCCCTCCCCGTCGAGCTGGCACTGTGCCTTCGTGCGTCCCCGCTCCGCATCAGCTCAGCCCTATACTCGTGGGTCATGGAGAAGCCCATGCACAACCAGGAGTTTACGACTCTCAGCGGTTTCCACACAGAACACGTCCTTTGGCACCACTGCCGGGCTAGTGACCTCTGCGATCCACAAGGTCCTGGCACAGCCAAGCCCGCCCCCAACCCTCGGCAGCTCTGTGCACCAAGCACCCCACATGCCCAGACACACCCAGCAGCTGCCCCTTGCCACCCGCTGCCCCCACCACCCGTGGCTCTGCACCTCCATAGCTCTCGGTCCACAAGAGCGTGGCCCCCACCACCAACAGCCCATGTCGACGGATGGGCTCCAACGCCCTGACCCCCCGGCAGCGCCGAGCCCAAAGGCTCTTGCTGTCCGTGGTTCTTGATGTCGGCAGCCCTGTGCCTCCAAACTCCTCCAGTCCATGAGTGCAGCCTTCGTCACCGGCAGCCCTGTACCAGCAGCTCTGGGTTCAAATGCCCCCAACCTCCAAGGCAGACCCTAGTCAGGTCAGCAAAGCCGAAAGTCACCGCACTGGGTGCCTCCCCTGGCCCACCACTGGTCGTGTAGGCCAGCACGCTCCCTGGTTTGGAAACGCCGCATGGTCTCCAGCTCAGAAACTCTGTGCACTCGGCGAGAGTGAAATAGTCGGCAAGATATTTGCTACTGGCAGACTCCCCGATTCCCACGGTCTTCCGCTGCTTTTGGGCACTGCCAGCCACACAATGCCCTGATTTCAAGAAAGCCGTCCTACCAAGCGTGGACATGAAAGTGACCCTATGCAGACTCAGCCTCTGGCCTCTTCTGCTCCCATGGGTCAGGAGAACCACCACGGCAGCCCGGGAAACCTCGCTCGCCCTCTCCTGTGGCCCCCATCTGGGAAACTTGGCCCACTCCAAGCAGAGGCTCCGCTGGCACCGGCCACCACCAAGTCACCACAGGCAGGCATGCGCCTTGACTGGCAAGCTCTGGAAGTTATTGCACTGCTAGCGCACTAGAAGGTCACCACACCGAGTGCTGTACACCCCGCTCCTCCAAGTGGAGTAGCTATGCCGTTTCCTTCCCCTCCCCAAGTGCTGTGACCACTGCCCTCCACATGAGCGCCATTTCTACTGAATGGTGACTTTCGCCATCACTAACACCGTTCCAATCTGGTGACCCTCAATCTGATGTTTCCCAATGCTCTTGGATCTCCATAACTCTAATATCTCTCTATCACATGCATCCTGCCAGCCACAGGGTCCTCACTTTCTACAGGATCCCTGCTTTCATCTCCTACGTGTCCCACCTTAAAATGTCTAATCACCCCCCTTGTCTTTAAGCTCCAATGGACTTTCAGAGTGGGTCCCGTGTACGACTTGCCTGGAGTTGGTTTTTGTACACTCGAATTACAGACAAAAATTTGGCCGAAATGATTATGAGGACATTTTAAGCTCCATATCTACCCCAAGCACACTCTCGAAATTACTCCACTCATACTTCAAGCATACATGCACTCAAATACTCGCAGTCCTCTGGATTTGCATTTTTCAGGGGTTTGGGTTGTTTTCTTGTTCCCCCTTTTCTTTTTTGTTATTTAGTCCTCTGTTGTCCCCAGTGTTGACCTGCAATCACTGATGGTTGCAGGAGAACTTGATGGAGCTGTTGAACTTGCAGCAGAGCGCACTTCTCCTTTGAGATCTTCTGCAGCCACAGAGATGAGGTGTTGATCATGGATGAAGCCCCATTTTGTGAGAAACGACTGTTCACTTATAAAATTTAAAGGGCTTATTAAACCTTAACAAAAATACAAAAAAAGGACTAAATAAGGATGTGAAAAATGTGTATTATATGATTGGCTTTTTGCAAATATTAAAATTAATATTATATGTGTTATGTTAGAAAGTTATGCCGTATTAAATTTCGTAAGTAGTGTGTTAGTTTTAGGTTATAACATGACGAGGTAGATGGGAGACTTGCTCATCCTCTAATGCAGACAAATCTCAACTTTATTGATTACCAGAAGCACTTTTATAATCACAGTAATAAGGCTCATGCATATTGCAAAACTAAAGCTCACTATTGGTTAGCTATAAAAGTCAGCCACACCTTTTCTCAAGATGTTTGTGGCTTCTTTTTTACCTCCTGTTATCACATAATTTATAAAACAACTTCTTGCTCAAAGAAACCATGTCCTTGAATTAGGCAGCTGTTGCTTTCTCAGATGCTCTTTCTCACGTTACTTTTCCCATGGACTATGTCTCAGTAAAAAAAACTGTCCACAATAACATAATGTTAAAATAGAAGCTATGCTATGTAAGATAGTTTTTCTAGCTAGCTCAAGGAGAGATAACAGTAACAAGACACCCAGATCTCCCAAGAGAAAAATTATTGCCTCCTTATCAGGGAGAACCAGACTTTGAGGTACCAAGACGATTGATTTAAAAGATGAGGGAAGAAGTTGACAATAATCAGAGAACACCCTTTGTTTGAAAAGAATTTTTGAATCATGTATGAGATATATGAATATGCAATAGGCTATTGCTTTCAAGAGTTAATCCTTTGTTAGCGAGCCATGCTTTTTTGAGGAAAGCATCCAAATGTTTGTAATTCTTTGCTTTTATTGTCCTTTATTGTCCTAACTCTGATTGTCCAAATTCTTATTGCTCTAATTTGTATTACTATTTTTATAACCCTTTTATTGCTATTAAACTTTTAAAATTTTAAAACAAGTGATTTGCATTTTTCACAAGGAAAAGCAGACCTGGAAGCTGCCCTCATGGCTGCCTACCACATGGCTAGCTCATCTTCAAGATGGATGCTTAGTCTTTTATACTCCTGGGGGTTGCATCAGCCAACCCTGGCCCTCCCAATGTCTGTCAGTCAACTCTTCTTTGCCATTTATTGGTGGAGACTGCTTTCTTGTAACTTGATTGATTGGAGGGTCAGGTGTTGTCATGCCGTGCCCCCTCCCCAACCCCCCAGCAACAAGCTTTTCCATTCCCAACTACCCCACATAAGGGACACATGTGCGTACCTTCTTTCTACCCGTCCTAGACAACCCAGGTTCTCTGATGGCAACAATACTGAGGAGGGGAAAAGGGAACTATGGGGACAACAGAGGACATCTAAACCACAGTAACATAACTATACATCACTAAAGCTTCTCTTAATATTCACACAATATTCATCCCTTAATTGCGAGAGCCAATAATCTCATTTTCCATATATAACAGTGCATCATGTTTTCTCAGTGTATTTTGCAGGGCGCTGTCATGGTTTGACACTGGCAAAATGCCAGTGCCCCCATGAAAATACACTCTCCCTGGTGTCTGCTGTGAGATGTGACCAGGAATAAGCAAAGTAGGTTCCCACTTGGAAATAAAGAAGAGAAAACTTTATTAACAACACTACAAGTATAAATAAGAAGAAACACACACAGGAAAATGAAAACTTCACAAATACACTTCCTCCTCCCCCCCACCAAACCTCCAATACAATACATTCCTCAAATCACTTACTCTCCATCCGGCATCACCCTTTAAAGAATCAGTCCTCAGTTCATCAAGAGAAGGAGTCCTTCTTGTGCCATTGTGACCTCTTCATTCATGTCCAGTGCTCTCACCACTGAACACGGACCAGAGCTGCTTCTAGGGTGGTCTTTTAAGGATGCCTTGTCCCACTCCAAAAAGGGCACAGTGTCTCCTTCGGGACACCTGTCCCCCCCACATTTTTTCACCCCCTGGGGCCGAGGGGTACCCACACTGAACTCTCCTGGTTCTGAGGCCTTTCCTCCCCCTTGAATGCAGTCTCTGTATCACAAGGAAACAGTCCATGGCTACACAAAAAAGAGTCCAGCAAAAATGCCACTCCATCTTCTCCATTCCTCCAACATCTCTCTCACTTGCCCAGACCTTCATCACTTGCCCATTTCCTTCTTCATCCTCTACTCTTATCCCTCTTCTAGGAAGGGTTAATGTTCTGTAAAGTTTTCATTGTCCACAAAGGGTTAAAAGCTCCTCCAAGCGGCTGGACTCCTGGCTGCAACCCCCCCCCCCCTTCACCACAGGCCATGCTGTGCCGGCAGCACATGATATCAAATTTCAAGATAACAGTCCCAGGCATGGCTCTCTGTCTCCCGGGGGGGGGATACCTTTTAGTACTCCTTCCATTCTTCCACCCTTGGGCCCTTCAGGGTCAGGTCTACCTTCCCCAGAGGCCGCATGGCTTTCCCCTCCCCCCGCCCAGCCAGCAGCTGGGCCGGGGGAGAGATCCAAACCCTTCCCGGCCAGAAATCCCAAGGGAGCCTCCCAGGGGAGAGCCCTGCTTTTAACCCCGTGTTCTCAGAGGTGGATCCAATGTCCCAATGGCCAAACCAGGTGCCAATATTAAAATATGAGCACCCATTGACCTGACCACATCATCCCAGGAAACATATTTCCTGTCAAAGCACCACAGGCGCAACTGTGGAAGTGTAACTTGAAGGTGGTGGCAGCAATTGCTTCTTTCTCTAGCAATGATGCTACATGCTGTGCATATGGTATTTGCTTCAGGGAGACTAAAATCAGGGTGAGAAAGCTTGTCACCATGCAGAGCTTTAAACATCTCTGTTTCAAATTCTAGGTGGATTTGCAAAGGTAAAAATTGTGCAACATTGTCTCACTGGTGAAAATGTTGCAATAAAAGTCATGGACAAGCTTGCTTTACCGGTAATCCAAAAGATACTTCAGAGCTAGTAATGTGCTGTTCCTGTGGAGTTCTCAGGAGCACAGGTGCAACCTGTCACTGTGGGCTAGTGGTAGATGCTGTAGAGTTGAAAGAATTTTAATGGCACCATAAATCCTGTGCCCTCATGTGGAGAGGGCAATGTTCTCTGGCTGTAAAACTGAGGCAGTTACAGCTTTAAATATTAAATAACTAAATAAACTACTGTAAGTCAAATAGAATAATAGCATTGTACATCTGCCCCTTTGGGTTTTATTGACCAATGTGTGAGGAGGGCAGGTGAGCAGTGACAGAGCTGGTGCTGGTTTGAGTTTGAGCAGTTCTGATGTGCAGGCTTCCTGTGATGTACAGGCTGTCAAACTACTTGGCAATTTCATACCTTGCTGTTGTGATCTTTTTGGATGACTTGCCTTGTGTTAAATTAGAAATCAATGCCATGAAGGACTTGAGTCACCAGCACATTTGCCAGTTGTATCATGTGATTGAGACACCCAAGAAAATATTCATGGTTTTAGAGGTAAGGAATGGTGTTTCTGCTATGGCAAAAATCTCTGGGTTTAGCTGTATCAGTAGATGGTAGCAGAGTCCAAATGAAACAATTCTTAGAAAATCATCTCAATGATGAGTATGTCCAAGGTGCTGTAGTTTAAAAATGAAGTTGACAATGTGTTCTGTCTCATTGTAAAAGCCACTTTTCACTGTTTGCAATAAACAAACTGATTTAATTTCCACCTCACACTCCAAAAAACAGCACCATAAGGATACGCAAGACCTGAGAAGTGCCATCGATTTGTTACATCTTGGGCAGTTTCTGTTGCCTGTGCTGGTAGTGTGATATGGATGTGGCAAGCATCGAGCAAGAGTTGGGCTCTTGGGCTTGTTGGATCTGTGGCACACTGGTCTGGGGCATGCCTGGGCACTGCTGAGATTAAGTAGAGGGAAGGAAAGAGAAGAGTGCCTTCTCTCTGTCCAGTGCCCTTGTTCATGTTTACATTTCATGACTGTATCCCAAATGTATTCTTTTTTTCCTGCTTTCATGCAGTACTGTCCTGGAGGAGAGCTGTTTGATTTCAGCAATTACTTATGTACACAGTCAGGGATATGCCCACAGGGATCTCAAACCAGTAAGCCTGAACAGTAGTCAAATTTGCACAAAAAATGAAGACCCAATGTCCTAGGTTGACTATATGATGCTTTTCTCCCCAATCATCATGTTCTGTTTATGCTGAATAATAAGTTTTGCACCTTTAAGACTTGTTCCAGAGAGTGAAAGGGGGAGAGAAGAAGCATGCAGTTTGTTTTCAGACACTGCACTCACTCCTCCACATTCCTGCTCTGATTCAGTCTCCTGCTGGGTGCAGATTTGCCCCTGAGCAGGCTGCACATGCCAGAAAGCTCAGTCCTTTATGGGGACAGACGGCCCAAAAACCCAAGCAGATCTTAGCCGCTGGCAAACTTAGCAAGCTTAAGGGATATCAGCTCTTTTAGTGATTATCAGCTCTTTGTGATTCCAGCTCTTAGCTTGCTTGGTGCCGCAGGCAGGCAAGACACAAGGCGAGAAGGTCGTTCTGATGTTCCGCAGAGATGTATTTATTGGGTGGTCTGCAAAGGGTTCCAGCGACAGCTCTTCTCCTGAACCGGGCAAACACAGCCCATTATACAGGGTATAGGGGGATCAGAAATATACCAATAGCAGGGGTTAAGGAGAAATTACCTATGGGCTTACAGAGAGATAAGCAGGTGTACGAAAGGCAGAAGACAGGGGCTTGCCATGACTTGGAATTTCCTATCTTTAGGCCTCTCCCCTCCACGGGGCCCTAGCAGGCCCTGTGCCTGCTACAACTCCACTTTCTGTTTTTAGAAAAAAGGCATTCCCTATAGTTCTCTTGAAACAGTGAACAAGGCATGAGAACATAGCTAATACATTAACAACTACAAGGAAAATCCACAACATTCCCTCAACCAAAGATGCAACCCATCCTATTAATCCCCATTGACTGAAAAGGTCATTGACGCAGTCTGGGGTTTTTTCTACTTTCAAGTCCTTCACAAGTTCTTTCAGTTTCTGGATGTTCGCATGGATGGATTCCGAGCATGAAAAGAGATTGAAGCAGCACATCCCTTTGAAGTCTTCACAGCCGTGTCCGTGGGCAAGCAGCAGGAAGTCAATCACTGCTCGATTTTGGAGTGAAGCATGTCTAGCATGTCTTGTGGTTTCTTCTTCCTTTAAGAGATCACTCAGGGCAGCAGATGTAGCGTTAGCTTGCTTACTGAGCCAGCACCCGAGGTAATTTATTTCACCGAGGGCTTTGGCTGCAGCTACCCATGGTAAGAATAGGGAGACAGCAATCTTTTTGGGTTTGTTCCAGTTGTATAATTTGGGATTGCAATTTTCATCAAATTCAGTGTAGGACCTTTTGTGGCGTTTTAATTCACTTTCTTTTTTCCAATTATGTAACAGGGTGATATTTGGAGTGAGGGTAGAAAGTTTTCCAAGGGTACAGGGGCCTCCCTGGATTTGGGAGGGGATCCCAGCCCATACTCTGTCACCACAGATGAGAAACGTTCCCTTGGGTAATACTTTGCAGTGGAGAGAGGACACAGAGATCACACGAGCCGTGTAATTACACCAATCGGGATAGTTATAGGCTTTGTTAATGGGTCATATGTCTTTTCTGTATGTGTTTTTTGTCTGGTCAATTGTTTTTTGGACATCTAAAGTAAAATTTGACACACTATGTGGCCTTGGAGGACCCCAACAGGTCCAATTCTTGGGGTTCCTCTAGAGCATTGGGCAGCATTTTTGTCCACTCATCCCAAGTATCTACCAGGTTGGGTCTCTTACCTGTGGTGCGAAGGAGCTCTGAGTTAAAGACGGGCCAATCATCTACTACAAAGGGAATTCCTACTAAACATGTGGAAAGTGGGTTATCAATGCTTCCCATGGACAAGCACATGTTATCCTGTTGTCATGGTTTGACACTGGCACAATGCCAGTGACCCCATGAGAATACCCTCTCCCTGGTGTCTGCTGTGAGGTGTGACCAGGAATAAGCAAAACAGGCTCCTCCTTAGGGGAAAAAAATTTTATTAACTAAACTACAAAAAAACTAAACTACAAAGAAAGAAAAAAACACACAAGGAAAATGAAGACTGAACAAATACATCTCCTCCTCCCCCTCCCCACCAAATTCCCAAAACAATACATTTCCCAAAATTATCAACACTCGGTCTGGCACTGCCCTTTAGATATTCAAATCCTCAGTTCATCCAGAGAAAAGGAGTCCTTCTGGTGGCCATGGTGACCTCTTCCTTTTCATGTTCAGTGCTCTCACCACTGAAACACGGAACAAAGAGCTGCTTCGAGGGCTGTCTTTTTAAGGATGCATCTTCTCACTCCAAAAAAGGCACAGTCTCTCTTTTGGGACCTCTGTCCCCCCCATTTCTTTTACACCCCCTGGGGCCGAGGGGTCTCAACACTGAACCCTCCTGGTTCTGAGGCCTGGCTTCCCCCTGGACGCAGTCTCTGTATCACAAGGAAACATGGCTCTGTCCATGGCTACACAAAAGAGTCCAGCATAAGCTACTCCATCATCTCTGCCCACTAAGGCTCTTCTCTCTCTTCCTTGTTCAGACCTCCATCTCACTCAGTTCCTTCTTCACCCTCTGCTCCGTCTCCTCTCCAGGAAAAGGCAATGCTCTGCAGAGTTTTCATTATCCACAAAAGGGGTTAAAACTTCTTCCAAGCGGCTGGACTCTCTCTCTCTCAGTGCACACTCCCCTTCTCCTTCTCAGCCGTGCTGCTTGCTGCCAGCACATATTTATCAAGTTTCAAGGTAACACAGTCTCAAGCACAGGCTGCACTCTCTTTCTCTCTGTCTCCAAAGTTGGGGGCGGGGGGGGGGTGTGAACGGGCTGCTTGGTGCTTCCCGGTACTTCTTTCTTCCACCCTTCCACCCCTCAGGGTCAGGCCTACCTCTCCCAAGCCATGTGGCTTTTCCCCTCCCCCGCCCAGCAGTCCACTGCTTGGCAGGAGAGGTCTGACCTGTTCCCTCGCCGGAAATCCAAAAGGAACTTCCCCCGCAAGTGCTCTGTTTTTTAACCCCTATCTGTGTTCTCAGAGGCGTGTCCAAATGTCCCCAGTGACCAAATCAAGTGCTAATATTAAAATCTGAACACCTATTGGTGACCACAGCATATCCCAGAAATCCCATTTCCTGCCAAACTAGCACACCTGTTTTCATGTCTTTGCTAAGGTTACCCAAACATTATGGCTGGGCTGTGGGCTAATCCAGGCGAAGGCATATGGTACAGGTGAAGAACATCCAGGCAGCAGTGAGGACAGCACCAACAGAGATATTTTTCATCTTTGGACAGGAATGGGGCTTCTGTTAGGGAATATAAGCAAAATTTGTTATCTTTATGGTGGGAGGGGAGGGTTTTCTTCGTTGTTTCTTTTCTCCGTTCCTTCCCCTCCTCCCTCCCCCCCCCTTTTTTTTTTCTTTTTATTTCTAAGCTAAGGAAGGGGGAGTGGGTATAAGGTTAAGGGATTTTGGAAAAAGTTAGGAAAATGGAATAATATGGTTTTTTAGGCTTCAAAATGGGTAACAACATATAATTCAGAGAACACTTTTGTGTTCAGCCTATCTTTGGCCTATGATTTGATGCAGCAGAATGCTATTCAGCTTTCTATTTTGCCTGCTGTCGGGTGGTGGGGCAGTCTGTTCTTCTGTTTGTGGGTATTCGGCGATATCTTCATCTCCAGGCTGAACTGGTTTGTTTTTGAGGAGGTCTTGTGTTTGACTCAGGCGAGTTCTTGTCCCCGTTTGTAGGAGTAGTGTTTGCAGTGCCTAGGTATGGTTTTATGTTTTTTCCTGAGTACCATCTTTGACCAGATGGTAGTAGCACGCACACATATCCTCTGCCCCAGATAATCAACTGGAAAGAACCAGAAATTTGGTGTGTTTTGGGGTACTTCACGAGCACAGGTGGTTTCTCAGTGAGCTTTGCTTGGATGGTATTTGCAAAGTGGCGAACTATTGGTGGGTCAGGCTCTGATGCTGAACAGTTTAGGAAGCTGATGACGTAGAGAGCCTTGCGAAGTCTTTCCACTGTAGATATGATTCTCATGTCTCTGTTCTGTTGGTCAAGGACTCTTTTGAGAGTTTGATGTGTCCTTTCCATGATGGATTGTCCTGTGGGGTTTGCAGGTATGCTGGTCTTGTGTGCTATTCCCCATTCATTGAAGAACTCCTTTAACTTACGGGAGGTATAGGCAGGTCCTTAATCTGTTTTGATCCCCTTTGGTACTCCTAGGGTGGCAAAGGCGAGGAGGAAGTGTTTTATTGTGTGCTGCGTAGTTTCTGCTGGATGAGCTGATGCAAATACTGCTCCTGAAAACGTGTTGACTGACACATGCACGTATTTTGACCTTTCAAAAAGTGTGAAGTGAGTCACATGTCTGCCACAGCTGGCAGTTGTTCAGACCTTGGGGATTGACTCCCATCCCCATAGATGGTATCTGATAGTTTTGACAGTTCGGGCATGTAGCAACAATAGCTCTTGCCTGATCTTTTGAGAGCCTGAACATTCTGATAAGGGGAGATACATTTTGATGAAAAAAAAGTGTGTGAAAACTCTGCCTGGGCAAAGATGTTATGAACATTAGCAGTTTCCACTGCCACGGCTAATGCGTCCACTTTCCTGTTCCCTTCTGCAATGATACCTGGGAGGTCAGTGTGTGACCTCACATGCATTACATGGTAAGATTGCTTTCTGTGGGAGATTAAGTGTATTAATTTAGAAATCAATTGGTATAACTTTGGATTGGAAACCTCTTTGAGAAGAGCATGTTCTGCTCTCATAGCTATACCAGCAACATAAGCTGAATCTGTGACCAGATTAAAGGGTTCATTTTTGAATTTCTCAAAGGCTCTGACAACAACTGCTAACTCCGCAATCTGCGGAGATCCCTTCACTATTTGTATGTCAGATTCCCAATTTTTTGTCTGAGGGTCTTTCCATGTCATTACAGACTTGTGGTAAGACCCTAAGCCATCTGTAAGGATGGTTAGAGCTTTGAGAGGTGTTTTACTTTGGACTAATTTTGGGGTCAGATGAAAGGTTACATCAGGATTAAAAAGTTTGTGTTTTGGGATCTGAACTGAAATTTGGCCTGTATAGCTATCTAGGGAGAACTGGAGATTTTCATTGGTCTGGAGCAAATTCTCCAAGTCCCCAGTGGTAATTGGTAAGTATATGCATGTGAACTCATACCCTGCAAGAGAGCGGAGGGGAGTTCTAGCCTTTTTTATTAAATGTACCATGATTTCTTGGAAGGTGGTAATTGTCTTTGTAGGTTGGTTGTTTGTAAAGATCCATTCTAGTATCAGCAAAGAGTCTTGAAGCTGAGTGTCCCATTGAAAAATCAGTCCATAGAACCGAGGTGCTTTTCCCAGAATGACAAACTGGAAAGGCAGGCTGGGCTCAAAGCGATGGGCTTTGCGTCAAGACAGGGCTTCTTGGACCTTGGTGATGGCATCTCGGGCTTCTGCTGTGAGAGTGCATGGAGAGTCCAGGTCTTCATTGCCATGGAGAAGGTTGAACAGGGGAAGAAGGTCCTCTGTTGTAATTCCTAGCAGTGGACGTACCCAGTTGATGGATCCGCACAGGCTATGTTAGTCTCTCAGGGTTTTTGGGTCACCTCGGATGGCGAGCTGCTGGGGTACGATGGTCGTTTCCCAGGTCTGGACTCCAAGGTAAGTCCATGTTTTGGTGTACTGTATTTTGTCCTCAGGGATCTCAGATCCTGCCTTTTCTATGGTTTTGATGGTCTTTTTAACTGCTTTGTCTAAGTAAGCTTTTTCTGATGCACAAACCAGGATATCATCCATATAGTCGTGGATGATAGCATCTGGAAATAAGTTCTGAACAGGAGACAGGATGTGAGCGACGTAGCACTGGCATATAGTGGGAGTGTTTTTCATGCCCTGAGGAAGATAACACAAATTATATCTATTGAGTGGGGCCTCTCTGTTAAGAGAGGGAATGGAGAAAGGAAACTGTGGAGCATCCTGGGGGCGCAGTGGAATGCTGAAGAAACAGTCCTTAATATCTATGATAGTAAGTGTCCAGTCTCTAGGCAGCACTGATGGGGAGGGCAGGCCAGGCTGGAGGGGGCCCATGTCCTCGATGACCTCATTGATTTTGCGAAGGTCATAGAGGACCCTCCACCTGTCAGTTCCAGGCTTTGGTAGTACGAAGACTGGAGAGTTCCAAGGGCTGGTGGCCTTTGGCGAGCTGTTCTTTCACAAGGGCTAGTAGTGCATGCAGCTTGACTTTAGAGAGGGGCCACTGTTCGATCCAGATCGGGTCCAGAAATGCTTCCAGGTGAGACAAGGGGTATCTGGCAGTGCACGCTCCTCAGTGGCCCCGATTAGAAATCCCGAGTGGGAATACATAGGGAAGCCCCTCATTGGGACAGAACGTCCCTGCCCCAAAGGGTGATGGGGACCCTTACCACAAATGGGCGGATGGTTGCCAACTTGCCTTCAGGCCCTTCGACGAGGATACTGTTCTTGCTTCGCATGGATACCATACTCCACCAATCCCTGAAATCATGCCTGCTACCATCTGTAGTTCCCAGTGTACTGGTCATTCTGAGAGAGCGATGATGCTCACGTCAGCACCAGTGTCCAGCATCTCCAGTAGGTGGATTTTCTTTCCTCTGCAGGTAAGACCGCACTCGATGGTAGGCTTGCTTGGTCCTACAACTTGTGCCCACATTGCTGTAGGGTTGAGAGGAATCTGTTCCCTGTGATTCTTTGGGAGTAGAAAGGCTTGTGCGATCGGAGTTCCCTTTGAAAGGAAAAATGGTAAGTCAATGCAATACACCTGGACAAGAATCTCTTGTCCTGGGTGCACTGTTTGTACTTCTGGAACAATGAAGATTTCCTTTGGGCTATGGAGAGTGTCACCTATAATTAAGATGTCAGAAGGACCACCTTTTGGCCCGTATTTGCCTGTGGGAACACGATAAACATTCTCATTATTAAAGTCAATGGACAAAGCAGTTACCAGGTGGTGGCGGGTTCCCATCTGTATTGCCCTGTGTGTTGGATCCTCTTTTTGTGGTTTGGAACCTCCTGGGATGGTGCGTGGTTGGGTCTGGATGGCCTTTGATTTGTTGTCATAGCATGGGGCTCCACCGAGCTGCGAGAGGCGTTTTCCGTACGCTGCTGGTAGCACAGCTGATTCTGGGGTCTTTGATAGGTGTTATGGGGGTTTTGGGTAGGTGACCTGTCTGGACAGTCCTTTATAAAATGTCCAAAATCTCCACAGTGAAAGCAGCGGGCCTGGTCTTTAGAAGCCATTACTGCATATGTACCAGAAACTCCTCCAGCAATACCCTTAGCAACTGCTTGGGCCACTGTATTTTCAGTGGACATGTGACGTGTACAGTTTTCCAGCATTTGCTCTATGGTAGGATCTGTATCCAAGGGTAGAGACCTCAGAATCATTTTGCATTGTTCATTTGAGTTACTCATGGCAAGCTTGCATAACAGTTCCTTTCTTGCCTCTGTGCTATCTGTTTTTCCAGAGCATCTTTAATTCTGTCCACAAATTTGATTAAGCTTTCATCTACTCCTTGTTTGATATTAGAAAAATGTATAGTGGGAATTGAGTCATCGGGCATGAGAAGTAAGGAGGTTTTTGCTGCCAGTGCCACACCCTGCAGTGCATCCTTGGTCAATTTGTCCGCTTGGTCAGACAGTTTCTGTAAATTCCCTTCCCCAGTCAGCTGTTCTACCATAAAATTTGTCTTATCAGCATTTGTAGAATATGAGTCTGATAATGTTTTTAATTGTCTTTTCCAATGCCTTTCCCATAACATATATTCTGCTGGGGAAAGGGGGCAGTGGGCAATATTTTTAATATCGTGGGGTACTAAAACATGTGCCGAGAACATAGCTTCTAGAAAATTTCTAAAAATATATGAGCTTCTGCCATGTTCTTTTGCTGTATTTCTTAATTGTATGAGGTCCTTATTTGAGTTAGGTTCCCATGTCTTTATACTAGAGGCTCCGCCTTTCTTTCCCTTTCTATAATTGACTGGGAAGGCATTGATTTTCTGTGCAATCTGCCAATCACCGGCCTTAGTTGCTTCTATCTTAATTAGTGCCCATAAATCAACATCCTCTGTATCAGAATCAGAGTCACTGGAACTGCTGTTGTCCTCAGAGGGGGAGTGAGAGCAAGTAGGCCGTGCCATATGCTTTTTACGGCGTGTTGGAGTGAGATTTTTCAGGGGCTTTGGGGGCTGTGAGGAGGCACATGACAGAGCTTGGCCAGAGGGAGGCAGCGGTGGGCCTGGAATGGCAGCATAGCATGCACAGGGTTGGGGGAGTGGGGTGGCACTGTGGGGGATCTCTGGGATTCCGTTCAGGTGACATTGAGGGTAGGTGGGCAGCTGGAAAGCGTGGGGGTGGGGGCAAGGAGGGAGTGGGGGAGAGGGGGCAGTGAGACCGGTCTGGGGTGCTGCGGATACAGGGTGGTGTGCTGGGGCGTGTCGGCACGCAGGGGGACCTCCTGTATGGCAGGTAGGCTGGAAGGGGTGGGGGTACATGCGGGGACGGTAGGGGTTGGGGCTGGCATCAGGGGACCAGTGGCGTGGGTAGGAAGGACCGGGCAGGGATGCGGGGGGCGGGAGCGGGGGTGGGGGAATCCGTGGCAGAAGCAGGCAGAGACACAACAGGGGGGGGCTGCAGCGGGTACGGGGGAAGCGGCGATGGAGGGGGGCAGGAGGGGTAGGGGGACCCGAGCCGGCAGAAAAGGACATTGTTGAGCTCACAGATAAGATACTGGACGCCGCGGAATTCGTGTTTGCCACATCCGGGGGGATGGGCGGGGGAAGAACTGATGGTGCAGACCCCCCAGACACGGGGGGTGGGGGGGGACGATGCAAGCTTTGCAGGGAGAGGGGCTGGGCCAGCGGCGGCAGAGCTAAGACCCAGAGAACCCGAGATCAGGGGGCTGCATTCCAGAGAAGTATCATTATCAGCGTGATTAGCATTTGATGGGAGATAGTCTGTGCGTGTTGCGAAATGCTTTAGGATGTGCGAGCTATCTCTGTTAGCTTTCTCTTCGGTCTTAGTTATAATGTGAAACAGAGGCATATATTGAGTTACTGAAAAATCTTGGTTAGTTTGCAAATTATATATCGCGGTCCAAACTTTCTCCCAAAAGAAGTCTTTAGTGATAATGTCTGTGTTAGTATCTGGAAACTGAGAAAGAATCCATTTTATAAAATTTTTTAGGTTAGTATTTGAGAGTTTACCTTTAGACAAAGAAAAGTTGTTAGAAGATAGATTTCTAGGATTAGTAAATATAAATCTCTCTCGTTCTGGGATCGTTTCAGTGTACTAAGATTTGATCCCATTTTTTCCCGTCCCTTCCAGCAGACAAAACAAGACAAAAACAGAAAAAAAAAAAAAAAAGCCCAAAAAAATAGAAGGACCCAAAGAAAAAAGCGTGCAATAGAGGCTGTTTTAAAACTTACTCTTCTTCAGCCGTGCCGGTCCGAGGTCTGCTGGAGGTGGTCTGCTTTGTCAGTCTCCTTGAACAATTTCATTCAGATGTCAATTTCTGAGGGTCGATCTGACACCCCTGCAGAGAAGTCCTGCTAAAACGAAGGCTCTCTTCACAAGGGCCGCAGCATTCCAAAAGGCAGTTACAATTTCAAAGAAATGCTGCTCTTGAGTTGTTTCCTTCTGTTCGGTGCGCCACGTAATTCAGTCTCCTGCTGGGTGCAGATTTGCCCCCTAGCAGGTTGCACGGGCTGGATAGCTCAGTCCTTTATGGGGACAGACTGACCAAAAACCCAAGCAGCTTAGCCACTGGCAACCTTAGCAAACTTAAGGGATATCAGCTCTTTTAGTGATTATCAGCTCTTTGTGATTCCAGCTCTTAGCTTGCAAGGTGCCGTGTAAGATCCGTGTCTCTCGGGCTGTTGTTTGAGTCTACTCTGGCTAGCTATGGACCCTGGCCCACACGGTCTTACATGGACAAAAGCAAAAGACGAGAAACACTCTTCTCCACGTGGAAATGAGTGTCCTGTTTATTAGCTTGGGAAGGGACACCTCAGACTCTGGCGACCTCCCAGGTAGGAAAGAGAGGGCGTTGCTTTCTTGCAGGGGACTTTTATACCTGAGAGAATAGGGGCGGGGGAAGAGGACCGCAGCCAATGGGATACCATTGAGGAGGGGTGAGGGGAGGGGTAACCAGGGCCCATACCACCAGGAGGTATAGAGCACAGGGGTGGATAAGGGAGAGACCATGTGATGGGAGAAGGGAAATAACAATCTACATGACATAACATACTCAGTGCAAATTTCAAATCACCCAGTGCAAAACAACAACCATATAAACTATTTAGTGCAATACAACAGTGCCGCAGACAGGCAGACACAGGACAAGAGAGGAGAAGGCCATTCTGATGTTCCGCATCAATGTCGTTATTGGATGGTCTGCGAAGGGTTCCAGCCACAGCTCTTCTCCTGAACCAGGCTAACACAGCCCATTATACAGGGTATAGGGGGATCAGAAATATTCCAATAGCAGGGGTTAAGGAGAAATGACCTATGGGCTTACAGAGAGATAAGCAGGTGTACGAAAGGTGGAAGACGGGCTTGCCATGACTTGGCATTTCCTATCTTTAGGCCTCTCCCCTCCACGGGGCCATAGCAGGCCCTGTGCCTGCTACACTGCTCCTGAACTGTGTTGTCTGCAGATGGACAGACAGCGGGACAGAGCTCTCCTTCTCTTTTAGTTAGTTTAGCTAGCTGAGGCAAAGAAGTTCCCTGGACTGGGGTTTTTTTCCTTTTCTTTGGGCCTGTTTAAACCTGCTCTGGACTGAACACCCAGAAGAGCACCAGCAGCTCGCATCTGTGGCCCACCAGGCCAGGCCTGGGCTTTTACATTTCCAGCGCCAGAGGGACTAATAAGAGGACTGAGTGATCCAAGCTACAACCCGGGGAGGGGACTTTTCTGAATTTGTCATCTCTTTTGGAGCAGCAAGGGGTTTTATTGTTAATTAAACAGGTTTTTTCCACTTTTCTCCAAGGAGGTATTTTCTCCCGGACTGGTTGGGGGGAGGGGTCGATTGAATCTACTTTCCTAGAGGAGCCCCTTTGTGGGGGTCTCTCCAAAATTTGCCCTGAACCAGGACACCCACTTTTATTTCTCTGAATGGAGCCGGTGTGATTTGTCTTCTCTGCTCTCCTGTGCTTAGAGCTCTTTAGTTAACATTTGCTGAAAGAGTGTTATTTCTACTTCTTGCTTTGTTCCTCAACTGAGCTGGATGTAGCTGTATCTGAGGAAGGAGTTTCCTCTGGAAGAGAAGCAGAATAGTGCACTCCAGTTGAGAGTGGAGCAGACACAGATTTGATTTTGACTGTTGGTTAGGCATTTTTGCGATGCCCTTTATTCCAGCATGTACCCTGGGAGAGATGTTATGGTTCCTCTCTATTGTGCAAACTGTTCTGTTCTAAAAATCAAAGGAAAATGTTACTCCCACAATGTCAACAAGTGAGGACTGGGGAGGGATGTGCCACAAGACTGATCCTGTGGCTTTTCTGTCACCACAAGAATTAAGCATGGGCTTTGGGAATGGAAGCCTTGAGGCCATTTCTCCTAGAAGGGGTTAGAAGTTTGCATGTCCAGAGACAATGATAACTGAGAAAAGCAAATTCTTAGGGTACAAGCATTTTACTAGACAGCCCATGAAATCCTTGTTTCCAAAGAGCTTCACTCCAAGGAAAGCCTTCTGTGTCCCTCTTGGAAGGATTTGGATCGTTGTTGGAGACCTGATGGATTCATAGGATTGTGAGATAACTTGGTTGGGAATTGACTTCTAGTGGCTTCTGCTTTTATCTCCTGTTTAAAACAATGTCAGACCAAACTTCTTCATCCAGTCATATCTTGGACTTGTCCCTAGGATGACGCACCATAATGTTGCTGGGAAACCTGTTAGGATCTTCACTTCCTCTTTTATGAGAAAGGCTTTTTCTTAGTACCAGTCTGAATGTCTCCTGATGCTTGTTGACTGTCATCATTCCACCATGTGCTTCTGTGGAGGGGCTGGCACTGTCTCTATGCTCCCTTTGTAGGAATGAAAAGGCTTCCATGAGGTCTCCACTGAAGCTTTGTCACCTACAGGCTGAAAACCATCTCTCCCTCAGCCTCTTCTCATGGAACAAGTGCTCCAGCACCTTGGACAGGCTGGTGTCCATCCACAAAGTTTATCTCAGTTTGGTGTCTTTCCTGTGCTAGAGGGTGGGCAGAAACTGAATGTGCTGTTCTCACTGTGGTGAACAGAGGGCAAGTGGCTTCCCCCACTTTGCCAGCTCTGCTTTTTTTCACATCTGGGATATCACTGGCTGTCTTTTCTACCAGGGCAAGCTGCTGCCTCAGTTCTTGCTTTCTGTCTAGCAGTCCCCAAGGCCTTTCTGAGCAGGTAGGAGCTTGTATTCCCTATCTGGAATATAGGATATATTCATTAGCAACAGGTCAAAATCTCCAGAGGAGAGCTTCAGGTAAATTATGGCTGGTAATAGCAAGAAGAAATAAGGTGAAAGAAAATGTGGTTTCTTGGATACCTGGTGTTATGTAAGAATTCATTATCAGTTTCTCTTTTACTAGGAAAATTTGCTGATTGACGAGGAACAATCTGAAGCTGATAGACTGTTGTATTGCACTAAGTAGTTTCTTTAGTTATGATTTTGCACTGGGTGGTTTTGTTATTTTGCACTGAATAGTATATGTATCACATATTTTGTTACGTTCCCCCCTCTCCCCCAAAGTCCTGTGGTGGTGGTCTTCCCCTGGGTTACTTCCTTCCCTTCGCCCCTCCCATCAGTTGTATCCCATTGGCTGTGGTCCCTCTCCTCTGCCCCCCTCTCCCCGGGTTTAAAATCGCCTGCCACGAGAACCCCAATCTCTTTCCCGGACCCTCTCTTTCCCTGGAGGTGTTCCACAATAAAGTTGTGGAACGTTTGTCCTGAGAAGAAGAGCGCCTCTCGTCTTTTACTTTTGTCCTTGTCAGTGAAGCTGGGGTCCAGAGCTAGCCAAATCGGACCCCCACGAGGCTTTCAATCTGACAATAGACTTTGGACTTTGTGCAAAACCAAAGGTAAAGGTGTCAGTTGCTCTCATAGCAGAGCTTAATCAGCTACAGTGCACACATAAAAATTTCAGGCGTGACTTCAGGGTGCAGTGCAGAGCCTTACCCTGAATTCGAGCTGTTGGTGTAGTTGTCCCACTGCTACTTGCTTGGTAGGGCCTTAGCAGTGAGACAGTTTTACATTTTCTGCACAGAATATCAGTTTTTCTCCTCTTACACCTTATCTATCATCCCAATATAAGGCACAGATTGCCTTGTGTGTAGAGTATCTACTCCCACAAAGGTTTGTACTGTAGAGCTTACATTGGTGTCCTTTTGCCCCCAATAATTTTCATAGGATTTGTCTATGTGTGGAGATTGTGGAGCAAATCAAATAGATTCCCCTTACCTTTACAAAGCCTCTAGATCCTCATGGTTGTACTGAGTTAACAAGTTTAAAGTTGGTTTCTACATTGCTGCTCTGTTTGTCATCTTCACATATGAGATGGGTGCTGGGAAGAAGGAATTTAATGGAAAGAAGATCTTACTGATCCAAAGTCCTCAGATTGTTTTAGCTGAGTCAAGTCAAAGCACCTTGCAGGAAATTAGGATTATTTGACCACCATCTTGGTGGTACAATGTCATCTCACTCTGATCTGCTTAGAACAAAGCCCAGGTTAAGGAATAACACTTTTTTTAATAAGGAAGCATTTTAGTGGCTCTTCATGAAGTTATTGCCTTAAATATTGATACAAATATCCAACCAGCCTCATGCCCAATAGCTCTTGGATTACTGATTTCCAAGTTCCATCTGTTTTGTTTCTGGTCACTAAGGGAAGTATTCTTATCACAGGAGGAGCTGCAGAAAAGGCTGCTGGGATAACATGTGAAGGAGCAGCTTGAGATCTGACCATTTATAGAATTCTCCTGGTCTTGGACAGTTTTTGCCTGATGAAGCCATATATTATACCAAAGCAAAATGTTGTCGCAGACATCTTTTCATTAAAAATCCTTCTTTAGGATTTTTCCTCCTGAGAAGCTGAGCAGCCTCAGAAACAAAATGTAAACAATGGTTATCTACTGCTGTGGAATGCAACAGGTGCATCTGTGATTGGCCCATCTTGGATGTTTATAATTAATGGCCAATCACAGCCGAGTTAGCTTGGACTCTCTGTCCGAGACACAAACCTTTATTATTCATTCCATTCTATTCTTAGCTTAGCTAGCCTTCTGAGATGAAACTTTTCCTTCTATTCTTTTTAGTATAGTTTTAATGTAATATATATCATAAAATAATAAATCAAGCCTTCTGAACATGGAGTCAACATTCTCATCTCTTCCCTCACCTGAAAACCCCTGTGAACACCATCACAAAATGTTAGGTGACTATATATACACAGCATTGGAAAATGAAGCTTCTGAAGCCGCTAATATGTTGTTGCTAGAAGACACCATTCGTGTTAGAGCCGCTGCTGCTTTGTCATCAGTTTTGTCTTGTTCTGGGGTGGCCTTGATTGCCATCTGAACACCTGCTGTGGAAGCCCAGCTTATGCAGCACCAGATCTGATTCAGGGTAAAGCATACATTGTCTCAGAAGTAGGTGATACAATTGTAGGTAAGGGTGTTTTTTTTCCCTGTGCACCATGTATTTAAAGGTGGTGAGATTCAGATATACTCCCTTGGTGTCTTTCTTCAATGTCACATTGCCTCAGTGGCTCTCAGAAGCTGTGTGACTGAGAGCAGTCACAGCCTGGAATAGCCCCTGACCACAGGTTCTGCACCTGGCTTCTTCATCTGACTAATCCTTCACTGTCCCCAGGTGTTGCTCTACAAAATATAACTGCCTTCTACCACATCATTCCAAGCAGCAATTTGTTCTGTTAATTATCCAAGTCTTATTGCAAATTTCTGTGCAGTCTCAGTATCTTGTGCACTTTGCCTTTGAAATCTTTTATGAAAACTCACTCTTTGTACTGTGTAGTGTAGTAAAATTTAAGAGAACAAAAACTGTGGCATTTATCCAGCTTTGAATCCATGTCTAGAACATTGGGGTCTGCTACATGCACTTGTCAATCCATTCAAAATGCTGCAGTTTCAATCTCCTCGAACTTCCTAACAGTCTGCTGTTGGATGGAGTCAGTCTTTTTTCCTTTACCTCCTTTGCACCACTGTCCCTGACCTCTAAGTCTTGCTTTCTTTTTGTTTTCCACAGTCAGTGCTTCTCAAACCTTCTTTATCTTTATGATTGAAGTGGGAGTTGCAGTATGAGGCACATAGACCTTGTCATGTCTGTGCAGAGAAGAAACAGTGGGGCTTTAAAGCTGATTGTAACTGTACTGACAGCAGTTTTTGAGTATAAAATCCCTTCATATGGAGTTTGATTTCCTTTTTGTCAGTGAAATCCTTGTAGGTTGAAAGTAATGCAGTAATTTGGCAACCTAAGTAAAAGGGTAATGGTTTTACTAGTACTCTAGTTTCAGTGAATTGAAAATTGTGGGCTTTCACTTGGACTATAAGAGTTCTGTCCAGAGCTAAGGAACCTACTTTCCACAAGTTGCCTGTGGGCTTTGCCAAAAGGAGACAACGTGATCAGTCTCTAAGCCATTTTAGACAGATGAGGTTTGTGAACTCTCACTTTAATTATTTAGGCAGATATTAGGAGTATGGGACTATTGCTGTATGCTCTGCTGTGTGGCTTTCTTCCCTTTGATGATGATAATGTCATGGCTGTCTACAGAAAGATCATGGTAGGTATTGATGATACTAGAATACAAGAGGAACAGGAATCACTCAGCATTATGGGAGATTTTTGTCGCCATTGAGTTAGGAACGGCTGAAGGAAGGCAACATTGACTCCAATGCTCGTAAGACATGAAGCAAGATTTGTTAGGAACTTCACATATTTATAAACAGGATTGTTCACCCAGAACCTGATTGGTCCTTAAGCAACACCCCTCACACCATTGGTTAATTAAGAACAACACATTTTTGTAAATATCTTTCCATAAACATCATGTACAAACATTCCACATGTTCACAAACACCAGGTGCAGAGATTAGGATAAAAATTGTTTTAATTCTTTCTCTGAGCGTTCTCACAACTTTCCTAGGACAATGCCTGGGAAAGTTATCTGTTTCTCTCTCTGTGAGCATCCACAGGTCCCCCTTATTTGTTTAAAGCAGAAGGTGGCGTTTGTAATCCTCTCTGGGGCCCCTTGCAGGAAGGAGGACAAACACAGCTCAGGAGGTCCCTTTTGCAATGTGCTGGTTATCAATCAAAACCTCAATCAGATGCTGACTTAGAATGGTCAGGGAGATTCTCCAACACATATCATTGAATTCTTCACAATCACATCCTTTTACCAACATCAAATCTTGTTGTTCCTCCTGACAAGAAATCCTTACTAATTCTAATACAGTAACAAAACATCGTTAGTCTGCTCAAAGAACTGGCAGTCTAACTTGTCAACAACCCTTTTCCAGAAACAAAGAAAACAATAGAATGCTTATTCCCTACTCGTAGAGGGACCATCTGATTGATGATCAGCATCTTGGTCATTGTTCGAAGGTTGCCTGTTGGCCACATTCTGGTTTCAGTATCACAAGTCAGGGCAAACACACGTTGCAGGTATCTGTCGGGATTCAGGACATCCCTCTGGCTGTCCTGAGCAGCCAGGACCCCTGTCAGGGGTCTCAGAGGCCCTGGCACGGAGCCCAGAGTGCCTCTGTGGGTTTGATTGTAGCCCATGGAGCAGATTACCGGCCTTATGTGAACACCAGCAAGCCACAAGAGTTTAAGTAGAGTACTGGTAGATTTATCACAGGGTGAATTATGTATTTTGGGATTTTGGTACAGGGGGGTTATGGAGACAAGATGGAGGGAACTAGGTGTGTCCAGCCTTTCTTCTTCTTCTTCTTGGCCTCCATGTTCTGTGGTGATGTTGGCGCTTACTTGTTGGTTTAGAGTGGAAGTTCACTGTCTAGCGTGGGTGATGGGTATTGGGAAGGAATTGTAAACGTTGCACACGTAGTTTTTAGTATAAAGACATGGCACCTCCCCGGAGGCAGGCAGAGTGCCTGTGGCTGCCCTGCTGAGCAGACCTCGGCAGGGCAGGAGAAAAATTTTTATAGATAAGATAAAATAAACAATGTTAAGACCGAGAAATGAAGAGCTCCGACTCCTTCTTTAAGCGCCAGGCTGGGAAAAGAGACTTTACAATCTTTCTCGAAGTCACTCCGACAAACAAATGATCTCGACAGGTATCCACCATACCCCAGTATCTGTGGAAACACATGCATACCGGCAACCCTAAGTGATAAACTTGCACAGGCCCTCCCACTTATTAGTGGTTAGGTCCCGTATCCAGACATTTGCTCGAGGCAGGTGCGTCTTCCCTGAAGACTGCAATGAGAAAAAGTTATTTAAAATTACAGGATTGTTTGAGTTTTGTGGCACTGTAAGATGTATATAGAGCTTTTTCCAATCGACTGTGTGGAGTTCCTCCAGGCATTCTCCTTTTTTGTTTTTCCAGAACACGCTTTAAAGTACCACAAGTACATTCAACAATAGCTTGACCAATTGGAGAATGCAGAATACCGAGTTTATGTGAGACTCCCCATAAGCGCAAATCCTGCCATGTCTTCTGCAAGACATAGGCGGGGCCATTGTCAGTTTTCACAGAAGAAGGTATATACATAATCACCAAAGCCATCCTCCAATGGGCAATCATGTCGCAACCCTTTTCTCCAGTATGAGCAGATGCCATCATAGCACACAAGAAGGTGTCAATAGAAACGTGCACCTACTTATGTGAGCCAAATTCAGCAATATGAGTGACATCTGTTTGCCAAAGCTGTAAGGCTTTTAGGCCTCTGGGGTACACCTCTGCTGGTAAAGGTGCAGCAAGTCCATGACAGTCAGCACAAGAACTGACAATGTCATGAGCCTCAGTTGGCGTCAAGTGAAATTGTTTCTGCAAAGTATGTGCACTTTGATAGAAAAAATGTGATGCTTGGGCTTGCGCAATCTTGTCAGGCTTAGGCACTACCCAGGCAGGGTTAGCCAACCTGTCAGCCCTGGCATTACCTTCTGTTATGAAACCTGGTAAATTGATGTGACTCCAAATGTACAGGATGTAATACATATGAACTTGTGTCTGAATTGCACACCACAAAGTTTTCAATAACTGAAACAAAACTGCATTATTGACTTCTTTCAGAAGTGAACAATTCAAATGTTTGGTTATGTCTGCAACATAGGCAGAATCAGTGACCAAGTTCAGAGGCACCTGAGAAAATTTCTGGAATGCCATGGCAACAGCCTTTAATTCAGCCAATTGGGCCGAGCCTGACTCATGGCCTTCCAGCACTTGCCACCCAGATTCATACTTCCAAGTAAGAATGGCTTTCCCTGTTTTTCCTGAGCCATCAGGGAAGACAGTGAGTCCCTGCACCAGCACCCGACTATTTTTTGGCCGCAAAGACAGATTGGTTGATTTTGCCAACTGCAATAACTTATGACTGGGCAGATGATAGGCAACCTGCCCTGAAAAGTTCTGCAGCGCACTTTGCAAAGGAGCACTGTTAACGAAGCTCCATTCAATGACTTCCCGCTCTATTGGAAGAATAATTTTTGCAGGATCAGCTGCCATTAATTGCAAACACAGTTGACAGCATTAGATTATCAAATGAGCAATCAATTCAAACAACATGGGTGCTGTCTTTTTCAGTTGATGGGGCAGGAAGACCCATTCCAAAATGTGCAAGGGATCTGACCATTTGTCACTCCATTGGCCAGTGATACCTGTAGGAAGAAAATCTGGATTGGTAATGAAAACCATGAGATCAATGGCGGGATCTACTCGATAAACCTGACCAGCAGAAATAGCTTGTGGAGACAGTTGTGTCATGGTTAGTCCCAAATAGGAACGCAAACAAGTGTTGGCAACCAGCAATTTCTGGGCATCATTCAGAGTCTAAATAGAATCTGTGAATTGCACTTTTTTTTTATTATTATTATTTATTATGTGTAATTTTTCACCCTGTTTTTTTAAGATTTTCTAAGCCTTCTCATGTTGACATTCTTGTAGTGAACTTTCTCACACACTTTCTGTAAATAACTTATTGTTTTGCATTCCTTGATGGAGGAGGAGAGAGTTGATGGACTGTTGGTTTAACCAGTGTCATTGGAGAGGTGTCACTGTCACCCTCCAATCCGCTGTCACTTTTGTAAAACTATAAATATTGGAGTCAGAAAATAAACTTCCCTTTTTCCTTTCACCTTGAGAGCGGTGGTGTGCTTGTGTTCTTTCGTGTTCTATAGCGACATGTAATTTGGTTTTTGAATAAAGATAATTTTATGGATGGGTTTGCTTACTTTCGAGGTAAAACTGATTTAAATTGGGTGGGTTTTTTCCTTAATAAATTTTAATATGTATTATCATGTCGCAGACAGCTTTTGTGAAAAATCCTTTCTTAGGATTTTTCCTGCTGGAGCTGAGCGGTTTCAGCAGCAAATGTAAACAATGGTTATCTGCTGCTGTGGAATGCAACAGGTGGATCCGTGATTGGTCCCCTGTGGATGTTTGGATCTACTGACCACTCACGGCAGGGCTGCTATCACTCTCTGCTGAGAGACAGACCTTTGTTATTATTCTTTCTATTCTATTCTTAGCATAGCCAGCTTCTGAAGAAGCTCCTCTCTTTTCTATTCCTATGTAGTATAGTTATAATGTTATATATATACCATAAGATAATAAATCAAGCCTTCTGATAATGGAATTAAGATTCCTGTCTCTTCCTTCCTCTAAAAATCCCTGTGACCACCATCACATGCCCCCACTGCCGGTGGCTGTAGAAAGGAAGGAGGGGCCGGCGGGGGGAAGGGTGCGGGCTGTGGTGGAGGTACCCCGGCCGCTGCTGGTGGTGGAGGCGGTTGCTCTACTGCCTGCATGGAGGGGAAGAAGGAACCGGCGGCAGGGTCAGAGGAGCCGGCTGGCCGTACAAGGGCTGTACCCCGGCCAGCTGCGGTGCAGGGAGGGCCGTAAACGCCGACTGTGGGGGGGCACTCTGGCTTCACTGGTAGAGCAAGGATAGCTGGCACAGCCAGGTGGGGTGGAACCAATTGCCGTCTGCGGCACTGGGGAGGCAACAGGAGGTGCGAATGGAGGGGGAAACACTGCCAGGTCCAATCGGGACGCAGCTACCAAAGTCTTCGGGGGTGGCGTCGCAGGAGAAGTATATTTTGGCTTTATATAATCATGGAGGTGTTATAAATGATCAAATTGTGAGCCAAAATTATCAAAAATTTAGCAAACATTTATTACTTCGTCTGCGAGACCGAAGTTCGGTCTTCGAAACCACCACAGACAAAAAGACAGCGTCAAGCCCCGGGTCGACACCGGGTGAACACAGATCTGACCTCCCGAGTGTCAGAGTCTCCCCTGTTCATGCTCACGGCTTCGTGCAGCGAGGTTTTATACAGTTTATTCTGCCCGAGGCAAAGATGACCGAATTTTCTTTGTGTCTCTTCACATGAATCCCTGTTGCTTTCCATGTGCAGAGGTGGACAAAAGCCTCGTCCAGGTGTGCCTTAGTTGTCAATTGGCTCTGGAGAAGCCATGTATTCAGATGTATCAGGCTGGCGCCACTGACTATCTTGATAGATGCAATCGGCAGGGCGATAATCACTTTTGGGTGGCCCCCTACAACTCGGGAAACCAGCGATCATTGCCCTGGAAGCTTCTATTCTCATGTTAAAGCATGTATGATTATCTTAATGTGTGTCTGGGAACTAGTTGAATCTGAATAGACAGCTGCTCCTGGCCAGGGTAGTCAAAAGACACGGTTTGGATTTTACAATATTTTATACCATACATTAATAGCATGAATTATCCCTACCATATACTACAGTGGGAAGGATATTTTGGTGGAACATAGTCCCTTGCCAAGGGGTAGATTCTGTGGGGAATCCCCATGTCTCTCAGGGGTTCAGGCAGAGCTGAGAAAGGGCCGGGAGCCAGCCGCCCGGCCCCCTCTACCCCCGGGGTGTCTGTGTCCACGGAGAAAGCATCTTCGCTTTCTGAGTTCCCCATCTCCATTTCACTTCCCCTTGGTGTTTGTGACAAATGCGCATTTTATAACTGGATTTTTGCAAATATTAAAATGAATATTATATGTGTTGTGTTAGAATGTAATGCTGTATTAATTCTCTTAAGTAGTGTGTTAAATATAGTTTTAGGTTATAAAAAACCATTAAAATAGAAACTATGCTATGTAGGATACTTTTTTAAAGAAAGGAGTTGCAGCGAGATAGCAGCCACAGGACACCTAAATCTTTCAGAGAAAAAGAATTTATTGCCTTCTGATCAGAAGAAACGAACTTCTTCCCACCTCGAAGGTGCTGTTAGGATTCAGAGGAAGAAGTTGACGATGACCAGACAGAATCCTGTGTTTGAATGGAATTTATGCATTATGTATGAAGTGTATGAATATGCAACAGGCTATTGTTTTTTAGGGTTAATCCTTTTTTAATGGGTGTCCTTTTTCGGGCTTGTGCTGCCCAGAAAAAGGTACCCGGGTGTCTGCAACTGTTTGATTCTATTGTCTCATATTGTCCTAATTCAAATTGTCCAAATTATTATGACTCTAATTGTATTACTATTTTTATAACCATTTTATTACTATTAAACTTTTAAATTTTTAAAAACAAGTGATTGGCATTTTTCACAGGGTCCAACATTGCAAAGCTCTTGAAAGGACTCCCCAGGTGACTGTTAACTGAGGTGCAGTCTGATCTCCATTTATGACCTCTTCCCACGGGCAGTTACCTAGTAGCTGCCAAGTCTCTGGATCAAATGCGGTGTCCACGTCTACTGAAAAGTCATGGGACCTTGCCCAAGCAAGTAAGGCATGCAGGGAATGATCTGACACAGGAACCCCCATATGCTGCATAGCGTCCTTCCATGCAGAAAGTTTGTTCCCCATGTTAAAGGAAAGCCTTCCCAGGAACCCACAGGAAGCAGTAATCTACCCCAGGATGTAGACAATTTAGCTATGCTGGGGAAAGTCATTCCACCCTAGCTCTTTGGCCATGAGCTACTACCTGTGGTCTGGAAAAGACCAGCCGTCTCAAGGAGGGTGTGGGGAAAATCACTGTTACCTCTCTTAAATGGAGGACAGAGAGCATCCAGTCCATCCTGCGAGGATCGGTGGGGCCGCAGCGGTGTCTCCCGATGTGGTAGACCCAAAGCATTCAGTTCGTTCTGTAGTTTCTGGAGGGGTCACCAGATCTCAATGTTGAGTTAGGAACGGCTGAAGAAAGGTGATATTGACTCCATGCTCAGAAGGCATAAAGCGAGATTTATTAGGGCCTTCACATATTTATAGGCAGGATCGTTCACCCAGAACCTAATTGGTTCTTAAATAACACCCCTCACACCATTGGTTAATTAGAAACAACACCTTCTAGTAAAATATTTTTCCATAAACATCACATGCAAACATTCCACATGTTCACAAACACCAGGTGCAGAGATTAGGATAAGAATTGTTTTAATTCTTTCTCTGAGCTTTCGCACAACTTCCCCAGGATGATGGCTGGGAAAGTTATCTGTGTCTGTGTCTGACTAAACTGTCGCATCCACAAGCCATTGTTTTTTTATTTACCTGGCATTTTGGGTTTTTTTGTTCTGGTGTGAGTGTGGGTGCGTGGGGGGGTGTCCTAGGTTACAATATTAAGATATATTCTATTCCCATCCTCAAGAGCTGCTGAAACCAGGAGGGGCATTGTTTCTTCCTTATCTCCTGTTTATGGGCCCATCAATGCCTTTCCTCATGACTCAGAGACAACTCCCTCCAGGAGTCATTTCTGTTTAATGGACCCACCACATGACTCACAGAATGATAACAGCCCATTGTGAGATGCTCCGCCCGGGATGGGCGGGGGGGGGGGGGGGGGGGGGGGGGGGAGCTAAGCATCCCCACCTGGATATAATCTAGGATTTGGGACAGAACAGTCAGTCTTTCCATTGGATTCCCAGAGGAATGGCTGTCTTTTCCACTGGATCTTCAGAGGAAGACTACACCGTTTCTACAGGATCACTGCTCCAACAGAACCACATCTGCCAGTCCAGGAGGACTGCAGCCACCAATCCAACTGGACGGCTACCAACACCCTGACCAACAGGGTGTCTGGTTGTATTCTGACTTTGTCAGTGGTTTTTCTTTTGTATTATTGCATGTATTTTGGTTTTCTTTTCCTTTTTCCTAATAAATTGCATTTCTGACTTGGAGTCTCTCACTGGTTTTGCTTTCAAACCAGAACAGGGAGCAAGGTCTGACAGTTCAATATCTATCATTTATTCACCATTTTTTCCTGTGCTGTGTTAGCACTCTGTCAATAAACAGTTCCGGGTTTTCTGCTTTCATCCACTAGTGTTAATCTCTTATGGGCAGAAAGGGATTTTTTGGAACCTGATGCCTGAAAGATAGGCTGGAAATAAAAGCTCAAAGACCAGTGTCTATAGAGCAGGTATTTGTTTATTGCAGCACTGGAGGTGAGGGGCATTTATCCTCCTAACTCACCCACCTTTGTCAAGTGCTCTGGTATATTTATAGAGTAAGTATTGTTTAGTGTTTCTATGTCACTATAACATCATCACATATGCGCCAGGACTAATTTACATAGTATGATTATTAGACAGTTCTTTTGCACTGCACTTGCGCCTCCCCAGTTTGGGGGTCGTCGGGGGGTCTTTGATGAAGGCTTCCAAAGTCTTCTTTGTGGGAACCCAGGAAATTCCTCTGGCTGCCCTGGAGGACGCAAGACCCTGTCAGGGGGCTCGGAGACCTTGGCACAGAGCCCAAGACCCCTGTGCCTTTGATTTAGCCCTTAGAAAAAACAATTATCAACCTTATATGAAGAATTACAAGCCACGAAAGTTTAAGTAGAATGATAGTGAATTTATCACGGGGTGAAAAATAGATTTTTGAGGTTTTTAGAATGGGAGTTCAGGAGGCAAGATGGAGGAATCTGGGCGTGTCCAGTCTTCCTCCTTCTTCTTGGCCTTCATCTTCTGCTGTGATGTTGGCACTTTCAGATTGGTTTAGAGTAGAAGCTCACTGTCTAACATAGATGATAGTTATTGGAAAGTAATTGTAAATATTGTACAAGTAGTTTTTAGTATAAAAAGATAATACCGCCCCAGGGGCAGGCAGAGTGCCTCTGACTGTCTTGCTGAGCGGACCTCAGCAGGTCAGGAGAAAGAATTTTATAGATAAGATACAATAAACAACCTTGAGACCGAGCTTTCTAACATATCTCGGGGTCACTCTGACCACCTAGAGACCCTGAGACACTTCTTGGCATCTGAACTTTTCAACTTTGTGTTTGAAGCATGTGCAGTTATGGTGTTCCTTGGTCTGTCTCGTCTTAACTGGCCTAAATTCTTTATTTTGTGGCTAATTTGATGCCTTAAGTTTTAGCTTTCATATTTTTTTAGATTCTGTACTGCATTGGTGTGTAGTTCTGAGCTTCATATTAAGAAAGTTCTCTTCACAGGGTAGGTAGACAAAACAGTCCTTTTCCAACTTGAGAACCAAGGACTGTCGGAACTCAGTACATCCCTCCGGGTGTCCAGAGTTGCCGAGGATCCCGCCGGGGGGCTTGGAGACCTTGGCATCATGCCCAGAACACCTGGGGATTTGATTTTGACCGTTGGAGCAAGTTGCCAACTTTGTATTAGGACATGAAAGTCACACAGGTTTGAATAGTGTAATAACAAAATGACCACAGGGTGAAAATGTAGATTTTAGGATTTTTGGTATGGGGGTTATGGGGACAAGATGGAGGAATCTGGAATTTCTTCTTCTTCTTGTTCTCCTTTTTCTGCAGTGATGTTGGCACTTTGGGATTGATTTAGAGTAGAAGTGCACTGTCTAACATAGGTGATAGGTATTGGGAATTAAGTTTAAATATGATATATGTAGTTTGTAGTATAAAAGGACAACACCACCTCGGGAGCGGTCACAGTGCTCATGGCTGCCCTGCAGAGTGGACCTCCACTGGGCAGAAAGAAAATTTTATAGATAAGAATTAATAAACAACCTCAAGACCGAAAAGTGAAGAGTCCAGACTCGTTCTTTAGTTGCGCGGGCCGAAGCAGAGACATCCTACGCATCTTGGGGCAGCAGTTATCAACAGCTACCCGAGAAAGGACAACCATTACAAGTTTCAGGTCTAAAAAGCATTAAAAATGGCGAACTGAAGAGAGCAAACAAGGAGGATGGGACTTCATAATCTGAAGCTGTAATTGGGCAATTAACCCCAGTATGCAAATGGACCAAAACTTATAAAAGTGTGAAACCTCGTGACCGGTCATCCATCTTGTGACCATCTTGGGTCCATTTTGGATGTATCCCTGGCCAGGCTGTTGTACTGCCCAAGGTGCATCCTTTTAATAGATACCTATTTTATTCTTTAGCTTATTCTAGTCTCTTTTCTAGGTCAGCCTCTCCAGGCATCAAATTGGCTTTACATTTGCCAGTTTCTCATTAGTACTATACTTATCTACCTCTGAAATTATCCACCTGGTGAGTTTTTTTTTTCTTTTTTCTATCTATTCAGCATTAAGCAACTAGTTCACCATATACTAGCCATTACATTGTATAAAAAGTTATTTATATCAGGTTATATAGGTATAAAAAAGTTATGATTCAGGTTATATAGGTATAAAATGCTATGATTTGGGTTATATTGATATCAGTTTATATAGATATATTAAGTTATATTGATATTTTATAACTCAACCTATATAAGCACTTTGTAACTTTGACCTAAGTTATATAGGCATAAACCCCCTTTTTTTAGAGGAAACACTCATTCCAGAGCATTTTATCCTAAACTTGTCTCTAAACTGAGACAGGATTGATGTTGCTATAGTTGAAATCTGTGTTCTCTGATTATGGACTTAATCTCAGGATATTCCTGTGCAATACTCTACAGTGCAACCCATAAGTGTGGTCTGGGCAACAAAAATAGATTTTTAGTAATTCCATTTGTTTGGGATTTTTTGATTGCTTTTAAGTATATTTAAATACTTTGTTGTTTTGGGGGTTTTTTTTGGGGGGAGGGGTTGTTTTTGTCAACTGTAAATTCAGGCAGCTGAAAACTACTTCACCCTTCAAGACCACAAGGTGTTTTAGCATAGATCAAAGCTTTCAGTGAGTCTTAGAGCAATTCATGCCTGTGTCCTGACAAAAAGACTTACTGAAGTCTTAATATAGTTTGAATTATATATATTTGTTATTAAGGACAAGACAGTGTTTTCCCCCAAGTTTGCATTAGCTCTGCATAGCAGCTGTCAAAAGAGAAATCCCCTTTGGTCTGTCTTATGATTCAGGAAAACAGTAGCTGTTAACTCTGTAGCATCATGCAGGGATGAAGGCTCCATTCTATGTATTCACTACCATAAGTAAATTTTTATTGTGTAGTATATTTCTTTCTATCAGACCACAGTAAATGGAGAAGAGGCAAATTACCAAAAACTCCTCTAAGATATAATTGCATTTTATCCATGTCCAATGTCAATACTTTAAAAGTCGTTGGAAAAAACATGTAGAGAAATGCACTTGAATTTGCAGGCATGCTGAGAGATTGTCTTGGAAAACTGAATTGCTCATTTATTTTATATTTTAATTATTCTAATGCTGCTTCACTGCATGTAGAACCAATTTATGAGTGAATATAAGTAGTCACAGCAATATGCACAGACCAATAAAAAAGGAACAAGTGTTAGAGATCTGTGTCATGTATCTGAAATGTTTTTGTTTTAGAGGACAGAAATCAAGATAAGCTTGTCTGAGTCCTATTCAAGTAATTCCAACCCATCAAAGAAATGGGCTAGAAGAATTCAAGTGTTGTATTAGTTTTTTAAATCTCCATTCTTGCTGATTCAGTAACAGTGTAGATATGATCTTTAAAACAGGTTCTATTGCAAAGCCTGTCTCTTAAGATCCGCCCCCCCTGCCCAGTTGATGCAATTTTAGCTCACGTGTGCTACCTAACAGGAAATGTCATTTACAAGACTTAGTAAAAAGTTGATGAAATCTGCCTCTGTCCTTCCTGTCCTCTTTGATACCCCTAAGAATCACATTCTGCATGTGGCTCTGGGCTTGCATGGATGAACAGTAGGGAAACAACTGTTTCTCATGTAGGATGTCTCAGTCTTCAGAGGCTTTTTAGAAAGTAAGATTTCTCTAGAAAGCTGCTGCCTTCTATTTCATTGGGGTTTTTTCTTTTAGTTGTGATGGAAAACATTCTTAAATGTTCAGAAAGATGTGTGGTGTTTCTTTTAAGGTCTGTTGTAAAACTTGTCAGGATAGTCCTCTGGGGAGCTTGGTCCTATACAACAAATTTGTACAGAATAGTTCTAGAAGTAAATACTAATTTCTGAAATCAGAGGCCTTTTGAAAAGTGTAACTCAGATGTGTTTACAAAATCAAACCCTTTCGAAAGTTTAAAAGAACTTTCACAGAAGTAAATTCTCATTTGTAGTTCATTTAACAGCTTAATTTATTAAACACAGTATGTAAAATCTACATTGTTGTTTCACTTTAAATGTTTACACACAGGAGTATTTTTAACCACAAAGCAACAGGAGCTTCCCATACCCTGCCTTTCTATAGGACGCACAAATATTAAATGCTACAAGAATTCCTGGCTCATTAAACTCTCTTTTCATTGCCTTCCCTTTATTTCCCTCCAAGCCTGGCACAAACTAACAGGCTTGAATTACAAAAGTAATTTTTAAACAGTTCCAAGGGAAAGTCTGTTGATATGAACTCCTGGAAATGGAGAGAACTCCTAGACAGGTCTACAGTTCTTCATTTGGCAAGTTCTTACACAAAAGGTTCTTATTTTTTGGATACTGACTTGCAAAAATAATTTGAGTGCCATCACCTAAATAGTGCTGATACCTATGGTGCCATTTGTGAGAATTCAGGTACTTATTGGATTTCTATTAGTACTAGGTAGAAGTATTGTGAAAATACTCAAATGATGAAATTTCACCTCACTTTTCAGCTGCTGGCAATGTACAAAGAGAAAAATAGGCATTAACTACTTTTTTTTTTAAAGAATCAGAGCTACTTAAACTATTTGCAAACTACAGTTAATGTACATGTAAGCTCATCATGCATCAAAAGCCAAATTTTAGCAATATGTGAAAGGTCAACATGTATTTCTTTAACTGGATCCCTGAATTTTGACATTAAGCCTATCCATATGCAGAGGTCAGATGGTACCTTTATTCTGACAGCATTATCACACTATACCACACACTGTATATCTATCTGTATTACTCTGAGATCTAACTCTACTCAGTACTTAAACATTACCCTTTGTTATACATCAACCAGTGTATTTTTTTGTTTGATTTTGCCTTTTTTTTGTGTTTTCTTTTTAAATTACATGTTATAATGATACAACTATTCTTTATGGTATTCAAATAAACCTAAATTTCAGATTTTTTACAACCAGGATGGAATGTCCAGCTGTATGTTCACTCTAACAGCTCTTGCAGTTCCTGTTTGAAGGATATGGCACATACTGTAAAATGCACTAGCCACCAAAAAAACTCTCAAAACACATTAAAAATATATACACACTAAAAGCAATTTATATTGACAAATATGAATGTTGTTTATTAAGGCTGTGCTTCAGAAAGAGGCTATTCAGGGTTAAGTAGCCTTCATCAAGGCACAGAATGGGAAGAAGTAAGCACAGCTGTCTGTAGAAGATATGTAAAACCACTAGTAAAGTACACATGGAGCAAAGACAATTTCAAACTGCAAAACTGGTCTTTATAACAAAACTGAACATAGTTAAATTGAAATACTGTGACTTTTCAATTGTCACAGTTCTACTTCATTACTAAAAATATGGCAAATATTTCCAAACATAAATTTACAATTTGAATAAATGAAATACTTTAAACAAATTGCTTCACAGATCTGAACCCTGCATGGTTGTACTGTTTGGTCTAGAAGCATTTTGTAGACATCATAGGAGCATTTCACATAAAACTGAAAATATAATTCAGATGAGTAATAAACAGGACATTTCTAACATTTTTACACTTTCAAGTAGTTGAGTTCTTCCAACCACTGGGTTTTGTAACAAATGTGTCTTACAGCAGTACAGGTTCATAGATTCCTTTAGCAGCAGAGGCCTCCTTTCAAAGGGCACGTGGTCTTTTTGAGTTGATCTGTTTACTGGCCTGTTCTTCCTCTTGCAGAGCTGCCCGGAAAGATTTCACTTTATCTTTAATGAAAAAGAGAGAATGAGTACTAATATGCCTGTGCTCAACACAGATCCTGAAACTAAGGCCTGATGCCCCACATACTGGCCCTAATGCAAAACAAAGAACACTCGTCCACAAAAATAGCTGAAGATACAAACTACAAGAGGATTGAGATAAGCTTAAATTTAATACTTACCATACAAACAAATTGCTTAACAACTTAGTCCCTTCTTAGATGCTACCCCTGTGTCCTGGTTTTAGGGCAATTTTGGGAGAAAAAACCTCTAAAGGGGTTTCCTCTAGAAAAGCAAATTCAAGCGGTCCCTCTCCCAACTGGTTTGGGAAAAAGATTTCCTTGGAGAAAAGTGGAAAAAACTGTTTATTTAACAGGCAAAGCATTCACCAGCACAAAAAAACCTTGAACAATATTAAACAATAAAACCTCTTGCCGCTCCGAAAGAGATGACAAACTCAGAAAGTTCCCTTCGTGGGCTGTAGCTTGGCTCACTCAGTCTCTTATCAGTCCCTCTGGCACTGGAAATGCCACAGGCCAGGTCAGGCCCTGGTGGGCCACAGGTGTGAGCTGCCAGTGCTCTTCTGGATGTTCAATTCAGAGCAGGTTTAAACAGGTCCAAAGAAAAATAAAAACCCCAGTCCAGGGAACTTCTCTGCCTCAGCTAGCTAAAAACTAACTAAAAGCAAAAGAGAGCTCTGTCCTGCCGTCTGTTCGTCCACAGACAACACAGGAGCAGGAACGTGGAGGAGTGAGTGCAGTTTTTCTTCTTCTCCCCCCTTCACTCTCAAAACCAATCTTAAAGGTGCAAAACTTATTTCTGGGCTAAACAGACAAATGGAGAGATGAGCATCATAAAGTCACCCCAGGACACCCTGTCTCTTCTAAGGAAGAAATTCTTCCCTGTGAGGGTGGTGAGGCCCAGACACAGGTTGACCAGAGAACCTGTGGCTGCCCCATCCCTGAAAGTGTTCAAGGCCAGGTTGGACAGGGCTTGGAGCAACCTGGTCTAGTTGAAGATGTCCCTGCCCATGGCAGGGAGGGGAATGAGAGGATCTTTAAGGTCCCTTCCAACCTAAACCCTTCTGTGATTCTATGATAACAACTTTTCGATGAATGTGAAAAGCATTTGTGATTAAATTTTGGAAGTAAACAGAAATGCATCAATCATTTTTTTCATCATAGCTAGCACGAGAGCAGGAGAAACCTTAGAAAATAAGTATGTCGTCCTTTCCTATTTATATTCCTCCTCCACTCCTGTTCCACAGTAATATGCCCAAGAATGGGAAGAAGGAAACAAAACTGACAGCATAAAAAAGTCAGTCCCAAAGTGACAGGACTAAAAGCTGAAATATTCAGTGACCATTATGTTCCATGAGCATAACAGAAAAGTTACTGGGAGAAAGAAGCTTTAACAGATCTTCCCTCCTGTAAAGCTATATATGTTATATCATGCTATTTGTAAAGATGCAAGGATCTTTTAGATATCCTTTATCTCCAGTATCTTGTTTCAAAAGCAGTATCTAATAAGTTATGGAAGAACAGGGAGTCACCTAAACTCTTTTTTTACTGCTGTTGTCTCCAATTGTCTTTCCCTGAAGAGGAAGCCATCATCCATAAGAAACAAAGAATAATACATCAAATTCTTTGCTAAAGTATACTGGTACGAATACACGCATAAAAGCAACCAGGCCACATCCGATTTGCTTGATGTATTCTAACTTACACCAGATAGACTGAGTAAAATGTAAGATTTTATCTTATAAAGAGTGTTCTAACACAGATTTAAAAAATCCAAACTAAACCAGTATAGCATGTCTGCTGGAATGCAGATACATAGAGAAACTAAAATGAAAAATTAATCTCCATGAGGTGCCAAGCTGACATGCTAAATTTAAAAGACAAATCAAAGAGTCAATTTTGGTAACTAAACATTATCTGCAGTTGGTTTTTCAACAAAGAGAGGCTGACGAAATTTTGACAGAAAGGCTGCTAAGGAAAAAAGTAGGCTAAAAACCATGCTACTCAGAACTCAACATTACTCTTAAGCACAGACTGAAAATCAGCAGCAGGTTTTCTTTTTTTTTTTTTCCTTTATTCTTTTGGAACAAAGGAAAAGAAAAAAACAACTCAAAGTTGCAGGATCAAGTTTATACTTCCTGAAGGTAAAGCAGACTCTTCCATTAAACTAGGATGGATTGAATACAGATGTGAACTTGTTCTTAAATAAATGTTCCTTTCTCAGAACATTACAGGACAGCATGAGGTGAAAAAAGACCCCAAAACATAACCACACTCTTTTTATCTCCTTATTATTACTGCAAGTGTCCATGGCATATGAAAATGCACACAAAATTGATTAAAAGCAATCTACCTCTAAGTTCAGTCAGAATATCAATTTTTTGCTCTAGAATTGCTTCAAGTTGGGTCGCATAAGAATCCACATCATAGTCTACTTCTTCTGTCATCTCAAGAAGAGTTTTTTCATGTTCCAGCCATCTAATAGATTCCTAGGTAAAAGTTAAAAAAACCTCAACTAAATACATTAACAAAGTTTCAATGCAAGTTTCAAGACAATTCATGAGCTGAATTATTCCTTTTCTCAAGATGATCACACTTTTACTGTCTAGTCACCTCACTATAATGTTTCAATCCTAAAATGAATCCTTATTCCTAATTTAGCAAAATTGTATGTTTTCTACATAGTTTCTTAACTCCAATGGTCATAACAGAAACAGACAAATCCCAGCTACCCCAGTTCTCCTCAAATTCAGAAAATTAGGTGGTTGCAAAACTAAGAAATTAAGAACTTTATTTCATGGATATGTGCCCTTGGGTAGGTATCAAACTTTGAAGCCAGATTTCATTTTTAAGTATGGGCTGGTTGCCACTGACAATAATCATAATCATTGTTGTTTCATTGCAGTCAAGGAGACAAAATAATTCTGTCCATACTCAAAACCAGTTTTGCCAGAAACTGTATAAAAGAAGAGCTAACTCTCTGGACAGATAAGAGTACTGTAAAAGATGGTTAAAGAAGATCTATGCAAAGCTATGATTAGACGAACTGATGTCCTTGGAAATGCTTTGATTAAAAATAAAGTAAGCAGATGACAGTTCTATGCTTGCTGAGCCTGAAATACTGAAATTGTCTCCCTCTGTGCTCAGTAGTTCAAGTACTATTGAAAGCATAGTCCAAACACCATATAAGATTTGTTGGCTTTCAGGACAGATGGAGCTCTCACACTGGGATAGGATTTATGGCATCTAACATAAACTTAGATATCCAAGAAACAAAGGAAGATCAAGACATCCAGAGTACAGTTAATTCAGTTAATCTACTTTAGAGATTTTTTTGTTAGGATGGGATATTTTGTACCCCAAAATTAACAGCTTCCAGGTAAAAGCAGACAGAAGACAACTTCTGCATGTTACAGCTTGTATATTTTATATTTGTGCAACCCATCTTCACCCATGGCATAAACTAACAAGTAATGCTGCAAATGAAAGTCACTGAGACTCAGACACATTTCCTTCTAATGACTGCTGTGAGGAGCAGTAATCTCCAGCATAAGGCCAGATGGACACACAGAGGCAGTAACATCTTAACCTAATGCAGTTTGTCTCTCCAGAAGTTGCAAGTATTAGGACACAGCTATGGCATATGGCATGACTTTCATACTTCTGCATGCTTTACTTCAGGGCTAATGTTTCAAAATAACTAAATATCTACATCTATTGTAAAATGTGTTATTTAGCATCATTACTGTATTACATGAACACATATCAATATTCCACTGAGTTACATACCTAAATTGAGATGTGTTGTATTGATTTGACATGGCCTGGTTTTTGGTAGCAGGGGGGCCACAAAGATGTCTCCTGTGAGGAGCTGCTGGAAGCTTCCACCATGTCCAGCAGAGCCAATGTCTGATGGCTCTGAAGATGGACATGCTGCTGGCCAAAACTGGGCCAATGAGAGGGATTGTTAATGCCTCTGCGATGACATATTTAAGAAGAAAATCAAAACAAAGTCATGGGGTTTTGCTTCTAGTGAGAGAAGAGGAGGAGGTGAGAATATGTGAAGGAAAACAAAATGGTGACACCAAGGTCAGTGAAGAAGGAGGGGGAAGAGGCACTCCAGGTGCTGGAGTCGAGATTCCTCTGCAGGCCATGGTGAAGACCATGGTGAAGCAGGTTGTGCCCCTGCAGCCCATGGGGATCCACGGGGCATGCAGAGATCCACTCACAGCCCTGGGCAGGAGGTGCCCATGCCAGAGAGGGTGGATGCCTGGAGAAGGCTGTGATCCAGTTGAAAACCCAGTGGAGAGAGGGGGCCCCTGCTTCCAGGCTGGAGCAGCCTGTCCTTGAAGGACTGCACTCCATGGAAAGAGAGACCCACGTCGCAGCAGTTTTAGGAGGACTGTCTGCCTGTGGAGAGGAGTTCGCCTTGCAGCAGGTGCAGTATGGCTGCTGTTCATGAGAGTGGACCCACACCACTGTCTCCTGTGGGAGGGACCCCACAATCTCACAGGAGAAGGACTCCTCTCCCAGAGCAGCCAAAGAAAATCTTGGTGATGAACTGAACAAAATCCCAATGCCCTGTCTCCCTGTGTTGTTGGTGGGAAGGAAGGAGGGGACGGAGGGAAATGGCGTTTTAAGGGCTAATTTTACTTCTCATATTCCTCCTCTGATTCTGTTAGCAATAAAATTCACTTTGCAACTTAAGTTGAGCCTGGTTTGCCCTTGAAATATTTCTCCCAGTCCTTATCTCACTCATTAACTGTTTGTTAATTTTTTTCCCCTCCTCTGCCCAGCTGTGGCAGGGGAGGGTGAGCAAGCGACTCTCGTGGGTGCCTAGCATTGGGCCAGTCTCAAACCATGACGTGTGTATTCCCTCTAGGTTTAATGTTTTGCTATTTTCTTGTAGCAGAAGCTCCAAATGGACAGCCTGACTAAAGATTCTAAGGTTATGAACCAAAACAATTCACATTTCCTTCTGAAAACTAGTAACTCATACATATTAGAATTTATTTTGCAACTATAAAAGGTTCTGTGGTGCTGATCAGCATTACGCTATGTGGTCAGTAGTCCTTTCAATGACCCTGACTAGTAGCAAATGAAAACTTTATGTATCTGCAAAAAAGAAGAAAGCAGGCACTTAGAAATATATTTGTTCCTTCTGGATCTCAGTATCTCAGAGAAACATGTCACAGAAGGATATTTAAAGAAAATACTATGAGGGATTATTGCTGTATTTTAGAGGGAGATGACCACACAGAAATGGTGCTGATAGGGACATTACTATATAGACACATTGGTATTAATTGCCAGTTTTGGCATTGGAATACTGGAATAGACTAGACAGTGAAATTGAAAATTTTGAGACCAATATGAGTAAGCAGCCTACAACTAGAAAGAAACAGTTACTAATACTGGAAAAGGACTAACGCAAAAAATATAGTAAATAGTTGAAATAATAAAAAAGAAAATAGCAACTTTTCTTACAATAAAGACAGTCTGTTTAGGAAATCTCTGAAAGCAGCAGAATGACCAGATGATATCCTACATCTTCAAGAGTATGCACTTTTATTGGCAAAACCTGAATTCTAGTATTAGGATAAAACAAGATAGGGTCCATCTTTTACCTGGAAGACAGCCCTGTGGTCTTCTACTACTTGCTCTTCCATTTCCACCATTTGTGACACAGCTTCATGGAAAGTAAACAACTGTGGAGAAACTTCTTCTTCCTAAAAGCAATAGTTAAGCCTGTTAGACTCAAAAGAACTGTGGCCACACAAAATATATTGAATATAATCACAGATCATGAAAAGAAATATGCAGAAAGCAGAACCTGTCAAAAAAAACCATAATACTTTCTAACAAGAAAATATCCAGAAATGAGTGGACAGAGCAATAAATTTAAACTGTTCAAAGAGTTAAATTTAATTCATATTCATAAAAAATTTCCAGCCACTAATCCTAACGGATACTGGAAAATAGAATATTCCCCATAAAAAAAACCCCAAGTTAAAATAGTGGGAGGAGGAATTAATAAGGGAAGAATGTTAATTTCTAGTAGGTTTTAATAAGAAAACTTGCTTTCTGTCAGGACTTTTTGTTGTGTCAATTTTCAAAAAAGAGAACAGCAATTACATTCAATGCATTTCAAGAAAACAAAATTAAATTAACCCTTTGCAAAAAAAGTGCAATAAACATAAAGTAAAAAAATCAAAAAAATATGTTGTGATGAATACATTAGAAAAATGCACAACTCAGATTTACAAACTGGGACAAACAAGAGTTCTTTAAACATAAATAGTTAATCACAATAAAAGGGGAAAGCACTAGGTAGGCTGCAATTAATGTTTTAGCAAAACAGTATGGTTCCTTCTACTATGCTTTTAAAATCTTTTAAAAAACACATTGAAAAGCATAATTGAATTCCACGTGAACAAGGAAAAAGTATGATATAAAAGGATATCTGGCTGTAAGGACTGCCGGTGGGAAGCTCTAGGAATCACTAGCATGTTCTTATAAAATAAAGTCCAGGAAGAAGAGACAGCTATTAAAATGAGATATACAGCAAACACCATATAGAGGTGCTTGAAAAGGCAGAGAGTCTGGACAAAAATAATTTAGGTTAGTAAGGATTTTTCTTTTGTACCTTTCATCAGCATTTTCACAAACCAACTTGAACATTTAAGGAACCAGGACTAGAGCTGATAATCAGTAGTGAGGGAAAAAAAATGCCCTTTATAAGGTGCCTCTCAATCCCAGCTCTCCATTCATGCAGCCCAAGGAGACATCCTGGGAACATGATGTGGCTTTCTCTCAAACATTGCTCTGGGGCTTCACTCCATGAAAATCAGGATGTTGGGAAGAGGAATGATGGGTAGCCAGATTTCTAAACACAGAGAAAGACAAACTCGCTTGAAACAGGGTTCCATGCAGGAAAAATAATGGTCAAACCACAGGAGTGTTAAATAAAATGGATGCATTTCCCAGGCTACTTCTAACTATGTAATACAAGATAAAACTATACTGGAAAAATGCACACTAAAAATGTGAGAGCCTAGAACAGACCCTGCCTAGATATTACAAGCCATAATCAGCAAGGAAGATAAGGAAAAGTAAAACATTCTCCTCTCACCATTCAGGAAACTATTTTTTTGTGGTATATGGGAATGAACATAATAGCATAAAGTGAAAAGGCATGCTGTATCTACTAAATGATATTGCTAACAGACTATAAATGCACATTACTCTGGATTTGTTTTGCCACTGTATTTATCACCGCTTTCCGTGCAATGCTGTAAACCACTCACATTTTGTTCGCAAAGCAGTTTGAGATCATCTCTCTGAGGAGAACTCCCCACACCCCACTGTGTCTCTAAGTCATCAATCTGATTGGGAGCATGGTGTATAATAGGTGAGATATCTCCTGCAACACTAGGATCAACCATCAACTCCTTCACCCTACATTCAGAAAATATTTAAATTGTAAATTAGTAACTTCCTGTTCAAAAGAGTCACAACCAAAAATAAAGCTCATTTATGCACAATTTATTTCATTTAATAAGGATGCTGATTTTAGCTTCACAAATTTAATGTACTTTCAGTGACAAAAAGATGTTAGTTCAACTCCTAAAAAGCACAGACTTTCAAGTATTTTCAGGTGGATTGCAGTCCATCTTCTCACAAGAGGCATGTTTTGATTGAAATCTTAGTACTTATTAACTGTTAAGAGGGCAAAAATGTCCAGACCCTCAATATTAACTCCTCAATAAGGAATAATATTTGAAAGAAAAGTTCATTCAGCATCTTAAACTTGACCATTATTTTTTATCTGTGCACACAATTGTGCTTTAAAAATATTAGTCAATCAGTACCCTACTAGATGTTATAAGCAAATCCACCAAGAATTTTGAAGAAAATAATAACTTGCAGCAAACTATCTCTGAGAATGAATAGATCCTTTTATTAAAATAATTTAAAAGGTGAAAATATATTATTAAAATGTAAGGTTCTTGCAGCATGAAAATAGTTTCAAAATGATAATGATTCTATCAAAAAAGGCCCATTTAAAAGAACACTTATGAAATAGACATCAAATTCTGCAAGTATAGATAGTTTTAGAACAAATTCTTAATTTTTAAGGGGAATTTCTTTTTGAAGTAGCACATATTTAGTACAGTGGAAACTATATTTCATTCATCTTTTGAATTATTAATTTTTTAAAAAATATATATGTATTAAAATGGTTTTCTTTTTAAGTTATTTATATTCAAATTACCCTAAACACAGACTGATCAGATTTGGTCCGCTAAATGCATGAAGGAGACATAATTTCTTTTTTTTTTTTTTTTTTAATGTATGAAGGAAACTAGCAAGCCTGGATACAGAATGTGGTCTTGTGAACAAAATAATGGAAAGATGATTTCAGATCATGCAGAACCATCACCTGACAAACAAAATAAAAACAAAGTATGTGTGACTCAAGGCAAGGGGGCTAATGAAAGGTTTGTCTGTAAAATTGCATTGCCAAAAAGAAAATTATAAAATAAACATTCTGTATATAGAATGAAGTAGACCTGGTGATTGAAGGAGAAAAGTCATCATACTCATAGGAAGAAGAGAGATCAGAGCGACTGCCACTACCCTGTGAGAAGGGAATATCTGAAGGACTAATTCCAAATTCCTTTACTCTGCAGCAGCAAAATACAGCAGCAAAGTTAAAGAAAATTATCTCAAACACAAAATAACTGGTTTGCATTCTTTAATAGTTTAACAATAAAATTATTTTTACATTAAAAAAGAAGACTGTTGACATATTTAAATCTTCTGCAAATGGTTACAGATCACTAACAAAATTGAACAATATCAGTTCTGGTCATTTGCAGGAGAGTATAATAGCAGTGTTTTCAGAAGAGTAACTCCAGATTTCAGGTTTTGCAGTTAATAAAATTTGCTCTACATTCAGTATTTCATTAAACTGATCCTTTTAAAATATCAAACCACTACAGTGCCTTAAATTCTATACTGCACCATCTGACACTGCATAGACACTGGTGTTCAGCACTTGAAAACTACTTACTTGTCCTATGAAAACTATATATTGGTAGGAAAAAAATACTACACAAAACATATGAAGCAACTTTACAGTGATAGGCATAAAAAATTAACTCTAGCCCAGTCAAAACCAGCACAACCCCCTAACAACATATGAATTTAACAGCAAGGGGAAGAAACAGTTTCTGCACACCAATTTAGCATACTAGGAATAGGTATTTGTTTTTCAGTGTCCATTTCTGAAGTCACTTCAGCAATACATATTCTATAAGGGATAGAAAGATACAACTAGTTTTGATTAATGTGACACATCCTTCATTATGTTACTGTAAGCAGGGGACTAGATGCCCCCTTCTCACCAGGAAGGGAATCACATAGACTGGTTCAAGCCAGGTGGATTTGCTACTACCTTGATCTAAACAGAAAGACATTTGGATACCAAGAGGAACGGATGATAAGTTACCCTAGCAGCCCTTTGTGCCCGATTAATGACTGGCTGTAGGGAGGGGGCAGGGGAAGCAAAACAGGAGAAGATGTGGTTCTGCCCTATCTTTCACTGGGGAAAGCAGACCACTAGGTGGTAGCTTCTTCTGGCAAAACCAGGCTTTCTGTTGGCCCAGAAACTTGTTTGCCTCCTTTGTTCTTTGCAGCAAAGTGGTGGGTGGGTCTCTGGGGTGCAAGGTCTGATTGCAGGCATATGCAGGACCCAATCTCCCCAAACATTAATCATAGAACTGCAGCTGTGGAAGGCTCCTTTCACACTGACTGAAGAGACAAACACTTTCAGAGAGCAGTACAGGTCTCAAAGATGATGCATCAGGCTCTGGAGGCACTAACTTCTTCTCCACTGATTATGTCACTTTTGGATTAGCTGACTGTATTTAGGGGTCTCAGATATTTGCCAGAAGTTGGGAAATATAAAATTTAGGCCACAGCAACTGCCGAATTTTCATAAGAATAAGCTAGTTGATATAGATCTATATATGATGTGATTTATCATATATATAAAAGAAACATGCTGGCAACTGAATGCAATTCCACCAAGGGGATGAAAAATCACATTGCAGAAAGGTATTTCAGCTAACATCCCAGGGAATCATCATGAAAACTGCCTACCCCTAATGCAAGAGGTGATACATCCAGAGCAGGGACAAAACTAAAAGAGGCATCTCCCAGATTCCTTGCAATCCCCACTATATCAATTTCTGGATAATGGCTTAAATGTGGTTTCTATTGATTCTCTTGTAATGGTTTCAAAAAGTTACAAATTTAATTAAATGTGAGCCTGAATCAGTAATCAGCATTTTGAGTTAAATCTTATTTAGAAATGCAAGTAGACTAAAATTATTCAAGTAGTTAAAATAATTATACATTATGGAACAGTAATATTCCAAATATCAACGACCAACAGCCAATAAAGCAATAACATTTTCCATACCTATTTGCATATCTCAATGTATTTAGTGTGTTTTCGCATGATGCTATCCCTGGAGAAATTGTAGCAATCTGGAGAAAAGAAACCATGCATTAATAAATCACTTTGTACAGATGAAACAGTAGATGAATTTAAATTAATTTTTTATGTCCACTTTGATTTGAGATGTTCTACAAAAACTGTCTACTATGTACAACTGTCCTAATGTTGGAAATGATACAAAGTTTCCAATTTTTTTGTAACTTTAGTCAGTCTTGTTCGTCTTTGCCCTGGGGGAAGAGAATTGAAGTTTCTTTTCAAAGGACTGTTTCATCACTCAAGGTGTGATTAGCTTAACATCCCAAGAGACTGGGAGTAGCATAGAAGATACACAAAAGATAACAACCATTAACGACCATAAACTCCAAACATCACCCCTGGCATGGTCAGAGACACCTGGTCCATAAAAGACTGATAAGAGAACCAAGGAATGAGGACTAAATTAGCATCAGAGCCGAAGAAATCCATAACTGATAAAAAACCAAATACTAAGAACTGTGAGACTTGGGACCAATGAACATTGAACCAATTACTTTCTCTGGGTTTTGACTGTATAAGTATGTGAAAAATCTAATAAAGAGTCATGTGTCATTGAATGATTTTCTCTGCACACCCGGGCAATGCGTGGATGAAATTATTTCTGTTGCACATCCTGGTCAGAATAAATTAATGCCTTGATATTCTAGCACTAAAAATGTGGGAAAGTTTTAGTTTTTCCCATAGTTTCAATGATACTAATAAAATGGTGTCTCAAGAAGAGACACATCAAGTCAAATCTTCAATTTAATTTTTTCAACCATACCTGAAATATTAGGAATCAAAGAAATTTCAATTTCCCCCATCTCACAGTCTTCCTAAATGTTATGTAAATGAAAAATCCTAATTAAAAAAAATTAAGACTCCTCAAGGAGGGAAATATGCAACTCAGTAGAAAGTCAGTCTAATGTATCCTACAAACAATTACCAGATTATTGATCTATATATCTATATCTATCTATCTTTGTAGTCTGTTCAAGCAAATTGTATACTTATTTGAGAGACCTATTTTGGCCAGCCTACAACTGTACTTAATAATGCTAAAGATATACATGTTTATTTCTATAAGATTTATATTTTTTCTTCTGAACTGAATATTTTCTGTAAATAATACTTAATAGCTCACTTATTATGAATCCTAAGTGGTATGTAACAAAAGGTTAACTGCAAGTAACATTGTAACAAGATGTGCAGGTAAAGCAAGCAAGACAACAAATAAGAGATGACAAGTGAGATAACAAGTGCCATCAAAAGCAAGATAGCAAGTTTTAATGGAACTTGCAAACTGCAAAATTAGCTAAAAACAAGTTAGACTGAAAAACAAGAAGCACCAGGCATGTGCTGAAGATAGAGGTAAAAAGTTCAAATGTGAGGAAGACTACAGAAGTCTTCATCAAAAGACCACCAGGAGACTGACAACCACCACAGAAGGAAGTGAGGTATGCGCAGAAGCAACAAACTGCTGTAAAATCATGACACAGCTTTATTCAAATATGAGCATGCTAATGATATGTTGTAATTGTGATGTTGCACGGAAAGACTTTTAAAATGTAACTGAAGGCTAAAGAAGAATGAGTTTTGTGGCAGAGAGCTCCCCTCACTCCTAGAGCTGAATACACAAATACCTGCTCTGTAGCCATCTGACTAGAGTTTTATTTTCTTGCCCAGTTGTGGGCTTCATTTATGAAACATCTGGAATCTTTAAGTCTTTCATTTTCCACTTAAATAAAATACCCTAAAGATCTCACCCTCTTTTCAGCATTCAGCAAAAATAACTGGTCAGACATTATTTGCACTAGCTTCTCTCATTAGTCCAATTTTCTCATCTATGCTCCTTTCAGGAGATCCATAAAGGCTCTACCCAGGACAAACACCTCTATGATCCTACACACTAACCTTTTTTTTTGGCAGCACAGAATCAGTAGACAAACTGATGAATATTAGATAATCCTGGTGCTGGGGGTTAGGTTTATTAAGAGAATTTTTTCCCATTTGTTGTCATGGAAATTAAAAATGAACCTCATTAAGAGACAAAAGGTGCAGCTAGGGCCTTGGCATACCGTTGGAATGGTTCTGGGGGAGCAGGTGACATGGTGGGGTTTTTTGGCAGTTCCTTAGCAGGGTGTGGTGCAGTCTTTGCTGGCTTGTAGGGCAGACAGTTGAGGGTTTTGGTGCTAGACTTCTGCCCAGGGGACTTGCTGCTTCTGCTGAGCCTTCCTTGCTGTTTCTTCTTGCTGTTGGTAAGCCAGAAGAGTGGCTGTTTGACTGGGACATTTTGGCACCCGCCCTTGCTGGGAGAGACCCTCATCATCTGCATGGGTGCTGCAGGGCAAAACTGGGCCCCCACCTCCTTCCTCTCTCCAGAAGAAACACCTCCCAGCTGCTTACTGGAGCCTCGGCTGCTCCTGCCATCACCAGGACACTGCACAGGAGGTGTGAGAGCCAGGGGAAAACCAAAACACACCCCACCCTCCACCTTCTCTCTCTCCCTCAGGCCGCCATTACCCCCTGGGGAGGCTCAGAGCTTGTGGCAGTTGCCCTCTGAAGCTGCCTGACCAAACAGTGCCCACTGGAGCCACAGGGGGTTCACTGCAGCCTCTCTGCCTTAACACCAGCCATCAGTGCCCCTTGCCAGTTGTGATCGTAACTACACCAAAGGGGAAATTGCTTGATGGGCAGAATAAAGGCTGTTATTGGGCTTTTTTTTCTGTTTTGTTGTTACCGTTGTCATTGTTGTTTGTCTGCCTTGTTTTAAATATATTGTGGTGGAATTGTATGGGAGGCATTCACGGAAGTGATGCAAAGTTTCCAGTCACTGAAAAGCTGTACAAGCCTGTGTGAAAAATACATGCTAAAGACAAAAGAAACACGGGAACTTCTTCTTTCCCTTCTGGCTGGCAACCAAGTAATATGGCTGGCTTGGCGCCAGGCCAGGGTCGGGCGGCCCCTGCCACGGGCCCGGGACCCCCCCATCAGCTGCCAGGTGGGGAGAGGGGAGTGCCACGAGACCAGGCTGGGCCATGGCTGCGATTTCTAACATCTTACCACCAGCCTGGGGCCAAGCTGAGTCCAGGAGAATCCCCGGCCAGGCTGGCTCAGCCAAGATTCTACCACTGTTGAAATTCATAAATTCATCCACAATCAGTGGGCAGGGGAGAGGAGAAAACTATCAATCCCCCCCAGCCGAAGTTCCTGCCGCAAACTACCAAGCCTGGCCGGAGTAAGGTGACCATCTACAGGCCCCAGGTGAGATATTAACTCTTTCAGTGCTTCAATCCTCCCTCAAGTGAGAGAAAAGACCAAAATACAGGTAATATAGAAGGACAACATAAAAACACTGAAGTCAGTTGTAGTAAATGCCACAAGCCTTCCCAAGGCACCGTGGAGGCTTTAACGATAAGAATGCTGACACAGCAGCAGAGAGGGTTCCGACCCCAGACTCGCGACGTATCTTTGTACCCTTATAAGGAAAATGTCTTGTTAACCCTACTATTGGTTACTTGTAAACCCTCTAACCTGTGCCCATTGGTCATGTTTGGAGCCTGGCCAAGGGTATAAAAGTAGCTTACTGTACCCTACTAACGGAGAAGAAGAAGAACCGGGTCCTTTCACGTCCTCCTGAATAAACCATATCCGTGGAACAGCCGGCGTCTCCCTTCTCCTCTCTCTACGTCTGCCTGAAGCCTATGCCCGGGGAAGCCAAGCCTAGCAGTAGCTGAAATCCTAAAGAGCTGATATCACTATAAGAGCTGTTATCACCCTGCTGGCTGGAAGGCTCCCCGTGGCTCGGGTCCGAGCGGGCTGGACTCCAGGACTCTGTCCTTTCCTGGGATAGAGGTCTCGAATCAACGCCCTGCTATTAAGACCCCCCGAGGCTTCAATAGTCAGTGAAGAAGAAGTCAAATCCCAGATAGAAGGGATGAGGAGATCCCTTAATCTTAGGGCTGAAATCCTCTTGTAAAACTATAGAGGAAAGACTCTTGTTTTCCTATAACACATGAAGGTATGGGGAGATGAAAGTGTTCAAATTATAGATATCGAACAAAGGCCTCCATACTAAGTAAACAAATGTTAAAGTAGCTGTGATCCTATGAGAAGTTTGAACAATGAAGGAGAGAAGAGTAATGAAAATCCTAAACCCCCAAGAAAAAGGTGATTTCAGAGATAGATAATGAGAACCTTTACCTTTGAACAACTCATCTTTAGAACAGTACCCCATAAGTTAACATAGCCCATAAAGAGAGCTATAAGAAAAGCTTATGGAAAATGGGAGGGATTTAATGATTACAGATTTCCCTGGGTGGCTACTATCTGTGAGAATTGAGAACCATGAGAGAACTATTTTCTTGTGGAGAAGTCTCCATAATATTAACAAAAGGGACTTCCCTCCCTAAGTGAACTGAAGAAAGACTATTCTATTGGTAGTAAACTGACTGAAATTTTAAGTTTTGTTTCTTTACATTTTCTTTGGAAAAAAAAAAGGTTGTAGGTAGAGGAGAAGTGTCCTGAAGATTTTATTCTGATTCTTACTACTTTTTCTTTTAATTAATAAAATAAATTTCTCTTCATAACCTTTTAAAGTTTTGAGCCTACTTTACCTTTCTCCTAGTCCTACCTCACAACAAGAAATCACAGAATCACAGAATTTCTAGGTTGGAAGAGACCTTTAAGATCATCGAGTCCAACCCATGTTCTAACACCTCAACTAAACCATGGCACCGAGTGCCATATCCAGTCTTTTTTTAAACACATCAAGGGATGGTGACTCCACCACCTCCCTGGGTAGATGATTCCAGTATTTGACCACTCTTTCTGTGAAAACTTCCTCCTTAATTCTAGCCTGTATCTCCCTTGGCACAGCTTGAGACTGTGTCCTCTTGTTCCGTCTGTTGTTGCCCGGACAAAGAGACCGATCCCCAGCTCACCACAGCCACCCTTCAGGAAGTTGAAGAGAGTGATAAGGTCACCTCTGAGTCTCCTTTTCTCCAGGCTGAACAACCCCAGCTCCCTCAGTCGTTCTTCATACGGCTTGTGCTCCAAGCCCCTCACCAGCCTCTTTGCTCTCCTTTGGACGCGCTCAAGCATCTCAACGTCCCTCCTAAACTGAGGGGCCCAGAACTGGACGCAATACTCAAGGTGTGGCCTCACCAGTGCCGAGTATAGGGGAAGAATGACCTCCCTGCTTCTGCTGGCCACACTATTCCTGATACTAGCCAGGATGCCACTGACCTTCTTGGCCACCTGGGCACACTGCTGGTTCATGTTCAGCTGACTGTCAACCAGCACCTCCAGGTCCCTTTCCTTCTGAACACTGTCCAGCCACACCGTCCCCAGCCTATAACGTTGCAGGGGGTTATTGCGGCCAAAGTGCAGGACGCGGCACTTGGACTTATTAACTTTATCCCATTAGATTCTGCCCATCCATCCAACCGTTCCAAGTCCCTCTGCAAAGCCCTCTGTCCCTCTAACAGATCGACACACGCACCCAGCTTAGTGTCATCTGCAAATTTGCTAATGAAAGACTCTAAACCCTCATCCATGTCATCAATAAAAATATTAAACAGAACTAGCCCCAGCACAGACCCCTGAGGGACACCACTGGTGACTGGCTGCCAGCTGGATGCAGCACCATTCACCCCCCCTCTCTGGGCCCGGCCATGCAGCCAGTTCCTAACCCAGCAAAGAGTGCTCCTGCCAAGCCACGGGCTGCCAGTTTGTCTAGGAGTATGCTGTGGGAGACAGTGTCAAAGGCCTTGCTGAAATCCAAATAAACAACATCTACAGTCTTCCCTGCATCCACTAGGCGGGTTACCTGGTCATAAAAGGTGACCAGGTTGGTTAAACATGACCTACCCCTCCTAAACCCATGTTGACTGGGTCTGATACCCTGGCCATTCTGTAAATTCTGTGTGATGGCACTTAATATAAACTGTTCCATTATTTTGCCAGGTACTGAGGTCAGGCTGACTGGTCTATAATTACCAGGATCCTCCTTTGCACCCTTTTTGTGAATGGGCATCACACTGGCCAGCTTCCAGTCATCCGGAACCTCACCATTGAGCCAGGACTGTTGGTAAATGTTGGAGAGTGGCTTTGCAAGCTCATTTTCCAGCTCTGTCATTACCCTGGGGTGGATCTCGTCTGGTCCCATAGATTTATGAACATCCAAGCATTTCAGTAGTCCTTTGACTGCCTCCTCTTGGATAACGGGGGGACCATTCTGCTCCCTGACACCATCAACCAATCCAGGTGGGCAGGTGTCTTGAGGGGAAGTCATCTTCCCACTAAAAACTGAGGCAAAGTAGGCATTAAGCACTTCTGTCTTCTCCTCATCTGCAGATACTAAGTTCCCTCTCTTGTCCAATAAAGAACAAAGGCTGGTCTTACCCTTCCTTCTAGCATTAATGTATTTGTAAAAACATTTTTTATTATCCTTTACAGAAGTTGTCATTCTAAGTTCAAAATGAGCTTTGGTCTCCCTAATTTTTTTTCTGCATGCTCCAGCAGCCTTCTTGAATACTTCCTTAGAGACCTGACCCTCCTTCCAATGCTGATACATCCTCTTTTTATTCCTAAGTTCCTCCAAAACCTCCTTGCCCAGCCAGGCTGGACGTTTACTCTGTTGACTGATCTTTCGGCACACAGGGAAAGTCTGTTCCTGTGCCCTCAAGATCTCTGTTTTGAGGCATTCCCATCTTTCCTGAACTTCTTTGTTTTTAAGGGCTGTTTCCCAAGGGATGCTCTGAATAAGTCTCCTAAACCGACCAAAGTCTGCCTTCCGGAAGTCCAATGTAAGAGTCTTGCTGGCGCTCCTCCTGACTTCACCAAATATTGAGAACTCTATTATTTCATGATCACTCTGCCTTAAGCGACCTCCAACCATCACATCTCCCACCAGCCCACGTCTATTTGCAAACAGCAGATCTAACATAGTCCCTCCCCTGGTGGGTTTCCCCACCAGCTGTGACAAAAAGTTGTCCTCCATACATTCTAAGAATTTCATGGACTGCCTCTTTACTGCTGTATTAAGTTCCCAACAGATGTCTGGTAGGCTGAAGTCACCCACAAGAACAAGGGCTGATGATCTTGAAACATTACCTAGCTGCTTATAGAATAAATCATCTACCTCTTCTTCCTGGTTGGGTGGATGATAACAGACTCCCAGTAGGGTGTCAGCCTTGTTGGCCTTCCCCTTAATTCTTACCCATAGACATTCAACTCCATCTTCCTTAGTTTCAATTTCTACGGCATCGAAAGTCTGCTTAATATAAAGGGCCACCTCTCCTCCTCTTCTTCCTTTCCTATCTCTTCTGAGGAGCTTATGTCCATCCAGTGCTGTACTCCAGCTATGTGAGTCATCCCACCATGTTTCCGTGATGGCAACTACATCATAGCTCTGCAGTTGCACCATGGCCTCCAGCTCTTCTTGTTTGTTGCCCAAGCTGTGTGCATTGGTATACACACACCTCAGCTGGGCTACTGATTTCACTCCTAACTTAGCCTTGCAACCCTTGGGCCTGCTTCCAGATAGCTCAGCTGCTTCCCCTTCCCCCTTGAAACCTAGTTTAAAGCCCTCTCAATGAGGTCTGCCAGTTCATGAGCTAAAAACCTTTTGCCCTTAACAGAGAGATGTACCCCATCTGGTTCTAGCAGAGCTGATGCTGTAAAAGTTTCCCCATTATCAAAGAATCCAAAATTTTGCCGATGACACCAACCCTTAAGCCACTTGTTGATGATGCGGATTCTCCTGTTTCTTTCATCATTTTCCTCTGCCACCAAAGGGACTGAGCAGAACACTACCTGTGCTCCTGCCCTATCAACTACCTGATCCAGTACCCTGAAGTCCTTCCTGATTGCCTTGACACTCCTCTTTTCAGTCTCATCACTGCCAGCCTGGAGTATCAGCAGTGGGTAATAATCAGAGGGCTGAATCAGCCCAGGAAGTCTCTCAGTGATATTTTGTACCCGGGCCCCAGGGAGGCAACAAACCTCCCTGTGGGATGGGTCTGGTCGACATATGGGGCCCTCAGTTTGCTTCAGTAGGGAATCACCTACTACAATTACCCTTCTTTTCTTCTTGATGTTAGAGGTAGTGATCCATCTTACAGATGAATCATAATTGGGGGGTTCACTGGGCAGACAATTTTCTCCTAAATCATCTAGTTGGGTCTCTAGATCCAGGACCTCATACCTTTTCTGAAGTGGTACCTGGCTGGATGATGGGGATGGGGAGGAGATTTTGTTATCACCTCCCTGAATGGGGACCCATTTCCACTCCTCTTCATCTACTAGGTGCCCTTCTATTTCCTGAGAGCGGGTGGCATATAAGTCCTCAGTCTCTTGGTCAGAGGCCTCCCTTAAAGATGGAAGGGCTGAGCTCCACCAGTCTATTTCCTTTTCACTTTCCCTGATACTCCTTAACCTTTCGACTTCCTCCCTAAGCTCAGTCACCAGTGAAAGGAGGTTGTTCACTTGTTCACACCTCAGACAGGTCTCCTCCACAACACTCCCTGAAGCCACTGATAAGCTCAAACACTCTGGGCACGGATGGGTCTGTACAGACACATCCTTTTTGGAGGGCTCGACTTGGTCACTTACACTTATACCAGCCACAGTTTTTGACTGTGTAGAAACCATTGCAAACAGACACCTTAAACACAACCAGGCAGCAGAAAGACCTCAAACAACACAGAGGACTCCTTACTAGCAAGAAAGCTGGCAACCCTGCCTGCTTGCCCTGCCTGCATGAACTACCGCGCAAACTGCCTTGTATACACCCCAGAGACTCGTCACACCCCTGTTTGCCCGCTCCGGGTCGCCACGCTCCCCAGAGACCTCTTATAATCAGCCATTCAGCAGCAACAAAGGAAGCTACATCCCTTGCTCCTCACTGACTCACAATGGCAATCGAGTCCCCTGCTCACAATCTTATAATCAGCCACTCAGTAGCAACAACAAATAGGTGAGTACATCCTAATAAATACACTAGTGATTGGCCAGCACTGAACCTCCCCCCCCCACTCATTAGTACATTAGCTCATTAGCTGAAAAATTTCAAATTAACAAACCAAAACCACTACTATATATATATATATATATATATATATATATATATATATATATATTCTTGTAAGGAACTGTTATTCCTTTTCTCATATCTTTGTCTGAAAGCCCAATAATTTCAAAGTTATAATTTGGAGGAAAGGGGGTAATATTTTTCCATTCCAGGAAGGTTCCTGCCTTCCTTGGCAGATACCTGTCTTAAACCAGGACACCTGCTCTCTTCATTCATACTGCTGCTGGCATAAGTGTGCAAAAATCATCCTGAGAAGAATTTCTCCTACTGGGAGGAAAGGAAAAATGTGCAGTGAGAGGGGGTTAGAAAGTCTAAAGACCCTACTACCACATAGACTTAAGTTTTAATCTCTAATACTATTATGCATTAGTTGCTAATGAAAACATGTAGATTTTAAAATATCATGATTCCATGTTTTTCTATAAAGCATTCTGGGTGCTAATTAACAAACCCCTAAAAGTTCCTAAAATCCTTCCAAAGTCATTTAACATGAAAGATGCATGCACCTCTTCCATCAGTTTAATCTTCAGAGTACATGATACATGGCAAATGTCATAACATCAGTGGACTGTTCCAACTTTTTGAAGAGTATAAGGTACAGCTATTATAGGGAAGTGTCACTGTACGTGCTGTCAGACATAATGATACCCCCTTCAGGGCACAAGAACCCATGAATAAGACTCAGTCTGTAGAATAGAAATGTGCACTACATCATATATCCTCATGCCTCAACAAGTCCAGTCCCAGCAGGACAGGAGGACTACAATCTCTCCATCCCTTGCTTCCCCATTTGTAATTCCAAATGAGGATGGAAAAAGCAGCCCTATTTATGGACAGGAAGATCTTTAAGACATGTAATTATCCTTCTTCCTATTTTGAATGTTTCTGCATTGCTTATAAACCATCACAGTGGGATCAATGGTCCTTTTGGGACACTGAAGTCACCAAGTTCCCACTTTTTTCTCTGGAGAGCTGAGGGGTCTGGCACTCCAGCTATGGCTGAAGCATGTCAAGAATGCAGCATGTAAAGGATGCAGTACTGGTTAAAAAATGAGACTATTCTCTTATCTACCTGTGTTGATCTTGGCTGGATACCAGGTGTCCACCAAAGCCACTCTATCACTCCCCTCCTTAACTGGACAAGGGAGAGAAAATATTATGAAAGGTTCATGAGTTGAGATAAGGATAGGGAGAGATCACTCACCAGTTGCCATCACAGGCAAAACAGACTCGACTTGGGGATATTAACTGAATTTATTGCCAATCAAATCAGAGTAGGATAATGAGAAGTAAAATCAAATCTTAAAAACACTTTCCCTCCACCCCTCCCTTCTTCCAAGGGTCAACTTTATTCCCAATTCTCTACCTCCTCCCCCCAGTGGAAATGGGGGTTATAGTTCATCACATGATGTTTCTGCCACTCCTTCCTCCTCAGGGAGAGGACTCCTCCCCCTGCTCTACTGTGGGGTTCCTCCCACAGGAAACAGTCCTCCACAAACTTCTCCAATGTGAGTCTTTCCCACAGGCTGCAGTTCCTCACAAACTGCTCCAACGTGTGTGCCTTTCAATGGGCAGCAGTCCTTCAGCATTAGGCTGCTCCACTGTGAATCCCCCAGGGGGTAACAGACTCCTATGAGTATCCACCTGCTCCAGTGCAGGGTCATCCACAGGCTGCACGTAGATCTCTGCTCCCCCATGGTCCTCCATGGACTGCACGGGGAACAGCTGCTTCATCATGGTCTTCACCACAGACTGCAGGTGAATCTCAGCTCCAGTGCCTGGAGCAGCTCCTCTCCCTCTTTCTCCATTGACCTCGGTGTCTGTATAGCTGGTCCTCTCACATATTCTCACTCTGCTCTTCTCTTTCTGCAATTGCTTCTGTGCAATAACTTTTTTTCATTCTTAAATTTGTTATCTCAGTGGTGCTACCACCATCACTGATGGGCTAAATCTTAGCCAGTGATGGATCTGTCTTGGAGACAGGTGGCATTGGCTCCACTGAACATAGGGGAAGCTTCTTGCAGCTTCTCACATAAGCCACCCCTATAGCTCCCCCTGCTACCACAACCTTGTCATGCAAACCCAACATACTACCTTGCAAATGTCAAATAATGTTATATTATCCTACTATGTAGCTCTTCAAAAACAACTTAAAATACTGTGTTCAGTTTTGGGCCACTTGCTACAAGGACATTGAGGTGCTACAGCATGTCCAAAGTGCATCAATGAAGCTGGTGAAGGATGTAGAGCACAAGTTTTATGAGGAGTGGCTGAGAGAACTGGGGGTGTTTAATCTGGTGAAAAGGAGATTTGGGGGAATCTTCTCACTCTCTACAACTACCAAAATGAGTTTATAGTGAGGTGAGTGTTGGTTTCTTTTCCCAAGTATCAAGCAATAGGATGAAAGGAAACTGCCTCAAGTTATGTCAGGGGAGGTTTAGAGTGGATATTAGGAAAACCTTCACTGAAAGCATTGTCAAACCCTGGCACAGGCTGCTCAGGGCCGTGGTGGAGTCCCTATCCCTGGAGACATTTAAAAGACTGTTGGATGTGGCACTTGGGGATATGTTTTAGTGGTGGGCTTGGCAGTACTGGGGGAACGGTTGAACTTGATCATATTAAGGGTCTCTTTCAACCTTAACGATTCTATGATTCCATGAAATGTTTTTTGAAAGTATTTAAGGACAAGAACTTCATTAAAATTTCAATGACGAATAAAGTTATAAACGACTATTTATGCTGACTGTATGTCTCTGGATTTCTTTAGAATGACATGGATCCTAGTCATAACTGTCCACAGGGAAGCTGTTCTCAAAATAAATTTTTGATTTTTTTTTTTGAATTTCACAAAAATAAATTTCCAAATCATATTTTAACATTTTATACAGATGTGATGCTCCATGCCTAAAGATGTAACTTTAAAAATTGCAACAAGGAATGACATAAATGAAAAAAGGCAAAGTCAAATATTAAGTGTAGAAATTACCAAAATAAATTTGACTCAAACATCCCATTCAAAGATTATATATCAGAAAGGAAGTGGGAAAACCTAGTAGGTATTTTATACCCGGCTGTTTCAGGAATCTCTCAAAGTTAAAATCACAAGTTTTTACTATATAATTTTATATGCTTTCCATATTAAAAAGTATCACATATTTTCAAAATGTCTTATTCTCTAATAGCACATTAGAAATCCTTTTACAATAAATGCCTTCTCATTGACAAGCAAAACCAGCATCTTGAAACAGGTACAATTTTGATGAATTATCTTACATTTTCAATAAATAATCTCCAATTGAATAATACTTCTATGTTTCAATCTCTTCAATTTATTTTACCTGTAACATGCTAAAATATTTTGGATGAAATGGTATCATTATCCGCATGTTACAGTTCTATTAGGTTTTCATGTCCAGGTTTTGCAAGATGAGGCAAACAGTGTGGCTTCTGGGAGCAGCTGCCAGAAGCTTCCCTTATATCTGATGGACCAATGTCAGCCAGCTCCAAGACAGACACTCTGCCGGCCAAGGCTGAGCCTGTCAGCAACAATGATAGCTAATTTGATTTGCAATAAATTAAACAAATGTTTTTCCCCAATTTGAGTCTGTTTTGCCTATGATGGTAATTGGTGAGTGACTAAGGCTTTCAGGGCCTTGAGACAGTTGGTAAGGGAATCTGGGGCACAAGTTATAGTCTCCTCTTTTCTTGAGGGTGTTTCATAATGATAAGGTATCCCAGATCATCTGGGCCCAAAAATTTTTACTGCATCTTTAAGACTATACAACGAGGGACCGTTTGTGTGGAAGGGGGGGGGAGGGAAAGGAATTTGCTTTAGCATGCACTTTTTTTAAAAGCTGCCCAAGCAGTCTCTCGTCCTCTCAGGTTGGAGATATCGCACAAAGGAAGCGGCAGCAATACCTGTTGCAGCCCCAGGCTCGTCTCTTCCCCTCTGGCGGTTCAGGGAGTTGGAGGCACCACGCTGAGAGAAAAGAGCAGTGAAAGCCTTCCATTCTAGCTGCAGTCTCGGTCTCTCCTCCTCCTCGTGATTTTGGGAAGCTGGAGGCACCTCCAAGAGGAAAGGGCAGTGACTGCCCACCACAGTTCAAGCCACCGTTTAGCTGCAGCCAGCCAAGAGGGTCCAGCCCAGCTGCTTGGTCTTGACTATCCCTGCCTCTGGGAATACAAATTCCCTCTGTGAGTTTCCAGCCCCTGGGTCCGAAGAACTCCAGTTGGAGCTCCAGCTGTCAGGAAATAAGCAGAGCAAGGGATAAGACAAAGGAGGAGGGGGGCAGCTGGGAAAAGACTGACACAATTTTCCCCTTTGTCCTTTGACCAGCGCAGTCAAAATCCAGGGCAGCATTCTGGAGTTGTGGGGAGCAATTTTTTTGGGTCTCTGTTTTGGGGAGTCCACAGGATTGAGCACTTTGTATCTGGTGGTTATTTGCTGTTGTTTCCTGACTGTTGCTGCCTTAGGGTGAATTCCGCAACTGCCTGTCCACAGTCAGGGGCATTGCACTGGCAGGAGCAGAGCAACGGACCTCACTCTGTCCCAGGTCTCTGTCAATAGCGCGAAGCCAGGGAGCGAAAACACCGAGTGGCCCCAGCCCAGCTCCTTAACTTTGCCATGCCTGCTCTGTTGTGCTTTGCCATGGAGAAAGGGTTGACCCCAGGTGAGTAGTCAGGCCTTTGTCTGCTACTGGAACTGCTCTGTGAAGCTCCTGCCTTTCTGAGAGGGATCTGATGCCATCTTATCCCTTTGGCCTACAAGCCCGAGGTCATCCCTGCTGGGTGCCATATGGGGAAGGGTATTTAGAGTATTTAGTGTCTCTCTTTGTTCCTGTAAGGGTAGGGGCATGAGTTTTTAGCAGTTTGGTATTTAGCAGTTATTTGCTCTTATGGATGAGTAATGTGATAGTTGACTCTCATAATTAAGGGATGAATAATATGTATATGTTAAGAGAAGTTTTGTAGATGTATAGTTATGTTTGCCCTCCCCCATGCATTGTTATCACTGGATGGCCTGGGTAGCCGGGGCATTTGGGAGGGTCGGCTTGTTATTATGGCAGCACCTGACCTCCAATCAAGATGTAAGAAAGTGATGTCCACCACTGGACAGCAATAAGGAGTCGACTGACAAGACTTTGAGAGGGGCTAGAGGTATAAAAAGCAAAGCATCCATTTTGTAGATGAGCACATGGCAGTTGAGTCCTTTGTTCCCAGCGCTGTAATTTTTCCTTATTCAGTTTTCTGTTGTATTTTTGATAAGGTTTAATAAACCTTTAAAAATTTAAAAGTGAACATAGTTTCTCACATTTACTGTTATTTTTTGCCTGTTGCTGTTCTGCTTGTCAGTAAACTTATTTTTTTAACTTATTTACTTGTATTTGTTCCTTATTAGTGGAAAGGGATTGTTCGAGCCCATAAAGGGAAACAACTAATTTCAGAGTGTTCTCCTTTAAATTGCCTCAAACTGAGACATTGCCATTATTGAAACTTGGTGGGACGAATCCCATGACTGGAGTGCAACTATTGATGGCTACAGGCTGTTAAGAAGAGACAGGGGAGGAAGGAAAGGAGAAGGGTTTCCCTGTACATCAAGAGGTGGCTTGAGTGTAAAGAGCTGTCTCTGAATGTTAAAGATACATTCTATAATATTGGCTTTTCACAAATGTTAAAATGGATTTTATATGAGTGATGTTAAAGTAACTTTGTTATAAAGATAAAGTTTTTATTTCTGCTGTTAATTTAGCTTACACATAGTAGTGAAATAGCTAAAACCAACTGGGTCCAGCCAGGCTGAAAGGGAGCAAGGAGGCTGACACTGCAGGGCTGAAGTTGCCCCGGAGAGTGCTGACAGGAATGAGAAGGAGGTGTCTTTACAAACAAACTGTGGGTCTGCTGGTACATAAGGCCAGATACTGAGAGGTGAAAGAAGCAATGGGTGGAACCATAAATTCCATAGGAATTTCACTAATTGACACAGACTGTTACTCACTCAGGACTGTGTTAAATCCCTGGATTTAGAGAAAAAGAACAGAGACACAAGGAAAAAGAAAAGGGGGGAGTACTCATTAGAAGGGGGTCTGTATTAGGCGATGCAGGAAATCTGTACCTCTCAAGTACCTCAGCCAATGGGGGAAGAGAGAGGAAAATGTGGTCGGGAAATTAGGATAAAAAGGAGGCTGCATCCTCTAGCAATTTGAGAGACCCCATGGGAAATGCCCCATGACCTTTCTCTTTATTCAAATAAAGTTACAGGACCCCTCTGTCTCATTTTGAAGATAAACCTCTGACATCGTGGAATAATTTTCCTGACAAAGGCTAGGTTGGCTGGAGCTCTGAGAAACCTGGTCTAGTGAAAGGTGTTCCTGCCCATGGCAGTGGGGTTGGAACTTGATGATTACAGGAATTCACAGAATTCACAAAATGACTAGGTTGGAAGAGACCTTAGAGATCATCAAGTCCAATCCATGCTCTAACACCTCAACTAAACCATGGCACTGAGTGCCATATCCAGTCTTTTCTTAAACACATCCAGGGATGGTGACTCCACCACCTCCTCAGGTAGACCATTCCAGAACTTTATCACCCTTTCTGTAAAAAGCTTCTTCCTAATATCTAACCTATATTTCCCTTGACACAGCTTGAGACTGTGTCCTCTCGTTCTGTCAGTTGCTGCGTGGAGAAAGAGACCAACCCCCACCTAACTCCAGCCACGCTTCAGGAAGTTGTAGAGAGTGATAAGGTCACCTCTGAGTCTCCTTTTCTCCAGGCTAAACAACCCCAGCTCTCTCAGTCGTTCCTCATAGGTCTTGTGTTCCAAGCCCCTCACCACCCCCATTGCCCTCCTCTGGACGCGCTCAAGTGTCTCAACGTCCTTCCTAAACTGAGCGGCCCAGAACTGGACACAGTACTCAAGGTGCAGCCTCAGCAGTGCTGAGTATAGGGGAAGGATGACCTCCCTGCTCCTGCTGGCCACACTATTCCTGATACTAGCCAGGATGCCGTTGGCCTTCTTGGTCACCAGGGCACACTGCTGGCTCATGTTTAGCTGGCTGTCGACCAGTACCCCCAGGTCCCTTTCTGCCTGGGCAGATTTTTAAAGTCCCTTTCAACCCAGGAAAATCTATGACCTCTCCCCATCCTTATCTCAACCCATGAGCCTTTCATTATATTTTCTCTCTGTTATCCAGCTCACGAGGGAAGTGATAGAACAGCTTTGGTGGGCACCTGGTGGCTAGCCAAGGTCAAACCACCAGAACAGAATTATTCCTCAAAATTTCTTCTATGTTTTAATTTATTTCACATAAATACTTCTAGAAAACATAGCAGTGACCTCTACAGTCAACTGCAGAAACCTGAAATTAAGTTACCCATTATTCAACTATATTTGCATTAATTTTTAGAAGTTTGAAGCACCCCAGTTAATAGCTCTGCTGCAAACAAACAGTCAGTGTACCTGCAGGATAAGTACTCTTTTAATTTAATAAAATACTATTATAAACCACAATTATATGCCTTTGTCTTTACCTGTATATTTAATCAGTAGAATTTTGCCAGTGTATCATATAAAACCTAAACATGAACATGCTTTAAAACTAGGCCCTCTGCCAAAGAACCAATTGCAAATACCTCACTGGAAGGCTGAATGCATTTTCTTGATAAAAAGGCAAAGGAAGACCCAGAAGGTGCAGATCATTGTCCACTCTTCTCACCACTTGGCCACTGGAGTGTAAATCTCCTTTCCTCTTTCCAGGGAACTGGGGATGACTGGAGGTAATTGCAAGCTAAGGTATCTCCTACACCTCCCCCAACTCAATATATGTTGTTCAGAAACGTGTCAGATCTCTAGACAGGCAGATTGTTTCTGCATTCATCTAGTTATCACAGGAACAAGTGCTGCAAATGCAAGAACTCAATTCAAACAACCGTAAAGATGCAGTGTGCTGCTCTTCCTACATCACTGACTTAAGAGAAAACATTGCTGATTAAATTCTGGATAAAAATTACATGCAAACAAACACCAAACCCAGAATGTTACAAGTGGTCGTAATACTGAGAAACTATATGGAATAGTAACAGGAAGAATGAGTTTGAAAGCAGTGTCTCATCATGAAAGAGTTTTCTTATTCTTAAAGTGACTGCAGTTATGTGAATAACATAAATAATTCAAGCATATTTTTTCTCACTTTCAGAGATTTTTTTTTCCTAATTTAGAACCATATTGAATATAAAATGAAGGAATGCAAGCTTTATCAGAAATTAAACACCCATACATCATGGATTATTCTCGATGTTATTTTCATGCATTTAAACAGGAAAAATGTTACCTTAACTCTATGAGAAGAATAATAATTAAATAAAAAAGCTTCACCAAAATGAAGACAGCTTGTTAGCACTTTAAGCAGTGGTAAAGGGTATGGTAGGAATGTCACAAAACATTCACAAATGTTACTCCTTCTATGTACAGAAAGGAATTCCCAACAGGCTAACTTTCCAAAACTTCTTTAGCAGCGAGGATACATTGCCTAGAGATGCATGGTTTAGCTTTCTGATCTTGATTATGATTTATGAAGTTGTCCCAGTGGAAAGAAAACAATTCCATGTGTTCATTAGAAAACCAAAGAAAAACGATTAGTCAAAAATGCTATTTTACCACAAATTTCATATTAGAACCATACCTAACATCCAAAGAGAAGACTAGACTGCCCTAACACCATGGTTTTCATGTTGTGGTCTGAAAATTTCTGTCACCTCTAGACTAATTCCAAGGAGCCTGTGGAAAGTAACCAACACAAATATATTGGGTCTGGCTGAGCTGGAGTTCATTCTCCCATGGCAGCCCTCTCAGTGCTGTGCTTTGCATTGGGAGCTGGAAAGGTGTTGAGAACACACCAGTGTTTTGGCTACTGCTGAGCAGTGCTGCCACAGCATCAGTGCTGTCTCAACATTCTGCCCCCTCACCCTTGAAGGCCTGTAGGGTGGGTGTGGGCAAGATCCTAGGAGGGAACATAGCCAGGCCAGCTGACTCAAAGGATATTCCATACCATATGATGTCTTCTTAGATATAAAAGCTAAGAAAAAGGAGGAGGAAGGGGGACATTCATTTTTATGACATCTGTCTTCCAGAGCAACTGCTACACATGCTGAAGCCCTGCCTCCTAGGAAGTGGCTGGACATTGTGTGCTGATGGGAAATAGAGAATAAAACTCTTTGTTTTTCCTTTGTTTTCACATGTAGCCTTTGCTTTTGTTTTATTAAACTGCCTTTATCTTGACCCATGACTTCCATCTTATTTCCCCCCCCCCCAGTACTGCTGAGGAGGGGAATGATAGAGTGGTTTGGTGGGAACCTGACAGCCAGCCAAGATCAACCCACCATAGCAAACAAGCTTAACAGTCAGTGTCCACTGCAGAGAATTTACATTTCCATAAGGAGAAATATTAAGGATGCACAAATAAAACCACTGGACATCTGTGCTTTTATCTGTTCTTACCTCCATCTGACAGAAGGATTCTATTTTTTCAGATTGATGCAAATGCACTTTTATACAATACACAACTATTCATCTCATCTGTCCCAACTACTTCCCTTTACAGCCTAGAGGGTATTCTGATACCTTTGATACCAATTTTAAATTCACCTTTGTCATTTAAAGATCATAACATACCACTATACTTCCAGTGTACACCACCTTTTCCAAAATTCTGATTCAACAAGCAATATTATAATATAATTAAGACATTATTAAAAACAAACAAAAAAATCCTCAACCTAAAGTGTTTCTAGCTATTTGTCTAGCTAGAAAACTAGAACAAGCAATCAAAAAGGTCAATAAAAAGTGAGAAAAGAGAAAGTTATCTGAAATGGCTCTGCTGAAAGACTAACTTCAAATATAGTGTCAGTTAATGTATAACCTCAATTAATTGTTAAAGCATACAGTTAACTAAACAAACTTACCATACAGGTACGGGAGTTTTCTCCTATGAATGAATCTCTTAGCACCTGAGTAAGTTTACTTGCTCTGAATGGCGTATGAGGTTTATTTCGGCCTAAGGCTCTAATGCATTCCTGAAAGAACAAACAGGTTTATATTTAATAAAATCAGAGTAAAACTTCATATGTATACAATCCCCATTAAAGAAAAATGCATAATACAAATGCAATTCAAAATCAGAAAATATATGCCTTAGTTATGTTGCTGAAGTTATGCAAAATTGAATTTAAGAAGTGTTAGACTTTCATCTCTCATTAAGCTCAGTAGAGAGGTTGGAACTTAAAAAGGACTTAGGAGCCTAAGTACTTTCTGAATCTCATCTAAAACAGTTACATGCATTGTACTCAACAAGAACAAAAAAATCATTGTTAATGTTAAATCTCCAGACTAACAACTATTTCTGATTATAATCTGCAAAAGCCTGAATGATATACAGCCTCTGCCAGCAGAAGCAGTGTGGACCATGACTCACATTAACTCTATCAGTTAAAAGCAGTAGCTTTGATTCTGGCTTCACCACTGACTCTCTTTACAGCTCAGAAGAAAACACTGGTGCCCAAATTTTCTGAAAGTTTCCACAGGTCACAAACCTAGTAAGTATAAGCTCTGTATTGATGTACTCAATATTGCAAAACACTTGAAAATGCAAGTCACTCCCTGTTTACGAACATTCTTCATGAGAACAAAGATAACATTTACCTCCCCTTTCAGTCACAAGAATGGTATGGGGCTAAAATAATATCTGTAATTGGTTGAAGAGTTCCAGAGAGAAATACTCTACAGAATAGTAAGAAATTAGTATAGAAGTTACAGCAGCAACTAAGTACAATAGCACAAACCAAGATCACAGTAATCATGACATCACTTCTGCCCACTCAGAATTCTAACATCAGCTAATAAATTACTTCTTACAGAAAGTTAGTTCAAATTTAAATTTGTTTTGCTGTTGTCATATTTGGATCATTAATTCCAGTTTCTGCCTTTGCCTTAATACTTTGTGTACAGGCATCTCTTAATATTCAGGGCTTTCCTGGTACAGCTTTAACATGTTTGCACACAGAACTTCTTCAAACAACTATACATCAAAATCTTTTCATATTATGGCTTTGCTTTTAGCAAGACTAACAGATGGAATGGCTTTTGTGTTACATGAATAGTTCTACAGCAGTTCAGCTAATCCTTGAGTTGCATCCATATCCTTGTGGCCTACTGAAATTTCCTAGAAACAGTTTCTTACAAAAGCCAGGCTATAAACTCTGGGATGATAACCCAAGAAAGCATTGCAACAGTGAAACAGCATAAAACAACTAAATGGGCTCAGAATAAAAATGTCCCTATTTAGACTGAATGCCTTTCGAGCATTATAAAGCAAATAATAAAAGCATTTGATTATTTAAATAATATTTCATAGCTTTCTTGATGTCTTCTTGAATAATGTATAAAAAACTGCAGTGATTTCAAGGCCTCACCTTGAATATTGTGAGCAGTTTGGGGCAGCAAAATAACAGAAAGATAGTAAACTATTAGAGAGTGTTTGTAAAAAAAGACCAGATAATATTGGCTTTCGCATTTATGTATTAGCTTCTACATGTTGTTAGTGATTAAAGGAATTTAGAAATAGTATCACTTATAAATCTTTTTAGCTGCTTTTTAATATAATCTATCCACTTAAGTATGCACTGTGTTGCTCTTAGAAATAGTAGTGTATGAATATAATATCTATGTATCATTTATGGAAATAATAGTGTGATGAATGTACTGTGTTATAGACCTTAGCAAAACAAAAGACATCAAAAAACGTTTTTGTGTAACTAAAAACAGTGTAAGGCCATCCACTGAACAACCTGTCCAAAATAAGATAACTGTGACACAAACCAGAGCACTGCAGGACAGTTAGAGAATACCATGTTAAATTTAAGGAGGACATACTAAATCCTTATCAGAGGATGTGAAACAGCAGGATGGAGACACAAGAAGAAATAAAATATATTGACCTGACACACAGGGTGTCATGCAGCGTCTTGGTTTGAAAAGACAGGTGTCTGCTAAGGAAGGCAGGAGCCTCCTCTGAAATGGAAAATGTAATTTTGAAATTGAGGGCCTCTCAGGCAAAGATATGGGAGCAGGAATAACAGTTTTTATTAGAGAATGAAATAAAAAATACAATAAACAATGCAGTAATACAAAACAACACTGACAGAGTCAGAATATGACCTAACACACTGTTGGTCAGGGTGTTGGTAGCAGTCCAATTGAAATGGTGCCCGCAGTCCTTCTGGAGTGACAGATGTGGTTCTTTTGAGGCAGTGGTCCTGTAGAAGGGTGTAGTCTTCCTCTGAAGATCCAGTGGTGGTGTAGATGGGCCTGGTCTTCCTCTGGGAATCCAGTGGGAAAGGGCTGGCTGTGGTCTTCCAAATCTCAGATTATATCCAGGTAGGAATGCTTGGCTCCTCCCTCTGGGCAGAGCTTCTCACAATGGGATGATGTAATTTTATCAGTCATGCAGTGAGATTCAATGGCCCATTAACAGAAGATATCTCCCCAAGAAAACTGCCCAATTAACAGAAGATAACTGCTCCACAGTCTAACAGATAGGAATAGAATACACACTCCCATTTCCAAACTAAGACATGCAGATAAGCTGAAGTGTGAAGAAGTCAAAGAGAGAAGTTCCCAAAACATCAGAAAGTTAGCAAGAATGTTTGAATAATCCATGACACACATAAATATGCATGTATCTCAGCAATGTAGTAACAGTATAAGGATAACATTGTCTGTATACACCGGTGTGTTCTTTGGCTGTTGTCCAGGAGCCCCCCAGCACTGGACATATTGTCCTTTTTTATCCTATTGTTATTAAACTTTTAAAAATTCTAAGTAGTGAATTCTGTTTTTCCACATGTTCAAAGGATGGCAACAAAGATGGTAAAGGGCTTTGAGAGGAAGCTGTATGAGAAAGTGGCTGAGGACCCTTGGTCTGTTCAGTCTGGAAAAGAGGAGAGTGAGGGGGACTTCATTGGAGTCTACAACTTCCTAGTGAGGGGCAGAAGAAGGGCAGACACTGATCTCTTCTCTCTGGTGTCCAGTGACAGGACCCGAGGGAATGGCCTGAAGTTGTGTCAGGGGAGGTTTAGGTTGGATATTAGAAAAAAGGTTCTTCACCCAGAGGATGGTCGGGCACTGGAACAGGGTCCCCAAGGAAGTGGTCACAGCACTAAGACTGACAGAGTTCAAGAAGCATTTGTTATTAAGACCCACCCCTGAAGGCGAGTGTGGTAGTTTTTTGCATGGCTTGATTTTTGGTGAAGAGGGAAGAAGCCTGGCAGGGAAGTGATTTTCTGTGAGGAGCTGCTGAAAGCTTCCTCCATGCCTGGCAAAACCAGTCACTGGCAGGCTCTGAGAATAGGCATACTACTAAGCCAATTAGGAAAGCTGGTAACACCTCTATGATAACATATTTAAAAGAAGAAAAACCACGAGAAGCTCTCTTTCTTCCTCGCCTTTGAGGAGTGGTGACGAGGCAGTCAAGCCCCCTCCTGGTGAGCCTGCCAGGCGCGTTCTTGGCGGGGCGGCTGAGGCCCTCTCCCAACACAGCTGCCAGGTTCATGCTGCCGTAGGGGGCCATCCTGGCACTGCAAACAGCCCTGAGGATGAGGCCAGGAGCAGCTGGGGCTAGGACCGGCTGCTGCCACCCCAGTCCAGGAGGAACCACGCAGCCAGGACTGCACGTCTGAGGCAGCGTCACGTGGCCTCTCCCATCTCAGCATGGTTTACAATGAACTTTATTTGCTTTTAGCAAGCTATGCTGCGGACAGAGGGGCAGAGGCGGCAGCAGCAGCTTTTCTTTTTTGGTGCCCCACATGAGGAGCTGAAATTCTTCTGCAAGCCATGGTGAGGACTATAATACAACAGACTGTTTCCCTGTAATTCATTAAGTGCATGAGGGGGTTGCAGAATTCACCTGCAGACCGTGAGAAAAAAGTACTCATGCTGGAGCATGTGGATGCTGAGAAACTGTGATCTGGTGAGAGGTTTAAATAGAGAGAGAACCCTTGCTTCCAGAGACAGAGGATGAAGACCCTTGCTTTCATACTAGAACAGCTCATCCTTAAAACTGCACCCCATGAACTAATGGACCACACAAAAACAGTTGTGGGAAGACTGTTTTGCCTGTGAGAGGGATTCACATTGCAGCAGGTTTGGGCAGGACTGCTACTTGTGAAAATTAAAACCAGGTTGAAAAAGTTCACAGAAAACTGTTTCCTGTAAGAAAGACCCCATGGCATAGCAAAAGAAACTCATATCCCTAAGCAAACTGAAGAAAGATTCTTTAGAAGTGGCAGATTGACTAAAAACCCTATGTTTTGTCTCCCTACACTGTCACTAGGAAGGAAAGAAGGGGGGGAAGTGTTCTAATGGTTTATTTTAGTTCTCATTATCCTCTCTTTAAATTCTGTTAATAAATTTTTCTATCTTTCAAGTTTTAAGCCTGTTTTGCCCTTAGTGTTTTCTCCTAATCATTATCTCACCCCATGAGCCTTTTAATTTCTTTTTCTTTTTCTTCCCTCTTCTCAACTATAGCCGAGGAGAATGAGTGAATGATTTTTTGTGAGTGCACTGGGGTTTAGCCAGCATCAATCTGCAACAGCGAGGGTAACCCAGGTTCTTGTTAATAGATCCCTTGGGGTGGATTTGGGTGAAAAAACATTGAATGATCGGTGTTTGTAAATATATATGTGTAGGGTTTATTTTATAACAATTTGGTTGCAATGAAAAGCAGGTATTGATACCTAAAGATTTTTGCATTTTACGTATTTTTCATATATTCATAGCTCTGTAGACTTCTATTACATAGTTAAATAGCTACTAGTATTTTTCCTACCCTTTCTCTTAGGTTTTAGAATAATAGGCTAACCTTCTAACACATTCATGAAGTACTGTTATTCTTATTTTCAAGAAGAGAAGCCTGACAAGGATATTTTGTCTTCCAACCAGAATCTGAGAAGACACAATGTCACAGTTTGACGCTGGCGCAATGCCAGTGCCCCCATGAAAATACATTCTCCCTGGTGTCTGCTGTGAGATGTGACCAGGAATAGAGCAAAGCAGGCTCCAACTTAGGAATAAAGAAGAGAAAACTTTATTAACCTACAACTATATGTAAAAAGAAACACACAGAAAGAATGAAAACCTTCCAAAAACATTCCTCCTCCCCCCACCAAGTTTCCAATACATCCACCACTCAGATCACCAACTCTCAGTCCATCACCACCCTTTAGATAATCAATTCTCAGTTCATCATGGAGTGAGGAGTCCCTCTTGTGCCATAAGCTTTCCCTGGAAACACAGTGCAGACCTCTTGTGTTTCCGTGTCACACGTGGCACTACCCAGAGAACATTTGCCATCGTGACATCTTCCTTCTGTGCCCAGTGCTCTCACCACTGCACATGGACCAGAGCTGCTTCTAGGGTTGTCCTTTTAAGGGTGCTTTGTCAAGTTCCAAAAAGAGCACAGTCTCTCACTTTCGGGACACCTGTCCCCCCCAAATTTCACCCCCTGGAGCCATGGGGTCTCAAGAACAGAGATCTTCTTCTTCTTCCCTGAAGACAGAGGGTACCAACCACCCTCCTCACCCATCGTCTTTGTTCACACACTCCTTCACATAACAACACAGAACTCTCTTGGCTTCAAGCCATTGCCTCCCCCTAAATGCAGTCTCTGTGTCACAGGAAAAATGGTTCTGTCCATGGCTATGCAAGAAAAGTCCAGCCAAAGGCCACTGCATCACCTCCTCCCACCTAGGATTCTTCTCCACTTCTCTCGTGTCCCATTTCCTCTTATCTCTATCTCTCTTCTCATTCAACTCCAGGAGGATCAGCATTTGTAAGGTTTCCATCATCCAAGAAAAGGGTTAAAAATCTCAGGCTCTGCCTGTCCAGAACTCCCAGGCTGCCCTGCCGGGCACCTTCTCATTGCACCCCCCCCCCCCCCCCCCCCCCCCCCCCCCCCCCCCCCCCCCCCCGCCCTTCTCCTCAGCCGGCCGCGATATCAAATTTCAAGGTGTCACAGGCACAGGCTGTCTCTCTCTCTCTCTCTCTCCTGGGGGGAGGGCAGTGGTGGTTGCCCGATGCTTCTTGGTGCTCCTCTACCCTTCCATCCTCAGGGCCCTGGCTCACCTCACCCGGGCACCTGGCTCCCCCTCGCCCACCCAGCCGGCAACAGCTGGGCAGGGGAAGTCTGAACCTTTCACTGACCAGAACCAAGAGAAAGTTTTCCTGGGAGTTCTTTGCTTTTAACCCTCCGTGTTCTCAGAGGTGTATCCATGTCCTCAGTGGCCACACCAGGTACCAATATTCAAATCTGAGCACCTATTGGTTTGACCACAGCATCCCAAAAAAACTCACTTCCTCTCAAACCATGACACACAAGAAGTAATGGTGTAAAGAAGCCCCTGGACCAATTCCAATGGGGCAGTACCTGGAAAAAAATTACCTAACTGCTCTTCTAATTGGACTATATTAGTTAGATATGCTAATTTGTTCCACTTATAAAAATTGTAGAAGTCCGATGCAGGGTGCGCCCATGATTATCGGGACACCTGGAAGCTTCCAAATAAAGGTCTGCTTTTTATTTTACTATTTTAACACTGTTGCAAGTTTTTCTCTTTTGATATTAGGCAACAGTATATAGCTGTTTTGGTTATCATTATCTCTAATGATATGGCAATATAAAAGCACAAAAAATATCACTCTCTTGAAAAAATTAATAAGGGAAAAGAATGGAAGAAAGAGAGAAAGGGTAAGAGTAGAAAGATACATAAGCACCATCCATGGATCTGTGACAAGACTTGATTGTTGCTGTTGGTCAAAGTGGTGATCAAAGGTCTTGATCTGTTGAGGGTGGGGGAAAAAGCCCACAAAATACAAAGTCCAGTCGATTAAATATATGCTTAGGTTCAGATGGGAATGCCCAAGCACCTCCCCTGCGGGGAGGCGGGGGGAGTTTTACACTGTCTTTTGATCACATGCAGTCCTCGTGCGGAAGGCCTCAGAAATCAGTCTGGGAGAGCTTTGGAGGTCTTTGATGGTTTATGACTCCTCCTAAGACATGACAGCTGCCTCTCGTGTCAGTAGGTTTATGTGTGCATGTGACCTTCCCCGGGAAGGGTGTGTGTGTGTAAGGGAGGACAAATTGGCAAGATAAAAGCACCATCTTGTCTCCACAGGGTTTCCCTCTTATCAGCCTCAAAGCCCAGTTTGTAGCCTCTGGTGGTAATAAGTTCACCCCCTTTGCCTTATTTGAACCAGAGGTTTGTCATTACACAATGAAAAACTCACCTCCTCTTCAGGGTATGCAAAACTGGTCTCAACAAACCACCCTGTCGCCTCCACAAGGGTGAGTGTTTAGAGTCATAGTCCAGTCTCTCACAATTGTATCAGATGATTTGCTATAAAGAGCACTTAAAAAAACTCAAAAAGGAGCAAAGTTTCAAATGCTTTTTCTGTAAAATATTGTAATGATACAAGAGTCCTCAAATCCTCATCTAGGCAAAATCTATCAGTATTGGGATAAGTTTCTTTGGGAGAGAAAGACTTCACTGAAAGTACTGTCAAGCCCTGGCACAGGGGAATCAGGGCAGTGGTGGAGTCATCATTCCTGGAGGGATTTAAAGGAAATGTAGATGTGGCACTTGGGGACATGGGTTAGTGGTGGGCTTGGAAGTTCTGGGTTAATGACTGGACTCAATGATCTTAAAGGTATTTTCCAACCTAAATGAATCCATGATTCTATGATAAATGGATTCCTACTTTCAAGGGTGTCCTGGGGTGACTTTATGATGCTTGTATCCCCAATCATCTGTTCTGTTTATGCTAGATGTTAAGTTCTGCACCTTTGAGACTGGTTACAAGAGTGAAGGGGAGGGAAAAAAAGAGGTTCACAGTTTACAGTTTGTTTTCAGAAACTGTACTTGCTCCTTCCCCCCCCCCCCCCCCCCCCCCCCCCCCCGCATTCCTACATACAGACTGTGTTGTCTGCAGTATGGACAGTGGGAGAGAGCTCTCCTTTGCTTTTAGTTAGCTTTTTTGCTTGCTAGCTGAGGCAGAGAAATTCCCCGGACTGTGGCTTTTCTCTTTCCTGGAACTGTTCAAACCTGCTCTGGACTGGAAACCCAGAAGAACACCAGGAGCTCGCACCTGTTGCCCACCAGGGCCTGGGCCATGGCATTTTCCAGCACCGGAGGGACTGACTGAGCCAAGCTACACTTCACAAAAAGAACTTTCTGAATTTGCCATCTCTTCACAACAGCAAGAGGTTTTGTTGTTTAATATTGTTCATTTTTTGTGCTGGTGAATGCTTTGCCAGTTAAATAAACAGGGGTTTTTTTGTCCACTTTTCTCCAAGGAACTGGTACTGGAACTGGATTTTCCTGAACTGGTTGGGGGAGGGGCCACTTGAATTTGCTTTTTAGAGGGATCCTATTCGAAGGTTTCCTCCAAAATTTGCCCTAAACCAAGACAACGGGTTATTATAGTTTATTTCTTAATTCTTTCTGGATGCAGTACTGTGGTTTTGTTTTCTTCTTCAGTTAATTAATTAACAGTGGTAAATAAATCTGTCATAATGGTGTTCTGGTTTCATTTGAGATAGAATTATTTTGTTCCTAGTAGTTGGCATAGTGCTGTGTTTTGGATTCAGTATAAGAATAGTGCTGATAACACACTGAGTTAAGGGCCTTTCAGTGTCTCATGTGTTGCTAGGGAAGCTGGGAGAGAGCACAGCTGGGACAGCTGATCTGAACTGACCAAAGAACATTCCATACCATGCAGCGTCATGCCCAATATATAAACTGGGAGTTACCTGGAAGGGGGGAGGCTGATCACTGCTTGGGAACAGGTTGAACCTCAGTCAGCATGTAGTGAGCAATTGTATTGTGCATTACTTGTCATTTTTGGGTTTCATTACTCTCTCTCTCTCCTTTTCATTAGTATTATTAGTAGCAGTAGTAGAATTTTTTACTTTGTTTCAATTATTAAGCTGTTTTTACTTCAACCCATAAGTTTTACTTTATTGTCCTGATTCTTCTCCCCATCCCACTGAACAGGAAGTGGGGAGTGAGCGAACATCTGCATGGTTCTTAGTTGCCAACTGAAGTTAAACCACAACAGTTGCTTTTGGTGCCCAATGTGGGATACAAAGAGTTAAGATAATGACATATCTGACCAGAGTGTGTTAAAACAAATTTGTTATGGGCATTCATTATTTTGGTTTAATTGTCAGCAGTTAAAATGTTGATTTATTTGCTCTCAGAATTGACACACTTGTTCTCAGGGTTGTGGTATGAAATACCTTACTTCCTGTATGTGTTCCCTGTGGTGATGTTTATCCTCCATGGGGCCTGGGCTAAAGTTATCATTTTGTTGTACTTTGCAGTATTGGTTTACGTTGCCATCTTACTGCAAAAGTTTCATACCTTCTTGGTGTTTTCTCAGGGGCTGCTCCTCTGAGCACTAAGTCTTTCTTCTACACAAAAGAGCCAGCTGACTCCAGTCCCTTCTCAACCAGCCACCCCACTCTTTTATAGCACTCTTCTTCTCATTGGTTACAGCTGTGGCCTGTTAGAGTCAGGCCTGTTCCTAATCTTTGATAATTGGCCCAGCTGCAACTCCTTAGGGGTAAGATTACTTTCTACACTACCTTTATTTTCTTATATTCTATCCCCCTACAGGCTTAGGATAGGATAGCGTAGCTGGTATGTGTACTCAGCTCTGCAGTCACCTCTATACTTAAGGAGTCATCTATTGGGATCTTTGAATAATTACACCTTTTGTCTTTTCTCCTTTAAGAGCCAACCTATGGAGGAGACTTCCTTCCTTCCTTCCTTCCTTCCTTCCTTCCTTCCTTCCTTCCTTGATTACTAGTAGCATTCAGGAATTTTAAAGATTTTTAATATCCTTTGAACACTCTTGAAACCAACCTGGCCCTTTTGCTTGGAACCAGCACGTTGTTAGATGTAGTTCAGGTCTTGTTTAAACAGCTATTTAAGAACATCACCCAGAGATCTGCCCCAAGGCTGGATAGTTATGAGTGGCAGGGTGTGTGGGATAGTATGGGCAAGTGCCTAGGACAGTGAGCACCTCCAATGTTTTTGAACCTCACCCCTGAACAAGTGCAGAATATGGAAAAACTAGTAAAATATTTGGAAAAAGTATGCTGTCACCTTAGTAATTCCAGAGAGATACAAATCACTGCAACATGCTGGAACCTGGCCCAGGCCTATCGAGCCCTGTTCAACACTGCTCAGTACCCTCAGGGAGAAAAGAAAGTCTCTGGATCTGTGGTGAGACAGGGCCCCGCGTGCGGAAGAATTCGGGTTGTACGGTCAGTCAGGACATCCCCCCTACCCTGCAGTTTGACCTCTAATCCCCACCAAGGTCGCACCCAGCCGGACATGGGCTGGAGGAAGTGACACAGGCGACCCCAAGCCATAAAAACCCCCCAGACTCTTGAATAAACGCCATTTGCTGTCCACCACGTTGGTGTCAGGAGCTTATGGACCGAGTGAGCTTAAATCTATAAGCCACCGTGCCGAGCCTGGAACCAGGTCGCCATCGCCTAAAAGGCAACATCTGGTGCCGAACACCCGGGATCGCTCAGCGCCTGGGATTTGGGTTTCGCCTGGACACAGGACCGGCGGCTGCACAGCGGACCTGCGCAGCGGGGGGGACGCCTCCTGGACCAGCGTGGATGATGGAAGCCATTGCTAAGGTCGTACATCAAATTCATACTCAGTGGGGTATTGAATGTAAGCACAAGGATTTATGTCTTGCACTCTCGAGACTCCTTGAGCTTGGGGCTATAGAGCGCCCGATAGAAGTATTACACCCAGAGATCTGGGAAAAATGTACTAAGGCCCTGGCTGAGGACACTATGTCCTCAGGCTCGGGAAAAGCCCTGAAATCCTGGGGCAGGCTCTGCCGAGCCCTGCAAAAAGCTCGACAAGAGCAGGATACTTGGAGAGCAGCGCAGTCTTGCCTGCTTGCTATGCCACCACTGGGCGTGGGCGCGGCAACGCAGACGCCGGCAGACCCCGAACAGCCCAGGAGCACGGGGGTCCCCGCGGAGGCGGGAGCGCCGGAGCCCCCTCAGCAAACGGACTCACCATCAGAGGGGGGGGAGTCTGCGCGAACGTTTTGGCGGGGGTTGGCGGAGGAGGCGCGGGGGGCGGCCGAAGCATCGGTCCCTGAAGCCCCTGATAAAACTCCACCGCCGCCATATGGGTTTGAAAATGGCGCCGGAGCAGGCAGGCAGGACGGGACACAGGAGGAGGGGGGCGGAAATGCATACTTGTTGAATGGTGCAGGCATGGGCGAGCAGGGAGGAGGGGCGGCCCCCGAGAAAGAGCACAAAACCAATCAGAGCGCTCCGTTCTCCCTGGGTCCCTATAAGGAAAGGACCTCCCCCAGGAGGCGGAGGGAGCCCAGGGGGAGGGAACGGCCCGACCCCCGCAAGGGGCGGGGTCGCAGCAGGAGGAAAAAGGAGAGTAGCCCGGAAGTATCTAGCCAGTCTACTTCCGGCTCTGAGTCTGACTCGAGCTGGGGAGAAGGCGAATGCCGGTCAGAGGATTCCGACTCGGACTCTGGCTTTAAGAAAAACAGACCGGTGGTATATAAGATCACAAACCACAATGCTCCTGCATGGATTAAGGGTATATCACAGAAAGATCAAACTCCTCTTACTGACTGGCGAAAAATAAAGATCGCATGTGCTGGGTACGCCCCGGCTTCTACACTAGTATTCCCAGTCCGCCTGGGGGGGGCAGGCGGAAACCAAAGGACCTACTCCCCGGTGAATCCGAAAGATATACAAGCAATTACTAAAGCGATTGCAGAAAAGGGAATTAATTCTGCCATGGTTTCCACACTCATTGACAGCGTGTTTGGAGGTGATGATATGCTACCCTTTGATATAAAACAAACTTGCAGGCTCATCTTTGATGGGGCAGGGATGATAGTCTTTAAGCAAGAGTGGGAAGACAATTGTACAAAGCAGCTAGCTTTGGTAACAGGGGCAGATCACCCTTTGCATGGCTCCAGTTTACAGAGGCTAATGGGAACAGATGCCACCATGATAACACCTCAGGCACAGGCTGAAGGCCTGAGGGCTCATGAGGTGATGACAACAACTAGAGCTGCCAGAGAAGCTATTCGGGTTGCCTCCAAAGTAGTAGCTAAAGCATCACCATGGTCCACTATAAAGCAGAGTGAGAGTGAGAGTTTTACTCAATTCGTTGATCGTCTTCAGACAGCATTAGACTCCTCTGCGTTGCCCTCAGAGGCGATAGGCCCAGTACTAGCAGAATGCCTACGCCAGCAATGCAATTCAGCCACCAAAGACATTTTAAGATCACTGCCACCTGGATCAAATATAGCCACCATGATCAGACATGTGGCAAAAGAAGAATACCTAGCCCCTATCCAAGCAGCAGTATACACTGCAATAGCCAGCATGACATGCTCTGAGTGTGACCAGGCAGGGCACGTGGCAGTGAACTGCCCCCAGTCAGGATGCCCGCCAGCAACTGTTCCACCACACCAGGAGAGATTTAGGGAACCATGGTGGGCATGTGAAAGACAGGAAGGATACTAAGTAGGTGGTCCCCTCTGTATCTGGGATGTGAGTTTGCCAGAAGTCTGGTGTGAGTCCCTGTGTGTTCCTTGCCAAATTCAATGACTCTAATGATCTTTGTGTCCAAGTTCTGATTGTCCCTAGGGTCCTGTACCACTCAGACGAAGAGGTGTATCACCTTTTCGAGGAATCCAGCCGGCTCCACAAAAGAGAACTCGGCTTGGGAGCTGCCGGGACTGCAACAGGTGTCTCGGCCCTAGCGACTCAGCACCAAGGACTGTCCCAGCTGCAAATGACCGTCGATGAAGACCTACAGAGGATCGAGAAATCCATTTCCTTTCTGGAGAAGTCAGTCTCCTCACTTTCAGAGGTAGTCCTGCAGAACAGGCGAGGACTGGACCTCCTGCTCATGCAGCAGGGAGGCCTGTGTGCTGCCCTGAAGGAGGAATGCTGCTTCTACGCGGACCACACAGGAGTTGTCAGAGACTCCATGGCAGAGCTCCGAAACAGACTCACTCAGAGACAGAGGGACAGAGAAGCCCAACAGGGCTGGTTCGAATCCTGGTTCAACCGATCTCCATGGCTAACCACCCTGATTTCTACCCTAATAGGCCCGGTCACTATAATCCTACTAACCCTAATCTTCGGGCCTTGCATATTAAACAAACTGGTGCTATTCGTTAAAAAGCGTTTAGAAATGACTAACATTTTCTTTCTCGAGCGCCGACAATTGCTTTAAGGCGTGCCAGCTACTAACGCACATATAATTTTGTACTAATTTTACTAACCCATGAAATTTTGTAACCTTTTTTTTAACCTTATGTGAATTCTACTAATCATGAGGGGAGGGGGAGATGTGGTGAGACAGGGCCCCGCGTGCGGAAGAATTCGGGTTGTACGGTCAGTCAGGACATCCCCCCTACCCTGCAGTTTGACCTCTAATCCCCACCAAGGTCGCACCCAGCCGGACATGGGCTGGAGGAAGTGACACAGGCGACCCCAAGCCATAAAAACCCCCCAGACTCTTGAATAAACGCCATTTGCTGTCCACCACGTTGGTGTCAGGAGCTTATGGACCGAGTGAGCTTAAATCTATAAGCCACCGTGCCGAGCCTGGAACCAGGTCGCCATCGCCTAAAAGGCAACATCTGGTGCCGAACACCCGGGATCGCTCAGCGCCTGGGATTTGGGTTTCGCCTGGACACAGGACCGGCGGCTGCACAGCGGACCTGCGCAGCGGGGGGGACGCCTCCTGGACCAGCGTGGATGATGGAAGCCATTGCTAAGGTCGTACATCAAATTCATACTCAGTGGGGTATTGAATGTAAGCACAAGGATTTATGTCTTGCACTCTCGAGACTCCTTGAGCTTGGGGCTATAGAGCGCCCGATAGAAGTATTACACCCAGAGATCTGGGAAAAATGTACTAAGGCCCTGGCTGAGGACACTATGTCCTCAGGCTCGGGAAAAGCCCTGAAATCCTGGGGCAGGCTCTGCCGAGCCCTGCAAAAAGCTCGACAAGAGCAGGATACTTGGAGAGCAGCGCAGTCTTGCCTGCTTGCTATGCCACCACTGGGCGTGGGCGCGGCAACGCAGACGCCGGCAGACCCCGAACAGCCCAGGAGCACGGGGGTCCCCGCAGAGGCAAGAGCGCCAGAGCCCCCTCAGAAAACGGACTCACCATCAGAGGGGGGGGAGTCTGCGCAAACGTTTTGGCGGGGGTTGGCGGAAGAGGCGCGGGGGGCGGCCAGAATATCAGTCCCTGAAGCCCCTGATAAAACTCCACCGCCGCCATATGGGTTTGAAAATGGCGCCGGAGCAGGCAGGCAGGACGGGACACAGGAGGAGGGGGGCGGAAATGCATATTTATTGAATGGTGCAGGCATGGGGGAGCAGGGAGGAGGGGCGGCCCCCGAGAAAGAGCACAAAACCAATCAGAGCGCTCCGTTCTCCCTGGGTCCCTATAAGGAAAGGACCTCCCCCAGGAGGCGGAGGGAGCCCAGGGGGAGGGAACGGCCCGACCCCCGCAAGGGGCGGGGTCGCAGCAGGAGGAAAAAGGAGAGTAGCCCGGAAGTATCTAGCCAGTCTACTTCCGGCTCTGAGTCTGACTCGAGCTGGGGAGAAGGCGAATGCCGGTCAGAGGATTCCGACTCGGACTCTGGCTTTAAGAAAAACAAACCGGTGGTATATAAGATCACAAACCACAATGCTCCTGCATGGATTTAGGGTATATCACAGAAAGATCAAACTCCTCTTACTGACTGGCGAAAAATAAAGATCGCATGTGCTGGGTACGCCCCGGCTTCTACACTAGTATTCCCAGTCCGCCTGGGGGGGGCAGGCGGAAACCAAAGGACCTACTCCCCGGTGAATCCGAAAGATATACAAGCAATTACTAAAGCGATTGCAGAAAAGGGAATTAATTCTGCCATGGTTTCCACACTCATTGACAGCGTTTTTGGAGGTGATGATATGCTACCCTTTGATATAAAACAAACTTGCAGGCTCATCTTTGATGGGGCAGGGATGATAGTCTTTAAGCAAGAGTGGGAAGACAATTGTACAAAGCAGCTAGCTTTGGTAACAGGGGCAGATCACCCTTTGCATGGCTCCAGTTTACAGAGGCTAATGGGAACAGATGCCACCATGATAACACCTCAGGCACAGGCAGAAGGCCTGAGGGCTCATGAGGTGATGACAACAACTAGAGCTGCCAGAGAAGCTATTCGGGTTGCCTCCAAAGTAGTAGCTAAAGCATCACCATGGTCCACTATAAAGCAGAGTGAGAGTGAGAGTTTTACTCAATTCGTTGATCGTCTTCAGACAGCATTAGACTCCTCTGCGTTGCCCTCAGAGGCGATAGGCCCAGTTCTGGCAGAATGCCTACGCCAGCAGTGCAATTCAGCCACCAAAGACATTTTAAGATCACTGCCACCTGGATCAAATATAGCCACCATGATCAGACATGTGGCAAAAGAAGAATACCTAGCCCCTATCCAAGCAGCAGTATACACTGCAATAGCCAGCATGACATGCTCTGAGTGTGACCAGGCAGGGCACGTGGCAGTGAACTGCCCCCAGTCAGGATGCCCGCCAGCAACTGTTCCACCACACCAGGAGAGATTTAGGGAACCATGGTGGGCATGTGAAAGACAGGAAGGATACTAAGTAGGTGGTCCCCTCTGTATCTGGGATGTGAGTTTGCCAGAAGTCTGGTGTGAGTCCCTGTGTGTTCCTTGCCAAATTCAATGACTCTAATGATCTTTGTGTCCAAGTTCTGATTGTCCCTAGGGTCCTGTACCACTCAGACGAAGAGGTGTATCACCTTTTCGAGGAATCCAGCCGGCTCCACAAAAGAGAACTCGGCTTGGGAGCTGCCGGGACTGCAACAGGTGTCTCGGCCCTAGCGACTCAGCACCAAGGACTGTCCCAGCTGCAAATGACCGTCGATGAAGACCTACAGAGGATCGAGAAATCCATTTCCTTTCTGGAGAAGTCAGTCTCCTCACTTTCAGAGGTAGTCCTGCAGAACAGGCGAGGACTGGACCTCCTGCTCATGCAGCAGGGAGGCCTGTGTGCTGCCCTGAAGGAGGAATGCTGCTTCTACGCGGACCACACAGGAGTTGTCAGAGACTCCATGGCAGAGCTCCGAAACAGACTCACTCAGAGACAGAGGGACAGAGAAGCCCAACAGGGCTGGTTCGAATCCTGGTTCAACCGATCTCCATGGCTAACCACCCTGATTTCTACCCTAATAGGCCCGGTCACTATAATCCTACTAACCCTAATCTTCGGGCCTTGCATATTAAACAAACTGGTGCTATTCGTTAAAAAGCGTTTAGAAATGACTAACATTTTCTTTCTCGAGCGCCGACAATTGCTTTAAGGCGTGCCAGCTACTAACGCACATATAATTTTGTACTAATTTTACTAACCCATGAAATTTTGTAACCTTTTTTTTAACCTTATGTGAATTCTACTAATCATGAGGGGAGGGGGAGATGTGGTGAGACAGGGCCCCGCGTGCGGAAGAATTCGGGTTGTACGGTCAGTCAGGACATCCCCCCTACCCTGCAGTTTGACCTCTAATCCCCACCAAGGTCGCACCCAGCCGGACATGGGCTGGAGGAAGTGACACAGGCGACCCCAAGGCATAAAAACCCCCCAGACTCTTGAATAAACGCCATTTGCTGTCCACCACGTTGGTGTCAGGAGCATATGGACCGAGTGAGCTTAAATCTATAAGCCACCGTGCCGAGCCTGGAACCAGGTCGCCATCGCCAAAAAGGCAACATCTGGTGCCGAACACCCGGGATCGCTCAGCGCCTGGGATTTGGGTTTCGCCTGGACACAGGACCGGCGGCTGCACAGCGGACCTGCGCAGCGGGGGGGACGCCTCCTGGACCAGCGTGGATGATGGAAGCCATTGCTAAGGTCGTACATCAAATTCATACTCAGTGGGGTATTGAATGTAAGCACAAGGATTTATGTCTTGCACTCTCGAGACTCCTTGAGCTTGGGGCTATAGAGCGCCCGATAGAAGTATTACACCCAGAGATCTGGGAAAAATGTACTAAGGCCCTGGCTGAGGACACTATGTCCTCAGGCTCGGGAAAAGCCCTGAAATCCTGGGGCAGGCTCTGCCGAGCCCTGCAAAAAGCTCGACAAGAGCAGGATACTTGGAGAGCAGCGCAGTCTTGCCTGCTTGCTATGCCACCACTGGGCGTGGGCGCGGCAACGCAGACGCCGGCAGACCCCGAACAGCCCAGGAGCACGGGGGTCCCCGCGGAGGCGGGAGCGCCGGAGCCCCCTCAGCAAACGGACTCACCATCAGAGGGGGGGGAGTCTGCGCGAACGTTTTGGCGGGGTCTAGCGGAGGAGGCGCGGGGGGCGGCCGAAGCATCGGTCCCTGAAGCCCCTGATAAAACTCCACCGCCGCCATATGGGTTTGAAAATGGCGCCGGAGCAGGCAGGCAGGACGGGACACAGGAGGAGGGGGGCGGAAATGCATACTTGTTGAATGGTGCAGGCATGGGCGAGCAGGGAGGAGGGGCGGCCCCCGAGAAAGAGCACAAAACCAATCAGAGCGCTCCGTTCTCCCTGGGTCCCTATAAGGAAAGGACCTCCCCCAGGAGGCGGAGGGAGCCCAGGGGGAGGGAACGGCCCGACCCCCGCAAGGGGCGGGGTCGCAGCAGGAGGAAAAAGGAGAGTAGCCCGGAAGTATCTAGCCAGTCTACTTCCGGCTCTGAGTCTGACTCGAGCTGGGGAGAAGGCGAATGCCGGTCAGAGGATTCCGACTCGGACTCTGGCTTTAAGAAAAACAGACCGGTGGTATATAAGATCACAAACCACAATGCTCCTGCATGGATTAAGGGTATATCACAGAAAGATCAAACTCCTCTTACTGACTGGCGAAAAATAAAGATCGCATGTGCTGGGTACACCCCGGCTTCTACACTAGTATTCCCAGTCCGCCTGGGGGGGGCAGGCGGAAACCAAAGGACCTACTCCCCGGTGAATCCGAAAGATATACAAGCAATTACTAAAGCGATTGCAGAAAAGGGAATTAATTCTGCCATGGTTTCCACACTCATTGACAGCGTTTTTGGAGGTGATGATATGCTACCCTTTGATATAAAACAAACTTGCAGGCTCATCTTTGATGGGGCAGGGATGATAGTCTTTAAGCAAGAGTGGGAAGACAATTGTACAAAGCAGCTAGCTTTGGTAACAGGGGCAGATCACCCTTTGCATGGCTCCAGTTTACAGAGGCTAATGGGAACAGATGCCACCATGATAACACCTCAGGCACAGGCTGAAGGCCTGAGGGCTCATGAGGTGATGACAACAACTAGAGCTGCCAGAGAAGCTATTCGGGTTGCCTCCAAAGTAGTAGCTAAAGCATCACCATGGTCCACTATAAAGCAGAGTGAGAGTGAGAGTTTTACTCAATTCGTTGATCGTCTTCAGACAGCATTAGACTCCTCTGCGTTGCCCTCAGAGGCGATAGGCCCAGTTCTGGCAGAATGCCTACGGCAGCAGTGCAATTCAGCCACCAAGGACATTTTAAGATCACTGCCACCTGGATCAAATATAGCCACCATGATCAGACATGTGGCAAAAGAAGAATACCTAGCCCCTATCCAAGCAGCAGTATACACTGCAATAGCCAGTATGTCATGCTCTGAGTGTGACCAGGCAGGGCACATGGCAGTGAACTGCCCCCAGTCAGGATGCCCACCAGCAACTGTTCCACCACACCAGGAGAGATTTAGGGAACCATGGTGGGCATGTGAAAGACAGGAAGGATACTAAGTAGGTGGTCCCCTCTGTATCTGGGATGTGAGTTTGCCAGAAGTCTGGTGTGAGTCCCTGTGTGTTCCTTGCCAAATTCAATGTCTCTAATGATCTTTGTGTCCAAGTTCTGATTGTCCCTAGGGTCCTGTACCACTCAGACGAAGAGGTGTATCACCTTTTCGAGGAATCCAGCCGGCTCCACAAAAGAGAACTCGGCTTGGGAGCTGCCGGGACTGCAACAGGTTTCTCGGCCCTAGCGACTCAGCACCAAGGACTGTCCCAGCTGCAAACGACCGTCGATGAAGACCTACAGAGGATCGAGAAATCCATTTCCTTTCTGGAGAAGTCAGTCTCCTCACTTTCAGAGGTAGTCCTGCAGAACAGGTGAGGACTGGACCTCCTGCTCATGCAGCAGGGAGGCCTGTGTGCTGCCCTGAAGGAGGAATGCTGCTTCTACACGGACCACACAGGAGTTGTCAGAGACTCCATGGCAGAGCTCCGAAACAGACTCACTCAGAGACAGAGGGACAGAGAAGCCCAACAGGGCTGGTTCGAATCCTGGTTCAACCGATCTCCATGGCTAACCACTCTGATTTCTACCCTAATAGGCCCGGTCACTATAATCCTACTAACCCTAATCTTCGGGCCTTGCATATTAAACAAACTGGTGCTATTCGTTAAAAAGCGTTTAGAAATGACTAACATTTTCTTTCTCGAGCGCCGACAATTGCTTTAAGGCGTGCCAGCTACTAACGCACATATAATTTTGTACTAATTTTACTAACCCATGAAATTTTGTAACCTTTTTTTAACCTTATGTGAATTCTACTAATCATGAGGGGAGGGGGAGATGTGGTGAGACAGGGCCCCGCGTGCGGAAGAATTCGGGTTGTACGGTCAGTCAGGACATCCCCCCTACCCTGCAGTTTGACCTCTAATCCCCACCAAGGTCGCACCCAGCCGGACATGGGCTGGAGGAAGTGACACAGGCGACCCCAAGCCATAAAAACCCCCCAGACTCTTGAATAAACGCCATTTGCTGTCCACCACGTTGGTGTCAGGAGCTTATGGACCGATTGAGCTTAAATCTATAAGCCACCGTGCCGAGCCTGGAACCAGGTCGCCATCGCCTAAAAGGCAACATGGATCTGACAACAAAACCACAGGCCTAACGGCTACTCCAACCCTAGCAACAGGCACTGCAGCTACTCCCTTGTGGCTGTGGAAAAAATCTCCCATAGGTATAAAAAATTGTTCTAGGAGTTTTGTCAAGAAAAAGAGGTCCTACTCCCCACCTGTGTGGACCTACATCTCAGCTATTAACAGTAAGAGTTCTTTTTCTCAAAAGGGAGGATATAGAAAATACACACCACAGGGTACCCTATGGTTTTACTTGCAGGACCAAGGAACGTGTGATGGAAAACCTACCTTGACCCTAGAGGCACAGGTATATGAATTGCAGGGAAAAACAATCAGAAATGAGGGTTCTTCCAGGAAAGTTACTGTCTCAGTCTTCAGTGGCAGTTTCCCACGCAGAGTGGAAGGGCTGATTTTACTTCTGATTCTATGGAATGGAATTCTAATTCATTTCTACAAGTAAATGGAGAATCCTATGACCACGACTAGAAGGGCCCTGCCTCCAGCCAGGTGGAAGAAAGGGATAGACAGGTTTACTGGAGAGTGTGAATCCAGTGGTCTGGCACAGCAGCCTCACAGGAGTACAAGGCTTTCGTAGACACTGGTGCACAGTGTACTCTAATGCCATCAGGCTATGCAGGGGCAGAATCCATTTGTGTTTCTGGAGTGACAGGAGGATTCCAACAGCTGACTGTACTGGAGGCTGATCTTAGCCTGACTGGGAATGAGTGGTAAAAACATCCCATTGAGACTGGCCCAGAGGCTCTGTGCATCCTTGGCACAGACTATCTCAGGAGAGGGTATTTCAAGGGTGGGTTTTTGATATAGCTGTCTTGAAGATGGAGGAAGTTAAACAGTTGTCTACCTTGCCTGGTCTCTTGGAGGACCCTTCTGCTGTGGGGTTGCTGAAGGTTGAAGAACAGCAGTTTCCAATTGTTACCATAATGGTGCACCACCAGCAATATTGCACCAACCAAGACTCCCTAATTTCAATCCATAAACTGATTTGTCAACTGGAGAGCCAAGGAGTGATCTTCAGGACCCACTCACCGTTTAATAGTCCCATATGTCCAGTGTGAAAGTCTAACAGAGAATGGTGATTAACAGTAGATTGTCGTGGACTGAATGAAGTCACACCATCACTGAGTGCTGCCATACTGAACATGTTGGAACTTCAGTAGGAACTGGAGTCAAAGGCAGCCCAGCACTGCTACAATTGATAATGTTAATGTGTTTTTCTCAATCCCTCTGGTGACAGAGTACAGGCCACAGTTTGCTTTGACTTGGAGGGACATCCAGTACACCTGGAATCAACTGGTGGAAACACAGCCTAACCATCTGCCATGGACTGATCCAGACTGTACTAGAACAAGGCAAAGCTCCAGAACTCCTGCAATATATTGATGATATCATTGTGTGGGGCAATATAGCAGAAGAAGTTTCTGAGAGGGAATAAAATAGTCCAAATCCTTCTGAAGGACGGTTTTACTATAAAACAAAGTAAGGTCAATGGATCTGCAGAGGAGATCCAGGTGTTAGGAATAAAATGGCAAGATGAATGTTGTCAGTAGCAATGTCTCCACCAACTAGTAAGAAAGAAACAAACTTTCTTAGGTGTTGTGGGATTCTGGGGAATGCACATTCAAAATTACAGTCTGATTGTCAGCACTTGGTATGAAGTGACCTGGAAGAAAAATTATTTCAAATGAGGCCCTGAGCAACAACAAGCTTTTAAACAAATCAAACAGGAGACAGTTCATGCTCTAGCCCTTGGGCCAGTCCAAACAGAGCAAGATGTAAAAAATGTGCTCTATACTACACCTGGGGACAATGGTCCTACCTGGAATCTCTGGCAGAAAGCACCCGGGGACACTCGAGGTTGACCTCTAGGTTTTTGGAGTCAGGCATACAGAGTATCAGAAGTCTGCTATACTTCAACTGAAAAGGACATACTGGCAGCTTATGAAGGGGTTCAAGCTGCTTCTGAGGTGATTGGCACTGAAGCCCAGTTCCTACTGGCACTCTGGTTACCAATGTTGGGTTGGATGTTCAAAGGCAGGGTCTCCTCTGCACATCATGAAACAGATGCTACATGGAGTAAGTGGGTTGCACTGATCACATGATGAGCTCAGATAGGAAATCCCAGTCATCCAGGAATCTTGGAAATGATCATGAACTGGCCAGAAGGCAAAGATTTCAGAATGTCACTAGAGGGGAAGGTGATGTGCTGAAGAGACCCCACTGTATAATGAAGTGCCAGAACATGAGAAGTAATATGACTTGTTTACTGATGGGTCCTGCTGTTTTGTGGGAAAGTATTAGAGATGGAAAGCAGCTGTATGGAGTCCCCTACGACAAGTCACAAAAAACTGCTGAAGGAGAAGGTGAAGTGAGTCAGTTTGAAGAGGTGAAAGCCATCCAGTTGGCCTTAGATATTGCTGAATGAGAGAAATGGCCGATACTTTATACTGATTCATGGATAGTGGCAAATGCCCAGCGGGAGTGGTTGCAGCAATGGAAGCAGATAAACTGGCAGCACAAAGATAAACCTGCCCAGGTGGAGAACCTGGTTGTGAAAATACATCATGTGGATGCTCATGAACCCAAGAGTCAGGCCACTGAATAACATCAGAACAACCAGCAGGTGAATCAGGCTGATAGGATTGAAGTGCTCAGGTGGATTTGGATTGGCAAGATAAGGGTGAATTATTTCTGTCTTGGTGGGTCCATGACACCTTGGGATATCAAGGAAGAGATGCAACATCTAGGTGGGCTCGCGATCGAGGGATGGCCTTAACCATGGACACTATTGCACAGGTTATCCTGGAATGTGAAATGTGCTGCAATTAAGCAGGGCCAGGCAGGTAAAGCCTCTGTGGCATGGGAGACGATGGCTGAAATATAAGTATGGGGAAGCCTGGCAGATTGACTATATCACACTCCCCCAAACCCGTAACAGCAAGCATTGTGTGCTTACAATGGTGGAAACACACCCTGTGCCCCATGGCACTGCCTGGAATGGTATCCTGGGCCTTGGAAAGGAAGTCTTATGGTGACATGGTACTCCAGAAAGAATTGAGTCAGTAATATAACCTCAGATGCACAGAATCGGACAATGGAAGCCATTTTTTAAACAACCTCATAGACGCTTGTGCCAAATAACATGGAACTGAGTAGGTGTATCATATTCCCTATTATGCACCAGCCTCTGTAAAGATCAAACAATGTAATGGACTGTTAAAGACTACACTGAAGAGAATTTGTGGTGGAACCTTTGATAGTGGAACACTGGAAAATGTCAAAGATAGAACATTAAGATGTTAGGTTCTGTGCTTTTCTCAGAACACTGCACCTGCGTGAGCAGTATGATAAATGATATAATTGTTAGATGTGATGATTGTTTAGTAATTAAGTATAATTATTATACCGCAAGAATCTATGTATACAATAGAACAATGTAAGTTTAATAATTAACATGAAAGTTATGTAACGGTAGAGTATAAAACACCTTCACCTCGAATGTATGGTCGGAATTAGATTTGGGTTGTATACCCCAATTCCCAGAGCTCTTAATAAAAGCACCGCATATAATCACTCCGTGATTATGTGTTTTTGAACGCTAACATTTTGGCGACTCAGACGGGACCCTGTGAGTGCTGCTGAGCGAGTTCGCGACTCGATCACGCTCCAGCCGGCACCGAGGGATTCTCGGGGAGCCCATCGGCCGCGACCGCTTCCGCCGCTCACAACGTCCCCTGGAGAAAGGTAAGGTGCTTTTATCCTGGTCCGGGTGCCTGCCAGTAAGACGCGGCGAAAGCTACGCTTGGTTGGGCTAAAGGAATTCCTGGTGGTATTGCCTAGGCGCCGTTCCGTAAGACAATCGCGAAAGCGTTGCGGGTTCGGCAATCTGGTATATCTGGTATATCTGGTATGGAGAAACTTAAAGGGATTTTGGGCAGTAATGCCCCAATCCCGCAAACTTCTCCTTTGGGGTGCTTATTAGCACATTGGAAACAGGGTAATTTTGGGCAAGAATTACGTAAAACTAAGTTGATTAATTATTGTAATTCATGGTGGCCAGAATATGCCCTTGAGAACGGTGAAAAATGGCCAAGATACGGTACTCTGCAATATAACACTATTTCACAGTTAATGTCATTTTGTAAGCAAGAAGGAAAATGGGATGAAGTTCCGTATGTTGATTTGTTTTTTTATTTGCGGGAGAAGCCAGAATGGCAGGATGAATGTGGATTATTGGTGGTTAAAACATCTGCAAATAATGAGTGTGGTGTCTGTAAGGAACGTTGTTTAGAACACTTGGTGTTGAAAGAAAGCCTGAGTAGAGAAGATTGTACAGATATTGATTTACAGGTAGCTCCAATAGGAACAAGAGCACCTAACCCTATCCCACCTGTTTCATCTGTCCCTATCCCACTACCTGCTCCTCCTAACCCACCAAGCCCTGAACCTGTCTCATCTAGTACACCCTTCCCTCTTTATCCTCCTCTCCCATCAACACCTGATCCCCCTTCCTCAGAAGATGAGCAAAATGTAACTGTGGTAGAAAGGAGAGAGAGAGAGTCAATGACCCCGATAACCCACAGAACCAGGAGTCGGTCTACCCTTGCCCCAGTTATGGATAGAAAAGACACGGGCAGACAAAAACGGACTGTAATTGCCCCCTTACGGCAAGGTGTAGGAATAGAAGGGCCAGTATTTGTAAAGGTGCCCTTTACTCCGGCAGATTTGGTTATTTGGAAACAAACAGCCGGAACTTATAGAGAAAATCCTGATAAAATGGCACGAGTGGTAAAAATGGTGATAAAAACTCAAAACCCTGACTGGGATGATATACAAGTAATATTAGATACTCTGATGGATTCGACTGAGAAAGAGATGGTACTTAAGGCAGCCAAAGAGAGAGCAAGAGAAGATATCAGAAATGGACTAGTAACAGGGAATTTAGATGTGAATTTCCCAACTGAGGATCCAAATTGGGACCCTAATTTATATGGTGATATGAGGAAACTACGGAAATATCAAGAATGGATCCAAATAGGAGTTCAGAAGGCTGTGCCCAAAACTATAAATTGGTCTAAACTGTATGAGGTTCGGCAGGAAAAGAAAGAATCCCCCACTGCGTTTTTGGAGAGGCTTAAGGAGGCAGCAAGAAAATACACAGATCTCCAAATGGACACAGAACAAGCAAAGGTTCAGCTTGCTCTCATATTCTTGGGCCAATCACAGGATGACATTCGTAGAAAATTGCAAAAATTAGAAGGGGAAGACCTAAGGAATTTAGATAAGCTACTCGAAGTTGCTTGGAAGGTATATAATAATCGTGAAAGAGAAGCTAATAAAAGGCAGCAGCAGAACCTCCTGGCAGTGATACAAGGAAGAGGGAACCCAAATTTCAGGGGTCATAACAGGAATGGTCGAGGTAGGAGACCTGTTACACAGGGGTTAACCCTAAATCAGTGTGCGTATTGTAAGCGGGAGGGCCATTGGAAAAATGAGTGTCCAGAAAAACCGCATAACCGGTTTTACCAGGACAATCAGTTCCAGCAGGCTACTAAGGAGATGGTCCTGGGGGAGTATACCAGCTGACTAGACACAGAACCGGTAGAACAAGCTAAGGAACCTGTTATAAATATACAATTAGGACATAAAGAAGTCAGATTTCTAATAGATACAGGAGCTACTTACTCGGTATTGAATGATTTACAAGGACAAATTGGGGACAAGGAAACAACAATAGTCGGCGCTACAGGAAAAGAGGAAAAACGGCCATTCCTGCAGCCACTAGATTTGTGTTTTGGAAATAAGGTTATAACACATGAATTCCTATATGTACCTGAGTGTCCAATTCCGCTTTTAGGGAGAGATTTGCTGGCAAAACTTGATGCGGTAATAACCTTTGAAAATGGAGAACTCATAATGAAAATACCTGAATCAAAGACGGGACAGATATTAATGATTAAAGAAAAACCTGTTCCTTCTATCCCTAAGGAGGTAGAAGATGCAGTGATTCCTTCTGTATGGGAGACTGACATACCAGGGAAATCTAAATTGGCACAACCAGTACATGTAGAATTAAAAGAAGGGGCGAGGGCTGTGCAAGTCAAACAGTATCCCATAAAACCAGAAGCACGGCAAGGAATAGTAAAGATAATTGAGAAATTCTTGAAATACCAAATTTTAGAAGAATGTGAATCAGAATTTAATACACCAATATTTCCAGTGAAAAAGCCAAGTGGTGAATATAGATTAGTACAGGATTTGAGAGCAATAAATAAAATAACAAAGGACATTTATCCAGTAGTAACAAATCCTTACACATTGTTAACATCTGTAAAGGAGAAATATAAATGGTTTACTGTAATCGATTTAAAAGATGCCTTTTTCTGCATCCCCCTTGACAAAGAAAGTAGGAAACTGTTTGCCTTTGAGTGGGAAAACCCAGAGAATGGAAGAAGAACCCAGCTTGCCTGGACACGACTTCCACAAGGCTACAAGAACTCGCCGACCCTGTTCGGAAGCCAACTAGCAAAGGAACTGGAGATTTGGACCGAAAATGGGCAAGTACCAAGAGATCAATACTTATTGTTGCAATATGTTGATGATATACTAATAGCTACAGAAGAAAAGGCAACTTGTATAAAGGTAACCATTGAGATTTTAAATTCACTGGGAATGGGAGGCTACAAAGTATCCAGAGGAAAGGCACAAATTGCTCAACAAACTGTGATTTACCTGGGATGTGAAATTTCACAAGGGCAACGAAAACTAGGTACTAATCGTATCCAAGCTATTTGTGCTATTCCAGAGCCCCAGAATTTACATGAGCTGCGAGTTTTCCTCGGGATGGCAGGATGGTGTCGCCTGTGGATCATGGACTATGGACTGATTGCGAAACCCCTGTACGAAGCCCAGAAGACGCAGCCATTCACCTGGGGCAAGCCACAGAAAGAAGCCTTCCTAAAATTAAAGGAAGCACTGACAACTGCTCCAGCATTAGGGTTACCTGATCTGTCTAAAGATTTTCAGCTGTTTGTACATGAAAGGCTGCGCCTAGCACTAGGAGTCCTCACCCAACGTCTGGGAAGCTGGAAAAGGCCGGTGGGCTACTTTTCCAAACAACTTGACAACGTAAGTGCCGGGTGGCCTTCATGTTTACGGGCAGTCGCAGCTACTGTGATACTGATACAAGAAGCCAGGAAGCTCACTATGGGACGGCACATCGATGTCTATGTACCACACATGGTAACCACTGTCTTAGAGCAGAAGGGAAGCCATTGGCTATCTCCCAGCAGGATGATGAAATTCCAGGTAGTCCTGACTGAGCAGGATGATGTCACATTAAAAACAACTAACCTCTTGAATCCAGCTTTGTTCCTAGGTACCACAGCTGAAGAAGGCCCATTAGAGCACGATTGTGTGGAGGTAATAGAGTACACCTATTCAGCAAGAGAAGATCTGAAAGATGTCCCACTAGAGCAGCTGGACTGGGAGCTGTTTACAGATGGGAGCAGCTTCGTGGAAAACGGAACCAGATACGCTGGATATGCGGTAACAACAGTCAATACAGTAGTGGAGGCAAAAGCATTACCACCAAATACATCTGCCCAGAAGGCAGAACTGGTTGCTTTAACCAGGGCACTAGAATTAAGTGAAGGGAAGAAGGTAAATATCTGGACTGACTCAAAATATGCTTTTGAAGTGGTGCATGTACATGGAGCACTGTGGAAAGAAAGGGGACTATTGTCTTCTCAGGGTACACACATTAAACATCAGGATGCAGTCCTGCAATTGATAAAGGCAGTACAAAAGCCTGAACAAGTGGCAATCATACACTGCAAAGCACACCAATCAGGAAACTCCAAAATCTGTGAGGGAAATCGAAAGGCAGACTGGGCAGCCCGACAGGTTGCTCGAAATGTGCAAACAACAATGGCATTGATACCTTTAAAGCTCAATGTGTCCCAATTCAATCTGCCTCCAAACCCAAAATATTCAGTAGAAGATGAGAGACTGGCACGTTTACTAAATGCACAAAAGAATTCAGAGGGATGGTATGTAACTGCACAAGGACAAATAGTGGTACCCCCCTTGATAATGCGAGAAGTTCTACAGATCAAACATAACGAATGTCACTGGGGAGCAGAAGCATTGGTAAAATTGCTAAAACAAAGTTTAATTTCAGTACGGATGTTAACAATGGCAAAATCAGTAATGTCAAAATGTGATATCTGCTTGAAAAACAACCCAGTGGCTAGGCGACAGGCACAACTAGGAAGAATCCGGGTAGGAATAGAGCCAGGAGACTATTGGCAGGTAGATTTTGTAGAACTGCCAAGAACTCGAGGATACAAATACCTGTTAGTGGGAGTTGACACCTTCTCTGGGTGGCCAGAAGCCCTTCCCTGTCGCACGAACCAAGCAAAAGAAACAGTTAAGTGGTTACTACAGGAGATTATTCCCAGATTCGGGGTACCCCTAGGGGTATCATCAGATAGGGGGCCCCATTTCATAGCTACAGTAGTAAAAGAAGTAAGTAGATTGCTGGGGATAACTTGGGACCCTCCACACACCGTGGAGACCCCAGTCAAGCGGACAGGTAGAGAGGATGAATCAGACACTAAAAAGGCAAATCAGTAAGATATGCCAAGAAGCCAAATTACAGTGGCCCCAGGCTTTGCCAATAGCACTGTTGAGGATTCGGATAAAGCCTAGGAGTGGGATGTCAGTCAGTCCTTATGAGATATTGTATGGGAAACCATATGAATCTCCTGAGCCTAACCCTAATGTACATGTTACAGGAAAGCAGGAAGTGTATAACTATGTTCTGTCTCTTGGGAAAACTTTAGCTCGACTCCGGAGCATCCTTGTGTGGAACAGACCACTGACTCTCGAGAATCCAGTTCATAACATACATCCAGGAGACGAGGTGTACATCAAAAACTGGAACGAAGAACCGCTGAAAGAAAAGTGGAGTGGACCCCATCAAGTACTACTGACCACCTTCACAGCAGTCAAAGTGGCCGGCGTGGACCCCTGGATTCACTATACCCGAGTGAAGAAAGTCCATCCCGGATCACGGACTGTGTAAACTGTGGAACTAACAAGGCTACAGATAAGATGTGTTTTACTTTAAGAATGCTTGTGTTAATATTATTAATGCCTTTGGGATGTGGAATGCAAAATGATCAACAAACTACTCTTCATTCTAGAATGAAGAGAGAGGTACAAACAGAAACACAGGTAATAAATGTTCCTAATGCAGTTCGGGCTGAGAATATAATGATTGGATTGGTCAAAGATTTTGCCAAAATGCAAAACACCAGTAGAATAACTGCCTGTCTGCCAATACCAAAAGCAGCAGGAGACCCAGTAAATTGGGGAATCATAACATCAAAATTACCTGAGATACAAGGGAACAAAACAATTACATGTAGACAGGTTCCCGAATTGAAGCAAGTAATCAAGGAAACCTGGGAGAAAATAGGAACATGGATGAGACCCCCGAGCCAGAAAGACTGTATTCTAAGTGATGGCATACTAGGAACCCCTATGGGAGAATCAGAAGGCATCACACAATGGCAATGCCATTTACCACACTATAAAAAGATTATAGAAAATGTTACAGAAACCACTCTGGTGTGGAAGTGTGAGGCCAAGGATCGGAAAGATCGGATAGAGCCTTGGGAGAGTGCGTGGTCTGTGAGTATTCTTCAAAAATTCCAATATATGGCAAACACCCCTTGGTGTATTAAGTGGGAAGGCCCCGAGAATGAAACAGATCCAGCAATAACAAACACTGCCACTAGTAGCAGAACGAAGGCAGACAAAGTAAGTTGGTGGGCATGCAATAAAACCTATGACTGCACTTCAGATGATGTAGAGATAAAACAGATGCCACCCCTGGCAATAGCCCTACAAATTGGTTGTGCTTGCAGAGGGATTAAACATAAACAAGGCAGATTAAATTATAGGACAGTTATAGGATGTACCAGAATTACAATCCGAGGTCCAGGACAATTTGTATGGGCAGCAAGTGATGGTACCTGGACAACACATCTGCCTGTAGATGGGAAAGTAAGGGAGATTACTTTAGGCCTTCCAACTTTATGTCCAATCTGGAAAAAGTCCCCATTTAACGGAAAACATGAACTTCTGCAGATAAGAGCAAGACGGGAAGTTCTAGACAATGAAGATCCAGATGACACTTGGCAAGAACCCTCTAGTGGAGTGAAAATTGGGTGGGCCCTAGAGTCATTGCTTGGTCCTATAGCAAACTATAAGAGTAGAGAGATGCTGTACAAACTTACAGGTCAGGTAGGTAGACTGGCAAAAGTCACCCGGGAAGGATTTAAGGAATTAAACATACAGTTACAAGCCACCACAAAAATGACTTTACAAAATCGATTAGCTTTAGATTTGTTACTTCTGAAAGAGCATGGAGTATGTGGATTTTTAAAAGGACAGGTTGATCATTGCTGCGTTCATATCCCAAATGTAACTGCAAATGTAGAATATGACATCAGTAAGTTGAAACAAATAGAGCATGAAGCACAAGAAGAACAAAAGGATTTGACTACAAGCTGGTTAGGAAAAATCTTTTCAGGATTAGGGTGGAATGTGAGTTCATGGATTAAATCTATCATTGAGAATGTGATAATCTTACTAATTGTATTCTTAGCAATTTGGTTAGTTTACAGTATTTTAAAGGGAGAGATACAGAAGAAAACATCCTGGAACCAGAAGATAATAAAAGCACTAACACGAGATCCGCGTCCACCATCCTCTGGTTCTCCAGTTCGTGATAACATCCATAACAGTGTTTACATCAACCCTGGATTTGAAGAATCGAGTATAAATTGAAGAATAAAAAGGACTGTATCAAGTGAAAACATTTACACATATAGTGAAGTGAAAATGCTTTCAAAGGGGGGAGAATGATAGTGGAACACTGGAAAATGTCAAAGATAGAACATTAAGATGTTAGGTTCTGTGCTTTTCTCAGAACACTGCACCTGCGTGAGCAGTATGATAAATGATATAATTGTTAGATGTGATGATTGTTTAGTAATTAAGTATAATTATTATACCGCAAGAATCTATGTATACAATAGAACAATGTAAGTTTAATAATTAACATGAAAGCTATGTAACGGTAGAGTATAAAACACCTTCACCTCGAATGTATGGTCGGAATTAGATTTGGGTTGTATACCCCAATTCCCAGAGCTCTTAATAAAAGCACCGCATATAATCACTCCGTGATTATGTGTTTTTGAACGCTAACACCTTTAGACACTGGGATATACATTTAGCAAAGGCCATCTGCCTAGTCAATACCAGAGGATCTGCCAATCAGGCTGGCCCTGCCCAATCAAAACTGTTAAGTACTTTAAAATGGGATAGAATTCCTGTGCACATTTAAAATATGCTGGGGAGAACAGTCTGGGTAATTCCTGCCTCAGGCAAAAGTAAACCCATCTGTGGGACTGCTTTTGCTCAAGGACCTGGGTGCACTTGGTGGGTAACGTGGAAGGATGGGCAAGTCTGGTGTGTGCCTCAAGGGGATTTGATTTTGGGTAAGAATAGCCAATGAATTAAATTGTATTATGTTAATAACTATCCAAGATTGATCTGGCTTCAACTGCAACAATCCAATACCACACACCATCTTTCCTGTCCTGAAGGACTGCTATGACAGATTGAGCCCAAGGTCATGGACTAAATGAACTCAACAGACTTTTATAGGGATGATCCATAGACTAAGGGAATGATATCTGTGTGTATATCTATCAAAAAATAGGAAAGGTGATGGGGTATTGAAAAGTGTGGGACCTGGCATGATGTAAATGGTATGGAATAAGGGGTGGAGACTGTCCTGGTTTTGGCTAACATAGAGTTCATATTCTTCTTAGTAGCTTGTAGTGCTGTGTTTTGGATTCAGTGTGAGAATAATGCTGATAACACACTGATGTTTTGGTTGTTGAGCAGTGCTTACTTTGAGTCAAGGGCCTTTCACTGTCTCATGCTTTGCCAGGGAGAAGCTGCACAAGAAGCTGTGAGGGAGCACAGCCAGGACAGCTGATCAGAACTGGCCAAAGGGATATTTCATACCATATAATATTCCCAGTATATAAACTGGGGGAAGTTGGTCAGGACAGAATGATAGCTGCTGGGGAATGGGCTGGGCATCAGTCAGTGTGGTGAGGAACTGTATTGTGCATCACTTGTTTCTCTTGGGGTTTATTTCTCTCTCTGTGTCTCTCTCTCCTTTTCAATACAATTATTATGATTGTTATTATCTTTTACTTTAGCTCAATTATTAAGCTGTTCTTATCTAAACCCATGGGTTTTCCCTTATTTCAGATACTCCTTCCCATCCCACTGGGGAAGGGGGTGAGGGGATTGAGTGAGCAGCTGCATGGTACTTAGTTTCTAGCTAAGGTTAAACCACTACAAAAGGTATCTTTTTAAAAAAAATCTTTTCTTAATTAAAAAAAAACCCAACTGAGATCAGTAAGTATATTTCCAGGTAGTATTTCAGACCTTGAGTACAAAAGTAAGTTATGTCTCCCCCCATTTTAAGTGTATATATAAAAAAAAGTGTTCAAATTCAACTACTGGGGATTTTGTTCGATTTTTTTTTTAACTACATGAAAATAGATAGCACAATGTTTCTGCAATGTTTCTACTTGGTAATTATCAAGTGTTTTTTCAGATATTTAAAGGAAAAACAAGATTATATTTTACAAGTCACATCAGTAGACAATGCAGAGAAGCAAAGCCTGCAAAACCACTAATTTGAATAGTCATTGCTATTATCTGTGGAAGGCTTTCACATACTCAAAGGCAATGCAAACATTTCAGTTACCTTGAGTGCTAAAAGGCTCTTGTTAATTTCTGCACCTTCCAGTCGAGTCTGCCTATCTGCACTAGAAGTATCTGCTCCTCTTTCATTGCCAGCCAAATCAATCAGAGAAAATTTACCATGCAATTTCCCTTTCCTTCTGAGAATAATCTGAAACACTGCATGGCTTCGAGATGAGTGTGCATTTGCAGATGTCTGGCCGGATGTCCTTTAACAAAAGGAAAGAAAAGAAGAATATATGAACAGGCAAAGGACCATATATGTTAAACACATTGCCCTCAGAACATTAGTTTTCAGGGCATAGTCCTGTGTTTACCCATATAATTTGATGCACACAGTATAATTATACCTATTTTTCCAATTCTTCAAACAGAAATGGAAGATTAGTAGCATTTTACTACTCTCTTAAAAAGCAAGAATAAACAGATCTCCAAAGATTTCAGACTATCAGAGAGTTTATATGCAAAACGCCGCATGTGGTACTTTTATCTAATCAGTCAGCAGTCTGTCACAAGGCTAATTTTAAAAACAATAAAGCTGGATCTTAAACAAACCCCAACTTTTATACTTTTGTCACTACGTATCAAGGCCTTTTAGAACTGAAGAATCTGGCAGTATTCCAGATTATAAATTATGTGAATTTAAGTCAGTAAACTGGTTATATAATGCATGCAATTCACATCCTGTAGAAAAATCAGTTCATATTTCTCTCTGGCTGAAAAACTCAAAACTATATCCAAAAGATAGGTAGATTCCTTACTTGCAGCCAACATTATAAAAAATGCCATTGCATATTAAAAAGCCATCACTATGAAGAGACCAAAAAAAAAAATCTTGTTGCAATTCTTTAATTTACAATGAAAAATTGGTGACAGCTATGGGAGATACCTGCAGCTGTTGCCTATTTCAATAAGCTTAAGAACATCTTCAACACATTTAACTTCCCGTTCCTGTAATCCCACCACCTGGACTTGCTGTTTACCATCTTCTAACACTCTTAATTTTGTCTTCCTGTTCAACAAGTCAAAAACCTTGGGGAGGAGGGGAAAATAACAGTTAAAAAGGAGCTTTAAAAGACATTTTTGCTTCAAATGTCATATCAAAATATGCAAAGCATTCCATGCACAATCCTGCTTGAGCAGGGAGGTTGGGCCAGATGACCCACTGTGGTCCCTTCCAACCTGTGATTTAAAGGGAAGTGTAAAGAATTATTTGAAATAAAGCTTTTAGTACAAAAAGGAAAAAATCTTTTATGTGACAAACTCACAATCTTGTTTGTGAAAGAGAAATTCCACCTTCCTCAGAAAAAAATCAGGTACTTACCTTACCACTATAGATCTCAAAAAATGTTGCATATACTTGAAGTTCTAACTTGTTATAATTTGGCTTCTTTAGCATTAAAAAGACATCTCTAGCTGTGAATACATTTACAAAATAGAAAGAAATGTAGTTATGTATTTTCATTTAGTGAAGACATTAATACATAGAAGTCTATTTTACAGTATCTCATATTTTACAAGTGTAACAGTCAATCAAGTCAATCAATTAAGAAACACTGCAGCTTAAACTGCCACATTACATTGGAGGATGCAGAAGACTCAAAAATTGTAAACTTGATCATCATTTATATTTCTTACATTTCTAAAGTTATCTGTAAATATTTACCTTACCGTGTAAAAATTACCCACCTAGAAACTACTTTTTATGTTAGCAAAGCTCCACTGTAATGCAAAATATGTAGACCCTTATGTTTGTACAACAGGAAGTGGAAATGTATTGACCTCAACTAATTTGCGCAAAGCCAACAAAACAATAAAGTCTCACCTGCAAGTGCATATATTCCTTTAGAACAATCTTGGTTCTTTGCTGAAAAGTCACCACCCATAGTCTAAATTAAAAAAAAAAAGACCAAAAACACACAATAAAGATGACAGAACTGTAACTTACATATTTGTTACTTATTAGAATTTATTGAAGCGTAAAATACACAAAAAGAAGTGTATTGCTGACATGTAGAGGAAATACTTACATGGGTTTTTCCACTGCCTGTTTGTCCATATGCAAAGCAAGTGGCCATTCCCCTTTCAAATATGGTCTCTACTAATGGTCGAGCCGCAAACCTTAAATGTAAAAAACAACAGTATTTTAGAAATTTAATTACTTTTTAAAACCCACACTACCACAAAGGCACTATAAATTTTAATGCCAGAAGTGACAAAGCTGGTTCTGAACTTTGAGAGGCATAAGGACATCTGCTCATTAATTCCTGAACTAAAGAGGCTACCAGCTCTAGGGCATTCAAATATACTAAACAATTAGAGAAAAGCTACAAGGTGTTTCCCATTTATTTTGCAAAAATTTTATTTTTCTTCAAACCCCAAGAAAAAGAATTTTCTTGTTTTAGTGTTGCAACACAGCACAGTTTGCTACATGGAGTTTGGAGCTCCCTAAAGAAGGCACCATTATAAGATGCAGAAGTAGGACAGTGCAGCAGTTAAATGCTTAGATTTTGCCAATACAAAAAATCCACTATAGTTTTTGCTCCCTAAATTAGCTTCCAGTATTAAGTTCAGAAGACAAGTGATCAAAAACACATTGCATGTCTTAATATTTTGAGAACATAGTGTCCTGGGTTGGCTGTATGATGCTTTTATCCCCAATCGTCTTGTTCTGTTCATGCTGAATAGTAAGTTTTGCACCTTTAAGACTTATTGAAGAGAGTGAAGGGGGGAGAGAAGTGCACAGGTTTTTTTTTCCTCCAAACACTGCTCTCACTCCCCCACATTCCTCCTCCTGGCCGGTGGTCGTTGTCTGCAGACAGACAGTGGACAGAGTTCTTCTTTTGCTTTTTAGTTAGTGTTAGCTAGCTGAGGCAAAGAAGTTCCCTGGACTGTGGTTTTTTTTTTCCTTTTCTTTGGACCTCATGAAACCTGCTCTGGACTGAACACCCAGGGGAGCACCGGCAGCTCACATCTCTGGCCCACCAGGCTGGGCCTGGCCTGCGACAATTCCAGCACCGGAGGGACTGATTAGAGACTGAGTGAGCTGCAACCCGGGGATGGGGTTTTCTCAGTTTGTCATCTCTTTTAGAGCGGCAAAGGGTCTCATTGTCTGATATTGTTTTAGTTTTATTGTTTAATAAACAGTTTTTTTCCACCTTTCTCCAAGGAGGTATTGTTTTTTTCCTCCTGGACCAGTTGAGGGGGGGAGGGGCCGATTGGATCTGTTTTTTCCCACCGGAGCTACTTGGGGGATTCTTCCCTGAATTTACTCTAAACCTGGACACATAGTTACACTGAGACAAGGCTCAATAAAACGTCTACCCAGGCTCATCAGAATGGAAAAATCCAGTAATCCCTTAAGCATTATTTGATGTGTGAAAAATATTTTCCAAAATATAATTTTTCTATTTTAAAGAATTAATTTTTACTTAAATAAATGTAGCTATTGCTCCCAATTCAGCTGCTTACTACCATTTCTTCATGAAAATCTCCAAAAGCAAAAGGTAACCTTATGGTGGTTTCCTCCACCAAGTGATGGAGGCAAGAGTCTCTCTTTCTAAACTTTTTCCAGGTGTTTACAAATAAAGTATATTTAGTGACAGAAACAAGAATGATTGTTAAGAGAAACACTGAGGTGTTACAACCTCCTTTCATTCTGCTTTGGAACAAACACGTCACTTACAAAAATTATATGGGTAAGATTAAGCCATTCAGCAACCAAGGGTTCTCCAAAATCTATGTTTAACCGAATCATCAGTTTTCATCAAAAATATACCAGATGATTCCTGGTCAGTCTTAGTCTTTCTTTTTTGCATCCTCCAAGTATATACCTTTTTTTTTTTTGTCCTCAAGAGGATATTCCAAATCAGTTTCAGGAAACCTATCCACCTAAGAAGCACATTCCATTATCTCTGCTTAATTGCATTTGAAATTATTCATTTTGCTGATTTATAAAACATGGACTTAATTATATGTATTTTAAAATAAGGCAAAATACAAACATGTCTAGAAAAATTTTTAGAGCATTATACAACTCCAACTGGTACCATGTCAAAAAAGTCAAACTCTCCTTCTAGTAGAACCTTTATTTGCAATCTTGAGCCTTCAGAAATATAACCTCTGATTCTCCTTTAAAATTCAAAAGGCATTTAAATTTTTTAATACTAAAAAACCTTGCAACTCAGTGTTGCAGCTCATGGATTCGAAAATACCTAAAATACAGCCTAAGTAAAGTAATAATAAGAAAATAAAGAGTAGTACATTTCTTGAGAACATTTTTCAGTATAGAAATAGGATAAATTTTAGCATATTTAAGAAAACTGAAGTAACTTGTCATACTTTTTTTTCCCCACTGTGACCCTGGCAGTTCTGGTTAGAGCAGAACATGATACCCATCTTCTTCGCAATTGTGTTACTACAGGAGGCCTTGAAGTAGATTATCCTTCATGTGATAATCATTATTGTGCCATATGAGGGAGAAAAAAAAAGCCTGTACTGCTATACAGACTAGACACTTATTGTTTCAGTACGAATACAAGCATCTTTCAATATTCTCCCATATTACTATTAATTTATTATGCAAGTAATAAAAATTTTGCTGAAGAAACTCAGTACAAAAACATAATAACATTGTATGTCAAAAACATCCCTCACATTTAAACACTATGGTCACAAAGACAACATGAAGGAGTGAGATTACAGGAACTGGTTGTTAAGGGGGAGGAAAACTATTGCAAGAGGCTGTAAGGAAAAGGCTAGACAGAAAAGCAAAACTTGAGACAAAGGGAGGACATGGGGTGTAGGCCCCTTTGAGCCCTTCTGAAAAATGTCTCAAACACTCATAATGAAGCAACTGGAAACAGCCAGGTGTTCCATGACATGTGCCATGAGATATGTGTCCAAGGGATTTCCATGGGCATGATGGCCTGCTAATGGGGTAATAAGTTATCAGGTAAAGGTGCTCTCTCTCTCTCTCTCTCTCTCTCTCCTCCAGCCTCCAGTGTTGTTTCACTGCATCTGTAGCCAAGTATTCTTAAATCTGAGTCACTTTCCTCCCCCTCCCCCTCTTGTGTTGGAAAATCCTAAGGGATACTGACTGTCTACCCAATAAGTGGGCAGGGAGAGCCAGGAAGTGACCTCTCAGCTAAAAGCCTGGAGAAGTTCAAGCAGTGCCAAGACAACAGATGTCTGGAAAAGGTCAAAGCTCAACTGCTCCTCCATGTGAAGATGTTATCTCCATGTGACCCAGGCACACCTCACCAGCTAGATCACTCTCTAACAGCTCTTTACTATCTAGAAAGAAAAGATGCTACCAGTAGACAATCATTAGAGACACATTTTCAAGGGCACAGCTTTGTTGTTTAGAAGTATTGCATTAGTGTAAACTAACAGACTAAAAAGTTTTTACTTTTGCTACACTTCTCCTTTTACTTCTATCAAACTTAAGACACAAGTTTTCATTTTCAAGGCCTTTTAATAAATCTCTTATCCACCAACAGGATGTTAACATCTAACATCAGTCAGGATACGATGCCAACTTTGACTTCCTAATTGTTGGATTAAAACCAAGATTTAAGAAAATTCTCTGTCCCTATTTCTTAAGGCTATGGGAGGCACGTTCTAAGCATAAGGAAAAATAAGGAAAATTATCTTAATCAAATTCCTTTCTAATATCAATATTCTTTGCAAAAATATTCACAATATTTAGACTACATACCGAGATTATGACCTGTGGTGTCTAACCTTGCCTGTATCTAATCCATTAAGCAACTTGGACAAGGTAAACAGCTACTTCTAAACAAATTTTTAAAGTGTTGTGCATTATTCTCTTTCAACTGTGGAAGTGAAACAGAAAAAGAAAGGTGAAAATGAAGATCCAAATACCATGGGGTGTCTCTCTCTATACTCTTTCCCCACCCTCTCCTGATTTGTTTGTCTCCTGAGGAAGCAATACACACTAGAGCCTGGAAAACTCTTGGAGGATAACTGAGAGCAGGATTCAGGATAAACAGAGCTAAACCAAAAGTAAACAGGCAAAAGAATGGAGTTAGCAACATACATATCTGATAACAGAGAGAATACAAGTCCATGCCAAGGTAAACCCACAGTTATTGACATCAAAGATATATGAGAAAAAAAGATTCCCAAAAACCCCTATATACACATACCTGTAAACCATTTCATTAGGAGCCATGTCATCAAAGGCATAATCAAAACGAAAAGTTTGGTTTTCTAGGTACCTTGTTAAATCCACCTTTTGTTTTGGTTCATGTACCATCACAACATCTTTACTAGGAATTGTTATTACATCAAGGTCTTTCATTAAAGTTTCTATAAAATAAATGAAATATATATATTTGTGAAAAACACCAATTACTTGTGTTAAAATTTTAGAAGTTCAATAGTAATGAAATAGTAATAAAAATTAGGACAATAAGAATTTGGACAATTAAAGTTAGGACGATAAGAGACAATAAAAAACAAAGAATTACGGATGTCCGGATGCTGTTGGGCACTAAGCCAAAAAAGTATACACACTAACAAAGGATTAACCCTTGAAAGCAATAGCCTGTTGCATATTCATATATCTCATCCATGATTCAAACATTTTTCAAACAAAGGGTGTCTTCTGCTTAATTTCTGCTCCCCCCCTCATCTTGTAAATCAATTTCTTGGCTCCTAGAAGTCTGGAAGAAGTCTGATAAGGAGGCAATAATTCTTCTCTTGAAATTTTGGTGTCTTGTTGCTGTTATCTTTATGCAAAGAATTTCTTGGTTATCTTATCCATTCCTTGAGCTAGTTACAAAAAGTATCTTACATCGCATAGTTTCTATTTTAATATTATGCTATAGCCTAAAAACTATATTTGCCACACTACTTAAAAATATTAATATGGCACTACTAAAATTAATACAGTATAACTTTCCAAAATAACACATATAGTACTCATTTTAATATTTGCAAAGAGCTAATCATATAATATGCATTTTTCACATGTTTAAGTAGCAACACATCACTATTTTTTACATATTTTCATTATTTAAACTCTTATAATATCTCAGATAACACAGCTCTTCCAAGCAACAACACTGCAATGCACTTGGGCTTCTGATACCTAGACAGTAATCTGCTAAGTAAGAGATTTCATTTTTGAAGTCTAGTTTTCCTCTCTTACCAGGTGCTAGAAGGTAAAGAAAGGTTGTACAAAGTTGATTAGAAAAACTAAGATAATTAATGATAGCACTATCATTATAGCTTCATTTTAAAATTCTGTCTTTTTATTTTTCCTAAATCTCTTAAGTTATAGACATATCTTCACAGCTTTTAAAGAGAAAGAAAATTGTTTTCCTTCTACATAGTTTCATTTTTGTATTCCTTCTGGAATCTCAAGTCTTTAATATAGAATTTCTCTAAAGTAAAATGCTTTCTTTAAATTATCTTGTAAGCAGAAAAAGCTGAACATGCTAAAGATGTTTCTTATCACTAGGAATGAACAAAAGCCATCTAGATGCAATTTTAGTAGTGAGTTCTCAGGTTATAATTACTACATAGCACTACAATTTATTGCTAATTGTTGTATGATATATGACAGCAAAACAGAGAACCCAGGGATCCATGAGATGCACAAAAATAATGACCCTTTCTGTGTACAGTCAGGATCACTGATGTGTCCTACTTGCATTGCTATGTTAAATTTCTTAAGGCATGCAGTTCAAGAATTTGATGTAACTCTATACAATCAGGTAGACATATTTTCATCAGTTAAAATGCCATTCAAACAGCACAATGGTTACTATTGCATGACATTACACACCAACAGAAATATGCATTCAAGTCACTATATATTCTATTTTTCAACTGCACTGCAATAAAATAAAATGCAATTATTCTGAAGCAATCAAAGAGAATAAATAAGGAATAATGGTGAAAAGATCTATAAAAAGGTCATTTTTTTTTCAGAAAAAACTTTAGTCAAAGCAGTCAAAAGCTGTTTTTTTTTAAACAATTGTTTTAAATATGTGTCACTGAAATAAAATCTTAAAATGTCAGTCTGAAGACCTTCGTCCTGCAAAGTCAATTCACAAAATGACTGGTGCTGAGAACACCTAAAGATTTTGGTGATAGTTCTGTGTTTGTGAGACTACTTGAAATTGATTGATACACTTGATTTCTTGCAAATTATTTGAACATCTTACAGCATTTCAAAATACAGAACATGAAAGGGGAAAGAGAATATTTTTGACATATTATTGCAATAATAAAGGAAAAATTATTTATATGTTTCGCTTTAGGGTATTACACACTAACATCTTCTATTTCTTGATATAATTTTAAAACGTAGCAAGAGAAATATTGTTTCTTATGAACTTTCAAAATTAAAGTGAATGTTCCCAGAATACTGCATTATGTGGGTACAAGATTATGGTTCCTCCCCAGCATATATTATTTCATTAATACCTTTCTATTATAGCTTATTCTTAAAAATGCAAAATAACTTCAGTGTGAATTTCATTTTTACTTAGACACTCATCTTCCTACCAACAACTCAGAACTATTCTTAATAGCTCCAAACCACTAATATCCAAGATATTTGCACAGAATCAAGTCCCACTTCTGAAACTTAATTTATGCCTCATACCAATTTGCTGTCAGTTATTGTATTTTCACTGTCTCCACCTTCAGTGCAAGTTGAAGGTAACATTCCCCCCATGTATCACATTTCTAAGTTATATTTTATTAAAGATAACCTCCAATGCTAAAACAGAAATTGAACTGTTACCAGACTTGTATATTGGATGCCCTTATGACATATGTTATGAAAATTTGTTTCAATCAATCAGTTTTTGAGATTATGCATTCCTTTCAGATCAATAAAAAATACAGGGAATAAGAAAACAGTAAAAGTAATAAACAAAAAAAAAAAGGAGGGGAAGCAGCGACATGGAGGGGAAAAAATAAGACAAAATAAAACTAACTATATACTAACATCAATATATGTTTTCCCTTTCCTATACAATTCTCCCATGTTCCTCTGGATATCCTCCAGATAACTCTCAATGTGCAGTTGACAGTACAAAAATAATAAATGCATCCCATGTTGTTTCAGAGTCAAAGTGATGTTCTTTGAGTCCTGAAGCTAAAAAAAAAAAAAACAAAGAGAAGGAAAAGAAGGAAAGAAACATCTTTCAAATTGAAAATCAGCTTACTTTAGTGTTGGATTCATACAGGCTTTGGTCCAGATGCATTTGCAGTTCTTAATTTCTCATAAAAGTAAAGAACTTAATAGAAAGATTGGGATTTGACTGGAGTTGAAAACCTAAATGTTTTTTTTGGTGGGGGATATAGACTCCAATCTGATCACCAGGCAGTAAGAAAAAAAGTTGTCAAGTAAATCATGCATGAAGAGAAGTCACTAAGGAGTGCTTCCAGTACCTAAAAATAATTGTTTAGTGCCATTTCATATCCCCTAAGGTATCCTGCCCAGCCCTGAGCAGCAATTCCAGGAGGTACATGTCTCCAGTTTGTCTATAACCTTGTAGCCCTGCAAGGATGTCTTGGACACCCTTGAACACCTTAAATGTCAGAAGACACCAACATTCAGACACCTGAATTGTACCCTTCATGTCAGATTCAAGACTTGAAAGTACAAATATACACCTATAACAAAAAAGTGTAGGAAAGTTTTCACTGAGTAGCTCACTGATCAGAAGATCACTTCAAGATACTTTAAAAGAATGGTGATACAAACACAACATAAAAATACTTAAGAAATTACAGTAGAATTAATTCCCAGATCAATGAAATGCATCCTAGATGACCTTGGGAAAAAATTACACTCCATAAAATGGTGACATTTTAACTACTTTTTTCCCCATCTTTATTCAGATTATGATAAGTTTATAAATTTTCTGGGTACCTCACACATATTGTCCAGTATAACAGAGTTTTGCCTTTGATCGGTATTTTTAGATCTCTTTAATATAAATAATATTACTCTATCAGAAGCAGCTTTTCAGAGAAAAAATTCTGCAGAATCTTAAATGGACATACCTTTTTTATTGAGTGGTCGTTTCCGTACACAAACACATATCCTGTGCTCATCAATCTACAAAGGAAACAATCTTTCAGTTAAATATACCCCAATTCCAGTTATACAGTATTTTACTTCTATTCTTGAACTACAATATAATTTAAACAAATATAAATTTACAAGATAGTGAGTCATCTGAATGTGTAAAAGTCCCTTGTGTCTGCACATAACCTAGAATCCAAAAGGGAGAACCATACATTAATAAAACAGTGATCTGATCCTGCAGAGTACCTGCTATGTCTTGGAATATAGCAAGATAAACCCAGGTGTAACAGGGTAGATATGCTATTGACAGAAATTTTCACAATATCTTTGATCATGCCCAGGTAGAATTTTCAGTCTTGAGGGGTACAGAAGAGGTAAAAAGCAGAATCAGGACCCTAAACCTCAGAAAGGCAAACTTTCAGTGCTAGTGTATGTGATCCCTTGGGAAACTGTTCTCAGAAGTAAAGGAGCAAATGAGAGCTGGGAGATATTAAAAAGACATTTTTTTCATTGGGTGCAAGAGCTTGATATTGAAGTTTTGGGGGTTCGCTGAAGTTAGCAATATGAATTAAGTATTTAAATTTTAGCTTGTAGAATTGTGTGTTGAATTTTAACCTTTTACTTAAGAAACCTCTGCCATGGTACAAAGGGCATTGGAAAATGCAAATTTCTGAAGCTTCTTGCAATAAAAAACAATACCAGGAGAAGACCAAGGAATACGAGAAACCCAGATAAAGGGGCTCCTCTGTCTGCAAGCTGATCAAAATCGACAGATGTACTCAGATAAGCACCAAGAGACCAAAGTGCACGTGCAAAGAAGAAAAGTTCAAAAGTTCAACCATGAGGAAGACCATGGCCTTCAGCCTCAGAGACCACCACCATGAACAACGCATGCCCAGAAGGGTGTGGATCTAATTACCATGCGAGGCGAGGACAGGTGGGGCCAGGGATTGAATATGCTTGAAAAGGTTGAGCAATGTAATGTATATGGAACACCTTTGTGAATAAAAGATGAGGCTCAGACCAGGGCTCGGGGCACAAGTTTTTACGAGAGCTCCTCTTGCTCTCTTGCTCTCGGCATAGGAGGAGGACAGTAGAGCTGTTGTATACCACCAGGATGTTATAAATACACATTATAATATTGGCTTTTCGCAAATATTAGTGAATGCTGTATGTAAAATGTTACAGTAACTTTGCTATATAGTTGGGGTTTTTTTATTTCTGTTGTTAATTAAGCTTAGACATGGTAGTGAAATAGCTGATATAGTATGCTTGTGTTAAAATGCCTGCTTGGTTGGGATAACATTCAATGAACATGTGATGGAGACCTCTGCTACCAACATGCAAATTATCAGCACCCACCATCTGTAGAAAATATGGACTGTGGTGGTTTTACAGGAAATGGGACTTCTGGGATATGCTGTGGTTACCAATAGGTGTTCAGATTTTAATATTAGCACCTGGTGTGGCCACTGGGGACATTTGGACACGCCTCTGAGAACACAGATAGGGGTTAAAAAACAGAGCACTTGTGGGGGAAGTTCCTTTTGGGTTCCAGTGAGGAAGCAGGTCGGACCTCCCCTGCCCAGCAGTGGACTGCTGGGTGGGGGAGGGGAAAAGCCACGCGGCCCGGGAGAGGTAGGCCTGACCCTGAGGGGTGGAAGGGTGGAAGAAAGAAGTACCGGGAAGCACCAAGCAGCCCGTTCACACCCCCACCTTTGGAGACAGAGAGAGAGAGAGAGAGTGCAGCCTGTGCTTGAGACTGTGTTACCCTGAAACTTGATAAATATGTGCTGGCAGCAGGCAGCACGGCTGAGGAGGAGAAAGGGGGGGGGTGCACTGAGAGAGAGTCCAACCGCTTGGAAGAAGTTTTAACCCCTTTTGTGGATAATGAAAACTCTGCAGAGCATTGACTTTTCCTGGAGAGGAGACGGAGCAGAGGGCGAAGAAGGAACTGAGTGAGATGGAGGTCTGAACAAGGAAGAGAGAGAAGAGCCTTAGTGGGCAGAGATGATGGAGTAGCTTATGCTGGATTCTTTTGTGTAGCCATGGACAGAGCCATGTTTCCTTGTGATACAGAGACTGCGTCCAGGGGGAAGCCAGGCCTCAGAACCAGGAGGGTTCAGTGTTGAGACCCCTCGGCCCCAGGGGGTGTAAAAGAAATGGGGGGGACAGAGGTCCCAAAAGAGAGACTGTGCCTTTTTTGGAGTGAGAAGATGCATCCTTAAAAAGACAGCCCTCGAAGCAGCTCTTTGTTCCGTGTTTCAGTGGTGAGAGCACTGAACATGAAAAGGAAGAGGTCACCATGGCCACCAGAAGGACTCCTTTTCTCTGGATGAACTGAGGATTTGAATATCTAAAGGGCAGTGCCAGACCGAGTGTTGATAATTTTGGGAAATGTATTGTATTGGGAATTTGGTGGGGAGGAGGAATGTCTCTGTGCAGTTTTCATTTTCCTTGTTTTTTTCTTTCTTTCTTTGTAGTTTAGTTTTTGTAGTTTAGTTAATAAAGTTTTTCTTTCCCCTAAGTAGGAGCCTGCTTTGCTTATTCCGGGTCTCACCTCACAGCAGATGCCAGGGAGAGGGTATTCTCATGGGGGCACTGGCATTGTGCCAGTATCAAACCATGACAGGACCAAAGCCCAAACTAGAGGTGATAACAAGAATGGACCAAAACCACAGCCAAGAAATATTCATGCTCTAAAAAGCGGACCTAAGGAGGAGCCATGCTAAACAGTTCTTGGAACATGTAAACTAGTTTAGGGGAAATTTTAGATATGCATAATTGTTTATGAATATGCAATAGGCTGATGCAATAGGAAAGGTATTTAAAGGCTCTCCAAAATAGCAGGTGTGTTCTCAGTGGAATGCCAAGCACCCAGCCGTAAATCTTTATTTTATTGTCTTTGTCTTCTATTGTCCTTTATTAAACTTTTACATTTTTACAGGAGAGTGAACCTCGTTTTTCACAGGGAGAATCCACTGCCACTGCGAAGCCCAGCCCTGTACTGCTTCTTCTTCCTTACTGTGGGTGAACCTTTGCTCATAAGAGCAGTCATTGCATTGGGACCTTATTAACACCCAATCTAACTGGAAAGGACCCTCACCATCTATTTGGGTGCCTCAGGAGAAAACTTGGGATCCCGAGCCCCTCCCTCTCTGCAGGAGCCTCTCCTAGCTGTGTTCAGGAGCCTGGCTGCCACTGTCCAGCCCCACCGTTTTTACTGTCACTGCTCCAGGCTCTTCACTACACTCTAACCAGCACCCTGTGTCTGCTGGGACACCTCACGGCTTCTGCTACAGCTGCAGAGTTTTTGTTACATTTTGCTTGTCACTCCAGGGTCTGCTCATCCCTGCTGTTCCAGCTTTCTGCTTCCAAGGTTCCTGCTACAGCTTATTTTGCTATCTGGAGGGGCACTGGGACTGACTGACTGACTGACTGCCCCTCCCCTCCTTCCCCCAGAGAGTTTGTAAAGGAAGCCCTTTTCTATCTCTTCTGCTGGCTGTGCCTGCCATTATGGGGTGAGAGAGAGGCAGCTGAGCTCATGCCACAGCTGCCCCTGCAGCCACGGGAGAATCATCGCACCTGACCTGCCCAGCCAGGAGCCACCAGCACCCCTGCTGGCTGTGATCGTAACTACACCAAAGGGGAAAGTGCTTGACAGCCAAGAGAAGACTGTTACTGGGTTTCTGGTTTTGTTTGTTGTTGCTGCTATTGTTGCTGTTTGTTGCCTTGTTACACATATGCATACTAGTAAAGAACTGTTATTCCTTTTCCCATATGTTTGCCTGAAAGCCCCTTAAGTTCAAAGTTATAATAATTCAGAGGGAAGGGGGTCATATTTTCCATTCCAAGGGAGGTTCCTGCCTTCTTTGACAAATGCCTGTCTTTCAAACCAAGACAAGTGGCTAAGCCACTATCCATTATATTTGAGAAATCATGGCAGTCTGGTGAAGTTCCCATGACTGGAAAAGGGGAAACATAACCCCAATGTTCAAAAAGGGAAATAAGGAAGACCAGGGAACTACAGACCAATCAGTGTCACCTCAGTGCCCTGCTAAGGCAGGGTCACCCAGAGCAAGTTACACAGGAACATGTCCAAGTGGGTTCTGAATGTCTCCAGAGAAGGAGACTCCATGCCCTCCCTGGGCAGCCTGTTCCAGTGCCTTGCCACTCTCACTGTAAAAATGAAGTTCTTTATGATGAGGTGAAACTTTTGCATTTTAGTTTATGGCCATTGCTCCTCATCCTGTCACTGGTCATCACTGAAAAGAGTCTAGCACCATCCTCTTGGCACCTGCCTTTGAGATATTTATATGCATTAATGAGATCCTGTCCTGGGGTGACTTTACGATCTCCAATCATCTGTTCTGTTTATGCTGGATATTAAGTTTTTCACCTTTAAGACTGGTTCTGAGACCGAAGGAGAGGCAGAAGCGCACAGTTTGTTTTCATAAACTGCATTCACTCCTCCACATTCCTTCTCCTGGACTGTGTTGTCTGCAGCATGAATGGACAGCAGGAGAGAGCTCTCCATTGCTTTTTAGTTAGTTTTTAGCTAGCTGAGGCAGTGAAGTTCCCCAGACTGTTTTTTTTCTTTTTCTTGGAACTGTTCAAACCTGCTCTGGACTGAAAACCCAGAAGAGCACCGGGAGCTCACATCTGTCACCCACCAGGACCTAGGCCTGGGCCACGGCATTTTCCAGCACTGAAGAGACTGATAAGAGACTAAGGGAGCCGAGCTACACTCCACAAGTACTTTCTGAATTTTCCATCTCTTCAGAAGAAGAGGTTCCACTGTTTAATACTATTAATTTTTTATGCTTGTGAATACTTTGCTTGTTAAATATACAGTTTTTTCTACTTTTCTCTGAGGAAATCTTTTCCCAAACCATTATGGGGAAGGGCTGCTTGAATTTGCTTTTCTAGAGGGACCCCATTTGGAGGTTTGCTCCCAAATTTTGTCCTAAACCAAGACAGATCCCCACTCAGTCTTCTCTAGACTAAACAGGCCCAGCCCCCATAGTCTCTCCCCATAAGAGAGATGCTCCAGTTCCCTCATCATCTTTGTGGCCTTCTGCTGGACCCTGTGCCTGACAAACTTGGTGGCCTCTATTATACGGTTACAACATTGGTGGATGAGAGAAGAGCGACTGTTGTCATCTACCTGGACTAGTGTAAAACATTTGACACTATCCTGCACAACATGGTAGTCTCTAAACTGGAGAGACATGGATTTGACAGATGGACCACTTGGTGGATAAGGAATTGGCTGGACAGTTGCACTCAAAGAGTTACAGTCAATGACTCAATGTCCAAGTGGAGACCAGTGATGACTGGTGTTCCTCGGGGGTTGGTATTGGGACCAGCGCTGTTTAACATCTTTGTTAGTGACATGGACAGTAGGACTGAGTGCACCCTCAGCAATTTTGCTGACAACACCAAGCTGTGTGGTGTGGTTGACATGCTGGAGGGAAGGAATACCATCCAGAGGGACCTGGACAGGCTCCAGAGTTGGGCCCATGTGAAATTCATGAAGTCCAACAAGGCCAAATGCAAGGTCCTGAACCTGGGTTAAGGCAATTCCAAACATGGATACTGGCTGGGCAATGAGTAGATTGAGAGCAGGCCTGCCAAGAAGGACTTGGAGGTATTGGTGAGTGAGAAACTGAATATGAGCTGGCAATGTGTGCTCACAGCCCAGAAAGTGAATCACATTCTAGATGTATCAAAAGCAGTGTGACCAGCAGGTCGAGAGGTCATTCTCCTTTTCTACTCTGCTTTTTTCAGACCCCACCTGGAGTACTGCATCCAGCTCTGGGGCTTCCAGCATAAGGACGTGGACCTGTTGGAGTGAGTCCAGAGGAGGCCATGAAGATGATCGGAGGCTGGAGCACCTCTGCTATGGAGACAGGCTGGGAGAGCTGAGGGTGTTCAGCCTGGAGAAAAGATGGCTCTGGGGAAACCTTATAGCAGCCTTCTAGTACCTAAAGGTGTGGGAACCCAGAACATCCCTCTGGCTGTCCAGGATGGCCAAGACCTCTGCCAGGGGGCTCAGAAGCCCTGGCACGGAGCCCGAAACACCTGTGGTTTTGATTATGACCCGTGGAGCAAATTACCAACCTTATATGAAGATCAGCAAGCCACAACAGTTTAGGCAGAATAATAGTGAAGTTATCATGGGGTGAAAAGTAGATTTTGGGGTTTTTGGTATGGGGGTTCAGGAGGCAAGATGGAGGGAACTGGGTGTGTCCAGCCTTTCTCCTTTTTCTTCTTGGCCTCCATCTTCTGCTGTGATGTTGGCCCTTACAGATTAGTTTAGAGTAGAAGCTCACTGTCTAACATAAGTGATAGGTATTGGAAAGTAATTGTAAACATTGTATACGCAGTTTTTAGTATAAAGACATAACACCGCCCCGGGGGCAGGCAGCGTGCCTGGAACTGTCCTGCTGGACGAACCTCAGCAGGGCAGGAGAAAGTTTTTTATAGATAAGATACAATAAACAACCTTGAGACCGAAAACTGAAGAGCCCTGACTCATTCTTCAAGCACTCGGGCTGGGAAAAGAGACTTTTTTAACATTCTCGGGGTCACAGCGACCTGAAAGACCCCAAGATAAACGGGGCCCACAGGAAAGATGGGGAGGAACTCTTTAGCAGGGAATATAGTGGTGAGGGCAAATGGTTTTAAACTAAAATAGGAGAGATTTATATTAGATGTTAGGAAGAAATTATTTACTGTGAGGGTGGTGAGACACAGATTTCCCAAAGCACTTGTGGATGCTCCCTCTGTGGAAGTGTTCAAGGCCAGGTACATACATCAGAAATAAATTGGAGACAAAGAGCAAAATTCAGAAGGATAAAAAATTTCCACATAACTTGGGTACTTACAGGATCTGCAGTTGTCAGTGGTCTATAATCCAAACTTCCCCTGAAATCTCTTATCATACACATAATTTCATAATTTGGATTTGTAGCATCAACATCCTAGGGAAATAAGCAACAGAATTTCTAATATACTTTTCCCCTGAAATTACCAAATTTCAATAACTTCTAGATTTATTTGTAAAAAAAATACACATTAACTGAAATGTTAATTTTTATCCAAAACGCCATAAATGTCTCAACTGCAAGTTTAATGCCTTTTTCTATTCTGATGTAGCTAATTTACTGATCATAAAACACAACAATTATATACTTTCTATTTCATATTTTTGGTTGGCATGTATTAGAAAATACTTTTGAATTGAGGAGTCATTAAAAGTCTACTCAACAAAGAAATGACTACTGCTTTTTGCCAGAATCTTCACATTAAAGAAACACAGTTAAACATCTTGCACAACAGATAACATATACAGTCAATGCTTCTTAATCTGAGATAAATTGGTCCAACAGACAAATGGATACACTCTATTATACAGGTTAAAAACAGACTGCAGAGTACAGTGCAGGTGCCCCAGCCGCTCTAAACACAACCCTGCTGCATCCAAGTTGGTTAAAGGAGGTTGATCCTACTTGCTGGTCCTGAGTTAGCTCCTACAGTTACTTGGATGCATTAGAAACTGTTCTAACACTCCTAGACCCCCCACGCCCCCCCCAAAAAAAAAGCAGAATCAATCCAAATGATACACAGAAGGCTATATTCAGGCACACAAGGTCTCCTGTCCCTAAACCTGGAACCATGAGTATCTGAGTGAATGGACATATAAGAGGCCATGCACAGAGCCCCTCTAAACCTTGCAAAGCCTGAGCTACTGAACCTACTGTGGGCTGTGCTGGTTCACTGCAGAATCACTCAAATGTTCTTCCTGTCAGTTCTCCCTGCAACTATCAGTTTTTACCCCATTTCAGAACATGCTGCTGATGCCATGCATAGCCAGCTCTGGTGCTCAGACCTTATTAAACTTTGCATGGTTTCCTACAGATGAGCTAAAACTCCTTCTGGATCATATCTGATGATGGGCATTTTCAGAAAGTACTACATTAGGGTTAATAAGCTGAAATGTAGCCAGCTCATGTCTCTACACCTGTAACACAGCTGATCCACACTTCAGACAAAACTGTGCCCTGGTAATCAGAAGCTGACTGTACCTTTAAGTTGTTCACACTGACTACAGTGAACTAAAAAATACTTATAGTAAGTCAATAATAAATGTATTCCTGCTGAAACATTTCCTTCTAACATTCAAAAGGGGTATTGCTTATTATGGAAAAGGTATTTGCCTAATATTCTTCAAACTCTATTTAAAGGTCTTGCCCACCAGATGCCAGTGCTTAGCTAATTTTTGATGCATTTCACAAAAACAACAGAATATGCAAATGATGGATGAAAAGGGTTGTCACAGAAGTGATAAAAAGAAAATTTAAGCTGTAGCACCACATCAAAGAATTTTAGCATATGGAACAAATTATTTGCTCCAATTATTTGCTCCTCACACATAAAGCCATAGTAATGCTTTGCATTTGTTTAAGTGAATGTAAATTAGAGAACAAGAATTCAAAATAAGTGATTTTAGGTAAACTTAGAAAAATTAAACCATGAAATAAATTGCCTGAATTGGTGGTGGTATTTCTTGTGTCACTAGCAGATTAGTAGTTGTATTGGGTTTGCATGGCCAGGTTTCCGGTAGAGGTAGGGCTACAGAGGTTGCTTCTGTGAGAAGCTGCAAGAAGCTTCCCCTATGTCCAATGGAGCCAATGACAGCCAGGTCCAAGATGGACTTGCCACCAGCAATGGCTGAACCCATCAGTGATGGTGGTAATGCCTCTGTAATAAAATATTTTTAAAAGGGAAAAAATTATTGCGTGGAAGTACTTGGGGCCAGAGAAGACTGGAGTGAGAATATGTGAGAGGAACAACTCTGCAGACACCGAGGTCAGGGGAGAAGAAGGGGGAGGAGGTGTTCCAGGTGCCAGAGTTGAGATTCCCCTGCAGCCTGTGGCAAAGACCATGGTAAGACATCTGTGCCCCTGCAGCCCATGGAGGTCCACAGGGAGCAGAGGTCGACCCAGGAGTCCATGAAGACCCACTATGGAGCAGCTCCAACAAAGGAGGCTGTGACACCATCTGAAGCCCACGTTGGAGTTGGCTCCTGGCAGGACCTGTGGTCCTGTGGAGAGAGAAGCCCATGCTGCAACAGGTTTACTTGACAGGACTTGTGACCCTGTGGAGGATGCCTGCTGGAGCAGTCTGTCCTTGAAGGATTGCACCCTGTGGAAAGGGATCCACATTGGAGCAGTTTGTGAAGGACTGTAGCCTGTGGGAAGAACTTAAGTTGGAGAAGTTTGAGGAGGAATGTCTCCCATAGGAGGGACGCCACGCTGGAGAAGGGGAAGGAGTCCTGTCCCTGAAAAGGAAGCAGAAACGTGATGAACTGACCATAACTGCCAATTCCTGTCTCCCTGTGTAACTGGGGGAAGGAGGTAGAGAATTGAAAATAAAGTTGAGACTGGGAATGAGGGAGGGTAGAGGGGAAGGGGTTCATAGGATTTGTTTTGTTTCTCATTATCCTACTCTGAGTGGTAATAAATTCAATTAATATCCCCAACTCGAGTCTGTTTTGCCCATGATGGTAATCAGTGAGTGATTTCTCCTTACCCTTATCTCAACCCATGAGACTTTCCTTATATTTTACCTCCCCTGTCCAGCTGAGGAGGGGAGTGATAGAGCAGCTTTGGTGGGCACCTGGCATCCAGCCAGAGTCAGCCCACCACAGGAGTATCTCTTAGGAGAGACTAACACATACACATACAGGCTGCCAACAAGACTACGCTGCTAGTTTTGCTAAAGATTTTACACTTCTATGACAGAAAGTAATTTAATATTAATTGATTTTCTCAAAAGATTAATGTAGTGGGTTGACTCTGGCTGGATGCCCAGGCACCCACCAAAACTGCTCTATCATTCCTCTTCACAGTTGGAGAGGGAGAGGGAAAAGAAAATATAACAAAGTGTTCATGGGTTGAGATAAGGACCGGGAGAGATCACTCATCAAATACTGTCATGGGCAAAACAGGTTTGAATTAGAGATATTAATTTAATTTATTACTAGCAAAATCAGAGCAGAATAATAATAAGAAAATTAGGGCCTTAAAAACACCTTCCCCCCACCCCTCCCTCCTTCCTAGATCAACCTCCTTCCCCCGGTGGCACAGGGAGACGGAATGGGGGTTATGGTCAGTTAATCATATGTTGTTTCTGTGGCTGTTCAAGGAGAGGAGTCCTTCGTCTGCTTCATCGTGGGCTTCCTCCCATGGGAGACAGTTTTCCATTAACTTCTCCAACATGAGTCTACCTCACGGGCAATGGTTCTCTGTTAACTGCTGCAACGTGAGTCCATCCCATTGGCAACAGTTCTCCCCAATTTGCTGTAGCATGGGTCACTCTTCCACAGGTTGCAGTCCTTCAGGGACAGGTTGCTACAATGTGGGTCCCCCATGGGCTCACAAGTCCTACATGGAGCCTGCTCCAACACAGGCTTCCCACAGGTTCACAGCCTCTTCCTAGGCATCCACCTCCTCTAGCATGGATCTCCTCCATGGGCTGCAAGTGGATGTCTTCATCCCCATGGACTTCCATGGGCTGCAAGGGCACAGCCTCCTTCACCATGGTCTTCACCACAGGCTGCAGAGGAATCTCAGCTCCAGTGCCCAGAGCAGCTCCTCTCCCTCCTTCTCTACTGACCTTGGTGTCTGCAGAGTTGTTCCTCTCACATGTTCTCACCCTGCTCTTTTCTGGCTGCCAATTGCAACTGCACAATACTTTTTTTTTCTCTTCTTCTTAAATCTGTTATCACAGAGGCCTTACCACCACTTCTAATTGTCCCAGCCTTGGCTAGCAGCCCATCTGTCTTGGAGCCGCCAGGGGTTGGCTCTGCCAGACATGGAGGAAGCTTCTAACAGCTTCTCTAAGAAGCCATCACTGTAGTCCCCCTGCTACCAAAGCCTGGCCATATAAACTCAGTAAAACTAACAACTTCATTTCTTTCACATAAGTTTATAATATCTTACTAGCAAACTGTTTGCATTATGCAAAGCTAATTTATAAATGCATAGACATGTATAAAGGAAAAGGAAAAAAATCCCAGTTTCACTGTTCAAACATGAGTCTAAAATAGATCTATAAAACATCAAAGATCATAAAGAACAATTTATCATAATGCTGTAATTAACCCCATGCAGCAGGGGGTTAGGCTTGGGGAAGAGTGACTGGAAAGCTGCCTAGTGGAAATATTATGCTAACAAACAGGGAAGGCCTTGTTGGAGATGTGAAGGTCGGGGGCAGCCTTTGCTCTAGTGACCATGAGATTGTGGAGTTCAGTATTGGGCAAGGAGGAAGCAGGGCAGCATGTAAGATTACAACCCTGGAGTTCAGGAGAGCTAACTTTAGCCTCTTCATGGATCTTCTTGGACGAATCCCATGGAAACAGACCCTGCAGGGAAGAGGGGTGGGTCCAAGAGTTTTGGTTGATATTCAAGGATTGCTTCCTCCAGGCTGAAGAACAATGCATCCTGATGATGAGTAAGAAATCGGGTACAGGGGGCAAAAGACTTGTCTGGATGAATTAAGAACTCCTGTCGTTACTCATGCAAAAGGAGGAAACACATAGGAGGTAGAAGCAGGGTCAGGCCACTTGGAATGAATATAGAGAGGTTGTCCGAGTAAGTAGAAATGAGATGAAGAAGGCCAAGGCCCATCTGGAATTAAGTCTGGCCAAAGATGTCTAGTATAACAAAAAGGGCTTTTTCAAATACATTAATAACAAAAGGAATACAAAGGATAATGTGGGCCTATTCCTAAATGGACAGAGGACCCTGGTAACAGAGGACACAGAGAAGACAGAAGTACTGAATGCCTTTTTTGCATCAGTCTTCACTAATAAGACCAGCCCTCAGGGATCTCTGACTCAGGAGAGCAGGGTGAAGGAATGGTGGGAGGAAGACATTCCCTTGGTCAAGGAGGATTGGGTCAGAGAACACCTAAGCAAACTGGACATCATAAAGTCTGTGGGCCCTGAGGGGATGCATCGAGAAGTGCTGACAGCACTGGCGGACATCATAGGGAGGCCACTCATGATCATCTTTGAAAGGTTGTGGAGATCAGGAGAGGTGCCTGAGGGTCTGGAAGAAAGCAAATGTCACCCTGGTCTTTAAAAAGGGCAAGAAGGAGGACCCAGGGAATTACTGACTACTCAGTCTCACCTCAATCCCTGGAAAGGTGATGGAGTGCTTCATTCTGGAGGCCATCTCTATCCACGTGGCGAACAAGAAAGTGATAAGAAGCAGTCAGCAAGGATTCACTAAAGGGAAGTCATGTTTGACCAGTCTGATACCCTTCTAAGATGAAACAACTACCTGGATAGATGAGGAGAGAGCAATGGATTTTGTCCACCTGGACTTCAGCAAGGCTTTCAACACTGTCTCTCACAACATCCTCATAGGCAAACTCAGGAAGTGAGAAATGAATGAGGGGACAGTGAAGTAGGTTGAGAACTGGCTGAACAGTAGATCCCAGAGGGTCATGATCAGTGCCACAGGGTTCAGTTGGAGGCCTATCATTGGTGGTGTCCCTCAAGGTTCAATACTGGGCCAAGTATTGTTTGCCTCTTCAGCAAGTTCAATGATGCCACAAAGCTGGGAGGAGTGGCCAATACCCTACAGTGCTGTGCAGCCCTTCAGAAGGACCTTGACAGGTTGGAGAGATGAGCAGACAGGAACCATCTGAAATTCAACAAGGGCAAATGCAGGGTCCTGCACCTGGGGAGGAATAACCCCGGGCATCAGCACAGGCTGTGGCTGACCTACTGGAAAGCAGCTCTATGGAGAAGGACCTGTGGGTCCTGGTGGACAACAAACTGTCCATGAGCCAACAGTGTGCCCTTGTGGCCATGAAGGCCAATGGTATCCTGAGGTGCATTGGGAAGAACATTTCCATCAGGTCAAGAGAGGTGATCCTGCCTCTCTACTCATAGAATCATAAAATGGCATGGGTCGAAAGGAACCTTAAAGATCATCTAGTTCCAACCCCCCTGCCAAAGAGAGAGACACATTTCACTAGACCAGGTTGATCAGAGCTCCATCCAGTCTGTCCTTGAACACTTTGAGAGATGGGGCATCCACAAGTCTTCTGGGCAATCTGTTCCAGTGCCTCACCACCCTCACAGTCAAGAATTTCTTCCTAATATCTAGTCTAAACCTACTCTCAGTTTGAATCCATTGTCCCTTTTCCTGCCACTCCATGCTCTTGTAAAAAGTCCCTCTCCATCTTTCTTGTACATGCCCTTCAGGTACTGGAAGGCCACAATTAGGTCATTCCAGAGACTTCTCTCCAAGCTAAACAAACCCAATTCTCTCAGCCTTTCCTCATAGGAGAGGTGCTGCATTCTCTTAATCAACTTGGTGACCTCCTCTGGACTTGCTCCAACAGGTCAATGTCCTTCCTGTCTTGGGGACCCCAGAGTTGGATGCAGTACTGAAGGTGGGGTCTCACCAGTGCAGAGGGGCAGAATCACCTCCCTCAACCTGCTGGCCATGCTTCTGATGCAGCCCAGGACATGGTTGGCTTTCTGAGCTGCCAGCACATGTAAGCTCATGTCTAACCTCTCATCTACCAGCACCCCCAAGTCCTTCTCATCAGGACTGCTCTCAATCAGTTCATCCCCAAGCCTGGATTAATACTGGGGATTGCCCCAACCCAGATGCAGCACCTTGCACTTGGTCTTGTTAAATCTCATGAGATTCCCATGTGCCCACTTCTTGAGCTTGTCCAGGTCCCTCTGGATGACATCCAGTCCTTTAGGTGTACCAACCACAGCACTGAGCTTGCTGCCATCAGTCCTAATGAGGCCACATCTGAAGTGCTGTGTCCAGTTCTGGGCTCCTAAGTACAAGAGGGTCATGGAGATCCTGGAGTGAGTCCAGCAGAGAACTACTAAGTTGATCACGGGTGTGGATAATCTCTTTTATGATGAAAGGCTGAGAGAGTTGGGCCTGTTCAGCCTCAAAAAGAGATGACTGAGAGGGGACCTCATCAATGTATATAAATATCTAAAGGGTGGGTGCCAAGAGGCTGGAGTCAGGCTCTTCTTGGTGGTGCCAAACAATAGGACAAGACACAATGGGGAGAAACAGATGCCCAGGAAGTTCCATCTGAACATGACGAAGAACTTCTTTACTGTGCAGGTGACCATGCACAGGAACAGATTGCCCAGAGCGGTTGTAGAGTCTTACTCACTGGAAATATTCAAGAACCACCTGAATGCAATCCTGTGTAATGTGCTCTGGGATAACCCTGCTTGAGCAGGGAGGTTGAACCAGAAGATCCCATTGTGGTCCCTTCCAACCTTACCCATTCTGTGAAAAGGACCTGGGGGTGCTGGTCAACAGCAACTGAACATGAGCCAGCATGTGCCCAGGTGGCCAAGAAGGCCAATGGCATCCTGGCTTGTCTCAGCAATAGTGTGGCCAAGAGGACCAGGGCAGTGACCATCCCCCTGTACTTGGCACTGGTGAGGCTGCACTTGGAATCCTGTGTTCAGTTTCGGGTCACTCACTACAGGAAAGACATTGAGGTGCTGGAGTGTGTCCAGAGAAGGGCAACAGAGATGGGGAAGGGTCTAGAGCAAAAGCCTGATAAGGAGCAGATGAGGGAGCTGGGGGGGAGCTCAGTGTGGAGAAAAGAAGGCTCAAGGGACTTTATTGCTCTCTACAACTCCCTGACAGGAGGTTGTGGTGAGGTGGGCATTGGCCTCTTCTCCCAAGTAACAAGTGACAAGACAAGAGAAAATGGCCTCAAAACATTTGTTTCACAGAAAGGGTTGTCAAGCATTGGAACGTGCTGCCCAGGGAAGTGTTAGAATCACCATCCCTGGGAGTGTTCAAAAAACATGTGGATGTGGCACTTGGGGGTATGGTTTAGTGGTGAACACAGCAGTGCTAGGCTGATGGTTAGACTCGGTGATCTTAAAGGCCTTTTCTAACCTTAACCATTCTATGATTCTATTAATGTCTCCTGTAGAATAACAGCCCTATCTAAATGCCAAATATTTGATTATTTTCATTAATATATTTTCCTTAAGCAATAGCTGTCATCAGGACCTCATTTTTAAATAAAACACAGAATGCTAAGAAATTGCAAGCAATTATTCCTGTAGGAAAGAAAAGAGGTGGAAAACCAACTAAATAAATGGTTATCAAAGCAATGCAACCATGTACCAAAATATTTATTGAAACCACATACAGGATGAAAGCATTTAAATTCAAGATCATTATAGTTCATAAAAATTGTTGAAGACTGAAAAAAGCACATAATTTTGCAAGCAACTTCTTTTCCTCATATACGTTTTCCATCAGAGCTAAAAATACCAACCTGAGCTCTTTTTTCTCTAAGTTCCTGCTGCTGTAATCTTCTTTTTTCACGTTTCTCTTGCAGTTTTTCAACCTCTTTTACACAATTGGACTTTCTACGTGCTTAAGATAATATAATTGAAAAATATTTTTAATGTTGCATGAATTTAGTATTTATACCATAAAATTTCAATTCTATTATTTATGAATAATTAAAATGAAATCATTTATATCAAGTATCTTTTCAAGCATATCAGTATTAGGACAAAATAATTACAGCAATTTAATTTCTAAAATGTATATAATAAATGAATGCAAAAAATCCATACTAATGGGACAATCATTACAGAACCAAAAATATAGCAATGACCCTCAAAAATATTTGGATGTGATGATATTTGGATACATGTGATCTCTTGGTGTGAATTAAAAGAAAGCCCAGGTAAATGAAAAAAACCCCATTGTCATAGTTAAAAAGAGATAAATGAAAAATAAATTTGACAGAAAGAACAGCTATGACAAAAGTGAACATTTCTTTAGCCACAGAACTATGAAAAAGCTTCTTGAGGAAGCCTACAGGCAACTGCATATAGAGAACATTTGTCATTTATGGACAACAACATAATTGAAAAAAATGTACATGTAATGCCTGCCCAGAATGAATCCTTGATACATGGTTTACATACAAGGGGGTCCGAAATCCTTTTTTGCAGCTTGAACTGGAGATATATCTGAAAAACTACCATTCTGTTGTGAGGAGGAAGACTGTTCAGGAAGCTGAGTAGGCCGTGTGTGTGCAGAACCAACCACTGCAAATGAAAAGCACAAACCTCATCTAGATATGGAAGAGTAACATTTCTATCCGATAGTGAAATGCTTTATGACAAGATAAAAAGAGGCCCCTTTCAAGACACAAAAAATTGTTGAGAGGAGGGGAGGGGGGAGCCATACATGTAAAAAATCTATTAATAAAGACATTCAGTATGCATCTTCTTTTATCCTAGAGTTATACACCAATACAACATAATTAATAAGTACCAATTCTGCATGTGCATATTTGTCCTGGGTTGGCTGTATGATGCTTTTATCCCCAATCATCTTGTTCTGTTCATGTTGAATAGTAAGTTTTGCACCTTTAAGACTTATTGAAGAGAGTGAAGGGGGAGAGAGAAGTGCACAGTTTTTTTTTCCTCCAGACACTGCTCTCCTCCCCCACATTCCTCCTCCTAGACTGTTGTTGTCTGCGGACAGACGGCAGACAGAGCTCTTCTTTTGCTTTTTAGTTAGTGTTAGCTAGCTGAGGCAAAGAAGTTCCCTGGCCTGTGGGGTTTTTTTTGTTTGTTTTGGTTTGGGTTTTTCTTTTTCCTTTTCTTTGGACCTCATGAAACCTGCTCTGGACTGAACACCCAGGGGAGCACCAGCAGCTCACATTTCTGGTCCACCGGGCCGGGCCTGGCCTGCGACAATTCCAGCACCGGAGGGATTGATTAGAGACTGAGTGAGCTGCAACCCGGGGACGGGGTTTTCTCAGTTTTGTCATCTCTTTTAGAGTGGCAAGGGGTCTCATTGTTTGATATTGTTTTAGTTTTATTGTTTAATAAACAGTTTTTTTCCACCTTTCTCCAAGGAGGTATTTTTTTTCTTTCCTCCCAGACCAGTTGGGGGGAGGGGCCGATTAGATCTGTTTCTTCCCACCGGAGCTCCTCTGGGGGATTCTTCCCCAAACTTACTCTAAACCTGGACAATATTTTTAAACACTCCTCTACATAATTAATAGAACTTATTAGGTGCATAAAATTTATTATGTACTTGGAGAGATGTAGTTTTGAAGTTTAAAGCATTGAAATTTTATTTATATTGTAATTATACACAAAAACCCAGTAAAAAAAGGACTCACTGTTTCACATTCTCTAGCTGTTACAAAACGGTCCCACCCCATTGAACCTACAACATGTGGATGAGTAGAGTGATAGAAATGAAAGGCAGCAAAGCACAGTTTAATCTATAATTGGAATAAACAAGCCTTTTTGACACTATTCTGGAAAGCTAAACTTATTGATTCTATGATATGTGATAATGGACTCTAATTTCTGAAGATGCAAAGTGATGTCTGTTCCCAGTGAATGAGGTGAGAGTGGCATGCATGCAAGCCTCTTTGGTAGAGCTGAATGTTTTGTTTTTCAGAGTTGCTTCAAGCACCTCTGCTTCAGAAGGCCATTTTCCTATACATGTTCCTAACAAGATCTGCCAGAAAAGTACAAAAGTGAAGGTAACACTTTTGATTAGTAGCCTGGAGATGACATTCCAAATGAAGACCAGCACACTGCAAAATGGAGAAAACTATGGAAACAGGTATCAAATGGGATAGAGAAAACAAATCTCCAGATCATCCCAAATATGATAGGAGATCTAGCTTATAGCATGAATTAACTACACTAAACAAGACAGTGTGCTGAGAAAAGTTTAATTATAAGGCCAACAAAGAACAAATACTTAGTCCAACTGTGAATAGTGAGATGCACAGGACTGTGTCAGCAGCTCTCTGGCCACAGAGAGCAGGCACAAACTCTCCCAGACGTTTTCCTGGGGAAGGCTGTGAGAAGATCAGAGAAAAAATAAGAAACAAGTCTTATCTCCACTTGCTGCACCTGTTGTTGTGCACATGTGGAATGCATTATGGAGATTTGTTTACCAAAGGGTGATTTCTTAATTGGACACTGGATGGTGTTTGGATGGATTGACCAATTAGATCAAAGCTGTATTGGACTGTCTGTAAGGGTTACAAGCTTCTTAATAAGTATAGTAGAGTGTAGTATAGTATAACATAGTATGCTATAATAAAGCAATTGATCAACCTTCTGCAATCATGGAGTCAATGCTAATTATTACCCAGCTGGGGGCCTGCGGCGACACAGGACCTATTAAAATATAAGCTACAAGGTTATTCCATACAAAACAGACTGTTTACTACAAATGATGACATATATGGATATGAGGAAAGCCCATCAAGAAGATATCTCAAATTTAAACCATACTGGTTTGAAAAAAATTCCCCTTTTCATGAGATTTCTGATTTAACACCTCCAGAGGCAAATGGCAGAAAGTGATCCCAATCATCCACCAGAGGAGTCTGAACACATAAAAAGATGTACAAAACCACTTGTTTTACAAGCTTAAACAGATGTAATGGAATCTAGCCTGAGTTAATGACGGTAGATTAACATTTGGAAAAAGAATCATTACCATCATCAGTACAAGCTAACTTTAATGCAAGAGAGAAAATGGAAACTTATAGATAGATAATGAGATTATTGGCTCTCGCAATTAAGGGGTGAATATTGTATGAATATTAAAAGAAGCTTTATTGATGTATAATTATGTTATTGTAGTTTAGATGTCCTCTGTTCTCACCAACAATCCCTCCCCCCCCCCCCCCCGTATTGTTGCCATCAGACAGCCTGGGTTGTCTAGGACAGGTAGAAAGAAGGCATGCACATGTGCCCCTTACATGGGGCAGTTGGTAACAGAAAAGCTTGTTGCTAGGGGAGTGCAGCATGACAACACCTGACCCTCTAATCAAGTTACAAGGAAGCAGTCTCCATCAATAAACGGCAAAGAAGAGTTGAATCACAGACTTTGTGAGGGGCCAGGGTTGGCTGATGCAACCCCCAGGAGTATAAAAGACTGAACATCCATCTTGAAGAGGAGCCAGCCATGTGGTAGGCAGCTACAAGGGCAGTTCCCAGCCCTGAAATTTTTCCTTATGTAGTCCTTTTGTTGTATTTTTGTTAAGGTTTAATAAACCGTTTAAAATGTTTAAAGTGAGCAGTCGTTTCTCACAAAATGGGGCCTCGTCCGGGATATAAAGCCTCTTCTCACGTGGCCCAGGAGATTTCGGACTAATGGTGCCCCTGCTGACTTTAGCAGATCGAATGACTTCTCTTGGGACCATCGGAGACAGCAAAGGACTATATAATGAAAAAGAAGAAAGAAAAGGATCTAGAAGATTGTGAGTATAAGTGTGTGTATGCCTGAAGTGTGAGTGAGGTAGTTTTGGGAGTGTGCTTAGGGTAAAAGATTCTCATAATTATTTTGGCCAGAATATAGTTCTGTAATTCCGGTATATGAACGTGAGCAACGCATTAGTAATATACAGTCCTGTCCTGATCGTTTGAAGCTTCAGGATAATGGACGGTTGGAAGCAGGGTGGGACACGTAAGAGAAGAAGGGGGGGGTCCTGTTATCTGCTAGACAAGCATGGAAGAAGGGCAGAAATGCGGCAGGCGGGATGCATAAAAGACAAAAGTAGGGACCCCCAGCCCGGCAGGATGCGTGAGACTGAAAGATTTGTAAGATCTCAAGAGCACTTGGAGGTTGCCAAGTTGGGAGCCACAATGTTAAAGTGATAGCAAAAGTCACCATTCAGTAGAAATGGTGCTCATCTTGGGACAGGTAGTTGAGGTAACTTTCCCAGCCCATGGGTAGCGGGGAGGGGAAGGACTGCATGGCTACCCCACATGGAGCAGTGGTGCATTGAGTGCAGTGAGCTTCTGGTGCGCTAGCAGCGCAATAACTTCCAGAGCTTATCAGTCAAAACACACACCTGCCCACGGTAACTAAGTGGTGGCCGGCGCCAGCAGGGCCACCGCTCGGGACAAGCCAAATGCGCTGGGTTCCCCAGGTTGGGACTGCGGGAGAGGGCAAGCGGGGTTTTGCGGGGCCTCTGTGGTGGTTCTCCTGACCCGCTGGCAGGGAGGAGTCCAGGGGCCATCTGCCTGGAGCGGTGTTCACAGCCAAGCTCAGCACTGCAGGTTTCCGGTACGTACCGACCCCGTGAGGATGGGGGAAGGCCGGTGGGGCCGTGGTGCTGAGATTACATGAGGCACTGCTGGCGATTGGAGACCTGCCAGGGTGTGGGTGTCCCCAGGCCGAGGCACAGGGTCCGCCATGGCTCCCCTGTGGAGCAGTGAGATCGAGACACCACATGGGTGATGGCACCCGGAGGCGACGGAGGGCCATGGGCAGCGAGAGGGCTGCTGGCTGCGACTGGAACGACTTTCACTGAATGCATGGGGTTTCCAAACCAGGGACTGCGCGGGCCCGCATGGGCAGTAGCAGGCCAGGGAGTCTGACGCGGTGGTTTTCAATGGTGCTGACCCGACAGGGGTGACCGCGGTGGTTGGAGGCCCTGGAGCCTGGACCATCTAGTCTGCCGGTGTGGGCTGCCGGCAGTGGGGGCCACGCTCTCGTGGACTGAGAGATTTGGAAGCGCTATGTGCACAGTGCTGCTGAGGGTTAGGGGCGGGCTTGGTTGTGTGAGGACCTTGTGGACCACAGTGATCACTAGCATGGCAAGGGTGTTGCGGGACGTGTTCTGCGTGAAGACCACTGAGAGTTCAAAACTCCTGGCTGTACAGGGGCTTCTCTGCAACACACCACTGTGGGGCAGAGCAGACATGGAGCAGGGATGCGCAAAGGCGCAGTGCCAGCTCGATGGGGAGGGAGTGGCGGCTTAGAATGCAGGGTGCAATCGTGTCTGGCATGACAAGCAGTAGGTGCCTCTTGGTGGGGTGACCCCAGCATTGTGGCCTCACCTGTATGGAGCTGCCTGCAGAGAGTCAGGGATGCCGGGGGCAGTCGCACCCGGAAGGGCTAACGCAGGGCATCAGGCTGTGGAGACTCCGCTGCAATGTTCAACAGCGTGGAACCGCGTGAACACAAGAGCACCACATGAGCAGCTCAGCAGCTGCTTGCACTGATGTTCCGAGAGTATAAACTAATGATTTGCTTTTATTTTCCAAGAAGAAGGCAGAGCTTCTTATTTCTTTTTTCTCTCTTTTCTTTCTTTGTCTCTCCTTTTAACTAATCAGGGAGACAGGGTCTGTCAGGAGAACCTGTAGTTAGAATGAACTGTGAGCCACCCTCCACAATGATAGGGATCTCAAGCACCCCCCCTTTTAGTTAAAAGGTAAGAAGTATCCCTTGACAAAACACAATAGTGTAGCTGTGTAAAGGGTGGAGAATACCATAACCTATTTATTTACTCTTTGAACAGTACACTTATAGGGATTTCTTATTCACTGTCACATATTTAGATGTTGTGCATTACTAATAGGTTTTGTGTGGATGTGACAGCCTGGTCAGAGAGCGAGAAAACGAGATTAGTTTTCTCACAGTGGACTTGTGAGACTTTTTAGGGAGTTGCAGAGAAATGATAATAACTTGTTAGTATAAACAACCTGCAAGTGGTGTTTTCCTACTCTTGTTTTTCTGTTCTTCTCAAGGACTGTTTGTGAGAAAAGTGTTTTTGTTAATTAGCCAATCACATTGAATGTATCAGAACTGTATATAAAAAGAGAAGAGTTTTCACATTAAATCTGCTGCTGTGCAAATCAGCCTGCTTGGAGTCTCTGCCACTTTCTTACTCAATAGCGATAGTTTTGTATGCAGATCCAATTGAAATTAAAGTTATGAGATAAGTTAGGAAACCTCTACTAACATTCTGCATTCATTAGTGCATTTGAAATTACTTCATTTACAAACTTACAAAGCTTTCCAGAGAAAGCAGTTTCCAAATACCTTGTGGAGACTTTGCACAAAAATGTTGTTAATGACGTGACATCTTAATGATCTCAGAAAGAGCTGAGCTGTTCTTTCTGTGTGGGAAGTTTGATACACTGCCTGATTGTATTGAATAATTTGGGCAATTCAGAAACTAGTTTAATAAGAATTTTTGTATTGTATTTCTAAATGCCATTCATTATATCAGAAATCCTCTTGAATTTTGCCTAACAAGTGAGGAAAGATAGCTTTTTATTTAAGGAGCTGGGGGAAGGAGACTTGGGTTTGGTTTTTGTATTGCCCTCTTCAGAGAAGATGCAATAAATCTATACTAAGCCTTAAAAGAATAGAGGCACAGGATGAGACATATTAATATATCCCATGGGAACATGAGAATTTGAAAATTTAGCACCTCTTCATTTCAAAGACTTCAGTTTCATCTACTGGAAAGTGCCTCAGCATTTTCTTTCATCATTCTGAGAACAGGGGACAGCCAGTCTATGTCTTGTTCTCTCTCTTTTCAGTGCCTTTCTCTCTGGTTTTAGTTTGTATTCATTTCAAAAGAGAAACCTCTTTTCCTTATAAAGGAGATAGGCCAATTTTTTTAATATACTTGTTATGCTAAAATTGCTCTCTGTAAGAAGTACTTGTCCAAATCTCCACAATCTAAATAAATGACCTCCCCTTTGTGCTGATTAAGCCTCTAGGAAAGACAAAACAACAAAAAGGTGCTCAGTTTTGTGCCCTCCTGCCATTGTAAGGTAAGGGGAAGGAAGCAAAAATCCAACACAGTCTTTCTTTAACCTTTCCTTTAAAACAACACTGTCTGTTCCCACCCCAAAGGAACAGAGAGTAAAATACTACCTAGAAGTGTCAAGGTGGTAACAAGCAGTACAAATGTCCTACTACTCTCCAGAAGAGCTCTGAGGAGTGTTTTACACATATATGCCAGTGTGTATCTATGGGGACATGTGTACCAAGGTGTGTAAGTCTACACATACAATACCTGTGTGTGCCAGTGTGCACAACACTGGGTGCACACACACAAGTACCAAGGTGTACATGGGTTATGTGCATTACTATATACATGTGTGTTAAATTATCCCCTCTCAGGTGTGACTAAGTTTGTCTACAGCTCTGTGTTTATGAGTGTGCACAGGCTCTACAAGTGTGAGCATAGCCCTGTGTAAGATATGTGTGTTGATAACATACATATTAGTGTGCACAGATTTATATACTTGCGTTAATGTACACAAGTTCGACAAACAAGCAAGTCTTGTGTTTGTCAGTGCATGTGCATTGGTAGAGACTGTACATAAGTGAGTGTCTCTGTGGCACACGTGTGCTAAGCATGTGCAAGTAGAGCGTGCACAGCTCCGTGTGTGTGTACAAGTGTGTGCTGCTAACAAGTACCTCTGTACTCCAAGATTCTATATCAATAAACAAGTACCTGTGTGTGTGTACTATTTCTACACATACCCCTACGTGCAGACATGGACTGAGCATGCCCAGAAACATGGCTCTGGATGGACAACTCAGTGTATCCGGCTGCCGACTCACCTGAGAAAACAAACGTTTGTTTGTGTGTGTCAATGTGTATGTATCACTACTGAGCTCTACTGACCAGAGCAGCCCCTAACTCCCTGTGTACAATATGTAGAGTTCAACTTAGCTTATAACAGAGATACAAACCAACCCATTCAAACTGCTGTTATTTATATTCTTACCTCGTGCCTTAATTTTGTTGTAGACTTGTTAGAACTTATAAATGTGTGAACTCATTCTCATATATTGATAGACTAACACTACTCCCCTGTTACTGTACTTTGTGAAAGACAAGTGAAAGCCTCACAAGACTACTCTACATGCTTTAGATAACTGTTTAAGTAACATTTTAAACAGAGAATTAAAATTATATTAGTAATTAATATAATTGTCCTATGAAAATTACAAGTATCTGTTAAGGAGAGGAACAGTGAAAAGCACTAAAATGATTTTTAAAGCCTTTTAAAATTTCTAAAGTGAGCGGTTGCTTCTCACAGAAACAATGAGAAATAACTATTCTTTCTCTTGTTATTAGATGCATCTATATTCATACAACACAAACTTTTCACTTATCCTCTTGTGATATTTGAGTATTTTTATAGATTTTTCACTATTAACTGTAAAGTGAGAAATAATCCTGAGGCAGGGGGTTAGAAATTTAACTTGGGGTAGAAACCTATTTTGGATTTAGCTGAAGAGTGCTGTTTTAGCTTGTTTAGTCTATAGCCTGCTAAACTTATTTAGTCTGCTAAATTGCTGTGCTCGAAAAAGGCCTGCAGAGAGAACAGAGGAGATTGAAAGCTACTTAGAAAGGAATGCAAGCTTCCAAGCTGAAGAGAGATAAAGAGGGGTCCCACCGACCTTGGAAAGAAAACTGAAGCTGGGTTGCAGGCACAGTGGACATTACAGTGACGCTACTGGAGAACTGCGCAGGCTCATAAAAACTGATAAGACAGTTTTAATACAAAACGGGGCTAGGAAATGACTATGCATGAACCTATCGTGAAACTTTATGCATATGCAACAAGTTAAGGGATAAAATATACTTGGGAATTCTTGGGGGTGCGCATGTCCTTTGAGGGAGCTATCCTGCATGCGTCTGGCACTGAAATAAATCATACTAGCTTTACAACTTTTACAAGTTGTGGAGTTTTTTTTCCACAAATCACCCATAGGGTTAGAATTAGAAATGCAGAACTATCAAGAAATGTTATATGAGCAGGAGATCAAAATGTTCTCATATTTTTTTACTTCCTTGAAAGGGTCTGTTAGTTTAACACAACCTGGCTTTTATCTGGGGCGGAGGAAGACACAGAGGCTGCTTCTGAGAGAAAAGTTCCTTGAAACTTTTATGTCCAGCAGAGCCAATCCCTGAAAGCTCTGACGATGGACATATTGGCTGGCTCGATTAGAGAAGTTTGTAACACCTCTGTGATGACATATTTAAGAATGAAAAAAAAGCACGCAATCTCTCTTTCTTCTTCCCCTCAGAAGGGTGGCAAGGGGGCTGCCAGGCCCCTTCCCTGAATGGCTGCCAGAGCCCTTCTCAGCCGGGTCATTCCACCAGGGGGGCCATCCCAGTGCCATGAGCAGCCACATGGCCAAGATCAGTGCTGGGAGCACCCATGTGGCCGAGACGGTGCTGCTGAAATCGCGCAGCAAAGGGGACGTGGTTGGGGTGGTGCCACGTGGCTGCTGCTCTCTCAGCATGGCTTGCAATGAACTTTACTTGCTTAGCTGGTTTTAACTAGCCATGCTGCAGACAGAAAGGCAGGAGTGACAGCAGTAGCTTTTCTTTTTTTTCAGTGCCTCGCATTAAAAAAGGCACTGAATGGAGCTGGCAGCCGGCACTGCCTGCATGGTGCTAGCAGGGACCACATGGCCAGCAGGTGAGGGAACTTGACAACAAAAAAACCTATGGAGACCAATTTTCTCCCAAGAGAGAGAAAAAGAAAAGGTGAAGACATGTGAGGAGAACAACATGGTGACACTAAGGTCAGTGAAAAGAAGGGAGGGGGGAAGGAGGTGCTCCGGGCATCGGAGCTGATCTACAAGCTGTGGTGATGACTATAAAACAACAAACTGTTTCCCTTTAATTCATGAAGTGCATGGGGGGATGTAGAAGTCTACCCACAGCTCATGAGAAAAAGGTGCTCACGTTGGAGCATGTGGATACTGAAAAGCTATAACCTAGTGACAAACTTGAAGAGAGAAAGAGGAGCCTTGCTTCCAGAGATAGAGGAAGAGGACCCTTGATTTTATACTAGAACAGCTCATCCTTAAAAACTGTACTCCATGAGCTAAATGACCCATAAAAAACAGTTGTGGGAAGACTGTTTTGCCTGTGGAAGGGACTCACATTGCAGCAGGTTTGGGCAGGACTGCTACTTGTGAAAATTAGAATGGCATTGGAGAAGTTCACAAAGAACTGTCTCTCATGGGAAGTATCCCATGGCATAGCAGAAGAGACTCCTCTCCCTAAGCGGACTGAAGAAAGATTTTTAGAAGTGACAAACTGACTAAAAACACCATGTTTTGTCTCCCTGTGCTGTCGGTGGGAAGGAAAAAAGGGCTGGGGGGAGGGGAAGTGTTCTAAAGGTATATTTTAATTCTTATTATCCTCTTTTAATTCTGTTAATAAATTTTTCTTTATATCCTTCAAGTTTTGAGCCTGTTTTGCCCTTAAAGTTTCTTTCCAATCCTTACCTCAATTCATGAACCCCCTTAGTTGTTCTTTTCCCCTCCTCTGCTCAAATATAGCAGAGTAGAATGAATAAATGATTTTTCATGGGTGCCTGGCACTTAGCCAGTGTCAAACACAGACAAAGGGAAAGAGATAACATTTACCTCTGTTATCTCTGGCAGGAATGTCATTCTTAATAGGTGCCATGGTTTGTCGACTCTGTAAAAGAAAGAAATATCTGTTATTTGATCACCTTATTATTGAAAATGTAAACTGCAGCCCTACCTCTGCTTCTTTCCAGTAAATAAAAATAACATGACATCATCAATACAAAGAAGTGATTGCTGCCAAATCCTTCCCATTAAAGCCCAGGGTGAAGACTGTTTGAACTATGTATACTGTTTCAAAACAACCTCCAAAACATTTTCTATATTTTTCCTTGAGATATATTTAGTTTTATAAATATTAGTCCCTAACTTCCTTTCTGCCAAACCTGTTCTTATAAAATTGTTAGAAACCCCTATTCAGCATAGGAAAAAGAAAGGAACACACTTATCAAGTAGTTCCACAGACACAGAAGTTAGATTTAAAAATTCAAGCATAACAACGTGTGTAGGAGTACTAAAAGTTTAATATGAACATGTTGCATAGGTATTACCAACCTTCATGATTTTGTTTACTTTAGCTGCTGAAGTAGGTGGTGGTGTCTCTGGACTAGGTTCAATATCTTCATCAGGTGCAAGATCTGGGTTAAGTGAAAATATGCTCTCCAAGTCAATCTGTGTAAAAGAATATAAAATACATTTATGATTCTTAGAACAATATTTACCCTCTCTATTTCTCCTGATATTTTTGAGAAAAAACAATAAATATATTTAGTGCTTTTACCCCACAATTTCTTAATTCTATAACCTGAATGATCTTATTTTATTTTCACTAAAAACAGTGTAAGCTTTGGTCTTCATGTAAGTTGAAAACAGATCCTTCAGAAAAGAGAGTAATTAAAAATAACCAATTGTCAAAGCCTGGACAACAAGGAGTTAATGCACTGCTATGTCTCAAACACTGATAGCTGCACAAGTGGGCAAGTTAGAACAGGATGTGGCTGGAGAGGAAGACCATACAAAGGTAGGGCAGCACCTTTCTGTGGCCCACTTCCCTGTTCTGGTTCATGGTGACTTCACAATGTAAAGAACAGTGCAAGCGCAGAAGTGGGGTCAAGAAATGGGCATGAACTGTGGACAGAAGGCCAATCCAATAGAGGAGGATCGAGACCACCAAAGACCCTCATGGTCCCCCATCCCATTTTCAGAAAGGCTTAGAAGAGCAGACTGTGCAAGCTACTTCATTGACGAGGAGAGCAAGAAACCTAATCCTAAGGCAGGGAAAACTTATCTATAAAAAGATACCCCCACAAAGTCTGGGTGGTACCTCCAGGACCTTGAACACCCCATCAGCTGGATCAACACTGGAACCAGGACTGGTGATCTCCTTTCCTCTCCTACCTGATCTCTCACTCTCTCTCTATTCCTTCTTTTCTTCTATTTCTCTTACTACTAGAAAATAAGGACAAAACTTATACCAATTTCCACGCCAAGTGTATAATTTGATAATAAAACTTCGTAAGCTTTTTCAGACCCTTCTAGCTTTTGACATTTTCAACCACAGGCATCTATGAATCTTGGGTGTTCTCTTCTTCTTAGGAGTGGGATGTGATACCAATAAGTATTGATAATTCTGTAAAGTGATTAAATTAAAACAGAAGTAGCTAGTATTACTGTGTTAATTTGTCAGTTACTGCAGAATATGAAAGACATTTTGTAACATAAAAAGAAAGAGATCTCAATTATTTGAAATTTCCCAGACAGTGCAAAAGAAACAGATGAACTACAATCACCCAAGAAATAATAAGCAGAGTTGATGCCACATCAAATTTATGATGCTATATTTTTCCTGGTAAGTGCTCCTCATTCAAAAAGCTGCAAAATGTAAGGGGGATAAGACAGGAACTTAAAAATAACTGGCTTCAGATCTATTGAAACTCGGTTTCCTAAAAATCTTAAATAGCTTTGGCCTCTATAGACTGCTACTTCCTCTGGCTGGACCTTTCAAAGATCTCACTACTCTATGGATTCTGTGTCTAGAAAGATGAGTTCAGCTGATGAGATCACCAGGACATTCTCACAACCTTTTTTTTCATTTTTCTCATGTTTTGACAAAACTGGTGAAATGCAATTATTTCTGAGCTGCTTCTCTAAATCTCAGCTGAAACTGGCTAACATGGTCCAAAATTTACAGGAAGACAGGACAGCAAAGCATAAATGAAACAGACACAGTTTCTTAAAGAAAGCAGGGCTGGAAAATTATTGCCTAAAACAAACAGACTAGCAGTTTAATCCCTCAATAATACAAACAGAAAAGGATTTTTAATCCAGTTCCCACTGGCTTCCTTTCTGAATTGCAAGTCATTCTCCCTCTCGAAAATTTGATTTTTCTACTTGTAAAAAGGGTAACAAGTTCAGCCTTTGTAATCTGTTTCAAAATCAAAATATGAACAGCACTATATAAAAGCTATAACAAAGAACTCAAGAAGTAAAATTTAATACAACAGAAACTAGCATTTGCCTAAAAACTCGCATTTAAAACAGTCTGTAAAAAAAGAATCGTCTGATGCCATTTTGGTTTTTGCCTTTTTTTCCCTTATACGTATATTTGTAACCTATTGTATTAGTGACTCATTTTCCCAGTAATTTTCCATGCCCTTTCCCTAGATAGAAAGAAAACCAATTCCAGAGCTCCAAGCCCCGGAGGGTACAAGGCCCCTATTCTATCTTGGTTCTTCCTGGCTACCAAGGTTGAGAAGAACTCTTCACGATAAACAAAGTACAGCTAGTACTGAAGAAGGGAAGACTTAGAAGGGGCTGTATCCAGGGGGAATTGCCTCACCACTTGTGCTCCTAATTGGTGTTTTTTGTCAATTATGCTAATTTACAAAACCTATAAAACTGTATGCACCCCTTGTAGGGGTGGGCTTTTGTGGACATTACGCATAAATGCCCCTGGAGGCCTCCAAATAAAGATACACTTTTATATTACCTCCTATATTAAAACTCTCTTGAGTTTCATTTCTAGGTTGAAAAAGGCAGCAGCTATGTAAATTAAGATTTATATTTTCTCCATTTCCAGTGCAAATTCCAAAGCATAATTCATGCAGATGGCACATTTTTTAAAAGAGAAAAGCTGTAAAATAATTAGGTTTACCTCTTTGCCTTTAGTATCTCCATTTTCAATCCATTCAACAGTTACACTTGCATTATCTTCATTTAGAGATGTTACCATAGCTTGGTGAATTCGGCCTAGAAAGGAAACACAAAAGATGAATTACCAGATGAAAATTTTTTCAAAAAGTTATTTTAATCCCTGCTCTGAGAAATGCAGATAGAAGCAGAAAAAAAAGGAGTTAAAAAAAAAAGTGATAAATAGAAAATGATTCCTGGCCACACTGTAAAATGGCTCAGATTTGATCTAGTCAGAGGCTCTAATGGGACAGTCAAGTGTACAAGTGAAAAACTTAATGAACAAAAAACTAAGTGGCAAGTAAATAAAATACCATGTGAAAGCCACACCACTGGACTCTTTTCTGAGTCCCCCTTGGGTGGGAATGTTTCCTGAGGTGAATTTCACAAAGGCTTGTTTGTCTCCCTTCTAGGCTGATATAAAATTAAACATCCTGACATAGGAGGGAAGTCCCCTGAAACTGTATTCTGATATTCACTTCTTGTGGGTATTCAATCAGCTGGTAATTCAACTAAAATTAAATTGCTTGCAATTTAATACAAATCATAATTTTAAAAACAATTTTTAACACAGACTTAAGCTGAAGTTAAGGTACCATTGCTGACTACTTCAGTGAAATAGCCAAAGCCAGAAAGCCCCCAAAAAGTACAAAACAACCAGTAAATCTTCAGTAGGAATAGGGGTTTTCCTTCTCAAATACATAGTGTATTGCATTTTTTAAATGCCATCAGTCATATTTTATCTTATTTCTTATATGTGGTAGCAAGAAGCAATTGGAAGAGCAGAGCAGCCATGCACTGACACAAAGGTGCATGTCACATTGATTTCACATCTGTTTTGCCCTAAGAGTACCAAGTACTGGAGTTTCAAAAGAACATGAGTCCAATGTGACTGCTGCTCTAACATCCTTCTTTAATGAGCCATAGCAAAATCAAGTAACCCGTTATTCCATCTCATTTGAGAGGGAAACATAGGGGATACAGTAAAAAAAGAAACTGTAGCAGACAAGAAAATTCTCATAGAATAATTAGAAAGCCCTTGCTCACTTTGTTCATTCTTGCTCTCTGACAATTCACGAAAATGTGGTGGGTCTAGCGCTGGCAACACGCTAGTGCACCTACTAGAATATATTTACTCATTTCCTGCTGTGGGATAGGATTAGGAGGAAGGCAAAGCAGGTTCAAAACTTTAAAAAGGTATAAAGAAATCTTTATTAACAGTAACTTAAAAAAAGAAAAATAAGAACCAGAATAAAACTTTTAGAACACTTCTCCTCCCCCCTATAACCTTTTCTTTCCCACTCACAATGTACAGAAACAATTCAGTCAGTTTATCACTTCTAGAATAGTCTTTCTTCAGTTCACTTAGGGAGAGGAGTCCCTCTTGTCGATTTATGAAGACTTCTCCACAAGAAAACAGTTCTCTCGTAGCTTTTAATTTCCATGAATAGCAGCTGCCCGGAAAATCTGCAGTCATGAAGTCCCTTCCATTTTTCACAGCTTTTCCCACAGCTGTGTTTATGGGCCATGTCAACTTATGGGGCATTATTTTAAGGATGAGCTGTTCAAGAGCAAGGGTTCTCTTTATCTATATCTGAGATCATCCCTGAGAACAGAGGTTTTCTTCTTCTTTCCCTGGGGCAGAGGGTCTTCATTACTCTTCTCTCTCTGTTCAAGTTTCTCATGAAATTACAGCTACTTCAACATCTGCTTGCTTTAGCATAGATGCCTTAGCTCATATCTACAATTTGAATGCTTCATCCCCCATACTTTTCAATGGGTTACAGGGAAGAAGAGTCTGATGTATCAATTATATCTTCTCCACGGCTTTACAAGAGTATTTCAACCCCAAGATCAAGGCATGGCCTCATCCCTTCCATCTGGGACTTGAACTGTTCTTCACAGACCTTGGTGTCTTCATGTTGTTCCTCTACGTGTTCTCACTCTATCCTTTTCTCTCACCCGATAGAGGATTGATGCCTGTAGGTCTCATCTGTGCACTGAAAGAGTTAATATCTCACCAAGGCCTGGTGAGAGGTCATATGATTTCTGCCAGGCAGTGGTGGAGCTGTTTATGGTAGAGGATTTCTTTGGCAGCCTTGCTGGTGAGGGGAAGCAACTATCTCAGTAGCCAGGCTAAAACACAGCAGCAGCATGCTGGGGGCCAATGGCTTCTCCTCCCCCTGCTCAGTGGTTGCAGCCGAACCTCAATGGCGGTAGAAGCTTGGCCGAGCTGACCCAGCCCTGGGCTGCTCCCGGGGGCCTGGTGAACCGTGGCTTGGCCTGGGCTGGCAGAGGGGCAGGGCTTAGTAGTGTCAAGATGATAGCAGCCGTAGCCGTGGCCCGGCCCGGCCTTGGCCCTGCGGCCTCCCCTCCCCCTGCCCAGCAGCTGATGGGGCCCGGCCCCGCAGCAAAGCATGCCTGGCCCAGCCCAGCCGAGACAGGAGATCGGGCTGGCCTTGTTACCTGCTCTCACGCTGGAAGAGAAAAAGACAATTCCCGGGATTTTTCGTTTTTAACATGTGCGTTTACAGAGGCGTGTTCAGCTTTCTAGTGGTTTTACAAAGTCTTAGTATTCAAAACGACTCACTGACTGGTTTTATCAGTGTGGTGGTTTTCCATGGGAGGCATTAATGGAAGTGATGCAAAGCTTCCAGCCACTGGAAAGTTATACACACCTCTGTGAAAAACACATGTTAAAGACGAAAGAAACACGGGAACTTCTTCTTTCTTTTCCGGTTGGCAAAGAGGTAACAGGGGCCAGCCCCCCTCCTCAGGCTGCCCACCGGGGCCCCCTCCCCCCATCGGCTGCCGGGCAGGGGAGAGGAGGCCATGGAGCCGATGCTGGGCCAGGCCATGGCTGCGATTTCTGACATCTTGCTGCTACTAAGAGGGGCCGAGCTGGGCCCACCGCCCCCCAGGAGCAGCCCCGGGCTGGCTCAGCCAAGATTCTACCACTGTTGAGATTTGCCTGCAACCACCATGCATGGGAGAGAAACCCTCCCACCCCCAGCCACAGTTCCCACTCCAAGCTAATAAGCCCAGCCTGTGTCAGGTGACCCTCTGCAGGCCCCAGGCAAGATATTAACTCTTCCAGTGCTTCAATCCTCCCTCGAGTGAGAGAAAGGAACAATATGCAGGCAATGTAGGGGAGCAACATGAAAACTAAAGTCAGTGAAGAAGAAGTTAAGTCTCAGATGAGAGGGATGAGGAGATGCCTTTAATTTTAGGCTGAAATCCTCTTGTAAAGATATGGAGAAAGACTCTTTTTCCCTATAATGCATGAAGTTATGGGGAGATGAAAGTGTTCAAATTGTAGGTATCAAGCAAAGGTCTCCACGCCAAAGTAAGCAGATGTTAAAGTAGCTGTGATCCTATGAGAAGTTTGAACAGAGAAGGAGAGAAGAATGATAAAGACCCTGAGCCCCCAGGAAGAAGATCATTTCAGAGATAGATAATGGGAACCTTTGCCTTTGAACAGCTCATCTTTAAAACAGTACCCCATAAGTTGACATGGCCCATAAACACAGCTGTAGGAAAAGCTTGTGGAAAATGGGAGTGATTTCACTATTGCAGATTTCCCCAGGCAGCTGCTATTCCTGGAGAGAGTCACGAGAGAACTGTTTTCTTGTGGAGAAGTCTCCATAACATTAACAAGAGGGACTTCTCTCCCTAAGTGAACTGAATAAAGACTATTCTAGAGGTGGTAAACTGACTGAAATTTTAGGGTTTGTTTCTTTACATTGTCATTGGGAAAGAAAAGTTTGTGGGGGGAGGAGAAGTATCTTGAAGGTTTTGTTGTAATTCTTATTACTCTTTCTTTTTGTTACTGTTAAAAAACTTTATATCCTTTTAAAGTTTTGAACCTGCTTTGTCTTCTGATCCTACCTCTGAGGCAGAGTGGAAATTTTCCAGGGTAGAAATCCATTTTGATTTAGGTGGAATGTACATCTTTAAGTATGTAGCTTGTTGTGTAGTCTGACTGCAAAAGCCTAGGCTCAGAGAAACTGCTTCAGTGAAGGACAGAGATAAGGGGGGAGGGGGGGAAAACAGAAGTGATAGAGACAGAGACTGCTGTGAGAGCAGGTCAACCTGACCTAGGAATTCTTTCTGATAAAGAAGAACTAGTGGCAAATGTCACCCGAAATTCGTAAAAATGAATATGTATGAACCTATTGTGAAATTGTATGCATATGTATTTGAGAGGGGGATAAAAAGGGACCTGAAGTTCCCAGAAGGACGCATGTCATTTTAGGGGAACGATTCCCACATGCATCCAGCACTCTAATAAACATACTGGCTTTACAACTTTCACAAAAGTTGTGGAGTTTTGTTTATCTCCGCAAAACACCTCACAGCAGGAAATGGGTGAGTGCATCCTAGTAAGTGCACTGGTGATTAGCCAGCACTGGACCCATCACACTCATTGGTGCATTGGCCGGGAAATCTCAAATTGGCAAACCAAAACTACTACAATCAGGCACAGAGGAAGCTCTCAGCAGTTCCTCTCAAAAAACCTCACTTCCGTGGTGACTCCAATGATAAAACCAGCACAGAAAGGTACTCTGAGAAGTGTACGGGTGGCATGAAAGACCAAAAAAAAATTATATAACCAGAAAACAAGTTATATAACCAGCGCCTAGACACCTCATGTTTTGGATGTTGATTGGTTAGGGGTATGTGTGAACACTGTGTGATCAGACAGCTTATTGGGTAAGAGAACATGTGAACAGCAACACTTGCAGTGGCAGGCAGCCAATACATGTTTGTTTTTCTTCACAAAAATGTAAACAGATGAGAGATTAGCCTCTGAATACAGCATAAAATGGCCTGGATTTTTGCAATAAACTATTTCCCTCTGTGATTGCCAAGGGGAGCCGTGACTCTTCATTTAATATTGCTACAAGAAACCTAAATAATATTTTGTTACCTCCGCAACAGAAAAAAAATGGACATGTAAAGTTTTATACACCCAGAAAGAAGTATTTTCATTGCAACTGTACTTAATTCTTCCATGAACTCTCTGAAAACCACAGAATTTTAACTTGCTTATAGCTTGCAGCCTGCAACCCATACACACCCACAGAGACACCCACAAGTGTCTCTACCAGGCCACCCTCAGTCTCACCAAACTCACCTGGGCACATGCCCATGCACCAACACAGCTCTCCAGCAGCTCTGCAGGACCAGTGCTGTCTGGTAATTCTCACATCCACACACTATAGTGTGCACTTCCTCTTGTAGCACAGGCAAATCCACTCCTCCAGTGCCAGCAAGTCCCAACTGTCTGCCACCCGTGAATCACGCCCCAGAAGTCCAAGAGCCTCATACAACTCCAAAAGCACAAGCCAATTGTCCTGGAGCAGTCCGTGCATATGCTGCTGCTGCTAGGCATCCACTTCACAGTGAAACACAGCATGGTCTTTACACATCTGCTCTTGTCTGGGTCTCCACCTTGCATCTTATCTCCTTTCCTAAGTCTCCCAACCTCATAAATCCCCTCCTGTTTTCTCCTCCACTGATGGTTTCAAACATCTGTTTCAACCATTTCAGTCACAATTTGACAGTTTTTCAAAGTTAATGCTTTTTGTACAGTCTAAGACGCTTGGGGCCTGCTGAGGGACAAAAAGGAAGAAAAACCTTGTCCCAAATTATCTCACCTAAGAGTGCTAGTAACAGATGTATATTGTTAATATTTTTTTTATTGCAAAGGCTGCCTAAACATTCACATCTAGTTAAAATTAGGCAGAAAGGCTGCAGGGAAACATCATGGATGGTAACAGCAAATCTGTGTACTCAAATATAACATGCCGAGAGAGACACTGAAACTCAGGCCAAGTATAGCACATGGGGGGACTTACAGACCTGTGAGCACACCTGGGGCAGCACTGCTTTCACATCACCAGCAACAGTACATTATATGTCACGGACATATTTTATGAAAATCCTTTTGTTAGGCTCTTTTCTCCTGAGAAGCTGAGAGGCCTCAGAAACGAAATGTAAATAATAATTATCTGCTGCTGTGGAATGCAACAGGTGCATCTTTGATTGGTCTCATGTGGTTGTTTTTAATTAATGGCCAATCACAGTCCAGCTGTCTCAGATTCTCTGGTCAGTCACAAGATTTTATTATCATTACATTCCTTTCTATTCCTTGCTAGCTTTCTGATGAAATACTTTCTTCTGTTCTTAAGTATAGTTTTAGTATATAATTTTCTTTTAATATAACATATATCATAAAATAATAAATCAGCATTCTGAAACATGGAGTCAAGATTCTCATCTATTCCCATGTCAGGGTTGCCTGAAAATTCCTACAATTATATACACATTTCTAACCTCCACACTTTTTGCCTAAAGCATAAGATTCAGTCCACCACTAAAGAAAATGTTTTAAAAACCCCAAAACCCAAACTCCCAAATTTCTCCCTTTGTATCACTTGGTTCCTTTCCTCTAGCATTTGCTAGGTTTTCTTTCCCTGACCTGTATTTTGTCTGAGTAGATCCTTCCATTTGTGCTTCCTGAGCATCATTCTCCCAGGTGGCTCAGCTGTGTGCACTGAAGGGATGAACTGGATTCCTCACTGAAGCATTGCTAGCAGAAGATGTGCAGGCAGGGTCACAGCTATGCCCTCTCCTCCATACACAAACGTTCCTCTATTTCCCCTCATCCAAATGACATTGTGCAGGCACACATCCATCTCTTGGGACCATGCAAAATTCTGCTGGTGGCTTGTTTTGGTTTGAATTTATGTTATTGATTCCTTGTTAAGTGGTTCACTCTGTTGTATCCCCATGTTCTCCCCAAGTTGGTTTACCCCTGGGTTTTACCCTCCCTCAAAGCTGTCCTTCATGCCATTCCCTACCCCTTGTTCCAGCTCTTTCCCTTCCTGTCAAGGCAACCAAGTCCCTTCTGTTCCTGAACCTTCTCTGCCACTCTCACCTTGGGTCAATTCCTGACTACACTACCCCTTTGGAATTCCCCTATTCCTCAGAGCCCCATTGGCCCATGTGACCCATCCTCTCCACCCTCCTACCCCAACTGGCCCGACACTTGATGTAATCCCCTCACTCCTCCCCTGAGGATTCCCTATTGGTTAGCTGTTTGTATCCACCCCCTGGCTTGTATCTGTATAAAACCCCTTGCACAAGAATGCTCAGTGCTCTTTTGTCCTGTTCCCTTCACCTGAAATAAACCCTTCCTTGTGGAACCTCAAGATGGAGAGCCTCCTCTGCCTGGTCCCTGTTGTGGCTTGTATCTGGCACTGTAGAGCAAGTGGCTCTAAAGGTTCTGCCTCTGGTAAATCCCCATACCGAGGCAGTTCCCCACTCCTGGTGCAGCGTTGGAGTTCTAAGAGCTAGCCCAGGCTCCGGTGGGCTGCGTCAGTGGCTGGGCTGAAGCAGACTCACTCAGCATGACATTCTCAAGCCACATTTCCTTGGACAAGCATTTTTATGTAAGTTTTTTTGGTGCAAGGTCCTCAATACACCCCTCTATTATTTTTTCTGCATTTAATAACCTCTTGTGGCTTCATTTGGTGCAAGAACACTCTGTTGTAGAACTGCTTTGATTAACTATCTGGTCTTTTAGTAAACTAGAAACAGAAGACACTTTCTTCCTGTAGCAGTGCCACTTCTACAAAGAGCATGCAGAGATGCAAGGACAACAATTTTTAGCACTTTGAGAAATGGACTACTCTTCAAGCTTCCAGTGATATAAGCTTCTTCTACTGTTTTGAGGCTTGGCCCAGCTGTCAATCCAGAGTCAAGAGAAAACTGAAATATGAAAAATGTAAATTTAGAGAAACATATGCTATACAATACTATAATAATTTTTGTATTTGGTTTGCATGGCCAAGCTTTGAAAGCAGGGGGGATACAGGGGCAGCTTCTGTGAGAAGCTGCCAGAAGCTTCCCCCATGTCCAGCAGAGCCAACCCCTGGCAGCTTCAAAGATGGATGTGCCACTGGCCAAGGCTGGGCCAATCAGAAATGGTGGTAATGCCACTGATAACATATTTAAGAAGAAAAAAAGTATTGTGTAGTTGTAATTGTGGCCAGAGCAGGGTCAGAATATGTGAGAAGAACAACTTTGCAGATACCAAGGTCAGTGGAAGAGATGGCAGTGGTGCTCCAGGCACCAGAGCTGGGATTCCTCTACAGCCTGTGGTGAAGACCATGGTGAGGCAGCTGAGCATCTGCAGCCCATGGAAGACCATGGGGATGCAGAGATCCACCTGTAGCCTGTGGAGGAGACCCATGCTAGAGCTCCCCCCCCCCCCCCAGGGTCCCACACTGGAGCAGCCTCTCCCTGAAGGACTGCACCCTGTGGAAGAGCAACCCATGTTGCAGCAGTTCATGGAGAACTGTTGCTCATGAGATGAAGTCAGGTCGCAGCAGTTCATGCAGAACTATTTCCTGTGGGAGGGACCCCACGGAGCAGCAGGGGAGCAGGGTAACGGCTTGTCTCCCTGAGGAACAGGAGAAACCACAGGTGATGAACTGACCATAATCCCCATTCCCTGTCTTCCTGAACCACTGGGGGAAGGAGGTAGAGCGGGAAAGGAGGGAGGGGTGAGGGGGAATCTGTTAATAGATTTTATAAATTTTGAAAAAAGATCCTATTCACAGCCTGTGACACTATATTAGTCACATAGCCATCATATAAAGCCTATTACCTGCTCCGGTACTCTATTACTTTTGAAAGAGAACAAACAATTTTTAAAAGGATTAATCTTTGCCATAACAAGTGAAAGGAGATCAAAGCAGGCTGATGAATGAATAGAAAATACTGAATCCTCTCACAAACGCAGTAAACCAGCATATTGTAACAAAAAAAAAATCACAATACATCTTCCATCTTTATGCCAGATTTTATCAGCTCCCTGGTCAAAAAAGTAGAGTCATCATGGTGATACTCCATTTTTTCACTCAGTGTTTTTTTAATTTTTATTTTCTCTCCTCACATGATTAGACTTTACATCACAGGCAAAACATTTTCTCGGAAGTTGATCTATTGCTATAAACTCAAAGTAATGGAGAAATTTGAAAAGGCTAATATTTGTGTAACTAAGTTCTGCCGTACTGAATCCAAAACACAGCACTGTGCCGGCTTCTAGGAAGAAATAAACTCTATCCCAGCTGAAACCAGGACAATCTACCATTTATGCTTTATTTCTGTTTTACTTTATCATATATAATTAATTGCTTCTTTGTTTAATTTTTGCCATGTCACTCTTCATTATTGTCTTGTCTCTTGCATTGGTTATAGTGTTATCACACTGTCAAATGGGTCACTAAACATACACGGTACCTGTCACATTTCTAAAGCAAGTTCTTAAATACTTTTTAAAATTCCATGTAATAAAGATATATTTTAATATTTTTGTGAACGATCCCTAGCTACTGTCATGGTTTGACACTGGCACAATGCCAGTGCCCCCATGAAAATTCCCTCTCCCTGGCATCTGCTGTGAGGTGGTACCCAGAAAAAAGGAAAGCAGGCTCCTACTTAGGGAAAAAAAAAACTTTATTAACTAAACTACAAAAACTAAACAACAAAGAAAGAAAATAAACACAAGGAAAATGAAAACTACACAGAAACACTCCCCCTCCTCCTCCCACCAAATTCCCAGTACATTTACATTTCCCAAAATTATCAACACTCGGTCTGGCACCACCCTTTAGATAATCAAATCTTCAGTTCATCAAGAGTAGAAGGAGTCCTTCCTTGTGCCATGGACTTCTTGTCACAATCAGCACTGCCCGGAGTATCCTTTTGCCATCTTGTGACATCTTCCTTCCATGCCAGGTGCTCTCACCACCTTGCATGGGGCAGAGGCCTGCTTTGAGGGTGGACTTTTTAAGGATGCCTTGTCTCGTTCCAAACAGAGCACAGTCTCATCTCTGGGACCTTTGTCCCTCCCATTTCTTCTACACCCCCTGGGGCCGAGGGGTCTCGACACCGAACTCTCTTGGCTCTGAGTCCTTGCTTCCCCCTGCAATGCAGTCTCTGTATCACAAGGAAACAGTCCATGGATATATAATAAGAGTCCAGCAATAAAAAAAAAGCCACTCCATCTTTCTCCATTCCTCCAACATCTCTCTTTCTCTTTGCCAGACTTCCCCACTGGCCTATTTCTTCTTTCATCCTCCACTCTTATCTCCTTTTCTAGGAAGGGTAATGTTCTGTAAAGTTTTCATTGTCCCCCAAGGGTTAAAAGCTCTCCCAAGCAGCTGGGCTCCTCGCTGCCCCACTCGGAGCCTCCCACAGCGGCCGCACACCTTCTCGCTGCCCCCCCCCTTCTCTTCCTCAGCCATGCTGCCGTGCTGCCGGCACATGATATCAAGTTCAAGGTAACTCAGTCTCAAGCACAGGCTGCACTCTCTCTCCATCTCCAAAGGTGGGGGGAGGGTGTGAACGGGCTGCTCGGTGCTTCCCGGCACTTCGCTCCTCCACCCTTCCATCCCTCCGGGTCAGGCCTACCTTAGCCGGGCCACGTGGCTTTCCCCTCCCCCCGCCCAGCTAGCAGCTGGGCCGGGGGAGAGAAGCAGCTCTGTCCCGCCGGAAATTCAAAGAGAACCCCGAGGAAGAAGAGCCCTGCTTTTAACCCCTGGGTCAGTGTTCTCAGAGGTGGATCCAATGCTCCAGTGGCCAAAACCAGGTGCGAATCTTAAAATCCGAATACCTACTGGTGACCACAGCACAAACAACATATCCTAGATGTCCCATTTCCAGTCAAACCACCACACTACCAACTAATTTTGTTTTGTTCTCTAAATTATCACAGCAACACCCAAATCCTTCCAATGACAAGCCTATTGCAACTGCATTTTATGATCTCCATAAACCTCTACAGCATAACATAGGAATTTTATGAAGAGAAATTAACATTCACCAAATCAAGTTTCCCATATCTGCCTGCATATTTCACTATTTGAAATAAAATCCAACTCAATCTGGTCAAAAATTGCAAAATTGCAAAAACCCATCAAACACAGTGCTTTAGAAAAACAAAGTTCACAGATCTTATTGACAATCCACTAAAAAATGAAGGGGAAAAAAAAGCACAGACATGCCACTGAACTGTGTATAATGTTTAGCTATAAAACACAAAGAACACATTTGATGTTGTTTGTACAGCAAACAGAACACAAGCAACTTTTTGGTCCTTCTTGCATTCAATAACAACAACATCCTCCACCCCCTCCCTGCCTGTACAATCATAGCTAATATATACTACCATAAATACCCTATAAACTGAACTCAATTCCCCTTTATGTTAGTTAATAGTCAACCTCTGCTATTCACCCCAGAAAGTTGTACTAACACCTTGCTGCCAACGTATACAAACATTTTTCCAGATTACATGTGTTCACATTCATTTAGTAGTCTGTGCTTTCTTTTATAGCTGTCCAAGAATGATGAGTTTATCTGTATGTGTTTTGGTCTGAGTGTTGCCTTTTCCAACACTGGCAACAAGGATGAGGTGCAGTATCCCACACAGGCTCCAGACTGCTTTCCACATAAATATTCACTGCCAAATTACAGTGATTCTAAAATTGCACTCACTTTCCCATTTGTCACTTCACCCTGGTAGTCCACACTTATTTTGAGATTAACTAAAATATCAAGAATTATCTCCTGTCATTTAGAGTTTATGATTTCCCAATTTATAGCAAAAGCATATTTACTTTTTTTGGCATGTTTTACCCCAGTCATATAATTTCATATCTCCTAACCTTCCCACATAATATAAATTTTCACAGAGATGATACTCCTATTCTAGCATAGTAATGAAGTTTCCTGAGAACAATGTTACTTTCTGTGTTATGACCAGAGATTAATAAATTTAATGGATGGAAAAAAACAGCCATCCAGTCTCAAAACTGATCCCAGAAGGCACACTATTAAGTAGAAATTATTAGGTACACTATCATCACCTGTCTTAAACACATTAATGTTCTTGTATTAAACTTCATCAGAATGTTTTCACAGAATCACAGAATGACTAGGTTGGAAGAGACCTTCAAGATCATCGAGTTCAACCCATGCCTTAACACCTCAACTAAACCATGGCACCGAGTGCCATATCCAGTCTTTCCTTAAACACATCCACGAATGGTGACTCCACCACCTCCCCAGGCAGATGATTCCAGTACTTTATTACTTTTTCTGTAAAAAACTTTTCCTAATATCCAACCTATATTTCCCTTGACACAGCTTAAGACTGTGTCCTCTTGTTCGGTCAGTTGCTGCCTGGAGAAAGAGACCAACCCCCACCTGACTACAACCACCTTTCAGGAAGTTGTAGAGAGTGATAAGGTCACTTCTGAGTCTCCTTTTCTCCAGGCTAAACAACCCCAGCTCCCTCAGCCATTCCTCATAGGGCTTGTGTTCCAGGCCACTCCCCAGCCTTGTTGCCCTCCTCTGGACGCGCTCAAGCGTCTCAACATCCTCCCTAAACTGAGGGGCCCAGAACTGGACACAGTACTCAAGGTGCAGCCTCACCAGTGCTGAGTACAGGGGAAGAATGACCTCCCTGCTCCTGCTGGCCACACTATTCCTGATACAGGCCAGGATGCCATTGGCCTTCTTGGCCACCAGGGCACACTACTGGCTCATGTTCAGTCTGTTGTCGACCAGTACCCCCAGGTCCCTTTCTGCCTGGGCACTGTTCAGCCAAACTGTCCCCAGCCTATAACGTTGCAGGGGGTTATTGTGGCCAAAATGCAGGACTCAGCACTTGGACTTATTGAACTTCATCTTATTGGACTCTGCCCATCTATCCAATCCTTCCAGGTCTCTTTGCAGAGCCCTCCTACCTTCCAACAGATCAACACATGCTGCCACCTTAGTGTCATCTGTAAATCTACTAATGATAGACTCAATACCCTCATCCATGTAATCAATACAAATATTAAACAGAACTGGCCCGAGCACTGATCCCTGAGGGATACCACTAGTGACTGGCTGCCAACTGGATGCAGCACGGTTCACCACCACTCTCTGGGCCCGGCCATCCAGCCAGTTCTTAACCCAGCAAAGAGTGCACCTGTCCAAGCCATGGGCTGCCAGCTTTTTCAGGAGTTTACTGTGGGAGACAGTGTCAAATGCCTTGCTGAAGTCCAAATAGACAACTTCCACAGCCTTTCCCACACCCACCAGGTGGATCACCTGGTCATAACAGGAGATCAGGTCATAAAAGGATTACCCATTTTAAATATTCCTATGAGGTTTTCCAATACCCACAGGTCCCTTTTATCACCTATATGAATCCCTGCCGTTCTGAGATTTAAGGAGGATTAGCAGTTAGAGTTGAAAATTTATTCAAATAAGAACAAGACATGCCATGATAGTATTTTCTGTTGTCTCAACACATTTTTCTTTTCCTACTACTTCATAAGTGAAGGTCTTCATTCAATCTCTGGTAATGACATTCACATCTTCCCTATGAGTTGACAGCTTGTAAAGAAGTTATACAAATGGTTCTATGTCTTCTTATATGTATTTTTAAAATTCCATACAACTGAACATAATTTGGCTTCTCCTTACACATTTAGTCAGCAATTCCTTGGACTCTTTTAAAATAATTTTGCTGGTAGCTTTTAAAAAATCTTTTACAACTGTTTCTGAAATTTCCTCTCCAGAATCCTTTGTTATACATTTTAACAGCTCAAAGTCCTCTGTGTTCAGTACAAATTTCAATACAGTTATGGTATTATGCACAAAGGGAGATCCAGACAAGTACCTCTTTCAAACAGCATTGGAGTTTAGGGGTTGTGTATTTGGTTTGCATGGTCAAACTTTGGTAGCAGGGGAGCTACAGGGGTGGCTTCTGTGAGAAGCTGCCAGAAATTTCCTCCATGTCCAACAGAGCCATTCCCTGGCGGCTCCAAAGATGGATGTGCCACTGGTCAAGGTTGGACCAATTAGAAATGGTGGTAACACCTCTGTGATAACATATTTAACAAGAAAGAAAAAAAAAAGTGATTGTGTGGTTGTAATTTCAGAAAGAGAAGAACAGAGTAAGAATATGTGAGAGGAACAACTCTGCAGACACCAAGGTCAGTGGAGAAGGAAGGGGTGGAGCTGCTCCAGGCACTGGAGCTGAGATTCCTCTGTAGCCCATGGTGAAGATCATGGTGAAGGAGCTGTGCCCCTTCAGCCTATGGAGGTCCATGAGGATGCAGTGATCCACCTGCAGCCCATGGAGGAGACCCACTATGGAGCAGGGGGATGCCTGAGAGGAAGCTGTGAATCCGAGAGGAGCCATGCTGGAGCAGCCTGTCCTTGAAGGACTGCACCCTCTGGAAGAGCGACCCATGCTGCAGCAGTTTGGGGAGGTCTGTTGCCCATGGGATAGACTCACGTTGGAGAAGTTTGCAGAGAACTCTCTCCTGTGGGAGGGACCCCACGGTGGAGCAGAGGAAGGACTCCTCTCCCTGTGCAGTTGGAGAAACAACGGGCGATGAACTGACCATAACCTCCATTCTCTGTCTCCCTGTGCTGCTGGGGTAGTAGGTAGACGTGGGAAGGAGAGAAGAGTGTTTTTAAGGTGTTTTTAAGGATTTACTTACTTCTCATTATCCTGCTCTGATTTTGTTAGCAATAAATTCAATTCATATCTCTAATTTGAGCCTGTTTTGCCCATGATGGTATTTGATGAGTGATCTCTCCTAGTCCTTATCTCAATCCATGAATCCTTTGTTATATTTTCTCTCCCCTATCCAGCTGCAGAGGGGAGTGATAGAGCAGCTATGGTGGGTGCTTGGCATCCAGCCAAGGTTAGCCCACTACAAAATATTTTTAGCTGTTCTACAACAGGATTTAAGACTGTGGTAGATTAAAATAGTGTAGTGAATACTCTCTGCTGAAAGACTGAAATTACTTAACCAGTCTTCTCCTTCCCTTCCCCCTTTGTCATTTTGTTCACTGCTTGAATAAATGGAAGATACCTCCTACCTCCTTCTCATCATTAACTCTGCTTTTTCTGAAGCTGACAGTACCTGACTAGAAGCAATACCTTTTGCATCACATAGAAAAATTCTACCAGCCACTGTTAAAGATATTTTGAACTGGTGCTATTTGCCTTTTATGACCTAACCTGTCAAAGAGGGGTGCCTTTTTGTTTGTTGTTTTGTTTGGTTTTTTTTTAATTCCTCTTACTTTTCAATATTACATTTAGTAATAATATTAACCATTACTTACTATATTGCAGAGCTGCCAACTGCTGCTCCTGGTTAAAAGTCAGAAGCCTTTAGTTTCATGCAAGTTTAAAGCCTGTATTTTTCCCTTAACTCAATAAGGTTCTAAAAGCTCAAATCAATATGTAAACTTTGAGCACTATTTTACTTCAAATCATAAAATATCTCAAGTTGAAAGGGACCCATAAGGATCAGCAAGTCCAACTTCCTTGCAGGACTACCTAAAACTAAACCATGTGACCAAGTGCATCATCCAGATGCTCCTTGAATTCTGACAGGTTTGGTGCCATGACCACTTCTCTGGGGAGTCTGTTCTAGTGATCAACCACTCTCTCAGTGAAGAACTTTTTCCTTATGTCCAATCTGAAATTCCCCCTATGCAGTTTCATTCCATTTCCTCATGTCCTGTTGTTGGTCACCAGAGAGAGATGAACACCTTCCCCTCCACTGCTCTTGAGGAAGTTTCAGACTGTGACAAGGTCCCCCCCTCATCCTTCTCTTCTCCAACCTGAACAAACCAAGTGACTTCAGCTGCTCCTCTTAAGTTTTACCCTTGAGACCTTTCACCATCTTGGTCACCCTCCTCTGGGCACACTGATAGTTTGATATCCTTCTTGTATAGTGGTGCCCATAACTGCAAACAGTACTCAAGGTGAGACTGCACCAGTGCAGAGAAGTATGGGATAATCACAATTATATGGCAATTCTGTGCCATATGCACCCCAGGACACAGTTGACCCTCCCAGATGCCAGGGCACACTTGAGTCATATTCAACTTGCCATCATTCCAAATGGCCAGATCTTTCCACAGAGCTGTTCTCCTGCCTCTCATCCCTCAATTTGTATGTATAACTGGGATTACCCTGTCCCAGGTGCAGAATCTTGCTCTTGTTAACTTCCATATGGTTGGTCATTGCCCAGTTCTCTAGTCTACCTAGATCTCTGTGTAAGACCTCTCTACCCTCAAGGGAGTTATCTCAGGGATGGTTTATTATCCCATCCCATTTTTAGGGTCTTTAATTTGTTTTGCTTTGTGCCCAGGGGTGGCGTCTGTCCCCACCCCACCCCCTATCCTCCCTGGCTCCGGAGCTGTCCCGATGAATGGGAACCGAGCCGGGATTTCCGAGGGGAGTTGGGGGCAGGGCGAGAGGCAATGTCATCTCTTCTGGTGGTAGTTCAACCGGACACATGCGGCTGGTATCTCTGACCAGGGATCTTGCTGTTTCTGTGGGTCTTGCCTGCTTCTTTTTTGTGGGTTTTTCTGTGTTTTTTTGTGTTTTTGTGTCCCATGATAATATTGACCAGCTCTTTCAGTACCCTGGGATGAATCCCATTGGGCCAAATAGACTTCTAGAGATGGAGCAGCAGATCCCACACAAGTTCAGAGTTGGCTGGGAGTTTATCATCCTCCCAGTATGGTTTTCCAACACAGGGCTCTGGGGTGCCCAGGGCCCAACATCAGTATTAATGACAGAGGCATTAAATGTCTCTGTTTTGTCTATGTCCCCATTTGTGAGATAACTGATCTCATCAAGTAACAAGCCAATGCTATCTCTGATCTTCCTTTCCTTTTTGTTGTCCTTCACAGTGCTGACCAGCTTGAACTCTAATCAAGCTTTGTCCACACAATGGTGAACAGCATCTTTGTAGTCCTCATGTGTCACCTGTCCCTGCTTCCAATACACTTCCCTTATCCACCTAAGTTCTAGGAGAAGATCCCTGCTCAGTCAAGACAGCTTTCTGCCCCACTTGCCTGATGTTAGACACTTTGGAAATTCCTGCTCCTGCATGTTTAAGAGATGGCTTTTTAAAAATGACCAGCATTCATGCACCCCTTGGCACAACTTGAGGCTGTTTCCTCTGGTCCTATCAATTAATGTTTTGGAGAAGGACCCCCACCTCATCACAACCTCCTTTCAGATAGTTCTAGAGACTGAAGAGGCCCCCCTGAGCCTCCTTTTCTCCAGACCGAACATCCCCATCTCACTCCGCCTCTCTCCTCATCAGACTTTTGCTCCAGGCCCTTCCCTATCTCTGTTGCCCTTCTCTGGACATGCTCCAGTTCCACTGTCGACCAGCGTCCCCATGGACTTTTCCACTGGGCCACTTTCCAGCCACTCTGCCTGCAGCCTGCAGCACTGCAGAAGATTGGTGTGACAGAAGTGCAGGACCCAACACTTGACTTTGTTGAACCTCATACAATTGGCCTCAACCCATCATCCAGTCTGTCCAGATCTCTCTGCAGAGCCTCTCTACCTTCCAGAAGAGCAACACCAACTTGGTGTCACCTGCAAACTTGCTGAGGGTGCACTTGATCCCCTTATCCAGATCATCAATAAAGATATTGAACAGGATTGGCCCCAATACTGAGCCCTGGGGAACACCACTAGTGACCAGTCACCAGCTGGATTTAACTCCATTCACCACCACTCTCTGGGCCCAACCATCTAGACAGTTTTTTTACCAAGTGAAGAGTACACCATCCAAGCCATAAACAGCCAGTTTCTCCAGGAGAATGCTGTGGGAAACAGTCTCAAAGCCTTTACCGAAGTCCAGGTGACAACATCCACAGCCTTTCCATCACTGACTGAGTCAACTAGCTTCTTCAGCAACCTGAAGTCTGCTCTTCCCATATCCAGGGACAAAGTTTTGCAGGCAGTTTATTTCCTATGGCAAATTGATGCCTTAAGTTTTGGCTTTCATATTTTCCAGATTCTGTACTGCATTAGTATATAACTCCGAACTTCATATAAAGTGTTAGCAAGTTCTCTTCACAGTTTAGCTAGACAAAACAATCCTTTTCCAGTCCGAGAACCAAGGACACCATTTGGGCAGCTTCAGGCCCAAAAAGTGTAAACAACAGTGAATTGAAGAGATCAATCTGGGAAGATGGGACTTCATAACCCGAAGCCATAATTGGACAATTAACCCCAATATGTAAATGGGCAAAAACTTATAAAAGTCTGTGAAAACTCATGATCAGTTGTTCATCTTGGATGTAGCCGTGTCTGGGCTCCTGTACTGCCCAAGGTGTATCCTCTGAAGGCCTTTTTAATAAATACCTACTTTAACTCTGTCTAGCCTCTGTTCTAGATAGCCTCTCAAGGCATCAAAACAATTTGAAACTCAACTACTTCCTGGTCACTGTGACCATTACAGCCATCAATTACCACCAGAGTTCTTGTCTATGGTTTGATGAAAGTTTATTGCAACATAAAAATCATCAAGGTTCTGATTTATATTTACCTCATTCATCACCGCCTGAATTCCTATCCTATTAAAATGTCAAGATGACCTGGGAAGTTCAAGTCATAAATGTAGTATAGAAGAACATGCAAACATAACCCAAAATTGAATCAGAAACCTGGAGTATTAGAATAAAAAAGACTATTTCAGTTGGAAGGGACTTAAAACAATCATCTAGTCCAACTGCCTGACCAAAAGTTAAAGCATGTTATTAAAGGTATTGTCTAAATGCCTCTTAAACACCAACAGGCTTGGGGTATCAACCACTCTCTCTAGGAAGTCTGTTTCAGTGTTTGACCACCCTCTTGGTAAAGAAATGCTGCCTCAGGTCCAGTCTGAACTTCCCCTGGCACAGCTGTGAACCATACCCATGCATCCTGTTGCTAGATCCCAGGGAAAAGAGTTCAGCACCTCCCTCTCTACTTCCTCTCCTCAGGAAGCCATAGAGAGCCATGAGTTCACCTTTCAGCCTCCTTTTCTCTAAACTAGACAAACTCAGCATCCTCAGTCACTCCTCATAGGACATGCCTTCTAGCCCTTTCATCAGCTTTTCTGACCTCCTCTGGATGCATTCAAGGACCTTCACATCCTTCTTAGATGGTGCATTGTTGTCGGTGTTCACAGGGGTTTGTTGATGGATGGAAGAGACAGGATCTTGATTCCATTATCAGAAGGCTTGATTTATTATGTTAGGATATATATACAGCATTATAACTATACTACATAATGATAGAAAGGAAAGGAGCTTCTTCTGAATCTGGCTAAGCTAAGAGAGAGATAGAAGGAATGAACAACAACGGTCTGTCTGTCTCGGCAGAGAGGATAACAGCCCTGCCGTGAGTGGTCAGCAGACCTAAACATCTACAGGGGACCAATCACAGGTGGACCTGTTGCATTCCACAGCAGCAGATAATAATTGTTTACATTTGCCACCGAGCAGCTCAGCTCTAGAAGGAAAAATCCTACAGAAAGGATTTTTCATAAAGAATGTCTGTGACAGTGCATGCAGTTTCCAAAATCTAAGTGTAAATATGTTTTTTAAACTTAATTCATTTTCACTGCCCTCGTCCTAGAGTATGAGATTATCATCACCACATCATTATGTATACCTGCATCTCTAGCCAACACTTTTATAGATCATCTGGGAATACACCTCAAACTCCTTATGCAGTTCAACCACAACGAAAAAGTAGCACATTTTAGTGATTGCAAGATGTGCAACATTGTGCAACAAAAATTCTACATCCAAACTCTGCAAGAGAACAACTATTCTACATACTTTGCTTCTAAAGAGAAAGCTTTAAACAAAGCACATGTTCTATCTCACTCTACTCACATACACATTCAGTGTGTTCATCTACTGAAGGCATCTCTTAACATACTATCTTGTAACTAACAGAAGAGACTGAAAATACTCACACTTCCAGTACCTAGGATTACAGAGCTTTCAGTGTCTGATGGGAGCCATGAGAAACTCAAACTTGCACTTGACAAAGCTTCAATAGGACTATCGATAACGTGAAAGCGAATAACATTCCTCTATGTGAAAAGCACGACCACACACCGATAAAAATGCAACTTAAGTCAAAGACTTATTGTTACTTGAACTCACTTTGTTACTGCTTGGTATTCAACAATTATGTTTTACAGAGTTGGAATTGCAGAAGGAATAATAGAACCATAGAATTGTTAAGGTTGGAAAAGACCTCTAGGATCACTGAGTCCAACCATTAACCTAGCACTGCCATCTACACCACTAAACTATTTCCCCAAGTGACTCTACCACTTGCCTGGGCAGTCTTTTTCAATGCTTTACAAGACTTTCAGTGAAGAAATTCTTCCTAATGTCCAATCTAAACCTCCCCTGGTGCAATTTGAGGCCATTTCCTCTGGTCCTGTCGCTTGTTACCTGGGAGAAGAGTCTGACCCCCACCTCAATACAACCTCCTGTCAGGGAGTTGTAGAGAGCAATAAGGTTCCCCCCAAGCCTCCTTTCTTCCAGGCTGAACAACCCTAGCTCCCTCAGATACTCCTCATAAAACTTGTTCTCTAGACCTTTAGACCTTTCACCAGCTTTGTTGCCCTTCTCTGGACATTCTCCAGAACCTCAATGTCTTTCCAAAAAAAAGAACACCAAAAGTATAAGTCTGATAAAATTATTCCCTTTTCCAGGGAAAGCTAATTTTAATGTAGGTTTTCACACAGCTTTATTACCTTTTGTCTAACAGATATAAAATTTAGTTTTAAACACTTTGCAATGGCCAAATTCTAAGACTGCAAAATTAACTCCACATAACACTTTTCAATAGAAAAATAGCAATGTCATCTTCATAACACCCTCACAGAAAACTACTGATACTGAAATTGGCCAGAGAATAACCTTTCAAATACAATGTGAAGTATTAGAAAGCAGGCATTCTTTATTGCAGCACTGAACATACCTGGAGGATCTCTCCTCTAATTGAATGTGTCGTGAAACTTTACAACAGGGTACAACATCATGATCATACATATTCATTACTACATACTTCCTAGCTAATACATAAGCATCACTTTTTCTAGAACTAATTTGCATGCAACCGCCACCTACTGGAAGTCTTCTTATGGTCCCAGAGGGTCATCTAAAGGGGTCTCTGGTGGCCATGTTCACTGAATGCTTCAACATTACAGGTGCACTTTGCTTGAATTTTTTCTTTGGGCATGCACTGTTGCCTCTTGTTACATAACTTGCCAAAACCCCCACTATATTCCTTATCTGCTTATTTACTGGTTCCAGCTACATTATCATCTTGTATACATACTTTGACATTATTTTATACTCTTTTGCTAGTTAATCTTTAAGCTCTATCTAGCAACTTCAGGGGACTTGAAAATTTTTATTCTCTGTTATTTATCACTACTCATGGCTACTTTGTTTCCCAGGAGCAATTACAAGGCGCAGAGAAGACTAGCACGAGACAAGGAGATCGAGGTCTGTATTTTGCCTCTAACAGTGGTTCCACTTGGGAAAAGCATTTAACATAGCAGGTGTACTTCACCGTTATCTAGTAAAGCAATGGTTTATGGATGTTCTAAGCCACAACTTTGTTTATCATGATACTTTCTGGGGATATGCAGAAAATGCATTTCCAGGGTATCAGTCACAGTACTGTCTTATAGCTAAGCCTTTGTTATAGAATTCAAAGTGTCTCTTTACAGAGGTCAAAGTTGTAGGAACATCATGTCAACCACCTGTCTCTCTATTTGGAACACTATAGTAGGCTATAGGCTTTTGTCCTGGGTAACCCAATAGTTTATTGTATTCCATATTTATCTGTGCCAGAATTGTCACAGTCTCTTTAAGACCCTGCATCTGGAAAACAGAATGGCAGGGCAGGGGCCAGGGGGTTCCCCAGGCTTTTACAAGTCAGAGTTGCCCAAGCAACGCTCTCTCTTGCTTTGTAGCTCTTGCTCAAGGCAGAGGCTCCCCTTTGTGGTTTTTTTTTTTGTTGTTGTTTCTCTCTGGCCTCCAAAGGAGGGAGTTGTTTTGAACAGGTTTCTGGACTCACAACAGTATCAACTTGGGAAACTGCATTTTACAATCAAAAACTGCTTCAGAGTGAAATTTGCAACACCTTTGGCGGCATGAAGCCAGATCCGGCCCAGGCTTGTCAGTGTTTGAGAGTCCATCTTTTCCTTCTTCCACCCCCAATCAGAACAGGGACCCGAGACAGCAGCACCAACACTGGCAGAGTCCAGTGGGTGGCAGGAAGCAGCAGGGAACAGCAGCACTGACCTCACACACGCCATCAATTCCCATCTGCCACTAAAACTGCTTTGTAAGCTCCTACCTTCCCTCTTTTCTTGTTCCGGGGGAAGGTTGAGTCAAGCAGGGTTTGTTCACCATCTCCCTTTTTTCTCCTGGACTGTGCGGTTGCCTGTGGAGCGTGCCATCTTGACGAAGAGGTCACTCCACCATTTTGAATTTCTCTTTGCTGCCAGGGAGTCCACAAGATTTCAGAAACTTAGTAACTAATGATTATTGCTCTTATTTTTTGCCTGTTGCTATTTCATTTTTTTTAGTAAACTGTTATTTTTTTCCCCCACTTATATCTACTTGTATTTGTTTCTCCTTATCGGTGGAAAAAGATTGGTAAAAGCTATAAGGGGAGGTAACAGAGTGTTCACCTCTTAAAATTTTCTTAAACCAAGAAAGCTTTTTAATTCTTCAAGTGAAAAATAATAAATAGTGCTCAAACAGCATTATAACAGCTGTGAGCATTTTAAGGAGAGGAATGAGGACAAAAAAAAAGAAGAAACAGTGCATGTACCTGTATGTATACAATATGAACAGGTTCACAGCTATAACTAACATCAGTTTAAGGTAAACTACATCTGAATTATCATAGGTTTAGTTTCCTAAATTTAACTAAAAGCGATCACTGATGCAGTAGACTGACAAAAGTGGCCCTAAGTTAATCGCAAACAACTGTGGGATCACACCAATAGTCAAAATTAACTGTAGCTAATTTAATTGTGATGAGTGTCTAACAGTCTTAAGTAAGTATCTAAATCTCTACTAAAACCCAGGAAAAACTGGTCCAAATACTGTAGCCAGGAACATTTGTTTCAATGTCTAGGTTCCATTCAGTATTGAGAACAATTTAAATAAACCCCCAAATATCAAGTCACAATAAAACTTAAGGGGTTTGGAATATACAACTGCAAGCAAATTTTCAAAATTATATTAGAAGAAACTGTAACTATTCCCTCCTCAAAAAAATCAAAATAAATACAAGGAAACATTCACTTCTGAAAAGACACAAGTGGCAAAACTGGAAAACATAAACTTTCAAGCAAACAAAAAGAATTGCTAATATGCCTAAAAGCTTGTTCATGTTTTTGAAAGAGATGAACAGAAATAACAGAAAATTTATTCCAGCTCCAAAAAACCTACCTTACATTTAAAAATACACAGTGAGAGCATCTCGGCTTCCAAATACCTCTAACTATGCTACTGAAGCATTATGAGAAATTATTATCAGTCAATGTTTTCTAAAAAACCTGTCAGAACCCAGGAAATTCCTCTGGCTGCCCTGGAGGGCTCGAGCCCTTGGCACAGAGCCCAAGACCCCTGTGCCTTTGATTTAGCCCTTGGAAAAAATAATTACCAACCTTTATATGAAGAATTAGAAGTCAAAAGAGTTTAAGTAGAATAATAGCTAGTTTGTCATGAGGTGAAAAATAGATTTTTGAGGTTTTTAGAATGGGGGCTCTGTAACAGGCAGGGACAGGCGTTTCGGAAGATCCCGGGATGTTACGGAGAGTCACAGAACCCTCTCCCTCCTCTTCCCCAGAGATAATGATCACCCTTGGAATGCAACCAGACCTGTAGCCCCCCTAACATAGAAGATGCCAGTAACTTTCCACTCCCGTACTAACCCCAGAAGCACAACCAGGCCCCTTTTCTGACGTAGAAGACCCCCTAAACTATAAAACCCCTAGAGATGAGTTAATAAAGGCCTTTTAACCATCCACCACGTTGGTGTCAGCGTCATTACTGGCCCGAGTGACCCAGGAGGATTTGGGGTCGCCGTGCTGTTCTCTGAACCAGGTCGTCAGCCTTCCACTCAGAAGGCAACAGGGCTCGGGGTCCGAAGATGGAGGAATTTGAATGTGCCTTGTCCTTTTTCCTTCTTCTTCCTAGCCTCCATCTTCTGGGTGATGTTGGCACTTTTAGATTGGTTTAGAGTAGAAGCTCATTGTCTAACATAGGTGATAGGTATTGGGAAGTTAGTGTAAATAGTGTACACATAGTTTTTAGTATAAAAAGACAACACCGCCTCTGAGGCGGGCAGTGTGCTGTAGTAAACCCCATGGATTTGGGAAAAGCACCATGGAGGATCTGAACAATAGGAATGCTGAGGCAGCAAAGAAGTTCCTGTGTCCCTGACCTCCGCCCCATAGCCTATCTCTGTAATCCTATAAGGCTATGTTATTTTAACCCTTACTATTGGTCAAATCTGGATATCCCTAAACCTTTACTATTGGTTAAGTTTGGATTCTATCCAACCCTATAAAAAGGGTATACTGTAGCCCATTCGGCAGAAGAAAAGCTGTCGCTGGACCCTTCGCAGACTTCCCCAATAAAGTCATCTCTGTGGAACCCCAGGACACCTCCTTCTCCTCTCTCTGCCGTCTGCTGCAGCCTCAAGCCAAGGGCAAATTTACCTAGCAAGCACGAGCTGAAATCCTAAGAGATTACCATCACTATAAGAGTTGATAAACACAAAGCTTGCCATGTGGGTTGGCCCGCAGCGATTCGGCTTGAGCTAGCTTAGCATTCGGGCACCTGGTTCCCCCGGGGACTGAGCTCCTGAGCTATATTGCTCTGCTTTATGATAAGGCCAGATCAGAGGCCTTATTAGTGTGCCTCAACCTGACCTGCCAGACAGGCTTGCGGCAGGTCGGAGAAAGAATGTTATAGATAAGAAATAATAAACAACCTTGAGAACGAGAACAGAAAAGTCCTGACTCCTTCTTCGACTGCTGGGCTGGGGAAAAGAAGCTTGTACGTATCTCAGGGTCACTCTGACCAGCTAAAGTCACGAGAAAAACCCTTTAAATTATAAACACCATCATGCTTGACCATGTATTTTGTTTACTACTGTCATGGTTTAGGAATGGTATTCCCCCATTTAGTGCTCCCACTCAAACACCCCAGACCATGCATCACTTGCTCACTCCTCCCTCTTCCCTTGTGGTAGAATGGAGAGGAGAATTGGACGTACAAAAGGTAAAGATCATGGGTTGAGAGAAGAACAATTTACTGGAAACAGCAATGACATAAGACAATGAACAGTAACAAACACAATATTAACAGAGTAAAAAAGAGAGGAGAATGATTCACATGTGAGTGCTCATCATGCAGAAACCAGCACCACCTGACTGCACACCAGGACAACTGCACATTCTCACTACAAAATTAAGACTGCTTGGGAGTCCTTACTGTGGACTTCTGCATCTTACTTTTTGTATTACATTAGGAATTTAACTCAATTCTGAAAAGTTAACATAAACCTTTAATTTAGCAAAAGTAAATGGTTTATTTTCCTGTCTGACTAAACATACTGTGGATATTTATAGTGAATATCATATTTTAGTGTTCCCAAGGGGCTGAACACAGCATTCTCCTTCTGATCCCAAGTGTCCAGCCATATAGTATGGTAAGGAAGACAAGATGACCCAAAAAGCAATAAGGTGGGAACAAAGTTAAAAAAAAAAAACTCTATAAGGTTTTCAAAGGAATAACTTAAACAAGAACACCATAATGAAGTGAATGTACTCCATTCTGTTACTTATTTCTCAAGCAACAAAAAACAAAACAAAAAAAAATTCACAATGGCACATTCCACAGGTCAAGCTAACAAAAATGCTACAGATTTTGTGCTCCAGGAAAGGAGAAAAGGAGCTTATGTGCTAAATACTTCATAGTGTTCACTCATTTCTCTACATTGTCCTACAGTAAGTGGATGTATTAAAAGAACTCAAAAGGCTAATTTTTCTTCTGGAGCAAATAGATACTTTTGCATTAACATTACTCTTCTGTCATGCATGACCTCTTTCCAACAATTTAATGCCTTTTCTCACCTCAGCAAGATGGGAAGCCATGCTTGCTGCTGTGCTGCCAAGCAGCAGCATGGCTGTCCTAGGTTGGCTGTATGATGCTTTTATCCCCAATCGTCTTGTTCTGTTCATGCTGAATAGTAAGTTTTGCACCTTTAAGACTTATTGCAGAGAGTGAAGGGGAGAGAGAAGTGCACAGGTTTTTTTTTCCTCCAAACACTGCTCTCACTCCCCCACATTCCTCCTCCTGGACTGTTGTTGTCTGCGGACAGACAGCGGGACAGAGATCTTTTGCTTTTTAGTTAGTGTTAGCTAGCTGAGGCAAAGAAGTTTCCTGGACTGTGTTTTTTTTTCTTTTCTTTGGACCTCTTGAAACCTGCTCTGGACTGAACACTCAGGGGAGCACCGGCAGCTCACATCTCTGGTCCACCGGGCCGGGCCTGGCCTGCGACAATTCCAGCACCGGAGGGACTGATTAGAGACTGAGTGAGCTGCAACCCGGGGATGGGGTTTTCTCAGTTTGTCATCTCTTTTAGAGTGGCAAGGGGTCTCATTGTTTGATATTGTTTCGGTTTTATTGTTTAATAAACAGTTTTTTTCCACCTTTCTCCAAGGAGGTATTTTTTCCTCCTGGATCAGTTGGGGGGAGGGGCCGATTGGATCTGCTTTTCCCACCCGAGCTCCTTTGGAGAATTCTTCCCCAAATTTGCTCTAAATCTGGACAACGGCAAAGTCTTTAGCTCATAAAACCATAAGAAGAAAACATGAGTAAAACTGAGCCTGATGTCCAGGTGGTAGGAAGACAAATTACTTGTCTGTATAATTGCCTTGTTAAGGTTTAGGGCTTGACATACTTCAGTGATCACAGACCCCAGAGGGAGGTTAACAAAGCATGGGAAGAAGGATGTACTATGATAGTGGGCACAAAGAATGCAGAATTTATGGGCCACAGGGATATCTGCAGTACCCCCAAGATAAGGAAAAAACTAATAAAGTCAACTCAGCAGCTCTGCTGAAATCAGCTCCAACTGGGCAAAAGGTAATTCTGGTAGGGTCAGATCACAACCACCAACTCACAGACCACCAAACCAAGAAACCCACCAGCTCAAAAGAAGAGAAAAACTGAGCATGAAGACTAATTAGTATGGGAAATGAGAGAATCATTAACCAATACAAGAGAGAATACTAATAATAAGTGTCACTATAGAGCGCGACACAGCACTAAGTACCACGACTCCATCAGAACGGTGCAAGAGAGATTTATTACAGCAACATGTTGGTTTTATACTTTTTCAAGATATTTACATTCACTTAACATACATATTCACTGTCCATTGGTTATGAAAAAGAAACAAAGCTCTCAGTGGGTGACCAAGGAGCCACATCATTCTGTGAGCCAGCTAGAGTCCGTATCTCTTAACTTTCTCTCCTTCATCACGTCTCCATGGTGACGACCTTGGTGTCTTCCTCAAGAGAGATATGGGGCTTTCTTTATTATCAGGAAGCCTTTGCTGGCTCACAAGAACAGCACAGAATGTCTTTCCTACAATAAGAGAACTATGTAACTTGTAGCCAATAAACATTAATGCCTTTGTTTGCTAAATGTTTAAATACTGAAAAGTTTTGGTAGTTGTTGTGCTAGCTTTGTGGATTTGCCACCCAGCACCCCTTTCTGCTCAGAACTGTACATAACTCAAATACTTTGGGTGTTGATTGGCCTCTTGCACACCAGGTGAAAGAACCTGTTTTGGGACAATAAACACAGGCAACAGGCCATTATAGAGAGTGGGTGGAAAGAGCAATAATTTCATCCACTGAACAGAAATAAAGGATAGATTCCCCTAAAGGGAAAAAACACACAATACAAACTGTGTAGTCCTAGTAGCCATATACAGCTACAGACATTATTGCCAGTATGTAATGCGGTGTTAAACACACTTATGGAACAAACATGAGATTCTCTGAAGATCATGACTTCAACTCTTGTCAAAGGCTATATATACAAAACACATAAGGCCTACATAAATACCTGAGAATCTGGGAGTAACAGTGGAATTATACTTATGGTGCAACAAAAAGCCAAACACTTAAAGTTATTTGAAAAAGGACACCGAAAATTTAACAAATCCTCTTCCAAAAATCCCCAGAAATTCTGGATGTATCAATTTGAGGACCTACACTGGATAAGTAGGCCTAAATGTTGGATCCATTAGATCAACCAGCAAAAGTAAATTTGAAACCCTGCATGTGATCTGGCCACTATGGAAAGACAGACACATTGTGTCCGTATGTCTTTGTTGTGGTTTGACGCTGCCCAAATTCCAGGCACCCATGAAAAGCTGCTCAGTCACCCTCCCCTGCTACAGCTGGGCAGAGGAGAGGAAAAAAAATTAAACAAAGGGTTCATGAGTTGAGATAAGAACTGAGAGAAAACAGTCCAAGGGCAAAGCAGGCTCAACTTAGAGATACAAAGTTAATTTATTGCTAACAAAATCAGAGGAGGATAATGAGAAGTAAAATAAGCCCTTAAAACCACCGATTCTTCCCCCAACCTATCCCTCCTTCCCACCCACAGCGCAGGAGACAGGGCCTGGGAGTTTGGTCAGTTCATCACCCGAGATTTTCTTCTGCTGCTCAGGGAGAGGAGTCCTTTCCCTGCTACGTCGTGGGGTCTCTTCCCATGGGAGACAGTTCTCCATGAACTTCTCCAATGTGGGTCCACTCTCACAAGCAGCAGTCCTCCGAAAACTGCTGCAACATGAGTCCCTCCCATGGACAAACAGTTCTCCCAAAACTGCTGCAATGTGGGTCACTATTACACAGGGTGCAGCTCTCCAAGGACAGGCTGCTCCAACCTGGAAGCAGGGGTCCCCTCTCTCCACTGTGTCTTCCACCGGACCACAGCCTCCCATGGGCATCCACCCACTCTGGTGTGAGAACTTCCCCCACGGGCTGCGGGTGGATCTCTGCATCCCCTGTGTATCCCCTGTGGCAGGGACAGGCGTTTCGGAAGATTACGGGATGTTACGGAAGGCTGCAAAAACCCTCTCCTCCCTCCTCCCAGAGATAAGGATCACCCTCGGAATGTAACCAGGCATGCAACCCCCCTAACATAGGAGATACCAGTACCACCCTGTACTAACCCCCAGCCCCTTTTTGACGTAGGAAACCCCCCGAACTATAAAACCCCTAGGACAAAGATAATAAAGCCTATTTGACCGTCCACCATGTTGGTGAAAGCGTGGTCTTTAGCCCGAGTGGCCCAAGGATAATTTAGGGTCACCGTGCTGTGTTCTGAAACCAGGTCGCCTTGCCTTCAGAATCGGAAGGCAACAAAAGTGGTGCCGAAGACCCGAGAAAAAGAAAAACCTCGGGGAACGGGATTTCTCCTGGACAGAGGACAGCGGTCACAGCGGCCGGCCGACTGTAGCACAGGGGGACGCCCCGAGACCAGCCAGATCATTATGAAAGCCTTGGCGAAGGTCGTTGAATCAGTATGTATACAATGGAGAATTAAATGTGAGTCTAAGTATTTAACTCTTGCTATGCAGAGACTCCTAGAGCTAGGGACGGTTGAACGTCCGGTAGAAATTTTGCATTCAGATATATGAGAAAAATGTACTGCCGCCCTGGCAGAAGACACAAAAACTACAGGCAGCGGGAAATATCTTAAAGCGTGGGGAAAGGTGGAAGCCGCTCTTCGCAAAGCTTTAGAAGGGCAGGAGGTGTGGATAGCTGCCCAGCCACATTTGATAGTTACACCGAAAGTGGGGGTTGGGGCAGCAACACAGACTCCCTCCGAGACCGTTCCGAGCGGAAACGCGGGCACGCAGGGACCGGGCACCCCCCACCCCCCCCCAGACCCAGACCCAGACCCCCCAGAGCCGCCGAAAGACCCCCCAAACCCCCCGGAAGACATCCTAACCCCCCCGAGAGACCAACCGAGTCCCAAAACCCCCCCGATATCCCCCGAAAAACCAGCGTCTCCTCTGTTCGCTTTTCCCCCGCCGCCCGCCGATCCGGCACAGACAGCAGAAATGCGTGCCCGGTGCTTCTGAAGTGAACTGACTAACGCTGCCCGCAGCGTGGAAGCTGCAATCAGCGCTGAAATGCGGCCGCCATTCAAACATGGCGCCGCCAGACAGGGAGGGGGGCAAAGCCGGTGTGTCCACGGCGAGAAAAGCCCAAAGAGCGAAATAGCCGCGACTGCGCCTGCGCAAGAGACCAGCGCTAGTCACTGCCGAGACTAGACACACACAAACACGCAAGCGCTGAAAAGAATAATAAAGCCGGCATTTGCCCGAGAGCCGCACCCACCACCGCCACCATATAAAAGAGAAATCCCTCCCAGTGAAGAGCAGAGCGAACCCACAGAGTGAGAACAACACCGCCTCCAAGAGGAAAAGCGACACCGCCCCCAAAAAGAAGAGCAAAGCCGAAACCGAACAAAAAAGCAGAGCAAACAAGAAGTTCGCCAGCAATCGACTTCCGACTCTGATAAGAGCAACAGCTCCTAAGACTACTCAACAGACCTTACCGAGTCCAGCAGTGATTCAGAAAGAGAACACACAGAAATACAGCAGTTTCGCGTGAAACCAAATAAATCCTTAAACAAAGTTAAGAAACAATCGTACGAACTCACTGACTAGGAGAAAATAAAAATCGCCTATGCAAATTAAGCACCCGCAGCAGCTGTGCATGCTTTCCCAGTGAAGGTCACAAGACCTCAGAGCAACCAACAAAAGACATACACACCAGTAAACCCAAAAGATATCCAAGCGATACTTAAAGCTATTGCAGAAAAAAAAATCAACTCCAGAATAGTGTCCACACTTATGAATAAAGTTTTTAGTAATGATGATCTGCTTCCTTTTGACATAGTACAGATTTCACGCATGCTCTTTGACAGAGCAAGTTTAATTGTCTTCAAGCAAGATTAGTCAGACAATTGTGTTAGTATTCTTACCCGAACGGGGGGGGAGGGACAGCCACTGCATAGCTCGAGTCTGTCCCAGTTACTAGAAAAACATAATAACGTAGCCACACCCCAAACACAAGCTGCACTGCTCCGAGTTGAAGAAGTCAAAGCAAGCTGCCGAGCCGCCAGAGAAGCGATTCGTACAACCTTTAGAGTTATAGATAAGCCAGCACCCTAGTCCACCATAAAACAAGAAAAGAATGAAGAATTTACACAATTCGTTGACAAGTTACAAGCAGCGGTCGAGACCTCCACCCTGCCTGCTCAAGCAAGAAGTCCAGTAATCGCTGACTGTCTTAAGCAACAATGTAATACAGTTACCAAAGACATATTGCGCTCCCTACCAATCAGTGCTAGCCTAGCAAATATGATAAAACATGTAGTAAAAGAAAAGCAACTGAACCCTATACAAGCAGCTATCCACACCCTAACCAGTGCACTAGCTTGCTTTAAATGTAGACAAGCAGAGCACGTAGCAGCAACCTGCACCCAGCAAACACAGCCAACCCGTCCAGCCCCTCCGTCCCAGCAACGCACTAGAAAGACTTGCTAGAGCTGTGAGAAAAAAAGTCACTTTGCCAGAGATTGTAGATCCCGCCCACGAAGAAACGAGAGAGAAAAAGAGCGCTCGAGCCATATGCAGCCTCCTCCCGCTTTAGATGTGAGACAGCCCATTCAAGTGAACCCCCAGTAGAGAAGAGGATACATTCTACTCCCTCAGGAGACAGTCAACACAGCACCCCCACCAGCGATACAGTTGCAAAGCAGTGCAGTGCCACCGACACTGCCCCCACACACCTCACTGCCTCAAGCCGTGCAAGCGCCACAGAGCCAGCAAGGGACGCCCCAAGCCGGGATCCCTAGGTGGCCCTGGCAATGAAAATAGAGAAAGAACCCCTAAAAGTGTGAAGAACATGCCGCCTATACGAGAGTCATGACCACCACACCGTGAAGCTCCAGTTCTAGACAAACACAGGGTCGGATTGTACAATAATCCCCCAATCATACTGGCCCAGACACTAGCAAATCAAAGAAGTCCCCCCAGTGAACGGAGTAGGGGGACAAACCCGGGCGTGGAAAAGCACCCAGCTAGTAGCTATAACACTCCACACGAACAAGAGACCAGAACAGACAGTAGCAATTTACCCCTACATTTTGCAAAACTCTCCACCCCTGATAAGGAGAGATGTCCTCGCTATGCTCGGAGTCAGGATTACAAATTTATCGTGAGGGCCACTGCCGTGCATCCTTCGCTGCCGATCAAACTAACCTGGAAATCATCAGATATAATCTAGGTCGAGCAGTAGCCGTTATCAAAGAATAGAGTAGCAGCTTTACTAGAACTGGTTGACCGAGAACTGAAAAAGAGTCACATAGAACCCTCCACCAGTCCATGGAACACTCCTGTTTTTGTAATTCCCAAAAGGTCTGGAGAGGGTTTTCGCCTCATCCACGACCTGAGAGAAGTAAACAAGACAGTTAGGCCCATGAGCCCTGTGCAAACACTATTACCTGCAAACTCAGCCATCCCTGAAGGACAGCCATGCGCAGTGCTGGACATTAAGGACTGTTTTTTCTCAATACCCCTGCACCCTGAAGACAGGGAACGATTTGCCTTCTCTGTGGTGTTTCCTAATAGTGCACGGCCCAATCTCCGCTTTCAATAGAAGGTACTTCCACAAGGATTTATAGACAGCCCTAGCATCTGCCAGATCACCGTGGACAGAGCGTTGATGCCAGTCCGGCACGCCTACCCCTCCGCAACCATCATTCAATACATGGACGACATCCTAGCTGCAGCCCCATCAGCAAGTGAAGTAGAACGCCTGATATCTGCGATCACAGAAACCCTCCAAGCAAATAGCTTCGAGATCGCCACTGCAAAAATCAAGAGAAGACCTTGTGTGACCTTTCTGAGCGTAGGAATCACAGAATCATACGTGACTCCTCCCAAAGTGAAGGTCCACCGAGACATTAAGACGCTACATGATGTGCAGCGCCTAGTGAGATCGCTGCAGTGGGTTCGTAACATCATCTTAATCCCCCCTGAAGTTATGGACCCGTTGTATGAGTTACTGAAAGGAAAGCACCCCTGAGAGCCCAAAGAACTAACACCACAAGCAGCGAACTCCCTAGATTTCATCGAACAGCAAATATCCACTGGCACGCTTGCCAGGTGGAACCCAGCGATGCCCCTAGATCTGTACGTCCACTTCACCCCGAAGGGGGGAGTGGGGGCGCTGGCCCAAAGACCTCCCGAGAAGTCTCGACCGATCCAATGGGTAGTCCTCGGAAGGCCGGCTCGTGCATTCTCCCCGGGAATCGAATGCATCGCCAACCTCATCAGGAAAAGCAGGGCACTTGCCCTGAGACACCTAGGTACCGAGCCAAAGAGAATCTATCTTCCCTTTCGCAAGCAGCCGACCACGGAGGCAACCACAGTTTCAGAGTACCTAGCCCTTGCTCTCTCCGGCTTTGGAGAAGAGATCTCCTACTCTTCCAAACCACCTTGGACTCAGCTGCTGACCATCATCGACATAGACACACCGCCAAAGGTCAAGGACCGGCCGCAGCCAGGACCAACAGTCTTTACGGACGCTTCTTCCACGACTTCAACTGCAACAGCAGTGTAGCAAGCAGGAGAGCAGTGGCACTGCGTCAAAGCGTGTGACCCCACACTGTCAGTGCAGCAGCTGGAAGCAGCAGCAGTAATTCTAGCATGCGGACTTTTCCGAGATGAGCACCTCAACATTGTAACGGACTCTATATTCGTGGCAAAGCTTTGCCTAGCCATGACAAGGCCAGGTGTGTCAACATCAACAGCAGCTCTGATGCTGGAAGAAGCACTGTCCTCACGGAAAGGCACCATATCCGTCATTCACATAAACAGTCATGACCCAGTCAAAGGTTACTTCCAGATAGGTAACGACAAAGCAGACGCCGCAGCAAAAGGTGTGTAGACATTGCAAGAGGCTCGCCAACTGCACGAGTCACTCCACATCGGGACCAAAGCACTGGCAAAGAGATGCAAGATCTCAACAGCGGACGCAAGACATGTGGTGGCTACATGCCCTCACTGCCAGAAGTCGCCTCTGTGGACCAGTGGAGTCAACCCGAGAGGCCTCAAGCCTTCAGAGATCTGGCAATCGGACTTTACTGTGTGTCAACTGCTGAAACCCCGAGAGTGGCTTGCAGTGACAGTGGACACTTTCAGTGGAACGATCATAGCTACACAGCACCCCAAAACTGACTCCAAAGCCACAATTCAACACTGGCTGTCAGCCATGGCATGGCTCGGCATTCCCAAACAGATTAAAACTGACAACGGTTCCAATTTCACTTCCAAACCGGTGCGAGAATTCGCCTCGAAATGAGGCATCACTTTAGTGCAAGGCATTCCTTACAACAGCACCGGACAAGCCATAGTTGAAAGAGCAAATCAGACCCTGAAAAATAGGATAGAGGTGTTGGCAAAGACAGAAGGCTTTGCCAATTCCATCCCCTCTGGGGACCAAGCACGCATACTAGCAACCGCTTTGCTAGCACTGAATCAATTCCCCAGGGGAGATGAAACAAACAGTCCCATTCAGAAACACTGAGCCTCCAGAGTCTTAGAGAAGGGCCCACAAGTTGTAATCAAAAATGAGCTGAGAGAATGGGAACAAGGCTGGAAATTGATACTCACGAGGCGAGAGTACGCAGCTGTCAAAAAAGACGGCAAAATTAGGTAGTGTCCGCTGAAATCTGTCAAGCCTGACCTGCGCAGTGAGCAGGAAGATACTGATGTGAATTGTGAGTTTCTGTTTACAGGACATGATAATAAGACGCCCTCGAGATGCGTACTCTCCCCTTCCAGAAGAAAGTGACAGACCGGAAAGTGACAGACCGGCGAGTCGCCAAACAGCACCTGAGAAACCCCCAAGAGTGAGACCCAAGCAGCAACAGTGCTTCTGTGTGATATTACTGCTGGAGCTTGTTGCCAGAGGACAAGCCAGCTCAGACCACTACCCCCATCAGCCGTTCAAGTGGATCATGCAACATCTCACTGACAATAAGATGCTCAAAGACATCACCACACCGAACACCCCATCATTTGTGCTTCGCGTTACCGACTTGTTTCCAGGACAACCAAAGGTAGACCCCCATTCTCCACACGCCACACACATGTACCTATCTTACTAGTGCCCAGCTTCAAACCCAGGAAGGAGCTACTGTAGCCAACCAGGGTGAGGATATTGTGAGCACTGGAGCTGCGAAACAATAGTTACGGATGCCAGGCCGTCAGAGCCTGGGTAAGACCCACAATATCCCGACAAGTTCCTACAATTTACCTAAGCACCTGCAAGATGCAAAACACCCGTCTTCCTTCAAGGAAGTTACTATCAGAACCGTCACAAAATCACCAGAATTCGAAAATGCACTCATTACAACATGACAGTTTTACAGCCAAATCATCCCAGCTGGACGCTAGGCAAAGCGTGGACAGTAGTCCTTCAAGGGTCAAAACAGTGGGTGAATGTGCAAATTACCAGGTTCCGACCATCGGCACCCCGAGCAGTTGGACCCAACAAAGTGATTAAAAGCATGCAGAAATTCAGAAACATAACCCATCCCAAAACCTTACCCACAAAAGACACCGACGTCCCAGCTAGCGACGTAGAAGCCTTCCAGATAGACCGCTCAGGCGGGTCAGATCCTAACCCTATCCTTCGTATGTTAGAAGCCACCTTTTTATCCCTAAATGAATCTAACCCTAACCTAACTGACTCCTGTTGGCTTTGTTATGATGTTAAACCCCCCTTTTATGAAAGAGTCGCTTTAGATACCCCCTTTAGTTATTCCACAGCCGATGCTCCTCACCAGTGCAGGTGAGACACACCCCGAAAAAAAATCACCCTGAGCCAAGTCACAGGTCGAAGCAAATGCTTTAGCAATGCAACCCTAGCTAAGCGGAGAAGAGACGTCTGTACCGAAATAGTCAAGCCTGACAGGAAAAATAATAAGTAGGTGGTCCCCTCCGCATCTGGCATGTAAGTGTGTCAGAAATCTAGGGTGAGTCCCTGTGTGTTCCTTGCCAAATTCAGTGATTCTAACGACTTCTGTGTCCAAGTTCTGATTGTCCCTAAGGTCCTGTACCACTCAGACGAAGAAGTGTATCACCTTTTCGAAGAACCCAGCCAGCTCCACAAAAGAGAATTATTAACAAGTATAACCATAGCAATGTTACTCGGCTTGAGAGCTGCTAGAACAGCAACAAGTGTCTCAGCCCTAGCGACTCAGCACCAAGGACTGTCCCAGCTGCAAATGACCGTCGATGAAGACCTACAGAGAATCAAGAAATCCATATCCTTTCTAAAGAAGTCAGTCTCCTCACTTTCAGAAGTGGTCCTGCAGAACAGGCGAAGTCTAGACCTCCTGTTCATGCAGCAGAGAAGCCTGTGTGCTGCCCTGAAAGAAGAATGCTGCTTCTATGCAGACCACACAGGAGTTGTCAGAAACTCCATAGCAGAGCTCCGAAACAAGCTGGCTCAGAGACAAAAAGATAGAGAAGCCCAGCAGGGCTAGTTCGAATCCTAGTTCAACCGATCACCGTAGTTAACCACTCTGATTTCTACCCTAGCAGGTCCGCTAGCAATGCTGCTTTTAGCTGTTACCTTCAGACCGTGCCTGCTGAACAAGCTAGTCTCATTTGTTCAGAGCCGCCTAGAACAGACTGACATCTTTTTCGTAAAACGGCAACAGATGCTGTAAACTTATCAAGAACACTGCCGGTCATGAGAAAACTCACCCAGCAGAAATTTACTCAAGTTCCCCAAAAACCCTTTCCTTGTTAAACCCCAACCTTCTACCTCATTTAGTACCTATATATATATATATGTATGTAACTACCTCGCTCATTTATGGGAGAGAGGGGGGGAGATGTGGCAGGGACAGGCGTTTCGGAAGATTACGGGATGTTACGGAAGGCTGCAAGAACCCTCTCCTCCCTCCTCCCAGAGATAAGGATCACCCTCGGAATGTAACCAGGCATGCAACCCCCCTAACATAGGAGATACCAGTACCACCCTGTACTAACCCCCAGCCCCTTTTTGACGTAGGAAACCCCCCGAACTATAAAACCCCTAGGACAAAGATAATAAAGCCTATTTGACCGTCCACCATGTTGGTGAAAGCGTGGTCTTTAGCCCGAGTGGCCCAAGGATAATTTAGGGTCACCGTGCTGTGTTCTGAAACCAGGTCGCCTTGCCTTCAGAATCGGAAAGCAACAATCCCCATGGGCTTCAGGGAGACAACCTGCTTCCCCATGGTCTTCACCACAGCCTGCAGAGGAACCTTGGTTCTGGTGCCTGGAGTACCTCCTCCCCCTCCTTCTTCACTGACCTTGGTGTCTCCATGTTCTTTCCCTTACATGTTCTTACCTCCTCCTCTTCTGCGTCTAGGAAAAAAACCTGTACCCCTACTCTGTTTTGATTTTCTTCTGTCCTGGTTTGAAAAGGAAGTGAGTTTTTTGGGAGTTTGGTGGTCAAACCAATAGGTGCTCAGATTTTAATATTGACACCTGTTGTGGCCGCTGAGGACATGGATACGCCTCTGAAAACACAGGAGGTTAAAAGCAGAGAACTCCCAGGGGGAAGCTCTCTTGGTTCCAGTCCATGAAAAAGGTCAGACCTCCCCTGCCCAGCTGTGGGCTGGGCAGGGGAGGGGAAGCCATGCAGCCGGGTGAGGTAGGCCTGAACCTTAGACATAGAAGGGAGGTGAAAGCCCCTGAAGGATGGAAGGGTGGAGGAGCACTGAGAGGCATCGGGCAGTTGTCCCCCCGCCAGGACAGAGAGAGAGAGCCTGTGCCTGTGCTTGTGCCACCTTGAAATTCGATATCATGTGCTGGCAGCATGGCTGGCAGCATGGGAGTTCTGGGCAGGCAGAGTCCGAGATTTTTAACCCTTTTCTTGAATGATGGAAACCTTACAAATACTGATCCTCCTGGATCTAAATGAGAAGAGAGATAGAGATGAAATAGGAGGAAATGGACAAGTGTGATGAAAATCTGTGCAAGTGAAAGATATCAGAAGAGTTGAGAAGAATCCTAGGTGAGAGGAGGTGATGGAGTGGCCTTTGGTTGGACTTTTTTGTATAGCCATGGACAGAACCATTTTTTTTCCTGACACAGAGACTGCATTTAGGGGGAGGCACTGGCTTGGAGCCAAGAGAGTGCAGTGATGTTATGTGAAGGAGTAGCGTGAACAGAGACGACGGGTAAGGAGGGTGGTGGTGCCCTCGATCTTCATGGAAGAAGATCTCTGTTTGCAAGACCACTTCACCCCAGGGGGTGAAATTTGGGGAGGACAGGTGTCCCAAAAGTGAGAGACTCGGCTTTTTTGGAACTGGGCAAAGCATCCTTAAAAGGGGAACCCTAGAAGCAGCTCTGGTCCATGTGCAGTGGTGAGAGCACTGTACATGGAAGGAAGATGTCACGATGGCAAATGTTCTCCGGGCGGTGCCACACATGACATAGAAACACAAGAGGTTTCAACTGTGTTTCCAGGGGAAGCCTATGGTACAGGAGGGACTCCTCTCTTCTTGATAAACTGAGAATTGATTATCTGAAGGGTGGTGATGGACTGGGAGTTGGTGATCTGAGAGGTGGTAACTGAATTGAGAATCCAAGGTTTTGTCTTACTGTGATGTGTTGGAATTTGGTGGGGGGAGGAGGAATGTTTTTGGAAGGTTTTTATTCTGAGTTCTGTGTATGTTTCTTTTTACATATAGTTGTAGGTTAATAAAGTTTTTTTTCTCTATTCCTAAGTTGGAGCCTGCTTTGCTCTATTCCTGGTCACATCTCACAGCAGACACCAGGGAGAATATATTTTCATGAGGGCACTGGCATTGCGCCAGCGTCAAACCATGACACTTCTTAAATATGTTTTCACATAGGCATTACCATCATCTCTAATTGGCTCAGTCTTAGCCAGTGGCATATCCATCTTCAGAGCCATCAGGGATTGGGTCCGCCGGACATGGTGGAAGCTTCTAGTAGCTTCTTATAGAAGCCACCTCCATGGCCCTCCTGCTACCAAAAACCAGGCCATCCAAAACCAACACAGGCTTACTTAGGGATTAGGTAATTGAGTGAAATTATTTAAACGCAGTAACAAAAAACCAAAAAAAACCCCAAAACAAAACATCTTAATAACAAGGAAGGAATAGATGCATATCACAAAAGGAAAGAATAAAAGCACATTACCATTTAAATCTATCCTCAAGAGCTTGTAAAATAGGGTGACTACCCAAACCTGAATGGTGTTACATTACAAAACTTTAGTCTTGTTCGTGTTTAAGGGTGAAACAGTTGCAATGATGTTTGGGCAAGTCTAAGAAGAAAGGAGCTGCCAGTAGGTTTTTGGACTAGATCATCTTTGACGGTGACCAATTCCAGCTGCTTAAGAGACAAGTGAAGAAAATTCTTAAGTAGACAATTACAAAAAACTCAGCTACATGCAAGATTTCTTTCTACCTCCCATCAGTTAGAGGTTATTTAAACTACAACTCAGGGAAAACAGAAACCACCTTTTACAGTTGCTGGTGGTTTTTTGAAAATTTTTTAGTGTAAAATTGGATATTCCCACCATCTACATCAACATCCTTAAAATTCTGCTATGCTTCTAGCTCCCATCTCCTCTGGTAACGAGCTCCATGTGCTAACTGTACCTAGTTTGTTCTCCTTTATCAGTTTAAAGTTTTCTCTTTCAAACACTGACAGCTCTCCTGTTCTTGTATTATGAAAAACAATGGGCACAAGCTCATGATCTTTCTTTTTTACACTATTTGAAGGTTAATACCTAGAAATTCACCATTCTTTCATTCATGGAAGTTCTGTCAAATCTTTAATCACTCTTCCAATTGCATGAACATCCCTTCTCCTAATGCCTGTTACATTAATTCTGACAGAGTGAGACCAGAAATGCATTTTCCCCTGCTTTTCAAATGAGAAAACATATAATTAATTTCTCTGTCCTAGGTAATATTTCAGATCTGCAAAGACAGAGAAAACAGAAACAGCCTGAGGAAGAAATGGACAGAACACAATTTGACTAAAAAAAATATAGGAAAAACAGTAATCAGCCTACTAAAGGGCTGTAGTGCATAAGAAATATATCCTATTTCAGCAAAAGACTGAAATTATGGAGAAAAAAGTGAGATATTATTTCTCTAGGTTGTTATATAGGTCTTTGTCATCATTGTGCTGGTTTTGCATTGGAGGCACTCACAGAAGTGACTTTCTAAGAGAGGCTGTTAGCAGGTTCCTCCGTGTCTGACAAAAAACCAATCAGGAATTGGTTTCGAAAATTGACAGTCTGTTAAACCACTGAGAAAGGTAGATACGCCTCTATGAATACAGGTTTAAGATGAAAAAACCCCGGGAAGCTCTCTTTTCCTTCCAGTCGGGAAACAGGTAACAACTCCGGCCCAGCTCTCATCTCGGCCGGGCTGCGTGGGCCCTGCCGCAGGACCAGGCCCCCAGCAGCTGCCGGGCAGGGGGAGGGGAGGCCATCAACTGCAGAGTCAAGCCTGGCTGCTGAGATCCTGGCCCTCCCCCCAATACAGCCGCCGAAAAAAACCCAGACGCAGCTCTGCAGCCCGTGCAGAAAGCAGCCGCATGGCTGGAATTGAACGCGGCAGGGGCCGGAAAACAGCCATGCAGCCAGAGAGGTTGCCGCCATTCTCGCCCGGGCCCCCTGAGATTCTGACAAAACCCCCAGTGTGGCCTGAAAATCCAACACCATGAGTGCTCCGGCCACTGCCCAGCAGGGATCACGTGACCATCTGCAGGCCCCGGGTGAGATATTAACTCCTTCAGTGCACAGATAAGACTTGCAGATCCTCCCTCGGGTGAGAGAAAAGAACAGAGTGAAGAAACATAGAGAACAACATGAGACATGAAGGTCAGTAAGAAGTCAAGTCCTAGATGGGAGGGTTGAGGAGATGCTTCAAGTCCTGGGCTGGAACTTCTCTTGTAAGGCTATGGAGAAGATATAATTGATACATCAGACTCATTTTCCCTGTAACTCATTTAAAGTATAGGGGGATGAAGTGTTCAAATTATAGATATTGTGAATGTGACAACCTGGTCAGAGAGCGAGAAAACTAGATAAGTTTTCCCAGAATCGGCTTGAGAGACTTTAGGGAGTTGAAGATAAAAAATCATAGCTTATTATTATAAACACCTGCAGGTGTTGTTTTCCTACTCTCTGTTTTCTTGTTTTTCTCAAAGATTGTTTATAAGAAGGGCATCTTGTTAATTAGCCAATCAGGTGAAATGTATTAACTGAATGACCAATCAAATCTACCTGGATCGGAACAGCTTATATAAAGGAGCAGTTCCAAATATACTGTGCACATTATGCCAATCAGCCTTCTGATGAGTCTGTGTCATTACTTACTCAAGAGGAACAGATATTAGCAAAGGCACCTATGCTAAAGCAAGCAGATGTTGAAGTAGCTGTGATCCCATGAGAAAATTGGAGAGAAAGAGAGAAGAGTGATGAAGACTCTTTGCCCCCAGGGAAAAAAGAAGACCTCTGCTCCTGGAGATGAAGACAATTTCAGAAATAAAGAGAACCTTTGCTGTTGAACAGCTCATCCTTAGAATAGTACCCCATGAGTTGACATGGCCCATAAACACAACTGTGGGAAAGCTGTGACAAATGGGAGGGACTCCACTATTGCAGATTCCCAGGCAGCTTCTATTCATGGACATTAAAAGCCCTGAGAGAACTGTTTCTTGTGGAGAAGTCTCCATGGCATGGCAAGGGAAACTCCTCTTCCTAAGTGAACCGAAGAAAACTATTTTAGAGGTGGTAAACTGACTGAATTGTTTCTGTAAATTGTTAGTGGGAAGAAAAGGTTGTAGGGGGGAGGAGAAATGTTCTGAAGGTTTTATTCTGATTCTCATTATTCTTTATTTTATTTACTGTTAATAAAGTTTTCTTTATACCCATTTAAAGCTTTGAGCCTGCTTTGCCTTCCTCCTAATCCTATCTCACAGCAGGAAATGAGTAAGTATATTCTAGTAGGTTCACTGGCATTTGGCCATCACTGAACACACCACATGGATTCAACAAATAAACAGGTAAATAAGAAAATTTAAAATTATTATTCTTACATCTCAAAACAATTTTCGTTTTTAAAAAGGACTTCATACATATTGGGGTGCACAAGACAGAGAGTACTTTGGACCTTATTAGCATAAGAAAATTGATAGATAAAATGCCTTGGCAAAAGCAAATGGAACTTTGAAAATTAGATCTAGATAGCAAAAAGATTTAATTAGACAGGTTTACCGGAAAAAGAAAATCCTATTAAACTCTGTAAGCAAGAGGTGTTGTTAAATGCATAAGCTTGTGTATATGATTCTAACCTAATCATTGTAGTACACATTACTAGTCTCCCTAAAATAGTATATAAGTGCTTGTATCCCACAATAAAATCGGATTCTGATCACCAAGTCAGTCTCCCCATCTCTCTCCATCGCTGACAATTGGTGCCTCTGTGGACGAAGAAAACCCAGCCTGACTGGCGGGAAGTTGGCGAGCCCCTGGAACTGATCGTGACGGTGAGAGAACCGCATTTGGGCCCACAATCCCTGTCTGCCGGGACTGAGAGGTGAACCAGGGGAACTAAAGGAATGGGAAAGGAAATGTCCAAAGAGAGAGACGTCTATGAAACCATGCTTGCCCTTCTGGACAGGCATGGCTCTCCCATCCCAAAGCACAACCTTAATTTACTTTAACGATGGGTGTCACACACAGTCCCCGACGCTACCCCTTCTTCTGTATTTACTCTCCGCTTCTGGGACAAGGTCAGCGTAAAGCTCTATGACCTGGCTATGCTGCCTGGCCACGAGCCAGAGCTCTGAATGCTTCCTACTTGGAGGGCGGTCATGGACACGATTAAAAAAGAGGGAGGGAGTGGGGAAGCCTGCGAGGCTACAGCCTGTGAGGCTACTGCTGAGACAGCCCCGGCAACCGCACCAGATCGAAACCTGCCCAGGTCCCGCTCCCCATCCCCTGTCCGCACACCCTCCCGGGCGAGTGCCAGGGATAGAGCCTGGTCGCCACCCCCAGTCCCACCACCACACTGCCAGTGATCCCAGAGCCACCGGACGCTTATCGCTTATGCAGCAGACACTGACTCTAGCAGTGAAGGAGAGCTGGACTCTTTCAACCCTGGCCCCGAAAAAGATGCAAGCTTACTCCCTTCAGATACGCGTAACAATTTGTTACGGATAAAAAGGAAAGCCCTTAAGGACAGAGACTTTGATACTGGCAGAAATCTTTGTGGCCCCTGTGCAATTCGGCCCGAGGGGGAATATCCACAATGGGAGCCCCTAGATCACTCGGAAATTAAGGAACTGCACCGTACCGCTGGGGAGTATGGTCTGGGGTCCCCCTACATTAGTAATTTGTTAAGAGCAACCTTTACTACTCACCTCATGACTCCTCATGATGTTAAGTTTTTGGCAAATCTGTTGCTCACACTGGCACAATATGCTATATTCATGGTGCAATGGAAAAAAGGACTGGAAAATTTAATTGCAATGTATGCAGGGCATGCAAACCAAGCCCTGGCTGCCTTAACTATTGATCACCTTGCGGGGGAGGGGGCACATACCGACCCTAATGGCCAAGCCACCTTACCGAGAGAAGCCCTACAGGGTATTACAGAGGTCGCTCGCCTGGCATTCCTTAAGGTTCCTGATGCCAAAACTCCACAACAGTCCTTCATAAATATCAAACAAGGTCCACAAGAGGCTTACATGCAGTTTGTGGACAAATTGAAACAAACATTGGAGAGACAAATCGATAGCAAGCAAGCCAGGGAGATTATACTCCTCAAACTGGTCGTCGAGAAGGCCAACCCAGACTGTAAGCAGCTTTTAAAATCTTTACCCCCTGAACCTGAACCCACTTTACTCCAAATGATACAAGCGTGCAACCGCTTGGGGACATTACAACACACCACGGCAGTCACATATCAAGCCGTGGGACAAGACATAGCGGACGCTTTTGCCACCATGAAATTAACCCCCGGGAAACAGCAGACTTGTTTTGGCTGCGGAGAGTATGGACATATCCGGAGAGACTGCCAAAGAACGCAAAACCCTAAAGCTCAGGGTGTATGCCCTTGCTGTCGGAAAGGCCCTCACATTGCTAATATATGCCGCTCTAAGTTCCACCAGAATGGCCAGCCTTTGCAGGGAAACTTCTCTCGCAGCGCAGGACGCTGATGCACGAGGACACAAATTCCGCAGCCGACACAGCAGCTGGGAGCAACCTTGAACTTCCAATCGGCCCTGCCCCCGCCCGCCGAGAAACTGTGGCCGACTTACAACCAGCCACCCCAGGCAGCGCAGGAATGGACCTGGCAACCTCTGACACAGTAACGTTACTTGATTCATCTGTCCATTTGCTTCCCACAGGAGTTTTCGGACTGCCAGGACAGAATATGCATGCTTTGATTACAGGCAGATCTTCCACCTCGATAACAGGGTTGTTTGTTCTCCCTGGGGCTATAGACTCTGATTCCCTTGGGGAAATAAAGATTATGGCTTGGACCCCCCATCTGCCCTGTGTAGTCCTGGATGGGAGCAATATAGCTCAACTTATACCCTTTCCTGCAGCACCCCTGTCTGCACCTCCAATATCTGAAAAGAGGGAGGGGGGTTTTGGTTCTACAGGGGTCCCGCAGATTTTATGGACACAACAGTATTACATCTGAGCGTCCAACATGCCTATGCAAAGTGACGCTGAAAGGTAAAGACATAGTCCTGATGGGACTTATTGATACAGGAGCCGATGTGACTGTTATCTCAAAAAGCCAATGGCCCAGTGAGTGGCCACTGATGGCTGTGCTTCAGATACTCTCAGGCGTGGGTGGGAACTGTGAAAGCTTGCAGAGTCAACACTTGGTGCAAATAACAGGGCCTGATGGGTGGATAGCCACAGTAAAACCTTTTGTGCTTTCTGTTCCTCTGGTTTTGTGGAGAAGGGATGTGTTAACACAGTGGGGGATTTATATGCATTCAAATTTTTGCATAGGGGTCATTGGGATGCGCGACACCCCCAAACTGACTTAGAAAACCTCTGATCCTGTGTGAGTGAACCAGTGGCCCCTGTCATTAGACAAACTGCGCATATTAAAAGAACTTGTACAAATACTGCTGGAAAAGGGACATATAGTCCCATCTAATAGCCCTTGGAATTCCGCTGTGTTTGTGATCAGAAAGTGATATGGGGGATGGAGGCTGTTGCATGAGTTGCGGAAAATCTAATATATGGTAGGGATAATTCATGCTATTAATGTATGGTATAAAATATTGTGAAATCCAAAATATGTCTTTTGACCATCCCGGCCAGGAGCAGCTGTCTATTTAGATTCAACTAGTTCTCTGGACACAAGATAACAATCGACGCCTTAACGTAAGAATAGAAGCTTCCAGGGCGATGATCATCGGTTGCCCAAGTTGTGCGGAGCCACCCAAGAGCGATTATCGCCTTGCTGATTGCATCTATCAAGACAGTCAGTGGCGCCAGCCTGATACATCTGAATACATGGCTTCTCCGAAGCCGATTGACGCCAATAGCACACCTGGACTCGGCCTTTGTCCACCTCTGCACATGGAAAGAAACAGCGGTGCATGTGAAGAGATACAAAGGAAATTTGGTCATCTTTGCCTCGGGCACAATAAACTGTATAAAACCTCACCACAAGAAGCAGCGAGCGTGAACAGGGGGGACTCTGACACTCAGGAGGTCAGATCCGAGTTCACCCAGCATTGACCCCGGGCTCGACGCTCTTTGGCTGTGGTGGTTTCGAAGACCAAACTTCGGTCTCGCAGACAAATTAATAAATCTTTGCTAAATTTTTGATAATTTTGGCTCACGATTTGATCATTTATAACAGAAAATAAAGTAATAGAAGAAATGGGAGCCCTCCAGCAAGGGCTCCCTTCCCCTTCCATGATCCCCAGAAATTGGCATTTGACAGTGATTGATTTAAAAGATCGTTTCTTTGATATTCTGCTGCATCCAGACGATGCGCCAAAATTCAGCTTTTCTGTACCAAGCATTAATATGCAGGAACCACTAATTCGATATCATTGGACGGTATTACCGCAAGGCATGCGCAACAGCCCCACTATTTGCTAGTGGTATGTCGCAAGGAGCCTAAGTCTGATCCGGGAACGTATGCCTGATGTTCTGTTGTATCATTACATGGATGATATTCTGACATCTGCAGAAACTGTGATTCAAATTGAAGAAGCAGTGCTGGCTGTCAGCCAGGCTGTCACATCAGCAGGTCTGACCATTGTTCTGAAAAGGCTCAAAAGACTTCCCCATGGAAATATCTGGGCTGGCGCATTGGAATGCACTCTATTTCGGCACAACCTTTGCAAATTTTAGCTGAAATCAAAACTCTGCACGATGCGCAAAAATTACTAGGGACTATAAACTGGGTACGTCCCTTGCTTGGAATTTCAAATGCAGAATTGGAGCCATTGTTTGCCCTGCTAAAGGGAGAGCCTGACCTCTTAACACCTAGACATTTGGACACAAAGGCACAAGCTGTTCTTCAAAAGGTAGCTGATGCTATCTCACAGAGACAGTCAGTTCGCTGGGCTCCAGAGTTACCACTTTGGCTAATAATTCTAAACCTTGACAGGCAACCACATGCCTTGATATTTCAGTGGGACTCAGAAAAAACAGACCCTCTGTTAATTATCGAATGGGTCTTTTTGCCTAACAATATGCCCAAGACTATTTCCATGCAAGATGAACTTATGGCCGTGTGAATTGTCAAAGCTCATCAAAGACTAACCTCCTTGGCTGGAAGGGATTTTGACCGCATCTTTATACCTCTTACAATGTTCTATTTGGATTGGTTGCTACAGAAATCTGAGAAATTGCAAATTGCTTTAGCAGATTACCCAGGGCAGATATCTATCCATCCACCTAAGCACAAAATGTTAAGCTGTTCTTTTAACTTGCTCCCAAAGCCACAGAGAAGTGAGACTCCTTTGCCAGCTATGACAATATTCACAGATGGTTCTGGGAAAACCCATAAATCAGTGATTGCGTGGAGGGATTCTGATACCAGAACCTGGCAATCTGATATTGCTGTTTTTGAAGGGTCTCCACAAATTGTAGAATTAGCTGCTGTGATCAGTGTTTCAGAAATTCAGCTCAACTTTTAACCTAATAACAGACTCTGCCTACATAGCTGGAATTGTGTCTAGAGCAGAAGCCTCTGTCTTAAAACAAGTTAGAAATTATTTCCTTTTTACTGGTTGAAACTACTAGTTTTTCTTTTGGATCAAAGAACTGCTCCTTATTTTGTTATGCATATAAGATTGCATTCCAATCTGCCTGAGTTTCTTACAGAAGGCAACACCCAGGCAGACTTGTTAACCCTACCGGTGCAAAAAGTTTTACCAAACAAAATAGAGCAGGCTTGGGTGAGTCAATTGTTTTTTCACCAGAACGCTGGGGCTTTAGTAAGGCTTTTTAAGCTTACTCCAGCACAAGCTTCCAGTATCATTGCTACATGTCCTGATTGTAAGTGTTGCTCTCTTCCTAATGTGAATACAGGGGTCCACCCAAGAGGTCTACAGAGCCTACAAATTTGGCAAACAGACGTGACACACTTTCCTGAATTTGGCCGTTTGAAATTTGTGCATGCTTCCATTGATACCTTTTCAGGTGCTCTGTTTGCCTCAGCTCACACAGGAGAAACAGCAAAGTACGCTTGTCGTCATTTAACTGCTGCCTTTGCCACATTAGGAATTCCACAACAGAGTAGGACAGATAATGGCCCCTCATACATTTCCCATAAAATTGCAAATTTTTTCTCCTTATGGGGAATTACCCATAAGACAGGCATACCCCGCTCACCCACCGGGCAGTCCATTATAGAGTGAGCCCATGGCTCCCTCAAGTGTCTCCTGGCCCAACAGAAGGGAGGAGCCGGAGATATACCTGCTGAAAGACTACAGAAAGCCCTATATGTTTTTAATTTTTTGAACTGTTCCACAATGGATTTAAATCCCCCTATGACTAGGCATTTTGCATCATTCACATCGCTTTCCTGCAAGGAGAAACCACTACTACTGATCCATGACCTAGAATCTGGCAAAATCCTTGGCCCTTACCCTTTGGTCACTTGGGGGAGGGGCTTTGCTTGTATTTCCTCAGAAAAGGGACCTCGTTGGATCCCCGCAAGAAACGAAACGTGAAACCGTTCCGGGAACCTCTACCAGCACCTGACAGAGACCAGGCCGCTACCCAGCTTCTTAGAAGAGGAGGGAGAAGAGGAACCACACAGAGACTGCAGCTCATGACCAACATCTTCTGTTCCACCTGCAAAGGAAACTGTGAACCTTGGGTTTTATATCAGTGTAAAAAGTGTGGAGATCGGTGGTATTGCAGAGCCCTTTTGGCAAAAGTATGGTGTGCATCATTTTATGATGTGGAGTTACAAATAAGGTATAAAGCCATTGATTTTTTAATTGTAGTAGGCCACGAGGAAAGGGATAGCCCTCGCCTCCCTATTCTCAGGAGGGAAGTTTTGAGGGAAGCTGAAAATAGCTATATTTGCAAAGTAGAGTGCAAATGAAACTATTTAGTGCCTTATATCTGGCCAGGCCCTGAACAAGCTTGGGAGAGGACAAAAAGGGAATGTGCTAAGAGATATGCTTGGAAACTAAAATCCAAAAATGGGGTTTTTGCTGCAACATAGAATGGAGTTAAAATGGATGCTCTGCTTATGCTTATTAGCACTGCTTAGTTTTACTAACACAGCCTGGCCTGTTGACCAACCCAAAACAAATGTTTGGACAATTCTAGCCAATACAACAAAACAAGATACCCTATGCTTGGCCACTGCTGTGGACAGTCTTTTTTTACTGAGACATAGTCCATGGGAAAAGTAACGTGAGAAAGAGCATCTGAGAAAGCAACAGCTGCCTAATTCAAGGACATGGTTTCTTTGAGCAAGAAGTTGTTTTATAAATTATGTGATAACAGGAGGTAAAAAAGAAGCCACAAACATCTTGAGAAAAGGTGTGGCTGATTTTTATAGCTAACCAATAGTGAGCTTTAGTTTTGTAATATGCATGAGCCTTATTACTGTGATTATAAAAGTGCTTCTGGTAATCAATAGAGTTGAGATTTGTCTGCATTAGAGGATGAGCATGTCTCCCGTCTACCTTGTCACACTGCATCCCCAGACAATCCATTTTCAACCTGTCTAGTCAGCTTGCCATTAGACAATTGACCAATACCAAAAAATACTGAAAGCGTGGTGCAGAGCTCAAATCCTGTTGATGCATGGGATCAGTGGACCCCCTACCTTCCTGAAGCATCCTTGGAGCCCCAAGAATTAGAGCTCCTGGGTTCTGTAAAAATGGATTTTTGTGATAATTTTAAATACACAGGAAGAAATCAGTCTAAAGCTTGGGATGTTTCTCCCCATCACCCTGTGTGTAAGAATCAAACCTTTTGGGGTAATTACAGTTCTGGCAGCCCTTCTAAATCCAGCAATGCCCCCCTAAGGCTGCCATCAGGAATGTTTTTGGTCTGTGGAGATCGGGCCTGGGCTGCTATCCCTTCACACATAAAAAGGGGTCCTGGTAGTCTGGGACAATTGACTGTGTTAACACCTAACACATACATGATTTTACAGCACAAATATCCCCACAGAATAAGGCACAGTTTACATGCATTTGACAAATACTGCAATGATGAAGTGTCTCTGTGGTCTGAGACCCAAATGAATTTGGCCTCTTTACTTTTGCCAAAATTGGCAGCAAAAAAGGCCTTAACCCAATTAAATTAGATGGCTTGCTGGCTGTCAAAACAGACAAATGACACTAGCTCTGCTTTGTCAAACCTATTAATGGATGTTGATAGTGTAAGGCATGCTACTTTGAAAAATAGAGCTGCAACAGATTTTTTGCTTTTAGCACAAGGTCATGGCTGTGAAGATTTTGATGGAATGTGTTGCATGAACCTTTCTGATCACTCAGAATCTATCCATAAGAGCATACAACAGCTGAAGGATAGTGTGTTTAAACTAAGAGTAGAATCTGGATCATGGCTAGATAACCTGTTTAGTGGCTGGGGTTTAGCTCCCTGGCTAATGGATTTCTTTAGGATAGGTATGCATGTGGTGATTTTGATAATAGTTATATTAATCATGATACCTTGCTTGCTTCAATGTGCGCAGAGATTAATTAATAAGACCATTAAAGGAGTGGTTTTGGTTGACACAGAAGGGGGAGATATTGGGGTGCACGAGACAGAGAGTACTTTGGAACTTATCAGCATAAGAGAACTGATAGATGAAATGCCTTGGCAAAAGCAAATGGAACTTTGAAAATTAGATCTAGATAGCAAAAAGATTTAATTAGACAGGTTTACTGGAAAAAGAAAATCCTATTAAACTCTGTAAGCAAGAGGTGTTGTTAAATGCATAAGCTTGTGTATATGATTCTAACCTAATCATTGTAGTACACATTACTAGTCTCCCTAAAATAGTATATAAGTGCTTGTATCCCACAATAAAATCAGATTCTGATCACCGAGTCAGTCTCCCCGTCTCTCTCCATTGCCGACACGTACAGATAAAGCAATGGGAAAAAAAGCCCAGACCAACACACCATTTTCTCCAAAAGTTTTTTAAATGGTTTTAATCATGCTTTCATCCTAGGATAGTTGGCACAATACACAGCTCTGATTCTACCTAGAATGTAGTTTTGGGTAGAGCAGATTCAGGCAGCTCACAGTTACTGAACAAGATCATACTTTTAACCTTTACCTTGTCAATGCGTTTCCTATACACTGATAGTATTGAGGTCGCAGATCCCTCTAAGTCATTTGATCTCAGTAATCCTGTAGAAAACTAACACATTCAAAAGTTTTCTGCTGTGTTTAGTGAATCCAATCATCAATTAAATGTATTAATTTATTAGAGGAAAAAAACATTGCTCTGTTGCTTTTGGCTGGGGTAGAGTCAGCTTTCTTCCCAGTGGCTGGTATGGGGCTATGTTTTGGACTTGTTCTGAACACAGGGTTGATAATATAAATGTTTTTTTTATTCCGGAGCAGGGTTTACACAGATCCAAGGTCTTTGCTGCCTTTTGTACTGCCATGCTGGGGAAGGGGCTGGGACATGCATGGGAGGTTGGTAGGAGACAGCTGAGATAGCTGACCCCAACTGGCCAAAGGGATATCCCAGACCATATGACATCATGTTCAGTATATACAATGAGGGAAAGAAGAAGGAGGAGGGAGATATTTGAAGTTATGGCATTTGTCTTCCCAAATAACCAATACATGTGATGTATTACTGCTTTCCTGGAGATGGCTGAACATCTGCCAGCTCATGGGAAGGTGTGAATTAATTCCTTGGTTTGCTTGTGTGTGTGGCTTTTGCTTTTCCTATTAAACTGTCTTTATCTCAATCTGTGAGTTCTCTCACTTTTACCCTTACAATTCTCTCCCTGATCCTACTGGGGGGAGATTGAACGAGTGACTGCATGGGGCTTGCTGGCTTGCTGGGATTAAACCATGACAACTGGTCACACTGGATGGGAGAGTTAGTAGAAACAACACAGCTGACAGGCAACAAGACCCTGCCCCTGTCAGAAGCAGATAGATCAATCTCAATTGCCTGTGCAACCACAGCGCAGGTCAGAAACCTACCTTCTGAAAGGCAATGCAAGCTAAATGCAATCTAGTGCTGTCTGTCCTTTGATATATTTCTTAAAATGCTCCCTTCCACATACCTAGGACAGTTCCTCCTACAGTTTACTGAAAAGAGAATGACAGAACAGAGGAGTAGCTGGAGTCATAACAGAGCATATCCTCCTCCAGTCCCAATGAAAAACAAGCAAACCTCACAATAACCAGGACTCGCTAACTCTGGTATGACACTGCAGTCTGGTTGCTCACAAGGGTCAAATTAATACAAATGCTCAAAATTCTGTAGTTTGAGCAACTGCTGTGAAGGCATCTCCCTATTATATTATCAATGTGTAATATATTTAATGTGCTGCATCACATATGTAAGTGATACAGCGAAATATGTAAACCATTAACAATACTGAAAATAAGGATTGTTATGTTCAAGAGTTACTGTCCTCACTTCTGACATTACGGACAGCAGAACCTGGGGGGAAGGGGAGGAAAGAAGCAAAGCTTTCTCATGCCTTATTTTCCAAAGGCATACAAAACAAACAGCAACATTTATTAGAAGTTCACACAAGCCTCAGAAAAAGTTTTACAAGTTGCTACAGTGATATTTTCTGCAACCTCAGACAGAGATCTGCAGGAGTTATTTACATAACTGCCAGACCAATCAGATCCTTAACGTGACATACAAGCCATTAAGCACAAATTAAGGGCTTATGTTTAATATAGTGTCCAGGTAACACCGACTATTATTTTATTGTAGGGTTGAATGGCAGTATGGGACATGAGTAGACAAGCTGCATAAAGCTTGTTGGATGCTCATTTCCTGTCTTATGACCATGCTAACTTCAGTGCCTTTGACCTCCAGGTCGTTCTTTCCTTAAAAACACCTGCTTATTCTTTAGGAAGCTCCTGAATCTAGGACATGAGAAAAAAAAAATACTTTCCAGAAAATCCCAGCAGAACCCCACCCCTGTTTAGTAGATGCCATAGATCTCAAAGAGGCATTCCCTCCCCTCTGTGCATTGCAGTCCAGAGTGAGAAGAACAAGTCAGCTTTCTTCGCTGACAAGCTCTACAACAGATTACATATTCCCACTCAAATTGAAGACCTGAAGTCACAAATGACCTGTCATTGATTCAGTCAGTGAACTTCCCATTTCAATTCTCATTCTGGACGAATATGATGAATTAGTACCCTAAACCTAACACACACACTTCCTTTATTCATGTGCATTTTTAGTCAGCAACATACATCCTCCCATCAAGAGATACTGGACAAGATGAGAAACACTGGATCCCCAACAGAGAAAAAAGAATCCATAGGCATACATAGAAAATACTTTTTGTGTATTTTAATCATAAGGAACAACCGGAATAATAATACCAAGTTTTTTGTCAAATGATGAAAGCATCTAAAGGCATTTCTGTCAGAGCATATTGCTGTCATTTTTTCTGAACACGGCTCAAACGCCAAAGCAAACAAGAAGTCGTTACTTTGCATTGAAAGCCTTTCCTCCTTCCATCACCTCAGCCCCTCCCACCTATCCGCCAAAACCTCCCCGTGCTTTCCTCCCACCCACACCTCTCTTTCCCCCAAATCACCTCAACCCCATCCACAGCGACCCCGCACATCTCATAGCTCACCCCAAACTTGTCCCGTTTTCTCCTCCCACATGAGCCCCTTCCATCTCGGCTTCATCCCTCTCGCACCCCTCTTCTCCCCCCCATTTCAGCCCCTTAACCCACCGCCGCACCACTCCGTCGCCTCCCCGGCCTGCTGCAGCCTCCCCGCCACCAGCGGTAGCCGCCGACGCCGCCGCTCACGCCCCACGCAACCGCCCTCCACCGCCAAGCGCGAGCACTCTCCTGACAACCGCAGCGCGCACCAGGCCCAACCACTTCCCAGCCCCGCGCACACAATGGACCCCGCGGGCAGCCTCCCCCGCGCCACGCACCGGGGCGACGGCACTCGGCCACTTCGTCGAACTGGCTCCCTCCCGCCGCCCCTGCCCCACTGACCATCGCTGCGCTTGATCTCCACGTAGATCCCTATCTGAACCTTGCTGAAGTTGGCCGCTGCCATCGCTTCATGGGGCAGCTGGGGATATCGGAGGCACTGCCGGAACAGCGCACAGGGGGCAGTGAGGGCGCGCACAGCAGCGAAGGCGGCGGTTTCGAGAGGGCAGGCGGGCGGAAAGCGGGGGGCGGAGAGAAAGAGTAAAGGCGCCGGCCGGATATAACAAACACTGGTACTTGCAGCGCCTGTGCAGCTCGCCGCGGCATCACGACAGGCCCGGCTCACGGAGAAGGCGGGGGTAGAAGCTCCGCCGCGGTTTGTTCTCCGCCCTTCACGGCACCTGGGCAGGGCTGGCACAAGATGGGCGCCCCCACTCCCCAGGGGCTGCCTCCCTGCTCGCTTTAGCCTGGACCAGATGTTCGTCCCAGCTGCGAGCTGCCTATGCGAGCCTCTCCTCTTGGCCTTGTCCCTGACTTAAAAACACACACGTGTGCCTATTTGCCACAAAATTGTGACTCTGCTGCTGTTATACATACATATTATAATATTGGCTTTTCACAAATATTAAAATGGATTTTATATGTGCAGTGTTAAAGTAACTTTGTTATAAAGATATAGTTTTTATTTCTGTTGTTATTAAGCTTAGACATAGTAGTGAAATAAGTATGCTTGTGTTAAAATGCCTGCTTGGATGGGATAACATCCAATGAACATAGGAAGAGGACACCTGCTACAGATATGCCAACTATCAGCACTCACCATCTGAAGACAGTGTAGACCAAGGCCCAAAAATTGGAGGTGATAAGAATGGACTAAAAACCACAACCAAGGAATAAGCATGCCCTAAAACTGTTTTGCGGAGAAAAGAAGAGAACTAGACAACTTTTACAAAGTTGTATAGAACCGGTATGTGTTTATTGCAGCGCTGGATGCATGTGTATCCCAAAGGTACCAAAAGGGCATGCGTACCTCTGAGAACTTCAGGTCTCTTTTTATCCCCCTTCTACATACATATGCATACAGTTTCACAATAGGCTCATACATATTCATTTTTATGGACTTCGCGCGTGACATTTGCCGCTAGTTCCTCTCTATCAAAAGGAATTCCTAGGTCAGGTTGTCCTGGCCTTGTTTAGTCTTTGTTTGTCTTTATCAATCTCTTCAGTACCTCTGTCCTGCAGTTTCCCCTTCAGCTTTGGCTTACAGACTTTTTACCCTTTTAGACTTTTAACCTAATTCAAAAGGGATTTCTGCTTTGGGGGATTTTTCACTCTGTCTCAAAACAACAGACCCAAGGAGGAGCCATGCTAAATAATTCTTGGAACATGTAAACTAGTTTGGAGAAAAAGTTTACTCTGCATAAGGTCTATGAATATGCAACAGGCTGATGTAATGGAAAAGGTATTTAAGGGGTATCCCAGAAGACATGTGTGGTCTTGGCTAAGTGCCAAGATGCACCCGGCCGTAATAACCTTTGCTCTATGGTCCTTGTCTCCTATTGTCCTTTATTAAACTTTTTAAATTTTCACAGGACAGTGAACGTGTTTTTCACAGTTGCCTTGAAGTTTTAATGTAATAGCTTTATCTGCCTAATATCAACTCATAAGGCTCCCATGTGCCAAGTAAAGCAGCTTAGAAGCATGCTTTTTACTTGCTCCCCAAACTGCCAGCATCAGTCCAAATAAGTCCACAATGACAACAGCACCCATCCATCTTCACCTCATGATTGCTTTTATACAACTTTAAAAAACCCCAAAACTCATTTCATCTTCCTTGTTTCCCTATAATGATTACTGTACCTTAGGTGAAATAAATAGGGCAGGAGATCTTTCTCCTTTTTAATGCCTTTATTAAAATTCAGCTCGAGTGGGGAGAACCGACCGAGGAGGAGGAGGAAGAGTGCAGCTCTGTCCGCTGGTATGCAGGCAGAGCTGGGACTTCTGTCCTCACAAGAGGACCAGTAGGTTCCCGAGTTCTTGGCTTGACATTCGAGGTCCTCTTTCTAGCCGACATCTTATTAGGTTAGGGTGAGAGGTAAAAAGGGTCTTAGCGGACACTGGATTCTGTTCCTCACGTCTAGGCATCACTTCAATCTCTTAATTCCATCGTGGCTCATTGTTTTAGTGGTTTTTCCTGCTAGATTTGGTGAGGGGTTTCCTCATTTGCATGCCAACCCCGATGTCACCTCCTCCTCACAGTCCTGGGTGACACCTTCCAGGAAGCAGCAGGGGGATACTCAACAAAGGGGGATTTCCAACCATCAAGAACAGGTAATTAAAGGAAAACTATTAACAACAGGGGATTACAACATGAAATTATTAACAACAAATAGTTAGAACTCCAACTTGGTAGCAATTGGTTTAACTTGTGAACTCTGCAACCTTTAAAAAAATGAACAACTTTTCTACTCATAACATTAGGCAAGCCATTTTGTTAAATGCTGGCCCTTGAGTTTCTCTTTTGAGGGTTGTTCCTAACATAATGAAGCCCTAACAGGTTTAGGATTGCATTTCCTGTACAGTTTCCTAGTCACTTTGAGCAGCATCACATTTGTAACTACTGTTTGATCATTTAATTTTCTGTAGTAATTGCTTGTGTGCAGAAAATCTACACTGTGAAAAACCAGTGTCCACAAAGAAGACCGAGAAGTCCTATACCTTTATTCTAATAAAGGGAGAGAGTTCACTAAAGCATACCGCCCGGGGTCTTTGTCGAGGTCTCAGAGGACACAGCCTTCTTTTATCCTAAACTCCCGGCTGCATGTTGCCCTCTTCTGTTCCCCATTGGCTGAGGTACTAGGAAAGTACAGCCTTCCTGAACCGCTTGCTGCACATTCTCCCCTTGAACCTCCAAAGTTCAGAAACTCAGGCTTGTACCAACCCATTTGTCTCTTTCAGGAGTCAAACTGTCTGGGTTCTGTAACAAACCTGGGGCATGAAGTTGCTAGAGACATTAAGACCCCTTTCAAAGATGTTAACACCCATACCCTCACCTATCAAATTGTTTGTAAAGACACTAGCACACATCTTTCCTATCAACCCCTCCTCTTTTTATTTCTCAATTCGTCTTTACAAACCGTAGTTATCATTACATTTTTTTAAGCACCCAGAATGGTTTAAAAATTAACATTTGAACTCCCCTTCCCAAACTTTTCCACGTCTGGTCCCTGCACCAGGTGTGGCAAGTAAATACAGAGAAACAGCATAAAGTAGATAATGACAGTTTGTATTAGCCCACTAATATTTGGGGCTACTGATCTGGTCCACCTCTGCAGAGAGTTAGCAGTTAGAGGTTTCCCATATTTTTCTTCCATCTGAGAAGTCCAAATCTCTGGGGCTTTAGAGACCTTGACCCGGGTGTGATGGGTCCACCCATGTTCAGCTGTCTTGCTAGCTGTTTCTGTGGTCAGTAACACCTGGTATGGTCCACACCACTTTGCCACCAGTGGTGCTTCTTTCTACTCCTTAATTAGGACCTAATCTCCTGGCTGGATGTTGTGAACAGCAAAGTCCAAAGGCAGGGTCTGTGCCAGATGAGCTTCCTGTCAGAGACTTCACGAGAGACAGTCTTCTGGCCACATACTGGTTTAAATACATACATCACTTATCTCCACTTCCCACTAGGTTGACAATTAACTGGGTGAGTGTTACATGGGTGGTTGGTTGGAGACAGAGACGACATGAATTCACCGAGGGTCCTCAACAAACAGCCTCTTTTATTGTTCAGAACTTCTTTTTATAGGGGGTTTGAATTTCCTGGACCTGGATAACTGATTGGTTGGGATCCCTGTACCGCTCAGATCTCTGGCCAGTGATGTGTTTGCATCCATAGTTGAACAGGGTTGGCTGATGTCTCTGTTTCAGTTCAAATCTATCCTATCATTGTTCATCCAGAGACTTGTTTATCAGACTAGGCTAGCCAAACTGGATTTCTTATTTATGGCCAAATTTCTTTTCCCAGCTACAGTCCAGTGTCGTAGACATCCTTTGTGAGAAATCTTTTCTTAGGATTTTTCCTTGCTGGAGCTCAGAGGCTTACCAGCAAATGTAAACAATTATTATCTGCTAGTGTGGAATGCAACAGGAGGACGGTTATCGCTCTGTGCTGAGACACAGACGTTTTGTTATTCATTTCCTTTCTATCTCTCTTAGCTTAGCAGCTTCAGAAGAAGCCTCTGCCTTTCTATCTTTATGTAATATAGTTATAATGTTATATATATATCACAATATAATAAATATAGCCTTCTGATCATGGAATCAAGATCCTGTCTCATCCATCCATCTACAAACCCCTGCCACATCGGCAACAGTCCAGCTGTGCTGTGACAGGTGAGTATCCCAAACATTAATTCAAAGGGAGATAATTGAATATTTCCTCTAGGTTTGACTCTTATTCTTGCCAAAGCTAATGTCTAAAGCCATATCCATGGCATCTTAGTTTCTATCACCTGCATCAAAAGGTGTTTCTTTATTTCCCCATTCATTCTTTCTACCCGCCCTGAGCTCTGGGGGTGGAAGGGGATATGGAGGTCCCATTGTATTCCTAAAGCAGCCATAACCCCTTGAAGGATCTTTCTTGTAAAATGAGTACCTCTGAGTCCATTACTTCCTGTGAAAAACACCAATCACTTGTTTTAAAAATTTTAAAAGTTTAATAGCAATAAAATGGTTATAAAAATAGTAATACAATTAGAGTCATAATAATTTGGACAATTTGAATTAGGACAATATGAGACAATAGAAACAAAGAGTTACGGACATCTGGGTACCTTTTTCTGGGCAGCACAAGCCCGAAAAAGGACCCCCGTTAACAAAGGATTAACCCTTAAAAACAATAGCCTGTTTCATATTCATACATCTCATACATGATGCATAAATTCCATTCAAACACAGGATTCTGTCAGGTCATTGTCAACTTCTTCCTCTGAATCCTAACAGCACCTTCGAGGCAGGAAGAAGTTCGTTGCTTCTGATAAGAGGGCAATAAATTCTTTTTCTCTGAAAGATTTAGGTGTCCTGTGGCTGCTATCTCCCTGCGAGTCTTTTCTTTTAAAAAGTATCTTACATAGCATAGTTTCTATTTTAACATTTTTTATAACCTAAAACTCTATTTAACACACTACTTAAGAGAATTAATACAGCATTACTTTCTAACACAACACATATAATATTCATTTTAATATTTGCGAAAAGCCAATCATAAAATACACATTTTTCACACTTCCATAATCCCATATCTTGGAATTATTTGTTTGAAAAATACCTTAATAACTGCTTCAGTAGTTGCTTAAGTGGTCAGGAATGCTTCTGGCCACCCTGTTAACTGACATACTATTACCAGAAGGTATTTAAGCCTTCCCGCTCAGGGCATTTCAGTAAAAACCACCTGGCATCATTGGAAAGGATGTACAGCCCAAGGTTGCCCCTGCCCTCCCGCCTTATAATCTCCTTTGTAGTCCAACTATCAACATTAGCACAAACCAGGCACCCCTCAACAGCTCGTTTTGCTAAAACAAAAAGACCCAAAGCAGCATGCATCATGAGGCAGGCTTCTACCAATCCTCAAGAGCCCAAATGACTCCCTTCATGGAGTTGTTTTAATATTTGTAGGGCCAAATCTTTTGGTATCCACTGTTTCCCATTCTTTGTAAGCCACTTATCCTCTCTTTCATCTACTCCACTATTCTTAATGATCTCCAACTCCTCTGGTGGAAAAGACAGTTTCTCTGGCAACCATTGAGCCACTAGGAGCAAAGTGCAGATCTTAGAGACTTCTGGCAAAAGTGCTGCTTTCCGAGCCTCTTCATCTGCCAGTTGATTACCTATTGCTTCCTCTGAGTACCCTGCCTGGTGTCCCCCAATGTGTATTATTGCCACTTGTCATGGTTTCACACTGGCACAATGCCAGTGCCCCCATGAAAATACTCTCTCCCTGGTGTCTGCTCTGAGATGTGACCAGGAATAAGCAAAGCAGGCTCCTACTTAGGAACAAAGAAAACTTTATTAACTAAACTACAGGGGAAAGGGAAAAAAAAGAAACACACAAGGAAAATGAAAACTTCACAAATACATCTCCTTCTCCTCCCCACCAAATTCCCAATACAATACATTCCCCCAAATTACCAACTCTCAGTCCGGCACCACCCTTTAGAATACTCAATCTTCAGTTCATCAAGAGGAGAGGAGTCCTTCTTGTGCCATAGGCTTCCCCTGGAAACACCGTTGAAACCTCGTGTGTTTCCATGTCACTCATAGCACCGCCCAGAGAACATTTGCCATCGTGACATCTTCCTTCCATGTCCAGTGCTCTCATCACTGTGCATGGACCAGAGCTGCTCCTAGGGTTGTCTTTCAAGGATGCCTTGTCTCATTCCAAAAGAAGGCACAGTCTCTCCTTCGGGACACCTGTCCCCCCCAACATTTTTGCACCCCCTGGGGCCGAGGGGTACTCACACTGAACCCTCCTGGTTCTGAGGCACTGCCTCCCCCTAAATGCAGTCTCTGTGTCACAGGGAAAAAAAATGGTTCCGTCCATGGCCACACAAGAAAAGTCCAGCCAAAAGGCCACTCCATCATCTCCCCCCCACTCAAGAGTCTTCTCCACTTCCCTCGTGGCCCATTCCCTCTTATCTCATCTCTTATCTCTCTTCTCATTCAGCTCCAGGAGGATCAGCATTTGCAAGGTTTCTATCATGCAAGAAAAGGGTTAAAAATTTCAGTCTCTGCTCTGGAGCTCCCACTGCTGCCCTGCGGGCACCTTCTAGCCACACACCCCCCCCTCCCCCTCTCCTTCTCAGCCAGCTGCTACCAAATTCAGACACCATCTCTCTCTCTCTCACTTTCCTGGGGGGGGCTGTCCGATGCCTCTTGGTGTTCCTCCACCCTTCCATCCTCAAGGGCCTCTTCACCTCCCATCTCTGTCCAGACCCAGGCCTACCACATGGCTGCCCCTCCCCCGCCCAGCAGCAGCAGCTGGACGGGGGAGGGAGATCCCACCTCTTTCCCACCGAAGTCCCAAGAGAGCCTCCCAGGGCAGTAGCTCTGCTTTTAACCCCTGTGTGTTCTCAGAGGCGTATCCAAATCTCAGTGGTCAATCCAAGTGCCAATACCAAAATCTGAGCACCCATTGGTTTGACTATAACCTCCCAGAAAACCTGTTTCCTGTCAATGCCAAACCACCACACCACTTCTTTTGCTAAATTCACTGTCGGAATAAATCAGGCAAGACTCCATTTTTGTCATGCGGGAAAAAGCCCAATCTTTATTCACATAACTTATTTTATACAGTTTTCACAGACCTCATGTGCAACATGTATTGGCTGGTAGTTTTCTTACTACTTCATTTATTGGTCAGAAGGTGATTTGTGTGTACATGCTAAGGTTCAGGTTGTTTACATTTTTCTTTTGTGGGTTCTCATGGAACAGAGCTAATGTTTATGCAGATGCACATATTTTTCATCCAAGAATAAGTTATGTTAACAAACTGTTCATACCAAGATTGTTTTTGCATGGGAACTTGCAAAGTACTAGCTGCACTTAGAAGAAATGACAGGCTAGTCATAGATTTAACAGAGCAGGCCTGATTTTATGAGGTCTTTCTTTTACAACTTTTCTACCTGTCTGCAACAATTCACCACCTCCAATAGGTGAGTATTTAAGTTTCGATAAGCCAATGTTTTTCCTCTGCAAGTTAACAAACCTTTTTCCTCCCACAGTTTTCCAAATGCATGTACCACTCCATATGCATACTTTGAGTCTGTAAATATATTTACCACCTTTCCTTGACACAATTCACAGGCTCTTATTAAGGCATACAATTCTGCAGTCTGTGCTGACCATGTGGATGGTAGCTTCCCCCCTTCTTTCAATCCCCTTCCTTTTACAATAGCAATAGGGCCTCATTGATGGATTATGATACCCCCTCTGAGAAAGGAGCTGACAGCTAGCCTGTGAGCCAGAGAGAGTTGGTTGGAGAAGTTGATAAGAGTCGCGTTTACCCCTGAAAGGAATTCTATCAAGATCGTCGACATGGAAACCAAGAAGAAGAAAAGATAAACGAGGGGGGCCTGCAGTAGACCGCTCTGTGCCAATGAGCACTGTGTTGATTTGTTGCGACCAATGAATAAGTATAAACTTTCTGAAAAGGTATAAAAGACAGCATGCTGTTAAAATAAACAGATAGAAGCCTTCTGAAATGCATGGTGTTCTTCTGTGTGTTGTGACCGTCTCAACAGTAACATCTGGTGACGCCAAACATGAATGCAATTGGGCTGTGGGGTGAAGCACAGCCAGAGACAGGGCCCAGCGTAGCTTTTGAGAGTAGTGGGGAGATGCTGCCAGTCTGGACTAGACTGATTTTGACACCTGTGATACAGGTGAGCCACTGGGATCATTATGGGGAATAACATATCCAGTGAAGAACAGACTGTTTTGTCTACTTGAAAGGCTTTGTTGAAGAGAAAAGATATTGAGACTACTGATTATGCTCTTCGTAGTATGTTATTGTGGGCCAGGTTGCAAGATTTTGAAACTGATTTAAGTATGGCATTCAGTGTGAGAGTGTAAGAGCCGAAATGAGGGATGCAGGACTCCAGGCGGCTCTCCAAAATGCAGTTTATTGCATCCAAGACGTTACAGCAGTCCAGGGTCGTGGGCAACAGAGCCTGTGTATACAGATATCAGCTCTGGCTGCAGGCAGGCCTGGAGACCCTTTGGTTTTGGTTTCAGTGCATTATATACTTTTCTTTGCTGAGCATCTTAATACAGTAGAACCAATCTATACCTTAAATTTTATCTATAGCCTATCATAACTACTATAATTACCATATTCATGTTACTATTCTCCAATCACTAAAAGTTAGTACATTCCAGTATAAGCTATAAGTTGTTTTTCAGTTTTCATGCAATGGAAAATTCGGAGACCTTTTTTCTACTTGCGACTTTGCTGACTTGTTTGCCTGTGCTATCTTTCTGCTTGGTAAAAACATCTTCTTGAGGTGCGTTTATCCTTCGTTCTAAGTCATAAAAAACCCCTTCTAACTAACATACCCTTTGCCTCCTTGGTTATCCAGTAAGACTGGCTCAGCAATTCTTTTCTTCTATATCAAAACTTGCTTCCATCTCTATTCCTTCATCAGATTCTACATTTAAAAATCCTTCTGATAAGCATACGTATCTGTGAGACTTTCTTGTCAAACTTTCATCCTTCCAAACAGATGTAGAGAGTGATAAGGTCTCCCCTGAGCCTTCTTTTTTTCCAGGCTGAACAACTCCAGCTCATTCAGCTGTTCTTCATAGGGCTTGTGTTCCAAGCTCTTCACCAGCCTTGTTGCCCTCCTCTGGACACATTCAAGCATCTCAATGTCCTTCCTAAACTTAGGGGCCCAGAACTGGACACAGTACTCAAGGTGCGGCCTCACCAGTACCGAATAGAGGGGAAGAATTACTTCCCTGGTCCTGCTGGCCACACTATTCCTGATACAGGCCAGGATGCCATTGGCCTTCTTGGCCACCAGGGCACACTGCTGGCTAATATTCAGTCGACTGTCAATCAGTACCCCACAGGTCCCCTTCTGCCTAGTCACTGTCCAGCCACTCTGTCCCCAGCCTGTAGTGCTGCAGAGGGTTATTGTGGCCAAAGTGCAGGACTCGGCACTTGGACTTGTTAAACTTCATGTTGTTGGACTCAGTCTATCTATCTAGCCTGTCCAGGTCCCTTTGCAAAGCCCTCCTACCCTCCAGCAGACTGACACATGCTCCCAGCTTGGTGTTATCTGCAAATTTACTGATGATGGACTCAATACCCTCATCCACATTGTGGAGACCCTGGGGGGCATCCCCTAGGTTAGGGAGACACAAGAAGCTTCCCTCAAAAAGCTGTTAACATCCCATTGCCTCCTTGCCCTGTTCCTATGTCCCCGAGCCACTCCCTCCCTGTTTCCTGATTGGCTCTTATCTTTTACGGCCCAGACACCAGCATCAACCCTGGCCCCTCAGGAGAGAGAAACCTGGACCCGACATGTGTGTGCCTTGGACCTGAACATCTTACCAGGCGGCTGAATTAAATATCTGACGCTGTTGAGTCAGGGATGGAAAGAAAGACTCCAGCCTTCAGGTGGATCAGAAGGCTCAAGAATAATTTTATTAGCAAGAAGTTGCGATCTTTATAGTCTCACTCACTAAGTGGGACCTGATTGGTCTCAAAGTAGAAACATCTCACATTATTGGTGACTATGAATAGCAGGCTGTGGAGAACCATAACTATAAACAATGGTTACAGAAAGAGAGATAATAATTGTTTGAATTCTTTCATCTAAGATTCCCAGGCTCAGCCTGGGAGAAATTGTCTCTGTTCTTTCTTTGACTGAACTGAGAATAGCCACAAACATCTGTGAATATCATGCATAGGCCCTTTTTGCTTCTTTACCCTGGACTTTACTAGCAGCTATTCAGGCTGCAACACACATCATCAATGAAGATATTAAACAGGACTGGCCCCAGCACTGATTCCTGGGGGACACCACTAGTGACTGGCTGCCAGCTGAATGCAACACCATTCACCACCACTCTCTGGGCCCAGCCATCCAGCCAGTTCTTAACCCAGTAAAGAGTGCACCTGTCCAAGCTGTGGGCTGCAGATTTTCCAGAAGTATGCTGTGGGAGACAGTGTCAAAGGCCTTGCTGAAGTCCAAGTAGACAACATCCACAGCCTTTCCCACATCCACCAGGTGGGTCACCTGGTCATAACAGGAGATCAGGTTGGTCAGGCATGACCTGCCCCTCCTAAACTCATGCTGGCTGGGTCTGATCCCCCAGCTGTCCTGTAGTTGCTGTGGGATGGCAATCAAGATGATCTGTTCCATAATCTTGCCTGGCACCAAGGTCAGGCTGACTGGTCTGGAGTTTCCCAGATCCTCCTTCTGGCCCTTCTTGTGGATGGGCCTCACATTGGCCAGTTTTCAGTCATCTGGGACCTCCCTGGTGAGCCAGGACTGATAGTAAATGATGGAGAGTGGTTTTTCAAGCTCATCTGCCAGCTCCCTCATCACCCTAGGATGGATCCCATCTGGTCCCATAGATTTGTGAGCATCTAAGTGGCTCAGCAAGTCTCTGAATGCTTCCTCCTGAATAACAGGGGGACCATTCTGCTCCCTGACACCATCTACCAACCCAGTAGGACAGTTTTCCTGAGTACAACCTGTCTTTCTGTTGAAAATTGAGGCAAAAAAGGTGATAAGTACCTCTGCCTTTTCCTCAGTTTTAGTTACTAAATTCCCTCCTTGCCCTTCCTTTTGCCATTAATGTATTTGTAAGAATATTTTTATTGTCCTTTACAGAAGAGGCCAAATTGAATTCTAACTGGGCTTTTGCCTCTACAATTTTTTCCTACATGACCTAGCAACTCCCTTAAGCATTTCCTGAGATACCTGATCCTCCTTCCAAAGGTGATATAACCTCTCTTTATTCCTATGTTTCTTCATGTCTCGGTTTGGAAAGACAGGTGTCTGCTAAAGAAGCCAGGAGCCTCTCTGGAAATGGAAAATATAAACCTCTTCTTTCTAAATTGTTATAAATTTGAAATCAAGGAGGGCTCTCAGGCAAAGATATGGGAGCAGGAATAATAGTTCTTTATTAGGGAAGAAAATAAAAATAAAATAAACAATGCAGTAAATCAAAACAACACTGACAGAGTCAGAATACAACCTGACACCTTGTGGGTCAGGGTGCTGGTAGCAGTCTAATTGGAATTGTGGCTGCAGTCCTCCTAGAGTAGCAGATGTGATTCTGTTGGAGCAGTGATTCTGTAGAAGGGTGTAGTCTTTCTCTGAAGATCCAGTGGAAGAGGCAGCTGTTCCTCTGGGAATCCAGTGGAAAGGCTGTTCTGCTGTCTCAGAATCTCAGATTATATCCAGTTAGGAATGCTTGTCTCCTCCCTCTGGGCAGAGCATCTCACAATGGGATGCTCTAATTTTATCAGTCATGCAGTGACAGTCAATGGCCCATTAACCGATGATATCTCTCTGGAGGGAGGATGGTTTGTGGAAGAGATAAGGAAAACTGCCTAATTAACAGAAGATAACTGCCACACCTCTAACAGATGGCAAATAGAATACATATTGCTTGGCGATCTAGGACACTTCAAAAACTCCTTGCCCATGCAGGCTGGTCATTTTCCTCATCGGCTCATCTTTTGGCACATAGTGACAGTCTGTTCCTGTGCCTTCAAGATCTGTTTTGAAGCACCCCCACCCTTCCTGTACTCCTTTGTTTTTAAGGGTTGCTTCCCAAGGAAGTCTCTTGAATAGGCTAAAGTCTGCCCTCTGTAAATCCAATGTGGAAGTTTTATTGATGCCCCTCCTTGTTTCACCAAATATTGAAAACTCTATAATTTCACGATCACTGTGCCCCAGACGGCCTCCAAACACCACATCTCCCACCAGCCTGTCTCTGCAAACAGCAGGTCTAGTGTAGTCCCTCCCCTGGTAGGCTCGCTCACCAGCTGTGACAAGAAGTTGTCCTCTATAAACTCTAAGAACCTCCTAGAATGCCTTTTTTATGCTGTATTGTTTGCAGCAGATATCTGTCAGGTTAAAGTCATCTACAAGAACAAGGGCTGGTGATCTTGAAACACTCTCCAACTGCTTGTAGAATAAGTTATCCACCTCTTCATCCTGGTTGCGTGGTCTATAACAGATTCCCACCAGAATGTCGGCCTTGTTGGCCTTCCCTCTGATTCTTACCCATAGTCACTCAACTTTTATCATCATTAGTCTCAATTTCCATGGCATTGAGAGACTCCCTAATAAAAAGAGCCACCCCTCCACCTCTTTTCCCTCTCCTGTCTCTTCTGAAGAGCATGTAGCCATCCGTTGCAGTGCTCCAATTATGCGAGTCATCCCACCACATTTCCATAATGGTGACTATGTCATAGCTTTCTTTCTGTACCATGGCTTCCAGCTCCTCTTTTTTGTTAGCCATGCTGCATGCATTAGTGTACATACACTTCAACTGGGCTGCTGATTTCACCCCTGGCTCTGGCTTACCACCCATGGGCTTGTTTCTGGAGAGCCTAGTGTCATCCCTTTCCCTCTTCAAACCTAGTTTAGAGCCTTCTCAATGAGTTCTGCCAACTCATGGGCTAGAATCGTTTTGCCCTTAATAGACAGATGGAGCCCTTCTGGCTCCAGCAGTCCAGGTGCCATAAAAGTTGCTCCATGATCAAAGAACACAAAATTCTGCCTGTGGCACCAGCCCCTAAGCCACTTGTTGATAATGCAGGTTCTCCTGTTCCTTTTATCATTTGTCCCTGCCACCAAACGGACTGAGCAGAACACCACCTGTGCTCCTGCCCTATCAACCACTTGACTCAGAGCCCTGAAGTCCCTTTTAATTGCCCTGGTGCTCTTCTTTTCAATCTCATCATTGCCAGCCTGGAGTATCAACAGTGGATAATAATCAGAGGGTTGAATCAGCCTAGGGAGTCTCCTGGTAATATCCCTTACCTGTGCCCCAGGGAGGCAGCAGACTTCCCTGTGAGATGGGTCCAGTTGACATACAGGGCCCTCTGTTCCTCTCAGAAGGGAGTCACCTACTACGAATACCCTTCTTTTCTTTTTAATGCTAGAGGTAGTGATCCATCTGAAATACAAAGTGTAGTTGGGAGGCTCTCCAGGCAGATTATTTTCTTCTGTGTCATCTGGCTGACCCTCTGGATCTAGGGCCTCATACCTATTTTGAAGTGGCATCTGGGTAGGTGTCGTGGGTTTACAGGAAGCAGGTTTTCTGGGAATGGAGTGGCCAGAGGCCAATAGGTGTTCAGATTTTAAATTGACACCAGGCTTGGCCACTGAGGGTGGATGCGCCTCTGAGAACACAGGGGTTAGAAGCAGAGTACTCCCTTGGGCTCGTTCTCTTTGATTTCCGGCCAGCAAAGAGGCAAGGCCTCCCCTGCCCGGCTTTGAGCTGGGCGGGGGAGGGGAAAACCTGCGGCTCGGCAGAGGTAGGCCTGACCCCTCAGGATGGAAGGGTGGTGGGGACACCAGGAGGCGTTGGGCAGCCCCCCCCCAGGAGAGACAGAGGGAGAGAGGCCCCGAGAAGATTTGGGCAGCCCCCCCCCAGCTAGAAGAAGAGAGAGAGAGAAAGCTGGTACGGGCCTGTGGCCTTGAAGTGATATCGGCTGTGAAGAAGGAGGGGGAAGGGGGAGTGCAGCAGGGAAGGAGCCTGGCCGCGTGCAGAAGTTTGTTAACCCCTTTCTGGACAATGAAGACCTCACAGAGCATTTGGACCTTTCCTGGAGGGGAGATGGAGTGGATGATAAAGTGGAAATGGGCAAGAGAATGATAGTCGTAGCAGTGAGTGAGGCTGGGAGAGTGAAGAAGAGGCCGGAAAGAGATGATGAAGTAGCTGGTTGCTGAACTCTTCTTGGTACAGCCACGGACAGAACCATGCTTCCTCGCGACACAGAGGCTGCATGCAGGGGGGAGGCAATGGCTCAGAATGAGAGGATTCAGTTTTGGAGACCCCCCGGCCCCAGGGGGTAGACAAGTATGGGGGGGACAAGAGGTCCCGAGATGAGAGAAAACTGTGCCTTTTTTTTGGAACTGGTCAAAGCACCCTTAAAAGGATAACCCCTGAAGTAGCTCTGTTCCATGTCCAGTGGTGAGAGCGCTGGGCATGCAAGGAAGAGGTCACCATGGCCCAAGAAGGACTCCTCTCCTCTTGATGGACTGGAATTGAGTATTTATTGGGTGATGGATGGAGACTTGAAATTTGGAAGATGTATTGGAAATGTGGTGGGGGGAGGAGGAAATGTTTTTTGTGGAGTTTTCATTTTCCAGGTGTGTGTGTGTGTGTGTGTGTGTGTGTGTGTTTTTTTTTCCCTTTGTAGTTTAGTTAATAAACTTTTTTTTCTAAGGTAGAGGCCTGCTTTGCTTATTTCCTGGTCTCATCTCACAGCAAACACCAGGGAGAGGGAATTCTCATGGGGGCACTGGCATTGTGCCAGTGTCAAACCATGACAGTAGGTCATGGGGATTTGGAGGAATTTTTATTAACTCCCCTAGTAGGGACCCATTTCCACTCTCCTTCATCTACTAGGTCTCCTTTTTCCTGATGGTAGGAGGCATGGGAGTTCTCTGACTCTTGGTGGGATTCTCTCAGGGATGGAAGGGTGAAACTCCACCAGTCGATTTCCATTTCACTTTCCCTAACATTCCTTAGTCTTTCTAGCTCCTCCTTAAGCTCAACCGCCAGGCAGAGGCGATCATTCACCTGTTCGCACCACATGACATCTTTTCCACTGTTCCCCAGTACCAGTGACAGGCTCAAACAGTCCATACAGGTGAGACAGAGTGGAAATTTTCCAGAGTAGAAATCAATTTTGATTTAGGTGAAATGTACATCTTTGAATTAAGTCTGTAGCATGCAAACATAGGTGTTTAGTGTTTAGTCTGACTGCCTGTTCTCGCAAAAAGCCTATGCTCAAAGAAACTGCTTCAGCCGAAGGACAGAGATAAGGGAGGGCCCCTTGAACTCTGAAACAGACGGAGAGGCTGCTGTGGGAGACAGGGCAGAATGACCCAGGAATTCTTTCTGATAAAAAAACAGCAGTAAATGTAACGCGAAATCAGTAGAATGAATATGTATGAACCCATTGTGAAATTGCATGCATATGTATTAGAGAGGGAGAGTAAAAAGGATCTGGAGTTCCCAGAGGTACACATGTCATTTTAAGGGGAATGATCCCCACATATATCTAGCGCTGTAATAAACATACCGGCTTTACAACTTTCACAAAAGTTGTGGAGTTTGCTTCCGCAAATCACAGGAAGGGGTCTGGACAGATACGTCCTTCTTGGGGGGTTCTGTTTGGGTTGGTTGTAACAGGCAGGGACAGGCGTTTCGGAAGATCCCGGGATGTTACGGAGAGTCACAGAACCCTCTCCTCCTCTTCCCCAGAGATAATGATCACCCTTGAAATGCAGCCAGACCTGTAGCCCCCCTAACATAGAGGATGCCAGTAACTTTCCACTCCCGTACTAACCCCAAAAGCACAACCAGGCCCCTTTTCTGACGTAGAAGACCCCCTAAACTATAAAACCCCTTGAGATGAGTTAATAAAGGCCTTTTAACCGTCCACCACGTTGGTGTCAGCGTCGTTACTGGCCCGAGTGACCCAGGAGGATTTGGGGTCGCCATGCTGCTCTCTGAACCAGGTCGCCTGCCTTCCATTCGGAAGGCAACAAAGTGGTGCCGAAAATCCGGGAAAGGAAAAACCTCGGGTAACGGGATTTCTCCTGGACGAGAAGCAGCGGCCGCAGCGGCTGGACCGACTACGGCAGACAGGGGATGCCCCGAGGGACCCACCGTTCGCATGGAAGCGATAGTGAAGGTCGTGAATTCTGTATGTATGCAATGGGGTATAAAATGTGAGCCCAGGTGTTTTACCCTTGCTGTGCCGAGGCTCCTGGAACCAGGGGCGATAGAACGCCCAGTAGATATATTGCATTCAGAGGTATGGGAAAGGTGCACAGCCGTTTTGGCAGAAGATACAAAGATCACAGGCAGCAGTAAGTGCCTAAAAGCGTGGGGGAAGGTGGAAGGGGCCCTACGCAAAGCGTTAGAAGAACAGGAGACGTGGAACGCTGCGCGCATGCATTTAATGGCTATGCCAAAACTGGGGGTGGGTGCGACAACCCAAATCCCCCCCGAAAACGATCCGATCGAAAGCGCAGACACGCGGGGACTGGGCACGCACCATCCTTCCCCAAGCCCGAGTCCAGACCCCCCAGAGCCCCCAGGGGACCCCCCAAACCCTCTGCGGGACCCCCCAACACCCCTGCGGGACCAACCGGGTCCAGATCCTCCCATGGAATCTCCCGAAAAACCCGCGGCTTCTCTGTTCGTTCTTCCCCCGCTGATCGCCGATCCAACGCAGGCAGCAGAGACACACGTGCAATCCTTTTGGGGCGGGCTGGCAGAGGCGGCCCGGGGCACCAAGGTGGCAGCCGGCGCCTACGCGCGGGCGGCGGAGGCACGTCCGCCATTCCAAAATGGCGCAGCTGGACCAGGGGAGGGGCGGGGCCCGCGGGTCCACGGCGGGAAAAGCCCGGAGGCACGGGCAGTCGTGGGCACGCACGCGCAGGAAACCGGCGCTGGGCGCATGTTCGGTCAGGAGCTATGGGCACCCGCAGACGCACACGCGCAGGGGAGTGACAGGGGGCGGGCACTCACTTGGGAGCCGCACCCGCCGCTGCCACCGTATAAGGGAGAGATCCCTCCCTGCGAGAGGCAGGGCGAGCCCAGGGGGTGGGAGCGACACCGCCCCCGAGGGGAGGAGTGGGGCCGGAGCCGAACAAAACGGCAGGGAGGACCGGAAGTCCATCGGCAGTCGACTTCCGGCTCTGAATGGAGCGACAGCTCCTCAGACCGCTCTACAGAGCTTACCGGGTCTAGCAGCGACTCGGAAACCAAGAGTATGCGGTTTCGGACGAAACCAAATAAATCCTTAAATAAGGTCAGGAGCCAGCTGCACAAACTCACCGTCTGGGGTAAAATAAAGATTGCCTGTGCAGATTGGGAGACTACGGCAGCTGTACATGCTTTCCCGGTAAGGATTACAGGTCCCCCAGGGAACCAACAGAGAGTCTACAACCCAGTAAATCCTAAAGATATTCAGGCGATAGTTAAAGCTATTTCAGAAAAAGGAATTAACTCAGGAGTAGTTTCCACACTAGTGGATGGTCTTTTTAGCAATGACGATTTACTTCCTTTTGATATTGTGCAAATAAGCCATATGCTTTTTGACGGAGCGGGGTTGATTGTATTCAAACAAGAATGGACCAATAATTGCGCCACCGCGCTCGCTCAGGCGGCGGGGGAGGGGCAGCCACTGCACGGTTCAAGCTTATCCCGACTGCTGGGGAAACATGACGACGTGGCCACGCCTCAGCTGCAAGCCGCGCAGCTCTGGATTGAGGAAGTCCAGGCTACTTCCCGGGCAGCCAGGGAGGCAATTCGAGCCACCTCTAGGGTGGTGGCCAAACCCGCACTGTGGTCCACCATAAAACAGGGGGAAAGTGAAGGTTTTACACAATTTGTGGACTGCCTCCAAGCTGCGGTAGACACCTCCACCCTGCCTGCCCCGGCAAAAGGTCCAGTGGTATCTGACTGCCTATGGCAGCAGTGTAATACCATCACCAAGGACATATTGAGCTCCCTGCCGGCCGGAGCCAGCCTGGCTGACATGATTAAACATGTTGTGAGGGAAGAACAACTGACTCCAATTCAAGCAGCCATCCACACCCTAACCAGTGCAATGGCTTGCTTTAAATGTGGTCACTCAGGGCATGTCACAGCAAGCTATCCCCAGCCGGCGCAGCTTACCCTGCCAGCACCCTCGTCCCAGCAATGCCCGAGAGGGATCTGCTGGAGCTGCGGGAAGAGAGGTCACCTTGCTAGAGACTGCAGGTCCCGGCCACGGGGAAACGGGAGAGGGAGGGGGCGCATGGGCCATACACAGCCTCCTCCCGCTGCGAATGTGAGATGGTCCACCTATGCCAACCCTCAGTGTGGGGGGGGGGATACCTTATACTCCCACAGGAGGCAGTCAGTACCGCACCCCCACCAGCGATACAATGGCAAGGTTGTACAGCACCACCAACAATGCCTTCGCACCCCCCACTGCCACAAGCCGCGCAAGTGCCACAGGGCCAGCAGGGGACGCCCCAGACCGGAACCCCTGGGTGGCCCTGGCAATGAAAATAGGGAAGGAACCCCTAAAGGTGTGGAGAACATGGCGCCTTTACGGCGGCCACGACCCCCACGTCATAGGGTTTCAGTTCTGCGTGGACACAGGATCAGACTGCACTATCCTTCCCCAATTGCATTGGCCCAGACATTGGCAATTTAAAGAAGTCCCTCTGGTGAACGGGGTGGGGGGACAAACCCGGGCGTGGAAAAGCACCCAGCTGGTGGCTATAACACTCCACACGAACAAGGGACCAGAACAGACAGTGGCAATTTACCCCTACATTTTGCAAAACTCTCCGCCCCTGAAAGGGAGAGACGTCCTCGCTATGCTCGGAGTCAGGATTACAAATTTATCATAAGGGCCACTGCCGTACACCCTCAGCTGCCGATCAAATTGACTTGGAAATCATCAAACCCCGTGTGGGTCGAGCAGTGGCCTTTATCAGAGAACCGAGTGGCAGCTTTACTGGAACTGGTCGACCAGGAACTGCAAAAGGGTCACATAGAACCCTGCATCAGCCCATGGAACACCCCTGTTTTCATAATTCTCAAAATGTCTGGAGATGGTTATCGCCTCATCCACGACCTGAGAGAGGTGAACAAGACAATTCGACCCATGGGCCCGGTTTAAACACTGTTACCTGCGAACTCAGCCATTCCCGAAGGACAGCCATGTGCAGTGCTGGACATCAAAGACTGTTTCTTCTCGATACCCCTACACCCTGAAGACAGAGAACGATTCGCCTTTTCCATGGTGTTTCCAAATGGCAAGCGGCCCAACCTCCATTTCCAATGGAGAGTATTGCCACAAGGCCTAGTGGACAGCCCGACTATCTGCCAGGTCACCGTGGACAGAGCGCTGATGCCAGTCCAGCACGCCTACCCCTCTGAAACCATCATTCAATACATGGACGACATCCTAGCTGCAGCTCCATCAGCAAGCGAAGTAGAACGCCTGATATCTGCGATTACGGAAACCCTCCAGGCCAACGGCTTCGAGATCACGAGTGCAAAGATCAAGAGAGGACCCTGCGTGACCTTTCTGGGGGTAGGGATCACAAATTCATACGTGACTCCTCCCAAGGTGAAGGTCCACCGAGACATTAAGACACTCCATGATGTGCAATGCATGGTGGGATTGCTGCAATGGATTTGTAACATTATCCTGATCCCTCCTGAGGTCATGGACCCGTTGTATGACTTACTGAAAGGAAAACACCCCTGGGAACCAAAGGACCTGACACCACAAGCAACGAACTCCCTTGATTTCATCAAACAGCAGATATCCACTGGCACGCTTGCCAGATGGAACCCAGCTATGCCCCTGGACCTATACGTCCACTTCACCCCGAAGGGGGGAGTGGGAGCACTGGCCCAAGGACCTTCCGAAAAGTCCCGATCGATCCAATGGGTGGTCCTCGGAAGACCCGCTTATGCATTCTCTCCAGGAATCGAATGCATCGCCAACGTCATCAGGAAAGGCAGGAGACTCGCCCTGAGACACCTAGGAACCGAGCCAAAGAAAATCTACCTTCCCTTCCGCAAGCAACCGATCACGGAGTCAACCACAATTTCAGAGCACCTAGCCCTTGCTCTCACCGGCTTCGGAGGAGAGATCTCCTACTCCGCCAAACCACCCTGGACTCAGCTGCTGACCATCGTCGACATAGACATACCGCCAAAGGTCAAGGACTGACCGCAGACAAGACCAACGGTCTTCACGGACGCTTCTTCCACAACTTCTACTGCAACAGCAGTGTGGCAGGCAGGAGAACAGTGGCATTGCATCAAAGCGTGGGACCCCACACTGTCAGTGCAGCAGCTGGAAGCAGCAGCAGTGGTTTTGGCACGCAGACTCTTCCAAGATGAGCACCTCAACATTGTAACGAACTCTATATTCGTGGCAAGGCTCTGCCTAGCCATGGCAGGACCAGGTGTGTCAACATCTACAGCAGCCCTGATGCTGGAAGAAGCGCTCTCCTCACGGCAGGACACCATATCTGTCATTCACATCAACAGTCACGACCCAGTCAAAGGTTACTTCCAGACCGGTAACAACAAAGCGGACGCCACAGCAAAAGGTGTGTGGACGTTGCAAGAAGCTCATCAGCTGCACGAGTCACTCCACATCGGAGCCAAAGCGCTGGCGAAGAGATGCGGGATCTCAACAGCGGACACAAGATGTGGTGGCTACCTGTCCTCACTGCCAGAAGTCACCCCTGTGGACCAGTGGGATAAACCCGAGAGGTCTCAAGCCTTCAGAGATCTGGCAGTCGGACTTCACCTTGTGTCAACTGCTGAAGTCCCGAGCATGGCTTGCAGTGACAGTGGACACTATCAGCCGAACGATCATAGCCACACAGCAGCCCAAAACTGACTCTAAGGCCACAATTCAGCACTGGCTGACAGCCATGGCATGGCTTGGCATCCCCAAGCAGATCAAAACTGACAACGGTTCCAATTTCACCTCCAAACCAGTGCAAGAATTCGCCTCAAAATGGGGCATCACTTTAGTGCAAGGTATCCCATATAACAGTACCGGGCAAGCCATAGTCGAGAGAGCAAATCAGACCCTGAAAAACAGGATAGAGGTGTTGGCAAAAGCGGAGGGCTTTGCCAATTCCATTCCCCAAGGAGACCAGGCACGTGTACTAGCGACCGCTTTGCTAGCACTGAATCAATTCCCCAGGGGGGATGAAACAAACAGTCCCATTCAAAAACACTGGGCCTCCAGAGTGCTAGAGGAGGGCCCACAGGTTGTAATCAGAAATGAGCTAGGGGAATGGGAACAGGGCTGGAGATTGATACTCACAGGGCGAGGATACGCAGCTGTCAAAAAGGACAGCAAAATCAGGTGGTGTCCACTTAAGTCCATCAAGCCCGACCTCCGCAGTGGGCAGGATGAGACTGATGAGAATTGTGAGTTTCTGTTTACAGGACGTGCTTATAGGACGCCCTCGGGATGCCTACACTCCCCTTCCAGAGGAAAGTGACAGACCACCAAGCCGCCAGACAACGCCCGAGAGACCTGCACGGGTGAGACCCAAGCAACAACAGTGTTTCTGTGTGATTCTGCTGCTGCAGCTTGTTGCCAGAGGGCAAGCCAGCCCAGACCACCACCCCCATCAGCCATTCAGGTGGGTCATGCGACATCTTACCGACGATAAGATGCTCGGAGACATCACCACACCGAACACCCTATCCTTCGTGCTTTGCGTTACCGACCTGTTTCCAGGACAACCAAAGGTAGACCCCTATTCCTCACATGCCACACACATGTACCTATCTTACTGGTGCCCAGCTTCAAACCCAGGAAAAAGTTACTGTAATCACCCAGGGTGGGGATATTGTGGGCACTGGGGCTGTGAAACGATAGTTACGGACGCTGGGCCGTCAGGGCCTGGGTGGGACCCACAAAGGCCCGACAAATTCCTACAGTTCACCTGGGCACCCGCAGGCTGCAAAACACCCGTCTTCCTTCAGAGAAGTTTCTATCGAAACCGCCAAAAAACCCCCAAAATTCGGAGATGCACTCATTACAACATGACAGTTTTCCAGCCGAATCATCCTAGCTGGGTCGTGGGAAAAGCATGGACAGTAGTCCTTCAAGGGTCAAAGCAGTGGGTGAATGTACGAATTACCAGGCTCCAACCGTCGGCATCCCGAGCAGTTGGACCCAACAAAGTGATTAAAAGCACACAGAAAGGGAGAAACATGACCTACCCCAAAGTCTTCCCCACAAGAGACACCGACATCCCGACCGGCGACGCGGAAGCCTTCCAGATAGGTCGCTCAGCCGGGTCAGACTCGGACCCATTCCTTCGCATGTTAGAAGCTACCTTTCTATCCCTGAACGAATCTAACCCTAACCTAACTGACTCCTGTTGGCTTTGTTATGATGTCAAACCCCCCTTTTACGAAGGAGCCGCTTTAGATACCCCCTTCAGCTATTCCACAGCCAATGCCCCTCACCAGTGCAGGTGGGACACACCCCGAAAAGGAATTACCCTGAGTCAGGTCACAGGTCGAGGCAGATGCTTTGGAAATGCAACCCTAGCTAAGCGGAGAGGCAACGTCTGCACCGAAGTAGTCAAGCCCGACAGGAAGAATAATAAGTGGGTAGTCCCATCCGCATCTGGGATGTGGGTTTGCCAGAGATCTGGAGTGAGTCCCTGTGTGTTCCTTGCCAAATTCAATGACTCTAACGACTTTTGTGTCCAAGTTCTGATCGTCCCTAGGGTCCTATACCACTCAGACGAAGAGGTGTACCACCTTTTCGAAGAACCCAGCCGGCTCCACAAAAGAGAAATATTAACAGGTATAACTATAGCAATGCTACTTGGCCTAGGAGCAGCCGGAACGGCAACAGGTGTCTCAGCCCTAGCAACTCAACACCAAGGACTGTCCCAGCTGCAGATGACAATCGACGAGGACCTGCAGAGGATCGAGAAATCCATATCCTTTCTGGATAAGTCAGTCTCCTCACTTTCAGAGGTGGTCCTGCAGAACAGGTGAGGGCTGGACCTCCTGCTCATGCAACAAGGAGGCCTGTGTGCCGCCCTGAAAGGGGAGCGCTGCTTCTATGCGGACCACACAGGAGTCGTTAGAGACTCCATGGCAGAACTCCGAAACAGACTGGCTCAGAGACAGAGAGACAGGGAAGCCCAGCAGGGCTGGTTCGAATCCTGGTTCAATCGATCACCATGGCTAACCACCCTGATTTCTACCCTAGCAGGTCCGCTGGCAATGCTGCTTTTAGCTGTTACCTTTGGACCGTGCCTGCTGAACAAGCTAATCTCATTCGTTCAGAGCCGCCTAAAACGGACTGACATCCTGTTCGTAGGACGACAACAGATGCTGTGAACTCAACAGGGAGCGCTGCCGGTCACGAGAAAACTTGCCTGGCAGAAACTTACTCAGGTTTCCCAAAACCCTTTTCCCTTGTCAAACCCCAACCTTTTACCTCATTTAGTGCCTATATATATGTAACTACCTCATTCATTTGTGAAAGAGAGGGGGGGAGATGTAACAGGCAGGGACAGGCGTTTCGGAAGATCCCGGGATGTTACGGAGAGTCACAGAACCCTCTCCCCCTCTTCCCCAGAGATAATGATCACCCTTGGAATGCAGCCAGACCTGTAGCCCCCCTAACATAGAAGATGCCAGTAACTTTCCACTCCCGTACTAACCCCAGAAGCACAACCAGGCCCCTTTTCTGACGTAGAAGACCCCCTAAACTATAAAACCCCTTGAGATGAGATAATAAAGGCCTTTTAACCATCCACCACGTTGATGTCAGTGTCGTTACTGGCCCGAGTGACCCAGGAGGATTTGGGGTCACCGTGCTGCTCTCTGAACCAGGTCGCCTGCCTTCCATTCGGAAGGCAACAGTTGGTACACTTTTACTAGCTATAGCCTTTTATCGTTTGGAGACCATTGCTGAAAAATACCCAAACCAACCAACCAACCAATCAAACCCTAACACAAAAAAAATCCCGCACTAGCAGAAGGATGACTGCAACTCTGCCTGCTTGCTCTGCCTTCCTGAACTGATGTGCGAACTGCCATGCCACACCCTCAAAGATGTGTCACGCCCCTGTTTGTCTGCTCCTGGTCACCATCTTCCCTAGAGCTTTATTTTAATGGCACCTCTGATGGCTGGAGGAGGCCCCACCCAGTGCCTGAATGGCTGGCGAGAGGAGATAGGTGGAAATTGAGTACAAATCCAGCAGTAATCCAGCAGTTGTTCTTATTAAGAGCTTTGGATACATTTTGGACTAAAGTTGCATGCAAATCTTGGGGCCAACCCTGAGTCATGGTTACCAATTGTGCGGATAACAGACATGAAAAGAACAGTTTAAACCACATCATCCTGATTTGCATCAGTCTCATCAGTCTCTGTTTTCCTAATGGTTTCAGGAGCAGAAGCCTTCCTAACTCTGGAGTAATGGATCTGTTGTCCATTGCCAGCAACCTTGACTGTGGTGAGGGTGGTCAGCAAAACTTGGAACGGTCCTTTCCACTTAGCTTGCAAGGAATCACTGTCCCACCATTTAACACGGACCCAGCCTCCAGGCTGGAAAGGATGAGCAGGTGCATCCAGTTCTATCAGTCTGGATAACACAACAAATCTCCGGAGCTTCTGCAAAGTGGAACTTAAAGTCATTAAGTACTTCTGTAAATCATTTCTACCCTTCATACAAATTTCTCCCAGGATATGTGGAATCTGATATGGCCTGCCATATAATATTTCATATTGTCTCTCTGCCTTGGTTGTATGCAAATTCTCAGTAAGGCTATAGGCAAGGCCTGAACCCATGTCATGGATGTTTCTTGACAGATCTTAATAATCTGGGCTTTAAGGGTTCCATTCACATGTTCAACTTTGCTGTAGGTACACAGTTTGGGGTAATTGAGAATGGGGTTGCTGCAGAGCCTCATCCCTAATGGGCTACAGCTGTGAAAAGCAGGTGACCACTATTGAAAATAATGAGACATGGAGTGCTGAGGTGTACTGACCAATCAGGAAAGGGAATAGAAGGCACACAGGTGCAATGCATAAAAAAAACCAATGAGGGGTATAAAAGGTTGGGCTAAAGAACAAAAAGGGCAGATGCTTGCTGCCTTCTGAACTGTTATGTTGTTACTCTGTATGGGCAGACACCTCAAGCCTTCTGAAGTGGTATGGTATTATTCTCAACACTGAACTCTCTTGGCTCTGAGTCCTTGCTTCCCCCTGCAATGCAGTCTCTGTATCACAAGGAGACAGTCCATGGATATACAACAAAAGAGTCCAGCAAAAAAAATGTCACTCCATCTTTCTCCATTCCTCCAACATCTCTCTTTCTCTCTTGCCAGACCTCCCCACTGGCCCATTTCCTTCTTCATCCCTTACTCTTATCTCTTTTCTAGGAAGGGTTCATGTTCTGTAAAGTTTTCATTGTCCACAGAGGGTTAAAAGCTCTCACAAGCGGCTGGGCTCCTCGCCGCACCGCCCCCCCCCCCCCCATTTTCGCTGCAGCCGCACACGGTATCACATTCCAAGATAACAGTCCCGGGCATGGCACTCTCTCTCCGGGTTGGGGGGGGGGGGGCTGTCCGATGGCTCCCGGGGTCTCTCTCTCTCTCCTTCACCCTTCCACCCTCACAGCAGACGCCAGGGTGAGGGAATTTTCATGGGGGCACTGGCATTGTGCCAGTGTCAAACCATGACACCTTGGAATTAAATGGTTGAGCAAAACTTTCACTACCTCTATTGCTGTGTTGGTGCAACAGGGGTAAGCCTTAAGCCATCCACTGAAGGTGTCAACGAATACCAATACATACCTGTATCCATCTTTGCCTGGTAACTCAGCAAAATCTATTCTCCAGTAATCTCCATGGAGATCCTCTGCCTTTGTTATTCCTAACACAACTCTTTTACTCATTTCAGGATTGTTTCTACAACAGATTTCACACTTGCTTGTTCTAGATTGTACAATAGCAGTCATTTCTCTCCCTATTACTACCTTCCTCAGATGTTTTAAAAGATTTTCTGTTCCAAATGGGTACTTTCATGCTCTCACAGCACTCTTTCTCGAAGAAGCAGAGGTGGGACTACAACTTGTCCCCATGGGATGACATCCCATCTGTCTTCTTTAACATCAGCCTTAAGGAACCTAATTAACTTTTGGTCTCTGGTCATATTTTGGGGTAAACTGACAAATATATTTCTTTCTGTGGTACCACTGATGCTGAATTGATTTTTGCTTTTTTCATTTATATATTCTCTATATTCTTCACACACATATATATATATATTCATAGCTCTGTAGACTGTTTTGTATAATTATATAGTTCCTAGCTAGCCCCAGTACTTTTCCCTGCCCTGATAGGCAGAAAGACAAAACACGTTTCAGAGCTCCACGCTGGGGGTACAAGGCCCTGTCTTAGGTTGCAAATGCAAGATGTGGCTGGTGATATGTATTCTATTGCCACCTGTTAGAGGTGGGGCACTTATTTTCTGTTAATTGGGCCACCTGTTAAAACCAGGTGGGGCAGTTTTCTTTATCTCTTCCTCAACCAAACCTCCCTCACTCTGGGAAATATCTTCTGTTAATGTGCCATTGAGTCTCACTGCATGACTGATAAAATTACATCATCCCATTGTGAGATGATCTGCCCAGGGGGAGGAGCCAAGCATTCCTACCTGGATATAATCTGATATTTAGAACACCACAGGCAGCCTTTTCCCACTGGATTCCCAGAAGAGCAGCTTTCTTTTCCACTAGATTCCCAGAGGAAGACCAGGCCCATCTACACCACCACTGGACCTTCAGAAGAAAACTACACCCTTCTACAGGATCACTGCTTCAACAGAACCACATGTGTTACTCCAGGAGCACTGCAGCCACCATTTAAGCAGACTGCTACCAACAGGGTGTCAGGTCGTATTCGGACTCTGTCAGTGTTGTTTTGTATTACTGCATTTTTAATTTTATTTTTTTATTTCTATTTTTTCCTAATAAATAACTGTTAGTTCTACTCCTATATCTTTGCCTGAGAACCCCTTAATTTCAAAATTATAATAATTCAGAGGGAGGGGGTTTACATTTTCCATTTCCAGAGAGGCTCCTGGCTTCCTTAACAGACACCTGTCTTTTTAAACCAAGACAGGCCCTTAACTTATCTTGGTTCTCCCTGGGAACCAAGGTCAAAACCAGCTCTTCAAGACACATTTTCATGAAAAAAGTTTAGTCCCTGTCTAAGGGGGAACAGGATTCAGAGAGAGTTGAATTGGCAGAAATTGCCTCACCACTTATGTCTCTAATTGGTGATTTTTGTCAGTTATGCTAACTTGCTAAACTTATAAAACTGCATTCACCCCATGTGGGAGTGGGCATTTTGTGGACATTTTCCACATCTGCCCCTGGAGGCTTCCAATAAAGACCTATTTTTCCTCCTATACTAATATTATCTCGAAAGTGTCTTGTTTTATTTCTAGGTTCTTTAAGGCATCACCACTGCAAGAATGCCTTTTCCTGCAACCTCTTTTGCTCTTTTGTCAGCAAAATGATTCCTGAGTTTGGGAGTTGTTTTTCTTTTTCGATGACCTCTGCAATGCATAATATCTACCTCTGTAGCTTCCAAATACTCTGCAGAAGCGCAAGGATCTGTTCAGCATGTTTAATTTCATGTCCTTGAGCAGTTAGTACCCCTCTCTCCTTCCAGATGGCTCCATGGGCATGGATAACACTAAAGGCATATTTGGAGTCAGTCCATATGTTTACCTTCTTTCCCTCTCTCAGTTCTAGAGCTCTTGTCAGTGCAATGAGTTCAGCTTTCTGTGATGATACATCTGATGGCAAGGCCTTTGCCTTGATTACCTTATCCATGATTGTCATTGTGTAGCCTGTCATTTTCTTACTATTTCTCATGAAACTGCTTCCATCTGTATGCAGTTTCCAATGTGAATTCTCTAGAGGCACGTCCTTCAGGTCTGGTCTGCTGGAATAGGCCTCTTCTATTGTCTGTAAACAGTCATGCTCAGGCACATTGTCAATTAACGTAGATGACAAAAACATTGCAGAGTTTACAGTGGATGTTGTTTTTAGGGTAACATCATCCTGTTCCAACAACACTGATATTTAAACATTCTGCTAGGGAATAGCCAGTGTCCCCCCTTTTGTTCCAGTACAGTTATCACTGCATGGGGCACATACCTGACATTGTGCTGCCCAAGGGTGAATTTACGGGCCTCCTGTATCAGGATGACAGCAGCTGCCACAGCTTTCAAACACCCAGGCTACTGTGGCAGGATGTCCCCACCCCACACTACAGATGGCTGGTGCATATGGAAGAGATAACCCAGGCCAGGTCAAAGGCTCAGCAAGGGGTCATCTCTGGTGCCAAAAGGGCTGAGGCCTCCAACTAAGAATCAGCATCTTAGTCTGGAGAGGAGATGTGGGGAGAAGTAAAAGAAAAATAAATATCTGTAGTAAATGCCACAGGCCCTGCTAAGGCACCGTGGAGGCTTTAACAATAGGATTGCTGACACAGCAGTCCAGAAATATTCTAACTCTGTACTCACAACGTATATTTGTACCCTTATAAGGAAAAAACCCTATTGACCCTTCGATTGATCACTTGTAAAACCTTGAACCTGTGTCCATTGGTCCAGTTTGGAGCCTGGCCAAAGGTATATATGTAGCGTACTGTACCCTATTAAGTTAGAAGAAGAATTGCTCCAGACCTTTCACGCTCTCCTGAATAAACCATCTCCAGTGGAATTGCCAGCTTCTTCTCCTCTCTCCGTCTGCCTGAGCCATGGCCGGGGAAGCCAAGCCTAGCAGCAGCTAAACCCTGTGGACAGTCTTTTTTTACTGAGACATAGTCCATGGGAAAAGTAACGTGAGAAAGAGCATCTGAGAAAGCAACAGCTGCCTAATTCAAGGACATGGTTTCTTTGAGCAATAAGTTGTTTTGTAAATTATGTGATAACAGGAGGTAAAAAAGAAGCCACAAACATCTTGAGAAAAGGTGTGGCTGACTTTTATAGCTAACCAATAGTGAGCTATAGTTTTGTAATATGCATGAGCCTTATTACTGTGATTATAAAAGTGCTTCTGGTAATCAATAAAGTTGAGATTTGTCTGCATTAGAGGATGAGCAAGTCTCCCGTCTACCTCGTCAAAACCCTAAAGAGCTGAGATCCCAGAGCTGTTATCACTATAAAGAGCTGTTATCACTCTGCTGTCTGGAAGGCTCCCCGTGGTTTCGGGACCAAGCGGGCTGGACTCCGGGACTCTGTCCTTTCCTGGGATAGAGGTCCCGAGCCAACGCCCAGCTACTGAGACCCCCAAAAGGCTCACAATAAATATCACTGACCAAAAGACACTGCTCTTTATGACTATAAAAGGTACACAAATTTCCACGGACACATAAGTTTCCTACACACTCCCTGAAACATTTAGGGGATCTTCTCCTGTGAGGTCAGACATGACTCTATGGATACTTTCCCTGAGAATTGAGAGAAAAGATTTTATGTGTACCCCATCATCAGTAGTACATTGGATCTTAAGCTGTACTGTTCCTTCGCTAGCTGTAATAACAGGTACCTCTATTGTGCACTGTATGTTATCTAATAGTAGTTCTTTTTGTTTATCCTGTGTAGTAAATAGTTTGTTTGAAGTCTTATGTCTGTTAATTTTGTGTCTATTAAATAAATCATTTTTTAATAGACCTAATCAGCCATTATTAAAGAACTTGCAAATGAGAGTGGGTTTTGAGGTGCTGGCTGCCCCAATAAAGCTACTGCCTACTGTCAGAGGCCTGGGCAAAAGTCAGGGACTTATCTAAGCTCCCATCTCCATTTGTAAAAGCCACCCTTGGCTAACATTGTCTAGTGGATTTGAAAAGTATGCCAGAGCCCTCCACTGGTCTTCAATGGGCTGCACCAATACCCGCAGAGCAACATTTAGCCTCTGATATGTAAAGAGCTCAAAAGGCTTAGTTAAGTCTGGCAGCCCCAGAGCTGGGGCTGGCATCAAGCTTCAGGTTTTTTAATGCAGCCATTTTGCTCTCTGTTGACATGATGGTTCCTTTTTTGTCTGCTTTAAGGGCTCCATAAAGAGATTTTACCAGTTGTCCATAATTTGGTATCCATAAGTGACACCAACCTATTATTCCCAGAAAGGCTTGCATCTCTCTCATGTTGTGGGGCTCTGAGAGATGGCAGATGGCTTCTTTCCATTCTCTGCTGAGTTGTTGATGTCCACAGAAGATTTCTAGCCCCAAGTAAACTCATTTTTCATGCATTAGATGACTTTTCCTAATCACCCCTCCTATTCTGCTGGCATCTTTCCCTATCTGTTGAATCTCTATTTTGATATACTGTGAAAAACGCCAATCACTTGCTTTTGAAATTGTTAAAAGTTTAGTAGTAATAAAATGGTTATAAAAATAGTAATACAATTAGAGTAATAATAATTTGGACAATTTAAATTAGGACAATATGAGACAGAAACAAAGAGTTACGGACGTCCGGGTACCTTTTTCTGGGCATCACGAGCCCGAAAAAGGACACCCGTTAACAAAGGATTAACCCTTAAAAACAATAGCCTGTTGCATATTCATACACTTCATACATGATGCATAAATTCCATTCAAACACAGGATTCTGTCTGGTCAGTGTCAGCTTCTTCCTTCTAATCCTAACAGTGCCTTCAAGGCGGGAAGAAGTTAGTTTCTTCTGATAAGAAGGCAGTAAATTCCCTTTCTCGGAAAGATGTAGGTGTCCTGTGGCTGCTATCTCGCTGCAAGACCTTTCTGTTAAACAAAGCATCTTACATAGCATAGTTTCTATTTTAACAATTTTTATAACTTAAAACTATATTTAACACAGTACTTAAGAGAATTAATACAGCATTACTTCCTAACACAACACATATAATATTCATTTTAATATTTTCAAAAAGCCAATCATAAAATACATTCATTTTTCACATATACTTTCCAGGCTGGATTCAGCAATTTACCTATGTCACGTGTCTCATCCATCTTCTGCAGCTTTTTTCTTATGTCATCTGCCTATAAGCAAATAGGCTAAGTGGGTCTGCTCTGCAGGTGCCTCGAGGTCCAGTTTTGTGTATTTTCATTCAGCCTCTTTAAGCCTATTCAGGAAGTCTGTAGGAGTTTCATTTCTGTCTTGTCTGACTTTTTATAATTTGGACGAATTCACTGCTTTAGGAATGGCATGTTTTAGGCCAAGTACTATCCAATTCTGATAATGTCTTAACCTTGCCATTTGTTCTGCCACATTAGGATCCCATCCTGGGTCATTTAAAGGGAAAATATTATTAACTGGCCCTTGAGGATTTCCATCTGTAATTAGAGTCTCTATAGAGATATAGCAGTCCTATTAACCATCTCTTTCTCTGTTTCATCTAATAATGTGTCTAGCATTACATTCAGATCACCCCAGTCTGGGTTTCGTGCCTTAATAGCCCTATCTGCAAGATTAGCCACCTTTTCTGGATTGTCTCCATAACATCCAGCTGAGGCTTTCCACTGCTGCAGTTCTACAAGGGAAAAGGATGTTTTTATGTAAATTACCCCTCAATTGCCAACAGTCTGCCTCCTGAAGGGGTTTTTATGCCAGGCTCTTCCCTTTCTGGTTCTTCCTTTTTAGATCCGGTAAGCTTAGCTACTGGACTAGATGCTTCTATGGCTTCTCGGGCAGTTTTTCCTCTTTTCCTCCTGGCTGCAGTAGCTGCAGCAGCTTTGTCCTTGGTTTCATCTTCTGAACAACTATCTGTATCTGAGCCATCCTGCTCGCTTTTAATCAGGGCTGTTCTGCTGGTATTGCATGTTGCTCTTGCACCAGCCATGTGGCAGTGCAGGGTTGGCAGCTGGGCCCCCCCCCATACTTGCCAACCGGCGGTGGCAGCTAGAAGCCCTCCCCTACCCCCACCAGCGAGTGTGGTGGTGTCAAAGGTGGCAGGGGCAGGCCCCCCCAACCCTGCCAGTGGTGGGGCAGTTGGGGCAACAGGCTCCCCCCCCCCCGTCCAGCAGAGCAGGCTCTACCATATCCACATCAGCCATGTCTGAGGTATTAACACAGACCAGGCTAGAAAGTCTCTTCCTTATCACTTCTCTTCCCTCTTAAAATGATCTTTCTTAGGTTCATATGCATCTGGTCTGTTTAAAAACATCAAAAAGAGTTCTGCATAAACCAGCTCCTGCCAACGTTATTGTAAACAGAGTTGTGAAAATAATTCTCTTCAGTCACTTCCTAAGCTGCCAAAAGGAGGCCAGGTCCCTTCTCCTTCTAACTTCTGTATCGGACAGACCTGTGTAGAAAGCCAAACCAGTTCTTCTGTGATAAGAGATGCCCTTTTACCCATTAGAGTAGGCCAATGTTTTAATATTAAATCTAACAGGGAGCCTTGGGGTATTTGTATTTGTTCTGGTTTGAAAGCAAAATTAGTGAGAGACTCCAAGTCAGAAATACAATTTATTAGGAAAATGGAAAAGAAAACCAAAATACATGCAATAATACAAAAGAAAAACCACTGACAAAGTCAGAATACAACCAGACACCCTGTTGGTCAGGGTGTTGGTAGCAGTCCAGTTGGATTGGTGGGTGCAGTCCTCCTGGAGTGGCAAATGTGGTTCTGTTGGAGCAGTGATCCTGTAGAAATGGTGTAGTCTTCCTCTGAAGATCCAGTGGAAAAGACAGCCATTCCTCTGGGAATCCAGTGGAAAGACTGACTGTTCTGTCCCAAATCCCAGACTATATCCAGGTGGGGATACTTAGCTCCTCCCCCCTGGGCAGAGCATCTCACAATGGGCTGTTATCATTCTGTGAATCATGTGATGGGTCCATTAAACAGAAATAGCTCCTGGAGGGAGTTATGTCTGAGTCATGCAGAAAGGCATTGATGGTCCCATTAACAGGAGATAAGGAAGAAACAATGCCCCTCCTGGTTTCAGCAGCTCTTGAGGATGGGAATAGAATATATCTTAATATTGTAACCTAGGACAGTATTCTCTCACTGGAGCATATGCATACCATGTTTCGATTTACAAACAAGAAAAAAAAAACTGCTGAGAAAAGAGCTAGCAGCCAAAAAGACCAAGTTCAACCTAGGAATGAACTCAGATATTACACACCCATAGCAAGCTAATAATGCTATGTGCTATTCCTCAAACAGAGAGTAACAGTGCAAGAAATGGGCTAGAAAGAAAGCAAAGGAGTGTGTGCGCAAAAACCTTCCCTACCTGGGAATCGAAGAGATAACTTGGTATAGTTCAATCACCAGCACTTTATCCTCTAAACCACAGGTTAAGATGTGCAAGTACAGTCTCAAGGCAGTCTTAAGGCAAGGGCGTTTTCCCCCCTTTTGAATTACGCCACCTATAGGGGAATTGGGGATGGAAAACTGCAATGAACAACCAAAAATTCCCCCCCTTGTGGACCCCTCTGCCCCCTTCCTGCCCCAACAGAACCACAAGAGATCTCTAAATGCAGAACCCACAAATGCTAGCAAGAAAATACTGCCTTTTTATCATACCTTCCTTCCATGCTGTATATTTTGAACTTCTGGAGTTTTGCAGTTTCCTGGACTGTGCAAAACCCCCTGTTTTAAAATGCTGGCAGAGTGAAGGAGGCAGGGTGGTTCTTGATCTGAGAAGCTGTATCCAGAAGTCCCTCTGTCCCGGCAGAGTAGCCAGAAATCGATGCCTTTTAACTGGTCCTAAAATGAGCCAGACACACTTAGGTGATAAAAAGGGGTTACCTTTATAAAGATCTTTAGGTGTATAATTTGCCAGGTGAAAATGCCGAAGATGCACAGTTTTTGTTACAATGGGGAAAATTCTTTTATATCAATGCTTGAGGCATAAACTATTTCAGTCTCACCTGTCTTTCAAACCAAGACAATGCCAAAGATGCACATGTAGTATATAGCGTATACAATTTTTAAATGTTTAGCAAATTAGCATATCTGACAAAAATCCCCAATTAGAGACATAAGTGGTGAGGTAATTCCCCCCCAGTTCAACCCTCTTTGAATTCACTCCCTTTAGATAGGAACCAAACTTTGTTTATGAAAATGTGTCTTGGAGAGCTAGTTTGAACTTTGGCTTCCCAGAGAATCTAACCTTGGAATCCTGGCTTGGAGCTGCTGGGGAATTTATTTTGTCTTTCTAATAGAGTAGGTAAAATGCTAGCTACGAATACTATTATAGGCTACAGAGCTACAAATATATGTGTAAAGTATATCGAAAATATATAAAAGCAAAAGCGAAAATCAATTTAGCAACATCCCCCTTCCAGTTTTTCCTCCAGAGCAGTACTACGGAGGTGTGGTGCTGAAACAGACAGCTCCAAGGTACAACTGAGCCATTGGGGACTGGGCAGTGTGGGGTCATCACTCCCACAGTGGTTTTTACACACACACACAAAAGCACATGCACACATGCAGCAGTGGAGAGTTGGAGTTGGCAGCTCAAGCAACTGCACTCAGCCAATGGCTGCACCACCCCTTATTCAGATAAACTAGCTTCCGGGGTTTGCTTGTCCCTGCTTTCATTTGTGTTATAAATGATCAAATCTGTAGCCAAATTATAAACATTTGACAAAGATTTATTAAGTCAATTAACAAAAATCGAAAATTTTGAAAACCCACCACAGTCAAGACAGCGTCAGCCCCGAGTGCAGCCGCTGGGTGCCCTTGGGTTCCTGCTGACAGAGACAGCGTTCCCCCTAAGGTACACCCCGAGTGCTTCCAGCAGCCAGCTTATATACAGTTTATTCTGCCTGGGCCAGAAATGACCACATAGTTCTTTGTGTCTCTTTGCATGCAAAGTTGGATCCATACATGTGTAGAAACAGACAAAGAAACTGTCCACAGCCTAGACGAATGTCTGATTGCTCAGGAAGAGAAATCTTTCACATGTAGTAGATGATGCCATCTCCTGAGTGTCCAAGATTTGATCAGTCCAGGTGCATGATCTCATGAGCTGCCTGGTGATGTCCTGGTGATCATCACCCAGGAAATTCCAGATGGCATCTTCCAGGTGCTGGTGTCAGAGGAAACCCTCTCTGATGGCTCCAGCCTGTCTCCTTCATATGATAACAGGTCTTGGTATTGTCCCAGAGCTCGTCTGGGAATTAGTTACAATGTGAATAATACAATGTGAATAACTCTGTTCCCGTGCAGACATCATGGCTCAGGGCCGCTCTATTCACACGGAAAAAGATTTGATTTTATCTTAATGCTGTCCGGGAATTAGTTATAAACTGTGTTCCCGGCCATGGTGGTTTTACAAGCATGGGTTTAAATTCTGCTAATATTTTATACATACATACATACATACATATACCTATTTCTACAGCATGAATTATCTCTCCTACCTATAACAATTTGTTTTTGGGCTGAGGGGGGAAACATTATGCTGGAGAAGCTCACCTCCCCATATTGCCTTTGTTTGCTGAATTCCACATGGCCCGGGCACAGAAACAGTTGCCATTTCCCTTTGTCTGAAGACCATGAGGAGCACCATCTTCAGCAACTGGTTTTTTTCTTCCTGGTAGTGAATGCACTTTTGTGGGTAGAACACCCTCTTTTTGTATGCTTTTTGGTATTGATACTGTTGTTACTGTGATTTTACTAAATTGTTATTTAAACTCATAATCTCTTCTTATTGCCCTTCCAGTATCAGAAGGGGTGGGAGAAAGGGAGTGGCTTATTTGGAGTTTTGTTCCCTGCTGGTTGTTAAAACTAGCACACTCAAGAAATGGCAAAAAGGGTTGGAGGCACTTCTCATCTCAGACAGGAGGTGGGATATGCCCTTCCATTGGTAGCATTCAAACCCACACATGAACAGCTACCTCATTACTTCATTACCAATCTAGGGACAACAGTGGGATCCCAGCCACAGGTCAGTGTCACACTTAAAGAGGGATGGCTACGGGTATCCTTCCCAAATCGTCAGAGCCATTCAGAGAAGTGCCAGAGAGCCCTTTGGCTCCATCCAGTCCCTGGGCAGGGTAGAAGTTGCACTGTCCTCCACAAGCGCTTTTCCAGCCCCTTCTCTAAGGAGTTTTCACAGCACTCAGAAATAGCCTGTGTTGATTTTTCACTGCCATGGGTGATGATCTGCAATAAATTATCTTGTGTAAGGTAGTGTAATAAGTAGCAATATGTTTGTTCATTAGTTAAATTAGTAGCTGAATAATTTTTATAATATAAAAGCAATAGTTAAATAGTTGTATTTGCTTGTAACTGTAACAAAAGCTGACCTGGCAAGAATTGCTGAGCTTGCAGAAACGTATAGTGCTTAGAATTGCTGAGCTTGCAGAAAATGTATAGTGTTTTGGAAACATATGGTTGTAGTTAAGTCCTATAAGACAAAGTCCACCCAGCGAACAAAGCGAGCCCCCCTTCTCCTTCAAGACCACCAGAACAGGATACGTCATCCCGAGAGGAGAAGAAATAAAAGACCAGACCCAGAAAGGGGGGGCGCAGACTTTGAGAGCAGATTTCTCTCAGTCGCCCAGCGCTGAACTTTTGCTTGTCACTGCTTGCTTTATAATCAAATAAATTCTGATTGGGAAAAGAAATTTACATGGTAAGATTCTTCCTGATAACAGGTAGTATTTACAGATGAATTAAAAAAATTATGGTTTAATTAAACCCCTTTACTCATCTCGTCTTTTTCCTTCCATAACTTGGATCACAAGTGAATGGAAAATAAACGGAAAATAATTATTCTTGGTCCTTTATTATCACTTATCTTGAACAGAGTCTTTTGCAAAGGATTCAGAGGGACACACTGTCTTAATTTAAGACCATTTTACAGGGCAGAGACTCCAAAATGAGTAACCTCCCCTTTAGTTTTAACCACTCCCATTTCACCAATAAGGAGAGACAAATGTGAGGATATATAAGTGAAAAAAAATTCAGTTTATTAAAAAACAAAACAGCAACAAGCACTCGATGCAAAGGTGCCAAATACCACGGATTCCCTAGGAACAAAGAAAAAAAGATGTGGAAAATCCCTCCTCCCAAGATGGTGGCTGCCATAGAAGACTATGTGGACCAGAAGTCAAAGACAATATGGCGGAGGAGCCGCACTCGACTCAACCTTCCCCTTGGAACAAAACAAACCCAGGGAAGGTAGGAGCTTACTAAGCAGTTCTGGTGGCAGAGGGGAAGTGCTGGTGTTGCCTGCGGAGCTCTGGCCCCGCAGTGTCAGCCTACCTGCTTCCTTTCGACAGCCGTGACAGTGTGTCTATGTGTTGTCAGTGTTGCCGCTTGCTGCCTTCTCCTGCCACCTGCTGCACTCGGTGTTGGTGCTTCTGTCTCGGGTCGCTGTCCTGATGGGGGTGGGGGGGGGAGGAAATCAGACTCCCCAGGCACCGAAACCTGCATCTCCAACCCCGTCAGTCCCGGCTTGGCACGGTGGGTGTAGAAAGGTATTGCGAAATGCGCTCTGCAGCAGTTTAGGATTGCGAAATGCATCTTCTCAAGCTGCTAATTGGAGGCGTGCCCGAAGCAACCTCCTAGAGAGCCCGAAGAGAAACAAGAGAGAGCTGCGGGTGCTTGTTCCCTGTTTTAAAGGGACCTCGGACCCCTCCCTTCTGTGAACCGGGGGAAAACACTCCAGGTTCGTTTCCTGGGTTGCCGAGTTTTAAAGAGACAGTACAACATATTGCAGATGACATAGAGAAAATATGTAATATAATACACATTTTTTGGGTCATCTAGGTCACCTAAGACACACACACACACACACACACCCCTTTCAGATGTAGGACTACTGAACAATATTGTCCAATTTAGCTTCACATGTTTTCAAACTTATTTTAAATAATGATAGCATTCTGACAAAGCTTCTGTGAATACTACTGATGCTAATACTAAAATCTAGAAACAAAACAACACACTTTTGGGACAATATTAATATAGGAAGTAATATGAAAGCTGGTCTTTAATTGGAGGCCTCCAGGGACAAATATTGAAAAATGCCCACTTGACATGGGGCCAGTAGAGTTTTATAAGTTTAGCAAATCAGCATAATTGACAAGAATCCCCAATTAGAAGCACAGATAATGAGGTAATTCCCCCTTCTGGACTGTGAAATACGCCAATCACTTGTTTTCAAATTTTAAAAGTTTAATAGTAATAAAATGGTTATAAAAATAGTAATACAAATTAGAGCAATAAGAATTTGGACAATCAGAGTTAGGACAATAAAGGACAATAAAAGCAAAGAATATGAACGTTTGGATGCTTTCCTCAAAAAAGCATGGCTCGCTAACAAAGGATTAACTCTTGAAAGCAATAGCCTATTGCATATTCATACATCTCATACATGATTCAAAAACTCTTTTCAAACAAAGGGTGTTTTCTGATTATGGTCAACTTCCCCCCCTTCATCTTGTAAATCATGGTCAGACTCCATGGAGTCTGCAAGGAGACTAGTTCTTCACGATAAGGAGGCAATAATTCTTTCTTTTTGGAATTTTAGTGTCTTGTTGCTGTTATCTCTGTGCAAAGAATTTATTGATTATTCTTGAGCTAGTTAAAAAGTATCTTACATAGCATAGTTTCTATTTTAACATTATGTTATAACCTAAAACTGCATTTAACACACTACTTACGAGAATTAATACAGCATAACTTTCTAACATAACACGTATAATATTCATTTTAATATTTGCGAAAAGCCAATCATAAAATATGCATTTTTCACATGGACCAACCCTCTTCTGGAGCCCTACCCCTTTTGCTATTAGCTCTATTTCGTGTATGAGAAAGTGTCTTGGGAGAATGGCTCATCCTTGGTTCCCAGAAAAAGCAAGATTAGGATAGGGTCTTTGGAATGTGTTTTGTCTTTCTGTCTATCAGAATAGGAAAAATGCTGGAGTTAGATAAGAACTATATAACTATACAATAATAGCCTACAGAGCTAGAAATATATATGTAGAATGTATAAAACCAAAAATAATTTTGGCATCACTATAACATATGGATTTTTTAGAGACAGGGAAATTAAATATTTAGCATTTCTCTATCTTTGCTAACAAATCACAGCAAGAAGGGAAAAGCAAGCATTTAATAGACTTATATTCTCAAAACTGAGACAGAAATAAAGATCCATGAGAAAAATTTCAGAAAACTTCAAAAAGATTCCACTTGGAGCATTAAAAAACTGACATAACCAAGTGAGAGTTGCAGTGCAAATTTTATTTTTCTGCTTCTGAATATGAACTGTTGTTTAAATTTTTATTAAGGGACTAGACCCCTCTCAAAAGGAATGGGCAACTTCTGAAGTAGTGTTAAACAGCACACCGGAAAGGCTAGGGCTTGATATTAGACATTGCAATTGACATTACAACCGGGGCCATACCTGAGCCGCGAGCAGCCATGCGGCCACTGCCATCTCAGCATGGCTAGCAGCGAATTTTGCCTGCCTGGCTGCCTCTAGCCATCCACACCACGGGCAGAAAGGCGGGGCAGTGGCTGCAGGTTCTCCTTCCTGGCATGCTGCATGGCCATACAGCTGCCACAGCCATGTAGTTGCAGCCATCTTGACACGGCTAGCAGTGAAATTTGCCTGCTTGGCCAATTTTAGCCAGCCATGCTACTGGCAGAAGGGTAGGGGCAGTGGCAGTGGCTTCTCCTTTTCGGTGCCCCACATGAAGAGAGATGTTGAATGGGGCCACAGTGGCCGGCGCCACCCACTTGGTGGCAGCGGAGGCCACGTGGCCGGCAGTGAGGGGCATGGCAACCAATTCCCTGGCTCATAGCCTGGACAAGCTTAACTTCTCAGCGCTGCAAAATCCTGCAGAAATCTTTGAACTAGTGGAGTCTGCTTGCAATAATGCTTACGAGCAGAAATTTTTTTGCCTCCTAGTTGGAGAAAGAGGAGGAGGTGGAGACATGTGGAGAAAAATAACATGGCAACACCAAGGTCAGTCAAAAGAAAGAGGGCGAGGAGGTGCTCCAAGCATCAGAGTTGAGATCTCTCTGCAAGCTGTGGTGAGGACTATAATACAACAAACAGTCTCACTGTAATTCATGAAGTCCATGGGGGAATGCAGAAATCCACTTGCAGCCTGTGAGAAAAGGTGCTCACGCTGGAGGGGATGGATGCCAGAGAAAGCTGTGATCCAGTGGGAGACCCAAACAGAGAAAGAGGGCCTTTGTGTCCAGAGATGGAGAAAGAGGGCCCTTGCTTCCAAACTAGAGCAGCTTATCCTTAAAAGAATACACCCCATGGACTAAAATGACCCATGCCATGAAGTTTTGGGAAGACTGTTTTGCCCGTGGGAGGGACTCACATTACAGCAGGTCAGACAGGACTGCTATTTGTGAAATTAGAACCACGCTAGAGAAGTTCACAGAGAACTGTCTCCTGTGAGTAGGACCCCATGGCATAACAGAAAAAAGAGACACCCATCCCTAAGCAAACTGAAGAAAGATTTTCAAGTGAAAAATTAACCCAAACCCTCACGCCCTATCTTCCTGTGTAATTGGTAGGAAGGAAGGAGGGGCTGGGGAGAAAAAGGTGTTTTAAAAGCTTATTTTATTTCTCATTATCCTCTGCTGACTCTGTTAATAATAAATTTACTTTATCCCTTTAAGTTTGAGCCTGTTTTGCCCTTAGAGTGTTTTCTCCTAATCCTTATCTCAACTCATGAGCCTTTTGGGTTTGTTACCCCCTCCTGTGCTCAACTATAGCAGAGGAAAATGAGTGAATGGTTTTTGTGGGTGCCTGGCTTTTGGCCAGTGTCAAACCACATTTCTTTACCACAAAACTAGTCTGTCATTCATTGGTTTAGTGTCTTTTTACCTTTGCCATTAAATGACAGTTGTTTTTATTAGCATTTGCCTTTGCCAGAAAAATGTTGCTACCCTCTACCTCTTCTTCAGAAATTAAGTGTTGATTTACAGCAAAAAGACTCAGATTTGGCTTGTGGCAATAAATTAGATTTTCTGTGTCATTAATGTCTCCTAACGGAATGCTTCAGCTACCAGGTAACAGCTAAGGCCAGGAGAGACAACAGTAATGCTCATATAGATTAAGATTTCTTCTTTATTCCCTCATACTTATTCATAACTGTTGGATTTTTCCATAATAATCCCAAAATTGTACATATTTTTCTTTGAACTTTGTAAAAAAAGGCAGCACTAGAGGAAAAGATAATAAAAGACATAAGCTAATAATAAGTTTCATTAAAAAGTAATAATAATTTAAAAAAGCTGAGACAAGCTGGCAGTAAAACTATGTTCTGGACCATGCTATTTTAAAAGTCCTAAAAGAGCAAAAACTGTTAATTTGACAGCAAATCTCAGTGAATCTCAAAAGTAAATAGATACACTAGTTAACAGTACACAATACTACTGCAGCAACTGCCAAAACACCTTGTATAGTTCTATTCTGGGACATTTTTATCAAGCACTATGAAATGAAAAACATTATTTCAACAGGCCGACTTCAATGTTCATATGGCTATATATAGAACAGATTTTGTCAAGCTTAATTTCTATACAAATTCAAGAATACTAAGAATTTTTAGTAAAAAATGAAACACAAAAAAAAATCATATTCATGGTGGAAAATAAAAGCCTTTCAAAAAAAGTATGCTTGGTCAAGAAAGATCCACTGAGATTTGGGCACACAAGCATATTTTTTTCAATTCTTGGCCTAAGGAATATATATTCCAGATTGAAATATTCTAACTGAATGCACATGAAACAGAAAGGTCATTGCAAAAATCTGTCTGGACAACTGGAAGCAATTCTATACTCCATCCATCCAGAGGTTAAATCATCTCTTTATGCAGATGCTTAACAGCAAAGCATGCATGCAAATCTGTACTTAGTATTTAATGCCCACTCTTTATATAGAATACTAACATTGGTGATTTCTTCCAGTAGTCCTTTGTGGACAGGTTTTTTTTACTGAGAGATAGTCCATGGGAAAAGTAACGTGAGAAAGAGCATCTGAGAAAGCAACAGCTGCCTAATTCAAGGACATGGTTTCTTTGAGCAATAAGTTGTTTTGTAAATTATGTGATAACAGGAGGTAAAAAAGAAGCCACAAACATCTTGAGAAAAGGTGTGGCTGACTTTTATAGCTAACCAATAGTGAGCTATAGTTTTGTAATATGCATGAGCCTTATTACTGTGATTATAAAAGTGCTTCTGGTAATCAATAGAGTCGAGATTTGTCTGCATTAGAGGATGAGCAAGTCTCCCGTCTACCTCGTCACATTACCTAACCCCACCTACCCCTGCTTTGTATTAAAATGTATTATAATGAGTTCAAAGTTCCTTCAAGCCTGCACAGTCTCTCGATTGATTTAAGTTGGTGGGCTTAAAATGGGTCTGTGATTCCTTTGAAGTAATAAACATCTTTTTCTAGGTGATCATTTCACCTTTGTGTATTGGCAGGCTTTCTGACCCCTGGGCCAGAGTCCAAGCTCCTCAACCTAATCTTAGCTGGTTTTGGGGCACAGGTGCAGGCCACGGTTTCTTCATTTTCACAATAGCTCCAAATTCCTATCCCACTTCTTCAAACACAGCAAAGACAAGTAAGTGATTTATATCTTAGCCTTAACTAGCTCCATCTGATAATAATTAACTATTCCCCATTGTGGCGATACCCATTGCTGGTTTTTCTAGGTCTGGATTGAAGGCACTTGAGACAGTAATTCATGTTCAGACTCAAGTGTTTATTATTTCTTATCAGTAAAACAATCTCACTACCGTGAGTTCAGCAGCTTTTCATTAGAAGGCACAAAATGGCTAACAATCTCTTGTTACAAGGGCTTTTAAGACTAAAGTATCCAATTAAGAACTGACACCTAGATTATTTTCCCTTTTAACCCAATAACTGATCCCAAAGAGCCCGCAATGTGGACTTTTCTGCCCAATTACAAAATGCCACTCAAACCTTTGAAGAAGAAGGAAGAAGAAGCGTGAAGAAGAAACCCAGGACGATACCCTGTGCCCTCCATCTTGCTTCCATCCACAACATACTAAAAATCCCAAAACCTAAATTTCTCACCAAGTGATACACCTACACTACTCTCTATAATCTATTTCACACTTTTGTGGATTCTAGTCTATCTTGAAGTCTAGGAAGCTTTCTCCATAAATGAGGGTCAAAGTCAGTGCTCCCCTAGGCGTCAAGGCACCCCAGAGCAGACAGAAGAATATTCCTGGTGTCCTGGGTTTCCATACCCCATTATTTCTACTCTTCTTGGTATACTCTTAATTGTTTCTATCCTCCTAAATAAATCTAGCTAAACACTTAACTCTTTCAGTTTTTTTAAACCCTTGATTCAGTCAGAGGCTCCAGGAAGGACCATTAGCTGTAGTGTAGAGCACATATTCCACATCTTGTCCTGTCCTGACTGGCCCATGGGCTACTTCATGAACGATTTCTTGTTTAATTTGTTCAAAAGCTTGTTGTTGTTGAGGACACCACTTGAAATCATTCTTCTTCCATGTCACATGATAGAGAGGGCTTGCAATCTGACTGTACTCTGGGATATGCATCCTCCAAAAACCAGCAACACCTAGCAAAGCTTATGTTTCCTTTTTGCTGGTCAGTGAGGACATAGCTGCTGTTTTGTTCAACATGTCCATTGGAATCTGACAACATCCACCTTGCCATTTAACTCCTAAAAACTGAGTTTCCTGGGCAGGTCCCTTGACCTTACTTTGCTTTATGGCAAAATGTGCTTTCAGGAGGATTTGTATTATCTTCTCTCCTTTCTCAAAAACTTCCTCTGATGCGTTACACCACACAATGATGTCATATGTATCGCAAGTGTTCTGGAGTCTCACCCTTTTCAAATGCAGTCTGGTTTGGTCCACTGCAAATTGTGGGACTGTGCTTCCACCCCTTGGGCAGTCAGTTTCAAGTATAATGGATGTCCCTCCAAGTGAAAGCAAACTGGGGCCTGCACTCTGCTGCTAAAGGAATAGAGGAAAATGCATTAGCAATGTTGATGGTGATACCACTTTGCTGCCTTGGACTCCAGCTTGTACTGAAGTTCCAGCATGTCCAGTACAGCGGCACTCAGTGATGGTGTGATATTGTTCAGGCCATGATAATCCACTGTCAGTCTCTACTCTCCATTGGACTTATGCACTGGCCATATGGGGCTATTAAAGGGTGAGTCCTGCTAACTACTCCTCGGCTCTCCAGTTCATGAAGCCTCTTATGAATGAGGGTCAGGGAGGCCTGCTTCATGCAGTATTGCTGATGGTGCACTGTTGTGGTAGCAATTGGTACCTGTCGTTCTTCAACCTTCAGCAGTCCCACAGCAGAAGGGTCCTCTGAGAGACCAGATAAGCTGTCTAATTCCCTGTCTCTGCCGCAGATATCCCAAAAGCCCAACTGCCCTTTTGGAACGTTGAAATACCCTCTCCTGAGGTAATCTCTGCCAAGGATACACAGGACCCCTGGGCCAGTCTCAGTGGAGTATTTTTGCCATTGATTCCCAGTCAGACTCACTTCAGCTTCCAGTTGTCAGCTGTTGGGAACCCCCTGACACCCCAAAAATAGAGATTAATTCTGTCCCTACATATCTCAATGGCATCAGGGTACATTGTGCACCAGTGTCAACTAAAGCCTTATACTCTTGTGGGTCTGATGTGCCAGGCCATGGATCCACACAGTCCAATATATCTGATTATCCTTTTCCTCCACCAGGCTAGAGGCAGGCCCCCTCTAGTTCTGGTCATAGTACTTGTTGCTCACTTCTTTTAAATATGAACTGGAGGTCCCTTCAAGAGGACTGGAAATAACATAATCCCTTCTATTCTACCCAAACCCTTGCCCACTGGAAACTGAAGCAACATTTATCCTTGAAGAATTTCCCACAGTTGTTGTTCATCCTCTCAACTCATCTACCCATGCTCCTAGGGCAGAGATGGGTTTTCTATCCCACCTCCTTGTCTTAGGTTGCAAATGCAAAATGTGGCTGGGGGTATGTATTCTATTGCCATCTGTTAGAGGTGGGGCAGTTATCTTCTGTTAATTGGGCCACCTGTTAAAACCAGGCAGGGCAGTTTTCTTTATCTCTTCCACAACCAAACCTCCCTCCAGAAAATATCTTTTGTTAATGGGCCATTGAATCTCACTGCATGACTGATAAAATTACATCATCCCATTGTGAGATGCTCTGCCCAGGAGGAGGAGTCAAGCATTCCTACCTGGATATAATCTGAGATTTACAACACCACAGGCAGCCTTTTCCCACTGGATTCCCAGAGGAACAGCTTTCTTTTCCACTAGATTCCCAGAGGAAGACCAGGCCCATCTATACCACTGTTGGACCTTCAGAGGAAAACTACACCCTTCTACAGGATCACTGCTTCAACAGAACCACGTGTGTTACTCCAGGAGCACTGCAGCCACCATTTAATCAGACTACTACCAACACCCTGACCAATAGGGTGTCAGGTCGTATTCTGACTTTGTCAGTGTTGTTTTGTGTCACAGTCATATTTTCTGAAAAATCCCTTCACCCAGGATTTTCTCCTGGGAAGCTGAAAAGCCTCAGAGAAAAAGGAAAACAAATTCTTATCTCATTTGCTTCTCCTGCATTGTGCTCACATGTGGAATGTGTTTGGAGATTGTTTATCCAACTGGTGATTGTTTCACTGGTTTCATGTGAATTGTTTTGACTTATTGGCCAATCAGGGTCAAGCTGTGTTGGACTAGAGAGAGAGACACGAGTTTCATTATTATCTTTTTAGCCTTCTGTAAGTATCCTTTCTGCATTCTTTAGTATAGTTTAATTTAGTATTCTTTAATATAATATAGTATCATAAAATAATAAATTAGCCTTCTAAGAACATGGAGTCAGATTCATCATTCCTTCCTTCGTCTGGGAACCCCGCAAATACAATAGTTTTGTATTACTGCATTTTTATTTTTATTTTTTCCTAATAAAGATCTGTTATTCCTACTCCAATATCTTTGCCTGAGAGCCCTTTAATTTTGAAATTATAGTAATTCGGAGGGAGGGAGTTTGCATTTTCCGTTTCAAGGGAGGCTCCCGCCTTCCTTAGCAGACACCTGTCTTTTCAAACCAAGACACTCCTCATGTCCTCTCCATGGTCATGCAGGTTTGGTATGAAGTAAGAGGGGAGAGCTTAGACAAGTCCCTGTCTTTGACAGGTTTCTGGCAGTAGACAGTAGCTTTATTGAGGTGGCCAGCACCCCAAAACCCACTCTTTCTCACAAGTTCCTAATAATGACTGGTCAGGCCTATTATAACAAGAATTATTTATTGAACAGGTCAAGGAAAACAGACATAAGACTTTACACAGGATAACATAAAAGAACTACTAGTAGATAAAAATACAGTCCATGATAATAAAGGTACCTATGATATAGTTAGCAAAGAAATAGTATAGATTAGGAGCCAATGTCACTGACCAATGAATGATAGTGGTGTGCAGAGAATCTCCTAATTCCTCTCAATCTCCAGGGAAGCAACTCTATGTGAATTTCTTCACCTTCAAGAAGAATTCTCTACACACTCAGAGAGTGTATAAGAGATTTCTGATTTAATGAAAATCATTGTGGTCTTTTATAGTTGTAAAAGATGCTTGTGTTCTGTCAGTCTGGTTTTTGGGAGTTTCTCTTGGGGCGGGAGGTAGAGTAGGACAGAGATACCAGGAGAATAGAGGCAGGAAAAAGACGAGGGATGGGGAGTTGACGCTCTCTCTCTCTGGGCCTCAGAGGAGGACGGTCAGACCTGCAGCTTGGGGAAAGGAAATTGCTGCCATCACCATAACCCTGCTGGGCCCTGCATCCCCCTGCCCTGCTGGGACAACCCGCAGTCTCCAGTTATCACTGCGGAGTTTCCGATACATCTCGTCCACCGCCCTGGAATTTCTGCTCATCCCTGCCATTCCAGCTTGCTGCTTCCAAGAGTCCTGTTGGGGCACTGGGATCGACTGTCCCAGGGGTTTTGTGAAGCAAAGCCTCTTCCACCCCTTCCTGTCTCAGCCAAGCCGCCATTGCCACATGCTCCCTTAGCCTGTGCCGGAGCGCCCCCTGCAGCCGCTTTGGGATCATCACACCTGCCCTGTCCACCGGGAGCCACCAGCACCCCTGCCAGCTGTGACCGTAACTACACCAAAGGGGAAAGTGCCTGTGGCCAGAACAGCTGTCACTGAGTTCCTGGTTCTGCTTATTATTAATGCTATAGTTGTTGTTTTGTTTGCCTTGTTATACATACTAGTAAAAAACTGTTATTCCTATTCCCATATCTTTGCCTGAAAGACCCCTTAATTTCAAACTTATAATAATTCGGAGGGAGGGGTTTTACATTCTCCATTCCAAGGGATGCTCCTGCCTCCCCTAGCAGACACCTGGCTTTCAAACCAAGACACCACATCCTGGGACAGGGTTCCTAGTTGCTTAGCTTCACCACTATCTAGTTTCATATTGTGGGCTGCAATAGCCCAGTATTAGAGCAGCCGGGTCAGTAGGGGCTCACCTGACTGGTAGCTCATATCTTTTTGCATATCTTGCAGCTCACCAGGGAATAGGTATCTCTGATCCTGCCTCTTCCTTCTGTTGTGAGGGCCCTGTTTCCTCTTCCTCCCTCACTAAGTGAACTGATTTGGTCTAGGATTTCTTCTTCTGTATAGGGGCAACTGCTACTGGTACAGGATGTTCCTCTGGTTCAGCTGCAGTTTGAGTGGCCATGGTGCCTGTTGGTCTGTTTTCCTTCTCCTCCCCCTGAGGGTGCTGTCTAGTGACGAGCAGTGTCAAAAAAAGGTAGTGAGAGGAATGACAGATTTGTCTTTACAAACAAGCTGTGGGTCTGCTGGTAGATCAAACTAGAACTGAGAGATAAAAGAAACAGTGGGAAAGATTCCACTGATTGATGAATAGAAAAATATATTTGCCTTTACAAACTGTCCTGGGTTGACTATATGCTTTTATCCCCAATCATCTGTACTGTTTATGCTGGATAATAAGTTTTGCACCTTTAAGACTTGTTCCGAGAGTGAAGGGAGAGGAAGCGCACAGTTTGTTTTCAGACACTGCACTCACTCCTCCACGCCCGCCACACCGCTGGAGGAGGTTGGAGCCGAGGACAGTGATCAGCAAGCGGCGCCGCCCCCACCGTCCCCCCTGGCTGTCCCGCCGCCTCCCGTGTCGTCTCCGTCACTTTGGCTGTCTGCGCCTGCGCTGCAGATTCCGGAACCCGGAGTAGACACAGCTACTGCCTCCGGCCCAGCGGGGGATGCACTCCCTCTGGCTTCGCCGCCTTCCGCCGAACCGGTCCCGGTTCGGGATAACATTGCAAACGGCGCCGAGCCCGTGGGACCGTCTTCGGAGTCACCCGCGGTCCCGCCGCCCCAGCGGCAGCGGCTGGGGCTACGGCTCCGGCGGCCAGCCTTTTCCTCCCTGGGGGAGGCGTGGCTCGGCAGCTGATTGCGGGCGCAGCCCAGCTGCCTGCTTTCAAACTCAGCTTTTTTCGTGGGCCAGTTTCCCCTTGGGGGTTGAAATCCCTGCCATCCCTCGCACGCCCCAGCGGCGAGGGGGAGGTGGCTCCCAAAAATTCTGCCTCTGGTCCCCAGTCTGGAGGGGATGGGGGTGGTACCGGGAGGCAGATGCGAGCAACACCTTTTGCATTTGCGTTGCAGAGGCAGAGGAAACAGCGGAAAGCGACCATCGCTCGATTGCCGTGGGAAAAAAACATTCCCAGACCCGAGATGAAGATTCTCGGGATAGCTTCTATTCCCCCACTGCCGATATGGGTCGGTGGTTCGGGGGGAAGGAAGCGTTTGGTCACTCATTCTGCCATTCCATTGGCAGCAGGGTGCAGGGTTGTGACAACGCAGAGCCCGCCTCACGGGCTGGGCCTGGGCTGTTTGGCTCGGTTCCCTGGGCCAGGGCCACCGCCTGGCCAGCTGTTGGGTTTGGGGGCTTTGCTTCCCCCGTCAGGTCCTGGGCCACCGTTCTGGTGGTCAGGTCTGGGCTTCCTGATCCTTCCAAGAGGGCCAGGGCCCCCCAGGGCCTCTCAGGCGGTCTGCTGCTGCTGCTCTTTCTGAAAAAAATAAAAATAAATTTAAATAAAAAGAGTTGAAAGAGCTGGTAGCAGCTCAGAAGCATTGAAGAGCCAAAAACTTAGCTTCAGCCCAAGTGGTTCAATAAAGGGCTGTGGCCAAGACATTCCGGAAATTTTCTCAAAATTGTTTGATGACTGTCAATGGATTTTTGATAACTATTGATGGATTTCTCTGTAGCAATTTGTTGTTTCAGGATTCTGCAAGCCTGTTTCAGGACCAAAAGGGACTTTCAGAGATGTCAAAGAGGAACATCTTCAGTCCATGGACTTTTCCTGAAACTCAGCTGTTTGGACTTTCTTTGCATTTTCTTATATTGTAAAATTGTTTTAGTGATATGATAGAATTTTATGTTCTACAGGTGAAGAATTTCCCTGATCATTCCACATCAGCACTTGACTGAGGTTTTGATTGGCAACAGATAACCTGTCAAGTGCTTGTTCTTTCCTCTGCATGAGCCCAGCGGATGAAATTACACTTTTCTTTTTAATTTAACTAAATAAAAAAAGGTGACATGTCACAGACATCTTTTCATGAAAATCCTTTCCTTAGGATTTTTTCCTCCTGAGAAACTGAGAGGCCTCAGGAACAACATGTAAACAATGGTTATCTGCTGCTGTGGAATGCAACAGGTGGATCTTTGATTGGCCCATCTTGGATGTTTATAATTAATGGCAAATCACAGCCCAGCTAGCTCAGCTCTCTGTCTGAACCACAAACCTTTGTTATTCATTTTTTTCTATTCTTAGCCTAGCCTTCTGATGAAACCTTTTCTTCTATTCTTTTATTATAGTTTTAATGTAATATATATCACAAAATAATAAATCAAACTTTCTGAAATATGGAGTCAGATCTCTGTCTCTTCCCTCAACATAAGACCCCTGTGAACACCATCACACAGAGGGACTGATAAGTGTCTGAGTGAGCCAAGCTGAAACCCAGGTAGGGGACTTTTCTGTGTTTGTCATCTCTTTTGGAGCAGCAAGAGATTTTATTGTTTAATATTGTTTAGGTTTTATTGTTTAATAAACAGTTTTTTCCACTTTTCTCCAAGGAGGTATTTTTTCCAAACTGGTTGGGGGAGGGCCCAATTGAATCTGCTTTTCTAGAGGAATTCCTCTGGGGGTTCTCTCCCAAATTTGCCCTGAACCAGGACACAAACAAGCTGTAGGTTGGCTGATAAATAAAATTGAACATTGAAAGATGAAAGAAACGATGGGGAAAACCCCTAAATTCCGTAAGAATTAAAAATTAAAAGGGAGGTTTATACATTAGAGGGAAATCTTCGGTATCAGGCGCATGGGGAAGTCTGTACCTCTCAAGTACCTCAGCCAACGGGGAAAGAGAGAAGGGAAATGCGACTGGGAAATTAGGATAAAAAGGAGGCTGTGTCCTCCAAAAATTCAAGAGACCCCAGGGGAATGCCCCATGGCCTCTCCCTTTATTCAAATAAAGTAAAAGGACTCCACTGTCTCCTTTTTGGACATAAACCTCTGATGTTTGTGGATTAATTTTCTTAACAGTAGCCATGGTTGAGCACACTGCGATACGTTACTAGTCTCTGGATTTGCCACAGCATTGTACTTGCAAATATCCTGGCACTTCATTAGAGTCCTGTAGTTGTTCAGGTGATGCCTTAGGTTTTGGCTTTTATGTTTTTTCAGATCCTGTGCTGATTTAGTTTGTAGTTCTGTGCTTCATGTTAAGGGATGGCAAGCTCTCTTCACAGAGTAGCTAGATAAAACAATTCCTTTCGTAGCTTGGGACCAAGGACAACCGATCCAAATCTCAGGCCCAAGAGCATAAACAACGTGGACTGAAGAGAGAAAAACAAGAAGGATGGTATTTCATAACCTAAATCTATAATTAGACAATTAACTCCAATATGCCAATGAACTAGAACTTATAAAAGTGAGAGACCTTGTGACCAGTGTAGCCCTGACTGGGCTCTTGTACTACCCAAGGTGTATCCACTGAGACCTTTTAATAAATACCTACTTTATTCTTTAACTCCGTCTAGCCTCTCTTCTAGGTCAGCCTTCACAAGGCATCACAGGGATGAACTCCCAAACCATGGGAGCAGAGAATTTCTCCAAGAACTGGCCCATTTTCTCCCACATTCCATGCCACTCATGACTATCTACCCTCACAGCAGATATCTGAACAACCTCCCTAGAAATCTTTATTGGCTCTAAACATGGTGTGGACCGCACTGAGACCTGGCAGACTCAGCAACAAGAATATGCTTTCCTTAACATCCAAAGGGAATTCAAAAATTCTCAAAAGCTGCTGCAACAGACCTGAAGAGGGAAAAAGGGGGTGAAAATCTGGGGAAAATCATCCTCCCCTCTTCTCCCCACAAACTGGGAGTAATTTTTAATGAATCCTGAGAGGTAATGCTCGAAGTAAGGGTAGGCTAGTGTGTTGGTTTTGCTCAAACAAGTTTCTGGTAGTGGGGGGGGGGGGAGCCACAGAGGTGGCTTCCTTAAGAAACTGCTAGAAGCTTCCACCATGTCTGGCACAGCCAATCCCTGATGGGTCTGATGATGGATGAGCCGCTGGCCAAAACTGGGCCAATTAGAGATGATGGTAACGCCTCTGTGATAACATATTTAAGAAGAAAATCAAAACAGAGTGGGATGCACTCAGTTTTAATTCCAGCTAGAGAAGAGGAGGAGGTGAGAACATGTGAGGGAAACAATATGAAGGCACCAAGGGCAGTGAAGAAGGAGAGGGGGAGGAAGTGCTCCAGGTGCCAGAGCTGAGATTCCTCTGCAGGCTGTGGTGAAGACCATGGGGAAGCAGGTTGTCTCCCTGAAGCCCATGGGGATACACAGGGGATGCAGAGATCCACCCGCAGCCCGTGGGGGAGGTGCTCACACCAGAGTGGGTGGATGCCCATGGGAGGCTGTGGTCCGGTGGAAGACACAGTGGAGAGAGGGGACCCCTGCTTCCAGGTTGGAGCAGCCTGTCCTTGGAGAGCTGCACCCTGTGGAAGAGTGACCAACATCACAGGAGTTTTGGGAGAACTGTTTGTCCATGGGAGGGACTCATGTTGCAGCAGTTTTAGGAGGACTGCTGCTTGTGAGAGTGGACCCATGTTGGAGAAGTTCATGGAGAACTGTCTCCCATGGGAAGGGACCCCACAATGTAGCAGGGGAAGGACTCCTCTCCCTGAGCAGTGGAAGAAAATCTCAGGTGATGAACTGATCAAAACCCCCACCCCATCTCCCTGCACTGTTGGTGGGAAGGAAGGAGGGGTTGGGGGAAGAAACAGTGGTTTTAAAGGCTTATTTTACTTCTCATTATCCTCCTCTGATTTTGTTAACAATAAACTCCCTTTGTATCTCTAAGTTGAGCCTGCTTTGCCCTTGGACTGTTTTGTACCAGTCTTTATCTCAACCCTTCATTTAAATTTTCCCTCTCCTCTGCCCAGCTTTAGCAGGGGATGGTAAGTGGCTTTTGTGGGTGCCTGGAGTTCAGCCAGTTTCAAACTATGGCAGAGAGCAACACTGAATATACATCCCAAATGACCATCATTGTCCTTGATGTTAGCATGTCATAAACTGATATTCCACAGTACAGCAACAAAACAATCCTGAACCCTCTCCCTGCTCTGAAAAAGAGCACTGTGAGGAGCACATATGAGAATATATACAGGGGTAGGTACCACACCCACATGAACAGACCAAGTAACATTGTGACCAGTGGCTCTGTACCTAATACAGCAAAATCTTAAATGAAATGTTTCTAACCCACTCTGGGCCGATCTGTTGTTATCTCAACCCTTTGAGCCTCATGTTGGTGTCAGAGACTGGAAAAGGTAATTTGTTTCAAGACCTCTTGGGGCCTTGGAATGTGTGGTATGGGGTAGGTCAGGTCTTCCTCTGGTGAGGTAGTGCCCTGCCCCCCATACCCCTCAACTCCACAGCATCTATCAATCATGACACACTGGAGGCATCACCTCAGTGTAGCCTAACTCAGCCCCCAAGTGGCTGAACAACCAGAAGCCCCACCTGGGAGTGAAGCCTAATGATTTTTGCCTTTTTTCTTTTATATATTCTCTATATTCCTCACACATAGATTTGGAGCTCTGTAGTCTATTATTGCACTCATAGCTAGTTTTGCCAGTACTTTTCCCTGCCCTGATAGGCAGAAAGACAAAATACATTCCAAGACTCCTATGCTATCTTGGTTCTTCCTGGAAACCAAGGCTGAAAAACAGCTCTTCGAGGCACATTTTCATCAAAAAAGTTCAGTCCCATCTGAGGGGGGGAGGATTTAGAAGGGGCTTGAACTTGGGGGAATTGCATCACCACTTGTGCTCCTAATTGGTGATTTTTGTCAATAAAGCAAATTTACTAAACTTATAAATCTGTATTTACCCTGTGGGGCTGGGCTTTTGTGGACATTTTCTATATTTGCCCCTGGAGGTCTCCAATAAATAACAACCTTTATCTTACCTCCTATACTAATATCTCAAAAGTGTGTGTTGTTTCATTTACAGGTTTGTTCAGGCATCAGTTTTTCTGGCACCCCAGATGGGACTAGATCTGGTAGCCTTCTCTCCAGATCAAATCAGGTACATCTTGCACGGAATTCTTTCCTGCTGGCAACTGAAGCAGAAAACTAGGCAAGAAAATAAAACTCCATAGTCAGACAGCTACAGAGAAGGTATTTGTTTATTCAGAGCTGGGAGTGAGAGGGATCTCTCTGCCAAAAACTCCCTCAATCTTCTTTAGCCTGCAGTTACATTTTAAAAGTCCTTCTGCGCAATATCACAATTACAACATATCATTAGCATACTCATATTTGCATAAAGCTGTGTCATGGTTTTACAACTGTTTGTTGCTTCCGCGCATACCTCAGTTCCTTCTGTGGTGGTCTTCAGTCTTCTGGTGGTCTTTTGATGAAGACTTTTGTAGTCTTCCTCATGTTTGAACTTTTTACTGTAGTAAACGCCACAAGCCTGGCCAAGGCACCGTGGAGGCTTTAACAATAGGAATGCTGACACAGCAGCAGAGAGGTGTTCCGACCCCAGACTCACAACGTATCTTTGTACCCTTATAAGGAGAAAAGTCTTGTTAACCCTATTATTGGTCACTTGTAGTCCTTCTAACCTTTGTCCATTGGTCAAGTTTGGAGCCTGGCCAAGGGTATAAAAGTAGCTTACTGTACCCTACTAACTTAGAAGAAGAAGAACCGGGTTCTTTCACATTCTCCCGAATAAACCATCTCCGTGGAACAGCCGGTGTCTCATCTTCTCTTCTCTCTACATCTGCCTGAAGCCTATGCCCGGGGAAGCCAAGCCTAGCAGCAGCTGAAATCCCAAAGAGCTGACAATCACTATAAGAGCTGTTATCACCCTGCTGGCAGGAAGGCTCCCCCGTGGCTCGGGTCCAAGCAAGCTAGTCTCCGGGAATCTGTCCCTTCCTGGGATAGAGGTCTCGGGCCAATGCTCCGCTATTAAGACCCCCCCGACGGCTTCATAATTTTACCTCTATCTTCAGCGCATGCCTGATGCTTCTTGTTTTTCAGTCTAACTTGTTTATAGCTAATTTTGCAGTTTGCAAGTTCCATCAAAACTTGCTGTCTTGCTCTTGATGACATTTGTTATCTCACTTGCCCTGCTATCTTGCTTGTTTTACCTGCACATCTTGTTACAATGTTACTTGTGGTTAACCTTTTTTACATACCACTTAGGATTCTATCACTGAAGGGGTATCGGGGACACCCAAAGGTGATACAGAGACTTTATCATCAGAAGGCATGAAAAGACACTTTATTATTAGAAATCTACAGTTCTTATCGAAACAATGGTGGACCTAAGTCCTGATTGGGCTTTAGGAATCTTCTCTCACACTATTGGTGAACAATGAATAGCACACTCTGGAGAACCATATCTATAAAGAATGGTTACAGAAAGAGAGATAATAGTTGTTTGAATTCTTTCCTCTACGTTTCCCACAGCTTCTACACAGGTTCCCAGGATTTTCCTGGGAGAACCATGTCTCTCTGTTCAGAGGATATTTAATTACTACAGGATTTAATCCCCCCTTTCTTTTGACTTTTGTGAATTCGTTCACAAATCATCGTGTGTTTATTCTCTGGAAATATGTTCCTCTTTACACTATGTTTCATTTTATGTCTCTTCTAATCATCATAAGACATTGTGGTTCACTGACAGCACCACAAAAAGCACTGGCTAAATATGCATGTACACAAAATGATTATTCCTAATGACAAGATTCCCATAAATAATTGTTTCAACCAATTTAGATTAGGGAGCCAAGATGTGTCTCCCATGAGTTGACCAAGATGCATCATGCTTTGTTACTTCATGGAGTATCTTTGCATGTTGCCAGACTGTATGTATATCTGTTGTTATTTGCCTTGATTGATTGATCTAAGTACAACAACTGGTATTTATCAACGTACAGACTCCTCCCATTTGTGCTGTGATCGTATCTAATACCATGTGATTTTGAAATATGACTTATTTAAAATAATTTATTTCTGTTTTTAACTATCCAGTGGCATCTGCCACTGAGTTTGCAATTATTTTCATCTCTGCTGAGATGTTCACTATTGCTTTTTCTAAGTGTACAATTCCTAAAGTTGGGAATAAAGCTCTGACAAAGTTGTGAAGGCCTGTATTATATCTAGTCAGAGGATTAGAAGGTATACTTCGACTAAATCAGTTTCTCCAAATTCCTCTAACAATTCCTCTAATTAAACAAGTATGATTTTTAACTTGTATAGGTGGGACGAGATACCCCATAATACACTGACCTGTCTAATTTCCAGGTAGATGCTTAAGGGCTATTCCATTTCCACACAACCACCAAAAGCCATCTGGCAAATGACAGCTAGTTGTGATGCTCATGTTGGAATTGTCAGTACGCCTTGCAAACAAATAGTTATGCCATTGAACAAAATGAACTTTAAAATCTGGTGGGGTGGGTGGTGAATTTATATCTGACATGTCTTGTAGAATGGCAGTAATTCTGGTCCAATTGGTAGTATTATTAAACTGGCCAAAGTTTGGTCCTGTAAAGTTTGACTCCACATAAATAACCAATTGACTGATGAGCGATAACTGAAAAAGGGGTTTTCCTAAAGGTGAACCTATTTGTTTGCATTGTGTACTATTATACAAGGTATACGGGCTTAATTCAGTCCAATTACTAGAGGGCACCCCTAACAATGGTAAGTGCAATTGTTTTACCATTCCCCACAGCCAACCGTCTCTTATTCCAGTATGATTAGCTATTGCCTCAAGCAAAGCTGCATACTTATTTACATCAAAAGTGACTACAATCTACCAAAAAACAACAAATCATAACAAAGTATTCATGATTTACAGCTGAGTTTCAGCTTAGAGTCCGTCATTATCAATGGTTGTTACTGTCCAAATTGCAACAGGAGATTTCTTCACTCAGGTATGGTGAATCCAGGTGGGATTTTCTCCCACACAAATGGCATTGAAGGCTGTCAGGAGGACTTGCAATGGTCCATCCCACTTCTGTAGAGGATCACCTGAAAAATTCTTAACATAAACCCAGTCACCAAGATCAATTGTATGCCATTTATGATCTGGTTGCTTAGGGTGGTTTTCAAATACAGTGTTATACTTCTGGTGCAACTAAGTGTTAATGGTTTTTAAGTATTCATAAATATATTGATTACCAACCTGGGTCAGGTTTTCATCATGAGTGACGTTTAACCCATGAGGTCTACCATACAAAATTTCAAATATGCTAATCTTTTCTTTTGACTGTGGCTTTATCCTGATTCTGATGAGGGCAATGGGTAAGGACTGGTACCAGTACAAATTTGTCTCTTGATAGATCTTATCTATTTGTTGTTTAAACATGTGGTTCATTTTCTCTACTTGACCACTAGCTTGTGGCCTGTAAGGAGTATGGAATTGCCACTCAATTCTCAAGGCCTTACTGACAGCTTATACAGTTTGTGCACAAAAATGTGATCCTCTATCAGAGAATGTTTCCCTAGGTACACCAAATCTAGGTATGATCTCATTCAACAGTACTTTTATAACTTCCCTAGCTTTATTTATCTTGAAAAGGAATGCTTCTAGCCACCTAGAGAAAGTATCAGCGAGAGCCAGCAAATATTGAAAATCCCCCTTTCTTGGGAGTTCAGAAAAGTCTAGCCACCACAAGTCTCCAGGAAAAGCTCCTCTGCTAATAACCCCTTGTTCTAGCCTAACTGTTCTATTTGGATTATTCTTTAAACAAGTCACACATTGTGATGTTACTTGTTAAACAATGTCTTGCAAGCCTGGTCCTGCAATTCATTCCTTTAGGTATTGGTGTAAGGGTTCTGCTCCCCAGTGGGTCTTATCATGTTCAGATTTTACATAATGTCTCATTGACTTTCTGGTATTATTAGTTGACCTGTTTCTAATTGTCCCCAACCATTCTCTAAAAGTTTTCCTTTATTTTCATTAACCCATTTATAATCAGAGGGTTGGTATTTTATAGACTGCTTAGTTGATACTACATTAGGTATTAGAGCTGCCACAATTGGTTAATTTCTTTCAGCAGTGATTTTATCTTCATAATCTACAAATTTGTTACCTGCTTCTGGAGGGTATTACCCTTAGAGTGCCTTTGGCAATGTATAATTGCCACTTGCAATGGGAGTTTCACCGCCTCGAGGAGCCTGGGGACTTTGGTTGCATATTTGATGATCTTTAGTGCAGTCAGGAGTCCTCTTTCTCTCCATATGGCTCCATGGGCATGAACAATTCCATTAGCATATTTGGAATCAGTCCAAATATTAACTTTTTTTCCTTTTGCCAGTTCTAATGCTTGAATGAGGGCTATCAGCTCAGCCTTTTGTGCTGAGGTTCCTGCGGGTAATGGGTTTGACTCGATTACCTCCGAGACTGTAGTCACAGCGTACCTTGCCATTCACACTCCCTGTCTCAGAAAACTGCTGCCATCAGTGAAGCAGTTCATGGCATCTGGGAGCAGCTCCTCTTTTAGATCTGGGCAGCTGGAGTACACAGCTTCCATGGTCTCTAGGCAGTCGTGTACTGCAAGTTCAGCTTCAGACTGTTAAAGATGGGCAATGCCATGGTTGGCTCTCGCAATTAAGGGATGAATATTATGTGTATGTTTAGAGAAGTTTTATTGATGCATAGTTATGCTATTGTGATTTGTTCTCCCCATAGTCCCTGTGAAAAACGCCATTCACTTTTGTTAAAATTTTAGAAGTTTAATAGTAATGAAAATAGTAATAAAAATTAGGACAATAAGAGACAATAAAAAGCAAAGAATTATGGACATCCGGGTGCCTTGCACTCTGCCACAAAGCACACCTTGCTAACAAAGGATTACTCCTTACAAGCAGTAGCCTATTGCATATTAATATATCTCAAACATGATTCAAACATTCCTTTCAAACTAGGGTGTTTCTGCTTAATGTCAGCTTCCTCCCCCTTCGTGTAAATCAATCTTCTTGGTTCCTCGAAGTCTGAGCTTTCCCAATAAGGAGGGAATAATTCTTCTCTTGGGTTCTAGGTGTCTGTTGCTGTTATCTCTGCTAAGAATTTCTTGATTATCTTTTCCATTCCTTAAGCTAGTTACAAAAAGTATCTTACATCACATAGTTTCTATTTTAATATTATGCTATAACCTAAAAACTATATTTACCACACTACTTGAGATCAATACAGCATTACTTAAAAGAGATTAATACAGCATAACTTTCCAACATAACACATATAGTATTCATTTTAATATTTGCAAAGATCTAATCATATAATATGCATTTTTCTCAGTCCCCTTTCCCCTCCCCCTTGTATGGTTGCCACCGGACTGCCTTGGTAGTCAGGTCATTTGGGAGGAGGGCAGGCTTGTTACTAGGAGGCGCGACATGACAACACCTGACCTCCAATCAAGTTGCAAGGAAGTAGCCTCCACCAATGGACGGCAAAGAGTTGACTGGCAGACTTTGGGAAAAGCTAGTGAGACATGGGGTTAGGAATTGGCTTGGGTTAGAAATCCATTTCAGATTTAGGTGTAGTGTACTGTTTTGAACTGTTTTGAACTGTTTTGAATTGTTTAACTTTTTTAGTCTGTTAATTTGCTGTGCTTGTAAAAAACCTGTCGCCTGTAGCCTGTAACAAAACTACTTCAAACAAGATGAAAGGAATGTGAACTTCAAAAAGCTAGAGGAAGATAAGAGGGGCCCCTTGGACCTTGAAACAAGAAGCAAGCCAAAACTGAAGCTGCAGGAGAGAATGGACAACCAGAGAGCTCTCTCTGCACAAGGACTGTGAAGAACTGACTGGAACACAAAACTAGCAAATGAATATGCATGAAGCTATTGTGAAACTTAATGCATATTGTGAAAAATGCCAATCACTTGTTTTTTAAATTTTAAAAGTTTAATAGCAATAAAATGATTATTAAAATAGTAACAAAATTAGAGTTATAATAATTTGGAAAATTTTAATTAGGACAATATGAGACAGAAACAAAGAGTTACGGACGTCCGGGTACCTTTTTCTGGGCATCACAAGCCTGAAAAAGGACCCCTGCTGACAAAGGATTAACCCTTAAGAACAATAGCCTTTTGCATATTCATACACCTCATACATGATGCATAAATTCCATTCAAACAAAGGATTCTGTCTGGTCTGTGTCAACTTCTTCGTCCTAATCCTAAGGCACCTTCGATCCTTGGCCGGGCAGGAAGACGTTCATTTCTTCTGATAAGAGGGCAATAAATTCTTTTTCTCTGAAAGATTTAGGTGCCCTGTGGCTGCTATCTCGCTGCGAGTCCTTTCTTTAAAAAAAGTATCTTACATAGCATAGTTTATATTCTAAGATTTTTTTTTATGACTTAAAACTATATTTAACACACTACTTAAGAGAATTAATACAGCATTACTTTCTAACACAACACATGTCCGATCCGGCTGTTATCTCTGCTCGGACATGCGCAGAATGGTTCGGGGCAGCCCGCGGTTCAAAGGACGAGTCTGGACTCCTCAACATTTCGGTCTTCAGATTGTTTATTATTTCTTATCTTACAAAGTTTTCCTCTCTGCCATCCAGGATCTGACCAGCAAGGCAGTCAAGGGCACTCTGCCTGTCCCTGGGGCGGTGTTATGTCTTTATACTACAAACTACATGTACAATGTTTACAATTGCTTTCCAATACTCATCACCTATGTTAGACAGTGAGCTTCTACTCTAAACCAATCTGTAAGTGCCAACATCACCACAGAAGATGGAGGCCAAGAAGAAGAAGGAGAAAGGCTGGACACACCCAGTTCCCTCCATCTTGCCTCCTGAACCCCCATACCAAAAACCCTAAAATTTACTTTTCCACTCTGTAAATGCGTGATCCCTCCACCACTCAAACTCCAATGACTTCCATGTCCTCACACACATCCCTAGAAGGGTCAAAGTCCAGCCACCAAGAATGTCTGGCAACATTCCAGGACCTCCGAGCCCCCCAAGGGTTCTCCCGGTGACTGGACATTCGGAGCGATGTGCTGAGCTCCCACAAACACATATAATATTCATTTTAATATTTGTGAAAAGCCAATCATAAAATATGCATTTTTCACACATATGCAACAAATCAGAGGACTAAGGGGAGTTTGGACTCTCGGAGGGTGTGCATGTTCTTTAAGGAGCTATCCTGCATCCGCCCAGCGCTGAATAAAAATACAAACTCACTTCACAACTTTTACTAGTTGTGGAGGTTTTTTTTCCGCAAATCATTTTTCTGGTGAGCCAGGCAGGAGAATCTTCTCAGTACCCCGCAGCGGGAAGTCAGGGAGGCAGACCTCCCTGGCACGACCCGGGGGACTTTGACTGGAGGGGCCCCATGTCCCTGGCTTGCCCCCTGCAGAGACAGACAATGGTCTGCTGGTGTGCATAGATAAACTGTATGTATCAAGCTTAAAGAAGCCTTGGCCAAAAGGGTTGCTGGTTAGCCGCTCAGAGACATCTGGCGCACAGCTCAGTCCCTGAGTAAAAGTTTGGGACTTGCAAGCAGCCAGCGGGAGGGGCAAGAGCCCACTTGCTGATAGAGCAGCAGGGGGAAGGGTCCACTGGCTGATAGAGCAGCTGATGAAGGGGTTCACTGTTCAATTGTGTGATCGCTAGTGTCTCTGAGAGTGAGTTGAGTGAATCTGGACCTTAGTGCTGCTATTATACTTATATACTTACTGCTATTGTGTGCTTGTGGTGTTCGGACATTGTAGTTAATGTTAGTGGGCTTTTGTGATTGTGTGAGTGAGTGGCTTTGTAGGCTCGGTTATATGAAAGAGGAGGTGAGTGAGTGTGTTTCCATGGTATGGGGCGGGGAGGGGGGGGAGACTCTACCCGTGACTGAGGTGGCTGAGTGAGGCCCAGGGTGGCAGCTGGGAGGATGTGGGGCAGATAGCATCCCGCAGGGAGGCAGCTAGGGACAAGCAGAGCAAGTGGAAAAGTGTGGGTGAGGACATGTAGCGTGTTTAAACGTGTTTGTGTAGATTGTGCATGTTTTAACTGTGGCTAGATGAACTGAGGGGATTCCATTGCCTTAGTGGTTCAGGCTTGACCCCTGGGAGTTTGTGAATCCAGTAAATCACTGGATAGATAGAGGGGATGACTGGGTTTATTTAGAGGGGCTTTATCAGACCTCAGCTGTAATGTAGTTTCTCTAGATTGGGAGCAACCTGCTGTGGAGAATTTAGAAATTCATGAAGGGGCAAATGGAATAGCCTGCTTTTGCAGACAATTCTTGGGAGCCTTCGTCACCTCGAGAGACTGGCACCCTGCGTGGGTACTATTGCAGTGCGGAGTTTGTGAGAGGCGTTGGTATTGCTGTTCCCGTAGGCAGCAGGGCACATGCCCTGAGTGTGAACGGAAGTTTCCTAATTAAGCCGATTTTGAACCTCAGATTTTAAAGCTTGTGTGTGGAAAGTCACACCTGGCACCCACAATCTGGGTTTGCATGTGGGAGGAAGATTAGGAAAGGACTATGAGGCTTTGTGAAGAGACGTTTGGGTGGAAGTGAGATAGGACAAGGAGAAGGAGATAATGGGAACTAACCAGAGCAAAGAAGTTCCCCGAGCTAGCCCTTTGGGACGTGTCTTAACCTGTGACAGTGTTCACAGGGGTCTTATGTTGAGGGAAGAGACGGAGATCTGACTCCATATTTCAGAAGGCTTGATTTATTATTTTATGATATATATTACATTAAAACTACAATAAAAGAATAGAAGAAAAGGTTTCATCAGAAGGCTAGGCTAAGAATAGAAAAGAATGAATAACAAAGGTTTGTGGCTCAGACAGAGAGCCGAGCTAGCTGGGCTGTGATTGGCCATTAATTGTAAACATCCAAGATGGACCTATCAAAGATCCACCTGTTGCATTCCACAGCAGCAGATAGCCATTGTTTAAATTTTGTTCCTGAAGCCTCTCAGCTTCTCAGGAGGAAATAATCCTAAAGAAAGGATTTTCATGAAAAGATGTCTGCGACATTAACTCACTGGTAAGAAGTTGCCAGTAGGGGCGGATCTGAGAACAAGAGAGATTTAATCCAATACTACATGGGGTGGTAGCCATTATACAGGCTGGAAGATAGGACAAAGTGGCCACCTGCCGGAACTTTAGATTATAACACCTTGTTGCAGTTAATGCTGTTTTTAAGATGGGAAGGGAAGTGGAATGAGGTCTCTTATGCTGATATGTTTTTCGCCTTATGGAATCATCCAGAATGGTAGAGAGACTGTGGGCTCAGAGCTCCCTCAGACCCACTGATGTTAGCCCTTGAGAAGGAAAACAAAGCAAAGAGAGGGCGAATAAAGCTATGTTACTCAGCATGCAGCATAGGACAGGGATGTACCAAATCAGATAAGGTGTATCATGATGCAGCTCAAGAACAAGAAACAATAGATTTGCTGAAAGCTCCTCCTAGGATACAGGACGATGAGGAGGAGGATGAGGTGGACTTTCCTAAAAAAGAGGAGGACACAGGCTCGGAGGGCACATCTGCTCAAACCCACTCGCCTCCTGGCAGTCCAGTTTTGTCCAGAACCAGGAGGTAAGCAGTGTTACAGGCCCCTCTGTGAGAGGCAGTGGGACTGGAAGGAGGGAGACTGATGATTAAAGTACCATTCTCCACCCCTGATCTAGAGGCATGGAAAAGGATTGCTAAAAATGATCACAGTGATCCTATACTTACTGCCAAACATTTACGATATGTTATCAAACAGCACAATCTAGATTAGAGAGACATCCAGTTATTACTGGATGCTTTCACTGAAACAGAAAAGCAGCTGATCTTGAAAACAGCAGGAACTTTGGCAGAGGATCACTGTAAAAGTCAGTGATTGGATGTAAGAGAATTTTTCCCTCTCCAAGACCCAAAATGGGATCCAAATATATTGGCAGAATTAAGGAAATTAGCAGATTATCAAGACTGCATAGCAACGGGAGTGGAGAGAGCTATCCTGAAGACCATAAATCAGTCTCCCCTATATTCTATTAGGCAAGGGCCTTCCGAGACTCCATCTGAGTTCCTAGAGCATCTGAGGGATGCTATGCGTCATCATGCATCATTGGACCCGGGGTCTGAGATAGGAATGAATCAGCTAGTTAATTCATTTTTGGGACAATCTACTGGAGATATCACACTTAAACTTCAGAAAATCTGAGGGAGAAACTTTGAGGCCTTGTTAGAAGAGGAATGAAGAGTATTTAGTAACCCAGAGGAAGGATGCAAATGGGGAATGAAAAAGCTAGTGGCAGTGGTACAGGAGGAAAAGCAAGAGAAACACAAGCAGAGACCACCCAGACAAGGTCCACCTCGGTTGGACAGAGACTAGTGTGCAATTTGCAGGAGGACCAGTCACTGTAAAAATCAATGCCCAGAGCAGAGACGAGGTGACCGTTGGGAGAAAGGGGTAGTGGCTGCTCATGTGCAGGATGACTGAGAAGGACTGAGGGACTCCACCCCAGCGGATCCACAAGTTTTTATACCTGCCTAATTCGCCAAAGGCACTTTTAGGGAGAGATTTATTGGAACAATTACAAGCAACCATTACATTTCAGAATGGGTAGGTTACTCTGGACTCTGGATCAGAAGTACATAGAGTAGTTAAGTTTAATACTGATAACTATTGAACCTGAGGAGGAAATTAGTGAAGAGATATTGAGCCAAGTGTCTCCTGGAGTATGGGTCTCCAATGTACCAGGGAGGGAGAAAAATATCCCTCCCATAGTGATCAAACTTAAAGAAGGGAAACCACCAGTTAGGATCAAACAGTAACCCCTGAAAAAGGAAGACAGAAGGGATCAGCCCAATAATTGAGAACTTTTTGCAGTTAGGATTGCTAAAGGAATGCCAGTTTGATTTCAATACTCCCATTTTACCAGTTCGAAAGCCTGATGTCTCATATAGAATTGTATATGATTTAAGAGCTATCAACAAGATAACAGAGGATTTATATCCTGTGGTGGTTAATCCATATACTTTTCTAAACCACTTAACACCTGAGCTAACCTGGCTTACTGTTTCAGATCTGAAAGATGCCTTCTTTTACCTCTCCATCCATGAAGCCAGCCAGAAAATTTTTGCATTCGAATGGGAAAGCCCTAAAAGTGGGCTCAAAACCCAGCTCACATAGACTGTATTGCCTCAGTGTTTTAAAAACTCTCCCACTCTGTTTTGAGAACAACTTGCAAAAGACCTTGAGTCCTGGGAAGCTTCACCAGAAGAAGGAAGGCTATTGCAGTATGTGGATGATCTTCTAATAGCCACTCAGACGAGAGAAGTGTGTGTGGCCTGGACAGCAAGCCTTTAAAACTTCCTAGGACTCCAAGGATACAGTGTATCAAAGAAAAAGGCACAGATAGTGAATGAGAAGGTAATCTACCTGGGATATGAGATTAGTGCTGGACAACGGACTTTAGGACAAGCTCTCAAGGAAGTGATATGCCAAACCCAGAAACCTCAGACAATAAAGGAACTCCGAGTCTTCCTAGGGATGAAAGGGTGGTGCCAGTTATGGATTTATAACTATGGGCTGCTCGTAAAACCCCTATACACTCTTATTGCTAATGGAGATAGGGATCTCCAGTGGACAAAGGAGACCACACAGGCCTTTCACCAGCTAAAGAGTGCCCTCATGTTAGCTCTGGCTTTGAGACTTCCAGACATGAGTAAACCATTCTTTCTATTTTCCCATGAGGAACAAGGCATTGCCTTGGGAATACTGGCCAAGACTTGGGTCCATATCAGAGGCAAGTTGCTTACTTTTCCAAGGAACTAGATGCAACAGTCAAAGGATGGCCGGGTTGTCTCAGAGCTGTAGCAGCAGTTGTGCTAAATATCCAAGAAGCATGTAAATTTACCCTGGGACAAAAAAATTACTGTACTAGTGTCTCATACAGTGTCTGCAGTACTGGAAGTAAAGGGCGGCCACTGGCTTTCACCACAGAGGTTTTTGAAATACCAGGCCATCATGGTGGAACAAGATGATGTAGAGATAGTGGTAACTGATATTATCAATCCAGCTTCTTTTCTCAGCAGGAACCAGGGAGAAGAAGTACACCATGACTGCCTGGAGACCATTGAAGCTACTTACTCCAGCCGCCCAGATCTAAAGGACACTCCTTTGGATGATGCAGAGACCTGGTTAACCGATGGGAGCAGCTACGTTGTCAGTGGAAAGCGACATGCTGGATATGCAGTCACTACCTGCAGAGAGGCAATAGAATCTGAACCCTTGCCAATAGGGACCTCTGCACAGAAGGCTGAGATGATTGCCCTGACTCATGCCTTAAAAATGGCAGAAGGGAAGAAAATAAACATATACACAGACTCAAGGTATGCATTCGGGGTTGTGCATGCACATGGAGCCATTTGGAGAGAGGACTGCTGACCTCACAAGGAAAAACATTAAACATGCACAGGAGATAATCCAACTAATGGAAGCAGTTCAGCTGCCTGAGAAGGTAGCAATTATGCACATTAGGGCACACCAGAAAGTGAGCTCAGAATTGGAGGAAAGAAATGAGCTGGCGTACAGAGAGGCAAAAGAAGCAGAAAAAGGTGAGATTCCCACTGGGGGAGCCCTAATTCCAGATGGACAAATTTCCCTTGAAGGAAAACCAGAATATAAGAAAGATAAAAAACTAATCAAAGATCAAAAAGGGACATACAACCAAGAAGGGTGGGCTACCATTGAAGGGAAGCTGGTAATCCCTTCCCGTTTTTTGTGGTCACTAGTAAGGGAGGAGCACCAGAAAACACACTGAGGAATAGATGCCCTAAACACCTATTTGATTGAAAGAATCGTTGCCAGGAATTTATATGCCACTATTACTCAAGTGACCTGACAGTGTGATCTTTGCCTCCAGACTAACCCCAAAAATACCCCCAGGCCAAAACTTGGTCCGACTGGGAGGGGTCATGGACTGGGGCAGCAGTGGCAAATTGTCTTTACAGAACTCCCAAGAAAATGGAGGTATAGCTATTTATTAGTATTGGCAGATACATTTTCAGGGTGGCAAGAAGCCTTTTCCACCAGGACTGCCAAAGCTTGGGAGGTAACCAAGGTGTTATTAAAAGAAATAATACCATGCATCGGAATTCCAGACGCAATATCTTCAGACAGAGGATCACATTTTATTTCTGAAATAGTGCAGCAGATTAGCCACCATCTAGGCATAGATTGGGAACTTCATATCCCATACCACCCCCAATTGAGTAGCCAGGTGGAGAAAATTAATCATTTGATTAAGCAGCAAATTTAAAGGCTGGGGCAGGAAGCAAATTTACCCTGGCCCCAAGCTCTTCCACTAGCATTGTTGCAGATTCGGACTAAACCTAGAGCCAAAGAGAGGTTATGTCCCTTTGAAATGCTTTATGGGAGGCCATATGGAGTGCAAAAGGGAATGTCAATGTCTACCCACATTGGAGAGGTGACACTGACCACATACATGGTGGCTTTACGTAAAGAGCTCAGGGAAATTGAAAAACATGTGGCTGGAACTCAGAGCATGGGGCTAGATGGACCAGTACATAACATACAGCCTGGAGATTATGCATATGTAAAGTCTCTTACTGAAAAGACTTTGGAACCCCAGTGGTAAGGGCCATTCCAGGTGCTTCTTACTACTTTCACCGCTATTAAGATCAGATTAAGATTAAGGAGCAGGGTGCCTGGATCCACCATTCTCGAGTGAAGAATGCCCCAGAAACAGAAGCCGCCTTGGAGAGTGACACTGGGAGAAAACAATCTGAAACTAAAGCTTACTTGAGCAAAATGAGTATATTGAGACTGGGAATAGTTAATAATCTTATTTACAGGAGTTTAATTAAGAGAATTGTTTTGTGTTTAATTGCAATTGAAATCCTAGAACTGGAGGTGCCCCTATCCAGAACAATGCTGAATGGCCTTGGTCCCAAGCCTTTATTCGGTACACTGGATCCATGGGAGAATATTCTGATATCAAAGATTTAAATCTATCAATTGTGGCCATGCATGAAAACCAGGTATATGAAAAGCAGGAGTGGCGAGAACGAGAACTGTGGTCACTTCAAGGAGAAGAAATCAGAGTAGGATGCCAGATGATCAATGGAACCACTCATAAGAAACCAAACCAAATTAGTGTTTCAGCTCTTCCTACATACAAGCACCGGGAGATTTGCAATAACCCAAGCAAATCAGGCTGTTGGTATAATTTCATGTTAGTACAGCCTGTAGAAGTGACTTCTCTTTGGGCTCATGATACTATCGGACTCTCATTTAAATTTAAAAATAGATGCTGAACCACTTACCATGGCAAAGCCTCATACAACTTATGCCAGTACTCAAGCAGCCCGAACCTAAACTAAACTGGAACCTAAAGTCAATGAAATAGACCAATACGTAGTAAGGAATACAGGCCAACAACAACTGTTGTTTAATCCAGAGTGGTCTCTCAAACGAGTTAAATTGCTGATGCAAATCAACATATCAGAAATCCAACCAGCCTGCTTCTGTCTCCTAAGGATATCTTTTGAGGGCTGGACAACGTGGTTACAAAGACAAGTACATCTCAGGGGCAGAATGACAAGGGATTTAACAGGGATAATGAGGACAGGATGGGGATTTTTAAATGGAATTGACTCAGAAATATTATTGAACAAGCTGGCCACTGAAACAAGTGATTTAACGAAACTAAAGTGGCCCCTACAGTCTTTATTAGCATTAGGAACTAGCCAGTGGCAGGTTTCAAAAGTGTTACCGAAATGGGAAAAGGCGGGGGACCAAGACCATGAGTTAATAATAGATGCACTTAGTATGGTTCAAGATAATGTGTTTTTAGCTTTCAGTTGTATATAAGCACAGTTATGGATGCAGACAGCAGCAGCTTTGATCATATGGGAAGGAGGCGAAGTTGAATTTTCGGTTGAAATCTGAAAAGTTGTTTGGGACAAGGCAAATGATTCTGAAAGAAAATTTCAGTCTTAGTGGACTATGGTAAATTTTACCTATGATCCTGTTTCTAATGTGGCCACTACCTCTGTGCTTACTATATGTAAAGCCACTGTTTATGTTATCCACCCTATCATTGCACTAGGACTAAACCATGAGAAGACAGTGTTCTACCCCTCAGAACATAAAACATGGGCACGAATGGTGAATGAGAAGTGGCAAACAGTGAACTTAGAATCTTGTGTTACAAGAAGCAAGTCAAAACTGAAGCTGCAGGAGAGAATGGACAACCAGAGAGTTCTCTCTGCACAAGGACTGTGAAGAACTGATTGGAACATGAAACTAGTAAATGAATATGCATGAAGATATTGTGAAACTTAATGCATATGCAACAAATTAGAGGACAAAGGGGAGTTTGGACTCTTGGAGGGCGGGCATGTTCTTTAAGGAGCTATCCTGCGTGCGTCCAGCACTGAATAAAGATACCTACTTCACGACTTTTACTAGTTGTGGAGTTTTTTTCCCACAAATCACTAGGGTTACCTGATGCAATACCAGAGGGTATAAAAGGCAGAGCAGCCATTTTGTGGGCGGGTATGTGGCCATTTAGTTCCATGCTCCCAGCGCTGCTCTTTCTCTTTATTCAGTCCTTTGTTGTATTTGTTAAGGTTTAATAAAGCTTTGAAATTTTAAAGTGAGATGTCGTTTCTCGCAAATGGGAACTCGTCCAGGATATAAAACCTCATCTCTTTGGCCCTAGGGGATTTCGGACGAGAAGCACGCCCCCTCCAAATTTGATGGCTCAAACAACTTCTCTTGGGACCATCTGTGATTGCAGATCGGCACCCCAGAGACAACAGAAGACTGAATAACGGAAAAGAAGGGAGGGAAGAAAAAGCTCTCTGAAAAAAAACTGCAAACAAAAGTGAGTATTGCGTGTGTGTGCTTGGAGTGTGTGTGAAACGGAGTCTGGGAGTGTGCTTGGGGTGTGTGGGGGACTTGGGAGAAAGGGCACTAAATCATGAATGTGAGGGAACTCAAGAGCGCTTGAGAACCTCAGGTTGAGTTACCAGATTTACGGGGACTCAAGAGCACTTGGGGAGGCCAGGTTGAGAGTAACCAGATTTAGGGGGTGTTTGATGCCTCAAGTTTTAGCTTTTATATTTTTCAGATTCTGTACTGCTTTAGTGTGCAGTTCTGAGCTTCATATTAGACAATAGTAAACTCTCTTCACAGAGTAGGTAGACAAAACAATTCCTTCTCTAGCTGGGGACCAAAGACAAATTATCCAAATTTCAGGCCCAAGCAGTGGACTGAAGAGAGAAAAGCAAGAAGGATGAAACTTCATAAACTAAAGCTATAACTGTACAATTAACTCCAATATGCTAATAGACCAGAACTTATAAAAGTGTGAGACCCCATGACCAGTCATCCATTTTGTGACCATTTTGGGTTCATCTTGGGTGTAGCCCTGGCTAGTCTCTTGTACTGCCCAAGGAGTATCCAGTGAGACCTTTTAATAAATACCTAATTTATTCTTTAACTCCATTTAGTCTCTGTTCTAGGTCAGCCTTCACAAGGCATCAAGATCAGCGGGAACCGCCAGTTGATGGTGGCCGTGTGAGTATTGGAAGTTTCTGGGTGGGCATGTGAGACGCTGGCAGCAAGAACAGCCAAGCAGCACAAACTGCGCTCAACCAGGGCACGAGGCTGCTAGCAGCAGGAACCGCCACATGGCAGAGACCGATGGCGGTGAGGGGCCACAGGCAGCAAGAGACTACCGCTAGGTGCTGCAGAGACTGGGAGGTGCTGAGCGCAGTAGCACCTGGCAGGGGTGACCTGGTTACATGGGGTCTCAGAAACAGTGGGCAGGAGATCATGTGGGTTGTGGCCAGCAGGGACCTGGCACAGTAACTCCCGGCACTTGCTGACCCAGTGGAGGTGGTGACAGCACTGAATGCAGTTTGCACGTGGTGCTGCCAAGGGTCAGGGACTAGCTCAGTTGTGTAGGACTCTTGGGAAACTGCGACCGGGGGACCACATGGGCAGTTTTTGGCAGTTTCCCATACTAGTACACCAAAAGACACCACGACACTGGACCATGGCAGCTTCCCTGCAATCCTCTGGCATAAAGCCAGGCAACTGCTGAACCATGTGGGTGGACAGGAGTCACTGGATCACAGGCAGGTTGTGTATTTGCTTTTGTTTCCAGGAAGAAGGTGAGGTCCTTTCCTTTCCTTTCCTTTCCTTTCCTTTCCTTTCCTTTCCTTTCCTTTCCTTTCCTTTCCTTTCCTTTCCTTTCCTTTCCTTTCCTTTCCTTTCCTTTCCTTTCCTTTCCTTTCCTTTCCTTTCCTTTCCTTTCCTTTCCTTTCCTTTCCTTTCCTTTCCTCTTTCCTTTCCTTTCTCTTTCTTTTCCTTTCTCTTTCTTTTTTTTCTCTTTCCTTCTAGCTGATTGGGAAGGCGGGCCTTGTTGGGAAGACCTGTGGTTGGCTGTTGGGATGGGACTTGGAGCAAGTAGGGAATCCCCAAGGGAAGAAGGAGGAAGTGAAGAGATATCAACAGGTATACCCCTAGATAGCCCACTGGGAAAAAAACTAGCCCGATGGAAATATGACCCAAGCACCAGAGATTAGGATGAGCTCAAGATGATACAGTACTGTATGATAGTGTGGACTAAAGGGGAAATTAGGCCCGATCATGTGTTTTGGCCAAGGTATGGGGCGGATGAAGACTGGATATGTTGGGCTTTAAACATCTTTGTAAGGGCTATCCAATCAGGAAGAGACCGACTACGTTGCCTGTTGGGAAGGAGAAATTTTGCCTTCAAGGGTGGGCGTGTTAAAAGTAACAGAGTAAAGAATGGGACCCGTTAGACTATCTGCCCCCTCCACCTCCACTGGCACTGACTGCACCTCCCTTGCCCTTTGATGAACCTAGTCAAAATACTAGAAACAGAATGGCACAGCGAGAGGTAAACAGGTCAGGGGATGGGAATCAGGCAGTGTAATTATATTCTCTGAGGGAAGTACCACTGGGTGAGGCGCAGGGGGCAATTGGGTTTTTAACTGTACCACTCAAATCCTCTGATGTGAGGATATTCAAAAAGGAGTTAAAAGGATTACTAGAAGACCCCATTGGATTAGCAGAACAGTTAGATCAATTTTTGGGGCCCAGCATTTATATGTGAGAGGAAATGCAATCAATAATGACCATGTTATTTACACCAGAGGAGAGACAAATGATTCGGATGGGTAGGATGCGGATATGGGAAAGGAAGCACATGCAAGGACCTCCTGGGGATCTGAAGATGCTCACTGTATGCCCTAATTAGGACCACAACAACCTAGGGGGAAGGCAAAACATGGAGGATTATAGAACATTAATTGAAAGGGGCATCAAAGAAGCAGCCCTGCAAAGCCAGAATGCTCGTAAGGCATTTGATGAACAACAAAAGAGGCAAGAAACTCCAACAGAGTGGCTAGAAAGATTAAGGAAAAATATGAGGCAGTATTCAGGTATCAACTCTGATACAGCAGCCGGACAGACCTGTCACTGTCATATTTTCTGAAAAATCTCTGCCCAGGATTTTGCTCCTGGGAAGCTGAGAAGCCTCAGAGAAAAATGAAAACAATAATTATCTCATTTGCTTTGCTGCTTTGGAATGTGGTTTGGACATTCTTTACCAATAGGTGATTGTTCATTGGTTTCATGTGAATTGTTTTTACTTTTTGGCCAATTACAGCCCACTCATGTCGAGGTTCTGGAGAGAGTCACAAGTTTTTCATTAGTATCTTTTAGCCTTCTGTCTGTATCCTTTCTCTATTCTTTAGTATCTTTTTAGTATAGTATTCTTTTATGTAACATAGTATCATAAAATAATAAATTAGCCTTCTAAGAACATGGAGTCAGATTCATCATTCCTCCCAATGACAGGGGTCGCAGAAAATACCACACAGACCTTGCTAAAGATATATTTCGTCACTCATGTGTGACCAGATATATGGAGAAAATTATAAAAGTTGGACAGTTGGCAAGAAAGGGGATTTGAGGATCTCTTAAGGGAGGCACAGAAAGTGTACATCAGGAGGGATGAGGAGAAAGCAAAGGAAAAGTCCAGAGTTATGTTAACTGCCATTAGAGAAGGCCGATTTGTTTTTATTGTAAGGAAAATGGACACCTCAAGAGAAATTGCTCCCGAAGGGAAAGAAACTTGAAGGTTTATGAGAAAGTGTGAAGAGGGGAGGCGGAAGACTAGGGGTGTCGGGGGCTCTACCTCCTGGGGACAGAATACCATCTGGAGCCCTTGGTAACCTTAAAATAGGTCCCCAGGATGAAGAATTTGAATTTTTGGTAGTCATGGGAGCTGAAAAAACTTGCGCTTGTAGAATTCAAAAGGGATGTGAGAAGAGTCAAAATACTGTGCAAGTAGTGGGTGCAAAAGGGGAAGGGTTTAAAGTGTTAATTCATAATGTTAACCCTGGAGATTGAGTACTGATCAAGTAATGGAAAAGCCAGCCTCTAACCCCTCAGTGAAGAGGTCCCCTTCAGGTACTGCTAATCACTGAATCAGCTGTGCGAACTGCAGAGTGGGAATGGACTCACGTCAACGGAATTAAAGGCCTGGTGGAAGAACCCAAAGAATGGACTATAACATCCAGACTGGGTGAGACAAGAATGACTCTTAAGCCAAGACCAAGAGATAAGCTGAGAAGCACCAGGACATCCAAAAAGTAAAGCGTCCACCAGCCAGCTGGAGGACTGTTTTAAATAACACTTTGGGTGGGGAATTTGAATCGTATGGATTATTGATGTAATTGCCCTGTTTTAATGGATAGGGATTGCGAGTGTCTGTTGAGGGGAAGTACATGGAGAACAGTGAGAGGTGCTGGGGTGGTTTGTTTGGGAATTGACAAGTGGAGTAAACCAGAAACTAGAGGGCAAGACCGGGTTGCCCCCTGTGCTCGCCACTGAGAAGATTATATAGCCCTGCTGCGGGCAGCAACCCCGCAAGCATGGTAAGGTGGGAGCAGATGCTATACCGGACCTCTATCATTCCTCAGTTGTCTTTTCCCTCCAGAACCCAATATGGGTACAATTGACAAGTAGCGTTCAAGAGGGACTAGAGGGCAAAACCGAGTTTGCCTCTGTACTTGCCACCAAGATACACCTGCTATAGGTTGCAACCCCATAGGCATGGTAGATGGGAGTAAAAGCCATACCGGACCTCTGTGATTCCCTTTCATCTGTTCCAACCAATTAATGTCGTCAACTCCACCAGTCATTTTGCTTAAGGAAACCCTGAGGTTTTTTTCCTGATCCCACTGTCCTTACCCACAGCAACAGATGCTATTATGACTCGTCCAAAATTAAATTTGACTCAGGAGAAGTAGGAGTAGATCAAAATTGAAAATGAGAATTATTGCTGAAGCCAAATGACTTATAGAAAAGGGAAAGGGGGAGCTTGTTATAGATGGGTGTAGTGGTTTTTGTTTGCCAATTTCAGATTTCCCCAATTTTAAGATTTCCCAACCAATGCGCTGATGAGTGTGATGGGCTTCAGTGCTGGCTAATCACCAGTGCAGTCATTTCTTGCTGTGAGATAGGATTAGGAGAAAGGCAAAGCAGGCTCAAAACTTCAAAAGGTTATAAAGAAAATTTTATTAAAAGTAACTAAAAGGAAAAAAAGTAGTAAGAATCAAAACAAACCCTTCAGAACACTTCCCCCCATAACCTTTTCTTTCCCACTGATAAAGAAACAAAACCTAGAATTTCTAGTCAGTTTACCACCTTTAAAATAGTCTTTTTCAGTTCACTTAGGGAGAGAAGTCCCTCTTGTTAAGGTTATGGAGACTTCTCAAGAGGGAAAAAAATAGTTCTCTCATGGCTCTCTCACGACTAGCAGCTGCCCCAGGGAAAATCTGTTATTGTGAAGCCCCTCCCATTTTCCACAAGCCTTCCCACAGCTTGTCAATGGGCCATTTTGACTTATGGGGTATTGGTTTAAAGATGAGCTGTTTGAAGGTAAAAGTTCTTATTATCTATCTCTGAAATAATCGTCATCCCTGGAACAGACATCTTTTTCTCCTGGGGGCACCAGACTACTCTTCTCTCCTTCTCTGTTCAAACTTCTCATGGGATCACTGCTACTTTAACATCTGCTTACTTTAACATGGAGGCCTTTGCTTGATATCAGTTGAACACTTTCATCTCCCCATAGTTTCATGTGTTACAGGAAAAAAGAGTCCTTCTCCATAGCTTACAAGAGAATTTCAGCTCCAAAAACAAGGCATCTCCTCATCCCTCCCATCTGGGACTTGACTTCTTCCTCACTGACCATGATGTCTTCATATTGCTCCTTTACATGCTTGCATCTTGTTCCTTTCTCTCACTTGAGGGAGGATTGAAGCACTGAAAGGGTTAACATCATGCCTGGGGCCTACCTGACCCACGGGTAACTTGTGGAGAGAGCTGCAGCTGGGGCTGTGTGACAATCAGCCTCATGGTTGGTCTTTAGTTTTCTCTGTGTTCAAATTCCAGCTGCAGGGCCACTCTGCATGCGCTGCAGGCTGCAGAGGTCTCTGGTCTCAGCCGTGCTGGGGAGAGGCGACCTGACAGCAAGATCTTAAAAGACACGGCCAGCCCTGCTCCAGGCTGGGCTCTGCAGCCTCCCCACCTGCCTTCCTGCCTGGCAGGTGCTTGGGGCCCGGCCCACAGCAGGACAGGACTGATGGGGGCCAACAGGTGGCCCAGGGAGGGGAGAAGGGGTGTGGCCCATGGGAGGGCCACCTGGCCTGGCCTAGTCAAGACGGCGGCTGGGGCCGTGGCCTGTCACCTCTTTGCTGACTGGAAAAGAAAAGACAGAAGTTGACGGGTTTTTTTGTCTTTAACATGTGTCTTTCACAGAGGTGTGTCCAGCTTCTCAGTGGTTCAACAGACTGTCAGTTAGACAAAAAGCTTTTGCCTCATTTCCCTGAATTCCTCCGAAGTCAAACTATGACAATGGGTAATGCAATGGTTGGGTCTCGCAATTAAAGAATGAATATTATATGTATGTTAAGACAAGTTTTATTGATGTATAGTTATATTATTGTGATTTGTTCTCCCCATAGTCCCCTTTCCCCTCCCCCTTGTATGGTTGCCACCTGACGGCCTCGGTAGTTGGGTCATTTGGGAGGAGGGTAGACTTGTTACTAAGAGGCATGACATGACAACACCTGACCTCCAATCAAGTTGCAAGGAAGTAGCCTCCACCAATGGACAGCAAAGAAGAGTTGACTGGCAGACTTTGGGATGGGCTAGGGTTACTGATGGAAGAGGGGGTATCAAAGGCAGAGCAGACATTTTATGGGCAAGCACATGGCAGTTTAGTTCCATGCTCCCATCACTACTCTTTCTCCTTATTCAGTCTTTTGTTGTATTTGTTGAGGTTTAATAAACCACTGAAATTTTAAAGTGAGTGGTCGTTTCTCACAAGTCTTTCCTTGCAGAAAACAGGCAGGGTTAACAACACTGGTAACTTGAACTTAAATATCATCAGATTCAGCCAGGACAGCTTGGTATTTCAAAAACCTCGAGGGAGACAGTGGTTCCCTTTCTGATTTAAAAGAGCTGACACAATGTGTGACACTAAGACAGTCATCTTTTGTCCTAGTGTAAACCTCAGTGCCTCGTTGTAGCAGCCACAGGGCCTGCAAAGCCTCCCTGGCGGTCAGTTGCTGTATTTGTTTAGGTTTAGAGCAAATTTGGGGAAGAATTTTTTTAAAGGAGCTTTGGTGGGAAAAGCAGATCTAATCGGCCCCTTCCCCCCAACTGGTTTGGGAGAAAAAATATTTCTTTGGAGAAAGGTGGAAAAAAACTATTTATTAAACAATAAAACTGAAACAATATTCAAACAATGAGACTTCTTGCTACTTTAAAAGACATGATAAACTGAGAATACTTTGTTTCTGGGTTGTGGTTTACTCAGTCTCTGATTAGTTTTTTGGTGCTGGAATTGTTGCAGGTCAGGTCTGGCCTGGTGGGTCAGAAATGTGAGCTGCTGGTGCTTTCTTGGGTGTTTAGTCCAGAGCAGGTTTCAAGAGGTTTAAAGAAATGGAAAAAAAACACAGTCTAGGGAACTTTCTGCTTCAGCTAGCTAACACTAACTAAAAAGTAAAAGAAGAGTTCTGTTTTGCTGTCTGTTTGCAGACAACAACAGTCTAGGAGGAGGAATGTGGGGGAGTGAGAGCAGTGTCTGGAGGAAAAAAACTGTGCACTTCTCTTTTTCTTTCACTCTCTGCAATAAGTCTTAAAGGTGCAAAACTTACTATTTAGCATAAACAGAACAAGACGATTGGGGATAAAAGCATCATACAGCTAACTCAGGACATTCTACCTTTTATTTTTATATTGTTTGCTTACTACTAAAACTAATATAAATTCTAACTCTACAAACACATACATTATACATCTATTATACAGCTATACACAGACAATGGTAATAACATTGAGCAAACAGTGATATTTATACATAGGTTTTATCTGACAATCAGATTTCTCTGAGGTACACATTGTGTTTTTCTATCTTTTTGCATTATCTATTATGTGCAACTTGGTCTCTGAGCAAAAATAAATTTACAAATGGGTTTGTATTTGAGGCAGAATTAATCTAAACTGGTTTTTTTAACAAACTTCTGACATGTACTACTGGGACTTTGTCTCTATTTACTCTATGCAAAGGTTCAGATTGGGCAGGGCTTACTCGGTTAGTAGAGCTTCGGGTGTTAACTAACTAGGTGGCTTTTGCTAGATGCTGCTCTCAGTTTTTGAAAGATCTTCTATTTAATGTTTTCAATGTGTTTTTTAACAGTCTGTTGTACTTCTTTGCTTGCAGCTGGTGCATGGTAGGGGATATGGTATACTTACTCAATGCTATGTTCCCTAGCCCAGGTGTTGATAAGGCTGTTCTTAAAATGAGTCTCATGGTCTGACTCAGTCTTTTCAGGGGTACTATGTCTCTACAGAACTTGCTTTTCAAGGCTCAGGATGGTGTTTCGGGCCGTAGCATGAAACACAGGGTGTGTTTCTAATTATCTAGTGGTGGCTTCTACTATGGTCAGCATGTAGTGCTTGCTTTGGCATGTCTGGGGCAGTGTGATGTAGGCAATCTGCCAGGCTTTTCTATACTTGTATTTGAACTACCGTGTACTATACTATAGGGGCTTTATTCGCTTGGTTTGCTTGATGGCAGCACATGTCTCACAGTCATGGATAACTTGAGAAATACTGTCTATGGTTAAATCTACTTTTCGGTCTCGTGCTTACTTATAGGTGGCATCTTTGCTTTGATGGCTTGAGGCATCATGGGCTCATTGAGCTAGGAATAACTATCTTTTCTGTTGCCAATCTAAGTTTATCTTTGACACTTTTATCTTTGTAGCCTGGTCTACTTGCTTATTGTTTTGGTGCTCTTCATTAGCTCTGTTCTTGGGGACATGGGCATCTACATGGCGGACTTTCACAGGCAATTTTCTTACTTTGGTAGCAATGTCTTTCTATTCTTTGGCAGTCTAAATTGGTTTTCTTCTACGCTGCTAGTTAGCTTCTTTCTACTTCTCCAGCCATCCCCACAGAGCATTGGCTACTATCTATGAATCAGTATAAAGGTAGAGCTTTGGCTACTTCTCTTTTTCAGCAATGTTCAGGGCTAGTTGAACGGCTTTGAGTTCAGCAGGTTGGCTTGATCTACTTTCTCTTTTAGTGGCTTCTGCGACTTGTCGTGTTGGGCTCTATACAGCTGCTTTCTACTTCTGGTTCATTCTTACAATGCAGCAAGAATTATCAGTAAAGAGAACGTATCGTGTATCTTCCGCTGGCAGTTGGTTGTATGGTGGAGCTTCTTCAGCCCGTGTCACTTCTTGTTCTTTTTCATCAGCGAGACTCAAGTTTTCACTTTTTGGCTAGTTTGTAATTATTTTTAGAATCTCAGGGCGATTCAGTTTTTCAATATGGGCGCGCTGTGTGATAACAGCAATCCATTTGCTCCATGTAGCACTGGTAACATGGTGCGTAGAGGGAACTTTCGCTGTGAACATCTACTTCAGTACTGGTAGTCGAGGTGCCAGGAGGAGTTGTGCTTCAGTGCTTATTATTTCTGAGGCAGCCTGGACTACTTCATAGGCAGCTAAGATTTCTTTCTCTGTTGGAGTATAGTTGGTTTCAGACTTTCTGTAGCTTTGACTCTAAAATTTTAGTGGTTGGCTTTGAGTCTCTTCAGGTACTTTCTGCCAAAGGCTTTAGGACAAGCCATGGGTCCCGGCTGCAGAGTAGAGCACGTTCTTCACTTCTGGTCTTGTCTTGACTGGGCCAAGGGCTACTGCATGAGCAATCTCTTGCTTGATCTGTGCAAAGGCTTGTTGTTGCTCAGGGCCCCGGTGGAAAGTGTTCTTTTTACGGGTGACTAGGTAGAGAGGGTTCACGATCTGACTGTATTCCAGAATATGCATCTTCTAAAAACTTATGGCGCTTAGGAAAGCTTGTGGGGTTTTTTTTGCTGGATGGTGGAGACATTGCGGTGATCTTGTTGATGACATCAGTGGGAATCTGACGCCGTCCGTCTTGCCACTTCACTTTCAGAAACTGGATCTTTTGAGCAGGTCTCTTGATTTTGCTCTTCTTGATGGCGAAGCCAGCTTTTAGGAGAATCTGGATGATTTTTTTCTCTTTTCTCGAACACTTCTGCTGCTGTCTTCTCTCACACAATGATGTCATCAATATATTGCAGATGTTCTGGAGCTTCACTTTTTTCTCGTGCAGCTTGGATCAGTCTATGGCAGATGGTGGGGCTGTGCTTCTACTTCTGGGGCAGTCGGTTCTAGGTGTATTGCACGCTTTTCCAGGTGAAAGCAAACTGAGACCTGCATTCTGCTGCTAGAGGAATGGAGAAAAATGCATTGGCAATGTTTATAGTGGCATACTACTTTGCTGCCTTGGACTTTAGCTCGTACTGGAGTTCCAGCATGTCCGGCACAGCAGCGCTCAGTGGTGGAGTCACTTCATTCAATGCACGATAGTCTACTGTCAATCTTTATTCTCTTTCAGATTTACGCACAGGCCAAATGGGGCTGTTGAAGGGTGAGTGGGTCTTGTTGACTACTCTTTGGCTCTCTAGCTCACGGATCATTTTGTGGATGGGGATCACAGCATCTCGATTCGTTTGGTACTGTCGGCGGTGCACCGTTGAGGTGGCAATTTGCACTCGCTCTTTTACTTTCAGGAGTTTTACTGCAGATGGGTTTTCTGAGAGTTCAGGCAAGCTGTTCAACTGCTTGATACTTTCTGCCTCTACAGCAGCTATTTCAAATGCTTATTTGAATCTCTTTGGGTTTTTGAAATATTTACTTCGAAGGTAGTTTCTGCTTAAAATACATGGGGCTTCTGGGCCAGTTACGATAGGATGTTTCTTCTATTCATTCTTAGTCAGACTCACATCAGCTTTTACTAAAGTGAAATCTTGGGATCTTTTTGTAACAACAGTAATGGAGACAGATTCTGTCTCCACATGTTTCGACAGAATTAATGTACATTGCGCACTAGCATCAACTAAAGCTTTATATTCTTGTGGTTCCAGTGTGCCAGGCTAACGAATCTACACAGACTAGAAAACATGATTTTCTTTGGTTTCTACTTGGTTAGAGGCAGGGCTTCTTTAAGCTTGGTTATCTTTCTTTTTCTGGGCATATGTTTTGGATGTTCTTTCAAGGGGATTGGACATGTCATCATTATCATACCTGGCAGTTCGGCTATGGGGAACTGGAGCTGCTTTCCTTTTGGTGGCTTCCTTCAATCACGCACCCGTCGTGCACGAACAGCAGTAGGTTTTCTCTCTCACTTCTCTGTTTTCTCTACAATTACGCAGGTAGAACCACAGCTCATTTCATGGGGTATACTTTCTTTCATTATCTGGGAAACGTCTGCTTTGGATACTAAAACTTCTGATCTGTACTGCCGAGATTTGGAGAAGGTCTTCTTTAATCTCTTCTCTGAGCTTCTTATGATTCTCTTCTATCTTATCTTCTAATTTCTGTAGACGTGTTTCCACTGCTGCGATTCTGGCATATGTTGGGCTATGCACAGCATCTCCATATGTTCGGAGCTTCCTTGCCATATCCAGCACAGTCTCATCTTTCTCATCTCTCTTCATTATGGCTAAGGCAGAAGCATATTTATGTGGCTTAAGTCGCACAAGTTTTCGCCACATCACAGGTGTGCATGGTACTAAGTCTGGGTTCTTAGTTGTCTCGTCATCTGAGAAGATAATCTCTGCCACTGCCATTTTTCTCAGCCGTTGGATCTCTTGCTCTATGGTCTTCTACTGAGTTTGTTGCATATAAAGATCATCTGCACACAGGTATCTTTGTGCAACACTGTCCAAGACCCGTGCCTAGAGGCTGTGTGGATTAGCCCCCCTCATCATTCTTTGGTTGATGACAGGATCCTGTCACAGGGATTTCAAATGCCTCGCTTCAGTGCCATTTAAAATTGTAGCCTCGCCTGCAGCATCTCAGAGACAAACTAACTAATTATGGATTCATCAGGTCGTCGAGTGTAATTTTTCTGTAAGCTACGAAGGTCTTTCAGGGAAAAGGACTCAATATTTGCCTCTGATCTTGCACTTGCTGCTTTGACTCTTGGTTTTATGTCAGGAGGCATTGATGTTCTTTCTTCTGTATCACTATCATCATCATCATCATCTACTGGTCGATTAGTTTTTTCTGTGCATTTCTTACTTCTAGTACTGGTAGCAACAGCTATGGGTTTAGATGCTGGCTTAGGCTCACTATCTGGTTTGGCTGCTGGCTTTGAGCCTGGGCTGTTTGCTACAGCTTGAGTGACTGGGATAGCTGATTTATCTCTCTGCCTTCTTGCTTCTGTCTGCTGCCTTACACTATCTAACAAAGTGCAATAAGCATAGACCAGGGCCTGGCTTATTGCAATTAGCTTTTTCTCTTTAGAATCATCATGGCACTTCTCTTTTAGGTATTTCTTCACTTCAGCTGGGTTCTGAATTTGTTCTTGTGGAAAATCTCAGTCTACAGGATAAGAAAATTCCTTTGGGGTTTGGCTTATATTTTCTCATTCTCCACACTACTCAGGATTTTTCACACCTGCATCTGCTTCTGGGTCAGGGGTTTCACAAGCTCTTCTGGATATCTCAGCCCTCATTCTAGAGAAGTTGCAGACCATATAGAGGAAGCTTACCAGATTAAATACCAGAAAGATGGTCTCTTTAATATTCAGGGGAAACTGAACATTCTCAAAAAGTGACATAACAGATTCAAAGGAGAAGAAGGAAAGGAAAGGCTGGAAAGCCTTATTCTCGGTTCTTCTTCTAACAGATTGAGTGTAATTACTAATAAATTCTCAAAATGTACTACTGGAATTGGGATGCAGGGTAGGACGAAGAAACCATAAACCATACATGTCGTAAACAGATGCCAGTATCTTTGTAAACACTTTATAAATCATTATCACCAAGGCCAGCACAACAGCTATTCCAATCCGTACCCCTCTACCGTAAAAATTACGTGTTATGGACAATAATCCTAGTGACCAGAAAGGTATTGAAACCTCAAAAAGGTCTAGAGCCCAGAGCCACACGAAGGCTTCCACCCCCAGAGACATTATGGATTCAAGCAGCATGGCTACTGACTGCTTTAGCAACAACTAACACACAATTAATAGAGCTTTTTTCTACCTTTTTCAGCCTCACATTGGGCGCCAATAGATGTATTTGTCCAGGTTTAGAGCAAATTTGGGGAAGAATCACTTAAAGGAGCTCTGGTGGGAAAAGAAGATCTAATCGGCCCCTCCCCCCAACTGGTTTGGGAGAAAAAATACTTCTTTGGAGAAAGGTGGAAAAAAACTGTTTATTAAACAATAAAACTGAAACAATATTCAAACAATGAGACTTCTTGCTACTTTAAAAGAGATGACAAACTGAGAAAACTGTCTCTCTGGGTTGCGGCTCACTCAGTCTCCGATCACTTTCTCTGGTGCTGGAATTGTCGCAGGTCAGGCCCGGCCCGGTGGGCCAGAAATGTGAGCTGCCGGTGCTCCCCTGGGTGTTCAGTCCAGAGCAGGTTTCAAGAGGTTTAAAGAAAAGGAAAAAAAACCACAGTCTAGGGAACTTCTTTGCTTCAGCTAGCTAACACTAACTAAAAAGCAAAAGATCTCTGTCCCGCTGTCTGTCCGCAGACAACAACAGTCTAGGAGGAGGAATGTGGGGGAGTGAGAGCAGTGTCTGGAGGAAAAAAACTGTGCACTTCTCTTTTTCTTTCACTCTCTGCAATAAGTCTTAAAGGCGCAAAACTTACTATTTAGCATAAACAGAACAAGACGATTGGGGATAAAAGCATCATACAGCCAACCCAGGACAGTTGCCTAAGATAAGAAATGCCTAGCCATGATGACTGGACCAAAGAAGCCCCTCTTCCACCTTCAGACCCTTGTTATCTCTCTGTAAGATGATAGTTCATTTTCACCTCGACCCTTACTATATCCCAAAACCCCTATACCCTATATAAACACCCATTTCTGCCCAGTTCTGCAGAAGAACTGTCACTGTGACCCTTTGCAGAAGCTGCCAATAAAGACACCTCTGTGGAACCACATACAACTCTTCTTCTCTCTCTCCCCGCCTGTGCCGGAAGCACTTAGCAAGCAAAGAGCTGAAATCACTAAAGAGCTGTATTCACCAAAGAGCTAATCTCACTTAAGAGCTTACCTGCTTGCTAAGATTGCCTGCAGCTGGGAGCCTGCCTGAGGGACCCAGACAGGTTGTGCTTAGCTGGACTTCACAATCCAGACACCTATGGCAGCCGGGGTAGGAGACACCCTGAAAACCCCCGCCATAATTAATACCTCTTCAATGTTCATGATCCCTGTTGCTACTGCCCTAAAGCAGGCAGGCCAGCCCTTGCTCACAGTATTGAATTGTTTAGCAAAATAGGCTACTGTCCTTTTGTAAGGACCCAGGTGTTGTGCCAGAACTCCCAAGGCTATTCCTTGTCTTTCATGTGAGTATAACCAAAACAGTTTACTCTTGTCAGGAAGTCCCAAGGTCAGGGTCATCATGAGCTCCTGCTTTAACTCTTCAAAGGTGTGATTTATTTCAGGGGTCCACACAACAATATTCTAATGGTTTCACAATCAGACTAGTTGTATATCCACAACCAGAACCAACCTGTCATTCCAAGAAAAGCATGCAGTTCTCTTACAGTTTGTGGCCTCGGTGTTTGGCAGATTGCCTCCTTTTGTGTGGTGCCCAGGGATCATTGTCCTCCAGAGACTTCATATCCAACATAGGTTACCTGGTGTTGTACCAGCTGAGCTTTCTGTTGTGACAATCAATAACCATTTAGTCCAAGAAAATTCTCAGACTTATTGTCCATACAAGGCACTCTTCAATAGTTCTTGTAGCAATTAGTAGATCATCTACATATTGTAGGAGGGTTCCCTCCTCAGAAGAAGACTGCCATTGTTCCACTTCTTTGGCCAATTGGTTCCCAAAAATTGTGGGGCTGTTTTTGAGCCCCTGAGGCAACACAGTCCAGTGTTGGTTTTTCCTGCCTGTGCTAGGCTTCTCCCATTCAGAAGCAAATATCTTTTGATTTTCTTCTGCAAGTGGCAGGCAGAAGAGAGCATCTTTGAGATCTATCACCAAGAACCAAACGAGATTGTCTTGGAGTTTAGTCAGCAAAGTGCAGGGAATTGCAACCATTGGGTGGATACTTTTAGCAAACCCACTGACTGCTTGCAAATCTTACACTCATTTATAAGTTCCATTAGGTTTTCTCACTCGTAGTATAGGAGTATTAAATTCGGATTCACATTCCTTCAATAATCCTTGTGTCAAAAATTTGCTAATAATTGGTTTGATCCCTTTTTTGTCCTCTATTCTTAAAAAATATTGTCTCCTAACCACTGGCTTGGCTCCTGTCTGTAATTCAATCTTAATAGGGTCAGACAATTTTGATCTCCCAGGAGCAGCGGTATTCCATATTCCTGGGTATACCTGAATAATTATTTGCTCCAAATAGTTACTATTGTTTGCTGGTCCTGTATCAATTGTCAATCCTAATGCTAAAATCAATTTGCCTTCAGGTACTTTGAATCTCATGTTTCCCTCGCTAAACTGAATTGTTGCCTCTAAATTTTCAAGGAGTTCCCGCCTAACAGTGATTTAGGCAAATCTGGCAGATAGAGGAATTGATGTATTCCATCCTTTTCCCAATTTTGTATTCTAATGGTTTTAAGAAAAAGGCATTCTCTGGTTGGCCTATGGCTCCCATTACCTGGATATGTTTTTCACTTTTAGGCATTAAAGCTTGATTTAAAACTAAAAATGTGGCCCCTGTATCTATTAAGAATTCAACTTCTTTATCATTCCCTAACTGTATCTTAACCAGCAGGTCTGCTAGGGAAAGATCTGCCAGTCCCCGTCATGCATTGTTATCTATTGCTGCAACAACAGCTTCCTGTGCAGTGTTCAGTAAATCTGGACACTGACGTTTCCAGTGCCCTTCTTTCTTACAGTAAGCACACTGATTTGGGCCTAACCTCCCTTGGGATTGATTTGAGCCACCTCTACTATTTACATCTTTACCTCTGTATTTGTCTCGTCCCCGACCATGTTCTCCTCTTTGATGTTGCTCTAAAGCTGCCACTATGGCCCCTGCAAGGTTTTTCTTCTCTTGCTTGTCTTGATTGTTGTATATCCTCTAGGCTTCTCCCATTAATGCTTCCAAATTTCAATTATCTGGCTCTTTTAATTTTTGTCGTTTCTGTCTGATGTTTGGGCTGGACTGTCCTAGCATCAAGGAGACTAACTGCTGCTTCTTCATTTCTGAAGCAGGATCAAGTGTTGTAATCTTTTGCATTGCCGCTCGAAGCCTATCCACAAAGTCAGTAGGAGACTCCTGCTGTCCCTGTTTAGCTTTATACATTAACGCCCAATTTGCTGTTTTCGGTATGGCATTCTCGAATCCAAATTTGACTACCTCTTGGTATCTGGTTAGTGAGGCATATTTGCCTGGATCTTTCAGATCCCACAGAGGATTTGTGATAGGGAATAGCATGCCCACATTACCCTGTAGGGCTCCACTAGCAATTTCACCCTGCACATATGCCTTAGCTGTTTTAATCACTAATGCTTTTTCGGTTTCTGTTAATTCTGTCAGCATTAAATGCATATCACCCCAACCTGGGTCTTGGTTCCTGACTATGAACTCAAATAGTTTTGATACTTTAATGGGGTCTTTACTGAAATTTTTAACCTCTTCTCTCCAACTATTCAAATCACTAGTGGAAAAGGGTGCTTTTACTCTCATGGCATTTCCCTCAGGACCTACCACTTGTCTCAAAGGAGCAAAAACTGGTAAAACATTTTTAGTCTTGCTTCTAGTGCAAGCTATTACTGGAGTCCCTGAGCTCGTTCCTTCATCTGGGTTGTCTTAGTCATGTATTTTCTCACTTTCCAATTTACTACCACTAGGTGATAATTGAGGGACCCCAGGGACTCTCTTGCGGAGATTAGATTGTAATTCTAAAAGAACAACCTCACTATTTTCTTCTCTATCTCTCAAGATATCTCTGACCTATACTACATGCAGAACAGCACCTCATTTTTCTTTTACCTCTGTCTTTTTCTAGGGCCAAGAACTAAGGGATCTTGTGGGGCTAAATTAATACCACACCTTCTCTGTCACTCAGGCTTGTTTCTCAGAGTGAAAAAAATATCCAGGTAAACAACTTCATTTCATTTGTCCTCTCTTCTTAAAAACAACATTAACTGCAATAGAACATTATGTGTTAAGGTCCTGTTTACAGGCTGCTTTTCTTCATTTTCTAATTTACATAGTGGCCACCATTGAGTACAATATTTAATTAAATCACTTTTCTTGAAATTGCCTCCAGGGATCTCTACTAAATCCTTCCAATGAGCCAAAACACACCCCAACAGAGTCTTTTCAACAATCTCCTTACTGTCAGTGCTACCCATTCCTAGTGCTATCCAGATGCCTGAACTTTACAGCGAAAATTATTACTTCTGTTCCTTTCTTTACTCTTATTCTGTGAATACTGCACCAACCACACAATTGAAATCTTAGTTTCAACCTGTACCAGTATTCATTACAATGCTGACAAGCAATTAACATGAAAGAATCACACGATCCACTACTGCACAATCTACACTGTCCTGATCTGCACAACAGGCAAGGTAATGGAATACAATATGGCATAAACGAAAAATCTTTTAACAGACACACAGGCAAGAAATTAAAACTTATTAAAAGACACACGGACAAGAAACACTAGTCTTATATAAGGAATCACAAAATGACATATCCAACAATCAAACCCAAAATTCCAAGACCTAGGCCAATACTTAAAGTCATCAGACTTCCTTTTAGGGGACTCTAACCCCCAGAGGACTCTAACTCCATATGTCTCAACGTCAGGAATTTCGCCCATGATACAGCACTGTACATGAGTAGTCACACATGTCTTACAGGAGTTACTTAACCAAGACCAGAAAGAAAATTCAAAACAATCAAAAAATACCTTAAATTTTCTGCAGTCAGTCCTTGTCTACCCCCTCAGAGAGCTGGTGAAGTGTGGCGGCCCTCTGAGATATTCTCGGGGCATGCCAAGGGAGTCCGTAGTTCCAGCAGACCTTGCAGCTGGGCAGAGAAATCTCTACTGCCTGGCTTGCCAGACTGACACCCAAAACTGGGCAAGAAAATAAAACTCTATAATCAGATGGCTACAGAGCAGGTATTTGTTTATTCAGAGCTGGAAGGGATCTCTCTGCCAAAAACTCCCTCAATCTTCTTTAGCCTGCAGTTAGATTGTAAAAGTCCTTCCGCGCAATGTCATGATCACAACATATCATTAGCATACTCATATTTGCATAAAGCTGTGTCATGGTTTTACAACTGTTTGTTGCTTCCACGCATACCTCAGCTCCTTCTGTGGTGGTCATCAGTCTTCTGGTGGTCTTTTTATGAAGACTTCTGTAGTCTTCCTCATGTTTGAACTTTTTACCTCTATCTTCAGTGCATGCCTGGTGCTTCTTGTTTTTCAGTCTAACTTGTTTATAGCTAATTTTGCAGTTTTCAAGTTCCATCAAAACTTGCTGTCTTGCTCTTGATGTTGTTTGTTATCTCACTTGCCCTGCTATCTCTCTTTCTTTACTATCTTGCTTGTTTTACCTGAACATCTTGTTACAATGTTACTTGTGGTTAACTTTTTGTTACATATCACAGGATTCACAACCCTAAGAATTCCCCTGCAATGGCCTGAGTGGTAAGGAACCATGGTCCCAGGACCCCACAATAGTTAAAATAAAGGGAGATCTTTTCCCTGTGTAGTGTGTCTTGTGTATCTGTGTGTGTAGCACAGTAATGACTCCACAACCAAATGTTGTAAAGTAGGTACGTATTTTATTCAGCACTGGATGCAGGGGGAGAGCATCTTCCCAAATCCTGCCTGCCCCAACATTCACAAATCCTCTATTTATTCACAAAAATCATGCATATTCTATAATGGCTATACATATTCAGTATCTATCCCTGCCCATTCTCCACATGGTATGAAAATTAGCTGAGACGGTGCAGTTTATCCTTTTTATTGAGTCAGTGGTCTTTAAATGAGTCTGGGGGCCTGAAAAGATGAAGGCTCAAAGTCTTCATAGCTGTTGAACTTTCGAACTCAAGTGTTTTCGCATGTGCAGTCTTGCTTTGAATTTTCTGGCAAGCTCAGCAGTTTTTATCAGGGGGCCCTCTTATTTGCGAGCTCAGCAGAATTTTAATAGGTAACAGGTATCCTTTGGAGGGTCCCCTATCTCAGTCCCATACAAGTAGAATAATGAATACCATATGTTCACATATATATTGCCTAATGTTATAAAGAAGAATCTTACCATGTAAATTTCTTTTTCCAATCAGAATTTATTGGATTATAAAGCAAGCAGTGACAAGCAAAAGTTCAGCGCTGGGAGGACTGAGAGAAATCTGCTCTCGAAAGTCCGCGCCCCCCCTTTCTGGGGCTGGTCTTTTATTTCTTCTCCTCTTGGGATGACGTATCCTGTTCTGGTGGTCTTGAAGGAGAAGGGAGGCCCGCTTTGTTCGCTGGGTGGACTTTTCCTTATAGGACATAACTATAACCATATGTTTCCAAAGCACTATACATTTTCTGCAAGCTAAGCAATTCTAAGCACTATACGTTTCTGCAAGCTCAGCAATTCTTGCCAAGTCGGCTATTGTTACAGTCACGAGCAGTCTTAACTATTTAGCTATTGCTTTTATATTGTAAGAATTATTCAGCTATTAATTTAATTAATGAACAAACATATTGCTACTCATTACATCTAAACTATCCTAAATTCCCTCTTAACCCTTAAATCCCTTGTTTCATGTGTGTGTTGAGCATCTTTGTAAGGTCAGTAACTGCTAGCAGTTCCAGGATTCTAGCCCAGCGTGGTGTGGGACTTGCTTTTGGAGTGATTTCTCAAAGGTTTTTTTCTTTCGCTGCTTTTCCAACCCACTTCAGCTAGGCTGGGGGGGAGGTGAGATGTGTGTGTGTGTTTGCCACCAGCTGAGGTTGTTTATTGGTGGAGAAAAGCAAATGACCTTCCAGAGGGGTTTTTTTGTGTTTAGCACGCGCGGATTTTTAATGTGGTGTTCGCCTAGGGACGCCTGGGCATAAACGGGACAGATTTCTCGGAGTGGCCAGGGGAGGCCCGGCTACCGACATTGTGGGAAAGGGAGGAGGGGGCCCCACTTCCGGTATTCCATCTGTGGTAAGGGAGGTCCTGGACCTTGGCGGGTTGAAGCAGGCCAGTTCGGACAGGGGCCCAGCTTCTGCTGTGAGCAAGGAAGGGATTTAGTGCCGTTTTTTCCAGGATCTCGGGGCAAGAGCAGCTCCCAAAATTGTGACTGAAATCATGAGATGGTGCCGCGAGCAGGAAGGAACGCCCTGCATGACGAAAGGGGGGGGGGGGGGGGGAACAGCCGCTCGGAGAGCTGCCGCTGAAGTGGCCCTGTCCGTTGCCCTGACAACGGACGAGAAATGGAGTGGGGAAGTGGTCCCGGGTCCCAAAGGGGGCTGGGCGTGTGAGACATGCGGGCGGGAATATCACCCCCCTGGGCAGCGCCGCTTCTGCTACCGTGGTGGATGGGGGCGGAGGCAGGGTCGAATGCCTTGGAGAAACTGATATTACCCTTTGTAAGTGGGAACACAGCTTCTGTGATGGACGGCTCGATCGCGGTTTCCACAGTAACGAATTTTGTTTTGGAGAAACAGGGAAGCAGTGGCAAGGGGCGGGTTCGGGTGAAGTGAAGCGCGTAGCACCAGTCGCACTGGGTGTATCCCTGCTGTGCCTCCGTCCCTGGGCCAAGTGGCAGGCAGCGAGCGCTCTTTGTGCTGCCAGGTTCACACCGCGCGGGTCAGCAGAGTCTTGTTTTAATGAACACCTTAGAAAGGAAACCTGATCAAGGTACTATAAGCACTGTAAGTGCCAGAGGGGTAAGAGAGATGAGACCTTCCTTTCAACCTTTGAAATATGAATTAGGAAGATACTGGATGGTTCATCAGTTTCTCTATTTGACAAATTCTCCTAAGAAGGATCTGTTTAAATTTTGCAAAAGGAAGAGAATAACAGATAGTTTAGGATGGTTTACTGAATTAAATTTTTAAAATACCTTCTCTGGTATCCCTGTGAATAGGAAAGGCCAAGGACTCTGCTGTTAAGTGGAAGAATCCTGAAACAGGGAGAAAGAGCCAGCTCACCAATACAGTCCTGCCTGAGGGTTTAAGGAACAGGCCAACTGTATTCAGAAATCAGCTGGCAAAGGAACTGGACAACTGGAGAAGGCAGCAGCTAAGAATTGCTGCATTCAACAGTTGCATCCAACTCACTGTAAGTTTGTCCTATGAACACCAACAACGTACCCTATGCCATGTTACTGAAACAGGGTAATGCTATTCTGAAAACATTTGCTGTTAATCCTGGTATGTCTCTGTTCCCAACACTAACTGATAATATATCTGAGTATAACTGTGTTCTGGTTTAGGGTTTACAGACTATGGAAGAGGCTTATTTCAGCAGACCAGACCTGTAGCATGTGTCACCACAAGATCCAGATTGGGAGCTGCACGCAGACAAGAGCAGCTTTATGCAAGATAGCAAACAGATGACAAGTTATGCAGTGACAGCCACAGATAAAGGTAATCAGGGAAAAGGCCTTGCCATCAAATGTGTCGTCACAGAGAACTAAACTGATTGCATCAGCAAAATATCTAGAACTGAGCAAAGGAAATAAGGTAAAAATATGGACTAATTCTGGATATGTCTTTAATGTCATGTATGTCAGTGAAGTCATCTGGATGGAGAGAGTACTGCTGACTCTTCAAGGTAATGGGATGGAACATACTGAATGGATCCATGTGCTGCTACAGGGTATTTGGAAGTCTACAGAAACAGCCTTTATGCATTGCAAAATTCAGCAAAACAAGGAAACAACTCCCAAATTAGAGAATCATTCTGCTGATGAAATAGTAAGAGAGGCTGCAGAAAAAGGCATCCTAACAATGGTGTCACAGAGGGGAATTGACTTGTTAAAGTTTTCCCCAAAGTGTGATCAGAAAGACCATCAGTTTTCTGGCACAAGAGCTGAGATCAAAGTGAATAGACCAGAAGGACAGGTTGTAGTCCCACCTCAGCGGAAACATGAAGACACTCATAGGTGAACAGAGAACCTTTTGAAACATGTGAAGAAGGTGGTATTAGAAAGGGAAATTACTGATATTTGTCAGTCTATTGCTATGTGGAATCGTGGGTTCGAGACAGACACACGACACAACAACAAGTCATCAGCAAACAGCCACAAGTTTATTATGGCTGCCCTTTTTACAGGGGCTTTGGATTTCCTGGGCTCAGATAGCTTATTGGATGAGACCTCTCTCCGCCCAGCTCTCTGGCCAGTAGGATGTCTGCAGCTTAGGGTGGAACGTGATTGGGTGACGTCCTTTTATGTATTCAAATCCATCCTATCATCGCTCAGCCAGGGACTTGTTTATGGAACTGCGCTGGGTTTCTTATTTATAGCCTAATTAATTGCCCAGTACAAGCCAGCTTGTACTGTAACATCTCCTCCTTTCTTTCTTTATTAAAAATTGCAACCTGCTCTCTGTCACCTATCTGCAAGGGCCTTTTGCAAACAGGGTGACATAAGACAGAATGGGTTTAATTTGCATGAGGCTTTCCACCCAGTTTGACAAACCTAGCTCCCCAACCAGCAATGTGCTCCATGTACCACTTGAAGTTGCAGCACTCATTTCCAGGAGCTGTTAGGCAAGATCACAACCCTTCAGTCTAACATGCCACAGGTTACCTACTTATAGTTACCACTTCTAAAAAAAGAAACCATTTAACCCTTAAACCATTTAACCCTGAGAACTGTTAGAGAAAAACCCAACTACTAGAAAAACAGTTTGTAAACAGAAAAAACAGTTTGTGAACAAATTAAGTCCTAGTATAAACTGTCACTTCAAGAGTCCCACATTTCCATGAGGTAGAGGAACAAGTTGTTTTCGTCACTGCTTCATACATGGCTCTGTGATGTCTGTTGAGGGGTCATCCGGAGGATGCTGCCTGTGGCCCTGAGCAGGGTGTAGGGCAGGACAGACACATCTGGCAGGTACCCAATGCATTCTGGTGTCCTTGGAAACACAGGCATACCCACATCCCCAGGTGATGAGATTCCACCAGCCTCCCCACCTATTGGTGGGGTCTCACACCGTTACCTTGGATTTGAGTGACTGATCATCACCGGATGATTGTAGTGATAGAAAGTGATTTAAAATGACTGGGTTTTGGGACTTTTCTAATTGTCTCAAATGATTTAGTGCATAGATAGCTTTAGCTACCCTCCTCTGTGGGATCTCACCACACATTTGTCTCTTTTGTTTTTCAAGTTTATGTTTTAAAGTGCCATTTGTTCTTTCCACTGATGGCTTGTCCCGTTGCTAATTTGGGAATACCGGTGGGGTGTGACACACACCAGAGCTGTTGGAAATGTCTTGTTTTCTGTGAAATGTAAGCAGGACTATTGTCTGTTTTGATGGTAGCTTGTTCTACTGTTTTGAGAGCATTTTTGCTTCTGGGGTTAATTTTCTGGGGGAAGTTACCTTACAATCACCTTTTACGAGGTCAAATAAGGGTGTTAATTGTAAATTGGTTAATTTTGGATAGGGTTTAATCCAGTTGAGGGTGTCTAGCTTTTAGCTTTTCCTTTTCAAGGGACCCTTGTGGTACCTTATGACTAATAATTTTTGTAGGATGCAAATTAAAAATAATAATAAATACTGCAATACAGGTTTAAAGCTCTTGTGCATATATATATATATATATTGAAGCCCCAAAACAGATAGCCTTCAAGAAATAATGAGTTAAAACATAGAATGTGAAGCATTTGAAGAAAGCATAGCATTTAGGAAACCACACAGAGCAATAAATCGGCTAAGGTATGGAACACAATGACAGGGAAGGAAGATAGGGATGGGGAAACTAATGGGCTAAGCGTGTTCAGAGATAACGATGTCAAACTGACCCTAAGAGCCTTGCCAAGCCATGGGGAGCAAGCCAAGTACACCGGGAATTGGCCAAATTAGGAAAGCAGTTCAAAAGTTTAAGGAGGAAGACTCATCAGAAGACCCTCGCCCATGATGAAGGCCGCCGGAACGACCACCAAGATGATCCTCAAAAGAGATGTCCCCGCCCACGCTCCGCCTACACCACGCCCCATATGAATATGCATGCAAAGATATGATTATGTATATGATCTGATGTAATCCTACATCCAAAATTGTATAAAAGGCTTGCTTTGTTACGGGAAACTCGGAAATCCATTTAGAGATTTCTCCAACGCGTTGCCAATAAAAATACCTCCTGTCTATTTGACTTAAACTGAGTCTCTTAGGCAGTTATTCTCGCCTTTTGGGGCAAAATTCGGCATCAATATATATATATATATATATGGAAGTTTTTGTACGTATAATTTTTGTAGTTTTATTTTAAGCTTGAGTACCTGTGGGTTGGAGTACACATGTTTGCAGCTTTCATTATGGCTTGTAGTGTTAATATGTGCTGGGATGGTGTCTAATAGGAGTGGTGATGGAGTTGGAGCTGGTGGGGTCGTGAGGGCTTCTTCTCCGAGGCTGGTAGTAGGGCGGAGATTTGGGTTCCCTCTGTGGGGGTCTTGTGTGTACATCAGTGATGTGGTTCCTTGGGGCTGTTGCAGCTTTGGCTGCAGATGTGTTTAAGCTGTGGCAGCAGCAGGTGTGGGGCCAGAGCGAGGAGCAGGACTCTGCATCGTATCACTGAGACTTCTTGGTTCGAGTGCATTTCCAGGAGTGACATAGTGACAACATCCGGACATTTGTAGTGATGTCATCTGGGGCTCCACCCCCGCATTGCAGTGGCAGGCTGGCCTGGCCAGCAGAGGCGGGACCATGGGTTGGGTGCAGGTTGTGGGCTGAGCCAACCAGATTTGGGCAGGGGCAGTCCAGGCATTTCCATGGTGACAAGGGGCGTGTGTAGCCCTGGTGGTAGGAGGGTGGTCTGGGAAGCCGCATGGAGCTGCATCATGGGCATGGGCTGCCCAGCCAAGATGGCGGCACAGTCCAACCTGGGACATGAAACAGAGTGGAAATTTAACAGAGTAGAAATCCATTTCAGATTTAGGTGAAATGTGCCGCTTTGAATTATTGAGTCTGTAGCTTGCTAGCATAAGTGAACTTGTTTAGCCTGTAAAAAAACTGCCTCAGCTGAGGAAAAAGGAATGGAAATTCCAAGCTGAAGAGATAAGAAGAGACCCATAAACTTTGAAACGAAGGCAAGAGACAGACAGGATGACCAGAGAGTTTTTTCTGTACAAGGACTAGTTGCAAGCTGTAACGTGAAACCAGTAAAATGAGTATGTATGAACCTATTGTGAAATTCTAGGCATATGTACCAGTAAGGGGGGATAAAAAAGGATCAGGAATTCTCAGGGGCACACATGTCCTTTAGGGGGAACGATCCCCACATGTGTCCAGCACTGTAATAAACATACTGGCTTTACAACTTTTAAAAGTTGTAGAGTTAGTTCTTTTTCCACAAATCAAAAGAATTATTAAGGATTTGGTTGAAATTTAGAAACAAACTTATATTCTACATCAGATGGCTTTCAAAAGGCTCACTGAACCTTTAATATACCTTCAGTACACTCACTTCATGGTTACTGAACCAGACCTGGATAAAAGGAACTGTTCATATTACTTATATCTGTAGTTAGTTTTTGCATAATAGCTGGCTTTATGATGTGATGCTGTGGTTAAATATGGAGTAGAGACTAGACAAGGTAGAGTCTTGTTAATCTCTACAAAAGGGGGTGTCTTAGGTTGGAAATGCAAGATGTGGCTGGGGGTGTATGTTCTATTGCCATCTGTTAGAGGTGGGATAGCTATCTTCTCTTAATTGGGCAGTTTTCTTTATCTCTTCCACAACTAATCCTCCCTCCCTCTGGGAAATATCTTCTCTTAATGGGCCATTGAATCTCACTGCATGACTGATAAAATTACATCATCCCATTGTGAGATGCTCTGCCCAAAGGGAGGAGCCAAGCATTTCTACTTTGATATAATCGAAGATTTGGAACACCAAAGCCAGCCTTCTCCCACAGGATTCCCAGAGGAGCAGTGTTGCGGTGTGATGTCATGGTTTGCCTTAGATACCTCAGGTTTCTCCCTGGAGATTTCTTCCCCAGGTGTGTCAGCCACCTCTCCCTCCCCTTCCCTTGCCCCCTGCTGAGCGCTGTCTGTCAGTCCTGGCATTCCAGAAGGCCATCAAGTGATTGGTGGAATTTAAAAGATGCCCTCCATCCCTGGAGGACATTGGGCCATCCAGGTGTCATTTGTCCCCTAAGACTCCTTCCTTGTACCTGGTTGGTAGCCTGTGACAGTGGTCACAGGGGTTTTCAGGATGAGAGAGAGACGAGAACATTGACTCCATGATCAGAAGGCTTGATTTATTATTTAACTATATATATATATTACATTGTAACTATACTAAAAAGAAAAGGAAGGAAAAGGTTTCCTCAGAAGGCTGCTTATGAAGCCATGGGGGTTCTTATTAGTGGAGCATTGGCCCGAGACCTCTATCCCCAGGAGGATAAAAGTACCGGAGGCCAGCTTGCTCGGACCAAAGCCACGGGGGAGCCTTCCAACTAGCAGGGTGATAACAGCTCTTATAGTGATTGTCAGCTCTTTGGGATTTCAGCTGCTGCTAGGCTTGGCTTCCCTGGGCATAGGGCTTCAGGCAGACATAGAGAGAGGAGGAGACACCGGCTGTTCCACGAAGATGGTTTATTCGGGGGGACGTGAAAGACCCCGGTTCTTCTTCTTCCAAAGTTAGTAGGGTACAGTAAGCTACTTTTATACCCTTGGCCAGGCTCCAAACTTGACCAATGAACAAAGGTTAGAAGGACTACAAGCGACCAATAATAGGGTTAACAAGACTTTTCTCCTTATAAGGGTACAAAGATACTTGTGAGTCTGGGGTCAGAACACCTCTCTGCTGCTGTGTCAGCATTCCCATTGTTAAATCCTCCATGGTGCCTTGGCCAGGCTTGTGGTGTTTACAACAGGCTGCTAAGCTAAGAATAGAATAGAAAAGAATAATAACAAAGGCAGTTCTCTCCAACTCTGTCGGAGATAGCTCCGTCTTGATTGGCCATTAATTATAAACATCCAAGAGGGACCAATCACAGGTGGACCTGCTGCATTGCACAGCAGCAGATAATAATTGTTTACATTTGTTGCTGAAACTTCTCAGCTTCAGCAGGAAAATCCTAAAGAAAAGATTTTCACAAAAAGATGTCTGCGACAGTAGCCCTGCATGCCCCTTCCCTCCCCCTCTCCCTGGGGTTAAAAGGAACAGCAACCAGGCGGTTCGGGAGTTCTGTTGGAGCTGTTGGTAGATTTAGAGGCCTGTGGGCCAGAAAAAAGCTCTCTATCAAAACCCTCCATCAGAACCAACTCCTTTTCCTTCACCTCGCCCTAAAGTTTCTCTGCCAAGGTAAACCTGAGCTCCTGCAAGCCTGGACTTGCCTCCAAGTGCCCAGCTGCAGCATCCAGCTAGCCAAAGGTGTCTCTGAGGTGAAAACACCACAGCTGCCACCTTTTGGTCAAGCAGCAAGGACCAGACAAGCCCAGGCATGTCCCGTCCAGCTATATTGGTGATTATTCCAATAGGGCAGAGTTTTTTTCCACTGGATTCCCAGGGAAGACCAGGCCCATCTACACCACCACTGGACTTTCAGAGGAAAACTACACCCTTCTACATGATCACTGTTTTGACAGAACCACATCTGTCACTCCAGGAGGACTGCAGCCACCATTTAATCACACTGCTACGATCACCCTGACCAACTGGGTCTCAGGTTGTATTCTGACTCTGTCAGTGTTGTTTTCTATTACTACATTTTTATTTTACTTTTATTTTTTACTAATAAAGATCTGTTATTCCTACTCCCATGTCTTTGCCTGACAGCCCATTAATTTTAAAATTGTAATAATTTGGAAGGAGAGGATTTACATTCTCCATTTCAAGGGAGGCTCCTGCCTTCCTTAGCAGGAGCTTTTCAAACCTTTTCAAACCTTTCCTTTTCAAACCAAGACAGGGGAAATGATGCCTAATGATTTTTGCCTTTTTTCTTTTATAAATTCTCTCTATTCTTTACACAAAAATTTGGAGCTCTGTAGCCTATTATTGCATTTGTAGCTAGTTTTCCCCACCTTTTTGCCTGCCCTGATAGGCAGAAGGACAAAACATATTCCAAAGCCCCTATTCTGTCTTGGTTGTTCCTGAGAACCAAGGCCGGAAAACAGCTCTTTGAGACACATTTTCATCAAAAAAGTTCTGTCCCATCTGAGGGGGGGAGGATTTAGAAGGGGCTTGAACTGGGGGGAATAGCATCACCACTTGTGCTACAAATTGGTGATTTTTGTCAATTATGAAAATTTACTAAACTTATAAATCTGTATTCAACCCATGGGGGTGGGCTTTTGTAGACATTTTCCGTATTTGCCTCTACACACCTCCAAAAAGATCAAACTTTAGATTACCTCCTATATTAACATTATCTTGAAAGTGGGTTTTTTTCATTTCTAGGGTCTTAAGGCATCACTGTCCTGAATGGCTCACAGTTTGGAAAGACAGGAGTCTGCTAAGCAAGGCAGGAACCTCCCCTGAAATGGAGAATGTAAACCCTCCCCACCCCTCCAGATTGCTATAAATTTTAAATTAAGGGGCTCTCAGGCAAGAAATATGGGAGCGGGAAGTAACAGTTCTTTAATAGGGAAGAAAATAAAAGGATAAAATAAACAATGCAGTACACTAGAACAACACTGACAGAGTCAAAACTCAACCTGACACCCTGTTGGTCAGGGTGTTGGTAGCAGTCCAATTGGGAAATGTGGCTGCAGTCCTCCTGAAGTGTCAGGTGTGGTTCTGCTGGAGCAGGGGGTCATGTAGAAAAGGATGTAGTCTTCCTCTGAAGATCCAGTGGAAGAAGAAGCAGCAGCTGCTATTCTTCCGGGAAATCCAGTGGAGAAGCCATGCATTTATTCCAGAATCTCCAGATTATATCTTGGTAGCAATGCTTGGCTCCTCCCTCTGGGCAGAGCATCTCACAATGGGATGTTATAGTTTTTAGCAGTCATGCAGTGACATTCAATAGCCTGTTATCAGCAGATGCCCCCTCCTGAGGGAGGAGTGATTGTGATCACTCAGAGAGAGAGATAAGGCAAACTGCCCACTTGACAAAAGACAACTGCCATACAGATGGTAATAGAATACATCTTGCCTTGCAATCTAGAACAATGGTCCAAGGGCCATGGTGGGCGCAATCTCTTGTTTGACCGGTTCAAAGTCTTGCTGTTGCTCAGGGCTCCACTTGAAATAATTTTTCTTACATGTCACAAGGTAGAGAGGACTTACAATCTATCTGTTCTCTGGGACATGCATCCTCCAAAAACCCACGGTGCCTAGGAAAGCCTGTGCTTCCTTTTGGCTGATCAGTGGGGACATCGAAGCTATCTTATTGATCACCTCTCTTGGATTGCCTGCCTACGTCTTGCTGCTTCACTCCGGGGAACTGAATTTCCTGGGCAGGTCCATTGACTTGACTTTGATGGCAAAACTCACTTTCAGGACAATCTAGATTATCTTCCTCCCTTTCTCGTAAACTTCCTTTGCTGTGTTCCCCCACACAATGATGTCATCTATGTACTGCAAGTGTTCTGGAGCCTCACCCTTTTCTAGTGCACTCTGGATCAGTCCATGGCAAATGGTGGGAGTGTTTCCACCCCTGAGGCAGTTGGTTCCAGGTGTACTGCATGCCTCTCTAGGTGAATGCAAACTGTGGCCTGCAGTCTACTGCTAGAGGAATGGAGAAAAACCACATTAGCAATGTCAATGGTAGCACCACTTTGCTGCCTTGGACTCCAGCTCATACTGAAGTTCCAGCATGTTTGGCATGGCAGCACTCGGTGACAGTGTAACTTCATTCAAGCCACAATAATCCACTGTCAGTCTCCACTCTCCATTAGACTTATGCAATGGCTAAATGGAGCTAATGAAGGGTGAGTGAGTCTTGATGACCACTCCCTGGCTCTCCATTTCCCCAGTCATATTATGGATGGCAATCATTGAGTCTCAGCTTGTGCAGTATTGCTGATGATGCACTATTGTGGTGGCAATCATTATCTGTTGTTCTTTGACCCTCAGGAGTCCTACTGCAGAGGGATCCTCTATGAGACCAGGCAAGGTGTTTGATTGACTAGTCTTTTCTGTCTCCACAGTAGCTATCCCAAAAGCCCACCTGAGTACTTTTGGATCTTTGAAATACCAACTCCTGAGATAATCTATACAAAGAATTCATGGAGCCTCGAGACCATTAACAATATGTTGCTATAGAGTGCGACACGGCACAAGCAGCATGACTCAGATAAAAAGGCTGTATAGGGCCGTTTATTAAAGCAACATGTTGCCGTTATAGTTTTACAGGATATTTACATTTGCTTAACAAACACATACACTCCCCATTGGTCATGAAAAGGAAACAAAACTCTCAATAGGTGAAAAGGAGCTGTCACTATAGGACACGAAAGAACACAAGCTCACACCGCTGTTCTCAAGGTGAAGAAAAAGGGGAAGTTTATTTTCTGACTCCAACATTTATAGTTTTCCAAAAGTGACAGCGGATTGGAGGGTGACAGTGACACCTCTCCAATGACACTGGTCAAACCAACAGTCCATCAACTCTCTCCTCCTCCATAAAGGAATGCAAAACAATGAGTTATTTACAGAAAGTGTGTGAGAAAGTTCACTACAAGAATGTCAACATCAGAAGGCTTAGAAAATCTTAAAAAAACAGAGTGACAAGGAGCCACGTCACTCTATGAGCCAACTAAAGTCCATATCTTTTAATTTTCTCTCTTTCTTCACGTTGTCATGGTGATAGCCTTGGTACCTTCCTTGAAAGAGATACAAGGCTTTCCTTATCTTCAGGAAGCCTTTGCTGGCTCACAAGAACAGCACAAAAATGTCTTTCCTACAACAATAGGGTGTTTTTTTCCATTCCTTCCCAGTCAAGCTCATTTGAGCTTCCAACAGAATCAACTGCTGCCACCCCCCTGTCACCCCAGCAATGGAAACAGGTTATGCCACCACATGTCCCAAAGCTATCAGAGTACATTGTGTGTTAGTGTTGTAAGGCCCCCAAAACTGGCTTGATGAGCCTTTTAAACGGGCTTATGATTTTATGTACTCTGAGTTACACGCACAGGAGAAATACCAACAAGATATTCTCAAGAGGTGAAAACAATGAAAAATTTACTTGCAAACTTCAGAAAATCAGAGAATTTTGGCAAAAGTTTAGAGCAGCATTCAATCCAAATAAAACACTTTACAAAGCTTTAATTTAGCCCACTCAACTGAGGAAACTCCAAGCCTGTTCAATTTTAGAGTTACTCAAAACTCCTAGAAGAGTGAATTAGAAGAAAGAGAGAAAGACAGAAAAGATATAGAAAAGAACAAAAATAGCTACCACTCCTGCTTCTAGCGGTGTTCAGCTAATAGAAATTTCAAGAGGAGGTAGGGTAAAGACGTGCTTGCCTCGTGTCTCAGGTCAAACACCCTTTGGCTTTCCTGGGCCCTTCCCCATGTGGGAATTTTGGTCATCTGGCCACTCTGGAGCTAGATTGGGACACTAGGGTTGGGGAGTGGAGCATTGCCTTTGGTGTGTCAGTGATTGGTGGCCACTGTGGGACTGGGATACAGGCCCAGGGGGGTGAAATGTGCAGAACAGGGCATTGCTTCATAAAAGGCAAGGCCTGACCTGCCCCTCCCCCCCCCCCAAATGTTTTGAGCCAGCAATCAATCCTTCCAGTCTCATACCATCCAGTGGCTGGGATCACAGTAATGGTATCTTTTCTCTCATGGCAGCAGTGGGATTCTAATTTAGCAGAGGAAAAAGGAAAGATGAGGAAAGTGTACAGGAAATCATATAATGGACAAGTACTATTTCAATAATCAAAAGTATAAGTCTAATTAATACAACAATTTCACTCTATGCAAGTCATTGTTCCCCACTCTTTGAGTCTCTAAAATTACAGGTAAGGTGCAATGCAAACCAGGAGCCAGGCAGAGAGTTCATGAAATCAGTCTTTGGCTGCACTGACTGAAAAGTTCAGCAGATTAGTTGGTGATTTCCTTTGTATTTCTTGATACTGTATTCTTCTTCAGTGAGGTCTAGCATTTTGAATATTCTTTGCTTATTTATTAATAACGTATCAAATATTAGACAAATTAATAAAACCATTTTTGGTACTTCCTGGACTTGTAAGCTGAGCTCCAAAATAGCATGGCGAGTTCAATTTAAGATTCTTTCTTGCTTACTGATATTGCAATGTGTTGTACTCCTTGTCAAAAATTAAAATCTTTAAGGATAGGCCAATTTTCAATAGTTAGGCCGCCTTGCCCTTTGGAGTCCATAATCCTACAGATACAGGTATCATTATAACCCAAACATATATCTTCCAGGTTACTACCCTTATCCCTCCCACCAACCAGGTTTCAGGGGGATCCCCAGGACCCATATCCAGGGAAAGAGGAAAAAGTGAGTACCATGGGAAAATTATATTCAGTAAAAAATTCTACTACATAATAGTCTGGATGGCCTCAGCGGTGGGGGTCAAAGATATAATAAAACTCGAGTCATTCTAACCTCCTCAGCATATCATTTCAGTGTCCTGGGTTCAGACCAAATACTTTTCCAACCTTATCAAACCCAAAATCTTTCTTTTTCTCTTTTATCAGCTCAACCACTTATGTCTTCTTTCTCTATAGCTGGAGAGAACTTTCCAGCTGCCACCTTTCTCCTCTGTCAGCCCCTTTTCTCCCTTCTTCCAGGGGCCACCAATAGTTTCACATCCTCTTCTTCTGCACAATCATGCTTTACACATTGCTTACCATTACTACATGTGCTCCCCTTAGTATAGTAATTTTATGCTTTACTCTGAGGAGGTAGGAAGAGGTACACAAACTTGATTCCATAATCATATGAAAATATAAGGTAAATTTAGGGAGGAATCTTCTCTACCCACGGTGGCAACCAGAGAAAATACAAACATTTTAAAACATTAATCACAACAAACTTATAGGAAACATATACAAACATAAATATCCTAAAACTTATCAAGATAAAAATGTAAACAATTGATGCAGTGAAGAACAGCAACTCTTCAGTCCTGTCAGAACTTAATTTTCTCATGGAACACCTCTTCTTTTGGAATACCTGTAAGAGGAGAGAAAAAGAAAACTCAGTCCAGCTTGGACCAGTTTTTAAAAGAAGGAACTATCCATCTGGTATTAATTTTATGTTCTCTGCCATGGGCGTCTGTAGTTACCCATACATACATCTTCAGGATGGTCTTTAAGACCAGCAGGACTTCCCCAGTAGTTTGCAGGTCTACCAATACTGGCTGACCTGGGAAATGTATGGAGTTATGGGTGAAAGGAATGAGGGACTTGTCTTTACAAACAAACTGTGGATCTGCTGGTAAATAAAGCTAGATACTGCGAGATAAAAGAAACAATGGAAGGATTCCACTGATTGATAAATGGAATGAGAGATTTGTCTTTACAAAAAAACTGTAGGTCTGCTGACAAATAAAATTGAATACTGAGAGATGAAAGAAACAATGGGAAGAACCATAAATTCCATAAGGAATTCCACTAATTGACGCAAGAAAACGGGGAGGGTGTTATACATTAGAAGGGGGTCTTAGGTATTAGGCATTTCAGGGAGTCTGTACCTTTCAAGTACCTCAGTCAATGACAAAAGAGACAGGGACATGTGGTTGGGAAATTAGGATAAAAAGGAGGCTGCGTCCTCCAAAACTTTAAGATACCCCAGGGGAAATGCCCCATGGTCTCTCCATTTATTCAAATAAAGTAAGGGGACTCCTCTGTCTCCTTTTTGGACATAAACCTCTGGTGTTTGTGGATTTTCCTGACATGGACATCATTGGTCCCTTTGTTTCTGGAAGGGATAGTAGGTGCATTAGAGCAAAATGCCGCAAGTTGAGGGCATTCATTCACTCCCCACCAGTCATTGCCTTTGGTCACAGCGTCCCACAGTTGGTCAGGCCACTTTGGGCCTTTAGATTTCAAAAAATGTGTTTGGAGACCATTTGTGCTTTCTATTATCCCACTGGCTTGTTGATAGTAGGGGGTGTGAAACACCCATAGGATCCCTTCAGTTTTTTCCCATTCTTGGACTAATCTTGCTATGAAGTGACTGCCATTATCTAATTGTACTGATTTTGGTTTAGGCAGAAAATGGAACCATAATCTTAACCCTTTCACAATACTTTCCCCTGTCACCTATGCCACCACTTTAGCCTGCACTAGTCCTGAAACTATTTCAACTCCTACCAGCACATATTGCTTTCCCTCTGATTTGTTAAAAGGACCAATATAGTCAACCTGTCAACTTTCCCACAACCCCTTTCTTGGGCCAGTGCAGAGATCACTGTTTCACAAGCCCTTTGGGTGACAGGCCATCCTCTACTTACCACCTCTCAACAGGTCTTTCACCTCAGCGTGGCCACACTTCACATGCAGCCATTCCAGAAGATAACTCCATTTCTCTTCTTCTTGTTCTGTTTCCTTTACCTCGGCCAAGACAGCCAAACAAGTGAGGGAGTCTACTTGTTTATGTAAGAGGTGAGCTGGGTGATCCCCCTTGTGATGGGCTGCTACCGATCCAGCCGATACCATTTTGGATTTTGCGCTGCTCAGAATTTGTCCCTACTTCTCCTTTTGCCACACCAGCACTCTATTCACCTCCCATTGATTTTGTTCCCAAAAAGGCAACCACTCAGTACACCCTTTAAATACTACATAGGGGTCTGTATAAACAAAGATCGGCTCCTTATCTTCCACATCCTTTACAATCACACTCCAGACTGCTGTTAAATCCTCTACTTGAGCACTGCCCTCCCTGTCTGCTGTAATCTGATCCCCAGTGTGATGGTGGTCACAGGGGTTTTTTAGAGGATGGAAGAGTCAGGGATCTTGATTCCATGATCAGAAGGCTTGATTTATTATATTATGATATATATATAACATTATAACTATATTACATAGAAATAGAAAGGAAAGGAGCTTCTTCAGAAGCTGGCTATGCTAAGAATAGAATAGAAAGAATAATAACAAAGGTCTGTCTCTCCGCAGAGAGCGATAGCAGCTCCACCGTGAGTGGTCAGTAAATCCAAACATCTACAGAAGACCAATCACAGGTAGACCTGTTGCATTCCACAGCAGCAGATAATAATTGTTTACATTTGCTACTGAAACTTCTCAGCTCTAGCAGGAAAAATCCTAAGAAAGGATTTTTCACAAAAGGTGTCTGTGACACCCCAGCGTCAACATGAAAGGCTGCTGCCCTGTATTTCCAAGTCTTCCCCTCCCTCCTTGAGGAGGCATCTGTAAACCAGACATTCCATAAATCAGACGAGTAAGGAGGTGCAGGTTTAATGGGGGAAGGGAAGGAATTTCTTGCAGCTTGGTTTGAGTCGGTTATTGTACAGAGAGAGTTTTTGGTGGTCCTTCCTCCACCCTGTAAATGTGGCAATAATGCTCAGTCTAGGCATACCACTTCCTGACAGGCTCCCTTTATGCCACTCTGAGGGGGAGGTGAGGGGGTGTGTGTGTACACGCAATGATTGCCTTAAGGACCTTAAAGGGACCTCTCAGTACTATTGTCTGGTGTCTCACAATTTTCTCTGCTTCCTGCAGAGCCAAGTTCACCACAAACAAACCCTTTTGCCATACAGAATATTGCCTTTCAGCATCCTTAAAGTTGCATGAGTGAAATGGAATTGGGTGAGTGGTACCCTCTGGTTCACACTGCCACACATGAATTGACAGTCCATGGATAGCAAAACCCCACTCAATCTGCAAAGGTGTCTGGGTGAATGGGCCCAAGAGCTTGGTATATTCCTGCCTAAAAACCAAAAGCTTTAGAGCCTCCTCGTGGACTGGTGTCCAGTCCCAAGAAGCATTTTTGGGGGGTTAGATCATACAAAGGCCAGGCTATGACAGAAAAATCAGAAATATGTTTCCACCAAAACACCAATAATCCTAGAGGATGCTGGAGCTCCCTTTTGCTCCCAGGAATTTTTACCTTTTCCAGGATTGTTGCAGTGTGTTGCAATATCCTCTTTCAGCTATCCCAGTCCCTCCCAGGTGTGACAATACCTTCTCCCTTCCCCTCCCCCTGTCTCCTGCTAAGTGCTGTCAATCTTAACATCCCAGCAAGGTTGTCGTGTGGTTGGCAGAAGTTAAAAAAATGCCCCTCACCCTGGGCGTCATTGGGTTAGCCAGTGTCATTGTCCCCTGAGACCCACCTCCTCCCACCTGGTTGGTGCCTTACCTGTTCTTCCCTCCCCCTATCCCTGGGCTTAAAAGGACCTGGCCAGCACGTGCTCGTGGTTCTGTTGGAGCTGTTACCACAATTCAGATGTCCGTGCCCTTGGAATAAAGCTCTGGATTTTAACCCTCCATCAGAAACCATCTCCTTTCTCTTCACCTAGCCTAAGGACCTTCACCAGAGGTAAAACTGAGCTTCCTACAAGCCTGGACTTGGTTTCTAGTGCCTAGCTGCAATTCCCAGCCGGCCAGAGGTATCCCTGTGGTGGTTGCCACAGCTGCTGCCTCCAACCAAGAAGCTAAGGCCCAGAACAGCCCAGGCACATTCCACCTGGATATATTGGGCTCATATTCCAATACAGGATAGCTAGTGTGTCAGGGGGAATGCATATAGTTATTTCTGTCAACCACGTACTCAAAAACTTCTATTCAGAAGAAGGATGTTGCACATTTTCAGGGGGAATCTGAAGGCCTATTTTATCCAGATGGTCAATTATTTTTGCCTGGGTCTGCCCCACTTCAGTGGCATTGGCACTCCTGTTCGAGACATCACTAATGTATTGATACACCTTGGTATCTCTATCTGGGGTAATCTGTTCCAGCACAAGAGCTAGAATGGGAAGGGCTATAGTGGGTGAGTGTCAGTATTACAGTGGGAGACAAGAAAAGGTATATTGTATTCCTTCCCACATGAAAGCAAAACACTCCTGATCTCCCTCTCTAAGGGAGACCATGGAAAACATGTTCTTTACATCAGTTGTAGCCAACACAAGGTAAGCTTGTTCCCAAATGGTGGAAATTAGCTCAGCTATATTAGGTACAGCAGCAGTCAAGAGACCAGTGTTTGCATTTAATTGATGATAATCCACAGTCAAGCACCACTTTCCATTTAGATGGTGAATGGGCCACGCTGGTGAGTTAAAGGAAGAATGAGTTCGGACACAAGTTCCCTTTTCCTTTTACTCTTCAATGCCCTCTGCGATTTTGTCTTGTAGCAATGTATTTGAACAGCTTAAACATTGTGCCCCAGCCAAGCCACTTCTAGTTATTCTTATCAGCACCCTCTGGAATTTGTCAAGGTTACTGTGAAAAATGCCAATCACTTGTTTTTAAAATTTTAAAAGTTTAATAGTAATAAAATGGTTATAAAAATAATAATAAAATTAGAGTAATGAAAATTTGGACAATTAGGATTAGGACAATACGAGACAATAAAAACAAAGAGTTACGGACAGTCCGGATACCTTTTTCTGGGCAAAATAAGCCTGAAAAAGGACACCCATTAACAGAGGATTAACCCTTAAAAGCAATAGCCTGTTGCATATTCATACATCTCATACATGATGCATAAATTCCATTCAAACACAGGATTCTGTCTGGTCAGTGTCAACTTCTTCCTCTTAATCCTGACCACATCTTCAGGGATGAGTGAGGCAGGAAGTAGTTTCTTCTGATAAGGGAGCAATAAATTCTTTTTCTCTGAAAGATTTAGGTGTCCTGTGGCTGCTATCTTGGTGTGAGTACCTCATTCCTCTCTTTAAAAAAATATCCCACATACATAGTTTCTATTTTAACTACAAAAGCTACATTTTAACTACAAAACTACATTTACCATACTATTAAAATGGTAATACAGCACTACTAATCAATACAACAAATTACATATAGTAAATATCTGCGTAGAGCCATATAATATGCACTTTTCACAGTTACTAAGACATAAATTGTGCTAAATTAAGAAAGAAGAGGCTGAGAAACAGAATACCAAGACTGCAAGAACTAGATAACAGGGGGCGGTGAAGCACCTGGACTGTAACCAATCTCATATCGTGAGAGGTGCATGCAGAATGCATGGACAAGATAGAGGCAGCAATCAAGAAATGTATGATCAGTGTGTGCAGTAGTGTTAGAACATATAAATAGCGCATAATGTAAACAATAAAAAGGCTTCTGCTTAATCACATTGGTTAGTCATCCAGGAGTCCTGATCTCCTGCGTTGTCACTTATCCTGAAAGATGAGTCAGCGAGGTAAACGTCCAGCTTGGATGGGGCAATGAGGGTTCAAAGGAACTTAGGAATAAAAAACAGGATGTATCGTCTTTGGAAGGAGGGTCAGGTCTCTCAGAAAGTATTTAAGGGGGTTGCTAGGGCATGTAGGAAAAAAATGGGGGAGGCCAAAGCTCAGTTCAAACTTAATTTGGCCACTTTTGTAAAGGATAATAAAAAATATTTTTACAAATATATTAACAACAAAAGGAAGGGTAACACCAACCTTTGTTCTCTACTGGATGCAGGAGAGAACTTAGTAACTACAGACGAGGAGAAGGCAGAAGTGCTTAATGTCTTCTTTGCCTCAGTCTTTAGTGAGAAGACAGCTTGTCCTCAGGACAGCTGTCATCCTGGGTTGGTAGATGGTATCAGGGAACAGAATGGTCCACCTGGTACCCAGGTTGAGGAAGTCAGAGAACTGCTGAGCCACTTGGATGTTCATAAATCTATGGGACCAGATGGGATCCATCCCAGGGTGATGAGGGAGCTGGCAGATGAGCTTGCAAAGCCACTCTCCATCATTTACCATCAGTCCTGGATCACTGGTGAGGTTCCAGATGACGGGAAGCTGGCCAGTGTGACGCCCTGTCATGGTTTGACACTGGCACAATGCCAGTGCCCCCATGAAAATTCCCTCTCCCTGGCATCTGCTATGAGGTGGTACCCGGAATAAACAAAGTAGGCTCCTACTTAGGGGAAAGGAAAAAAACTTTATTAACTAAACTACAAAAACTAAACTACAAAGAGGGAAGAAAAAAAAGAAAACACAGGGAAAATGAAAACTGCACAGAAACACTCTCCCTCCTCCTCCCACCAAATTCCCAATACATTTACATTTCCCAAATCACCAACTCTCAGTCTGGTACCACCCTTTGGATAATCAAATCCTTAGTTCATCAACAGTAGAAGGAGTCCTTCCTTGTGCCATGGGCTGCTTGTCACACGTAGCACCTCCCGGAGATCCTTCTGCCATTTTGACATCTTCCTTCCATGCCCAGTGCTCTCACCACCGTGCATGGGCCAGGGCCTGCTTTGAGGGTGGTCTTTTTAAGGATGCCTCGTCCCGTTCCAAACAGAGCACAGTCTCATCTCTGGGACCTCTGTCCCCCCCATTTCTTTTACACCCCCTGGGGCCGAGGGGTCTCAGCACTGAACTCTCTTGGCTCTGAATCCTTGCTTCCCCCTGGAATGCAGTCTCTGTATCGCAAGGAAACAGTCCATGGCTATACAAAAAGAATCCAGCAAAAATGCCACTCCATCTTCTCCATTCCTCTAACATCTTTCACTTGTCAGACCCCACCACTGGCCCATTTCCTTCTTCATCCTCTACTCTTATCTCTCTCCTAGGAAGGGTAATGTTCTGTAAAGTTTTCATTGTCCACAAAGGGTTAAAAGCTCTCACAAGCGGCTGGGCTCCTCACCGCATCCCCCCCCCCCTTCCGCTGCAACAGCACATGGTATCACATTCCAAGATAACAGTCCCAGGCATGGCGCTCGCTCTCTCTCTGGGGGGGGCTGTCCGATGGCTCCTGGGGTCTCTCTCTCTCTTCCACCCTTCCACCCTCGGGGGGGGGGGGGCAGGCCTACCTCTCGCAGGCCGCGTGGCTTTTTCCCCTCCCCCTGCCCAGCTAGCAGCTGGGCCAGGGGGAGAGATGCAATGCTTCCCGCTGGAAATTCAAAGTGGGCTCCGAGGGGGAGAGCCCTGCTTTTAACCCCTGCGTGGGTGTTCTCAGAGGCGTGTCCAAACATCCCCAGTGGCCACACCAGGTGCCAATATTAAAATCTGAGCACCCATTGGCCTGATCACAGCATATCCCAGAAATCCCAAACAACATATTTCCTGTGAAACCACCACACGCCCATTCATAAGAAGGGTGGGAAGGAGTATCCTGGTAATTATAGGCCACTTAGCCTGACATCAGTACCCGGTAAGGTAATGGAACAGTTTATATTGAGTATCATCATGCAGTACTTACAGGATGGCCAGGGTATCAGACCCAGCCAGCATGGATTTAGGAGGGGTAGGTCATGTTTCTGGGGGTCCAGTGGAGTTGGCTATGCTGGCCCCGCCCCTACCCGCGCTGCGGAGGCGGCGGTGCGGGAGATAACCGCCCTCCCTTTGTGCCTTCCCGGCGCTCAGGGGCTGCGGGGAGCCCCTGGCTCAGCCTCCGCCTCTCTTTGAGTCTGATTCGGTGACAAGACTCTGTCCGAATTGCGGCATTTCCACGACATACCCCCTGGGCACAGCGGGAGCGGAACCGCCCGCTTCGCCGCCGGTCTCGACCCCGGGGGCGGGGGGGGGGGGGGGCGGCGGCGGCACCGACTGCCTTTGAGTCTGCACAGCCTGCCGGGCATGCGCAGGCGTAGAAACCGCCGGAGGCGGGGCGTTGATAGATTTTATGTTGGGCCCTACCATGGTGGGCGGGCAGCCCGCTCCGCTCTGCTCGGCGCGGGGGTGGGAGGGGGCAGTGCCTGCTGTGGGGTTCCCCGTCACGGGTAGGACCCTACTGGGGGCGGTTCTGGACCCCCCCTTTCCAGGGGCAGCGGATAGTGGTGCTCGCGCAGGGGGGGCGGGGCCAGGTTCAAACGGCCCTGCGCAGCTTTCCGCCCCACCCGTGGTTCCCTCCCCGCCCCCACCACCCGTGCTGCCACGCATGGCCGGGGCGCGGGGCAGTGACTTGGTCCCGGGAGCCGTGTCTCTCTCTGCACCCCGTTCCTCCCCCGTGTCGGGGGAGGGGGGCCCCGCACAGGTCCCGCTCCCCCGACCCGCACCGGGTTTGCGAGCCCTGCCGGGACCAGCGTCTGCCGCGGGGTCCTCTGCCCGTGCTGCAGCGGACAGTACTGCTGGGCTGCCGATGGGCACGAGCTCTGCTGGAGTGGCCCCAGTGGCGGCAGGTCCGGCTCCGCCGCCCCTGCCTCCCGTGGATACCGGGGCTGCGGCACAGGAGGACGTTGAGGTGTTCACTTTTAGCGCAAATGGTGATGTGGCCGGCGGGAGACCAGTGGTCCCCCGGGGCCGTGGGCCTTCCTTGACGGCCTTGTGGACACTCCCCCTGTGTCAGGTGACCGTACGTCCAAGGAAACACGGGTGATTCTAGCGAGAAGTCAAAGCTAAGGTCGAGGAAATGGTTGATTGTGCCTTCGCGCATCATCTGGATGGCGGAGATGGCTTCTCTGGCCCTGCTGATGCTGCAGGGGACGTGGTGTCAGGTGGTGTTTAGCTGACTCCCAGTCAGGCATCTGCCTCTGTCTCTGTGGGGTCCACGGGACAGGACTTAGCAGGTGCTGCTGCCTTACCTGGGGGGTTTCAGGCTTTCCCTGTGCTTAGGGGTGTGACTCATAACACCTATCAGCCTTTATCGTGGAAAGCTATGATGGAATTCTGTGATAAGGTTGGACAATATGGTCTGGGGTCTGTTGAAGTCATGCAGCTGCTTCGAGTGTTTGCTGCTGATTTGCTGACACCTTACAACATCTGAAGTCTGGCTTGGGTTCTTTTTCAGCCTGTAGAATACGACATTTTTGAGTCTAAATGGACTCAGTTGGCAGTCAGAGCAGTGGAGTGGAATGCTATGCTGGGTCTGCAGGATCCCAGGTGTGTTATTGGCACTGATGTGCTGTTGGGCACAGGCAATTATGCTGGTCCCAATGGGCAGGTTGGCTTCGATCCCCTTGTGCTCAACCAGTGCCAGACAACAGGCATGGCAGCGTTGATTCAGACCATAGAACTGGCTGCTCCAAAGGAGTCATTTGCTATTGTTATCCAGGGGGCTGATGAGTCTTTCCTACAATTTGCAGGGAGGCTGACTGCCTCTGTGGAAAAGCAGGCGGGAGATCCTGAGGCAAGGAAGCTTGTGCTTACACACTTTCCGAGAAGTAACTGCAATGCCGATTGTAGGAGAATCATAGAGGCTCTTCCTAGTGATCCTTCTATCTCCCAGATGGCAGAAGCCTGTGCAAAGATAGGTGCCTGTCATGGTTTGATGCTGGCACAATGCCAGTGCCCCCATGAAAATATATGCTCCCTGGTGTCTGCAGCAAGATGTCACCAAGAATAGAGCAAAGCAGGCTCCAACTTAGGAATAAAGAAGGAAAAAAAACTTTATTAACCTACAACTATATATAAAAAGAAACACACACAGAACTCAGAATGAAAACCTTCCAAAAAACATTCCTCCTCCCCCCCACCAAATTTCCAATACATCCACCCCTCAGATCATCAACTCTCAGTCCATCACCACCCTTTAGATAATCAATTCTCAGTTCATCAAGGAGTCAGGAGTCCCTCTTGTGCCATAGGCTTCCCCTGGAAACACAGTTGAGACCTCTTGTGTTTCCTGTCACATGTGGCACCACCCGGACATGATTTGCCATCCTGACATCTTCCTTCCGTGTCCAGTGCTCTCACCACTGTGCATGGACCAGAGCTGCTTCTAGGGTTCCCCTTTTAAGGATGCTTTGCCCAGTTCCAAAAAAAGCACAGTCCTCACTTTTGGGACACCAGTCCTCCCCAAATTCACCCCCTGGGGCTGAGAGGTCTTGAAAACAGAGATCTTCTTCTTCCCTGAAGACAGAGGGTACCAACCACCCTCCTCACCCGTCGTCTTTGTTCACACACTCCTTCACATAACAACACAGAACTCTCTTGGCTTCGAGCCATTGCCTCCCCCTAAATGCAGTCTCTGTGTCACAGGAAAAATGGTTCTGTCCATGGCTATGCAAGAAAAGTCCAGCCAAAGGCCACTCCATCACCTCCTCCCACCTAGGATTCTTCTCCACTTCTCTCGTGTCCCATTTCCTCTTATCTCTATCTCTCTTCTCATTCAACTCCAGGAGGATCAGCATTTGTAAGGTTTCCATCATCCAAGAAAAGAGTTAAAAATCTCAGGCTCTGCCTGTCCAGAACTCCCAGGCTGCCCTGCTGGGCACCTTCTCGCCGCAACACCCTCCCTTCTCCGTCTTGGCCTGCAGTGCTATCAAATTTCAAGGTGGCACAAGCAGAGACACCAGCGCTCTCTCTCTCTGTCTCTTGGGGAAAGCTGTCCAATGACTCTCCAATGTTCCTCCACCCTTCCATCCTGCAAGGGCCTTCACCTCCCCTCTGTCCAAGGCCCTACCTCACCCAGCTGCATGGCTTCCCCTCCCCTGCCCAGCCTGCAGCCAGGCAGGGGAGGTCTGACCTCTTTCACCACCAGAACCCAAGAGGGCTTCCCTTTGGGAGTTCTCTGCTTTTAACCCCCTGTGTTTTCAGAGGCGTATCCATGTCCTCAGTGGCCACACCAGGTGCCAATATTCAAATCTGAGCACCTATTGGTTTGACCATAGCATCCCAAAAAACTCACTTCCTTTTCAAACCAGGACAGTGCCTCAGGTCATAGATGGCTACCTTGGCTGCTGCTCTGCAGCCTGCCATGGCCACTGCTGTGCAACTGGTCTGGGCAGTGCTGCAGGGTATGCAGCGACAGCAGGGGAATGCTCAGGCCAGCAAGAAACAGGGAAAGAAGGCACAGAAGGTCACAACTCCCTTGTTTTTGTGTGGTCGGTGTGGAAGGCCGAACCATACTGCAAATGTCCATAAGGTGACTGTTCATGCTAATGGCCAGGCTTTGCCGGGCTTGGGAAACAGGAAGCAGAGCGCAAAGGGGAGATGCACCCAGACACAAGCTTCTCTCCAAGCCCTGGAGCCGATGGAGGTCTGCTTAGCCGGCTTGCAGCCAGCACCCGCGGATCAGCAGGTGTGGATGTCTGCACAGCAGCAACAGTTGTCTTAGATTCTTGCAAAATACACAAGGCCCCCCTGGATGTCTTTGGTCCCTTGGGTGAGGGCATGAGTACTCTCCTTATGGGGAGATCTAGTGCCACCCTTCAGGGCATCATTGTGCACATGGGACTCATTGATTCAGTTTTCAAGGGACAGATCTGTGCCATGGTCTCCACACCTGCCCCCGTCACTATCCTGGAAGGGGTGCGGATTGCTCAATTTGTGCCCTTTAAGTCTTCTGTTCGCAGGACAGCTGACTGGTTGCGAGGAGACAGCAGCTTTGGATCCACTGGGCCGCCTCAAGTTCACTGGACCACTGTCCTGACCAAAGAACATCCTGAGATGCTGTGTACCTTGTCCATCCCTGGTGTGACGCGGCCAGAGATCCGCCTCTGCGGGCTTCTTGACAGCAGCGCGGACATCACAGTTCTCTCCCTAGCCGCCTGGCCCCCAGAATGGCCCCTGAATCCGGTAGAGATGCCTGTTGCAGGATTGGGAGGAACGGCGCAAGATTACATGAGCCGTAGGCCTGTGCTGGTTGCGAACCCGGAGGGACAGACGGCCTTGATTTGGCCTCATGTCGCTTCAACTCCTGCTAACCTCTGGGGAAGGGATGTTCTGTCCGCGTGGGGGGTGCGCATCGGGACGGATTTTTGATGAGGGCCACTGCAGTGAAGGGCACAGAGTGTACTATGCGTCCTTTACGGTGGCTGGTGGACAAACCCGTCTGGGAGAACCAGTGGTCCCTCCCTCAAGACAAATTAGTCGCCCTTTGAAACCTGGTGCAGGAGCAGTTGGATCAGGGTCATCTGGAGCCTTCTACCAGTCCCTGGAACACTCCTGTCTTCTGCATCAAGAAAAAATCTGGGAAATGGAGGTTGTTACAGGACCTCCGAAAAGTCAATGCCGTGATGGAAAGCATGGGAACATTGAAGGCAGGCATGCCATCACCTACCATGCTTCCCGCAGATTGGTCGGTCCTCATTGTGGATTTGAAGGATTGTTTTTTTACGATTCCTTTGCATCCCGATGACAGACCAAAATTTGCCTTCTTGGTACCAGCAATTAATAATGCTGAGCCCGCACAGCGATATCAATGGAAGATTTTGCCCCAAGGGATGCAAAATTCTCTGGCCATTTACCAATGGTATGTGGCCCATGCCTTGTCTGGAGTTTGCAAGCAGTTTCCTGATGCATGTCTGTATCATTATATGGACAACATTTTGGTGGCTGCATCCACCCAGGATGAGCTGCTGAGGATAGAGCCTCAGTTGCTCGATGCTTTGCATTCTCATGGGCTGCAGATGGCTTCAGAAAAGGTTCAACAACAACCACCTTAGAAGTATTGGGGGGTCAAAATTCTGGAACAGACAATCCGACACCAGGAGGTGCAATTTATGCATTCAGTGAAGACACTGAATGATGCCCAGAAATTGGTAGGTGTTATCACTTGGTTTTGTCTGTACTTGAGACTGACCGACACACAACTATCTCCTCTGTATTGAAGCCATTTTAATGAACAATAGTTCCCGAGAAATAAAAGAATTAAAAGATACTTAAAAATATCAAGGGAATCGCAGAAGTTAATAATAAAACCTAAAATACATTGTTAGGAAAGCTAAGTTAATATATAATCTAAAATACACTCACAGGAGAAACTTTGGAATTAAAATATTTGAAGAAAGCAGAAGTGGAAGCCAATAAGTTAAAGTGACCTGCTAAGCCATTAGAATCAAGCCAAGTACAACAGTAACTTCTGCCAAGCCATGGAAAAACATGCCAAGAATGACCGGAAGCCGTCCAAATTAGGAAAAGCTTAAAATTTAACCAAGGAAGACCAAGAATTCCCGGAAAACTCCGCCTATACTCCTGCCTACCTATGAATATTCATGTAATAAATGATGTAATCTTTGTTCAAAATTGTATAAAAACCTGCTTTTGCTGTTCACAATTTAGAAATCCATTTAGAGATTTCTCCAACGCGTTGTCAGTAAATACCTCCTGCCTATAGACCTCAAATCCAGTCTCTGGGCAGCTTATTATCGCCTTTTGGGGCAAAATTCGGCATCAGTATGATTTCTTAAAGGGAGACTCTGATTTAAAGTTGCTTCGCACACTGACCCCTGAGGCACATCAGGTGCTGGAGGTAGTCCAGTGAGCTGTTTCTGCTTGCCAGGTTTATCACATTGATCCTTCCGTTGATGTCACTGTGTTCATTACCACTCCAGATTTGCATCCCACAGGCATCATCGGCCAATGGAGTGACAAATGGTCTGATTCCTTGCACATCTCTGGATGGGTCTTCCTGCCCCATCAGCCACAGAAGACGGCAATTGCATTGTTTGAGCTGATTGCTCGCTTGATAATCAAATGCCGGCAACGGTGTTTGCAATTGATGGGTGCGGATCCTGCAAAGATCATACTCCCGGTGCAACGGGAGGATTTTGACTGGAGCTTTGCAAACAGCGTGTCCCTGCAGAGTGCTCTGGAAAACTTTTCAGGGCAGATCACTTATCATCTGCCCAGCCACAAGCTACTGCAGGTGGCAAAATTAACACAAATCACTTTGTGGCCCAAAACTAGTCAGGAACCAGTGCAAGGACCCACTGACTTCACTGATGGTTTGGGGAAGACAGGGAAGGCCATTGTTACTTGGAAGGATGGATCTGAGTGGCAGGTCCTGGAAGGTCATGAGGATGGGTCAGCCCAATTGGTTGAATTGAGGGATGATGTCATGGCATATGAGAAATTTTCCTAGGAACCTTTCAATTTGGTCATGGATTCTGCCAATGTGACTGACATCACACAGCAGTTGGGTTATTCAGTTTTGAAGGAGGTCAGTAATCCTGCCTTGTTTCATTTACTGAAGACCTTGTGGTGTGCCATTCAGGCCCAGGTTCATCCGTTCTACGTTCTGCATGTGAGAGGTCACACCAATTTTCCAGGGTTTATAGTGGAAGGTAACGTGAGGGCTAACAAGTTGGCTAACCCAGCGTGGGTAGCTCCTCAGCCTGACACACTTGTGCAGGCCGAGGCATCACATGGGTTTTTCCATCAGAATGTACATACCTTGCAGAAGCAGTTTCAGTTGACACCAACTGAGGCTTGTGACATTGTCGAGTTGTGTGATGATGGTCACGCACTTGCTGCGCCTTTGCCGGCAGAGGTAAACCCCAGAGGCCTTAGGGCCTTGGAGCTTTGGCAGACCGATGTCACCCAGATTGCCGAGTTTGGTCGGTTCAAGTATGTGCATGTCACTGTGGACACGTTCTCCTCTGCAATGTGGTCTTCTGCTCACACTGGAGAAAAGGCCCGTGATGTCCTTGCCCACTGGAGGCAGGCCTTTGCCGTTCTGGGCATACCTTCTGCTGTGAAAACCGACAATGGTCCTGCTTACGCATCGCAGAAGGTGCGGCAGTTCCTGCAGTTGGGGGGTGTTTCACACAAGTTTGGTATCCCTCATTCTCCCACTGGTCAGGCTATTGTGTGTTGCCTTCTGCTGGAAGGCAGGCGACCTGGTTTCAATGAGCAGCACGGCGACCCCAAACCCTCATGGGTCGCTCGGACCAGTAACGACGCTAACACCAGTATGGTGGACAGTTAAAGGCCTTTATTATCTCATCTCGAGGGGTTTTATAGATTAGGGGGTCCTCTACGTCAGAAGGGGGTCTGGCAGTGCCTTCTAGGGTTAGTAAAGGAGTGGAAAGTTACTGGCATCTCTATGTTAGGGGGGCTACATTTTTGGCTACATTCCGAGGGTGATCATTATCTCTGGGGAAGAGGGGGAAAGGGTTCTGTAACTTTCCGTCACATCCCGAGATCTTCTGAAACGCCTGTCCCTACCTACTACAATTGTGGAACGCGCGCGCTCATGGTACTCTGAAGCGGGTTCTTCAAAAACAAAAAAACGGGGAATGGAGGGTAAAACCCCGCACAGCCAGTTGGCAAAAGCTTTGTATACCATGAATCATCTTACTGTCCCACAGAATTCAAAAATTCCTGTCATCTTGTGTCCTGGGTTAGCTGTATGATGCTTTTATCCCCAATCGTCTTGTTCTGTTCATGCTGAATACTAAGTTTTGCACCTTTAAGACTTATTGCAGACAGTGAAGAAAGAGAGAAAATGCAGGTTTTTTTTTCCTCCAGATACTCCTGTCACTCCCCCACATTCCTTCTCCTGGCCAGCAGTTGTTGTCTGCAGACAGACAGCAGACAGAGCGCTTCTTTTGCTTTTTAGTTAGTTTCAGCTAGCTAAGACAAAGAAGTTCCCTAGACTGTGGAGTTTTTTTTCTTTTTTTCCCTTTTCTTTAGACCTCTTGAAACCTGCTCTAGACTGAACACCCAGGGGAGCACCGGCAGCTCACATTTCTGGCCCACCGGGCCGGGACCGGCCAGCGACAATTCCAACACCAGAAAGACTGATTAGAAGCTGAGTGAGCTGCAACCCTGGGAGGGGGTTTTTCTCAATTTGTCATCTCTTTTAGAGCAGCAAAAAGTCTCATTGTTTGATATTGTTTTAGTTTTATTGTTAATTAAACAGTTTTTTTCCACCTTTCTCCAAAGAAGTATTGTTTTCCTCCCAGATCAGTTGAAGAGAAAAAGAGCCAATTAAATCTGTTTTCTCACTGGAGCTACTTGAGAGATTCTTCCCCAAATTTACTCTAAACCTAGACATCTTGAATCATCACCTTTTGTTGCAGGCTTCGGATGAGAGACATCAGCCTTGAGCGAAGGTTTGGGTGCATAATTTAGTCACCAAACAGTGGGAAGGTCCCTATGACCTTATCACTTCGGGGCGCGGGTATGCTTGTGTATCCACAGATACTGGGGTACGCTGGGTACCTTTGAAGTGTGTTTGTCCTGACCTGCGACCGCAGAGACAGAATCCGGTCCACAGGCAAACTGGAAACTGTGACCAAACTGTAAGTTATCAAGTGGATGAATCATCGGGTGATGACTCAGATGCAGATGCCGCAAGTGATCACTCCGATGATTCCTCCGTGAGTGGACACTGAACATTGTTCATTTTCCTTTCAACATTGTTAATTTTTTTCTTTTTCTTTTTTAAATGGAAAAAGGGTGAGATGTCGCCCTGTTCTTCTAAGTTCTTCTAAGCCTTCTGATGTTTACATTTTTGTAATGGAGTTTCTCACACACTTTTCATGTAAATAATGATTGTTTGGCATTCCTTTCTGGAGGAGGAGAGAATTGATGGACTGTTGGTTTGACCAGTGTGGCTGGAGAGGTGGCAATTTCATCCTCCAATACATGGTCACTTTTGAAAGTCTATAAATATTGGAGTTCGGAAATAAACTACCCTCTTTTAACCTTGGACATTTCAGCTTGTGTGTGTCTTTCATTTTGTGTCCTATTGTGACATCAAGTGCCAAAATTAATGGATCTTTCAGGGTCCTCCCGTGTGCCTTTTGCTACTCTGGATGATTTCTTAGGGTGTAAAACAAGTCAACGTAAGGAACTTCATCTCACTTATTTTACCTTCTACAAAACAACATTAATGTCAATATGGTATTCTACTGTAAAGTTCCATTCTTAGGCCACTTCTCTTGATCTTCCAATGTTTAAAGTGGCCACCACTGATTAAAATATTTTATTTCTCCTGTAAGGGTGTTACCCCCAATTTGTTTCTGATGTTTCAAGATACATTCCAGCAGTGACACCTGTGATACCACTTTCAAGGTTTTGTTTCCCATTATAGGCAATTACCATTAAGGAGCTCCTAAAAGGGACTCTAGCCCTTCTCTTAGAAGGGACTCTAACCCTTCCCTTTTCCCACCTTAGGTACCTTTAAACCCCATCCTGCCAAGCTTTTGCTGCATCTTCTAGGCAGGTTTACAGTGAATACCTTTAAAGCAAACAATGCCTGTATCTTACCCTGGGTCTTACTCAGATTTCCTTTGGACCAGGGATCAAAGGTTTCCCCCGAGAATCCCTTGGTGCCAGCTGGAGGTCCTGTGATCCCTGCGATCCAATGAAAATCAGGAGTATGTCCCATCTGGCTCTCTAAAACTTATCAAAAATTTGGTAAGAATAAAAAAATCCTTAACACTGTGAGAAATGACTGCTCATTTTAAAATTTTAAAGGTTTATTAAAACTTAACAACTATAACGAAGGAGTGAATAAGGAAAAAAGACTGCATTGGGAGTCTGTGACCGCCAAGATGAGCTCAATTACAAAATGGCTGCTCCGCCTTTTATATCCCGGGGTTGCATCAAGCAACCCTGTCCCCTCCCAAAGTCTGTCAGTCAACTCTTCTACGCCATCTAATTGGTGGAGGCGACTTTCTTGCAACTTGACTGGAGGTCAGGTGTTGTCAATCTGTGCCTCCCCTAGCAACAACAGGAAACTTGGGTGGTGAGTTTTGTTTCCCAAGGAAAATGGCCAGCATTTGTGTCCAGGGGCCTGTGGCCCCAACTGGGCTGCTGCCTCCTGAAATTCCAAATGGTGCAGGATGTCTCCCAGAGGCAACCTGCCACTCCCTACAACTCTGGCTGCCCTGGCAGTGTGAAGCACCTCCTGCAAGATGACATTGAGAAAGTGTGGTGGTGAGTTTTGTTTCCCATGGAAAAGGGTCAGCATCCGTGTCCTGGGGCATTTTTTTATCCAAGGGGCCTGTGGCCCTGAGTGGGCTGCTGTCTCCTAATATTCTGAACGGTGCAGGATTTCTCCCAGACCAAAGCAGCCACCACCTACAAGTCAGGCTGCCCTTGCAGTGCCAAGTGCTTCCTTCAAACTGGCATCAGGAAACTGGGGTGGTGAGTTTTATTTCCCAAGGAAAAGGGACAGCCTTCGTGACCAGGGGCCTGTGGCCCTGAGTGGGCTGTCGCCTCCAAAAATTCTGAATGGCACAGGATTTCTCCCAGACCAAAGCTGCCACCACCTACAACTTGGTCTGCCCTGGCAGTGCTAAGCACCTCCTGCAAACTGACATAAGGAAACTGGCGTGGTGAATTTTGTTTACCATGGAAAAGGGCCAGCATTCATGACCAGGGACCTGTGGCCCCAAGTGGGCTCCCGCCTCCTTAAATTCCAAACAGTGCAGGATGTCTCCCAGAGGTAACCTGCCATTGTGGATGCAACAGTCTGGTCAGAGAAAGAGAAAACCAGATAAACTTTCCCAGGAATTTTTCTGGAGAGTTTTGAGAAGGCTGAGAGAAAGAATTAAAACAGTCGTGCATCTGGTATTTTGAACAATTGTTTTCTCATAAGATGTTTACCAAAGAGTTTCTTCTTATGTAGCCAATGGTGATAGGGTGTTGATTCAATAACCGTGAGGTCCACCTGTATCGGAATGGTGTATAAAAAGGAATGGGTTTCTAATAAAAGGGTATCAGCCTGCTGAACTGTGTTAGAGCTTGTGTGTCGCCTCACTCCCGTTCCTGACTCAACAGTGACATCTGGTGGCTCCTTGTGGAATTGCAGGACGGACAGGACGCTTCGGACCCCTTCACTGGGAGATACCACGGTGCCCGGCCAGTCCCCTCACGACTGGACACTTTCTGTCCCCCTAGAGAGGTAACAGTGACTTTTACCCCCGTCTTCCTGGAGTAAATCTGTCCCTTTGGGTCCGTAGGTTTTGCCCTGAATAGTGTAAGAGCTGGGTGAGTGTTTAGGTTTAGAGTAAATTTGGGAAAAAATTTTCTAAAGTAGCTTTAGTGAGAAAACAGATTTAATTAGCTTTTCTCTTCTTTAACTGGTCCGGGAGGAAAAACAGTACTTCTTTGGAGAAAGGTGGAAAAAAACTGTTTATTAAATTAAAGTAAAACTAAGTAAGTAAAACTAAAACAATATTAAACAATGAGAAAACTTTTTCTTTGGGTTGCAGTTTACTCAGTCTTTGATCAGTCTTTCCAGTGCTGGAATTGTCGCAGGCTAGGCTCGGCCCGGTGGGCTAGAAATGTGAGCTGCCGGTGCTTCTCTGAGTGTTTAATCTAGAGCAGGTTTCAAAAGGTCCAAAGAAAAAAAAAAAAAAAAAGAAAAAACCACAGTCCAGGGAACTTCTTTGCTTCAGCTAGCTGAAAACTAACTAAAAAGCCAAGAAGCGCTCTGTCCGTCGTCTTCTGCAGACAACAACTGCCGGCCCGCAGAAGGAATGTGGGGGAGTGACAGGAGTATCTGGAGGGAAAAAAACTGCATTTTCTCTCCTCCTTCACTGTCTGCAATAAGTCTTAAAGGTGCAAAACTTACTATTTAGCACAAACAGAACAAGACGATTGGGGATAGAAGCATCATACAGCCAACCCAGGACATTCTATTTCTTATCTTTATATCGTTTGCTTATTACTAAAACTAATATAAATTTTAATTTTATAAATACATGCATTATACATTCATTATACAGTTATATACAGACAATGGTAATAGTATTTAGCATTTAGTAAACAGTGATATTTATATATAGGTTTTATTTAACAATTAGATCTTTTTGAGGTACACATCGTGTTTTTTTATCTTTTTGCATTATTTACTATGTGTAACTTGGTCTTTGAGCAAAAACAACTTTACGAATGGGTTTGTTAGTATTTGAGGCAGAGTTAATTTAAACTGTTTTCTTTAATAAACTTTTGACATGTACTACTGGGACTTTGTCTTTATTTACTTTATGCAAAGGCTTAGATTGGGCAGGGCCTATTCGGTTAGTAGAGCTTCGGGTGTTAACTAACTAGGTGGCTTTTGCTAGATGCTGTTCTTAGTTTTTTAAAGTTCCCCCACCTAATGCTCTCAATGTGGTTTTTAGCAGTCTGTTGTACTTTTCTACTTTGCCTGCAGCTGGTGCATGGTAGGGAATATGGTACACTTACTCAATGTTATGTTTTCTAGCTTAGGTGTTGATGAGGTTGTTCTTGAAATGAGTTTTATTGTCTGATTTAATCTTCTCAGGGGTACTATGTCTTTACAGAACTTGCTTTTTAAGGCTTAGGATGGTGTTCTGGGCTGTAGTATGAGGCACAGGGTAGGTTTCCAGCCATCCCGTGGTGGTTTTTACTATGGTCAGCACGTAGCGCTTGCCCTGGCGTGTCTGGGGCAGGGTGATGTAGTCAATCTGCTATGCTTTTCTATACTTGTACTTGGACTACTGTTTATTATACTACAGGGGCTTCACTCGCTTGGCTTGCTTGATGGCAGCATACGTCTTATAGTCATGGATAACTTGAGAAACACTGTTTATGGTTAGATTTACTTTTCGGTCTCGTGCTTACTTATAGGTGGCATCCCTGCCCTGATGGCTTGAGGCATTATGGGCTCATTGAGCTAGGAATAACTTTCTTTTATGTTTTTAATTTAAATTTATTTTTGACACTTTTATTTTTGCAGCTTGGTCTACTTGCTTATTGTTTTGGTGCTTTTTATTAGTTTTATTTTTGGGGACATGGGCATCTACATGGCGGACTTTTACAGGCAGTTTTTTTATTCTGGTAGCAATGTTTTTTTACTCTTTAGCAGTTTAAATTGGTTTTTTTTTATGCTGCTAGTTAGCTTCTTTTTATTTTTTTAGCTATCTTTATAGAGCATTGGCTATTATTTATGAATCAGTGTAGAGGTAGAGCTTTGGCTACTTTTTTTCTTTCAGCAATGTCTAGGGCTAGTTGAACGGCTTTGAGTTTAGCAAGTTGGCTTGATCTACTTTTTTTTTAGTGGCTTTTGCGACTTGTCGTGTGGGGCTTTATACAGCTGCTTTCTATTTTTGGTTCATTTTTACAATGTGACAAGAACTATCAGTAAAGAGAGCGTATCGTGTATCTTCTGCTGGCAGCTGGTTGTATGGTGGAGCTTCTTCAGTTTGTGTCATTTTTTTGTTTTCTTTTATCAGCGAGACTAAAGTTTTTATTTTCTGGCTAGTTTGTAATTATTTTTAGAATTTTAGGGCGATTTAGTTTTTTAATACGGGCGCGCTGTGTGATAACAGTAATCTATTTGCTCTATGTAGCACTGGTGGCATGGTGCGTAGAGGGAACTTTCGCTTTGAACATTTACCCCAGTACTGGTAGTCGAGGTGCTAGGAGGAGTTGTGCTTCAGTTTCTATTACTTCTGAGGCAGCTTGGATTCTTTCATAGGCAGCTAAGATTTTTTTTTTTTGTAGGAGTATAGTTGGCTTTAGACTTTTTGTAGCTTTGACTCTAAAATTTTAGTGGTCGGCTTTGAGTCTTTTTAGGCATTTTTTGCTAAAGGCTTTAGGACAAGCTATGGTTTTCGGCTGCAGAGTAGAGCACATTTTTTACTTTTGGTCTTGTCTTGACTGGGCTAAGGGCTACTGCATGAGCAATCTTTTGCTTGATTTGTGCAAAGGCTTGTTGCTGTTCAGGGCCCCAGTGGAAAGTGTTTTTCTTACGGGTGACTAGATAGAGAGGGCTCACAATTTGACTGTATTTAGGAATATGCATTTTTTAAAAACTTATGGCGCTTAGGAAAGCTTGTGTTTTTTTTTTATTGGATGGTGGAGACATTGCTGTGATTTTGTTGATGACATTGGTGGGAATCTGACGCTGTCTGTTTTGCTACTTTACTTTTAGAAACTGGATCTTTTGGGCAGGTTTCTTGACTTTGCTCTTTCTTGATGGCGAAGCTAGCTTTTAGGAGAATTTGGATGATTTTTTCTTTTTTTTTGAACACTTCTGCTGCTGTTTTCTTTCACACAATGATGTTATCAATATATTGCAAATGTTTTGGAGCTTCACTTTTTTCTAGTGCAGCTTGGATTAGTCTATGGCAGATGGTGGGGCTGTGCTTCTACTCTTGGGGTAGTCGATTTTAGGTGTACTGCACGCCTTTCTAGGTGAAAGCAAACTGAGGCTTGCATTTTGCTGCTAGAGGAATGGAGAAAAATGCATTTGCAATGTCTATAGTGGCGTATTACTTTGCTGTTTTGGACTTTAGCTTGTACTGGAGTTCTAGCATGTCTGGCACAGCAGCGTTTAGTGGTGGAGTCATTTCATTTAATGCACGATAGTTTATTGTTAGTTTCTATTTTTTTTTAGATTTATGCACAGGCTAAATTGGGCTGTTGAAGGGTGAGTGGGTCTTGCTAACTACTTCTTGGCTTTTTAGCTTACGGATCATTTTGTGGATGGGAATTACAGCATTTTGATTTGTTCGGTACTGTTGGCGGTGCACTGTTGAGGTGGCAATTGGCACTCGTTGCTCTTCTACCTTCAGGAGTCCTACTGCAGATGGGTTTTTTGACAGTTTAGGCAAACTGTTTAACTGTTTGATACTTTCTGTCTCTATAGTAGTTATTTTAAATGCTCATCTGAGTCTTTTTGGGTCTTTGAAATACTTACTTCGAAGGTAGTTTATGCTTAAAATACATGGGGCTTCTGGGCTAGTTACGATAGGATGTCTCTTCTACTTATTTTTAGTTAAGCTTACATCAGCTTCTACTAAAGTGAAATCTTGGGATTCCTCCTGTCACACTAGCAATGGAGACAGACTCTGTTCTCACATGTCTTGATGGAATTAATGTACATTGTGCACTTGTATCAACTAAAGTTTTATACTTTTGTGGTTCTGATGTGCTAGGCTAACGAATCTACACAGACTAGAAAATACGATTTTTTCTGGCCTCTACCTGGCTAGAGGCAGGGCTTCTTTAAGCTTGGTTATTTTTCTTTCTTTGGGGATATGTCTTGGATGTTCTTTCAAGGGGATCGGACATGTCATCATCATTATACTTGGTAGTTCGGCTATGGGCAATTGGAGCTGCTTTCCTTTTGGTGGTTTCTTTTAATTTACGCACTCGTCGTGCTAGAATAGCAGTAGGTTTTCTATTCTACTTTTTTATGTTTTTTTTACAATTACGCAGGTAGAACTACAATTCATTTCGTGGGGTGTACTGTCTCTCACCACTTGGGAAACGTCTGCTTTGGATACTAGAACTTTTGATCTGTACTGCTGATACTTGGAGAAGGTCTTTTTTAATTTCTTGTCTGAGCTTCTTAAGATTTTTTTTTATCTTATCTTCTAATTTTTGCATACGTGTTTTTACTGCTGAGATTCTGGCATGTGTTGGGCTATGCACAGCATTTGTATATGCTCGGAGCTTCTTTGCTATATCTAGCACAGTCTTTTTTTCTTATCTTTTTTTATTATGGTTAAGGCAGAAGCATATTCATGTGGCTTAAGTTGCACAAGTTTTCGCTACATCACAGGCGTGCATGGTACAAGGTCTGGGTTCTTAGTTGTCTTGTCATTTGAGAAGATAATTTTTGCTACTGCTATTTCTTTCAGGCGTTGGATCTTTTGCTCTATGGTTTTTACTGAGTTTGTTGCATATAAAGATTATCTGCACACAGGTATTTTTGTGCAACACTATCTAAGACCTGTGACCAGAGGCTGCGTGGATTAGCCCCCCTCATCACTCTTTGGTCGATGACAGGATTTTGTGACAGGGACTTTAAATGTTTTGCTTTAGTGCTATTTAGACTTGTAGCTTTACTTGTAGCATTTTAGAGACGGACTAACTAACTAATTATGGATTCATCAGGTCGTCGGGTGTAATCCTTCCGTAGGCTACGAAGGTTTTTCAGGGAAAAGGTTTCAGTATTTGCATCTGATTTTGCACTTGCTGCTTTGACTTTTGATTTTACGTCAGGAGGCATCGAGGTTTTTTCTCTTGTATCACCATCATTATCGTCATCATCTGCTGGTCGATTAGTTTTTTCCGTGCATTTCTTACTTCTAGTACTGGTAGCAACAGCTATGGGTTTAGATGCTGGCTTAGGCTCACTGTTTGGTTTGGCTGCGGGCTTCGAGTCTGGGCTGTTGGGTACAGCTTGAGTGACTGGGCTAGCTGATTTATCTCCCTGCCCCCCTGCTTCTGTCTGCTGCCCTACACTATCTAACAAAGTGCGATAAGCATAGGCTAGGGCTTAGCTTATTGCAATAAGCCTTTTTTCTTTAGAATCGTCATGGCACTTCTCTTTTAGGTATTTCTCCACTTCAGCTGGGTTCTGAATTTGTTCCCGTGGAAAATCTCAGTCTACAGGATCAGAAAATTTCTTCAGGGTTTGGCTTATATTTTTCTATTCTTTACACTACTCAGGATTTTTCACACTTGCATCTGATTCTGTGTCAGGGGTCTCACTAGCTCCTCTGGATATCTCAGCCCTCACTCTAGAGAGGCTACAGACAACATAGAGGAAGCTTACTAGATTAAATACTAGAAAGATGGTCTCTTTAACATTTAGGGGAAACTGAACATTCTTAAAAAGTGACATCACAGATCCAGAGGAGAAGAAGGAAAAGAAAGGCTGGAAAGCTATATTTTCGGCTTTTTTTGTACTAGACTGAGTGTAATTACGAGACTGAGTGTAATTACTAATAAATTCTTAAAATGTACTACTGGAATTGGGATGCAGGGTAGGATGAAGGAACTATAAACTATACATGTTGTAAACAGACGCCAGTATTTTTGTAAACGCTTTATAAATCATCATTACTAAGGCTAGCACAACAGCTATTCTAATCTGTACTCTTGTACTGCAAAAATTACGTGTTATGGACTATATTCCTAGTGACAAGAAAGGCATTGAAATCTCAAAAAGGTCTTGAGCTTAGAGCTACACGAAGGCTTTCACCCCCAAGGATATTATGGATCTAAACAGCATGTCTACTAACTGCTTTAACAACCACAAACACACAATTAATAGAGCTTTTGTTTACATTCTCCAGCCCCACGGGTGGGCGCCAATTATGTATTTGTCTAGGTTTAGAGTAAATTTGGGAAAAAATTCTCCAAAGTAGCTCCAGTGAGAAAACAGATCCAATCAGCTCTTCCCCCCCTCAACTGGTCCGGGAGGAAAAACAGTACTTCTTTGGAGAAAGGTGGAAAAAAACTGTTTATTAAACTAAAGTAAAACTAAGTAAGTAAAACTAAAACAATATCAAACAATGAGAAAACTCTCTCCCCGGGTTGCAGCTTACTCAGTCTCTGATCAGTCCCTCCAGTGCTGGAATTGTCGCAGGCCAGGCCCGGCCCGGTGGGCCAGAAATGTGAGCTGCCGGTGCTTCCCTGAGTGTTTAATCTAGAGCAGGTTTCAAAAGGTCCAAAGAAAAAAAAAAAAAAAAAAGAAAAAACCACAGTCCAGGGAACTTCTTTGCTTCAGCTAGCTGAAAACTAACTAAAAAGCCAAGAAGCGCTCTGTCCGTCGTCTTCTGCAGACAACAACTGCCGGCCCGCAGAAGGAATGTAAGAGAGTAACAGGAGTATCTAGAAGGAAAAAAACTGCATTTTCTCTCCTCCTTCACTGTCTGCAATAAGTCTTAAAGGTGCAAAACTTACTATTTGGCACAAACAGAACAAGACGATTGAGAATAAAAGCATCATACAGCCAACCCAGGACAGTGAGGAACGTTTTTTTCCCAACATAGCAGACTGCCTACATCCCAGTGTAGGCTTGCAGACTGTTAGGAAGGGTTGCCTTCATCATGGGCAGTCAGCTTTCTAAAGAAGAAAATGCAAGTCTTTTTGTGTGGAGAGAGATGATACCTCATATGGGAATTTCTGTGTCAGAAGATTCCCTCCGCACTTTATTAGACTGGGCTAAGTCTCATGGCTTCTGTTATAGATGGATAATGAGATTATTTGCTCTCACAATTAAGGGATAACTATTGTGTGAATATTAAGAAAAGCTTTAATGATATATAGTTATGTTATTGTAGTTTAGATGTCCTCTCTTCCCCCCATAGTTCCCTTTACCCCCCCTGTATTGTGACCATCAGCCGGGGTTGTCTAGGACAGGTTAAAAGAAGGCGTGCACATGTCCCTTACCTGGGGCATTTTGGAATGGAAAAGCTTGTTGCTTAGGGGGTGAGGCATGGCAACACCTGATCTCCAATCAAGTTACAAGAAAGCAGTCTCCACGGATAAATGGCAAAGAAGAGCTGACTGACAGACTTTGGGAGGGGCCAGGGTTAGCTGATGCAACCCCCCAGGGGTATAAAAGACTGAGCAGCCATCTTGAAGATGAACCAGCCACGTGGTATCCACGAGGGCAGTTTCTAGCACTGCAATTTTTTTCTTATGTAGTCCTTTTGTTGTATTTTTGTCAAGGTTTCATAAACCTTTTTAAATTTTCAAAGTGACCAGTTGTTTCTCACACTTCCCAGTAGATGTGACAACCACATTTAATCCACAGACTTGGGATGGACTAGGCGATTATCTGAGGCATGAGGTCATCAGGGGAGATACAACTGCACCACATTTAGTAGCTCCTTGGGGAGTCCCTTCCAGAGTTATACGAGGCCATACCCCAAGGGAAAGCGAGGCAGAAATGGGGACCTCAGAAAGCAAAGATGCTGTCTCTGTGAGCACCAACACCCCAGGGGCCGGAGAGGTGGGCCAGGCGGCTGCCGACTCTTCCCTGGCTCTGCGCGGACCTGCAGAAGACATGGGGGTCCCCCGAGGAATCTATCTCTCACCTAGACATTATGTTCCTCAGAAATATCCTTCTCCTGCAGAGCTGCCACTGCCAGCTTTGGTAGCTGTGTTCCAATTGGACATGGTGGAGTGCCCCCCTCCATTTGCGCTGCCTGTGGCTCCCCCAGCGCAGTAGGCAGTGACTGGGGTGCCTCCACCACAGCCAGCGCCCTTCCCCTCATCGGTAGCTCCTTCCTTTCCACCACCGCCGCTGCTGGGGGCGGTTCCACTCCAGGCGGATGGAGCAGCAGGAGCCATGATCCCCTCAGCCCAACCGTTCCCATTTCAACCAGCAGAGTCGGTGCAAGGGTTTGCTACACCTCCTCCCCCTGCCGCAAGCAGAGCTCCGGGGGTCGTGTCTTCTGTCTCAGCGATACCGGCGCCACCGCACGCAGCTCCTGCCATCACCCCCGTAATATATGGTAGAGATAATTCATGCTATAGAGGTAGATATATGTGTGTATAAAATATTGTGAAGATCCAAAGTTATGCCTTTGACCACTCTGGCTGGGAACAGAGTTCTATTTTCATTGTAACCAGTTCCCGGACAGCGTTGAGATAATATCAAGTCTATTACCGTATGAATGGGACAGTCCCGGGCCATCACAGAGGATTTCCTCTGGCATCTACACCTGGGACATAGCATCTGGACCTTCCTGGACCATGATTAATGGAATGTCTCAAGGAACTCACAAGACCTGCACCTGGGCATGATTACATCTGCAGTACTCAGGAACTGGTATCATTCTACTACATGTGAATGCAGCTTCTGCCTGGGTACTCAGACATTCATCTGAGTCTCCGAACTCGTCTTTGTTCCTGCACATGTATGGATCCAACTCTACATGTGAAGAGACACAATGAAATATGTGATCATCCCTGCCTCAGGCAGAATAAACTGTATATAAGCTGGCCGCTGGAAGCACTCGGTGTGAACCTCTGGGGGAACGCTGTCACTCTGTCACCCTAATTCACCCAGCGCCTGCACCCGGGGCTGACGCTGTCTTGGCTGTGGTGGTTTTTTCGAAATTCTATTTTTTTGTTATCGATCTAATAAATCTTTGTAAAATTTTTCATAAATTTGGCTACCGATTTGATCATTTATAATACCCCCCCCCTCCCACCTTTGCAGCGCAGGAGCAAGAAGCACCGGCGGAGGCAGTCGCACCAGTTTCACTGTCAGCAAATGCCACAACCAGAGCCGTGGTCACCTCCAACCATCCACTTTCATCAGCACAAATGGGACAACTGCCTCCTCCTCCCCCTGCTGTGCAGCATGTGGATTGGCTGACTTGATGTCTTTTGCAGTTCTACCACCACAGCTCGCGCCGCATGCCATAGGCGGGCTGCGCCGTGGCTTGTGACTGCACCTCCCGCTGCACCGCCAGCAGCTGGCTTCTCCACCCCGCGGCTTGCAACCAGCCCCTCTGCTCTGCAGCTTGGAGATGGTTCCTCGGCTTCGGAGCCTCTGGCCAACCCGCCATCTTTTACTGCCCGCAGCATGACCCACCCTCCCCTGTTCCAGGATGAGGACAGTGACGGCGACAAACACCAACAGCCTGTCCTGCTCTCATTTCCGGGGTGGGAGGAGGGAGGTGTAGGGGGCTGCACCTCTTCAATGCCTGGGAGGAGTGTGGAATGGGCTGCGTGTCGGGGAGATGGCTGGGAGTTCGGCTGTGTAGGGGGAAGTCAGTGATGGGCAGAGCGGGAGTGAATCGCTCGTCCTGTGGCGGGTGCGGGCTGTCCCAGAGACCCCAAATTCAGGGCAAACTTCTGTATTCCCTGAAAAACCCTTCCTTTCCATTTCCCAACATGGAGCAGTGGCTATGGAGGAAGTGAAGGAAGAGGAGGCAGTGCTGCAGGTTTGGGCCAATTTCCCTCCAGCCCCTTCTGCATTTCTCCCTTCCTTTTCTTGGCATGAAAAGGTGAGGGAAAGTGACAAACCAGATAAATCTAGCCTTGGCGGGGACACCATGGTGACACCCGCATCACCGTCCTGCTGCTGGCTTAAAAAAAAAAAAAAGTGCAATTCACAGTCAATTGGAAAAATGCTCTATATACAATCCATCATCTTACAGAGCCACAAAACTCTTCTAAATTATTCTCTCTCATTGCAATCTTCAGGTGAGATGCACCCGCCTGAAGATAAAGTCTGGATACAGGACCTAATCACTAATAAGTGGGATGGCCCGTGCAAGCTTATCGCTTGGGGTCGCGGGTATGCATGTGTTTCCACAGATACTGGGGTACAGTGGGTACCTGCAAGGTGTGTTCGCCCTGATTTGCGACACCAAAAACAGAATGTGGCCAACAGGCAACCTTGGAATGGTGATCAAGATGCCGACCATCAATCAGATGGTCCCTCTCTGAGTAGGGAATGAGCATTCTATCTTTTTCTTTGTTTCTGGAAAAGGGTTGTTGACAAGTTAGACTGCCAGTTCTTTGAGCAGACTAATGATGTTTTGTTACTCTATTAGAATTAGTAACTGATCTTTTAGAATTCATACTTGATTTTTTATCAGAAGGAACAACAAGACTTCATTGTAAAGAATTTGATGGTATATGTTGGAAATCTCTCTGCTCATTCTAAGTCAGCGTATGATTGAGGTTCTGATTGGCAACCAGCAAATTGCTAAAGGAACCTCTTCAGCTGTGTTTGTTCTCCTTCCTGCAAAGAGCCCTGAAGGGGATTACAAATGCCGACTTCCTCTTTTAAACAAAAAGGGAGACCTGTGGATGCAACAGTGTGGTCAGAGAGAGAGAAAGCTACATAAACTTTCCCCGGAATTGTTCTGGGGAGTTTTGAGAAGGTTGAGAAAAAGAATTAAAACAATCTTGCAGCTGGTGTTTTGAACAGTTGTTTTCTCATAAGATGTTGTAGTGGTTTGGATTTGTTAATTTAAGATTTTTTTTAATTTTGAGATTTCTTGGCTAATGTATTGAAGAGTGTGGTAGGTTTTGGTGTTGGTTAAATACTAATGTATTAATTTCTTGTTGTGAAGTAGGATTAGGAGAAAGGCAAAGCAGGCTCAAAATTTTAAAAGGGTATAAAGAAAATTTTATTAAAAGTAACTAAAAGAAACTAAAACTTACTAAATTAAACAGAAGGGGGAAAAATTTTACACTAACTTCTACCCTTAGACTTTCAGCATATTTACAGTAAAACTTTTTCACTATCATTCTACTTAATCTTGTGACCTAATACGTTCTTTGCCATTTATTTCTCCTAATAAATTCCCTATCTCACAGCGTTTATAAATTGTCTGCATTTTTCACTAAAAGATGTGGAGGTTTCAGTTTGAAACCAGGCAGAAACAGCAGTTTTGTGTAGTGGTTTTGATTCATCAATTTAAGATTTTTTTTAAATTTTAAGATTTCCTGGCCAATGTATTAAAGACTGTGGTAGGTTTTGGTGTTGGTTAATTACTAATGTATCCATTTCCTGCTGTGAGATAGGATTAGGAGAAAGGCCAAGCAAGCTCAAAATTTTAAAAGGATATAAAGAAAATTTTATTTAAAGCAACTAAAAGGAAAAAAAAAAAGTCATAAGAATTAAAACAAACCCTTCAGAACACTTCTTCTCTCCCCACAACTTTTTTTTCTCACTGATAATGTAAAGAAACAAAGTCTAAAATTCTAGTTAGTTTATTATCTTTAAAACAGTCTTTTTCAGTTCACTTAGGGAGAGAAGTCCCTCTTGTTAAGGTTATGGAGACTTCCTTACAAGAGGAAAAAAATAGTTCTTTTGTGATTCTTAATTTTGTTATGAATAACAGCCGCCCAGGGAACTCTGTTATCGTGAAGTGCTTCCTATTGTTATGTCTTCTTATAGCTTGTTGATGGGCTATGTTGACTTATGGGGTATTGTTTTAAAGATGAGTTGGTTAAAAGTAAAAGTTCTCATTATTTATTTTTAAAATCATCTTTATCCCTGGGAATAGAGATCTTCTTTTGGGGATACCGTATTACTCTTCTCTTTTTTTGTGTTTACACTTTTCATGGGATTACAGCTATTTTAGCATCTGTTTATTTTAGTATGGAGGTTTTTGTTTGCTATTAATTTGAACACTTTAATCTCCCCACAGTTTCATGTGTTATTGGGAAAAAGAGTCTTTTCTTCATAATTTATAAGAGGATTTCAGTTTCAAAATGAAGGTATTTTCATTTTTCTTATCTGGGATTTAACTTCTTTACTTCTTATGATGTTTTTATCTTGTTCTTTTATATGCTTGTATCTTGTTCTTTTTTCTTACTTGGGGGATGATTGAAGTACTGAAAGGGTTAACATGTTGTTTGGGCCTTTTAAATAGTTACCTGATCTATTGATAACTTGTGGTGGGAGCTGCAGTTGGGTTGTGTCAGGATGAGCCTCATGGCTGGTTTTTAGTTTTCTTTGCATTCAATTCTAGCCGCAGGGCCACTCTTCGTGGTTGTAGGGGTTTTTGGTCTCAGTCGCGCTGGGGAGAGGGGATTTGATGGTAATATCTTAACAGCTGCGGCCAGCCCTGCTCCGGCCAGGGGTCCGCAGCCTCGTTTTCTGACCTGGTAGCTGCTGGGGACCCAGCCACAGTAGGATGGGGGCTGATGGGGGCTGATGGGGGCTGGCGGGCGGCCCGGGCAAAAGAGCCTGGCTCACCTCAGGGCTGCCCAGTCCGGCCTGGCCGAGACAGGGGCTGGGGCTGGGGTCAGGGCCTGTTACTTCTTTGTCGATGGGAAAAGAAAGAGAAAGTTCTTGGGTTTCTTTCATCTTTAACATGTGTCTTTCACAGAGGCGCGTTCAGTTTCTTAGAGGTTTAACACTGTTAGTCACACAAAAACCATTTGTCTTACTTCCCTGAACTCCTCTCATATCAAACTATGACAGATGTTTACCAAAGAATGTCTTCTTAATTAGCCAGTGGTGATGGGGTGTTGATTAAATGACCAGTCAGGTCCACCTGTATTGGAACAGTGTAAAAATAAGAATTGATTTCTAACGAAACTCACATCAGCCTCCTGAAGAGAGTTAATGTCTTGCCTCACTCCCATTCCTGACTCAACGGTGACATGCCACCACCTATAACTCAGGCTGCTCTAGCAGTACCAAGCAGCTCCTGCAAACTGACACCAGGAAACTGGAGGGATGAGTTTTGTTTGCCATGCAAAAGGGCCAGCATTCCTGTCCAGGGGCCTGTGGCTCCAGTAGGCTGCTTCCTCCTAAAATTCCAAATGGCACAAGATGTCTCCCAGACACAATCTGCCACCACCTACAACTCAGGCTGCCTTGGCAGTGCCAAGCACCTCCTGAAAACTGAAATCAGGAAACTGGATTGGTGAGTTTTTTTGTTTTAATTTTGTGGCTCTGTAAGATGATTAATTGTATATAGAGCTTTTTCCAATTGATTATTATGGGGTTTCTCCAGACATTCTCCTTTTTTGTTTTTCCAGAACACGCTTTAAAGTACCATGAGCGCATTCAACTATAGCTTGACCAATTGGAGAATGCAGAATACCAAGTTTATGTGAGACTCCCCATAAGCGCGAAAACTGCTGCGTCTTCTGCGGGGCCATTGTCAGTTTTCACAGAAGAAGGTATATACATAATCACCAAAGCCATCCTCCAGTGGGCAATCACGTTGCGACCCTTTTCTCCAGTATGAGCAGATGCCCACACAGCAGAGAAGGTGTCAATAGACACATGCGCATATCTAAGTTGGCCCAATTCAGCAATATGAGTGACATCTGTTTGCCAAAGCTGTAAGGCTTTCAGGCCTCTGGGGTACACTTCTGCTGGTAAAGGTGCAGCAAGCCCATGACAGTCAGAGCAAGAACTGACAATGTCACGAGCCTCAGTTGATGTTAACTGAAATTGTTTCTGCAGGGTATGTGCACTTTGATGGAAAAAATCATGTGACACTTTGGCTTGCTCAGTCTTCTCAGGCTGAGGCGCTACCCTGGCAGGATTAGCCAACCTGTCAGCCCTGGCATTACCTTCTGTTATGAAACCTGGTAAATTGATGTGACTCCAAATGTGCAAGATGTAATATGAATTAACTTGGGTCTGAATTGCACACCACAAATTTTCAGTAACTGAAACAAAACTGTGTTATTGACTTCTTTCAGAAGTGAACAATTCAAATGTTTGGTTATGTCTGCAACATAGGCAGAATCAATGACCAAGTTCAGAGGCACCGAAGAAAATCTCTGGAATGCCATGGCAACAGCCTTTAATTCAAGCAATTGGGCCGAGCCTGATGCATGGCCCTCCAGCACTTGCCACCCAGATTCATCCTTCCAAGTAACAATGACTTTCCCTGTTTTTCCTGAGCCGTCAGTGAAGACGGTGGGTGCCTGCACCAGTACCTGACTATTTTTTGGCCACAAAGACAGATTGGTTGATTTTGCCAATGGCAGTAACTTATGACTGGGCAGATGATAGGCAAACTGCCCTGAAAGGTTTTGCAGTGCACTTTGCAAAGGAACACTGTTAATGAAGCTCCATTCAAAGACTTCCCACTCTGTTGGAAGAATAATTTTTGCGGGATCAGCTGCCATTAATTGCAAACACCATTGAAGGAATTTGATTATCAAATGAGTGAGCAAGTCAAACAACATGGGTGCTGTCTTTTTCGGTTGATGGGGCAAGAAGACCCATTCCAAAATGTGCAACGGATCAGATAATTTGTCACTCCATTTGCCAATGATACCTTGTCCTGGTTCAGGGCAATTTTGGGAGAGGATCCCCAAAGGAGTTCCTCTAGAAAAGCAGATTCAATTGGCCCCTCCCCCAACCGGTTCAGGAGAAAATACCTCCTTAGAGAATAGTGGGGAAAAACTGTTTATTAAACAATAAAACCCAAACAATATTAAACAATAAAAACTCTTGCTGCTCCAAAAGAGATGGCAAACTCAGAAAAGTCCCCTCCCCGGGTTGCAGCTCGGCTCACTCAGTCTCTTATCAGTCCCTCCAGCACTGGAAATGTAACAGCCCAGGCCTGACCCAGTAGGCCACAGGTGCAAGCTGCCGGTGCTCTTCTGGGTGTTCAGTCCAGAGCAGGTTAAACAGGTCCAAAGAAAAGGAAAAAAACCCACAGTCCAGGGAACTTCTTTTCCTCAGCTAGCTAAAACTAACTAAAACAAAGGAGAGCTCTGTCGCACTGTCTGTCCATCTGCAGACAACAGCAGTCCAGGAGGAGGAATGTGGAGGAGTGAGTGCAGTGTATGAAAACAAACTGTGTGCTTCTTCTCTCCCCTTTTCACTCTCTGGAAAAAGTCTTAAAGGTGCAAAACTTATTATTCAGCATAAACAGAACAGATGATTGGGGATAAAAGCATCATATAGTCAACCCAGGACATACCTGTAGGATGAAAATCTGGATTGGTAATGAAAACCATGATATCAATGGAAGGATCTACTTGATAAACCTGACGAGCAGAAACAGCTTGTTGGACTTCCTCCAGTGCTTGTTGTGCCTCAGGAGTCAATTTCTGAGGTGATCTCAGGTCAGGATCCCCCCTTAGAATATTATATAGCTGGGACAATTTTGTCATGGTTAGCCCTAAGTAAGAACGTAACCAACTGATGACACCCAGCAATTTCTGGTCATCATTCAGAGTCTTTTAATGGAATCCGTGAATTGCACCTCTTGATGCTGAATGGTTTGATCCAGAATTTTGACTCCTAAATATTTCCAAGGAGGATGCTGTTGAACCTTCTCTGGAGCCACTTGTAGCCCATAAGAATAATGAGCAGCGGACGGCTGAGACTTTATCCTCAGCAACTCATCCTGGGTGGATGCTGCCACCAGGATGTCGTCCATATAGTGATAGCAATATGCATCAGGAAACTGCTTGCAGACTCCGGACAAGGCCTGAGCCACATACCATTGACAAATAGTTGGACTAATCTTGCAGCCCTGCTATAAAACTTTCCATTGATATCTCTGCACAGGTTCAGCATTGTTAATTGCAGGGACAGTAAAGGCAAACTTTGGTTTGTCATCAGGATGCAAAGGAATTGCAAGGAAACAATCCTTTAAATCTATGATCAAAATTTCCCATCCCCTAGGGAGCATGGTGGGTGAGGGCATACCAGACTGCAATGCTCCCATACTTTCCATCACTGCATTAATTCTTTAGAGGTCCTGTAACAGCCTCCTTTTCCCAGATTTTTTCTTTATCACAAAGACAGGAGTATTCCAGGGACTAGTAGAAGGCTCAGTGTGTCCCTGTTGCAATTGTTCCTGAAGTAATTCACTAAGGGCGACCAATTTTTCTTTTGTCAGGGGCCACTGATTCTCCCAGATGGGTCTGCTCAGTAGCCACTGTAAAGGCAGAGTAGGATACTTTGCGCCCTTCAGCGCAGTGACCCCAATCAAAAATGTGCCCCAATCCATATCTCCCAGGCTGCCAATACATCCCACCCTCAGAGGTTGATTGGAGCTGCAGTGACATAGGGCCGAACTGTAGCTGTCTGCCCATCCATGTTTTTGATCAGCACAAAACATTGACTTACAAAGGTCTGTTGTGCACCCCTGACCCCTTCAATGGCCGAACCTATGGAAGTCAGAGGCCACGTAGGAGGCCATGCAGAGAAGGAGATGACTGTCACATCCGTCCCTGTGTCGATCAAACCTCAGAGCTGGACCTAAGGCGAGCTGGCACCTGGTAGAATCAGGGTACATGTCATCTGTGGTCCCTGAGCAGAAATATCTGCAGTCCAGAAGACTTGTGGCAGTCCTGTGGATCCAAAGCCACCATCTCCATGAGTCCGCTGGTCAGTCCTGGGGACACATGACTGAAAAGGCACAAGTTGAACAATACGAGTTCCTGCCAGGATAGCGACGGGGTAGTGGGCATGGAAACCATAGCACAGATTTGACCTGTAAAGTCAGTCAATGACACCTGGATGCACAAAGATTCCTTGGAGGGTGACACTAGATCTTCCCACAAGCAACACACTCAATCCTTGACCCAAAGGTCCAAAGGCATCCAGAGGAACCTTATATACACGACCACATTCTAAGATGATTGTTGCTGTGGTGTGTACATCCACCCCAGCTGCTCCGTGGGTGCTACCCCTAAGCTGACCGACTAAGCCTGTGCCGGTACCATGCCCTGGGGAATCATTTTTGTTGGAGCACAGTTCCCCTTTGTGCTCATCTTTTCGTTTCCCGAACCTACCAAAAGCTGACCATTGGCATGGTATCTAGACTTACATTGGTTTGCATAATGACTGGGCTTTGCACACTTAGCACACAAGAAATCAGTCTTATTTCCTTTCTGTTTCTGTGTTCCCTGTTTTTGCTTGCCCTTATTTTTCACCTGTTTCTGTTGTCAATCCCCTGAGGATGTCTGGCCTGGCTTTAAAGCAGTTGCCAAAACAGACATTTTGTAGTCTATGGAACCTACTTTAAAACATTCTCAGACCATGTCTGTTAATGTTGGGTCGCCTGGAAGAGCACCTATGGTCTTCCTACAATCGTTGTTTGCGTTGTCTCTTGCTAATTTCTTACATTACATCTGCCTCAAATTATCATCCTCAACCTGTTTTTCCAGGGCTGCTGCAATTTTCTCAACAAATGGTAGAAATGGTTCTCTTATTCGTTGAGTTATTGTCACATATTGTGGTTTGGGAGTGGCCGTTTTTATAGTTTTTAACAATGCTCCAAAGCCTATCTTTTGACTCTGCTCGAGAAGGGCAGGGTCCCAGGTAGCCTGAACATCAGGATACGAAAAGCCATTCTTCCCCATGAAAGCATCCACTCCCACAGCTTACCTGGGATCAGTCGGAGGCAATTGCAGGTTCTTTGCTACAGCCCTATCAACCACCTGCCTCCAGTTGTCCTTAAAAACTTTTAATTGTAGAGGTTGGAACAATATTTGAGCTATATGATTACTATCAAATGGAGAAAGCAGATCAATGTTTAACACTCTGATAATTTGCATAACTTGTGAAGAACCAAGCCTATATTTTGCTACCTTATCTTGCAAATCTTGCACGACTTGCCATGATATGACACCGTGCTTGTCAACTTGTCCTGTGTTTGAGGCAGCTTTATACACAGGTAAGGCTTGGACTCCCCCTTGCGATGGAACATTGCCTCCCTGATCCACCTGTGTCCCCTCCTCAGATGCCAGATTAACTACTTGACTGTCCCCTGTGGCCCCTTCCTCCGCATTTAGTGCATTGATGAATCTGCCCCTGGGTGTTATAATGAAGAATCTTACCATGTAAATTTCTTTTTCCAATCAGAATTTATTTGATTATAAAGCAAGCAGTGACAAGCAAAAGTTCAGCGCTGGGGGGACTGAGAGAACTCTGCTCTCGGAAGTCCGCGCCCCCCCTTTCTGGGGCTGGTCTTTTATTTCTTCTCCTCTCGGGATGACGTATCCTGTTCTGGTGGTCTTGAAGGAGAAGGGGGGGCTCTGCTTTGTTCGCTGGGTGGACTTTTCCTTATAGGACATAACTATAACCATATGTTTCCAAAAGCACTATACGTTTCTGCAAGCTAAGCAATTCTAAGCACTATACGTTTCTGCAAGCTCAGCAATTCTTGCCAGGTCGGCTTTTATTACAGTCACGAGCAGTCTTAACTATTTAGCTATTGCTTTTATATTGTAAGAATTATTCAGCTATTAATTTAATTAATGAACAAGCATATTGCTACTTATTACAATACTGTCCTGAATATTGGATGCAGCTTTAAGCTGGACCTTTTATTCTTTTCCATATTATATAATTTCAGTCCAACCATGTCCCAAAAGTGTGGAGGTAGTCTTTCAGACATATCTAGGGTTGGGAATTCTGTGAAAACCCATCTGATGAGTTTTTAAGCTGTTTCTTCTCAAACTTTATATCTTGGATTTCTAGCTTATAGTTGAAACAAAAATAAAGATCCTGCTCAGCCAAAGACAACCGGTTTCCTATTTCTTAATCATCAAAGGGTGGTTTTCAGATGAATTGTCGTCCTTGGTAAATTCTCCCAAGGTCTGGAAACGTAACTATGTCTTGGCTCAGCCAAACAGCAGGTTCCTTGTAGGAATTCTCAGTGTGTGCTCCAGTCCCGTCCCTGGTTTCCATCCTCCTTCCACCAGCTGTGAGACTTTGATCTGGGATCCCCTCTCGATCTCAGATCCTCCTTATCTGTTGTTGGGAAGGATGAAAATCTGACAAGAAAGTCTCACAGATATGTATGCTTAGCAGAAAGATTTTTAAATGTAGAGTTTGATGAAGGAATAGAGATGGAAGCAAGTTTTGATATAGAAGAAAAGAATTGCTGAGCCAGTCTTACTGGCTAACCAAGGAGGCAAAGGGTATGTTAGTTAGAAGGGGTTTTTATGGCTTAGAGCAAAGGATAAGCCCACCACAAACAAGATGTTTTTACCAAGCAGAAAGACAGCACAGGCAAACAAGTCAGCAAAGTTGCAAGTAGAAAAAAGGTCTCAGAATTTTCCACTGCAAGAAAACTGAAAAACAACTTCTAGCTTAAACTGTAACGTACTAACTTTTAGTGACTGGAGAATAGTAACATGAATATGGTAATTATAGTAGTTATGATAGGCTAGATAAAAGTTAAGGTATAGATTGGTTCTACTGTATTAAGATACTAAATAAAGTATATAATGCATTGTAACCAAAACCAAAGGGTCTCCAGGCCTGCCTGCAGCTGGAGCTGACAGCTGTATACACAGGCTCTGTCGCCCACAACCCTGGACTGCTGTAACCTCTTGGATGGAATAAACTGCATTTTGGAGAGCCGCCTGGAGTCCCACATCCCTCATTTCGGCTCTCACAAGTGGCGCCCAGAGTTTTAGTGGGCAATTTTGGACTTCTTGGCAGTAAGAGACCTCCTGGTGAACTTAGGAGAGATTCGGCACTTTGAAAGAAAGGTGACCTGGGACTGGACACTCCTGCTGCTGGACAGTACGTGGACCAGAGCTCAAATTCGGCCTCTGCTGCAGAGGAGGACAGCAGGTCCGCACTGGGTAATTATGGGGCAGAATATATCTGCCAATCAGAGGCATGTGTATCAGCATTTAAAATCTTTAATTGCATCAAGTCCAAAAACCTTGCCTAAGCAAGAGCTCAAAGAGCTTTTAAAATGGACTATAACTCATATCCCAAATGCTGACTCTGAAGCCGTCTATACCAGAGACTTTTGGGACTCTGTCGGGGTTAAGTTGTATAATGCTATCTCTCGTCGTGACAAAACGGCAGCGGAACTTCTCCCCGCTTACCGAGTCCTTGTAGAAATCTTTGCCGCGAATCCTCCGCTGCCGTGCCCCTTCCCCGCTCCCATTCTACCTGAACCTTCCCAGCCATGTCCCTCTGAGCAGGCCTGGCCAGCCTCTCATGCCGTGAGAAAAGGGGGGGAGGGGGAGAAGATTACAGCAACTACTGAGGCAGTAGAAGAGGCAGACGAAACTAACGATGTCTCGGAGAGAGAGGAGGATTCCTTTGCTGTAAAGGCAGGAAACCCCGAAAACCAACTAGAATGGTTTCTAAATAACCCCAGAGGTTGTCCCGGGAATGAAGATCTTTCAACCCTGAAAGAGAAGCCAAGCCCCGGATACCCTCCGGCACTGCTTGCTAGCTCAGAAAATTCCTCGAAGGGGGAGGATCATTTTCAATTAACAAATTGGCAAGAGATAAGACGCCAGATCTGCAAAGATGAGAATCTTGGTCTTTTAGCTATGCCTTTGATTTTTGGACAACAGCCTGGCAGTCCTAGAACATGGGCTCCCATCCCCCCTCACAAAATAAAAGAAGTCAGAAGAGCCGTGAGAGATAGTGGGATATGCTCCCTGTACTTTAAACAATTGTTGAAAAGCACCCTGAAAGGGCATACCCTTACACCGAATGATTGTAAAAATTTTGCTGGCATGATTCTCACAGACAGTATATGCTCTGGGAACTCAAATGGAAAAAAATGCTTGCAGAAGTATTGTCAACTTACAGGCAAAGCACTGATGCGGATCTTCATACCCTTACTATATCTAAACTCACCAGGGAGCATCCTGATGATAGGAACGAAGATCAATTGAATCTACCCAGAGTAGCATTTGATGACATTAAGAAAATGGTTCGCAGAGCTTTTTTACAAATACAGCCTGCAGGAAACTTTGAAAAAGCTTATAATCTAATTAGCCAAGACTCATCCGAGCCTTTTACACGTTTGTAGACTGGGTGCTTCAGGAAGCCAAGAGGCAATGCAGTGATGATATTGCTCGTCCAGTTATGGTACGTGATATAATTGAAAATAATGCAACTGAAGAATGCAAACGAGCTATCAAAGCCCTTGGAAAAGATAGACCCACGGTGCCTGAAATGATAGATGCCTGTAATAAGATTGGGAGCCCTCAGCATGTGGCAGCTATCCAGGCAAATGAGCTTGGAAAGATTCTAAGAGAAAACATTGAAAGAGCTCTTGCAGCTCAAGCAGCACAAATAGAAGCACGAGACCAAAATCTTACAGAAATTTTAGCTGCTCTTCAACTAAATTCCCAACAACAGTATAATACTGGGGCTGTTGGGAGAGCTTCTGTGGTCCCAGGGCTCTGCTATCTCTGTAAAAAACCTGGCCACATAATGAGAAATTGCCCAGAGGCAAAAAGAGAGGCACAGTCATCTGACCTTTGTCCACAACATAGAAAAGGAACGCATTTTGTTAAACAGTGCCGCTCTAAATATGATATTGATGGGAATCCGATTCCAAAAAACTTCAAAATCAGCACGCAGTGCCACTGTGCAACGACACAAATAGTGGTACCTCAGATAGCTGACAACACTCCAGGGGTAAGATTTGTGAATACCCCAACTTCGAAGCACTACGCTTCATTGCCAGCCAAATCCCAGGAAGCGACCCAGAACTACTACCCCCTGGGTCCTAGTGCACTTTGGCAACCTCCAAACCAACAACCTTTTAAAAAGACAATGGCTATGCTTACATTTCAACAGGAGTTTCTTGTCGCAGACACCTTTTGTGAAAAATCCTTTCTTAGGATTTTTCCTGCTGGAGCTGAGAAGTTTCAGCAACAAATGTAAACAATTATTATCTGCTGCTGTGGAATGCAACAGGTGGATCTGTGATTGGTCCCCTGTGGATGTTTGGATCTACTGACCACTCACGGCAGAGCTGGCTCTCGCTCTCTGTCGGAGCCAACTGCCTTGTTATCATTCTTTCTATTCTATTCTTAGCTTAGCCAGCTTCTGAAGAAGCCTTTTCTTTTCTATTTCTTTTTAGTATAGTCATAATGTTATATAAATATAATAAAAAAATAAATCAAGCCTTCTGATCATGGAATCAACATTCTCGTCTCTTCTCTCATCCTGCAACCCCTTGTGACCACGGTCACAGTTACTGGAACCTCACAAAAAAGACAAGACTTTCTAGTTGTTGGTAAAGAGAGGAACAGCATTCTTGGACTGCTTGTCTTACCTTGTGTAATGTCTGTTGATTGCAATGAAGAGTTATTGGTGTTAGGTAAAGCCTATGATCCCCCACTGCATATTCCACCTAGAACCCCTATAGCTATTGCTATAGCACTGCCTTTGGGGACTGCATATCAACTGCCACCACGCTGTTTCTCAGTTGCTCCTGAAAATCTGGATGTTTTTTGGGTTCAAAAGATTAATCATCAACGGCTACTCTTGACTTGTGAGTTATCAAAGGGTGGAGCTCAGGCTGATATCTCAGGCATGGTTGATACTGGAGCCGATGTTACTTTAATATCTCATTCTCTGTGGCCAAGAGATTGGAAGTTAATAACTCCCTCAGGCACTCTCACAGGCATTGGGGGTTCCACTCTGCTTGCAAAGTGATTCTATGGTTAGTGTGACAGGACCAGAAGGGAGGAAAGCATTGATCCGTCCCTATGTAGTGCAGAAACCCATCACGGAGTGGGGAAGGGATTTGCTTTCCCAATGGTGAGCAAAAATTGAAGTGGGTTTTTAATAGGGGTCACTGAGGCACTCACCACTCTGAAGCTGACTTGGAAAACTAATACCCCTGTCTGGGTGGACCAGTGGCCCCTACAAGATGAAAAACTGAATGCCCTCAAAAAACTAGTGGCTTAGCAGTAACAAAATGGCCACATTAAACCCACTACCAGTCCCTGGAATTTGCCCGTGTTTTTGATTCGCAAGAAAACTTCTAACACCTGACAGTAGTTACATGATCTTAGAAAAATTAATGCTGTAATTGAAAAAATGGGCCCACTCCAACCTGGTCTGCCCAACCTTTCCCTGATTCCAAGAGACTGGCTACTTGTTATTATTGATCTAAAAGACTGTTTTTTTAATATTCCTCTCCACCCAGACGATGCTCCTCTCTTTGCCTTTTCTGTTCCAAGTACAAACCTTCAGGAACTGCTTCAGAGGTATCATTGGCCTGTACTTCCTCAGGGAATTATTAACTCGCCAAGTATTTGTCAATACTTTGTAGCCCGCGCTTTGTCTCCAGTCTGAGAGCATTTTCCACAATCAGTTATTCTTCATTACATGGATGATCTGCTCGTTGCAGCACTGTAGCAGGCTCCATGGAGTTAGCTAGGGCCCCGTGGAGGGCCGAGGCTTAACGATAGGAATTGTTGAGTCATGATGAAATAGCAAAATAAGCTCCTGTCCTCAGCCTTTCGGACCCTAGCTTATCTGTGTAACCCCATAGGTCACTTTCCCTTAACCCCTACTATTGGACAAGTTTGGATCCCTTTATACCCTATAAAAAGGGGCTGTTTTAGCCCATTCGGGAGAAAAAGAGCTGTCGCTGGAACCCTTCACAGACCCCTCAATAAAACCATTGCTGTGGAATGCCAGGAGGATTTTTCTTCTCCTCTCTCGTGTCTGCTTCCCCACTAGCCTGCCAGGCGCCTTAGCAAGCAAAGAGCTGGAATCCTAAGAGAGCTGAATCACTAAAGAGCTGATATCCTTTGGGCTTGCTAAGGTAGCCACAGCTATGAGTAGCCTGGGAACTCAGACACTGTCCCCGTGAGGGATTGAGCTATCCGGTCCGTGCTGCCTTCCTTGGGAGCAAGATCAGCTCTGCAGGCTGCCAGGTTTACGTGGCATGCTGAACAGGAGGAGAATATCTCAGGAGAGCAGCGTTTTCCTTGGAAAACAGTAACTGCCATCGGAACGCCGTGTCCTCTTGTGGAGAGAGCTTTTCGTTTTAGAAGATCTTCTCTGCAGGGGGTGTCAGTTCGACACTCAGAAATGTACATCTGAACGAATTTGTTCTAGGAGACTGACGAAAGCAGACTACCCTCCAGCAGACCTTGGACCCCATACGGCTGAAGAAGTGTAAGTTTTAAATCAGCCTCTAATGAGCGCTTTTTTCTTTGGGTCCTAATTCCCTTTTTGGTTTTTTTTCTTTTTTTTTCTCATTTTTATCTGCTGAAAGTTATGAATAAAAAAATCTGCCAATTTTTTTGTGAGAAAAAAAAGGTTACAAAAACTAATCAGACCACTGTTGCTGCTGGAGTGCTGCTTGTTTGTTATGGTAATTACGAGTCGTTGTCGTTAATGGTTCTTCTTTTTTATCAGTAAAAGCCCTAGCTAGAGTTGAGTTGATAGTTTGTCTCTGAGACAGTGAGAAGAAGAGATGAAACGTGGGAGGGGGGTGTTGCGGTGTGCCCCGCAGCCTCCACCCTGAATCTTAGGTTGTTTTGCTAAGTTCGATGGCACTTGCCTCGCGTCTCCCTCCTCCCTTCCTCCTCGATGGCAGAGCTGCCAATCAGCCTGTCTGTCACCTGCTGCCCATACCCTTTTTTCCAGAACTTTCCCCCCTGGGCAGAGGGTGATTGGACAAGCAAAGGTTGTCCCACCTTGATTGTACCCCTATTTGCTATCTCCCCAAGTTATTTAGGTTATGTTATGAGGTTATTGGCTGGGAGTGGGGTTTTACCTCCCCCTGGCCCCCCTTTTTAATCTCGTGCTCCCCTTAGCTGGGTGGCAGTTCCCCGCAGTCACCCTCCGTTCCTGTACCTGTCCTCCCTTTAATAAACCCCTTTCCTGCTGCGGAGAACTGTTGCCTCTCGTCTCATCATTCCACCTCGCCTCATCCCTGCTGTTGCTGCGTTCTACCTTGCAGAGCTGCCTTCCTCACCCCTGCCGTGGGGAGAGCTCCTGGGGCGGCTGATACCTTGTTGCTCCCGCCGGGAGGCCAAGGCTCGCAGCTGCACAGCCGCCTTTCTACAGAAGTCTGTCGGCGTGCTTCTGTGGAGCTAGCCGGGCTCAGCAATTCTGCACGGCGACAGGGGGGCATGCAAAATGACTTTGGGACCAGCATGCCATGAGAGGCTGCTACTCCAAACGTACTGAGAAAACCCCCAAAACAACGAGCCAATATAGAGTTGGGAAATTAGAGTGATGTCTGGACGTGAGGAGCAGAGTGCTGGACCTGAAGAGATGCTAAAAACCTTCGTAGCCCCTCACCCTGAGCACGGGAGTCGTCCCGAAACTGGGAGCGGACGGGGCGAAGCTGCAAACAACAACATCTGGGGAGCACGCCCAAGACGCTCCCACGAGGATCGGACTCCGCGGCTCTTTCCCTGGTGGGCAAAGCTGCGCATATCCTCCTCCTGCGAGTCACCCTGGGAGACCCGATGGAGAATGGAGACTGCAGACTCGTTGAGCTTCCCATCCTGAGCTGATCACTTTTAATAAAGGCGATAAAAGGAGAAAAGTCTCCTTGCCCTGTTTATTTCACTGGAAGGGAAACGTTAATATGGGATCAAAACTTAGTCCTTCAAAACGATTCCAGAACAAGAGAGATTTATATTTACTAATCCTAGAAATCTTATCTTCTAACAACTTTTCTTTCTCTGACGGCAAACTCCCTAAGACTAACCTAAAAAAAATTATAAAATGGATTCCTTCGCAGTATCCTGATACTGATAAAGAAATTATCACTAAAAATTTATTTTCGGACAAAATTGGAACTACGATATATAACTTGCAAGCTAACCAAGACTTCTCTGTAACTCAGTATATGCCTTTGTTTCTCCTAATAACTAAAACTGTAGAAAAAACTAACAGAGATAAAACAAATGACAGGCAATCTTTAACAACAGACACTGACAATCTCCCTTTGAAACAGAAATTTTAGATGTTCACTTGAATTAACAAAATGAATTAACCTTTTATGTAAGAAACCTCTGCCATAGTACAAAGGGCATAGGAGACACAAATTTCTGAAGCTTCTTGCATAAAGAACAATACCAGAGGAGATCAAGGGACACAAAGAACCCAGATAAAGGGGCTCCTCTGGCTCCAAGGTAGTCAGGACTGATAAGACAGACTCAGATAAGCACCAAAAGACCTAAAGCGCACGTGCAAAGGAGAACAGTTCAAAAGTTCAATCATGAGGAAGACCACAATCTTCAGCCTCAAAGACCCCCGAAAGACCCCCGTGCGACCACCACAGCGAACCACGCATGCCCAGAAGGGCGTGGACCTATTTAGCATACGAAGCGAAGACAGGCGGGGCCAGGGGTTGAATATGCATGAAAAAGTTGTGTAATGTACTGCATATGGAACACCTTTGTGAATAAAGATGTGGGTCAGACTGCAGCTCGGCGCACAAGTTTTCAAGAGAAATATCTCGCTTGTGCCGGGCACCGACATACATACCCACTTCATAAGTACACCAGGTTGTGGAGTCTATTTATTCTGCGCATTGCTTCAGAAACATATGGTTATGGTTATGTCCTATAAGGAAAAGTCCACCCAGCGAACAAAGCAGAGCCCCCCCTCTCCTTCAAGACCACCAGAACAGGATACGTCATCCCGAGAGGAGAAGAAATAAAAGACCAGCCCCAGAAAGGGGGGGCGCGGACTTTCGAGAGCAGAGTTCTCTCAGTCCCCCCCCGTTGGAAAAGAAATGAAATTTAGCAAAATATTTAATTATAGTTTAGTTATGAGTCGTTTGCCATTGAAGCTGTGTGTTGAGTTTTGTGTGTAACTTAGCAGGTAGTCTAGGAACTTAATAAATAATTAAGCTAGTATAGGGAAGGTTACATGTTTAACCGGTTTTTTGAGCAGCACACAATGTGATAGGTAGAAGATGGATGATTTTGTTTTTGAGCTTAGGAATGATTGCAAAAGGCTTGTCGATTATTCATGCTGAATTGTCTCTTGGATATTTTTTGTTATGGATTATGTGTATAAAGAACACCTGGATTTGAGATTTTTTGGGGCTCTGGCTGGGGACGCGAGTCCGCAGGCCCCCGGGCCCTTAATAAAGCACCGCACAAAACTTATCTGAGTTTTGTGTCATTTATCAATCGGGCAACACCCCCAGCGCTGAACTTTTGCTTGTCACTGCTTGCTTTATAATTAAATAAATTCTGATTGGAAAAAGAAATTTACATGGTAAGATTCTTCTTTATAACACTCTAGGTGGTTAAAACACTCTTAGCAATTTTGTCACCTGTAGAGGCAGAGTCAAAAATCAATTGGCTGACTTGTTCCCAAGATTTTAACACTGAAGGTGGCATCTGTGATGATTTCTACACCTTGGCTCTTGCAAAGCAGTAGTAAAGTCTCTACAGCCTCTTCAACATGCTCAACCCCTCTTTTACTTAAGATCAGAGTCCAAATATTCACTATAGCTTTGTCTTCTGTTGAAATTAGACCATGCATGTCCCCAGCAGTGGCTTATCTTTTTTATGTCCTCGTCTGGATGATCACAGCTCCTTGGCTGTTGGCAGCTCTCCAACTACCTTCCTCACACAGCTCTTGTGAAAAATACATATTGTATGATTGGCTCTTTGCAAATATTAAAATGAATACTATATTGTGTTATGTTGGAAAGTTATGCTGTATTAATCTCTGTGAAGTAGTGTGGTAAATAAAGTTTTTAGGCTATAGCATAATATAAAATAGAAACTATGTGATGTAAGATACTTTTTTGTAACTGACCCAAGAAATGGAAAAGATAACCAAGAAATCCTTCTCATTATCCTCTCTGGATGGAAATACAAAAGGATTCCAAGAAAATAATTTTTGCCTCCTTATCGGGAAGGCCCAGACTCGGAGGAACCAGAGAAGATTGGTTTACAAGATGAGAGGAGAAGCTGAAGTTAAGCAGAAAACACCTGTTGTTTGAAAAGACCTTTTGAATCATGTATGAGATATATGAATATGCAACAGGCTATTGCTTTCAAGGGTTAATCCTTTGTTAGCGAGCCATGCTTTTTGAGGGCTTAGTGCCCAGGAAGCATCCGGATGTCCATAACTCTTTGCTTTTTTTTGTCCTTTATTGTCCTAACTCTGATTGTCCAAATTCTTATTGCTCTAATTTTAATTACTAATTTTATAGCTATTTTATTACTATTAAACTTTTAAAATTTTTAAAACAAGTGATTGGCGTTTTTCACAGTTCTCCGGGTTGTTTTTCTCTCACAGATCTGGCCACTTTTCTTTTGCAGCTCTGGCTCTATTTTCCCTCACAGTTCTTGGCTGTCCTTCTCTGGTGCTCTGTCTTCTTTCTTTTCTCATGGCTTAGTTATCACCATCATGTCGAGGCTTACCAAATGTTGTGGTCAGGGGAGATGGAGACACGACACAACATCGAAGATCATGCGTCATAGAGATCTTTAATGGCATGCACAGCTCTTATATAGGCTATTCAAAAGAGTCCACATTTGAACCTGATTGGCTATGAATTGGTTACCACCCAGCTCACTGGTTACCTGCTTATGTTCTCGTCAGGGATTGGCTGGCTTCCGCTCTCTGTAGCCAAATCCCTCCTCCTCTCAGTGCCCTCTCTAGGCTTATCAGGTTAAAGTCAGGAGACTATGAGCACACAGTCCAGTTGCTCACCATCATAGTGAGGGGACCAAAAGTGAACATAGTATTTGAGGTCTGGCTTCACCAGCACTGAGTACAGGGCAACAATCACTTCCCTGGTCTTGCTGGCCACACTATTTCTGATACAATCCAGGATGTTGCCAACCTCCTTGGCCACCTGGGTGATGCCGTTTGCGTTTTGCCTTTTTTCTTTTATATGTTCCCTGTATTCTTTGCACATATATTTGTAGCTCCGTAGCCTATTGGATTAGTGGCTAGTTTTCCCAGTACTTTTCCATGGCCTTTGCTTAGGCAGAAAGACAAAACACATTCCAGAGCTCCAAGCCCCAAGGGGTACAGGGCCCCTATCCTATCTTGGTTCTTCCTGGAAACCAAGGCCGAGAACAACCCTTCAAGATACATTTTCATGGACAAAGTATATCTAGTGCTGAAGGGGGCCTCCAGAGAAGGGGCTTGACCTGGCGGGGAATTGCTTCACCACTTGTGCTCCTAATTGGTGCTTTTTATAAATTATGCTAATTTTCTAAAACCTAAAAAATGTACTCACCCCTGTGGGGGTGGGCTTTTGTGAACATCTTTCCATAACAGCCCCTGAAGGCCTTCAAATAAAGATCCACTCATATTAGCTCCTTACTAAAATTATCTTGAGTTTCATTTCCAGGTTCAGTAAAAGGCAACAGTTATTCTGGCACACCCAGACGGGACAAGGGAACCTGCTACCCTTCCTCCAGATTAGAAACATCCTACAAGGAATTCTTTTCTGCTGGCAATCTTAAGAATTCCCTGCCATGGCTGGAGGTTGCGACACCATGGTTCCAAGATCCTGCAGGAGGTAATATAAAGATAGCTCTTTTCGTTGTGTAGTATGCAGTTTGTATCTGTGTCTGTTGTGTCTTGTGTCTGTGTAAGGTCGGTAATTGCTAGCAATCCCAGGAAAACCTGGAGTGGTGGTGGGGGAATTTGCTTTTGGAGTAGTTTCTCAAAGTTTTTCCTGTTGCTGCTTTTCCAACCTGCCCTGGATCAGCTAGGGGGGAGGCAGGGCGTGCATCTGTGTATATTTGCCATCGGCTGGGATTGTTCATCAGTGGAGAAAAGTAAATTACAATGTGAAGGTTTATTTCGTGTTTAACACGCACAGGTTTTGAATGGGGAGTTTTCCTGGGGACATCTGGGCATGCAGCGGCCAGGGCGGCCTGGCCCTCTTCACAGCGGGAGGCGGGAGAGAGGCCCCCACTTCTTATGTTTCATTTGTGGAAATTTTTTTTCCTGAATTTTAGGGCAAGGGCGCCTCCTGGACTCCCGGGACATCTCCGTGAGCGGAGTGGTCACAACCTCCCCCCCCCCCCCCCCTCCCGTGACAGAAGGGGGGGACCAGCCGCACTGAAAGGGGCCAGACTTACTCCAACCATTGCCCTGTTAATGGCCGGGAGATGGGGCAGGGGAGCGGTCCTGGGAAGCAGCCGTACTGCTTTGCCCCTGCTCCAGCGGGGGGAGGGCTGCAGTCGCTGGGCAGCCACAGCCCAGCGCACACCAGCCCAGAGGGGGCCAGGAATGCGGGTCCTGAGGGTGTATAGTAATCCAGGCTCTCGGGTCCAGGGAATGATTGGCATCTGACTCCAAGGCTTCAGAATGCTGAACACTCGCTTTATTAAAACAATACTATATTACATTACAACTATATTAAAGAGAGATACTATACTATACTATACTATACTATACTATACTATACTATACTATACTATACTATACTATACTATACTATACTATACTATACCATACCATACCATACTTAGTACTAACTAACTAACTAGCAAACCTGTGACTCTCTGCCCGAGAGTCCTGACACATGCATGTGGATCCAATTGGTCAATGAATCCAAAACACCATCACCAGAATCCAATCAAACAATCACCTTGGGTAAACAAACTCCGGAACACATTCCACATGGGCACAAACACAGGAGCAGCAAATGAGATAAGAATTGTTTTGATCATTCTTTTCTCTGCTTCTCTCACAGCTTTTCTCTGTTCAGAGGGCATGTGAATACCACAAGGGTGGGGACAGGCTTTTTGTGGACAGTGCCACTTCTGCTGCCGTGGAAGGCGGGGTTGAGTCGCTCAAGAAAACTGACGTCACCTCTGTAGGCAGGAACGACTCTCTTGCAGTTTCCACAGTAACAACTTATGTTTTGGAGAGACCTGGGAGCCACTGTGAGCAGTGACATGGGCCAAGTGCAGGTGAGGTGGTGTCCCTGGGTCGTGTGGCAGGCAATGAGCCCTTATTGTCTGTGCTGCTAGGCACTCAAAAGGAAAACACTGGGTCCAAAGAACAAGAAGCTGTTTTTCAGTCTCCCTTGAAACAGGCTATAAGTAAACAGAATTCTGTTTCAACAAATACCTTAGAATGGAAACTGAGCCTAGATACTGTAAGAGCTATTAGTGCCAGAGGGGTAAGAGAAATGAGACCTTTCTTCCAACCTTTAAAAATGAATTAGAAAAACGCTCGGTGATTTATCAGTTTCTCTATTTGCCAAACTCTCCTAAGAAGGATATTGGAATTTTGCAAAAGGAGGGGAATAATAATTTAGGATGGTTTACTGAATTATATTTTAAAAATACCTTCTCCTGCATCCCTGTGAATAAGAAAGGCCAAGGACTCTTTGCTATTACGTTGAAGAATCCTGAAAGAGGGAAAAAGAGCCAGCTCACCAAGACAGTCCTTCCTGAGGGTTTAAGGAACAGGCCAACTATATTCAGAAATCAGGTAGCAAAGGAAGTGGAGAACTGGAGAAGTCAGCAACTGAGAATTGCTGCATCCAATAGTTGCTTTCAACTGACTCTAAGTTTATTGTGTGAACATCAATGACATGCACCCAATGCAAATGTTACTGACACAGGGTAATGTTATTCTGAAAATGTTTGCTGCCAGTCCTGGTATGTCTCTGTTCCCAACACTAACTGATAATGTATCTGAGTATGACTGTTTGCAGACCATGGAAGAAGCCTATTCCAGCAGACCACACCTGAAGAATGTGCCAGACTGGGAACTGTATACAGACAAGAGCAGCTTCATGTGAGATGGCAAACAGATGACAGGGTATGCAGTGACAATCATGAAGCAGGTTATTGGAATATGATCCCAGTATTACTGGATGGAACGTGTCTGGGCTCGTCTGGCCCTTGCTGCTTGGCCAGAGGCGGCAACTGTGGTGTTTTCACCTCAGAGACACCCCTGGCTAGCTGTATGTGGCACCTGGCACTTGGAACAAGTCCAGGAAAGCAGGAACTCAGTTTTACCTCTGGTGGAAAGGCCTTAGGCAATGGTGAAGAGGAAAAGGAGACAGATTCTGCCAGAGGGTTCAATCCAGAGTCAGAGATCTCTGAATCTTGGTAACAGCTCCAACAGAACAACAACCGCGTGGTCCCAATGTCCTTTTAAGCCCGGGGAAAGGGGGAGGGGAAGGGGTAGGTGTGCCACCAACCAGGTGGGAGGGGGGGAGTCTCAGGGGACAATGACACCTAGACAGGCCAATGACCCCAGGACTGAGAAGCATCTTTTGAACTTTTGCCAATCAGAGATGCCCTTGCTGGAATGTTAAGATTGATGGACAGCACTTAGCAAAAGGCAAGGGGAGGGGAAGGGAGAAGGTATTGGCGCACCTGGGAAACTGGGATAGCTAAAACAGGATATTGCTTCACACTGCAACAGCAGGTAACCAGGGAAAAGGCCTTGCCATCAAATGTATCATCACTAAAGGCTGAAATGATTACATCAATGAAAGATCTAGAACTTAGCAAAGTCATCTGGAAGGAAAGAGGACTGGCAACTAGTCAAGGTAATGGAATTGAACACATTGAACAGACCCATGCACTGCTACAGAGTATTTGGGAATGTAGAGAACATAGAGAAGCGGCTTTTATGCACTGTAAAGCTCAGAAAAATGGGAAAACAACTCATGAATTAAAGAATCGTTTTGGTGACGAAATAGTAAAAGGGGCTGCAGAAAAAGGCATCTTAACAGTGGTGAAGCAGAAGGAAATAGATTTGTCAAAGTTTGCCTCAAAGTGTGATCAAAAGGACCATCAGTTTTCTGGCACAAAGGCTGAAGTCAAGTGTGAGAAACATGTTCACTCTCCTGTGAAAATGTAAAAAGTTAAATAAAGGACAATAGAAGACTAAGAAAGTAAAGCAAAGATTATGGCCGGGTGTGTCTTGGCACTCAGCCAAGAGCACACCTTCACCTTTGGGGATACCCCTTAAATACCGTTTCCATTACATCAGACTGTTGCATATTCATAGATCCTTATGCATATCAATAAACTAGTTTACATTTTCCAGGAACTATTTTACATAGCCCCTCCTTGGGTCTGCCTTTTTAAAGCATGCATGTTTCTTGGCTGTGGTTTTGACTCCTTGTCTTTATCACTTCCAGGCTTGGGCCTTGGTCCACAATGTCTTCAGATGGCAGATGCTGATAGTTGGCATATCAATAGCAGGGTCCTCATTACACGTTCGCTAGATGTTATCCTGACCAGACAGTTCACTCATAACTATATCAGCTACCACTACTACTATGTCTAAGTTTTTGTTAATAGCAGAAATAAAAGCAAAGTTATTTTAACATTATACATATACCATTCATCCTAATATTTGCAAAAGGCCAACAATATAATATGTATTTATAACAATCTCTCTTCTTCCCTTTTTACAAATCATTTGGCTTGAGCAATATTTCTTGTTTTTCATCCTCCATTATTTGCTTATTTTTTCATAAATCATTTTTGCTTCTTCCTAGGGGTCTTCCATATAATTTTGTTTCTTTAACACCATAATCTTTTGTGCAGTCCCAGATGTAGTCAATTTTGGGTCTATAGGCATTGTTATCACTTGCATGCCCTGGACTATGCTGGTGATTAGCCAAATAAAGCAGGGGATCAGGCAAGGAAGAAATATCAAACCAGCTGTAGCACATAAAAGGAAGAAGTCTAGTTTCTTCCACCATTCTATTCCCAATATGTTATCCCACCAGGTGGTTTTTAGCATTGATTCCCACTTTTGGACTGATACATGGGCTATTTTTCTGATATCATTCTGATATCATTGATCTAGGACAGCATCTCCATTGTCATCTGTTTTCAATCAACAATATGATGTATTAAATTTTCCACAAACACCCCCTTCTTCAGCTAATAAATACTCTAAGGCCAACCTATTCTGATACACTGCATCTCATGTTTGTGTTTGTTGCCCTTGATATTAATTCCATTGCCCGACCACTGTGGCAGCAGCTCTCTGGCCTCAGAGAGAAACAATTTTTCCAGGCAGTGTCCTGGGGAAAAGTCTGAGAAATCAGAGAAAAGAATGAGAAACAATTTTTATCTTAGCTTGCTGCACCTGTTATTGTGAACATGTGGAATGTGTTATGGAGATTTGTTTACCAAAGGGTGGTTTCTTAATTAGCCAATGGTGATGGTGTTTGGATTGGAGGGCCAATTAGGTCCAGGTGTATCGTAACTGTCTACAAAAAGCAATGGGTTTCTTAATAATGATAATATATAATTGTAGGAGTCTGTCGGAACGGGTGCGGGGGTTGCACGGTCGGGACGAACGGAGACAAGAGATCTCTGCAGCCAGGTCATGGAACTTGGGGTTTATTGCAAAGGGCCTGGGTGCAGGGCCCTGCTGGGAGCTGCCAGCCGCAGCTCGGAGCAGGCCCGAGAGAAGAGAGGGGTAGAATGTAAGAGAGTAAAAGGGGTGAGAACTAAGAGCGTGGGAAGAAGTGCAAGATGCAGTGGGAAGAGCGAAGGGAAGGGAAGAAAAGTGTGTGAGAGAGAGAGAGAGAGTGCTCGAAGTTCCCGTTACAATACAATAAATCATCTTCTGTGTTGAATATTCTGATTCTCACTAACCAATCTAGTACAATATACAAATCCTATAGCATTTCCATACAACCTATAAGAATCACTACATTACCATACTGTGTTACATTTTAAACCCTAAAAACTCTTCTTTGGACCCCTTCTGCCAAGCTGGCAGGGTCTGCTTTGACCCTTGGACGTGCCTGCTTGCAGAGGGTCTTGTTTCATCAAAAGGGGATTACCTTCAGCCGGCCACACCACTGTTTTCCAGTTGTTCAGTAACTAAGGGATCTCAAAACTTGCTTTCATTTCAATCTCGCTTATAGTTTCTATATTCTCAAAATCTTTTGCCAGGCAATCATATTTATAAGGCTTTCCTGTTTCATCTACTCCAACATATAATAAAGAGATAGATCAGCCTTCTGTGAATCATGGAGTCAATGCTAATTATTACCTGGCTGGGCACCTGTGACAACAATTGGTGACTACGCCTTGTGTTACGTTGATCACCTCTTCATGGACTCGCAGGATGGGTGGAGACGCCTTGGGACCCTGCTGGGAATCCACCGGGACTCTGTTGGACCCTTGTTAGGACCCTGCAGCCCCACGCAGCCCACTCGCAACCGGACACTTTCTGTTTCCCCAGATAGGTAATGTGACCTTTCCCCGCGTCTTCCTGGAGAAGATCTGTCCCTCGGGACCACGTTTTTGCCCTCATAGCCTAGGAGCTGGGGCGGGGAACAGTTTTCCCAACATAGTACTGCCTGCAATCTGGGGTGGGCTTGTGGTTTGGAAAAGGTGCCTGCAAAATGGGCATCCAACTTTCTATGACAGAACATGTAACCCTTACAGTGTGGTGACATATGATTTGTCATAAGGGACTTCCTGTGTCAGAAGATGCTCTTTACAGGCTTTTAAGTTTGGCCAAAATTCATGGTTTCCCCGTGGATGTGCAAACCTCACTGGATCCGCGGGCCTGGGCCTCACTGGGTTTTTGTCTGTGTGAGGCACTCACGAGGGGAGATGTGAGTGTGCCTCCACTACTACCGATTTGGGGGATCCTTTACAAAGCAGTAAGGGGCTGGACCCCAAGGGAAAGCGAATCCACCTCGGTAGGCACATCCCAATCGAACTTGGAGGAGCGCCTCCTCCCACGCAGGTGGCACCTATCAGCTGGCGAGTCCTTGCCACGGTTGGCACTGCCCTGATGGCCGGCGCCGGCATTCCTTGTTCCACAAGCCGGTTGGCCTTGCATGCCCCCCCTACGCCCCTCTCCGCCGCGGCCAGCCGGGGAACGATCCGTTTACGGACAGACACTGCTGGTTCCTTCCCCCCTCGCACCGCGGCTGGGGGGAGGCATCGCCCACAGAGCACCCAGAGCGGCTCTCTCCCGGCTTCCTGGTGCATGCGCAGGAAGGACCGACGCCTTCAGTGGCTCCACTTCTACTGTCAGCAGATACCCCGACTAGAGCCGGTCGCTCCTGCCCCTTTGTCTTCACCAGTGCAAATTGGACAATTGCCTCCTCCTCCTTCCCCCCATGCGGCGTGTGGATCGGCCCCACTTCAGGCGGATGGAGCGGGGGAAGCCAGGAGCTCCTCCGCCTCACCGCTGGGTATCTTCCCTCTGCCCCGCAGCCTGCAGCTGGTTCATTGGCAGCGGCTTCCGCAGTGCCGGCCAGAGATGCCCCCCTGCCGGCTCCACCGCTTCCAGCCGGCCCGGCTCCCATCCGGGACGCGAGCTGTGGTGCTGGAGAAGATCCCCAGCCCGCCTAACTGCTCCCAGCTGGCCCGCCTCCCGCTGCTCCCTTCAAGTTACCAAGGAACATGGACAGACATAGCAGCGAACACCAACACCCTGTCTTTCATTGGGGGCGTGCCCTCGCAGCTGGGGGCCGGCCCGACCGCGCTGCGAAATCTGAAGATCAACATTCCCCTGGGACCAGCACCTTCCCTGGGATGGGGCCCCCCTTGCTCTGTGGGGTTCCTGCCATGCCTTGGAGCACCCTGTGTGTTCCGCTCTTATTCGCGGGGAGGGAGGAGCAGGGTCCCTGTAATAAGTAGCAATATGTTTGTTCATTAATTAAATTAATAGCTGAATAATTCTTACAATATAAAAGCAATAGCTAAATAGTTAAGACTGCTCGTGACTGTAACAAAAGCCGACCTGGCAAGAATTGCTGAGCTTGCAGAAAACGTATAGTGCTTAGAATTGCTTAGCTTGCAGAAAATGTATAGTGCTTTGGAAACATATGGTTATAGTTATGTCCTATAAGGAAAAGTCCACCCGGCGAACAAAGCGGGCCCCCCTTCTCCTTCAAGACCACCAGAACAGGATACGTCATCCCGAGAGGAGAAGAAATAAAAGACCAGCCCCAGAAAGGGGGGTGGCGGAGTTTCGAGAGCAGACTTCTCTCAGTCCCCCCAGCGCTGAACTTTTGCTTGTCACTGCTTGCTTTATAATCGAATAAATTCTGATTGGAGAAAAGAAATTTACATGGTAAGATTCTTCTTTATAACAGTCCCAAGAAGCTGTGGCTTGGTCCATGCCCGGGAGGGGCAGGGGAAGGGCAGAAAGCCAGGGGGATGGCCAAAACATGGGCTGCTTGGTGGGGGCTAGGCGGTGAAGGAGAAGGCGGGAGTGAATTGCTTGTCCTGGGACGGGCACGGGCTGTCCCTGGGACCCCAGATCCAGGGGCCCCAAATGACACCAGTGCAAAGCTGGGGGAAGGGAACAAGCCAAATGAATCTGGGCTTGGCAGCGGTGGGTCCCCCGCCCCGCCCACCGACGCTGGGTCCCTGGGCCTGCCGCCGCTGCTGGCTTTCCGGGGGGGGGGGGGGGGGGGGGGGGGGGGGGGGGGCCGGGAAAGAAAGGAAAAAAAAGGGGGAAAGAGCTACCATCTTCACTGATAGCTCAAAGTACTGGAAGGCCATGAGTCAGGCTCGGCCCAATTGGTTGCATTGAAGGCTGTGTCCATGGCATTCCAGCAATTTTCTCAGTACCTCCGAATTTGATAAGTTTTACACAGAAAAGGTAATCCTGCAAACCCTCCAATTAGAGCTTGGGCTGTGGCCAGGCCCTGACTTTACCTGGATGGGATGATTGACAATCAACCCAGATGTTTTCTGCATCCAAAGGATTCAAGTCATTTTGGCTTGGCAATCTGATCATATATATGACAGTTGAGCCTACTTTCAAAGGGAGTTTGGAAAACCATGATCTGGACATGATTCCGATTCTCTGCTGGTTTGAGGTTTATCAGCTGTTGCAGACTCTGGGATGGCAATCAGTGCTATAGTGCCTGATAATTATATAATGTCACATGCATTATTGATTATGTGCATTATCTGATTGATTCCTAATTGTTGCCAATTTCTTCTTCATTGCATGCATTGGCTTTCCTCTGACATTTCCTCATGCTCATAACCAAGACACACCTGTTTCTGGAAACATATAGAAGCAATTTGTCAGCAAAGCTTTGTCATCATCATAGTATGATGTCCCTATTAACCTTCTTCAGCTGTTCTCTGTTTCAGAACCAAGAAGGACATTCAGCGATGTCAAAGATCAACATCGCCAGCTAATGGACCTTCTCCTGAAATTCAGCTGTTTGGACTTTAAATCAATGATCATTCATTGCATTCACCAGAGACATTATTATTTGGTTTTCTTATACTGTAAACCTTGTCTCAATGATATGATAGAGATTGATATTCTACAGGTAGAGAATCTCCCTGACCATTCTAAGTCAGCATCTGATTGAGGTTCTGATTGACAACCAGCAAATTGCTAAGGGAACCCTCGAGCTGTGTTTGTTCTCCTTCCTGCAAAAGGCCCTGCAGAGGACTACAAATGCCGACTTCCTCTTTAAACACAAAAGGGTGAGATGTGGCAGCAGCTCTCTGGCCTCAGAGAGAAACAAATTTCCCAGGCAGTGTCCTGGAGAAAAGTCTGTGAGAAATCAGAGAAAAGAATGAGAAACAATTTTTATCTTAGCTTGCTGCACCTGTTATTGTGAACATGTGGAATATGTTATGGAGATTTGTTTACCAAAGGGTGGTTTCTTAATTAGCCAATGGTGATGGTGTTTGGATTGGAGGGCCAATTAGGTCCAGGTGTATCGTAACTGTCTACAAAAAGCAATGGGTTTCTTAATAATGATAATATATAATAAAGAGATAGATCAGCTTTCTGTGAATCATGGAGTCAATGCTAATTATTACCCAGCTGGGGACCTGCGACGACAGACCAGTTCTGTTTGTTATTATCTCTACAACTGCTTGGAGTCATATAATACGATTCAACATATCAATTGGGGTCTGATATCCCCAACTCTTATCTTGTGCCCAGGTGGCTGGCCCATATGTTTCCACTATGCATTCAGGGTCCATTCCTCATCTCCTCATTTTTGAGATCCCCCAATGAAGTCCCTTTTATTTCTTTTTAGATCCGCATAAACTGGTACTACTAATTTATCTTCACTTGGTCCTGGTTGTATAATTCCTAAAGTGCAACTCCCTTTCCAACTAGAGGGGAGTCTTGGGTATGCTCTCTTTCCACAAATCCAAAATAAGCCATCTGGTGCTTTCCAATGATAATTTTTTTGTTGATTTATATTTTCCCAAAATTTGGATATTTCTGGGATCCCAGAATAAGGATTCTTGCCTGTATCATTACATTGAAAAAGTCCAATTTTGTTATTATATTTACAATTTCTCTTTTCCATTTCTCCTTGAGTCCAATACTGAGTTGGTTCCTCTGGGATCCACCATGTACAAGTTCCATTGCTAACTTTATATCTCTTACAGGGAGTATTTCCTACTTCATTATGAAAATTTTTCCCAGTGCGCCAAAGACATTCTTCTCCTATTACTGTTGAGCTTAAAATCCATCTTTCTGGTTGGTTTTCCCCCCTTGTATTTGTCTGGTTCCACTAAGGAGTTCAACCGGGCCTAGGCTACTGCCTTTCCATGGCCATTCCTCTGACATCAAAACTTCCCCAAAAACCCAACAGTTGGTTATGTTACGTTCCTTACTTATTCTTTCCCCTGATTCCACAAAGAGATTTTTCCCCAGTCTCAAGATATCCTTTTCTAATTGCTGATCAAGTTTTTTATATAAATCTTGAAGTGAAATTGGCACAGATTTTGATTGCTGTACTGGCTTTACCTTTCTGCTTACCAGGTGTTCTTTAACCAAATATTGGACTTTACTCCCAATAGCAAAAGTGAAATAAACCCATCTCTCCCCTTTTGGACATTCACTCCCAAACCTGTTACCATTTGTTCCTAAGTTTTCCACAATCCAGTATTTTTTCCCGTTTTGCATACAAGTACTTAATTTGGATGGGTTATAACAGTGACTGTTGACATGGGTGTGTGTAATAAAAGAGTAACCTTGGGTTTTTTAATGTAAAGCATTCGGTAGCATTTGTGACATTATTTTGCTGGTATCCTGAAAGGGAAAAGACAAAAATTGAGCGACAGAGAAAGGAATAACAGAGGTCTGGTATGGCTTATACCCCCACCTCCCATTCCTATGGAGTTGCTACCCATAGCAGGTGTATATGATATTCTTGGTGACGAGTACAGCAGCCAACCTGCTCTTGCCCTATATTTCCTCATCACTTCCTTTTTGCTAATTTCCAGGCAAATTATTTTTCTCACTCCTTTCCTGTAGTTTCCCAGTGTTCCTCAGGCATCTCCCATCCAACAGGCACTAGTAATTACCATCCACAAAACAAAGTTATTATTTCAGTTGTTCTGAGTTCTACCTGGATAGGGAATAAATTTGGTGCTCGACACGTCATGCAACGAAAGCGTCGATTTTGTGAACTACAATACCAATTTTTTCCACAATTTAAACATTTACATTTAACCCAGCTAGTATGTCCAGTATTGGGATGAATCAGACAGAGTATATGGTATGGTACTGATGGAAGTTGTAATTCCTCCTCTTCTTTGTATAAGTCACAGGCTAAGGTCAGAATACGAGAGCTCTCTGTCCAAAACAGTCCTGATCCTTCTGTTTGAAGTGGAAGTATTCCTCCCCAAGGAGGGTGTCGGAGGTGTCTCAGGACTTGTTCAGGCGCTACTTGAAACCACTGATATAGACTTGGCCTTATTTGCCAAGTAGGTGTGGTTCATTGATACATTCCTTGGATCATTTGTGTCTTCCCAGTTCATTACCACCCAGTCCCCACTTAAGAGTCAATTTGGTATCACGTGGTTTAGATGTTATAGTCCACTCCTCAGGTTCCTTCACAGGTCCTTTGATTCTGCTGGCATGGATCCACCCTTGCTCCCTGGTTCAAATCTCTTCCTCAGTTGACAGTAGTACCTGAAAAGGACCTTCCCATTGTGGAGTTAAAGATTGTTCTTTCCATGTGTTCACTAGTACCCATTTCCCTGGATGGATATTATGGATTTTAAATTGTAAAGGTATGATTTTAGGGATTATCCCTTTCAACTGCAAATTTTCAAGAGTTTTTGCAATTGTGGTGACATATTTTTTAACACTCATTTCCCCTACTTCATAAGTAGCAGTTTCATGTTGGGTGGTCAGAAAGGGTAATCTGAACATCATCTCATAGGGTGGCACTCCCAGGTCTGACCTGGGTTGTTTTCAGACCCTCAAGAGAGCCAAAGGTAGGCATTTTACCCATGACATTTGGGTTTCAATCATTAATTTGGTTAAAGTTCTCTTTAAAGTCTGGTTCATCCTCTCTACCCATCCCGAACTCTGTGGATGCCATGGGGTATGTAATTCCCATTTTATTCCCAAGGCTTGAGTTACTTGCTGTAAGACTCTTGACATAAAATGTGTTCATCTGTCCGAGTCTATCCTATTAACCAGTCCATACCTGTGAATAATTTGTTCCAAAAGGGTTCTACATACCACATTGGCTGTGGCTCTAACAGCAGGAATAGATTCTACTCAATGTTAGATGGTCTATTATTACTTATAAAAATTTGCATCTATCCACCTCAGGCTGTTTTCTGCAGCAATACAAGCAAAACCTCTTCCCCATGTGACAAGGGGATAAGGTCCAATGATTTACCTGTTTCTGGGTCCTTAATAAGGACTGGGGCTTTCTGTTTGACTTCTAACTGAGAGTTATCGCCAAAATGTCTTACAATTGGAGAGTTAGGATCCATGAGAGAACAATTTAAAATTTAAAACATACAATGTCTTCTGTAATCGCTCTGCTGGGGTAGCATTCCTCATTTCCCCTTTCTGTTGCAACAAAAGATGCTTCAGTGAAGCATGGGCCCCTTCAATTATGGCTTGAGCCACTGAGGAATGAGGAATTCCCATTTTGTATGTTACCTCCCAGAGGGCAAAGAAGTTTGCCACCCTCTGGGAAATATACACTGGGCCATGATCAGTTTTGATTTGTGAGGGGATTCCCAGGACTGCAAAGGCACTCATGAAGTGACAGTAAACTTCTTTTGCTGATTCTCCTGTATGACAGGATGCAAACAAAGTACCTGAAAAGGTGTGAATATAGGAATGAATGTACTTAAGTCTGCCAAAATAGGGAAAATGAGTCCTGAGTTGACTATATGATGTTTTTATCCCAAATCGTTTGTTCTGTTTATGCTTGTGGTGGGTTCACAGGAAATTGTTTTTTGGGATTTCTGGGATATGCTGTGGTCAGGCCAATGGGTGCTCAGATTTTAATATTGGCACCTGGTGTGGCCAATGGGGATATTTGGACACGCCTCTGAGAACACCCACACAAGGGTTAAAAGCAGGGCTCTCTGTGGAAAGGGCTAACAGCAGGCCTGTTAGCTAAAGCAGCGAGAAGAAGCCGAGAAGTAAGAAGAAGCTGATAAGGAGCTCTCTCCAAGGCTGTAACCAAGGAGATTGAGAGAAGAAAGATAAGAACACCTTGCAGCTGGATGAAGTAATGTTAGAAAGATAGGTGGAGTCACTATAACTTTAACCAATAGCATTATGTTGATTTATTGTGGCCAATAGATCAGATAGAAGAAGTATCAACAATTGAAAAGTGTATAAAAGTTAGCCATGTTAAAAAATAAAGTGTTGCCAACTGAGACTGCTTGTGGTCTCTGCTTTATGTCGTGACCGCCTTGACAACGACAGCTCTCCCCCTCAGAGCCCTCTTTGAAGTTCCGGCGGGAAGCATTAGATCTTGCCCCCTGGCCCAGCTGCTAGCTGGGCGGGGGGGAGGGGAAAAAAGCCACACGGCCCGGCAGAGGTAGGCCTGCCCCCCCCCGAGGGTGGAAGGGTGGGAGAGAGAGAGACCCCAGGAGCCATCGGACAGCCCCCCCCAGAGAGAGAGAAAGACGAAGAGAGAGCGAGAGAGGGAGGCGAAGCACGGGCCTCACCCCCGGCCTCTACCCCGCGCGGACAGATGTCTGCGAGCTCCCTGCTCCCAGAGCGAGCCACTGGGATGGAGCTTGTCCTCGCCGGGGCCGCGCCGCGGATGCGGTGGCGAGGCGGCCAGGGGAGAGCGAGAGACCCCAGGAGCCATCGGACAGCCCCCCCCAGAGAGAGAAGAGAGAGAGCGCCGTGCCTGGGACTGTTATCTTGGAATGTGATACCATGTGCTGCGGCGGCGGAAGGGGGGGATGGTGCGGCGTGGCGAGGAGCCCAGCCGCTTGTGAGAGCTTTGAACCCTTTGTGGACAATGAAAATTTTACAGAACATTAACCCTTCCTAGAAGAGAGATAAGAGTAGAGGATGAAGAAGGAAATAGGCCAGTGGTGGGATCTGACAAGTGAAAGATGTTAGAGGAATGGAGAAGATGGAGTGGCATTTTTGCTGGATTCTTTTTGTATAGCCATGGACTGTTTCCTTGTGATACAGAGACTGCATTGCAGGGGGAAGCAAGGGCTCAGAGCCAAGAGAGTTCAGTGTTGAGACCCCTTGGCCCCAGGGGGTGTGAAGGAAATGGGGGGGGACAGAGGTCCCAGAGATGAGACTGTGCTCTGTTTGGAACGGGACAAGGCATCCTTAAAATGACCACCCTCAAAGCAGCCCCTGCCCCATGCACGGTGGTGAGAGCACCGGGCATGGAAGGAAGATGTAACAATGGCAGAAGGATCTCCGGGAGGTGCTAATTGTGACAAGAAGTCCATGGCACAAGGAAGGACTCCTTCTACTCTTGATGAACTGAGGATTTGATTATTCAAAGGGTGGTGCCAGACCGAGGGTTGATAATTTTGGGGAATGTAAATGTATTGGGAATTTGGTGGGAGGAGGAGGGGGAGTTATTCTGTGTGGTTTTCATTTTCCTTGTGTGTTTTTTTTTCTCCTTCTTTGTAGTTTAGTTTTTTTAGTTTAGTTAATAAAGTTTTTTTCCTTTCCCCTAAGTACGAGCCTGCTTTGTTTATTCCGGGTACCACCTCACAGCAGACACCAGGGAGAGGATGTTCTCATGGGGGCACTGGCATTGTGCCAGTGTCAAACCATGACAACGCTGAATAATAAATTTTGCACCTTTAAGACTTGTTCCAGAGAGTGAAGGGGGCAAAGAAGAAGTGCGCAGTTTGTTTTCATACACTGCACTCACTCCTCCACATTCCTCCTCCTGGACTGTTGTTGTCTGTGGATGGACAGCCAGCGGGACAGAGCTCTCCTTTGCTTTTAGTTAGTTTTAGCTAGTTGAGGCAGAGAAGTTCCCTGGACTGTGGGGTTTTTTTCCCTTTTCTTTGGACCTGTTTAAACCTGCTCTGGACTGAACACCCAGAAGAGCACCGGCAGCTCGCACCTGTGGCATACTGGGTCGGGCCTATGCCTCAGCGTTTCCAGTGCTGGAGGGACTGATAAGAGACTGAGTGAGCTGAGCTGCAACCCAGGGAGGGGAATTTTCTGAGTTTGTCATCTCTTTTGGAGCAGCAAGAGGTTTTATTGTTTAGTATTGTTTTGGTTTTACTGTTTTATTGTTTAATAAACAGTTTTCCCCCACTATTCTCTAAGGAGGTATTTTCTCCTGAACCGGTTGGGGGGAGGGGCCAATTGAATCTGCTTTTCTAGAGGAACTCCTTTGGGGATTCTCTCCCAAATTTGCCCTGAACCAGGACAATCCGTTTGCCAAATTTGAAGGCTTTCGAGTCCTCTAGGGTTGACACATCCTGCAACAGAGGGGAAGGAGTGTCTTTGACAGTCTGGGCACACAGCCACAATACTAGCAGCTTGGCGTGTGGTCAATTTAAAGGCACAGGTGAACACAACAGCATTCTGGTGAAAAAATGAGTGAATGAGTGACTGAGTTTTGCCTGGGCAAAGCAATCTGGCAGTTGAACAGGTAATGCAAGTAAATCTGCTTGTCAGTTCCCCTTTGCAATAAAACCGGGTAAAGTTGTGTGAGACCTGACATGCATGACAAAGTAGGGGTGCTGCCTGGTATCTAAAAGGAAAACAAGTTATTGTAACCACTGAAACAATTTCTTGTTGAGCACATCCTTTAGTACAGCAGCTTCAGTTCTTTCCACAAATCCTGCAACGTTAGCAGAATCTGTTATTAAGAGGCATGACAAATTACTGAAAGGCCTGCACAACAGCTGCCAATTCAGCAATTGGGGGAGAAACGGAAACAGTAGTGACATCCGAATCCCATTGGTTGAGATCAGTGTTCCACCAAAGCAGTACCGACTTGTGGGTGCAGCCAGATCCATCTGTAAAGACAGTCAAAGCTTGTAATGGGACCTCGCTTCTCTTGGATCGCGTTAGGAGATTAAAGCTGGTTGCCACAAGCTTGTGCTTTGGAGGATGTGTAGAAAGCTGTCCAGAGAAGTCAGTAAGTGCCATTTGAAAAACTTCAGATTGCTTCAACAGCCACTGTAAATAGACAGTAGTAATAGGCAAACAGATCAAACAAAAATCCACACCTGCAAGTGTGGTGAGCCTCTGTCTAGCTTTTATAATGAGCAAAGCAAACATCTCATGTTGTATGGTTACAGTTTTTGACATCTGGTGTGGTAAAAAAAAATCCACTCTGATCAGCAAGGGGTTAGGTGCTTTAGGATCCCACTGAAATATCAAAGCATGGGGTTGCCTAGCCAGATTCAGAATTATTAAGGAAAAGGGCAACTCGGGGGCCCATCAGGCTGTTTGCTGATTCAAAATAGCATCAGCTACCAGTTGCAGTGCCTGGCAGGCCTCTGGTGTGAGCTGCTGAGGTGACAGGAGATCTGGTTCCCCTTTCAGCAGATCAAACAAAGGGTTCAGGTCAGCATTTGATATTCCTAGCAAGGAACGAACCCAATTAATTGAACCCAAAAGCTTTTGAGCATCATGCAAGGTGTGAATGCTTGTATGAATCTGTAAAGGCTGAGGAGAAATACTCTGGGTCCTAATGCACCAGCCCAGGTATTTCCAAGGGGGTTGACACTGGATTTTTTCAGGAGAAACACAAAGTCCTGCTTGGGTTACAGCAGCAATGACAAGGGTTAAGGCCTCCTCCATGACTTCCTGTTTCTCTGCTGCAATACGAATGTCACCCATGAAATGATATAATAAGGCAGTAGGCATCTTTTGGCGAATGGGGCTGAGGACCCTCGCAGTAAACCACTGGTAAATAGTGGTACTGCATTTCATTCCTTGAGGAAGGACAACCCAGTGTTATCTTTGCAAGAGTGCTTGCATGTTAATGCTTGGAACAGAAAAAGCAAATTTAGGAGCATCATCAGGATGCAAAGGAATATCAAAAAAGCAGTTTTTTAAGTGCATAACTGTTAAGTGCCAATCTTGAGGGATCATGGTAGGGGATGGGACACCAGGATCTAGGGCTCCCATGTCCTCCATGGCATCATTAATTTTGCGGAGGTCTTGGAGCAAGCACCACTTGCCAGTTTGTTTTTTAACTGCAAACACAGGAGAATTCCAGGGACTGGTAGAGGGGACTATATGCCCCTTCTGAAGTTGTTATTGGACAAGGTCAGTGAGTGCACATAATTTAGGTAGTGGGAGGGGTCATTGATCCACCGGAGGGGTGTTTCTGTTTTCCAGGTTAATTTCAGGGTATCACGCACCACAATGGCCCCTATTAAAAATCAGACTGAATTTTGAGACTCCATTGAGTAAGTACATCTCGTCCCCATAATACCATGGGTACAGGCAGAACAAATGGTTTTACAGAGGCTATGTGACCTTCAGGTCCCATCACCTGAATTAGATGGCAACTTTGGTAACTGCCACTGCTCCTCCTAATCCCAGTGAGAGTTTGGGGTACCTCTGTGAAGGGCCAAGTGGGGGGCCACTTGGCTTGAGAGATAACAGTGACATCTGCTCCAGTATCTAAAATACCAGTGAGTTTCCCCCTGTAATGGCAGGGTACATTTGCAAGTGGGACCTTCATCAGAAATCATCTGTGCCCATATTTGTGTGGTTCCTGTACAGCCAAATCCTCCCATCCTAGTATTGCATTCTGTTAAAGGGGATGACAAACAGTGTGAAAAAGGAATTGATTGCCCAATACGTATACCTTGAGAGACAGTACAGGGTGGTAAGGGAATCCAAGCCATGATTATAATTTCCCCAGCAGAGTCTGAGTCTATAACCCCCGGGAGAACAAAAAGACATAAAAGGGGAGTTGAAGACCTCCCCACCACCACCAGCAAAGAACTTTTCTGGGGTCTTGGTAGGCCCAAAATTCCTGTAGGGAGTAAATGAACAGAAGAGTCAAGCAACGTTACTGTGATTGAAGTTGCCAGGTCCAGTCCAGCACTACCTGCAGTTGCTGGACAAAGACTTGAGGCAATCCTCCATTCGGTAGTCTCGGTGGCTGTGCTTGCGGAAGTGGCATCTGTGGCGGCAGCTGAGGGGTTGTTGTTGGCTGAGGCATTTGTGTTGGAGAGCGGCGCCAGCTCGTGCTGTGGTTCCAGTTTCCCTGGATCGGGCGACCTTCAGAATCATACTTAGAGCGACATTGGTTAGCAAAATGACTACCTTTATGACACCATGGACATACATCAGGGTTTTTTTGCTTAGCTCCTTTCTGAGCAAAGCAGTCTTTTTAAGGTGGTCAGGCTTGCCACAGCTGTAACAAAGTGCTGAAGTTCCAGAGGCACCTTTGACGGACGCAAAAGCTGCAGCCATAGCTTCATATTGATGGTGTATTGTCCCAATGCGGTTGAACACTTCAACCATTTCAATAAGAGTTGGTTCTTGGTTAGGCAGGGACTTAAAGAGCTTTTTACAGTCTATGTTTGTATTTTCAACAGCAAGCTTTAAAAGCAACATTTCACGAGTGTCTGCATTATCTATTTGACATTCGAGTGCTTGCCTAAGGTAGTCAATAAACTCAATGTAGGGCTCCCGAGGCCCCTAGACAATGGTTGTGAATGCTTTCTGAGGTGTTTTTTAATTGGGGACCTTAAGAAAAGTGTTGTATTGCACTAAATAGTTATTTAGTTATTTGCACTGGGTGTTTGGTAATTTGAACTGTTTACATGATTTGTATCCTATCACCACATGGTCTTCCCCTTTCCCCCCCTTTAAGTGCCAATCTTGGTGGTCTCTTCCTGGTTTACCCCTCCCCTCGCCCCCTCCTCACTTGTATCCCATTGTCTGTGGTCCTCTTCCTCCACCCCCCCCATTCCCCCAGGTTTAAAAGTCTCCCACCTTGAGGCATCGCTCTCTTTTTCTTCACCTGGGGCATCACCTGGATGATCTGGTGTCTCCTATCAAGGAAATAAATTAAGGAGTTTTGTCCCCACGTGGAGAAGAGCGCTTCTCGTCTTTTGCCTTTTGTCCTATGTAAGATCGTATGGGCTGGGGTCCATAGCTAGCTGGATTGGACCCGAACAGCCCATCATGCATGGATTCTTTACAGAAAGGCTTGGCGAGCTGCATCCCGGGCTCCATCAAGGTCTTCCTTTGGGCAGTCTCACGCCTGGGCAGCAGGATCTGTGTACGGTCCTGTTCCCATAAGCTGCCTGATTGTGAGGGCTGCCAGGGTCTCATTAGCCTGACCCACATAAGTTATAAGAAGTCTTTGCAGACCCTTCTCCCACAAGCCATATTGAATGGGAGATAGTAGCAGCTGGGAGAGAGTTTTTAAATCGTGCTGGGTCATTGTGTGAGCAGCAAACACAGAATCTAGCATGTTTGTAAAATACAGTGAGCCGATACCATGCTCTGTAACTGCCCGTTGGAGCTCTTTAATTTCTGGGAAAGACAGCTGTTACCAATGAGCAGTCTGTTTTTGGGTTCCCAAATATATTACTGGTGCCACAATTCTTTCACCAATGTCAAACTCTCCCTCCCTTAATGCTTGTTGTTTTAAGCATACCCAGTTGTCATGAGGGTCAGTGGGATAGAAATCAGGTTCTTAGTCAGGATCGGTGTCCGGGGTCAAAGGGATCCTCCTCAGGACTCTTCTGTTTGCTTTCCTCACTGTTTTCTGGACTCCAGCCAGCAGCGAAAGCCCCTACAGAGTGTGAGGGGCCGCCCTCCCTTCCCCTCGTAAGAGATTATGTGGAGGCTGAGGGTCGCATTTGCCGTGGTGTGGGAGATGGAGATGCAGTCTCTTCAGAATGTATGGAATTCTGAGACTCTGCTGTAAAGGAGGGGCAAAAAACTTTAGCAGCAGTATCTTCAGATTTTAAAGAGCATTGAGCTTCTTCTGCAGAGGGAGAGTAGGCATTCCTTGCAGCCTGGGAGTTTTCTTGAGCCTTTAAGGTCTCAAAAATCACTCACGAGGAAGGCATCATTTCTGCAGCTGCTTTACTTCCCTTGGTAACAGAATCCCATAGCTTAATTCCCACTTTCTCCCACAGATCTGTTGTAAAGACCGTGGATTTGGTGATTCCTGGGATCTCAGCAGCTGCCCATCGTAATAGGAATTTTAAGCCATGTGAGGGTACAGTTTTGCCATGCTGTCACAACAGCTTAGACATCAGTTCAAAAACATCTCTTTCCTGGGCAGATATTCCCTGATCCATTGTCCCCTGCAGCGGCTAACCTCCTATATCCCGGAGGGGGTATCTCACCTCCTTTATCCTGAAGGGCTTCATTACTGGTTGGTTCTCCTGCTTCCTCTTAGCAGCACTTAGTTCTGCAGGGCTCGTCGTCAGTCACTCGGCTAGGTGATTTCTGCTTCCTCACAACGAGGGCACCATTTGACAGCGATTGACAAAAGAGACGTGGACTCCATGGCTTGCACACACGAAGCCATTTATCACTTCGCAAAGCTGAGCTTATATACCTTTTCAGCAGTTACTAAAAATAGCACAACTATAACATTTATGTAATCGAAGCACGGACAGAATGACTCTCCAACTAGTTAAAGTTGAAAAGAAGGATATTTATTATAGTGCCGGATGCATGTAGAATATTTTCCAAAGACGTGTGAGGAGTTGGAGACTCCTGCTCTCTATTTATACAGAAAAGGTTTTACATATTCACGTGGTTTCTAAGGATGCATAATACATAATCATTACCTGCCTGCTTTGTATTATAAGCAGCTGAATATCCATTACAGCTGCGCAATTGTCCTCTTTAATTGGGTCAGTGGGCTTCTGGGGAGGAAGTAAGACGTCTTCCTCATGGTAAACTCTTCACCCATGTCAAGTTGGCAGGGCTCCTTGACTTACTGGTCACAGTCCAAACCTCGTCTCATTCTTAGAAGTCAGTAGTATTTATTGCTCCTGCACTCTTACAATACTTCATATATCACCTGTCATTCCCACCCTTGTTTCAGTTATCCCCACCTGGTATCAATTGATTTTCTTGTTAAGCTCTAATCACAGTATATGATCTTTGCTAACTACATTTCTAACTTAACCCCTTGACTCATAACTAGGTAACATTGCTTAATTCAAAGCCTCGTACAGAGTAGCGCAAGTATGTGTTATCTTATATGAGTTCTGCTTACCAAGCACGTTGTACTAAGCATTCTGCTAACTTCTGCATTCCTTCTTCAGGGTTCTGCTTTCTCTTGCCAAGGCTTGTGGCCTACTAATGCTAACATATCCACTTCTGTCATGAGCCGGACAGTGCTCCCAGCTCGGCTTTCTAGCTTTATTCCTACACCCAGCTGTTAAACTTTGCTTTATTATCTTTGTATCCTATTGTCCTTTATTAAAATTTTAAATTTTACCAGGAGAGTGAACCTTGTTTTTCACAATTGGGAGCTTTGTCCAGGATGTAACACATTGCTTACTAGACTCCAGGAGATCCTGAGCAGGGAAGGCGTGCTCCATTGAGTTCAGTGGCCTGCTCCATTTCTTCTGGTGGGAATAGGCGGTTGCAGGTTGACACCCCATGGACAAGAAAGAGACAAATAAAGCAAAGGAAAGGGAAAAGGTTCCCTAAGAAACCGCAGTAGCTAGCCCCACAATTCTTGTGCACAAGGACCCGGATAAGAAAGAGGATTTTAAGTATTTTTTGGGGGAGGCAGACACGGGGGATGAAAGGTGTGTATGAGATGTGGGCTGGCTCTTCTGGACCTGTGAAGTGATCGTAGGGTCTCTGAGGGCTGAGATTCCATTTTTCATGAGAAACACAGCCAGTGAGGAGACGAAGCAAGAGATAAAAGGAGTGAGAAATTCCCCTGGGGTAACTGGGACTGGCCTTCAGGAAGGGGTTGGACCCCCTGGAGGAAGGGAGCCAAGGGTTTCCGAGCACAATCCACTAGGAAATGGGACAAAAGTGAGGGCTCCCTAAAAGTTTTCAGATTGAGGGATTGGAACACACAAGAGGCTATGGGAAGTGTGGGATACAATACCCAAGAGACTCTGGGGTTTGCCAACAGCATGTGAGATTTTACAATGCCTGTGGGTGGATATGAACAAGTGACTTGAAAGTAAAGGTAACCTATTATTGTGTTGTCCTGTTGTGAGTGAGAATGAGTGAGACAAACATATTAAAGAAATAAAAGTGAGTATGAATGAATGAAAGTATACATAATATAGATGGTTGATTTGAAGTTTAACTTTATTTTCTGGAGGGACGTGGATTGTATTATATTATTGGAGAGGAAAGATTTTCTGTGCTGTGAAGGGTGGGTGGTGTTCAAGCTGTCAAAGGAGTGGGTTAGAGCAGGGAAAAAGAGGCCAGGGACGAACAGGTGAAATCCTGGGGAAATGGGACAAAGAACCAGTAAGTCGCATTCAAGGAAAAAAGGGAGTAAAAAGGTGCCAGCAGATATAACCCAAGAGAGTCCCCTGGGAATTAAGTTAGCTAACTGGTTCCTTGTACAAAGGAAATGGATAAAGTAAAGATGATTCAGTATTATATGATAGAATGGACAAAAAAGGAAATAAGACCCAACCACATCTATTGGCCTAGATACAGGTCTTTTGAAGTTTGGATTTGCCAGGCTTTAAAAATATATGTAAATTCAAAAGAACCATTTGATCTGGAAGAAAAAGAATATGCCTCTTGTTCGACAGGAGACAAAGAACCCCTGGGGGTAAAAGTTTTTAAGAAATCAGAAACCTCAGAGACAGAGAAAGCCGAGGAAAAGAAAGAAAAGGGCTGGGACCCCCTGGAAATATTGCTTCCACTGTCTGTGCCCGGAGCTCCATCTCCCCTGCCCATACCGGGTGCCCCCTCTCCTGCCCGTGCCGTGGTCTTGCTTCTACCGCATGACCCTACCTCTCTCCGCTTGGCAGTTCCAGCTTCACTGCTGACTTCCACCCTTTCCTCCATCCCCTTGGTGATTCCAGCTCCCACTGTCCAAGTGAACCCCCTTCCTAGTGGAGAGGCACCATACCAAAATACTAGGAGCTCAGATAAATCCCAAAAGCAGCTTGATAATCCCCCCCCACCACTACTCCAAAACAGGGGAAAAGGGTTATAAAGATTGAAGAACAAAAAGGTTGGGATCAAGAAGTTAGTATATTCCCATTACAAGAAGTACCTATGGGAGGGATTCAGGTGGGGAGAGGATTTGTAAATTCTCCTTTGACCTCTTCAGAAGTCAGAAATTTAAAAAAAGAGATTAAAGGTTTATTGGAAGATGCCATAGGTACAGCTGAACAATTAGATAAATTCTTAGGTCCCAACATTTTTACTTGGGAAGAAATTCAGTCAATAATGAACATGTTTTCCCAAGAGGAGAGGCAGATGATTAGAGCTGCTGGAATGAGAACTTGGCAAAGAGAGAATCAACAAGGTCCACCGAGGATCAGAAAATGCCCATAGCACCTCCTAACTTGAACCAAAATGAAGAGGCAGGGTGAGGACATATGAATGATTATCGTAATTCGATAATCAAAGGAATAAAAGAGGCAGTACCCCAAGGGCAAAACCTCAGAAAACTTTCGAGGGACAGCAAGGAAAGGAAGAAACTCCAACTGAGTGGTTAGAGAGGCTCCAAAAGAATATGAAACAATACCCTGGAATAGACCCTGAAACCATAGCAGGGCAAGCCCTATGGCGAGTTAATTTTTTCACTCATGCCTGGCCAGATATTAGAAAAAAGCTGGAAAAATGGAGGACTGGCACAATAACCCCTAAATGATTTATTAAAAGAATCTCAAAGGGTTTATGTATGGAGAGATGAAGAAAAAGACAAAGCAGAAGCAAAAATTATGATAGCCACTGTACGAGAGAGTAACTTCCAGAGGAAGGTACCCGCAGGTACCACTCCCAAATATTCAGTTTTTAGAGACAGGGAAAAGGGAAGAAAGAGAACCCCAGCCCAGTCAAAATCTCAGGAACAAAGTAAAAATGCCTGTTTCTATTGTGGAGACGAGGGACACTATAAGAGGGAATGCTCTCACCTGAAAAAAGAACCTGAAAATATTCCAAGAGATCCACCCAAAAGAGGAATAGGGACATCATGGGCTCGATTTTCTGGGGGATAAATACCACCTAGAGCCTTTGATATCTTAAAAAGTAGGCCCCCAAGAGTAGGTATTAGAATTTATATTTTATATTGGTGCAGAGAGAATTTGCGTGGAAAATATTCCAAGGGGATGTGATGTGAGTAATTGTCGAAATTCAGGACATCCCTCTGGCTCTGCTCAGAGACCCTGGCACAGAGGCCTAGACACCTGTGGTTTTGATTATGACCCATGGAGCAAATTACCAACCTTATATGAAGATCTGCAAACCATGACAGTTTAAGTAGAATGATGGTGAATTTATCAGACGGTGAAAAATAGATTTTTGGGGGTTTTAGAATGGGCGTTCAGGGGGTAAGATAGAGGAATCTGGGCGTGTCCAGCCTTCCTCCTTCTTCTTGGCCTCCATCTTCTGCTGTGATGTTGGCACTTTTAGATTGGTTTAGAGTAGAAGCTCACTGTGTAACATAGGTGATAGGTATTGGAAAGTAATTGTAAATGTTGTACAAGTAGTTTTTAGTATAAAAAGATAACACCGTCTCTGAGGCAGGGAGAGTGCCTCTGACTATCTTGCTGAGTGGACCTCGGCTGGACAGGAGAAAAAATTTTATAGATAAGATACAATAAACAACCTTGAGACCGAGAACTGAAGAGCTCTGACTCCTTCTTCAACCGCCAGGCTGGGAAAAGAGACTTTCTAATGTATCTCGAGGTCACTCTGACCAGCTAGAGATCTCAAGACATTGGTGTCCCTGGTTGGGCTCCAAGAGGGCACCCAGGTGGGCTCTTGGGAAGCAGCCACGCCACTACCATCAGCCACTGAAACCCAGCCCAAGAAGAGGCACTCTCAAGGAAAAAATCCAGAGAGAACATCTCAACCTCTGCAGAGACGACTGGCTTCAAGCTCGACCTGGAAGGAGGAGGAGCAGAAGCCGGTCTGGAAATCCTGACCTGAGAGCTGCTGGACAGTGACCAGGACAACCTCCGGACCGACCTCGCTGACAACTCAGCTTTTGGTAAGAAAGGTCAAAATTGAGAACATGGGGGATACATGCTCCCAGGAACAGCTCAGCCTCTTGTCAGCCCTACAGGGCATGGCAGCCACACACTCTGTGGAAATTTCCAAAAGAGAGCTTAAAGATCTCTTGTTGTGGGTGCAGTGTAATTATCTGCACACAGAAACACATCTGTTGTTTGAGCTAGGCTTTTGGCAAGAGATCAACAGACACCTTTATTACTTGGTCATGAAAAAAGATAAAATGCTGTAAAGTTCTTACCGTCCTCAAGGGTAATGTTGGAATCAACCACAAGAAACAGCAGGAGGGCTGGCAGCCATCAGCAGGCAGCACAAACTCCCACAGGGGTCGGATGGAGGGAATTGCCCTGCCAGCAGCAAGCTGCACTTGTCCTTAGTAGCCCAGGGGAGGCAGAAATTGATCCCATCAAAGGGGAGCAGGAGGGAATGCCATCACCTCCAAGGTCCCAAGGGTCCCCAGAATGCCCAGAAACCCCAGAAGCCTCAGGATCCTAGGACATGGACTCGGACACACCCCTACCAGTCCCGGAAAAGCTGAAATCAGCCATTTTCCCCAGTGAGGAAGACGATTGGGATTCTGCCTATTTCGAAGCTCTGTATACCAAATCGAGAAAGCCAAAGCACAGTCTCACTGCAGAAACGGCAGTGAAACCGGTATGGGGGTTCGCGGACGAGATCACAGGGCCCAAGGGGGAACTGCCCTTTAGCGACTGGCACAGCCGTGTGGTGGTTGCACCAGGCAGCCTGAGGCGGTAGCGGGGACAGCTGGGGGGGCCGCCAGGGCAATGGGAAGTACAGAAGCTGCAGAGGCGAGCGCATGCGCGGTACTGGCAGTAGCGGTGGTTTCAGGTGGGGCAGTACGAATGACGCGTGCGAAAGGGAAAACTTGCCTGACTGCGATGGCGGGCGATCAGCAGCCACCCAGGGAAAGCTCACGAGTTGCAGCGGCTGTGTCAGGCGGGACTAAGCCAGCCGGGACAGCTGCAGAGTCCATGGCGGCTACCACGGCGAAACCAGGAAGTCAGAGCGAGGAAGGTTTTTCCCCATTTCACGGACACATCACAAGCATCGACCAAGCGGGGATCATGCACGTCAGCTGTGGGTGTGGACACAGGGTCAGAGGATAAGGGTTGCGATGGGTATCAGGGTAGGGCGGAAATATCAGAGCCAGAATGGGATCTGAGCAGTGAGGTTGTCGATCTGGGACATGAAGGGGGACATTCCCAAGATCGCGCCGAAGCGAGCTCAGAGGAGGCGCGGTCGGGGCGGGGGCATCCTTACTCCTGTGATGACACAGGCAGAGACGGGGCGTGGTCAGGGTGCAGAGGTTTCTCGAGGTACCACCCCTTCTTCGGTCCCATGGCAACGGGCACGCAGCCAACCCCAGCAGCCAGCCCAAAACCAAGCTTAGCAAACAGCACAGTTTCAGCCTCAATTAAACTCTCAGATGGGAGAGTTGTTGCAAATAAAGCAGATATTATGTGAGGCAGTCAACGACCCATCAGAGATACAGATAAGAGACTATAGCGAGAATGTGCAAGTGTTATAGCTGGCCGCCATGACAGATCCAAATGGGCACGCGACAGCGCCACCTTGTGGTGGGACCGTCACATTGCAAGAAGTTTTGCCAGACCCAGGTGGTCGGACCACAATGCCACCTAGTGGCAGGACTGTAACGTTGCAACATTTTTTCCAGTTTCATATAAAAAGAAGGCTAGGTCAAAGAAGACAGCTCCGACACAGTGAGCAGAGCCTCCATCAACTTCAGAATGTCATGGGGTTCATGACATTCTTACTGAAGCACAGCAATAGGATGATACAGTACGAATTACTGCTTCAGAGGGTGTTCCAGCCTGAATGCTCTCAACATCGGGAACTCCTGGTTCATTTGGCAAGGGGCCAACGATTACAATACCAAGGAGTGCGGCCAAATATCTTTTACAGAATTTGGACACAGCTTTGGAAACCACAGCACAGGACTTTCAAATCCCTCTTCCTAATCTAGGGTCAAGGGCCAAGGCTACAGCCCGGCAGGGGACGCAGATTCCAACCATGCCAGTGACTTCCAGGATGGGAGAGGCTGCAGCATGGCAGCAGCCACCATGGATGACTCCACTTTACATGCAAGTACCCATGGAAACACAGGTACCCACAGCACAAATTATTCCAGCCATAGATTGGGCAAAACATTGAAAAGATTTAGTGAAAGAAAAAGACATTACGTGGCTCAGGAGACATTTCAATGCCTGTGAATTACGATGCACAGGGCCAGAACCCAAGATGGGAGAGGTTAGATAACGAAGTAGTCAAAGATCTAGCCAAGGCCATCAGAGACAACGGACTGGGTTCTTCATATTTTAAGCAGATTTTGAGGGGGACTTTCAAAATATATTATTTAACACCTTATGATCTCAGATATCTTGTGTCGATGATTCTTACAGACACACAGGTCCTCGTGTGGGACATGAGATGGAGAAGAGCTCTTGGTGAGCTGAGAGCCAGATACCAGGGCGGACCACATGCAAACCTCACCTTGGCACAGTTGGCAGGTGATCCTCCAGAGGACAACCCAGTGCAGCAAGCAGCGAGGCTTCCACAAGAGGTGCTGAATAACATGAAGGAAGCAGCACAGAGGGCAATTCTACAAATTGCACCAGCAGGAGTCCAAGACACCATCTACACTGACGTCAAGCAAGGTCCTTCTGAACCTTTCTCTTCATTCATATATCGTCTCACGCAAGCAGTGGATTGATATGTGACTGATGAGGCAGTGAAATCGCACATCATCAAGAGCCTTGTCTTTGCCAATTCCAACCATTACTGCAGGCGAGTCATCAGTGTGATGCCAGGTCAGCCCTTTCTGGCGGAGATGGTGGAGTCTCGCAGCAAGGGAGGAACACCTCAACATGTTGCATCCATCATGAAGCAAGAAATGGAATGACAACTGGAAGGATGAATGGAAGAATGGATAGACAGAATGTTCCAAGTGCAAAATGAAAGGATCGATAAGGTTTTTGCGAACTTTGAAAAGAACAGAAATTCTCCTGGAGGACAATGCTACAAATGTGGGACATTTGGACACTTTAAGAGAAACTGCTCACAAATGCCAAGGACTGAAAAGCCGTTGGGCCTCTGACCAAGGTGCAAAAGAGGAAGGTACCTCGCAAGTGAATCCTACTGTCAGACAGATGTGGATGGAAAACCTCTGCCACATCTGGGAAACTCAAAAAAGAGTGCATAGCGCCAGGGCATGTTGACACAAGTGATGGTGATGACACAAGAAAAGACAGAAAAGTCTTCGGGGAACGTCGGGCAGACGCCCTCAACAAAGCAATCTGCAGAATCCCCAGTGACCTAGAGTTGCTTCCGCCAGGAGGACAGTGCATCCTAGCAGCTTCAAAATTGATGTGCTTCATGGATGACAACCGCGCAGTGATACCCACAGGTGTCACTAGAACTTCACCCAAGAGACAGAACTTTTTAATAATCGGTAAAGACAGAAGCAGCATCCTTGGACTTGTCATTTACCCTTCGATCATCTCGGCAAATCAGAATGAAGAGCTGACAGTTTTAGCCAAAGTTCTTTGACCACCACTGACTGTTCCAGAGAACACCCCGGTAGCCAAAGCTATCGCTTTGCCACTACATGCAGTGGAACAAGTCATGCCGGTGTTTGATCAGCAGGACTTTCCCTCTGGAGACCATGTGGAAGTACATGCTTCCTGGATAAAACACATAGGTCGGGATCGACCCACTGTCACTTGTCAATTGAAAAGTGGAGAAAAGTCGATCACCATCAGAGGGATGCTCGACACAGGGGCCGACGTCACAGTCATATCATACATATTTTGTCTTGGGAATGGAAGTTGGTTGCTCCCTTGGATTCTCTCACAGGCATAGGGGGGAGTTCCCTGTGTCTGCAGAGTGAGAACTCAGTTATTGTCACAGGACCAGGTGACAAAACAGCAATCATACGTCCTTTTGATGTGCAAAAGCCCATCACTGTATGGGGAAGGGACCTTTTAGCACAATGGGGCATGAAATTGGAGGTGGATTTTTAGTGGGGGTCACTGCGACACTCATCACTCTGAAATTAACTTGGAAAAGAGACAATCCTGTCTGGGTGGATCAGTGGCCCCTTGAACGAAAGAAATTGAGTGCTCTGAAGAGCCTGGTCAAAGAACAACTGGAAAAGGGACACATCAAGCCAACGAACAGCCCATGGAATTCACCAGTGTTCGTCATTCGGAAGAAAACTTCAGGTTCATGGAGACTGTTGCATGACCTCAGGAAAATCAACGAAGTCATCGAGGACATGGGACCGCTTTAACAGGGAATTCCTTCGCTCTCAATGATTCCCAGAGACTGGCCACTTGTGATCATTGATCTCAAGGACTGTTTCTTCAGCATTCCGCTTCATCCAGATGATGCTCCTCGACTTGCATTCTCCATCCCAAGCATCAACAGGAAGGACCCTCTGCAAAGGTACCATTGGGTGGTTCTTCCAAAGGGCCTGAATACATCGCCAACTATCTGCCAATGGTACGTGTCTCCAGCACCGGAAAAACATCTGGGAGCAAAAATCATTCATTACATGGATGATTTGCTCATCGCAGCACCAACACAACAGGAGCTGAAAGAAGCTCGTGACTGTATTATTGCAGAGGTACAAAAAGCAGGACTGGAAATCAGTGTTTTAAAAATTCAGGAGATCTGTGGTAGTTTGACAGGAAACGGGATTTCTGGGATATGCTGTGGTCACCAATAGGTCTTTAGATTTTAATATTAGCACCTGGTGTGGCCACTGGGGACATTTGGATATGCCTCTGAGAACACAGATAGGGGTTAAAAAACAGAGCACTTGCGGGGGAAGTTCCTTTTGTGTTCCAGTGACGGAGCAGGTCGGACCTTCCCTCACCCAGTGTCTCCTGCTGGGTGGGGGAGGGGAAAAGCCACGCGGCCCGGGAGAGGTAGGCCTGACCCTGAGGGGTGGAAGGGTGGAAGAAAGAAGTACCGGGAAGCACCGAGCAGCCTGTTCAGCCCCCCCCCCCCCCGCCCCCACCTTTGCAGACAGAGAGAGAGTGCAGCCTGTGCTTGAGACTGTGTTACCTTGAAACTTGATAAATATATGCCGGCAGCAGGCAGCACGGCTGAGGAGGAGAAGGGGGGAGGGGGGGTGCACTGAGAGACAGCCCAGCCGCTTGGAGGAACTTTTAACCCCTTTTGTGGATAATGAAAACTCTGCAGAGCATTGACTTTTCCTGGAGAGGAGACGGAGCAGAGGGTGACGAAGGAACTGAGTAAGTGAGATGGAGGTCTGAACAAGGAAGAGAGAGAAGAGCCTTAGTGGGCAGAGATGATGGAGTAGTGTGGAGAGTTTTGTTGAGACATAGCTGGTGGGAAAAGAGACATGAGAATATACAGCTAGCAAAGCAACAGCTGCCTAATTCAAGGACACAGTTTCCTTGAGCAAGAAGCTGTTCAAGAAAATATGTGATAACAGGAGGTAAAAAGAAGCCACAAACATCCTGAGAGAGGTGGGACTGACTTTTTATAGCAGACCAATAATGAGCTTTACTTTTGCAATATGTATGAGCCTTATTACTGTGATTATAAAAGCGTGCCTGTTAATCAATAAATTTGAGACTTGTTGATCATCATCGGATGTGCATGTCTCCCATCGAACCCATCAGAGTAGCTTATGCTGGACTCTTTTGTGTAGCCATGGACAGAGCCATGTTTCCTTTTGATACAGAGACTGCGTCCAGGGGGAAACCAGGCCTCAGAACCAGGAGGGTTCAGTGTGGGTACCCCTCGGCCCCAGGGGGTGTAAAAGAAATGGGGGGGACAGAGGTCCCAAAAGAGAGACTGTGCCTTTTTGGAGTGAGAAGATGCATCCTTAAAAAGACAACCCTCGAAGCAGTTCTTTGATCCGTGTCTCAGTGGTGAGAGCACTGAACATGAAAAGGAAGAGGTCACCATGGCCACCAGAAGGACTCCTCCCCTCTGGATGAACTGAGGATTTGATTATCTAAAGGGTGGTGCCAGACCGAGTGTTGATAATTTTGGGAAATGTATTGTATTGAGAATTTGGTGGGGAGGGGGAGGAGGAGATGTATCTGTGCAGTTTTCATTTTCCTTGTGTGTTTTTTTTTTCCCTTTCTTTGTAGTTTAGTTTTCTTGTAGTTTAGTTAATAAAGTTTTTTTCCCCTAAGTAGGAGCCTGCTTTGCTTATTCCTGGTCACACCTCACAGCAGACACCAGGAAGAGGGTATTATCATGGGGATACTGGCATTGTGCCAGTGTCAAACCATGACAGATCGCACCATGGAAATACCAAGGGTGGAAGATCTCAGAGCGAACAATAAGACCAGAGAAAATTGAAGTCAGCTCCAAAGTCAGCAATTTGCATGACCTGCAACAGCATCTAGGAGAAATCAACTGGATGAGACCAATCTTGGCGATCACAAATGATGACATCCCATCATTGCTCAATTTGCTAAGAGGAGACAATGACATCAAATCTCCCAGAACTCTTACACCTGAAGCACGGAAAGAACTCGAGAAAATTACAGAGGTCATTCAGCAGAAACAAGCACATCATTTTGTAGAATCACTGTCCTTCCAATTGGCAGTGTTGGGGGAAAAAGTACAGTTTCATGGCCTGATTTTTCAGTGGGATTCGTCTCAAAGAGACCCTCTCTTAATCATAGAGAGGATTTTTTTGTCTTACAGGTCTCCAAAGACGATCCTCACGGACCTGGAGATGGCATCTCAAATTATCATAAAAGCAAGGACAAGGTTGCTGACAATGTCAGGCAGGGATTTTTCTACAATTTATTTACCATTGAAGAAAGATTATTTTGACTGTGCGATGCAAAAATCAAAAGACTTGTTAATTGCGTTGTTAGTGTACCCAGGCATTTGCATGATTCATTTTCAGGGTCACAGATTGCTGAAATCAATAATTTGTTACAGGGAAAAACCAAAAATAAGTGAGGAACCATTGGAAGGGATAACAGTATTCACTGATGGTTCAGGGAAGACCCACAAATCAGTAATCAATCGGCAGAATTCGGTCACAGGGGAATGGGACTCAGATGTAAAAATAGTACAAGGTTCATCACATATTGTGATATTGGCAGCAGTGGTCAGAGTCTTTCAATTGTTCCAGCAACGTCTCAATCTTATCACAGATTCAGCATATGTTGCAAATGTGGTCAAATGATTGGAAGGTTCACTTTTGAAAGAAACAAGCAATGGCATCTTATATTCATAATTATCATGTATGAAAACACTGCTGGAAAACAGGGAACACAAATATTTTATTGCTCACATTAGAGCATATTAGTCTCTTCCAGGATTTCTAGCAGAAGGGAATGCCCAGGCAGACAAGCTAACCATGCCCATTTCACAGACTTTACCGGATATTTTTGAGCAGGTAAGGTTGAGCCATGCATTTTTTCATCAAAATGCACGGGCACTGATGGAATCCTTTCACATCTCAAAAAGCCAGGCGAGGGAAATCATTAATGCTTGCCCAGACTGTCAGCTTGTGCAACCACCTGCATCCACAGGAGCAGTCAATCCGAGAGGATTGCAGAGTCTCCAAGTGTGGCAAGCTGATGTCACAAAATATCCATCTTTCGGGAAGCTCAAAAATATCCATGTCTCAGTTGATACTTTTTCAGGAGCAATTTTCACATCGTTACACACAGGAGAAACTCCACAACATGCCTGTCGACATTTTTTGCAAGCATTTGCGTCATTAGGGGTGCCTCAGGAAATAAAAACAGACAATGATCCAACATATACAGGGAAGGTGCTTGACAAATTTCTGAAAAAGTGGGGTGTCAGACATATACTCGGTATTCCCCACTCTCCCACAGGTCAAGCAATCATTGAAAGAACACACCACACCCTGAAATCCCTTTTGGATAAGCAAAAAAGGGGGGAGCCAGAGGCAAACCTCACATGAGGTTGAACAAGGCATTGAATGTGGTGAATTTTCTCAACAGCTCCTTTTAAGAACCCACTCCACCAATTATCAGGCATTTTTCTAACAGTACCCAGGTAAAACCAAGGGAGAATTCTTTAGTTTTGATCAGAAATCCAGAAACAGGACAGATTGAAGGTCCTTTCAAATGAATCATGTGGGGCAAGGGTTTCGCTTGTATTTCCACAGGGTGAGGTCCGAAGTGGGTGTCGGTAAGACGCGTGAAGCCCTATTGGACTCGGACACAAGAAGACACGGATCCCGGAAACAAAGAGGCAAGCACACGGAAGGAGAAGACAAGACCGTGGACACCTCCTCGAACAACACATAAGGAGTTCAAGGACTTGGGGTTTCTTTCAGGGGCTTGGGTGTCATGGCATGGCAAAGCTTCTCACAAGGAGTGAAGCCATGAGCCTGAGATTCGATCAAGTGTTGCTCATGTGCCTCATTCTCCCACCTATTGCTTTAAGCAATGAGGCAGATTTGCCCATGGTCCAGCCAAAACAAAATGTTTGGCAAGCTTTGGCCAATGCAGCGGGTTTAGAGAGCATCTGCTTGACAAATTCAAGGCCAGGGAAACCATTTTCAACATGCTTGGTGGGCTTGCCGATGAATGAGTGGCCAATTCCAAAAAATACCCCTTTAAAGATTTCACAGGTAATTTTGAATCCTGTGAATGAGTGGCGCCTTTGGACACAGTTCCTTCCTGTGGCTCCTTTTAAACCTCAGGAACTGGAAATTCTTGGGTCAACAAAAATTAATTTTTGCATAAAATTCGGGCTTTCGGAGGTGACACAAACAGAAAATAAGACAATTTATGTCACTCCAAATCATATAATTTATAGAAATGCATCTGCTTGGTGCAGATGGTGCACCAAGGTGACAGCCAAACCATCACTCCAGGTTCCAGCGCAATTGCCACAAGGAATCTTTTTCATTTGTGGGGACAGAATTTGGCCTGGTATCCCTGGAAATGTCAAAGGTGGTCCATGCAGCATTGGGAGAATTTCATTGCTAACACCCGATTTGAAAATTTTGAAAGAGTAAAAATATAGAGGGGAAAAGATCAGTGGAACAATACAGTCCAAAGTGTGATGATTAAGTGGACACATGGGACAAGGCTCGGAGAATTGCAGTTGCAATTTTCTCACCACGGACAGCATTAGGGTTAGCCTTGACTCAATTGGATCACATGGGTTGTTGGCTGAGCAAGCATGCTTGGGCCGTTTCTCTTGCACTTGCACTGAGTGACATGTTAACAGACATCAACAGTGTGAGACAAACAACTCTCCCAAACAGAGCAGCAGTCGATTATCTGTTGCTGCCATATGGACATGGGTGTGAAGAATTTGAAGGGATGTGCTGCATGAACCTGTCAGATCATTCAAAATCAATTCATGAAAGCATCAAACAGTTACAAGAAAGTATTAATAAGCTTGGGGAAGTCACTGGATCCTGGATGGATGATGTGGTTGGATTTTTTACCCTTTGACCACTGTAGAGGGAACTTTTAAAAATAGTTATATTTTGATAGGGCTTGTAGTTCTTCTGCTCATTTTGCCATGCATTTTTCAGTGCATGTGGCAGGCCATGAACAAAACTGCAAAAGAGGTGTTTTTGGTGCAAACAGAAGGGGGAGATGTCAGAATTCAGGACATCCCTCTGGCTGTCCTGGACTACCAAGACCCCTGCCAGGGGGCTCAGAGACCCTGGCACAGAGCCCAAGACACCTGTGGTTTTGATTATGACCCATGGAGCAAGTTACCAACCTTATATGAAGATCTACAAGGCACAACAGCTTAAATAGGATGATAGTGAATTTATCACAGGGTGAAAAATAGATTTTTGGGGTTTTTAGAATGGGGGTTCAGAAGGCAAGATAGAGGAATCTGGGCATGTCCAGCCTTTCTCCTCCTTCTTCTTGGCCTCCATCTTCTGCTGTGATGTTGGCACTTTTAGATTGGTTTAGAGTAGAAGCTCACTGTGTAACATAGGTGATAGGTATTGGAAAGTAATTGTAAATATTGTACATGTAGTTTTTGGTATAAAAAGATAACACCACCCCGAGGGCAGGCAGAGTGCCTCTGACTGTCTTGCTGAGTGGACCTCGGCTGGACAGGAGAAAGAATTTTATAGATAAGATACAATAAACAACCTTGAGACCAAGAACTGAAGAGCTCTGACTCCTTCTGTCGCAGACACCTTTTGTGAAAAATCCTTTCTTAGGATTTTTCCTGCTGGAGCTGAGAAGTTTCAGCAACAAATGTAAACAATTATTATCTGCTGCTGTGGAAGGCAACAGGTCCACCTGTGATTGGTTTCCTGTAGATGTTTGGATTTACTGACCAGTGACTGCAGAGCTGGCTCTCGCTCTCTGTCGGAGCCAGCTCCATTGTTATTCATTCTTTCTATTCTATTCTTAGCATAGCCAGCTTCTGAGGAAGCTCTTTCTTTTCTATGTCTTTTTAGTATAGTTATAATGTTATATATTTATCATAAGATAATAAATCAAGCCTTCTGATCATGGAATCAAGATTCTCGTCTCTTCCTCCATCTGAAAACCCCTGTGACCACCGTCACATCCTTCTTCAATGGCCGGGCTGGGAAAAGAGACTTTCTAACGTATCTCGGGGTCACTCTGATCAGCAGAAATCCCGAGAGTAAACTAGTTAGGGGGAAAAGTTTACTATGCATAAAGGTCTATGAATATGCAACAGGCTGATGTAAGGGAAAAGGTATTTCAGTGGTATCCCCGAAGATAACAGGGTGGTCTTGGCTGAGTTCCAAGATTCACCCAGCCATAATAACCTTTGCTCTATGGTCCTTGACTCCTATTGTCCTTTATTAAACTTTTACATTTTCATGGGGGAGTGAACGTTTTTCATCAATGGGTGCTCATCTGGGATGTAACACCTTGCTCCTGAGATCACCAGAACATCCGGAGTGGGGAAGGTGCACCCTGCTAGATTTAGGCAGCCTCACTCTGTCTCTCCTGGCGTGATTGGCGGTTGCAGGTAGAACACCCGGTGGACAAGAGGAGACACATAAAGCAAAGGAAAAGGGAAAAAATCTCCCTAAGAACCACGGTAGCCCAAATGTTCTTGTGCACGAAAGACCCAAACAAGAAAAGAGGATGGGGACAAATACAGGGGGATAAATGTGTGTGTGAATGTGAGGCGGGCTGATTATCCCAGACCTGCTAAGTGAGTGAGGGGTTTCTGTGGTCTGCGTTTCCATTCTTTTGAGAGAAAGACAACCAGCAAGGAGACAAAGCAGAAGATAAAAGGAGTGAGAGAGACCCCCTGGGGTAACTGGGACAGGGTCCCAGGGAGGGGTTGGACCCCTTGGAGAAAGGGAGCCGAGGGTTTTCCTGACACAATCCAGTGGGAAAACGGGACAAAAGTGGGTCCCCCACAAAGTTGCCGGATTGAGGAGATGCCCAGAGCATCCAGGGTTGGACAACACTGCTGGATCGAGGGATATGCAAGAAAATCTGTAGTCGGCCAATAATATTTTGAGATTTTACAATACCCGTGGGTGAATATTAACAAGTGACTTGAAAGTAAAAGGTACCTTGTTGTTGTGTTGTTGTGAGTGAGAATGAGTGAGATATTAAAGAAATAAAAGTGAGTGTGAATGAAGGAAAGTACATGTTATATGGATTATTGATTTAACATTTAACCATATTTTCTGGAAGAAGATGGATTGAATACTATTGGAGAGGAAGGATTTTCTCTGCTTTGAAGAGTGGGAGATGTTTGAGCTGTCAGGGGAATGGATTGGAGCAGGCAGACAGAAGCCAGAGATGTGCAGGCAGGACCCTGGGGAAATGAGATGGGGAACCAGAGAAAGGGGCTGGGATCTCCTGGAAATGTTGCCTCTCCCTGTCTCCAGTTTCTCTGCAAATGCCAGGAGCGCCAGTCTCCCTACCCACACCAGCTTCTCTGCCTGTGTCAGGAGTTTCAGTCCTCCCCACCCATACTGACCATGATCACTCCTGTCCCTGCCATGACTCCAGAACCTCCTGCTCCTACCTTTGTCTCTTCCTTGATTCCGGCTTTCCTGCTGACTTCCGCTCCTAACTCTGTCCCCTTAATAGTTTCAGTCTCACTGCCGATCCCACTCTTGTCTCTGCTCCCTCGGTGATTTCAGCTCCCGCTGTATCTGTGGGAGGAGTTCAGGAGGGAGGCAGAGCCCTGGCATGGTCAGGGTCCTGGGAAGGGACTAGAGATGCCTGTTTTTGCTGCAGCAGGGGAGGGCACCCTCCCCTAGAGGGAGACTTGGAGGTGCTTCAGGGGAAGTGCCCTGTGAAGGAGTGGGAAGATCATGGGCTCTGTTTTCTGGGGGATGAATGTCGTCTGGAGCCTTTGATAACTTGGGAAGCAGGTCCTCAAGAGGATGTATTGGAATTTGTGGTTACTTCTAGGGCAGACATAACTTGTGTGGTGGAGATTCCAGGGAAATGTGATATGGGTGGTGACACGGTGGAAGTGGCAGGGGCAGAAGGAGAAAAGTTTAAAATCCCTGTCATTGAAGATAGAGTAATTAGAAGAGAGACTGGCATGGGGATAGATGATGTCTTGTTGGTTCCTGGGGCAGGCATCAGCTTGTTGGGGAGAGACTTGCAGATGCAACTGGAAGTGAGGATTGTACCAGAAGAGGAGAGAGCTGTGGACTTACTTTTAGAGATAAACAAGTTGTGTGTACACCTTGTGCAGTCCAAAGTGTATTAAATCAGAGGGGGAAAAAAAAGAAAAAAAAAAACAAACAAAAAGAGAGGTTGAAAAATAAGGGTGGATAACAGACTCTAGGAGGCTGAAATGTGGAATAATGATAACTTGGTACTGGAGGTGAACAGGAGTTTGAATCCAGCTCAATTTTTGTATGAAGGGCAGGGAGGTACCTTAACACATGGTTGTTTGGAGGTTGTTCAGTGCCGAACTGGGGTTTGGGAAGATTTAGCAGAACAAGCCATCCTTGAAGTGTTGTATTGCACTAAGTAGTTTCTTTAGTTATTGTTTTGCACGGGGTGATTTGTTATTTTGCACTGAATAGTTTATGTTGTATCACATGGTTTGTTCCATATTCCCCCAGTCCTGTGGTGGTGGTCTCTCCCTGGGTTGGCTCCTCCCCTCACCCCTCCCATCAGTTGTATCCCATTGGCTGTGGCCCCTCTCCTCCGCCCCCCTCCCCCCGGGGCTTACAATCTCCCACCACGAGTCCACCGACCTCTTTTCTCCCTGGACGCCATTACCTCCCTCCCGGACTCTGTTTCCCTTGGAGGTGCTCCACAATGTTGTGAGACTTTCGTCCCGAGCAGACGAGCGCCTCCCTTCCTTTGCTTTTGTCCTTGCCGGTTGGAGCCGGGGATCCAGAGCTAGCTGAAACGGACCCCAAAAGGCCGTCAATACGACATTGAAGGGGAAAAAAAATGTTGATGGTTTGTCTAGATGCTTACAAAAAGAAAAAGAATGACAAGAACACCTGGTGGACGCCTGGTTAAAGGTTGCAAAGTTTAGGAGTTGTTTGGCCGCTCTCGAGCGAGCGGCAAGGTCTCGGGGGGCTGCGGCAGGGGCTGATCTATGTGGGTGACCCAGCGCGGCAACTCCCAGTGTTCACCCACCTGGTGGAGGCGACGCAAGGCGCAGTTGGCGTGGGGTGCCACTGGGGGTTAGAGTCTGGCTTGGTTGTGCCAGGGTCCCGGGGGGTGCGGGTTTGCCGGATGCGCTCGTCGGCCCGGCGGCGGTGCTGGGCGCGGACTGCGCGGGTTAGCCGCTGAGGAGTGGGCTGGGCCAGTGGCGGTGCCGCCTGGGGTGGCTCCCAGCCTGCCGGGGTCCCGAGTCCAGGATGGCAGCTTCAGGCCTGGCAAGTGGGTCGAAGGAAAGAGAGAGAGAGAGGGCGAAAGGGAGGCGAGGCACGCCCCCAGGGTCCCTGCGCCGGTGGCTGTCTGCGAGTCCCCCCCGCTCCCGGAGCGAGCTGCTAGGGCAAGGTCCGCCCTTGCCGGGGCCACTGTGGCGCAGTAGCGGCAGCGGGGGAGGGGCGAGGGACAGCGTTGAAAGCGATGCTGTGAAAAGAGGGAGAGGGGCCAGCGTGAGCAATAAGACCAAGGCAGAGATAGCCTTGATCTCTCGTTAGTTCTCCAAACCAAGTAAAGTTGTTTATTTTTGCACTCTTAAAACAATATTATTTTTTTCTTTCTGTTTCTTTCTTTCCTTCCTCTTTTTTTCTCGCTGTTAGGACGGGAGGGTTTGTTCTGGGAAACTGTTAGAGGAATGAGTCTATGAGGCTAAAAGTTAAATATTGCCCAGAGGGAAAAAAAAGCAATAGATGTGATTCATCTCGTGTCAAGATCGGCCTGGCCTTTCTTGTTTAACTAATTGTGGCTCACAGAAAGAAGAATTTGCCTCTGCAGCTGTTGGAACAGCTGGATACCAGAAGAAGAGGTGGCTATGGAAAGAAAGCCTTTTGCTAAACTCAGAAAGTTTTGGGGAATGCTGATGGCGAATTCTGATGTAGTATTGTCTTCCTCTTGATAATGTCCCTGTGCTATTAGGAAGTCCTTTTCAGGTACTACTGAAGCAGCAATCCGAACCAGGGAAAGAGGGTGGATTCATGCCAGCAGAATCAAAGGACTTGCTAAGGAACCTGAGGAATGGACTATCACATCTAACCCGAGTGATGCCAAATTGCCTTTCAAACGGGGACTGGGTGGTAATGAACTGGGAGGACTCAAAAGATCCAAAGAATGTAAAAAGAATCCCACCTTCTTGGGAAATAAGGCCAAGCTTAAATCAGTGGTTTCAAGTACTGCCTGGACAAGTCCTGAGACAGCTCCAATACCCCCCTTGGGGAGGAATACTTCCACTTCAAACAGGAGGATCAAGACTGTTTTGGACAGAGTTCTCATATCCTGACCTTGGCCTGTGACTTATACAAAGAAGAAGGGCAATTACAATTTCCATCAGTGCCATACTGTATACTCTGATTCATCCCAATACTGGACATGCTAGCTGGGTTATGTGTAAATGTTTAAATTGTGGGGAAAAAACTGGTATTGTATTTCACAAAATCAGCACTCGTTACAGGAAGTGTCGAGTACCAAATCTATCCCCTATCCAGAAAGAACTCAAAACAACTGAAATAGTAACTTTGCTTTGTGGATGGGAATTACTAGTGCCTGTTGAATGGGAGATACATGAGGAACGGTGGGAAACCACCATTAAGAAGTGTCAGAACTGATTTGCCTGGAAATTAGCAAAAAGGAAGTGATGAGGAAATAGAGGGCAAGACCGGGTTGACCACTGTACTCACCACTGAGAAGATCATATACACCTGTCTATGGGTTGCAACCCCATAGGCAGGGAAGGTGGGGGTATAAGCCATACTGGACCTCTGTTATTCCTGTTTCTTTCACTCATTTGTTGTCTTTTCCCTTTTGGGATACCAGCAGGATTGTGTCACAAATGCTACCAAAAGCATCACATGGAAAGAAACCAAAGTTCCTCTTTTATTACACACACCCATGTCAACAGTCACTGTTATAACCCATCCAAATTAAGAACCTGAAGGCAAAACAGAGAAAAATATTGGATTGCAAGAAACTTAGGAAAAAGTGGTAATAGATTTGGAATTGAATGTCTAAGAGGAGAGGGATGGATTTGTTTCACATTTGATCTTAGGGATATAGTCCAAGATTTGGTAAAAGAACAATTAGTAAACAAAAAGGTGAAACCAGCACAGCAATCTAACTCTGTATTGACTCCAAATTATATGCTGGATTGTATAATAAGACTCCAAGCAGTTATAGAAATGATAACAAACAAAGCTGCACAGGCAATGGAATTAATATCAAGTCAGCAAAGCCAAACAAAAACTGCAGTGTATCAGAATAGGTTGGCTTTAGACTATTTGGCTAAAGAAGGGGGTGTTTGTGGAACGTTTACTATATCAGATTGTTGAAAATAGTTGACAATGGGGATGTCATTCTGAAAAAAGCAAAAGATATCAGGGAAATAACCCAGGTACCAGTCCAAAACTGGGAACCAATGTTAAAAACTAGCTGGTGGGGCAATGTATCGGGGATAGGATGGTGGAAGAAATTAGGCTTCTTCCTTTTATGTGTTACAACTTGTTTGATATTTCTTCCTTGTTTAATTGCGTTTCATTTGGCTAATTACCAGCATAGTTCAAAGAATGCAAGTGGACAAGAAATATTGCTCAAGCCAAATGATTTATAAAGAATTAAGAGGGGGGATTGTTATAGATGCATATAATATTGGCTTTTCACTAATATTAAAATGGATTCTATATGTGTGATGTGAAAGTAATTTTGTTATATAGTTTTTATTTCTGTTGTTAATTAAGCTTAGTGAAATAGCTGATATAAGTATGCTTGTGTTCAAATGGCTGCTCAGATGGGATAACATCCAATGAACATAGGAAGAGGACACCTGCTACAGATATGCCAACTATCAGCACTCACCATCTGAAGACAGTGTGGGCCGGGGCCAAAACTGAAGATGATGATAAAAAAGGAGTAAAACCACAACCAAGGAATATGCATGCTCTAAAACGGCAGACCCAAGGAGGAGATATACTAAACAGTTCTTGGAACATGTAAACTAGTTAAGGGGAAAAGTTTACTATGCATAAGGGTCTATGAATATGCAACAGGCTGATGTAAGGGAAAAGGTATTTAAGGGGTATCCACAAAGATAACAGTGTGGTCTTGGCTGAGTGCCAAGATGTACCCGGCCATAATAACCTTTGCTCTATGGTCCTTGTCTCCTATTGTCCTTTATTAAACTTTTTGCATTTTCACAGGAGAGTGAACGTGTTTTTCACAGGGGGAACCATAAATTCCATACAAATTCCACTAATTGACACAGACTTACTCACTCAAGACAGTGCCAAATCTCTGGATTTAGAAAAGAACAGAGACACAGGGAAAAAAGAAAACAGGGCGGGGGGGGGGGGGGGGGGAAATTACATTAGAAGGGAGTTTTAGGTATTAGGCATTTTGGGAAGTCTGTACCTCTCAAGTACCTCAGCCAATGCAGAAAGAGAGAGGGACATGCGGCTGGGAAATTAGGTTAAAAAGGAGGCTGCATCATCTAAAAATTTGAGAGATCCCAGGAGAAATGCCCCATGGCTGCTCCCTTTATTTGAATAAAGTTACAGGACTCCTCTGTCTCCTTTTTGGACATAAACCTCTGGTGTTAGTTCATTAATTTTCCTGACACCCCGTGTCCACCCAGACCCCTGCGGCTTCTGCCACAGCTCCGGAGTTTTTGCTAAATTTTGTTTGCTCACCTCTGGTGCTCCAGCCTGCTGCTCCCGGATCCCTGCTACAGTCCATTCAGCTTCCTGAGGCACTCTGAGACCGGCTGCTTCTTGTGAATTTGCAGAGGAAGCCCCTTCTCTATCTCTTCCCACCAGCTGAGCCGCCATTACCCCGTGAAGAGGAGGCTAAACTCGTACCACTGCGCCCCCTGCAGCCACGGGGAATCCTCGCACCTGACCTGCCTGCTTGGGAGCCACCAGCGCCCCTGCCAGCTGTGGCCATAACTACACCAACGGGGAAAGTGCTTGACAGCCGAGAAGGCTGTTACTGGGACTTTTTTGTTTGATTGTTGTTGCTGCCATTGTTGTTGTTTGTCTTGTTATATATATATATATATATATATATATATAATCTTAGTAAAGAACTGTATTTCTTTTCTCAATCTTTGCCTGAAAGCCACGTAATTTCAAAGTTATAGCAATTTGGAGACAAGGGAGTCATATTTTCCATTCCAAGGGAAGTTCCCACCTTCCTTGGCAGGCACCTGTCTTTCAAACCAAGACAGTATCTTTTCTGCATTTGTTTCTATGGCATGTTATTTCTTTTTTTCTCACACATGCCTATCCTCAAAATATTCAATAATATGCATGACACGTATATGTGCCTTTGTTTTGGGTGGTGACATGTATTCATGTTCTCATGAAGGCTGTTCTTGTTCCAGAAAGTTTAACTATTTATAGTGATTTTAAATAACATTGTCTATGATAACTAGCTGTAATATGTTTTCTCTAACAACAAAATTATGGATAACAGGCCATCCTAATACATTGAACTCTGTATGGAAAACGTACTAGCAAAAGCACGGGTATACATATTACAGCTTCTTTAGAAGAGTCACTACATGATCATTCATGAGTACTTGCACTGTATTGAAATATTTACTGGGAATACAATAAAGGAAGTTGGCAAGCCTATAAAATGTTCAATAGTAACTCTAATTTATAAATTACCATAAATTTAAAAAGCTGTGCACACTATTGGTTTTTTATTATAGTCAAGATTTGTAAATGATTTCCATATACCTATCCAAAACCTTTAAGAAAATTGCTCAGGTTTATTCTATTATTTCTCAAAATATAAACCTCTTAGGGCAAGGTTTTCTATGCTGTTCTTGTCTTCAAAGGGTAATTATGTTTAGGGAATCTGAGGGAAGTCATGTAGGATTTTAAGAGTGGGAGGACAAGTAGAGAAATTTAAACATCAAAACCTAGAATTTAAATACATCATCGTAGAGAAAAGGTTAATTTTCATTAATAGATCATTTTGACTTGATTTTTAAGTTATGGCGTTATGAGCAAAAAGCAGGTGCAGTTTCCCCGGGGATGAGGCACAATACTCATCAACTGAAATAATTGGCTTTATTGAAAGCGCAGCATTGCCGTGGTGGGAGCCCTGGGACACCAATTCTAATCAAATGGGGACCTGACAGAGTGGAGCCCTGCTAGGAAGTGAAGCTCAAAGGAAATATAATAATAAATAATAAAATAAAACTTGCACTGATTAATATATCATATATATGAAATGTCTTGTTTTGCTCATTAGTGAACTCTGATGTAATGCAGATACTGTTGTCCAAATTCCAAGATCCTCAGCTGACTGCCAGATTGGCACCCATACAGGGATATATGCAATTGTGGAGGGGTGGGAAGTGAACAATCTTGGGTTACCATGACGACAAGATAGGATGTGCTCAGGACTCTTACATACTCAGGCAGGGGAGGTGAACTATCCTGAGCTACCATAACAAATCTCACACCCCACATATGGCTATTTGAAAATTTCATGTTAAGCATTCCTAAAAGGTGTATTCTTGACTCAGTCTTTTTTTTTTTGACACTATAACTGAGTTGCATCACCCAGGCAGAGACATTTATCTGTACTTAATTGCACTGTAAAACCACGGGCAGCTTCTCTGAGTCTATACTTCAATTTTATGGACATGCTATTGTCCCCATCAAAAATTAAAAAAAAAAAAAGGCTTTGTGCATCAGAATACATGCTATTGCAAGTCTGTAAGAAATGAAATCACAGCAAGTTAATACTGGTTTCTGGCTCACTAATGGAGCATCCAAACATTTTCTGAAGTGCTGACAAAGTAGATAGACTGATGTTTGTCCCTATGACCACACTGAGAAGCAAGTTGTAAATATGTGTCCAGGTAGAAAATAGAAATTTTTTTTAACGTTATAAGAGGAGTACTTAGCATTTAGAAAATATCCACAGATGTATTTATCCTTATTCCTTTTCCATTTCCATTTTATAATCAATAAATTACATTTCATTACAAATTTATGTTAACAGCCATAATTTAGAGAGTTACTTGTGTTTATTTCATTTTATAGCACATGAATTTTCTGTTCTCACTGTACTGTCTTTTCATGAGAGCCACAGGATGTCTAAGAGGGTTATCTGTTTCAGGTTAGAAGGCTGGTTTAGCCACTATAGAGGGCTTTCTAAAATGCTTTCACATGAAAAAAAATATCTAACTTGATAGCCAAATTCCAATCAACTTTCTTTTGTCAGGTTTCTGTATTGAAAAATAAAAAGGGACTAATTGCTTTAATAAAGAAATAATTTGAAATATGAATGTGATTCATCTCTAGATAGGTGTTTTGGTTTTGCACGGCCTGGTTTTCAGTAGCTGGGGGTCCACAGAAGTGGCTTTCTGTGAGAAGCTGCTGGAAGCTTCCAACATGTCTGACAGAGCCAATCCCTGATGGCTCTGAAGATGGACATGCTGCTGGCCAAATCTGGGCCAATGAGAGAGGTTGGTAATGCCTCTATTATGACATATTTAAGAAGAAAATCAAAACAAAGTGGGCACAGTTTTTTTCTTCTAGTCAGAGAAGAGGAAGAGGTGAGAACATGTGAGGGAAATAACATGGCAACACCAAGGTCAGTGAAGAAGGAGGGGGAGGAGGTACTCCAGGCACCAGAACCAAGGTTCCTCTGCAGGCTGTGCTGAACACCATGGTGAAGCAGGTTGTCTCCCAGCAGCCCAGGAGGATCCACAGGGGATGCAGAGATCCACCTGCAGCCCGGGGGAAAGGTGCTCACGCTGGAGCGGGTGGATGCCTGGAGGAGGCTGTGATCCAGTGGGATACCCGGTAGAGAGAGGGGGCCCTACTTCCAGGCTGGAGCAGCCTGTCCTTGGAGACCTGCATGCCGTGGAAGAGTGACTCACAACGCAGCAGTTTTAGGAGGACTGTTGCTCGTGAGAGTGGACCCACATTGGAGAAGTTTATGGAGAACTGTCTCCCATGGGAAGGGACCCCACGGTGTAGCAGGGAAAGGACTCCTCTCCCTGAGCAGCAGAAGATCTCAAGTGTCAAACTGACCAAACCCCCACACTCTGCCTGCGCTGTCAGTGGGAGGGAGGGAGGAAGGGAGGGAGGGAAGGAAGGGCTGGGGGGAAAAAAGGTGTTTTAAGGGCTTATTTTACTTCTCATTATCCTCCTCTGATTCTGTTAGTAATAAATTCACTTTGTACCTTTAAGCTGAGCCTGTTTTGCCCTTGGAGTACTTTCTCCGGGTTCTTATCTCAACTCATGAACCCTTTGTTGATTTTTTTTCCTCTCCTCTGCCCAGCTATGGCAGGAGAGGGTGAGCGAGCAGCTTTCATGGGTGCCTGGCATTTGGCTGGTGTCCAACTGCAACAGCAGGGGACCACAGTTTCCTCTTACTTACCTTCCTTTTGGCTAATTGCTCCAAGAAGACGGTATTAGGTGTATTTGTAAAATGCAATGCAAATGTTTTGTGGTGGTTTAATTCACAGGCAAATGGAAATAATTTGTCTACAAATTGTGTATTAAAATGTTTAAACAGACCTTGACACAGGCTAAAAGCATTCCAGCTAGCACTTTCTCAAACAATTTCTGGGCACAGCTTGGGAGTGTGAGTCAGGAACCATTCCCAATAGGCAATAGATGCATGTGTCTATCCTGTTTTGAAGAACAAAATGCTTCAAGAATAAAAGCATAAAACATTGTGTGACTACCAGCCACAGTGCCAGAGAACAGTCCTGGGCATGGACTGCTTATATGTGGCCATTGAATCTTTTAGCTGAGATCGTTGACATTTAAGTATCTGAAGAATGGAAAAGTTCTGGGTTTTTTTCAAAGAAGCTGCTTTAAAAGGATTAAGCCCAAGAAGCTCTTTTTAACGTACAAGATTTTGATAATTCTCTCTCAGTCTTAAATCTTCTTTTTACTGGCAAACCCATTAAAAAGGGAGTGGCAAGGCATTTTAAGTACGATATGATGTTTTCAGATTTCTTTAATCCATAGAAGTGTGGCTTTCATCAGTTTGTGCTGAATACAACAGTCCAATAGGCCATTTTTAAATTTCTGTCCTTTGCCAGAAGAAGAATGTCCAAATTAACTTTCTGGCCTATGAAGCTGTATCAATTTACCTTTACACCTTTGAAGGTGAAAAATAAAAATGCCCAAATGCTTTTATATTAATCTCCTAAATTAATCCATAGTGGTCCTCCCAGCTCTTGTATGAAATTGCACAGCATTTGTTATGTAACTGACATGCAGCTCTATATCTCTATTATAAAACATGACAGTAAGTTGCTTCCCCAGTGTCTGTCCAAAACAAGACTTTTGAGAGGATAAAGTCATATGAGGCTCAGATTAAATACAAAAATAATTGTGGGAAGTTCAGGAAGTTATAGCAGGAATAGTACCTGCTTCCTTTTTGGAGTTCACCAATAGCAAACCTAGACAGAAGAGCCTAAGGAGCATCTTTAGCCAGATTTCAAATTTCTTTCAATGATAATATATAACTCCTTATTTATCTTCCCTACAAAAACAACTGTTATTAGGTCTGTTCTTACAGCCCTAATCTAGCAATACTGGGACAATCTACTTGTCTGGCAGAGTAATCGTAATCTATCACTGTTTTCTTTTCCTTTTATATAATGTATGTCATTGTTATATATATTTTATAGCCTAAATTAAATACTTCAAACTACCTATATTTTAAATTTACTCAGAATCCCTAGTGCCTTGCATAATCAAAAACTGACTGTAACATTCAAATGAAAATACTAGAGCTTTGCCTCCTGTCATTTTTCTTCCAGAGAACTATTTTTAAAAGTATATATTTTAAAAGATATAGCTGCCATAGAATTCATATCCCTTTTTCATACAAACAGAAGCACATTTTTACATAGTAGAGATAATGCAAGTTTATCACTTAGAAAAAAAATGAATTAAATAGTATAATTTCTTTCCATATTAAATTCTTGTTGGTAAAATATGCTAAATAATTAGAATAAGAAAAAACTCCACAAACCTCCATCTTGCTTAGCAGGAAAGAAAAAAAATCCATAGTCACCATCAAGTTGTAAACTTAGAGCAAGTACCTATACAAATATTTTGCTCCTTAATCTTCAGGCTTCCTCGGTTTTTTTTTCTTTTTTTACCTGTACCACTGAAGGTTTCATCTGATACTTAGGTTGCTTACTTTTAATGATGACTATTCCTCAATGAATTAATTAAATTTTGCTATTTTTTTCCCTTTGAACTAAAGCCAATGCAGAGAACATAACTTTCATTTTGTTATACAGCATTTATCATTACATTCTTTCTATTCACTGGTATAGTTCAGCCTTAACACTAGATTCCAAATCAATTGGATACTTAAATTTAGGATTATAGTTATATGCTGCATTACTATATTACATTCAGATAAGAAGCTGATTTCCTTTCAATTATTTTGAAAAAATATACCATCATGATCTTAATTTTAAAAAATATTTTACTGACACATCACTTATATTTTAAAATTCTGCACAGAAGTACATACTACTTATAAATTACTAACAGGCAAATAAAACAGTGTTTGTGCATCCCATTAACAAAATTACAGGTACCTGTATATTATACCAGTCCTTATGAAAGAAGCAACCTCTAAGAAAACATGGTGCCAGGTGCAAAGAATTTGCACTTTACTTCTTAAGAGTGAATTACAGTAATACCTACTGGAGCAAAACATACTAATTATTTAATTTCCCTTAATGGAAAAAAAAATCCCAATTTGCTCATGCATGTTACAACACCAACTTCTAAAACAACTAATAACTTAAATTAGTTGTTTTCTTGTGAAGGTAATAATATAATACTCAGACAAAATAGTAATTTCTACAAATTCTTTTAGTTGAACAAGACTTTAAGAGTAGTAAATGGTCCAGTGAGGCTTTCATTGGGAAAAAAGTAGTCAAATCTGTTATGTTTTACCACGATGTTTGTACTGGATAAAGCATATTTTATATTGTCCTGGGTTGCAAGATGGGGGTGGGGGTGTGTATTCTATTATCATCTGTTAAGAGGTGGGGCAGTTATCTTCTGTTAATTGGGCAGTTTATCTCTTCCACAAACAATCCTCACTCTGGGGATATATCTTCTGTTAATGGGCCATTGAGTGTCACTGCATGACTGATAAAATTACATCATCCCATTGTGAGATGCTCTGCACAGAGGGAGGAGCCAAGCATTCCTACCTGGATATAATCAGAGATTTGGAACATGACAGCAGCTTTTTCCCACTGGATTCTCAGAAGATCAGGCCCATCTATACCACCACTGGATCTTCAGAGGAAGACTACACCCTTCTACATGATCACTGTTCCAACAGAACCACATCTGTCACTCCAGGAGGACTGCAGCCACCATTCCAATTGGACTGCTACCAACACCCTGACCAACAGGGTGTCAGGTCATATTCTGACTCTGTCAGTGTTGTTTTGTATTACTGCATTTTTAAAAAAAAATTTCTTCCCTAATAAAGAACTGTTATTCCTGCTCCCATATCTTTGCCGTGTTACCCGTGATAAATGACACAAAACTAAGATAAGTTTTGTGCGGTGCTTTATTGAGGGCCCGGGGGTCCGTGGGCTCACGCCCCAAAGCCAGAACCCCAAAGAAATCTCGAATACAGGTGTTCTTTATACTCATAATCCATAACAAAAAGATATCCAAGAAACAGTTCAGCATGAATAATCGACAAGGCTTTTGCAATCATTCCTAAGCTCAAAAATAGAATTATCCATCTTATACCTGTCACATTGTGTGCTACTCAAAACCGGTTAAACAAGTAACCTTCTCTATACTAGCTTAATTTTTATTAAGTTCCTAAGGCGACCTGCTTGGCTACACATAACTAAACACACAAAAACTCAACACGCAGCTTTTAAACCACACGACTTATAACTAAACTATAATTAAACATTTTACTAAATTTAATTTCTTTTCCAACAGCCGGAGCAACCCTTGATTTCAAAATTATAAGAATTCAGAGAGAGGGGGTTTACATTTTCCATTTTAGGGGAGGCTCCTGCCTTCCTTAGCAGAGACCTGTCTTTTCAAACCAAGACAAATTTAGAAGACAACCTAGCATTTGAAAAATCAAAATTTCAGGATTTACATTTTATTTACACACTAAATCATCAATTAAGAAAAAAGTTATATAAATAAGTTACTAAAATCACCTATAGATTCCATCAACATGAATTAGTAACAATCAGTTAGAAGCAGAATAAGTAGTATCCCTAGGCCAACTTTGTCATTTTAGAATCCCATTTTCCTTTAAATTCATAGGTATATATGCCCAGATACATATGGGTATGTGAACCCTAAAAAGGTAGTTTATTAAACTTCAGTTTGTTACCAAAAATTATAAATATTTTCCCCCTTGACTTACAGAGTTGCACTGTATTTAATTAAGCACAAAGACTTAGAAACATACTTCATTTACTACATTAATTATCGTTATTGCAAATGGATAGCTTGAAATTGTGAATGAATAAACATTTACAGGATTTGGACCTTTTGTATTAACTTGGAACAGAAGTATATAATACATTTCTTTCAGAGCCTAGTTTACTCTGATTTCATTTAAGTTAAATGACTATGTACCAGTTAGATATCTCCAGTACTGAAATACTGCATTCTCTAGTATCATCTTCATTTCTGTACTTTCAAACAAAATCACATACACTTGTAAAACAAATTTTGATTCATCCAACATTATAGATTTAATAGCTCTTTAAGCTTGAGGGAAGCATTTTAAATCTGTATTAAAGACAGTGTTATTCAAGAAATCCTAAGACTTGAAAAGATTTAAGCGCATTGGTACAAGATATTATCCCCTTGTACAAATAATATCCATCCAGCACTGAAAGAGTGTGTTTATATGCCACAGGATATTTAAAGCTAGCTGTGTTCAACTGTATGGCTGAATCCTGAAGTCCACAGACAAGGACAGCTTCCTCTAAAAATCAAAGGACTTTTGTCCAAGTACTGATGAGCAAAACGAGTAGGAAAAGACATAGTTAATTCATCAGATAGAAATGCTATTAAGCTGTTCTGTGATTGTTCACAGTTTTATCTGTACAGAGAAAAACCAGAAAAACTTTCAGACTAGGACATTCTCTTTCACCAAACACTCCTTCATAATCCACAATTAAAATATTTCCAGTAAGTCTAGTGATGGCAGAGAGCATCAGCCTCCAGCAAAGGGCCCTTCATCCAAACATCAGCATTTCCCCCCGTGCTCGTCCTAAAAGGTTGTTTTTCAAAGCCACTCCACTTCGGTATGTCCACTTGTAAATTCCTCACCCCGGCAACGCTTTCAGCATCGGGTGTTTCAGTTCCTGCGATGTGGCCTCTATTTACACCCACACAGATGAACACGAGCGGTAACAGTAACTCCAGGAACCGTCTCAGATCTGACACATCTCATCCACGGGGGCAGGGAGGTAAAGGAGGACGGGACTGACACCTTTGTGACTTCATTCTAAGACGCCTTTTTAAGCCGACCTCCGAGGAGGTGTTATTTTGCAGTCCTCCTTCCTATCATCCTTAAGGAAGGCAAAAATAAAACGTGTTCTTTTCAACGGTCAATTAATCACAAATCACTAGCTGCCTTCCTTTCAGCGCGGGCTTAAGCATAAACTCCGGTCTTCTTCACTAGAAGGGAAGAGAAGAAAGAAACTGAGGCAGTAGTTGAAGGGGTGGGGAAGGGGAGAGAGTCACGCACCGGAGACTCAATTGTGCCCGCTACTGCTAGGCGAGGCAAGGCGGAGGAAATCGCTCCAGCTGTAGCAGAGCTACGAAGGGAGCGGCAGGGAGCAGCGCAGTAACGGCGGCGGAAGCGACGCTAGTTGAGTGAGTAAGAAAGAGGAAGTTGTTGGTGTTTGGCGCCGGTGGAGGGAGTAATTCCTGAAGCTGCACTTCCGGTCGGCATTTTGTTCTGAGAGGGAGCGAGAGACACACACAGGGGATCCTTTCCTTTTCTTTCCCCCTCTCCTCCTCTTCTTCTTCCTCTTCCCGCCCCCCCCCCCCCCCCCCCCCCACCGACTCACGGCCTACTCCGCTCAGGCCGTTCCCTCCTCCATTCTCCTGCACTCGCATGTACAGAGGGAGCAGCGGCCCCTTGGAAGCTGCCCTGCCCTCCCCTCCCCCACCCCTACCCGGCGGCTTGGAATGTGTCTCGGAACCGGTTTGGTTCGGCCCGTGTTGATGTTGTGAAGCAGGCTCGGGGAAAAAGGGATTTGTCTTGGCCGCTCACCCCCTGGCTCTACATGTTCGCTGCACTGAGGAGGAGACGGAAGAGGAGACAGCCCCCCTCCCGGCCCGGATTATTGTTGTTGTATTATCTCCCATCCTCCTCCTGCTCCGCGGTGGCGGTGGCCGCGGCCTAGCAGCGGCGACAGCTCCTCTGAGGAGGGAGGGGGCGGATTTCTCTCCCCCTCTCTCGGATTCTCGTCGGATTCGGACGCCGATTTGCTCAGGTAATCCCCATTCATCTCCCCTTCCTCTCTCTGCCTTCTCTAGCAGCGAGCCGGGCCTTCCGGCCCAGCACTGCCGGGAGCAAAGGGGATTACCTGCTATCTGGGATAGAGGGGAGTAAGTGGTGACCGGAGGTGTTTATTTACCAGCCCCTCTTCCTGCTCGGTCGGGTCTGGGGGAGGAGATTAGTTCTTTCCGGGCTACCGCGAGGCCCAGGCCCGGCGGAGGGCGCAGGCCCGTCGGCCAGCGCATTTACTCCAGTTCGGGGATTAGAAAGACGAAGCGGTTTCTCAGTAACAGGCCTCAATCTGGAGAGGAGCAGGAGGAAGAAACAATACTATTACCCGCAAATGTGCACTGATCCTTTGCCATATTTACAACTTCTGAAGTCGGGGGCGAAGTAATTGGAGGAGTAGGGAAAGAGAGAATGTAAATACCCAAGAACAAAAATACCAGCTCTCTTCGCTATTACCTTCTCTTTTTAACCAACTCTGTTCTGAACATTTAAAACTTCGAAGGCACGTGGATTTATAATGTAGAGGTTTCATTTCTACATAATATAGCAATTGATTAGTGTGTTAATCACTGACTATTTATAGCATAAAGCTAGCGCTTGTGACATGATTGACACAACACGGATGCCCGCAGACCTAGAAAATACAGATAGACAAGCATATTGTGTGTGGTAGTCCACACAATCTCCATGAGCATATGCTGTATACATTACAGGAATATGTATTAAATGCAGATGAAATACTATTTTATACTCTTAAAAAACAGAAAATGGGAGAGGGGTCATGTGTAGAGTGCTATGTTTATGACATTTCAGGAGTCACGGTGAAGATGAGATCTTAGCCTAAGTATTTGAGAATCAATAGTAAATTAAATTAAGTGAAAAGTGAAGAACGTTTAAAAAGCGTCATCATTTCTTATCAGGCCATATTCCTTTGGCATCCTGAGGTTATTATTGGCTGTTTGTGTCCATGATGTTTAAGTATGTAATTAGTTATCATTTTAGCAGGTCAAATGTGTTTTGTAAATGACGATTGATTAAATGTTAGCTCTTTATTCATAAATGGTAGCTAATTTAGAGTAAGGTAAATCTTGGACTTACTGTGTGGTAGAGTTCAGAGTGTTATTAAAAGTTGAGGTAGATTTAAAATAAACACCCTGTGAACTAATAGAAGTATTCATACAGAAATTACATAATTGAGGGAAATTTTAAGATACCAAGTTTCATACAGAAAAGAAATTTGTAATTTGTCTATTTTTCAGTAATTTTTTTAGTTGTTTAGACAGATCTTGTAATAATAAGTGGTAATGAATTTCTGGTATATTGTGTTTAGAGTCTTATAAACTCTGCTATCATGTCTGAGTACCCATATACTTGTTTAAAAGGGTGAAGTCAATATAGCTGTCATGTAGGTGTGTTTTTGATGCTGTAAATCCATGTAGTACTCAGTAGTGTGTCCATGATTTGTACTGGTCAGAGAGCAGTTTGAATTTTAAAAAGCCTGAAGATCCTGCTGATCCCCAGTTCCTCCCTCCCTCCCTTTGTGCTGCCTGGTCCTGTTGAACAGTTTGCCTATGTGTATGGAGGGGAACTATTTACACTTTGAAAAAGCAGCTTTTTAATTTTAAACTTTGTTAATTGCAGAGGGAGCCATTATTTGTGTCTAACTGCCTCTATCTCTGTGTGTAGTAGCATTGCTGTTTTCTTTTGGTCCGTGGTATGCATAGAGGCCCAGTGTAACTGCTTAACAGGACAGAAAGTAGTTTTAGTTCTTGGGTAGTTTCATCATCAAGAAGGGACATGAGCTCATTTGTTTCTTTTGTCCACCCTTCATTTTAATAAAAATGGGTTAGCTAAGCCATTGTTTGAACTTTTCTGACTTATTTAAGGAGGTTTGCTTTAAATATATGTAAGAGCAGGAAATAAGCTACTGTAGTTATGTAGTTCCTGTCAAGTTTATCTTGCCTGGGTTGTGTTTATGATGTGCTCTTTTTTTCTTAAATCAGAAAGCATGCACTTTTCTGGTATGAAAAATAGGTGTATTTATAGAAGGAAACTTAAGATGATGCCTATTTGTAATGAGGTTTTTTTGTTTGTTTTATTTGTTCTGAGTCATGTGTGGTTAATCCTGAATTAGTTGCACCATCACAGTTGTAATTTTTTTGGTCATAAAAATATATTTAGCATGCAGAAATACTTAATGTGGAAATGTTTATAACATGACTTTTTTTTTGTCTAGATAGTATTTTTAGCACATTTAAAGAGTGTGTGTATGTGAAGCATGAACCATCACTTTCATACTCCTTTTGCCCTAGTGTTAAGAGTTTATGATCTACTCTTTTATCACAAAAGCAAACTGCTTAAGGAGGATGTAGTTATTTTATTTATGTTATGGAAATACGAAATTAATTATTCTCGAGGTGTTAGTTGTAGCAATTATTTCAATTGAAAGAGGAAAATATTTTCTTCTTGTTATTTTTATTTTAGGCTTTTGACTACGGTGTACAGTTTGAATGTTTCTTGTGTACAGATTTTATTTCTTTTTTAAAACTTTCTTTTAAAGCTGTTTTTATACTTCTTTTTTAAAATAATTTTTTAACATGTTGATTTCAGAGAAACAGAACAGCATTAGAGAAGCAAAATTATACCCCTAAATAACTAAAAAAGTAAGCTTTGAGAAACTTTTTTTCATATTAAACTCTCAAAGTTGGGAAAAATTATAGAAAAAAATTGTATTGCTTTTAGTATGTGTATCAGTTGGTTCTAAGTGTTTTTCCAATTGAAAATCTCAAAATTCTTTAAATGGTTAGATATTTTCTTTTTCAGATTATTTCTGTGTCTTGATTTGAAGTACTTTATTTCCTTAAGGCGTGTGTATGTGTAGACAGGAAATGCATTTTACAGGAGCAGTTAAAAAATGCTGGGCTGCAGTCGGGGACTCTGACAAGGGAACAGCAGACTAAAATTGGAGAAACAAACTTAATCCAGCTCTCTTCGCCGTACACTGGGCTTTTAACTACATTACTGTATTTCCCCCTTACCCTTCTGGTCCCAGTTCAGTGCTTCATACAGTGCATGGGAAATCATAGCTGACTGGCATACTGTTATAACCCACTTGATATATTTGTTTTTCTTCGTAATTGTGCAGCCTACTGCTTTAATTGCTGTATGCCATCCAAATAGTTAATGAATACTGAAGTGTTTCAATCTATGAATTTGTAGGAATGATCTCAAAATACATATCTATACTTTACAAATATTGGAGGAGTTTTTTTGCACATCTGTTAAATATTTTCATTTTATGGATGGAAGACTGAAACTTAGTCAAATAGCAAGTTAACACAAGATTTATAAACAATTTTCAATTTGATATGCTTTATTCTTGAGATTTTTAGAGTTACTTTACAGCACTTAGGAAGTTCATAGCACTGTTTTCTTTGACTTAGTGGTTGTAAATGCCTTGCATTTCAACATATCAAGCTCATTGTTTCTTGTGGTGGATTCCTAAGAAATAGAGAATGGAGTTTTGCCAATGGCCTTAAAACATCTATTCTGTTTCAGCTGTCTTGATCATGCCAAGAGCTGGACAAGAATAAATTTTCTGTCCTGAAAAATTAAAAAAGAAATCATCTTCCATATTGTGAAGAAACCAAAATCTCTTAAAGTTTATCAGTAAGAATAGAGACAAGAACTAGATAGTGACCCAAATCTCACAAGTAATTAAAATGGTGTGTCTGCAATACTGAAAGCAATTAATTTCCAGCAGGAACTAGCAACCCTGGAGAGAATCCTAAGCATTGGTTATTGGCTGTAAGGAAAAGAACTCTGCCTCTTAAACAAATAATTGTTGTAGTTGGTGTAAACTGGTTGAATGGAAACCTCTGCAGCCTGGTGGTCAGACCATTTCATTCTGATGTCAATTTGTTGTCCAGCTGTTGTATGGCTCTGTTAGAAAAGCAAGGCTGTTCACAGGTATAGTAAGCATGTTCCTAACCAAAACATTGCTTTTGGGACACAGGAAGTTCAGGTTCAAATGTGTAATCTGTATCAGACAGAGAAGTTGTTGAGCTTTTCTTCTACCATCTTTTTATGTTCTAAGCATGTGCTCCAGGCATGACCCAGAGCCTGTGGGTATATTATGGAACAGGTAGGATTTGAAATTTTTTTTTTCTTTGTGATAGAAAATTAGTTTTTTTTAAGAAGAGTTATTTTTTTACAAATTGTCAGTTTCCAGCAAAAGTTCTCTGGGATAGAAAATTTTTAAAAATTTATTTGATCTATTAACCATTTTATTCAATTTCCTTACTAAAAAAATCTAATGTCCCAAAGAAACCATCTCCTTTTTTGTGTAACTGATTTGTTTAATGATATATATGTTCTGCTATATATGAGGCAGGGATCCTGTGAATAACAAAAACAATATATGACTATTGAAGGAATGACTATTATAATGCAGAAGAGACTGAATTGTAGGTGTAAGTAACCATAATTTTCACATTTCTTTAATACTTGAGTGCTTGGCTTTATAGTTCTGATTTTTTTCTATCTTTTTAAAAATAATGTAATTTATCAAGCTTCTTGAATGTAAACACATCTGTGATAAGGGTTGCACTATCTCTCATGTTTGAGCTAACAATCTCTCCTCTGTGTTGACTAGGCACTCAGAGAGGATTAGGTAATGAGTTTTTATAATTCTATTTTCAGATCTTAGGTTTTGATAGAGACTGTTCCACTGTCTTGTACGTTATTTTCCATTTAATTATGCTGCTTCCTCTTTTTCTCTAGATATGCTTTCTGGATATTAATGATAGGGGGTGTTGTGCTTTAAGCCCAGCTGGAAACTAAGCCCCACAAAGCTGCTCCCCTCCCTTCACCCCTTTGGGTGAGAGAGATAAAAGGCAGAAATTCTGAGTTAAGGACAATTTACTGGAAACAGCAATGAAATAAGAAAAATGAACAGTGACAGCATCAATATTAGTAACAAAAGTATACAAAAAGAGGGTGATTTACATCCAAAAAATGCTCACCAAGCCTGAGCTGACCTGGCACAGCATGCCCCTGAGACAAAGAACAAAATTGCCCCCAGACCTTCCACACGCATGTTTTTCCCCCAAGCCTGAAACAATGAAAAACGATGGCTGACAAACCCTCTGGTCAGGACCAGCTTTACCCCACCGCTCCATTCACTGCTCGCTTCCCTTGGAAAAGGAAGAGAAGGGCTACAGACCTGCCGCGCCACCTTTTTCTTTCCCTGAAGTCACGCCCCCTTCTTGGAAGTAAGAATCCTTTACTTCTGCCCCCTAGCAATGATGTGCATGGTATAAAATAACAAACTAGACACACCCACATGGCTCCAGACTTCCCCAGTCCTTGGCCAAAACTAGGACGGGGGAAAATTTAGAGATCCCTCATTGAATGCTGCATACAGTAACTACCTTTGCATGTGTAGAAAAAATAAGCTGAAACATGCTTTTTGCAGTCTATATAAGCTGGGAAAATTTTGATAAGACTAATAAGACTGTGGTGAGAACTCATGGACAGTGCCTTGTGCAGATCTAAAATCAAAATCAGTTTGATTTTTAATTTTTTTTCCTGAAGAGAAAATTAAAAATCTGCCTGATGATTTGTCTGTTAAACTTCTAGTTCAAACTGAGACTGTTGGTTTTTTTTTTTTGTTTGTTTGTTTGGTCTTTTTTTACTACAGTACATGCTAGGTATGGTTTTGTTTTTTTTTTTTTAATAAAAGGAAATTATTCTTTTTTTTCTACTACTACTCCCAGTGATGATTTGTTATTCCTGGCAGGTTCCTTAAAAACTGTTATTGAGGCATAATCTGTAATATAGAAAAACTTCAGTATATCCTATGAAAATTTCGCAGTTATAAGCAATTCCTAGCAATCTGTTCTATTATACTAAACTTTCATAGTATCATAGAATGGTTTGGGTTGAAAGGGACCTTCAGGACCATCTCATCCCAATCCCTCTGCCAGGGGCAGGGACACCTTCCACTAGACCAGGTTGCTCCAAGCCCCATCCAACCTGGCCTTGAACACTTCCAGGGATGGGGCATCCACAGCTGCTCTGGGCAACCTGTTCCAGTGTATCACCACTCCAATAATGAAGAATTTCTTCCCAGTATCCCATCTAAACCTCTTTCAGTTTGAAGCCATTCCCCCCTGACCTGTCACTCCATCCCCATGCAAATAGTCCCTCTCCAGCTTTCTTGCAGGCTCCCTTCAGGTACTGGAAGGTGCTCTAAGGTCTCCCTGTAGCCTTCTCCAGGCTGAACAGCCTTAACTCTCTCAGCCTGTCATAATAGGAGATGTGCTCCAGCCCTCTGAGCATCTTCATGGCACTCCTCTGGAGTCACTCCCAACAGGTCTAGGTCCTTCTGTTTGGGGTGCCAGACTGGAAGCAGTATTCCAGGTGCAGTCTTATGAGTGCAGTAGAGGGGCAGAATCATAAGATCATTTAGGTCAGAAAAGGCCTCTAAGATCATCTAGTCCAACCATTAACCCATCACTGCCAGGTCCACCACTAAACCATGTCCTCAAGATCTACATCTACATGTCTTAAATACCTCCAGGGATGGTGACTCTACCACTGCCCTGGGCAGCCTATTCCAGTGCTTCGTAACACTTTCTGTGAAGAAATTTTTCCAAATATCCAATCCAAACCTTCCCTAGACCAACTTGAGGCCATTTCCTCTTGTCCTATTGCTTGTTCCCTGGGAGAAGAGCCTGACCCCCACCTGGATCCACCCTCCTTTCAAGGAGTTATACAGAGTAAGAAGGTCCCCCGTGAGCATCCTGTTCTCCAGGCTAAACATTCCCAGCTCCCTCAGCCACTTCTTGTGCTCCAGACCCAGCTCCACTGCCCTTCTCTGGACTCGCTCCAGCACCACAATGTCTTTCTTGCAGTGAGGGGCCCAGAACTGGACACAGCACTCGAGGTGTGGCCTCACCAGTGCTGAGTACAGAGGGACAATCACTGCCCTGATCCTGCTGGTCACACCATTTCTGATCCAAGTCAGGATGCCATTGGCCTTCTTGCCCACCTAGGCACACACTGGCTCATGTTCAGCTGCTGTCGCTCAGCACCCCCAGGTCCTTTTCCTGTGGGCAGCTTTCCAGCCACTATTTCCCAAGCCTGTAGTGTTGCAGGGGGTTGTGTGACTCAAATGCGGGACCCTGCACTTGGCCTTGTTGAACCTCATACAATTGGCCTTGTCCCATTGCTCCAGCCTGTCCAGATCCCTCTGCAGAGCCTTCTTGCCCTCCAGCAGATCAACACTCCACCCCAACTTGGTGCCCTCTGTAAACTTGCTGAGGTTGCACTTGATCCCCTTGTCCAGGTCATCAATGAAGATATTAAAAAGGGCTGGCCCCTATACTGAGCTTTGGGGAACTCCACTGGTGACTGGCTGCCAACTGGATGTAGCTCCATTCTCCACCACTCTCTGGGTCTGACCATCCAGACAGTTCCTAGCCCAGTGAAGAGAGCACCTGTCCAACCCATGGGCTGCCAGCTTTTCCAGGAAAATGCTGTGGGAGACAGCATCAAAGACTTTACTGAAGTGCAGGTAGTCACACACACGGCCTTTCCCTCACACACTAGGTTGGTCACCTGGTCATAAAAGGAGATCAGGTTGGTCAAGCAGGACCTGCCTTTCCTAAACCCCTTCTGGCTGGGCCTGATCCCCTGGTTGTCTTTTGTCCTGCACATGCCACGTGATCACACTCAAAATTATCTATTCCATAACCTTCCCAGGTACTGAGGTCAGGCTGACAGGCCTGTAGCTCCCCGGATCCTCCTTCCGGCCCTTCTTGTTTATGGTTGTCACATTGGCACCTCCAGTCACCTGGGACCTCCTCAGTTGGCCAGGACTGCTGGTAAATGATGGACAGTGTCTTGGTGACCTCTTCTGCCAGCTCCCTTAGTACCCTTGGCTGGATCCTATCCAACCCCATAGACGTGAGGGGGTCTAAGTAGCATACCAAGCCTTTTCCTCATCATTTGTCACTGTTTACCTCCACATCAAATACAGGATGGAGATTCTCCTTGGCCCTCCTTTTGTTGCTGATATATTTGTAGAACCACTTTTTGTTGTCTTTTACAGCCATAGGCAGATGAAGTTCTAGCTGGGCTTTGGCTCTTCGAATTTTCTCCCTGCATGACCTCACAACATCCTTGTAGTCCTACTGAGCTGCCTGCCTCTTTTTCCAGAGGTGATGCACTCTCTTGTTCTCTCTGAGTTCTATTCAAAGCTCTCTGTTCAGCCAGGCCAGTCTTCCCTGCTGCCTTGTCTTTCGGCACATGGGGACAGCCTGCTCCTTTCAGATTTCTTTTTTAAAGCACATCCAGCTTTCCTGGAGCCCTTTGCCCTTCAGGACTGCCTCCCAAGTGACTCTCTCAATCAGGCTCCCAAATAGGCCAGTCTGCACTCTGCAAGTCCAAGGTGGCAGTTCTGCTGATCCCCCTGCTTACTTCTCTGAGAACAGGAAATTATCATTTCATTATCACTGTGCCCAAGATGGCCTCCAATTATCACATCCCACACCAGCCCTTCTCTGTTCACAAACAGCAGGTCCAGTGGGGCAGAATCATATGGTAATTTTTATTTTAGTGGTGTGGACAGCCCACTGTCATTTAAGGCAGGGTGTAATCATTTAATTTTGATTGCTCTATCATTTATTAAATGTGATATCACTTAGCTATTTAGGTGGAGTTGCAAATCTAGGAACAAATTATTTACTTGAAATAGCTTTTTCTTACTTCTGCTACTAGTGTGGCTTACAGCTTTGATGATTTTAGACAGAGAATGCGAGTAAAAATTCTTTTAAGAAAAAATATATGACTATAAATAGACAACCTAGACACTTTAAATTTTATGTTACAAATGTATAATAATTTATTGCATATTTATTTGGCTTTTCCTGTCATTGTTTGGTCCCCTCCTTGTGGTATTCACATGCCCTCTGAACAGAGAGAAGCTGTGAGACAAGCAGAGAAGAAGAAAAACACAATTCTTATCTCGCTTGCTGTGCCTGTGTTGTGCTAAAGTAGAATGCAATATGGAGATTGTTTACCCAAAGTGAGGGTATCTTGTTCCCTTGGCCTATCAGGGCCAAGAAGTGTGTATGTGTCAGACTGTCACGGGACAGTCACGAGAGAATGAGAGATGAGTGCAGTTCTGTGCAGTTGTGAGCAAGAGTGAGTGCATGGCAGATTCAGTTTAGATACAATGTACATAATATAGTATAATAAAGTAATTAATTAGCCTTCTGATGATGGAGTCAGATGCATCACTCTCTCTCCCCTTCATCGGAGTCGCCTTTGATGTACAATACCCCCTGTCCTGGGTTGACTATATGATGCTTTTATCCCCAATCGTCTGTTCTGTTTATGCTGAACAATAAGTTTTGCACCTTTAAGATTTCTTCCAGAGAGTGAAGGGGGGAAAGAAGAAGTGCGCAGTTTGTTTTCAGACACTGCACTCACTCCTCCACATTCCTCCTCCTGGACTGTTGTTGTCTGTGGAGGGACAGACAGCAGGACAGAGCTTTCCTTTGCTTTTAGTTAGTTTTAGCTAGCTGAGGCAAAGAAGTTCCCTGGACTGTGGGGTTTTTTTCCCTTTTCCCTTTTCTTTGGGCCTGTTTAAACCTGCTCTGGACTGAACACCAAAAGAGCACTGGCAGCTGCACCTGTGGCCCACCGGGCCGGGCCTGGGCCGCAGCATTTCCAGCACCAGAGGGACTGATCAGAGACTGAATGATCCAAGCTACAACCCAGGGAGGGGACTTTTCTGAATTTGTCATCTCTTTCAAAGCACCAAGAGGTTTTATTGTTTAATAAACAGTTTTTTCCACTTTTCTCCAAGGAGGTATTTTCTCCCGGTTGGGGGAGGGGCCAATTGAATCTGCTTTTCTAGAAGAGCCCCTGTGGGGGTTCTCTCCCAAATTTGCCCTGAACCAGGACACCCCCTTTTACTATCCTTATTGACGTGGCAATGTCATATCTTCTACAGATTTTTTTAATTATAAGAATTAGAAGTTTTTTTCATATTTCTGTATCGCAACTTTCAGATTGCTATGTTATGTTCAAAAATTATATGTTTGTAATTGTGTGGAAGAAAATCAGCAAAACCAAATCACATCAGAAATGACAGAATTTTTAAATGCTTGTTCTTTTGAAATTTGATCATATATTGAATTTTGTAAAGGTAATTTCTGAAAAGATGGAAAGGAAAAAGAGGTTTGAGGATGCTGTCATTTCATGAACCTTATTCCTTGTTCACAGAATTCAAGCATTTTGCTAAAAGCTGGAAACAACTACTGCAGTTTAATGGATAAGTGTTTCTCCCTGTCTACATTTTATATTGATTGAGCATCTTTGCCTATTACCTACTAAAACCCAGACAACTCTCTATTCCCTGACAGGCCAGTGAACAATCTGCAAGACCCATAAATATTTCTGAGAAGTACTGCTACTGAAACCTGGCCCTCTTCATAGAAGTGCTACTTATTTTCCAGTATTTACTAATGATGTTATTCATGAGTCATAAATAATCTTGGGTCATTAAGCTTTTTGAAGAGGATTACCTGACAGTGTATGAGGCATTGCCCAAGTATTTCTCAAGATTCACCCAGAGACCCTTACTGCTTTGAAGGCATGTGTGCATAATTTGAATTAGGAGGTCAGGATGTTCACTAAATAGAATTCAAGTTAGAGAAGAGCTTGCCCTTAATATCTGAAATAGGAGCCTGTTCAAAATGATCCATTGTCATTGGACAGTGAGGATTCAATTGGAAGTATGCTGTGTATTCATGAGTGCTATGTACACAGTGTTAGATAATGGGTTAACCATCTACATATATACAGATATTTTAGAGGTCAGGTAGTGAGGTTGTTTTTTTTTTTCCAGTCAGTGTATTCAGTAGACCAAAACTTTCAATGAACTGGTATGGGTTTGATGGCAAGTTGTCATGGTTTGACACTGGCACAATGCCAGTGCCCCCATGATAATACCCTCTCCCTGGTGTCTGCTGTGAGATGTGACCCGGAATAAACAAAGCAGGCTCCTACTTAGGGGAAAGAAAAAACTTTATTAACTAAACTACAAAAACTAAACTACAAAGGAAGAAAAAAAACACAGAAGGAAAATGAAAACTGCACAGAGACATTTCCCCTCCTCCTCCCCAGCAAATTCCCAATACATTTACATTCCCCAAATCACCAACTCCTGGTCCAGCACTACCCTTTAGATAATCAAATCCTCAGTTCATCAAGAGCAGAAGGAGTCTTTCCTTGTGCCATGGGCTTCCTGTCACATATAGCACCTCCCAGAGATCCTTCTGCCATTGTTACATCTTCCTTCCATGCCCAGGGCTCTCACCACCTTGCATGGGGCAGGGGCTGCTTTGAGGGTGGTCTTTTTAAGGATGCCTCGTCCCGTTCCAAACAGAGCACAGTCTCATCTCTGGGACCTCTGTCCCCTCCATTTCTTTTACACCCCCTGGGGCTGAGGGGTCTCAACACTGAACTCTCTTGGCTCTGAGCCATTGCCTCCCCCTGGATGCAGTCTCTGTATCACAAGGAAACAGTCCATGGCTATACAAAAAAGAGTCCAGCAAAAATGTCACTCCATCTTCTCCATTCCTCCAACATCTCTCTCACTTGCCAGACCCTCATCACTGGCCCATTTCCTTCTTCATCCTCTACTCTTACCTCTCTTCTAGGAAGGGTTAATGTTCTGTAAGGTTTCCATTGTCCACAAAGGGTTAAAAACTCGGGCTCTGACCGCCCAGAGACTCCCACAAGCAGCCGGACACCTTCTTGCTGCACCCCTCCCTTCTTCTCCTTTTGGGCTGTGCTGCTGGCACATGTTATCAAGTTTCAAGGTAGCAGTCACAGGCACAGGCTGTACTCTCTCTCTCTCTCTCTCCTGGAGGGGCTGCTCGATACCTTCTGGTGCTTCTCCCAGCCTTCCATGCCAGGGCCTCTTCACCTCCCAAAACCCAAGAGAGCTCCCAGGGGGAGAGCCCTGTTCTTAACTCCGTGTTCTCAGAGGCAGATCCAATGCTCCAGTGGCCAAACCAGGTGCCGATATTAAAATCCGAATACCTATTGGTGACCACAGCACAAACAACATATCCCAGATGTCCCATTTCCGGTCAAACCATCACACAAGTGAAACATCAGCTGGAGTTTGGTTCTCCAGACACCAACGGGGGTTTTTTGTATACAGTATAAAAATAGAAATATTAGTAACTTGTTTAAGTCTTAGATGTTTTGTTTTTTTTTCCCTGCAGTAGTACCAGGGAAAAAAGCCAGAGCTTGCCAGTGTTATGCTACTGTATTGCAGAAGGTGTAAGGTAAGGTTTTGTGGACTGCACAACAGTGTGTTAGAAATTCTTAAGTCAGTTTGATTAGTGGATGCTATATTAACTATATATCTTTATTTTAAAGTGGATATTGTATATGATTTTATTTAAAATTATGGTTTTATTTAAAATTCAGCTTATTTTACATTGTTGTTTCGTGTGATTTTTGGCATATTTATGCTTGTCATTATAAAATTATCCTGCTAGAGGTATGAGTATCCCTAGGATTGGGCTATAATAGCTGAAGGCTTTTGTCACTCGTGCGCTGGGGTCGGGGCAGGAACAGGCGAGAGGCAGGATCATAGAAAAGGCAAAGAAGGTTTTATTCAAAAGAACCATGAGGTTTTTATAGAGTGGTACCATAGATTCTATTCTATTGGCTAACTAACAGAAGCATCTTTCTCACGCACTGTCCTTGAGAGGAACAGAAAAATAAAGTAGAAAAACACCACCTGCAAATTGTTTATAGTCAACAAGTTATCACATCTTTCCAGCTCCCTAAAACTTCTCACAAGCCGCTGCGAAGAAATGCTTGCCGTTTCTCTCTCTCTGTCCCATGGCATCCATAGGCTTTTGTCTGGTACACGGGACCAGTAGGGTTTTTAACAGTGGACTGAAAATTTGGATGTGAGTGTTTGAAGTGACCAATTTTCCCATGTAGACCAACTCTTGATAAGATGGTAGCAACAGGTGAAACAAAAAAAATCTACTTTAGATCACCAAATGGTCTCTATGGTACTTGGAGATGAGATGCCTTTCATAAGTGAATAATTTTCATCGTTGACTATCGAGTTCCTGTGATTTTTCCCTGTCTTTTTTTTTCCCCTTCTTTGTAGCTATTTGCCCATGTATATCTGAAGTCAGGTATACATCTCAAGTTTAAATTATTACTGTATAATATATAAGAATTTGGAAATACTAGCAGGCTAGACAGTAGAGTTTAGCACATTTGTGCTCTCAAAGATTTCATCACTTTGTCACCACTGTTTGTTTCTACTAATACTTATGTTGAGTAAACCAGAGTGTTGCCCTCTTGTCCTGAGAGAGCAGAAGGAGCAGGATCAATCCTAGTTTTTTCTTGATCTTTGCATGAAGCAGTGGGGGCAGTATAGAAAGAAACCTGGCCAATGAATAGAACTGAGAGAAAAGGAAAACAGTAAGACAGAATATGTGAATTTGAGGAAAGATTTTGCAAAATACTATTTTTGAACAGTTGGCAGTAGCAACAGTAGTAGGAAAGGAGGCATATTTAATCTTGCTTTAGCAGTTGCAAATGAACAGGAAGCAGCAAAGGGAGATAAAGAAATGATTGGTGCTTTTTCCTGTTTCTCAATCCAACCCTTACTTGCATGAGAAATTTAATATATAGATTTCTTTTGAGTGCCCCCTTTCATAATAAGATTAGGCCATTTCCTTCTAACCCTCCTATTTATTTAGTATGTTATCCTTTCTCATTAAAATGAATAATAAATCAGAGTGGTGTGAAAACCATAGGTTTCAGTGTCAGTAAGCCACTCAAACAGTTCAGCTGTTCAGCAATTCAGCTGTTACTTCAAATTTTTCCTGTGCTTTATGTCAGCACCTGTAGTGCTATTACTTTCACTCAGCATCTCTGACTCTCAGGTTGTCCTGCATTTGTTTTTTATATTACTTTCTGTTTGCTTTTCCTATTTCCTGATGCATTAATTTAGAGAAAGTCTTGGGACTAACTTTTGTCAACTGATCATACAACTTTTGCTCCCTCTTTTCTGTTTATGTACACAATATATTAGAAAATTTCAATTAATTTATGTTGTGAACAGCCTAAATTAAAATAACAGTGAGGTGATTCAGATTCCCGTGTCTCTTATGAAATCCGAACTTACAATATGAAATACTTATTTCAGGGCCAGTTCTCTTTAATGTTTTTATAAATTATCTGGATGCAGGAGTTGAATGTATGTCAAGCTTTCCATTGATACTAAACTAGGAGGAGATGTTCACTCCCTTGAGGGTAGAGAGGCCTTACAGAGCAATCTAGATAGTCTAGAGGACTGGGCAACCACCAACCCATATGAAGTTTAACAAGGGCAAGTGCTGGATTCTGCACCTGGGATGGGGCAACCCCGGGTGTATGGACAGACTGGGTAACAAGAGGCTGGAGAGCAGCAGCATGAAAAAGGACCTGGGAGTTCTGGTCGATGACATGTTGAATATGAGTCAGTAGTGTTCCCTGGCAGCCAGGAGGGCCAACCATGTCCTGGGGTGCATCAGGCACAGCATCACCAGCAGGTCAAGGGAGGGGATTGTCCCACTCTGCTCTGCATTAAGGTGGCCTCACCTCAAGTCCTGGGGCCAGTTCTGGGTGCCACAATATAAAAAAGATATAAAGCCATTAGAGAGCATTCAAAGGAGGGTGACCAAGATGGTGAAGGGCCTTGAGGGCAAGGTTTACAAGTCACAGCTGAGGACACTTGGTTTGTTCAACCTGGAAGAGACTGAGGGGAGGCCTCATCCAGTCCACAGCTTCCTCGAGGGGGGCAGCATAAAGTAAATAAAATGGAAAGCTTGCTGATGTATAAAGCAGATGTTTTCTAGTGCTAAACTTCCATTGTCAATGTGTGATAGCATAATAGTTTTGAATATTGACAGAGGTATATTTTTACTTGTACTGTTTTTCGGTTGCAAAGCTTCAAGAAGTCACATACAGTTACCTTAGCTTACCTGATGCACAGTAGCCTGAAGAGCAGCCCTAAGCTAGAATATTGACAATATATGGATAGAAAAAATCTTGATGACCACAGTTCTTGTACCAAGCTAAATTAAAACTCATTCAGCAATTCATCAGGAAAATAATAAAATCAATTCCTGAATTTCGCAGTTCTCAAAAATAATGAGAGAGGAGCTCATTACTTCAACTGTGTAACTGCCTTTTAAACTGAAAGTTGCAATAACCTTTCAGCCTCAGGAAAGATGAGATAATTTGTGGATACATGAAGTCGGTAAGTATAGTTATGTTTACAAGTTGTACCTTTTATATATGACAATCAACAAGTGTTCCATCCTTTTTAAAGAGAATATTGTTCACAAGAGATTTCAGGGTGAAGGATTGTCCTGATTTTCTGCCAGGACTGAGTTAGTTTTTCACAGTAGCTGTGCAGAGCCATGTAGGCATGTCTAGGTTGTTATTCTATCCACTCAGATCATCACTGGGGGGCAGAAGTAAGGAATTCTTACTTTCAAGAAGGATGTGTGGCTGGTGCTTGGGAGAAAAAGTATAGGTGCAGAGGGTCTCTGCCACTTTGTTTATTGTCTTGGGGCCCACTTCATGGGTTTGGGCTGGATGAGAATTTTTTGGATGTAAATCACCCTCTTTTTGTATACTTTTGTTATTGTTTCTGTTACAGTTTGTTTCTTATCTCATTTCTTTTTCCAATAAATTGTTCTTATCTCAACCCATAATTTCTGCCTTTTGTCTCTCTCACTGGAGGGGCAGGGGGATGAGTGGCTTGTAGTTTTGGAGTGCCATTCCTAAACCCCAACAAGGATGCCAAGGACTTGTGGTAGATCTTGGAAATGTACTTTGTATACAGAAGACAGAACAAAGCTTTTGGCTGTTAGTGTGAAGGGGGCTAATCACAGAGGGAACTGACTTTATTGATGGCATGGAGGAGGTGGAATGTGGCATGTTGTGAGACAGCGTGTAAGTGATATGTAGCATCAAGTGGGGAAAAAGCTATGCCAAGTCTTAAAGCTGTAAGGTAGTGGGGTAGAAATGGAAGTTGTTTGAAGGGAAAATATGAAAAAATGGACTCAAAATGCCAAGAAGACAATTGTAACAATGAAGTATGCTGTAGCCTGTGAGGACAAAAATGGTCTGAAACCAGAATATAAATGACATATTCCATTAAAAAAAAAAAAGGGATGCTGAAAAACTGGAGGGACTGTGACAGAGGGACACCAAGATGGTTAGGGGGCTGGAGCATGAAATGTAGAGGAAGAATCGGAGATAGCTGGGTTTGTTTACCCTGGTGAAAAAATAGCTAAGAGGGCTTGAAATGTTGCCTTTAACTAGCTAATGAGTATTTATACAGAGGATGAAGACAAGCTGTCTGAGGTGCATAACAAAAGAAGCTACAGTTGCCATGTGCAGGAAGGGAAATACTGATTGGATTTAAAGGGAAATAAAGTCTCAGTGAATTTCCATCATTGGAGATATTCAGAAATACAGAATTTTCCATTGGCATTTATTGCAGATCTTCAAAGAAATGTTATAGTTGCGCATCGGTTTTCTTAGTGTGTATTAAAGAAGTGTCGAGGTGTTTTAATTGTTTTTCAAAGCCAAAAAAGAGGCAAAAATGGTGCGATGTCAAGTTTTGTGCAAAATCAGCTACTTAATCAACAGGTATATTTCTTGCCAATTTTGTTTTATAAAGGTTAGGAATCACCTGAGAATGTTCAAAGACAGAAGGGTAAGATTAAAAGTTGAAAAAGACTCCTGAATTGAATAGATTTTGGTCCAGCGTTTAGTCACTAAGTTTTCAGCCTGGTTTAAGATCCAACCTAATTAAAAGCCTTTAAAATGTAAGTAATTTAAGTACACAGTTGCTTTTAGAAAAGGATAATGATACTACCAGCTAACAAATGACAGTCAAGAATTTGAAAAAACTCAAGTTACTACTTCCTCTCTATCACTATTTTGTTAACAAAGATGTGTGTTGCAACCTAAAATGCTTTCCATTTGACAGAGCTGACGTACCAAACCCTTTTAATAGCTCTTGCTCTTCTATACCTTTTTGACTACAGTGGACTGTATCTAATATCAGCTGCTGCTTGAAACATTGAAAAGGCTGTGCTCACCAAAAAGAGTATAGTTATAGATATACTTTTTGTTGCAATGGAAGTTGCATGAGGACTATGTAGTAGAGATGGGAAATAATAAATGTATGAACTGCTGAAGTAGCTTGGGGTTTTCCCTTTATGTTTGAATTTCTCAGTTAAGCTTAGTATCATGACTGCTTGAAAGCAAAGTTATGATTTTACAGTTTAATTCTATGTTCACTTCTGCAGAACAAAAATAATTCAGTAGCTCTCAGTAGTGTCAGAATCTTTGATGTTGAAAGGCTCATAAAGAAGATACTTATTGTTTAAAAAGCTGTAAAGCAGCAGTAATAAATTTTCTGAATAACTGGATTCTGCTTGATAGTTTTAGCTGCTTTCTTTTGCAGAACTGGTGAACATAACTGCAAAACAAATGCGTATTTTATATAGCTTAAGTTTTTGAAACATACCAATTTTTGGTTTAGATTTTGCTACCTTATCAGTTAAACTTGATCTGGTACCCCTTTTTTAATGAGAAGGAGCTAGTAGTATCTTATTTTAAAACCAGGTGTAAAATTTCTTTCCATTCACTTAAATTTAATCCCCATGTTTTAAGGCAATAACTGAGCTGTCTCAACAATAAGGCTCCTAAAACAGATTCTGTTTTGCATTAGTTCTCTAATGAAATAGCAGGAAATACACTTTTCCATAGAACAGTGAGTTTTTTTGGTTTGTTTTTTTTTTTTTTTTTGTATAGCTTCAATGATGCACTGGGCAGTTACCTTGAAAATCAGTAATTCTGAGATTTGCATTTTCCTCTTTGCCTGAAATAATGTACACTTGCTGATCATCACAACATTTTGTAAATACAATTTTGTTTTCCGCAAATTTTTGAGACCGGTTGTGTTGCCTTAATGAATAGGATTTTCTTGATGCATAACTGATTTGTGTTTGAAGGATGTGATATGGCCTCATTTTAAAGAGTTCTTAGTGCTAAGGCACCTGAATTAAATATTTGAGAGGCTATTTTAAAGTGGAGAACATTGTTTATAAGTGCTTTTTAATTTTTACAGAAAATAAAATTAAAAACAAAAAGCTTCCTGTGCTTACAAGAAGGAAATGGCTTTAACAGAAAAAGATGCTAATGCTGTTCATTCTTTTTGGGAAACTGTTCTAATGAATTTTCACCCTTTGTGATTCCAAGGTAGCAAGAAAAGTAAACATTTCCTGCTAGACATTCATGTAGGATAGGTCAGGGAAGCTGCATACTACCCCTAGGTATCTGCTCTCTGCACATGACTTAGTCTGGTTTGGTTTTGTTTGTTGTTTGCTTGTGTCAATTCCTCACCCCCTCAGGGAAGGGTTATTACAGGTACAAAGCACAATTATGCTTTATGTTAGTCTACCCTTGTAGAAACTGGGTGCACTACTGTGTTAGGGGACATCTTTCCTTGAATCCACAGACCTCATTTTTTGTATGCTTCCAGCACCTTTATTGTGGCTTCTCTTGCCATTTACTGTGGTGTTACTGCCACTACTAGCACATAGGCAGCAGAGGCATCAGTGTCATTGTTATCAAATAGAACAGCAGAGGCCAAATCAGTGTGACAGTAGCCACAGAGGAAGAAGCTGGTTGCTCTAATTTTTTTTTCTAAAGGTTGCTTTATATTCAAAAGCAACTCTCACTTGGTCCAGTACAGTACTTTTCACTAAAATTTCTTTTCTTACAGTAGCTGTAGTGATTTGAGCAGCTACTATTGGAATAGCTTTAGGAAAAAACCATTATGTAATACTGGTTTAGAAGTTGTGCTAAATAATTTTTATCTCAAGCTTTTTAATTTTTCATTTGCTTTGTCAGCATTATTCAGTCTGTTGGCTGATCACTTTTTGAACTAAACATTAATTTCACTAGTACTCTGAATTTTATTTTTTGTGTTTCTGGGATTTCTGTATCTCTGTTTTCAAACTTAATTTTTTGTAGCCAGTATTGTAGGTGAAACTATTCTGTATATGCCATAAACTTTCTGGTTTTACAAATCCTGATGTGTTTAATGGGATTTTAGCAGTAATAATGAGTCTTTTTGATTTCTGATAATACCCCCCCCCTTTCTCCCTGCCTCCCCCCACATGCTGCCCTCCTTTTTGGTTGTTCAAGTTAGCTTCATATCAGGTTTCCTGCATTACTATTTTAACCTTAGGCAGCTGCATTGGTGATTGATTACTGCTCACTTCCAATACTGACTTTTTCTGAGATTGAATTAGTGTTAAAATGCTTTATGTTGTGATTGTGTATGCTTTTTTTTTCTGTGTAACTTAAGTGTTAGACTATGTTTTGGCAACCCTATCTCCTTCCTTATTATTTTTAAAAGTATTTTTATAAGTGTTTGTCATGGTTTGACACTGGCACAATGCCAGTGCCCCCATGAGAATTCCCTTTCCCTGGTGTTTGCTGTGAGATGAGACCAGGAAATAAGCAAAGCAGGCCTCTACCTTAGAAAAAAAGTTTATTAACTAAACTACAAAGGGAAAAAAAAAACCACACACACACATACACACACACACCTGGAGAATGAAAACTCCACAAAGAAACATTTCCTCCTCCCCCCACCACATTTCCAATACATCTTCCAAATTTAAAGTCTCCATCCATCACCCAATAAAATACTCAATTCCAGTCCATCAAGAGGAGAGGAGTCCTTCTTGGGGCCATGGTGACCTCTTCCTTGCATGCCCAGCGCTCTCACCACTGGACATGGAACAGAGCTACTTCAGGGGTTATCCTTTTAAGGATGCTTTGACCAGTTCCAAAAAAAAAGGCACAGTTTTCTCTCATCTCGGGACCTCTTGTCCCCCCCATATTTATTAACCCCCTGGGGCCGGGGGGTCTCCAAAACTGAATCCTCTCATTCTGAGCCATCGCCTCCCCCCTGCATGCAGCCTCTGTGTCGCGAGGAAGCATGGTCCTGTCCGTGGCTGTACCAAGAAGAGTTCAGCAACCAGCCACTCCATCATCTCTCTCCGGCCTCTTCTTCACTCTCCCAGCCTCACTCACTGCTCCGACTATCATTCTCTTGCCCATTTCCACTTCATCATCCACTTCATCTCCCTCCAGGAAAGGTCCAAATGCTCTGTGAGGTCTTCATTGTCCAGAAAGGGGTTAACAAACTTTTGCAGGCGGCCAGGCTCCTTCCCTGCTGCACTCCCCCTTCCCCCTCCTTCTTCACAGCCGATATCACTTCAAGGCCACAGGCCCGTACCAGCTTTCTCTCTCTCTCATCTTCATGCTGGGGGGGGGGGAAGCTGCCCAAATCTTCTCGGGGCCTCTCTCTCCCTCTGTCTCTCCTGGGGGGGGGGCTGCCCAACGCCTCCTGGTGTCCCCACCACCCTTCCATCCTGAGGGGTCAGGCCTACCTCTGCCAGGCCGCAGGTTTTCCCCTCCCCCGCCCAGCTCAAAGCCGGGCAGGGGAGGCCTTGCCTCTTTGCTGGCCGGAAAATCAAAGAGAAAGCTCAAGGGAGTACTTTGCTTCTAACCCCTGTGTTCTCAGAGGCGCATCCAACCTCAGTGGCCAAGCCTGGTGTCAATTTAAAATCTGAACACCTATTGGCCTCTGGCCACTCCATTCCCAGAAAACCTACTTCCTGTAAACCCACGACAGTGTTTAATTCAGGAAACTTGTAGCAAAGTACTGTCATTGTATGAAACTGTAGCTCTGGTATAGAAACCAGAAATTTGCCCTCTTGTACCTAAATCTGTCTGATGCACTCAATCATGGCATCTTATTTGAATGAGAATGAGAGGAAAATAATTCATTCTCTTTCTGCCTCTCTCATTCTTTAAGCGTGGGGGTTTTAAATGCTTTTAAGGACAGTTTATGAACTGATAACTAGCAGAGCTTCATGTAATAAGAGTAGTAGTTTATTCCAAGATGTGGAAGCTTAAAACTGGTTGAGGCAAGGCTTCTTAAATTTACAATAGCATGTTTTATGTTTTCAAAGAAGAGTTCACTGCTTACCTAAATTATAGAGTAGCTAATAAATTACTTGTACTGTTTTACTTTGTGCAGCTGCAGAAATCAACTTTGAGCATAATGCTGTGGTTATATCAGTACAATGCTATTCAACATATAAGAAATTAAAACAATATTTTAAAGTAGTTTCATCCAAACTAAAGATTTCATAATATAAACTACATAAAACAGAACTGTCTTTAACATGTTCTATTTAATACAATGTTTTATAAAAAGAAAGCTATAGAGGCTTGATATTTTAGCAGTTCTTTAAAATTTAATTTTAATCCATCTAATTTTATCTTTTTTTTTTTTCCTCAGCAATATATTAGGTTAGTTATCTAAGGTAGCCAAGGTCAACCCACTACAAAGTTACTTTTTAAATCTAAAGATAGAAGTTAAAGAATACTCTGGAGTATGGGGAATGAAACTCTGAAATATAAATACTAAATTTCTGAATCGTGAGGTGTTACTTATCTTTCCATTACTACTGAGCCTGTGTATTACTGCACATAAACAGATCTTTCCTTTTATTTTGTTTTCCAATGTTGTCGTGAATGTACATAGCTAAGCCATGGAAGGACTGGTATTTTTGTTGAGGGGACAAGAATGTATTTCAACCAAGAGGAAAGAGAAAGGGGAGAAAATAAGATATTAAAAAAACCCTTGTAGGTCAAGATAACACAGTTTACTAAAGCAACAGCAAAGGTCCTGTGTGCAAGCAAAGGGAAAAAAGTACAAAATATTTTATTTTTTACTTCCCATCAGTGAGTGATGTTCAGCCACTTCCCAGGAAGCAGGGCTTCAGCACACATAGTGGTTGCTCCAGAAGGCAAACATTGGGGAATAACGAATGCCCTCCCTTATTCCTTCCCTTAGCTTTTCTATCTGAGCTGAGGGGGATGTTGGAGAGACAGCACTGATGCTGTGGCAGCACTGCTCAGCAGCAGCCAAAACACTGGTGTGTTCTCAACACCTTTCTAGTTACCAATGCAAAGCTGAAATCTGGTTTAACCAGACCCAATACGCTTTATCTCAACCCATGAGTTTTACCTTTTTTCAGATTCTCTCCCCCATCCCACTGGAGAAGGGGGAGTAAGGGTATGGCTTCATGGTGCTTAGCTGGGTTAAACCACAATGCACTTTAAAAAACCCCAACCAATGAACAACATTTAAAATTTAACATTTCAGTTGTAATTTTCTTTGGAATAATCATTTGAAGTAAATGAGAATATCTATAATTAACAACAAAAAGGGAAGAAGATAACATACAGAAGTAGTGCTTTAAATGTGTAGTTATTTCCTGTAGCATAAACTTTTTCAATATTACTGTCCTTGCTATCTTGGTTTCACTTTTTCAAAATTGTATATTGTGTTATGATAATAGTTTTTAATACATTATTTTCAATATCTGCTGCCCTTTCACTGTTTCTCTTTCTCAAAGGGGTTCTTTGTATCACTTCCTTTGTGCATTGTAGTTTCCTCCTCCCTGGAATGTCTTTTACAATATCTGTTTTTCCTTATAAAGCAGCAAGAGTATATGTATATACTGAATATGCAAGTCTATCTTTGCATATATGTAAATTGGGTTTCTACTTCTCTCTTTGAACTGCAACAATGATGCATTGTTTAAAAGCTTTTCAATGCAACAGTTTTTTGATTTCTTTAATTCAGCTAATATTAAGGTGTCCTGGTTTAAAGGACAGGTGTCTGCCAAGGAAGGCAGAAACCTCCCTTCGAATGGAAAATGACTCCCTTGTCTCCAAATTACTATAACTTTGAAATTATGAGGCTTTCAGGCAAAGATATGGGAGAAGGAATAAAAGTTCTTTACTAGTATGTATAACAAGAGAAACAACAACAACGGCAGCAACAATAAACAAAAAACGTCCCAGTAACAGCCTTCTCGGCTGTCAAGCACTTTCCCCGTTGGTGTAGTTATGGCCACAGCTGGCAGGGGCGCTGGTGGCTCTCGGCTGGGCAGGGCAGGTGCGATGATTCCCCGCAGCTGCAGGGGGCGCTGTGAGGCGAGCTCAGCCGCCTCTCCACATGGTTAATGGCAGCTCAGCCGGCAGAAGAGAGAGAGAAGGGGCTTTCCTTTGCAAACTCACGAGAAGCAGCCAGTCTCAGTGCCATTCGGGAAGCTGAATGGACTGTAGCAGGAACCTCGGAGCAGCAGGGTGGAGCAGCAGAGGCGAGCACACCCAGGGTGGCAAACAAAGTGTAGCAAAGACTCCGGACCCGTGTCAGAAGCTGTGGGGTGTCCGGGCGGGCACAGCGTGTCAGGTTAAAATATAGCAAAAAGCCTTGGAACAGAGGCAGAAAACAGGGGGGCTGGGTGAGGGATTGCTCCCTTGGATAGCTCACCGGCGATGGCTGGTCCCAGGGTCGGGCTAGCCCAGCGGGGAGGGCTCCCAGCGTAGCACGCACTGCCTCTGGGCTCCCAAGCAAGCAGAGGAGCAAGCTGGCAAGGCCCAATCACAAACAAAAACCATGCAAAAACCACAGTACAACAGGATAGCCAGTCAGAGGCACCGTGCCGCGTGGCTGGGGAGACTATCACCCCACCGGAAGGAAGCAGCAGCCCCTGGTCCCCAACCCTCGAAGGATTCTGTGTTGCCTCTTACCCATCACAATACTCCCGGAGCCGGGGAGGGAGGGGGGGAGCGGCAGTGACCATTCCGGACACAAAACAAAAACAAACAAACGGATATGGGATTAAAACTATCCCCAAGACAGATTTATTTCTTCAGTCTAGTGGTAGAAATGCTGCACTACTACTGGTAGCAGCTACTGCACAAAGTTGATAATACAAAAGTTTCTAAATATTGATAAATGCCTTGTTAGAGTTGGGAATGAAAAACCAAAACACAACAAAACTTGTTTGACTTGTCTGACTTGTCAAGCCCTTAATTGTTGCATGATATTTTGTGTGAAATAACATGTCTTGAGCTGTCAATTTTCTTCCCTAACTGCTTGATATTTTGAGCATTCTTCCTTTGTAACCTTCTTTGCCCTAGCCATAGCAACCACATCCCCTCCTGACTTTTTTTTTTGTTAGCTAAACAAACCAGCCCCTTCTACTCTCCTCTTGGAAAACTTAGTCTTTCCCTGACCATCCTAGCTAGCTGTCTGCACTTGTTCCACTCTTGGATCTGGATCTTGCCAGTTCATGTTTCTTATGTATCTGTGGAGAAGGTATCTAATTTGTCTACTTTTGGAGGGATTTTTGTCCCCCCATTTAATATCTGTATAATTACTGTAGCAGTAATACCAGGAAAGAACTTGCATTATTAGTGACTGTCTCTGATGTTTACAGCTTTCCAAGGTGAACAGGAAGGGAAAGTAAACAAATTCCCCCCCCCCCCTTGTCTTTGTGTTACATATGGGATTTCCAATAATACTGAATAGTTATGCGACCTTAATCAGTTTTGATGCAGTTTAAGTTAGGAGAGGAGAGCTCATCGGACATGGGCTCTTGTATATACAACTTATGCGTGAAAGGTGTTCTTTAACTTCTTACCTTTAAATGAAAACTTAAGTTCTAAAAGTGTTGTTAGCTCTTGTGGGTTTGCTGTTGCAGACTCATTGTGGTAAAAGTTAGGTCCCTTTTTTTTTCTTTAAGAATTGCTTATTTATGGAACTAAGAAACAACTGAAATTCTTTGTGTATTGGTATTCATTTCAGGTAAAGAAGCTTCAGTATCAAGTAGCATTTGAAACTGCTCTGTGTGTTTGAAGGCTATTTTCTCCTGGATTACAAAAAAACCTAAACACAGCAACCCACACAGCATATATCTATCTGCAGCAGTTTCCTTAACTAGATTTCTGCATCTGTAATGTATTATATTTTTAACAAGCAAATGTAATTTGGTGGTGGGAATGAGCCTGTGGCAGGTTCAGCAAAGGAAGTTAACTCAGTTTTGGGTGGCAGTTTTTTGTGTATTGGTTGTGTTGTCCCTTGTCATACCACACCACCCCCATTCCCACCCAAAATTGTGTGTGTAGATAGGGAAACACTGAAAAGTTAACTTCACTGGTTCATGAAAACTTTGTGCAGGAAAAATATTATTTCTTTGTTTTGCTTGGAATCTGTACATATGTATTAGCAGTGGAATTATATATTGTCATTGGTGTGACATAAGAAAGAATGAGATAAAGATTATTAAGGAAATGCCAGTGATATTTTGGTTTATATGTATTGTATATGTAATTTGCAAAACTGTTGACTTGTACAGTAAGTATAAACAAATCACTATTTCAGAATGTTAATAAACAATATAAATCCTGACAGAAGAAGTCTTACTATTTCATAAGTTAACACAGGAGCCTGTCTATTATAGGTAAATGTACCTAGAACAAGTTTCTTTAATTTGTTTTGTCTTCAGAAGATATCATGCTCAATTTTTTCATTTCATTAGTATGACAATAGTGGATTGTAATGTATGGTATTTGTAAATTTTTGTTGTTTTGGAAATGCAGTTCAAATTATTGTGATGATCTTTTTGGGGGGGGGTTGGTGGTGGTTGGATTTTTTTTGTTCTTTTGTTTGTTTTAAATAGTGTGGACTTATTTATAATTGGGATCTTTATAGTGAGTAAAAACTAGATGAACAAATTCCTTTTCAGTAGTTGAATATAAACTATGCTGTTTTATAGGAAATAAACTAGTTCAGTGGTGACTAAATCTTTTCTTTCTGCGGAGAGGGTGAAACAGTACCTGGTAATAGTTTGACCAGAGTGCGTTTATGATAAGACCCAGATATTGGGCTTATCCCTGAGCGATGCAGGCCAATCCGGATAACTCAGTCCCTCTTGGAGACAGAGTACCCGAATACCCAGTCAGCTCTTAGCCGCTGGCCACCCTTATCAAGCTTAGTGATTTTAACTCTTTAGTGATTCTCATCTCTCTTAGGTTTTTAGCTCGAGCTTGCTTGCTAGAGTGCCTTTGGCTGGGGCAGAAGCAGACGCAAGAGAGGAGAAGGAGAGGTCCTGGCGGTTCCACAACGATGGTTTATTGAGGGGTCTGTGAAGGGTTCCAGCGACACCTCTTCTGTTGAATGGGCTAAACCAGCCCCTTTTTATAGGGTATGGGGGGGGATCCAAACTTTTCCAATAGTAAGGGTTAGGGAAAAGTGACCTATGGGGCTACAGAGATAAGCTATGGGGCGAGAGGCAGAAGACAGGAGCTTATTTCGCTGTCTCATCATGACTCAGCAGTTCCTACACTTAAGTCTCTATCCTCCATGGAGCTCTTGCAAGCTCTATGGAGTCTGCTACATGTTTAATATTAAGGAGATATTTTCAGATAAATTTTGAAATAGTACTATTTTTTATAATGTCCTGGTTTCAGCTGGAACAGAGTTTATTTCTTTTCAGTAGCTGGTACAGCACTGTGGTTTGGATTCAGTACAGAATAATGCTGATAACACACTGATGGTTTGGTTGTTGCTGAGCAGTGCTTACTTTGAGTCAAGGGCTTTTCAGTGTCTCAGGCTTTGCCAGGGAGGAGCTGCACAAGAAGCTGTGAGGGAGCACAGCCAGGACAGCTGACCTGAACTGGCCAAAGGGATATTTCATACCATAGAACGTTGTGCCCAGTATATAAACTGGGGGAGTTGGCCGGAAGAGGCTGATCACTGCTCGGGAACGGGCTGGGCATTGGTCAGTGGGTTGTGAGCAACTGTATTGCATGTCACTTGTTTCTCTTGGGTTTATTCCTCTCTCTTTTTTATCTCCCTTTTCATTAGCAGCCGTAGTAGCATATTTTACTTTATTTAAATTATTAAACTGTTCTTATCCCATGGGTTTTTGCCTTTTTCTGATTCTCTTCTCCATCCCACCTGGGGTGGCTGAGTGGTGGGAATGAGGAGCTGAATGGCACTTAACTGCTGGTTGGGGTTAAACCATGACAAAAATATACTAAGATTTTGTGTTTGTCACTTTGCTTACTGTTTGACATTTGCACCTGTAAATTATTCCTTTTGTTTTTGCTAACTTCTTATATAAAAAACATCTCCTCCAGAACTGGGAAGTGAATATAGTAGCTAATTGCTTAAAGTGATTATGGATTAAGTGCTGTCCACTGCATTATGAGCCAAAAAAAGTTTTGTTGCCAATTTTTGCATTGGTATCGTATAACCTGAGCAAATTGTCTTTTGATTGCCTTATGTTGCATCTTTTTTGGTGACGGACTTTACTTCTGAAACCCAGAAGCTTGCCTTTTGATTGCTTAATGCTATTTGATATTTAAATTCTACATTGTTCCACCCACTTTTGACAAAATTTGCTTACTATGCATTTGAGATTATAGTCTTTCATTTATGTTATTGAATTTAAAATTATTTTAAGTAAACTGAGTTTTAATTTGGTTTTGTGGGTTTTTTTTGTGTTTTGGTTTGGTTTTTTTGCTTTTTTAGTGCTTGGGACATGGGAAGTAATGATAGCTGGCACCTGAACTAAAATATCTGTGTAGTCGCTACCATCCCAGAACTTCAGGATGAATGGGGATATGCCTCATGTTCCCATCACTACTCTTGCAGGGATTGCTAGTCTTACAGACCGTAAGTATTCTTTTTTTTTTGTCTTTGCTATGTTCCCTTCTACCTCTTCACTTAATATACCCGTATTTCAAAACTACTAAGAATAGTTTTATTTTTAAAGTTCTTAAAAGTAAATCTGTTCAAAATCAGATTTGGTATTAAAACATTTCTTGTCCTTGCTAAAAATATATTCAAACAAAATATGCTAATTGAAACATGTAGGTTAAAAAAAGCACCTTTAAGTAAACCCAAAACAAAAAAAATATAGGAATTCATTGTTTAGAATATCATTCGGTAACATATCTGGGAACCCCACAAATAAAGAAAAACATATAAATGATGAAATACTTCTCTAAAACATACATATCATCATCTTCACTGGAGAGAGAGAGATATGATTAGACTGATGTTCAGATAGAGAACTGTGGAATGTTCTGAATATACTTGAAACCTAATTCCTTAGTTTTGGACAAAGTACAAAAAAGTTGCTGTAATTAACAAGTGCAAAGAGTGGCTGCTAGAATGGAAATAAGCAGCTGAACCTATGAGCCTTGTTTCTTGGCTGTGAGTAGATGAGGTGTGTGTACTGTCTTTAAATATGTCAGGAAGACAAAATGAAAGGAAAGAAAAAGAACTATTTAAATTAAAAGCTGATGCTGGCACAAAACCCAATGGTTATAATCTGACCAAAAATAAATTTCTAGTGGAAACTTAGAGGAGATTTATCATTACTGTAATGAAGTCCTACAACAGCCATTTCAATATGAGAAATTGGGACAAAGATGCATATTTTTTTATAAAGTGTAAGCAAGAGTTTATAGCTCAGTTGTCTGTGTGAGGATAACTGGACTCAGTGATCCAAGTGCTTATTCTGAGCTCTTGTTTTATTATTATGCTGTTGAAATTTGAAGACTTTTCAAGAGACACTGAAAGTATATACCCAGCAATTGAATTTAATTGCCTATAGTAAAAAAAAGCAAATGTATTCAATGGGGGGGAAAAACACTTTATGTCTTTCTGATATTCTGAATTATTAAACTGGAAGATGCTGCTTATGTATTTATATGAGTATATATGTACCATTATGTGTGTATAATAATGGTCCATCAGGATGCACATCATAAGTTTCTGGGCTATGGACAGTTTTCTAGCACTAATTATTTGCAGGTATGGTTCTCAAGTCAAAATACTTAACTAGTAGAAGTCACTGGCCAGACTTCTGGTGCAAGAGTTTCTTAAAACAGTGATTACCTTTGGTGGGATTAGCCCTTGTGTTAGGTGTGTTTGCTTCTTTCTCTGTCATATTTCTCTGATGTTCAGAAAGTCGGGGGTGCATGAAAGAGAAAGGCATGTCACTGCTTCACCTTATTTCTCTCTGTGTAAAAAGAAGGTACTGGAATTGACAAGTCCTGTTGCCCTAAAGACATTGAGGACTTGATGAGTAGAGGCAGTAGAGTAGGCTCAATTAACTAGCTGAATTTATACTGCTTTAATAAATGTTTTGCTGATGTTGCTAACTTTTCCAAGTTTCAAGGCACATTCAAGGTAATTAATGCAAGTAATGTAGTTGTCAGATTTTCTTTCGTAATCACATGAGGGAGTAAGAAGGTGTCCATCTTTGTATGCTTGTGTTTCATGAAATAATTCTGAACTCCTTTCTATTTTCTGATAACAGTTTTAAACCAGCTGCCTCTTCCATCACCTTTACCTGCTACCACAACAAAAAGCCTGCTTTTCAATGGACGGATAGCTGAAGAGGTGAACTGCCTTTTGGCTTGCAGGGATGAAAACTTGGTTTCACAGCTCATCCACAGTCTCAATCAGGTGTCAACAGATCACATGTATGTATTTTGAGCTTCAGCTATATCATATCACCATCCTTATTACTTTAAACTGAACTGAATTGAGAAGGGTGTTATTATCTGAAAATTAGAAGGTGCAGGTTTTTTATTAGGTTAACGTAGCAGATTACTGCATTATAAGAATCAATTGTTTCTGTTGGAATGCTAGTAATTGTCTGACAGCCCTTATGCATAACTATTTTTTTTAATAGGTATGCTGCTTGTTCTATTCTTGCGAGTTAGGAGTGCAAACTTTGTGGTATCAATTGTGCAAAAGTCATTTGTGTTCCACTTTCGTTAGTTATGTGCATAGACAAATTTTATAGCCAGTATTACACAAAAAGATACTTTTTTGAGACACTCATGCAAGATCTATGTCAGTTCTGATTAGATATTGAACTTAAAATATTTAAGAATTGAACCAGCAAGTATTTTGGTTTTTTCATTTTTCACTTATGCTCTTTAAATTGTCTTATGTGTACAGCCCTTTTTCCTACATGTTCCAATCTGTTATTTTGATCAAATGAAAGTAGCTCTTCAAAGTCATCAATGCAAATAAAAAGTGAAAATATGGATGCATTTACAGAAAATTTTTGAAGGTTCAAAGGGAATCCTGTGATGTCAATTTTCCCTTCTAAAATAAAAGATTTTCAAAATGTTGGGCTACAATGTAAATGTCATGCATTTATGCTTATCTTATTTTCACTTCTACAGTAGTACTTTCTGGATGTTATGACAAAGCATTCTTTTATGGAGAAGATCACAATACAGAAATGGACATGAGAAGCGTTATAATAGTCTGAAACTGACAGCCATGTATATATAAGTGCTTATTAGCAGAAAATAATTTTAAAGACTTGTAGGAATGCCTTTTCTACCATTCCTTTAGCATGAGAGGAAAAAAGTAGATTTAGAGAACAGTGGTGCAGTGCAGATTTGGTGGGGTTTTATTTCTGTATTTTAACAGTAAAATGCTGCCGTTTGGTTTGGTTTTGACTGGTTGTGTTTGTTTGGGTTTTTTTACTTGACTCATGGTTTCTTATAATTTGGAAATTTATTTGCCTCTTTATTTGCTTACTTCCACAATTCCAGAGAATTGAAAGATAACCTCGGCAATGATGATCCAGAGGGAGATATACCAGTCTTGCTGCAGGCTGTCCTGGCAAGGAATCCTAATGTTTTCAGGGAGAAAAGCATGCAAAACAGATATGGAGTGCAAAGCGGTAAGGATTTTTGATTGATGATTGATTGATTTTTATGTTGTTCTGTAAGTTTAGAGGGCTGATACTAACCACAAATATGTAGGGAGCACAAATGTGATATTTATGCCTTATCTTGTATTTGATAATGATAAAAATCTATGTGTCATGACATCTTCTAAGAGTGATTGTATTACAATAAGCACAGAAATATACTCTACTAGGTGTTTTTGTAAAAAATAACGTTGAATTTCTCTACTAAGTTTAATTTCTAGGATGAGTGATTGGGTTTTATTTTAAAGTAATTTCATTTGAATTTCTTTATAGGTAGGTTTATTTATTTGTTTTAGTAAATTGAAGTTGGGAAAAAAGGCCTTGCTCTGTATTGAAAACCTGTACAATTAAACTATATCACTGTAGTGGTAGTTTTTGATAGTCCTGAGGTAAAGAATAAGGTTGAATTAACCATATGTAACATCTCCTCCTTGCCATTCCTCTTCTCAGCAATTTGTCATACCCTACAGATTTTACAGTTTCGATAACTAATTCTTTTCTGAGGTTTAGTGAGATATATTGCTGGATAGCAAAGATAGAAAAGGGGAGAGACCAAGCACAGGATTTATCGGACAGATTCTACTTGTAGATCTGGAGACTTCTTCATTTGCACCTGAAATATATCCTTAAATACTTAACTATGAAATGAATAGGGGGGGTTTTTAGAGTTTGTACAATGTGAGGATAAAGCTTCGCTAGCATTGTAGAAATATAAATAGAAGTGTTACTGGAGTCCACAGGGAACAGAAAGTGTTAGGGCATTTTAGGAGGGGGAAAAAAGTAAAATTACATTATTAAGTTAATTCACCTAGGCTAATGAGTAAAAAGCAATACAACATTTGAAAAGAAGTTGCTAAGGACAGAACACATAATGTTCCATGAAAGAATGCAAAAATTTCCATGAATGAAAATGTGGAAGGCAGTGCTAAATATTTAGTAGATCATTGATACATATATCCTGAAATTTAAACTATGAAAAGAGTCTCCTGGTTCTGGGTTTGGAGCTAGCTGTTGCAGAGTATAATTTTTCCAGTTCCTGGAAGAGTCGTGACTGTCCTGACAGTTTTTGCATAGTGGTTCCACAAAAAATATATACTTGTCTTGGTTTTGGTTTGGATAGAGTTAATTTTTTTTCTTAACAGCTGGTACAATGGTGTGATTTTTTGATCTAGTATGAGAATAATGTTGATAACACACATTTTTCCACCAGTTTTGTAGAGTAAAATAATTATTTTCCAGTGCAAAAGGAAGGCATTATTTATGAAATTATTTGTTCCAGCAGAGGCTTTTGAAAGAAAGAAGATAAAGCAAGTTAGTTTCTTTCTAATTTTTGCTAATTCTGTGCTTCAGAGGGGGAAACACTTTTGCTGCTTGATTCGATAGATTAAGAATAATCCTTATTGAAATAAAACCACCTATCTTGAGTTAATGTGTTTTTGCCTATGCTTGAAGGGAGATACTAGTACAGAATTAAAAAACAATTAAACACAAAACTTAAAAGAATAGTTGATACTATTTTAATAACGTTAAGCAAGTGCTTTCAGAGAACCAAAAGAGATCAGACTTTAAATCTTCCTTGAATATCTAATTTTATTTTACATAATTCTGAATACTTGTACCAGTGCAAACATTGAAATGCAAGTGTAAAATTGGAAACATTGAAAGAAAAAGGGAAGAGGAGAAAAGTATAGCTGTACACAAAGTTTTTGGAGAGGGAGAAGGCTCTGTAATGAATGTTTGGAAAAGCTAGGTGAAGTGCCATATTTTTTTTTTAATTTATTCATTTCTATGCTATACTTTTACCTGGAAATAGGAGAATCTTTAAGCTAGATGTTGGCAAATGGTGGCAGCCATGTTAGCTGTTAGTACATCCCATTCAGATCTCCTAGGCCAAAGGAGGGTATACTGATGTGTTCTGGCAGCAAAGGTTGGGCTTTCTTCTGCTTTCTGAACATATTTTGTAATCTCTGTGAAGTCATGATTTGTAGAACACTTGAGAGTTTGGTAGAGATCTTATGTAATGCATTTTGCCAACCATAAGAATGAAATTTATGTTCTTTTCTAGTATTTCAAATTCATCTTTTCTGTTTTCCTTACTGTCTTCTTTCTGAATATTGTCCTTTTGCCTTCTGTTGAGTCCAGCATCTGGTGAAATCAGTGCTGGGTACTGTGATCCAGTATTTGTAATGCCCAGAACTGAGAAGGAAAGAAGGCACTGGGACCCTGTGTCCCACAGCATACTCCTAGACAAACTGGCAGCCCGTGGCTTGGACAGGAACACTCTTTGCTGGGTTAGGAACTGGCTGCATGGCCGGGCCCAGAGAGGGGGGGTGAATGGTGCTGCATCCAGCTGGCAGCCAGTCACCAGTGGTGTCCCTCAGGAGTCTGTGCTGGGGCCAGGTCTGTTTAATATTTTTATTGATGACATGGATGAGGGTTTAGAGTCTTTCATTAGCAAATTTGCAGATGACACTAAGCTGGGTGCGTGTGTCGATCTGTTAGAGGGACAGAGGGCTTTGCAGAGGGACTTGGAACGATTGGATGTATGGGCAGAATCTAATGGGATAAAGTTAATAAGTCCAAGTGTCAAGTCCTGCACTTTGGCCACAATAACCCCCTGCAACGTTTTAGGCTGGGGACGGTGTGGCTGGACAGTGCCCAGGCAGAAAGGGACCTGGGGGTGCTGGTTGACAGTCGACTGAACATGAGCCAGCAGTGTGCCCAGGTGGCCAAGAAGGCCAATGGGATCCTGGCCAGTATCAGGAATAGTGTGGCCAGCAGAAGCAGGGAGGTCATCCTTCCCCTGTACTCGGCACTGGTGAGGCCTCACCTGGAGTATTGCGTCCAGTTCTGGGCCCCTCAGTTTAGGAGGGATGTTGAGATGCTTGAGCGTGTCCAAAGGAGAGCAACGAGGCTGGTGAGGGGCTTGGAACACAAGCCGTATGAAGAACGACTGAGGGAGCTGGGGTTGTTCAGCCTGGAGAAAAGGAGACTCAGGGGTGACCTTATCACTCTCTTCAACTTCCTGAAAGGTGGCTGTGGTGAGCTGGGGGTCGGTCTCTTTCTCCGGGCAACAACCGACAGAACAAGAGGACACAGTCTCAAGCTGCGCCAAGGGAGATGCAAGCTAGAAATAAGGAGGAAGTATTTTACAGAAAGAGTGGTCAAATACTGGAATCATCTACCCAGGGAGGTCGTGGAGTCATCATCCCTCGTAGAGTTTAAAAAAAGACTGGATGTGGCACTTGGTGCCATGATCTAGTGAGGTGTTAGAACATGGGTTGGACTCGATGATCTTAAAGGTCTCTTCCAACCTAGAATTTCTGTGATTCTGTGATTCTGTGAATTTACTCTGCCTGGGGGCGGCCTCTACACCATGATCCTTTCAGCGTCAGTTTCAACATTTGTATGGACAAACTGAATTCAAATTCATTTCTTTTAGCCTTCTTTTCTAATGCAAGATCAGAAAGATCACCTGGCTAAAGAATTACATTAAATGTGGCATAAAATTCTTGGTTCAGTACAATTTGTCAGGAAAAAAAGGCCTCTTCAGAAACCTAAATATTATGTGTTGAATACATGTGAATATAAGGTAAAGCACAAGCAGAATTCTGTGCTGATGTTTTTTCCAGTCATATTGATTTGTCGCTCAACACTAAGTTTAGAGCAAGAATTGTTTTTAGTTATGATTAACAAATAGTGCAAGAAAGATGTATTATCTGAATACTTGTTTTGTATCCTGGATGCACCACCACCCCCTCCCCCCCCCCCCCCCAAATTGCTGGCATATTTTGTTTCAGGTAAAGTAGCAGCAGTGTTCAAACTTTTATTCCATGTATTTTGATAATAGCCAGCCCCATTGTTGAAACAGGGTTCATACAGATAAGATTTTTAATTAGAGTTTTCAGACTCTTTTCTATTACTAGGTTGTCTGAATGGACTGCATCACATCACTGCCGCATCAGTACAAGGACTACATGTTAATTTTATTTTAGACCTTTTTAATCAAATGACAGAGAAAGTTCTGGGTGCTATCATAATTATTCATTTAATACTAGGCTATTATTTAATTTCAGTTTTCATAATTTTTTTTTCTCTTTTCAACACTGGCTTTGTCTTTCAGAAGATATCTGTTAGAAGATCAGCTAAAATACCATATTGCAATAGGTTAGTCTTCATAGCATAGCTTAGGATGTAGAAAGGACTTAAAATTCATTTTAAACGATTTACTTGTGCATTTTTGAGGATTAAAATCTTATGCATCTTTCCCTAAGCATCTGTTGCTTTGATTTTTTTTCATCTGTAGAAGAATTAAAATGCACATTTTAATGCATAAAAGGGAAAAACTTTGTAGACATATGCTTTCAATAATAGTGTATATTTAACTTAAAAATTACCTGTTGATGAGCAATCCTTGCTTAAGCATGCATGATGCTGTAATACAGTTTAATCATACAAGACCTTTTCTGTGATCTGGAGCTGTGTTTTTGTATTCTTTGGCAGTAGGAATGCTAAAATGGATTTATGCATACCCCTTTTTTCTGAGCCAAAAAAATTACATTCAAGACTGGGAGTATATATTAAGAATACAAAGCTGGCCAATACCCCCAAGCACTGTGCAGCCTTTCAGAAGGACCGCAACAGGTTGGAGAGTTGGGAGAGAACTGTCTGAAATTCAACAAAAGCAAATTCAGGGTTCTGCACCTGGGGAAGAACAACCTCAGGCACCAGTACAGGCTAGGGGTGACCTGAGGCTCCTGATGGACAAGTGCGTGCCCTTCTGATGAAGAAGGCCAATGGAATCCTGGAATGCATTACAAAGATCGTTGGCAGCAGGTCAGGGAGGTGATCCTACCCCTCTCCACACCTGCAATGCTGTGTCCAGTTCTGAGCTCCTCAGAACAGGAGAGACATGGAGTTCCTGGAGTGGGTCCAGCAGAGGCTGGGAGGATGATTAAGGGACTGGAGCACCTCTCTTATGAGGAAAGGCAGAGGGAATTGGGGCTGTTCAGCCTCAAGAGGAGTCACCTGTCAGGGGACCTTATCAATGTCTGTCAGTGTCTGCAGGGAAGGGTCAGAGAATGGACCAGGCTCAGCTCAGTGGGGCCCAGCAATGGGACAAGAGGAACAGGCAGGAACTGATGCCCAGGAGGTTCCACCTGAACTTGAGGAAGAACTTCTCTGTGCAGTAACTGAGCACTGGAACAAATTGCTCAGAAAGGGTGCGGAGTCTCCCTTGCTGGAGATATTCCAGACCCATCTGGACACAATCTTGTGCCATGTGTTTTGGGATGACTCTGAGCAGGGAGGCGGGACCACATTACCCACTGTGATCCCTTCCAACTTGATCCATATCCCATGATTGTGTGAATGTTATTACTAGGATGATGTTTTCTCAAAACTGAGCATTACCAACAATCAAAATTAAAGCTGCATTTAAAAGAAATTCTTAAGTATTTTAAGGTATGGAGATGCACAGTGGAGCCATAAATCTGCTGCTTAGTGATATGAACAACAGTGTAAAAAATGTACAAGAAGATATTTTAGTGTAAATGACCACAGACTAATTTCAACTCCCTTTTAGACTAAATGTTTGGGCTTATTTTTACTACTTCCTCATTACATCATTATTAGACAGACTTGTTATCTGTCTGAAAACTTTAGAGACACTGTTGTGGTAGGGGATTTTTTTGTTTGGTTGGTTGTCCTTGTTGCTTGGGGGGTTTTAGTGGGGCAAGGGGAGGGGGATGGGCACTGGGGACTTAGGGTGTTTTGTTTGGTTGGTTTTTTTGAAGTTATTTAGATTGTCTCCCCTAACAGAGATAGAGGTGAGAACTGCCTGTCTCAGAATAAGTTTTAGGGTTTTTAAATGGCATTAAAATGTATTACTTTTTATATTTTCTGTCATACTTTTTAAAACCAAAAGCGTGTTTTAAATTTACAGAGGAGAAAAGAGAGATATTTTTCAAGTATTTTAAAAGTGCAATCTTTGTTTTAAGCATAAAATGAAACTTCTGCATAGTTCATGCTCATACTGGCACATTCTGTCAGCTTTCTGTACGTGAATGTTAAAGGTTATTAGTTTGACTAACTACTACCTAGCTGTGGTGAGAGTGGCTGTGAGAGGTGAGTGGGCAGTGAGCATGCCAGATGCTGCCTCCAGCACCTCTGGAGTTTCCTCCTCACTTGCCTCTGTGCAAGGCAACCAGTGTTCATTTAATCAAATTTTGTGTGTGCATATTGCAGTAATTGAAATCAGTGATAGTAATACAAAGATTGATGACTCCCAAACACTCTGAATTAGTCAGTTGTCTATCTAAACTTAGGTTTAAATATCTGCATTGCTGATGTGCTTTACCCATGGCTTTGGATCACTTGCTGTGGCTTCCCAAGCTGCAGCGTTGTTCTGGTTTGGAATGGGAGGAAATTCAGGGAAGTGATGCAAAGCTTTTTGTGTAACTGACAGTCTGTTGAACCACTGAGAAGCTGGACACGCCTCTGTGAAACACACATGTTAAAGACGAAAAAACCCGGGAACTCTCTCATTTTCTTTCCGGTCGGTGAGAAGGTGGCGGCCCCGACCGCCCCGTCTTGGCCGGGCCGGGCGGTCCTGCCGCGGGCCGGGCCCCTTCCCCTCCCCCCGGGCCGCCCGCCGGCCCTCCCCATCGGCTCCGATCGGGTCGGGCGGGGCCCCGGCAGCGGCCGGGCAGGAAGGCAGGGGAGGCTGCCGAGCCCGGGCCGGAGGAGGGCTGGCCGTGGCTGTGAAGATCTTATCATCAAATCTCCTTCCCCCAGTGCGGCTGAGACCAGAGACCTCTGCAGCCCATGCAGAAAACCAAAGACCAACCATGAGGTCGATCCTGACACAGCCCAGCCGCAGCTCCCTGCCACAAGTTACTGGTGGGTCAGGTAGGCCCCAGGTGTGATGTTAACCCTTTCAGTGCTTCAATCCTCCCTTGAGTGAAAAAAAAGAACAGGATGCAAGCATGTAAAGGAACAGCATGAAGACATCGAGGTCAGTGAGGAAGAAGTTAAGTCCCAGATGGGAGGGAGGAGGAGATGCCTTGTTTTGGAGCTGAAATCCTCTTGTAAGCTATGGAGAAAGGACTCTTTGTCCTTATAACGCATGAAACTATGGGGAGATGAAAGTGTTCAAATTGGTATTGAGCAAAAGCCTCCATGCTAAGATAAGCAGATGTTGAAATGGCTGTGATCCCATGAGAAGTTTGAACAGAGGAAGAGAGAAGAGTAGTCTTGTGCTTCCAGGAGAAGAAGAAGAACTCTGTTCCCAGGGATGAAGATGATTTTAGAAATAGACAATAAGGAGAACTTTTGCCTTTGAACAGCTCATCTTTAAAACAATACCCCATAAGTAGATGTGGCCCACCAACAAGCTGTGGGAAGGCTTGTGGCAATGGGAAGGACTTCATGATGGCAGGGTTCCCTGGGCGGCTGCTGTTCGTGACAAATTGAGAGCCACCAGAGAACTATTTCCTTTCCTCTTGTGGAGAAGTCTCTATAACCTTAACTAGAGGGACTTCTCTCCCTCAGTGAACTGAAGAATGACTATTTTAGAGGTGGTAAACTGACTGGAAATCTTGGGTGTGGTTTCTTTACATTGTCAGTGGGAAAGAAAAGGTTGTGAGGGGAAGAGAAGTGTTCTGAAGGGTTTGTTTTGATTCTTACTACTTTTTTCCTTCCAGTTACCTTTAATAAAATTTTCTTTATACCCTCTTAGAGTTTTGAGCCTGCTTTGCCTTTCTCCTAATCCTGTCTCACAGCAGGAAGTGAGTGTATTGGTGACTGGCCAGCACCAAACCTACCACATTCTTTAGTGCATTGGCTGGGAAAATTTCAAATTGGGGAAATCTTAAATTGGCGAACATAAACCATAACATGAAATTGGTCTTTCTGCCCGGTTTTGAACTGAAACCACCACAAGTGTGTATGTGAATTCTGATGCTGTTTTAGCTGCAAGACATTAAATTCTATCATTAAAATCACCTGGTTAAAAGTCATATAAGTTCTTGTGTACCTGTACCATTTCAACTTCCAGTGTTATGTAGTGGTTAGAAATTCTTTATATCTGTATGGAAGAGAGAAAACAAAAAAGATTCATTTACATTCTCCCTAATAATGATGCAAGTTAGTTCCAGGCCTATTGGTACTTGTGGCTTCCCATCTAGTACAACTCCTGAATTTTCAAAGCATGGCTATGGCAATCTACAGGCTGTTGGAGACTACAGATGGGATACTGGTGGTTCTTTGCAACTGAAAATATTTCAGCACCTTCTTTGATAATATTCCTTTTAAGTGTGGTGGAGGTGGAATAGAAAGCTGTTGTCCCTGGCTAGAAAGGAACCACTAGGGCATTAGGGCAGCAGGGAGAATATCTTGAACCACTCAGCCTGAGGTGATTGTTTGTTGTACTTGATCTAATAATGGGAGATAAGTTTTCTGTGTTCTTCTGAGTTGTTGTGAAGTTTCCAAATCTTATTGGCACATTGAGTACTCCACACACAAGCCTGGGGTGTGGAGTATGTGGCCTGTTATGAAATGTTACTATTTACTAGCTAAGGACCGGGGGGGGAACTGCCATTGTTATTTATTATTGATTTAATACTCCCTTAGGGAACATTCTTTTTATGTCATTGTGTAAATGGACATCTTACATGAAATCAATCTTTTAAAAATGTTTTCTAACAGTTGTAGATAGAAGATGTCAATGTTTGTAAAGTTTGTAATCTCTTTGTATATAATAATTTCTGAAATGAGAGACTTCATTGATTAGAAAGGAAATGCATGTAAACTAATGCTGCTATCTTCTTAATAGGGATGATGATGTCGCAGTTTAATATTTCTCAGAACTCCATGAGAGGTAGTCCTGCATCTTCTAATTATCAACAAACCACTATCTCACATAGCCCTTCCAGGTAACATTCTCTTTTAAATGGGGTGGGATGGGCAGCAAACTGCAAATTCTATCTACAGTGACAGTCAATTCTTTTTGCAAGTATGTGAGTGGAAGGTGATCGGTGTCAGGATATATTTTGCATTTGTCTGACAGCAGGGTGAGTTTCTTCTGCTGGAAAAGCAACATGGTTTTGCTAGTGAGTAATCTTTGTATTCTGATTAGTCAGAATTCCCTACTGTCCCTCCCTCACATAATTTTGGCAAACTTTCTTTCCCGCTAAAATAATACCCCTGCCTCCTGACACCCCTACAGCTATTTTCTACCTGTGGCAGGAGAACAGGAGAGAAGAGGCTATGTGTTTCAGCATGTATAACATTACCAGTGTGACAGAAGGGTGGAAAAGAAGGCTTGTAAAAACATGGAATACTGTTGTAACAGTTATACAAAAGGCTGCTCAGAGGAGGATAGGCCCAGTAATTTGGCCAGTCTTCCATCAGCTTTCTCATCAACTTTCGGGTTCTTTTTCAAACTTTGAGTGTCAGCAAGTAGCATGTACCTATAGAATCATTTAGATTGGAAAAGATCTCTAAGATCATCAAGTCCAACCGTTAACCTAACACTGTCAGGTCCACTACTAAACCATGCCCCTAAGTGACACATGTACACACATTTTAAATACCTCCAGGTTGGCGACTTAATCACTTCACTGGGCAGTGTGTGCCAGTGCTTGACAAACCTTTTGGTAAAGAAATTTTTCTTGATATATAATCGAAACCTCCCCTAGAATAACTTGAGGCCATCTCCTCTTGCTCTGTTGTTTGCTACCTCCTTTCAATGATAAAGTGTCCCCTGAGCCTTCTTTTCTCCAGACTAAACACCCCCAGCTCCCTTTGTCTTCTAAAAGAAATAAGAAATTTGTATAAATTTCCTTTTCCAACTTTTTCAAACTTTTTCATTTTATTTTTTAGCCGATTTGTGCCACCACAAACAAGCTCTGGTAACAGATTTTTGGCACAACAGAACAGTCCAGTGCCTAGTCCATATGCTCCTCAAAGTCCTGCAGGATACATGCCATATTCACATCCTCCAAGTTACACACCACATCCTCAGATGCAGCAAGGTAAGTCTTTGATATTTATTTTATTCTCCTATCTTGTGTCAGCTTTACCTTCATGTGTGTGTTTCACAGCTCTCTAATTTCTTTGAAGGGGTCACATGCTTAATGCAAATCTTGGAGTTGGTAGAGAATTTTTTGGGTATGCTTAAGCTTTGCTTTCCAGACTGTACAGTGGTACTATTTATTTTATTTCAAAAAATCCCAGAAGGATCATCAAGTCCAACTCTTAAGTGAATGGCCCATATAGGGATTGAACCAGTGACCTTGGTATTAATGCTTCTCCTCTATGTACACTCATTTTGCATAGTTGTCACATATACATGAAAATAGAAAAATTTAAAAAACCCTAAAACTTTTTATTTGTTAGCTATGGCAATTGTTTATCTGTACTGGCGAAAACATATTTTTTGCCAGTGTAATGTAAATTTTCCTGCTAGCTTATTTAACCGCACCAAACCTTTGCAGTGTAGGCTAGGCTAAGTTGGCTAGAATTATACTCAAGGTATGCAGTAACTGGCAAAGATGACCTTCAGAATTAATGGATTTCTTTGTTTTTCCCTTTTCTCAAAACAATCTTGAACAACATGAACACTGTTAAGTATGTAGGCATTATCCTTTCTTGGAAGTATAATTCTTGTTAGATTCTTTTAAATCATCTGTTCCTAAAGTTTAGCAGTGTGCTTAGAATTTATATAGGTGTTCTGTATGTAATTTTATGTGTCTCGTGAATACCTTGGAAGTTATTAAAGGTAGAGAATGCATATTATATAGAGGAAAATAAAGTTTTCTATAACCTATGAGTATGATGCTGACTGTAATTAGGATAGATGTGGAGTGAAGCTTGGCTAATCTGTACATGGAATTTAGGTTTAAGTCTCTTGAAAATTTAAAACTTAGATACTAATTTTATTCAAGGTATTTGTGGAAAAAGGATTCAGTGAAGAAAGTTGGGATTTTTGTTACAATCCTAGACCTCCTGCATCCAACACATTAATATTATGGCCTTTTCTGTGAGATTTTTTAGAGTTAATGATTGTGTGAATATATTGGTATAATTATTTTTATTTTTCTGTATTTCAGCTTCAGTATCTAGTCCCATTGTCACAGCTGGGATGAGAAATCTCCATGAAAATAAAGTTTCAAGTCAATTGTCTGGAAATTCAGCTAATCATCATGCTGATAATTCTAGACATGGCTCAAATGAAGACTATCTACAGATGGTGCACAGGATAAGTAGTGATGTATGTTACCTAGATCAGTTTATGATGATGAAGCAAATATTTACTGTGATAAACCAAGTATGTGTTTAGCTGCCTTAAAAGTCAGATATTTTATGAGGATGCTGTTGATGAATAAAACCACTGACAATATATTTCAGTTTCAGATGTGTGCACTCAAATGTGCAACTTTATGTGCAAGTATTAAGATTTTTCTAGATCTCTGTCCTTTGGAACAGTTTGTGACAATGATTTTGATGAAAGTATGAAAAGTAAAAAATCTTACTCATGTGAGGTTATTATAAAGAGATAGTAGAGTCTCTCTGCAATTATTGTATCAATATATTGATGTAAACAATACTAGATTCTAAATAGGTTTATAGTTAACATGTCTTTCTGAAGATTGCCCTGTCAATTCGATGAGACAATTGCATAACTTATTCAGTAATATAGTAGTGTTGTCAAAGGCAAAAATTGCTTTTAACATTTTTTCTTACAGATCTATTATGTGCTTTTATGGCCTGGTTTATTTAGAATATGTCTTCCTAGTGACTTGATTTCATGTGGGAGAAATTCTTGCTAAAGTATTGAATATAAGTGAAAAAGAACAGCAACTTTCTCCCATGGTGTTTTCAACTTCTTCACTTTTCTTAATGAGCATCTCATCCTGTGGATGAAGCATGTTTTGACTCTTCTTTACAAGTTTGGCACACAGTCTCTTAACACCTCTTAAGGAGGAGACAGCACTCTTTTATTTTTTGCTTTTAGTTCTTTGAACTATGAGGTCTTAGTGATGCCTACAACAGTTACAAAACTTGATCAAAACCTGATGACAAGCGGGCCTTTTTTTGACCTTTTTTAAAAAGATATATTTAATTTACCTTATGAAAACTAGGGGCAACTCTTGTCTTCCTAAATTAGCTTGTGGAAGCAAAAAACTATTGTATTCAACAAGTGTATTGATAACACCAGGCTACCTAAATTTCTTACAGGGATTAGTACACTGGGACTCTAAGACAGTTATTAGTTTTATTAGTCTTCTCTTTTTAAATGAAAGAATTATGCCGATGAAAAATATTAGCTAAAAAGTCATATCTTCAACAAGAGAGTTTTGTAATGAAGGAATCTATCAAAATACACAATCTCATCAGGTATTTTTCTCAGTCTCTGTTTCAACAATGCAAATTCTTCAAAATAAGAAGCAGTTCTTGACATTAAATGAACATATATTCCCCAACTACTACCTCTAGTAGACCACCCCCAACCTATGCTGGTACTTGGGGTTATTCCTCCCCAGGTACAGGACCCTACACTTGCCCATGTTGAACCTCATTAGGCTTCTCTCCACCCCATTCTCCAGCCTATCAAGGTCCCTGTGAATGACAGCACAGCCTTCAGGTGTATCAGCCACTCCTAGTTTTGTATCATCAGCACATGCAACTGAAGTGCATCTACAACAATGCACGCAGCATGGTCAACAAACAGGAGGGACTGGAAGCTGTGGTGCAGCAGGGAAACTATGATATAGTTGCAATCATGGAGACATGGTGGAATGACTTGCATGACTGAAAGGCTGCAATGGATGGGTGTAAACTCTTTATAAGGGATCAGCAAGGAAGGAGAGGCTTTAGATACCGCTTGTATGTTAGAGAATGTTCTGATTGTCTAGAACTTGATGATGGTACTGGTAGGGTTGAGTGTTTATGGGTAAGAATTAAGGGGAAGGCCAACAGAGCAAGTCTCCTGATGGGAATCTCCTATAGACCACCTAGCCAAGATGAAGAAGAAGATAAAATGTTCTATGAGTAACTGGGAGAAGTCTCGCGATCACTGGCCCTTGTTCTCATGGGGGACTTCAACTTACCAGATCTATTCTGGAAATAGAGCACAGCAGAGGAAACAGTCCAGGAGGTACCTGGAGTGTGTGGAAGAACTGACACAGCTGGTGAGTGAGCCAATCAGGAATAGTGCCCCACTGGACCTGCTGTTTGTGAACAGAGAAGGGCTGGTGTGGGATGTGATAATTGGAGGCCATCTTGGGCACAGTGATAATGAAATGATAATTTCCTGTTCTCAGAGAAGTAAGCAGGGGGATCAGCAGAACTGCCACCTTGGACTTGCAGAGTGCAGACTGGCCTATTTGGGAGCCTGATTGAGAGAGTCACTTGGGAGGCAGTCCTGAAGGGCAAAGGGCTCCAGGAAAGCTGGATGTGCTTTAAAAAAGAAATCTGAAAGGAGCAGGCTGTCCCCATGTGCCGAAAGACAAGGCAGCAGGGAAGACTGGCCTGGCTGAACAGAGAGCTTTGAATAGAACTCAGAGAGAACAAGAGAGTGCATCACCTCTGGAAAAAGAGGCAGGCAGCTCAGTAGGACTACAAGGATGTTGTGAGGTCATGCAGGGAGAAAATTCGAAGAGCCAAAGCCCAGCTAGAACTTCATCTGCCTATGGCTGTAAAAGACAACAAAAAGTGGTTCTACAAATATATCAGCAACAAAAGGAGGGCCAAGGAGAATCTCCATCCTGTATTTGATGTGGAGGTAAACAGTGACAAATGATGAGGAAAAGGCTTGGTATGCTACTTAGACCCCCTCACGTCTATGGGGTTGGATAGGATCCAGCCAAGGGTACTAAGGGAGCTGGCAGAAGAGGTCACCAAGACACTGTCCATCATTTACCAGCAGTCCTGGCCAACTGAGGAGGTCCCAGGTGACTGGAGGTGCCAATGTGACAACCATAAACAAGAAGGGCCGGAAGGAGGATCCGGGGAGCTACAGGCCTGTCAGCCTGACCTCAGTACCTGGGAAGGTTATGGAATAGATAATTTTGAGTGTGATCACGTGGCATGTGCAGGACAAAAGACAACCAGGGGATCAGGCCCAGCCAGAAGGGGTTTAGGAAAGGCAGGTCCTGCTTGACCAACCTGATCTCCTTTTATGACCAGGTGACCAACCTAGTGTGTGAGGGAAAGGCCGTGTGTGTGACTACCTGCACTTCAGTAAAGTCTTTGATGCTGTCTCCCACAGCATTTTCCTGGAAAAGCTGGCAGCCCATGGGTTGGACAGGTGCTCTCTTCACTGGGCTAGGAACTGTCTGGATGGTCAGACCCAGAGAGTGGTGGAGAATGGAGCTACATCCAGTTGGCAGCCAGTCACCAGTGGAGTTCCCCAAAGCTCAGTATAGGGGCCAGCCCTTTTTAATATCTTCATTGATGACCTGGACAAGGGGATCAAGTGCAACCTCAGCAAGTTTACAGAGGGCACCAAGTTGGGGTGGAGTGTTGATCTGCTGGAGGGCAAGAAGGCTCTGCAGAGGGATCTGGACAGGCTGGAGCAATGGGACAAGGCCAATTGTATGAGGTTCAACAAGGCCAAGTGCAGGGTCCCGCATTTGAGTCACACAACCCCCTGCAACACTACAGGCTTGGGAAATAGTGGCTGGAAAGCTGCCCACAGGAAAAGGACCTGGGGGTGCTGAGCGACAGCAGCTGAACATGAGCCAGTGTGTGCCTAGGTGGGCAAGAAGGCCAATGGCATCCTGACTTGGATCAGAAATGGTGTGACCAGCAGGATCAGGGCAGTGATTGTCCCTCTGTACTCAGCACTGGTGAGGCCACACCTCGAGTGCTGTGTCCAGTTCTGGGCCCCTCACTGCAAGAAAGACATTGTGGTGCTGGAGCGAGTCCAGAGAAGGGCAGTGGAGCTGGGTCTGGAGCACAAGAAGTGGCTGAGGGAGCTGGGAATGTTTAGCCTGGAGAACAGGATGCTCACGGGGGACCTTCTTACTCTGTATAACTCCTTGAAAGGAGGGTGGATCCAGGTGGGGGTCAGGCTCTTCTCCCAGGGAACAAGCAATAGGACAAGAGGAAATGGCCTCAAGTTGGTCTAGGGAAGGTTTGGATTGGATATTTGGAAAATTTCTTCATGGAAACGGTTGTCAAACATTGGAACAGACTGCCCAGGGTATTGGTTGAGTCACCATCCTTGGAAGTGTTTAAAAAATGTGTGGATGTGGCACTTGGGGACATGGTTTAATGGTCAACATGATGGTGGTCCTGTGTTATTGGTTGGACTTGATGATCTTAAAAATATTTTCCAACCTTAACAATTCTATGAAACTCTTTCAAAACTTACTGACTATGAAAACATAAACCATACCATTGTTGTTCAGTTTAATGGGAAAAAGACCGAGGGTAAAAAGTAAGTATACCTTTAAAAACTGATTTTAGTAGCTGTCCCGCAGAAAATAGTTTGAACAAGTTGAAGTAATTCAAGTTTTGTATTTATATATGAACAATCAGGTTAATCATAATGTTGCATCTTTTTTTAAAACAGTATTAACTTTGGCAGAGATAGTTATAAACAAGGATTATTAACTCATAAAATCTAAAACTTTGTTTATCTTTTTTCTTAGCTTTGGGATTTTGTTCTTTAAAAGTTTTAATGTCTGCAGGATATTGTGGGTTTGTAATACTCGATTCTACTAAATCAGCAAACATATACTTGAAGGCTCACTGTGCATATACTCAAGTAAAGGACCATATTTGAGAAACCAGAGAATCATGGAATGGTTTGGGTTGGAAGGGACCTGAAACACCATCTAGTTCCAACCCCCTACTGTAGACAACACCTTCCACTGGACCAGGTTGCTCCAGGCCCCATCCAACCTGGCCTTGAACACTTCTGGGGATTTGGCAGACACAGCTTCTCTGGACAACTTGTCCCAGGGCCTCACCACACTCACAGGGAAGACTTCCTTCCTAACATCTAATCTAGATCTACCCTCTTTCAGCTTTAAGCCCTTGCTCCTTGTCCTATTGCTACACTCCCTGATAAAGAGTCCTCCTCTGGCTTTGTTGCAGGCTCCCTTCAGCTATTGGAAGGCTGCTCTAAGGTCTCCCTGGAGCTTTCTCTTCTCCAGGCTGAAGAGTCCTAATTCTCTCAGCCTTTCCTCATAGCAGAGGTGCTCCTGCCTTCTAATCATCTTGGTGGCCTCTTCTGGACTTGCTTCAGCAGGTCCATGTCCTTCCTGTGCTGGGGACTCCAGAGCTGGAGGCAGTACTGCAGGTGGGGTCTCACCAGAGCAGAGGGACACAATCACTTCTCTTGACCTGCTGGGTTACACTGCTTTTGATGTAGCCCAGACTGCAGTTGGCTTTCTGGGCTGTAAGTGCATGTGAGAACATGCCCCCAATATAAGTTTGTGCTTACATTTCACCATTTGATGAAGTTCTTATCTAGGAAACGGTAAATGAGGATTTCTTCACTAGCTGACAAATTTTCAGGAATGGCATGTGTGTACCTGAAAGATCATCTACCTAGTTAGTTCAATTAATTTAATAAAAGACGTCTTCACCTTTGTCCTTCGCAGTCCATGGGTAGAGGACCTCTTCTGTTCTAATAAAAAATATATCTATGAAAGTTACTAAGCTTTTGTTCCCCCCAGTATTTTTGTGGATTTGAGATTTATTATAATTCAATGATAATTAATCTTTGAAAAAACAATCTCCCTACTTTCAGTGTATTAAATAAACAAGTAACTGTTACATCAACAAATTAATTCATTTTTACTTGCAATAAAAAGCATGTAAGTTTAAGGTATAGTTGTTTTTATTGCATCGAATCAGAATATTAGATTTCTTTACACATGAGGCTTTCCTACCAGGCAACAAGTCTTTTTGCAAGCAGTTAGAAAAGTAAGTGTAAGTAATAGCACATCATGAGATTTAGATTCATTTTGCTGTGGGAGGGGAAAAATCCTATAAAATTGTTTTGTAAATGCCTATGTGTGATGAAATTGATGAAATATGGTTTTTTATGAATTTATACTCTTTGCCTTGTAAGCACTTTCAGTCCATAAATATCAAACTATTTTCTTTATTCTTAAGCAGTGTAAACTATGCCTTCACAAGGCATAACATGCAGTGGCTGATCTACTGCTATGCATGTGGAAATTGGCTGATTTACCATTGTCAGAGGGAGTGTGTAGTTGACATCCATCTATTTCAGTTGCCACAATGGGTGTGCTACAGATTTTGTTCAGTCCTGATGTGTTTATGTTGGAGGGTATGAATGCAAAGTTTTGGTTTGCTTAACTGTAAAAGTAAGATGGCATTCTAGTAAACTTGAGGGGAAGGCTAATTTAAATAATGCTGAATTTGTTTAAAAAAGAGAAAAATCTACTTATTATACTCAATTTCTTTCAGTTGGTATTGTAGAGAGTTCATCTTTCTGTTTTTCAGCTCTTTACTATATGTAACAAAAAAACTTCTAAATGAAATCTTAACATCAACCAAAGTGCTTATTTAGCTAGAAGACATACATGGATTTATTTTTGTGTGCATGTTCTGGTTCTAAATTCTTAAGGCTGATTTCTTTTAATTTTGCCTATATAGTAGTCTAATAGCAGTCCAAATGACAAAGTTTTTTATGTAAATAAATATTTTTCTAATATTTTTGTATGCTTTTTCATCCAGTCCATTTTACCAGTATATGTACTAATTTTGGTCTTTATTTTATGAAGTGTTCATGATTTTTTTTTTTGTTTTATCATGGTCACTTTAGGATGGCGATCCTTCAGTAAGGAATGCTGCATCTTTTTCCTTGAGGTCACCACAGTCAGTCTGCTCTCCATCTGGAAGTGATGGAACCCTTAAAGGTAATCTAGCAGTCATATATATGAATGTATTTTTCCCCCGTTTTAAAACACAGAGTTTAAAGTTAGTTCTCCAAACTTCTGTATTCCAATAGTGCTAAAGAGTATGTCATTAATTTTTTGATACAAAATTATTTTGAGCCCCGATTCAGAAGAAATTTCTGAAGGTTCAAAAATTGACTAATCATACTTCAAAACAAAACTCAAATTCATGAAGGACAGAATAATTTTAAATCCTTTCCAATATGAGGATTAAATTCTTTAAAGGAATAGTTTCAGTTGCTCTACATAAGAAATTATTTCAAGGCAGCATTACAAGTATTGAACTCTTAACCAGCTCAAAAGTGTTTTAACATGTAATGCTTGTCTTGATTGCCATCATCAAATTTTATGAACATCAAATTAAAAGTAGTTCAATGATCACAATATATATAGCATAAATGAAGCCTGAAAACCTTAGCTGTGGACAAGGAATAAGATAAACTGTCAGTCAGCTGAGAAAATAATTCTTTATGCTAAAATATGTAATGCATACTGCTGTTTTTAATATTCTCGCTAAGAAGCAATGACTGAGATAGATGAGAGTGGTAAGGTAGGGGTTTGGGCATATTCTTGTTAATTTAAGTATTCAGTGCTTATGTATTTACATGGCAATAGTAAAAAGAAGCAATATTGTTTTCTAGTCTTTAATCCTAAAACAAAATTAAATCTTTATAGGTGGTCAGAATAGGTGGAGAGGGAGAAGAGGAGATGGGGGAGATTCCAGAGAAGGCGAGGGTATTGGGGTTGTGCAGCCTGGATAACAAGTCTTTGAGGGTGGATGTAGATGATGATGATGACAGGGACACGCAGATGGGATGACACGCAATGAACAGGCAGACCTTAGAGCAGTTTCCTCATACCTATGAGATTATCAGGAAGACTTGAGTCAGGCTTTCCACAGTGTTGTGGAGCAAGGATGAGACACAGTGGACTTAGATTGAAATGGGAGGTTCTGACTAGATATAAGGAAAACCTTTTTCACTATCAGGACAGTCGAGCATTAGAAAAGCCCAGAGAATCTGTGCATTTTTCATTCTTGGATGTTTCAAGACCTGGCTGGATTAAGCCCTGCATAACATGGTGTCATGGTTTAGGAGGGATACTTCCCAATTCAGTACCCCCACCAAGACTCTCATAAACTATGTGCCCTTCTGTTGCTCTCCCATTTTCCCATCCCCCTCTTGCTGTGGTGGGTGGTGGGCCAGAGAGGAGAATTGGAGATACAGAGGGCAAAGATCATGGGTTGAGATAAGAACAATTTACTGGAAACAGCAATGAGATAAGAAAAGTAACAGTGAGAGCAACAATACTAATGACAAAGGGTACAAGAAAGGAAATTATTCACATGGAAACCCCCTTAAAATCGCCGATGGCTGGATGGCTTCTTCTGCCCCACTTACTCGCTGGAAGGAGCCCCTTCTCCCCAGAAGACACTCCCTTTCCCCTTGCCCCCAGCAATGGTATTAGGTAGTATAGAATAACTTCTGGGTCCTGGCCATGCCCCCTCGCAACTACTGCAAAAATTAACCCTGTCCTGGTCAGAACCAGGACACATGGTCTTGCTCACCCTGCTTTGATCACAAGGATCAACTAAAGGCCTCCTGAGGTTCCTTCTTAACTGAATTATTCTATGATTCTGTTACTGCTAAAGGATCACTGTGGTTCATCTTCTGCAGTCATATACTGTGGTAAATAGTGATAGAAGAAATGTGGCTCAAATGCAAGTGAGAAGTAATTGTATAGCATGCCTGCATCAGTATTTTAGGAGGTTTTGTGCTAAAGGACTTGTTGTGAGACTTATGTAAATGGCAGAGACTAAATGTGGTTGTTTTTCTTTAACTCTGTACACAAAATTGATGTTTGAGCTTATCAGTTTAACAGCATTGTAAATCTAAGCTCTCGGAGTCTCTGTGGTCGAGATGACCCCGAGGTGTTAGAATGTCTCTTTTTCCCAGTGTCTCAATTGAAGAAGGAGTCAGGATTCCTCGGCTCTGGTTTTCAAGGTTGTTTATTTTCTCTTATCTATAGCATTTTTTTTCTTACCTGCTGAGGTCTGTCTAGCAGGTCGGTCCATGGCACACTGACTGTCCCAGAGGCAGTGTTAGTTTTTTATACTAAGACTTCATGTACTTTATTTACAACTATTTTCCAATACCTATGACCTATGTTAGACAGTCCGTCTCTACTCTAAACCAATCCAAAAGTGGCACCATCACAGAGAAGATGGAGGCTAAGAAGAGGAAAGAGGAAGGACAAGGCACGTCCAAATCCCTCCATCTTGGCTTCTCAACTCCCATTCTAAAACCCCAAAATTCTACTTTTCTATCTTGTGACAAACTAGCTATCATTCTACTTAAACTCTCGTGGCTTGTAAATCTTCACATAAAGTTGATAATTTTCTCCATGGGTTAAAATCAAAAGCAGAGGTGTCTTTGGCTTTGTGCCAAGGTCTCTGAGCTCCTTGCCAGGGGCTCGAGCCATCCAAGGCAGCCAGAGGAATGTCCTGGGTTCCGACATAAGCTACTTGCACTCAAATATATGATTACCATTGTCACCTAAAACTGGGAAATAAACGTTCCAAACAATTTTTTTTATGTTAGGAAGCAAAAATTACTTAATCAGCAGCACTGGATGCATGAGGAATTCTCCTCAAAGCATGCATGCCCAGTAACCTAACAGACCAGGTTATATTCCTGAAACTAATATATATTCATCATATGTCTATTACATTTTCGTCACATTTCCTGAATACGTGCATACATGCTTGTTATTTCCACAAACATATTTGTATATGAGTAGGGGTCTTTTGAGGGTCTTAGGTGATCATTTGGGAACATGCCATTTCTTTAAATTCCCTTTTATGTTCCAGAATTATCTGATGAATCTTTCCTCCTTGAGAGTATCTCAAATATGTGGTCAGGTCACAATACACTTCCCTTATCATTCTTTACTCCAGTACTCTCTCTCTTTGTTCTCAAAACTAAGACATCTACTAGTACATATTAATCACTGATATAAGTAAACAAGGAAGCATTAGCTGGCACAAGACATTAGTCACAGATGTAGGGAGTTTACAGAAAGCCACAGTAATCTCTGGCATTTGTACTAAGCACTGTATGGTACAAAACTAAGCATTAACCACTAATATAGGGATCGTATAGTATTGTGCTAAAGTTAAAAGAATTTTCTGACATCTTCCCCCACTGCTGCATAGACTTTTTCTTAAAGAAATATAACTTGTTTGGTAACCTCTCAGCCAGAAGAATATTTGAATTATTTTTCTGGTTAAAGTTTCTGCTGTTTCAATTGGTTGTCTTGGAACTTGTTTTGAAGGTATACTTTTCATGAATATTTCTGAAAACAACTGATTGTACAATTCAGATTGTAATATTTCAGCATTCAAGAGGCTGAAAAAGTGGAAGAGGAACTTTTTGATTCACCTGTATGCTAGCTTTACTTTTCTCATTGATAAAGCACACAACTGAAAAACTGTTACTAATTTTGACTTCTTCAAGAAATTAATAAACCCTGATTGAGAGAACCAGTTCTTGATACTGCAAGAATCCTTCCAGATGTTTACTTCCTCTAATCTTGTATTTTAGAAATGCATTGAAGAGATATAGATAATTAGTGCTATTTAGAATATGTGATCCCTGACAGTGAGTTTTTTTGCCTATAATTTGGAGTGAAAGTGATTGGTTATGCTGATAAATTTTCCAGTGACAAACAGCAAGTATATACACTGACCTTTTGGTTGCTACTATAATTTGTCCTTGAAAGTTTGGTTGACAAATTGCAAACTTTGATAAAGAAAGTTAGCAAAATAATTAATTGTTTGCTTGGGAGGACAAAAAGAATGGCACTAGATACCAGTCCAGAGAAAAAACACAAGTAGGATGTTATATCTAATCTTTCTTATATGACTAGAAATGTGAGACAATTACTGAAGGTATGTTTACAGACTGCATTTCTGTACTTCTGAGATGGAAGTAGCAAGGACTTCTGGAGACTTGGAGACTGTGATTGTACAGCTCTGAATTACTTCAAGACTGGTGTGTCATGATGAATGATTACAGTCTCTTTAGGAGGGATAGGAAGGGCAGGTAGTGTTGGGGGGGTATGGCACTATGTAATGGAGGGACTGGAATGTGTGGAGTTTACAGTTGGCCATGGCATGGTTGAGATCCTCTGGGTAAGAATCAAGGAGCAAACAAATAATGAGGATGTCATTGTGAAAATCTTTTATAGACCTTCTAGCCAGGACTATGACACTGATGAATTATTCTTTGAGGAACACCTCTAAATCAACCACCCTTGTCCTTATGGGGAATTTGAACTTTCCAGTTGTTAACTGGGAATATCACACAGCTGGTACAAACAGGTCCAAAAGATTGCTAAAACACATGGATGACAACTTCATGGAACAGATCCTAAGGGAGCCGACTCAGAAAGATGCCCTCCTTGATCTGCTGCCGGTCAACACAGGATCTCATGAGCAAAGTGGTGATTGGCAGCCATCATGGCCACAGTGACCATGAAGAGATCGAGTTCAAAATCTCTTGACAGGAGGAAAAGTGCCAGCAAAACCTCAACTCTGGACATGAGGAGAGCAGACTTCAGGCTGCTGAGGGAACTAGTGAGTAAGGTTCCCTGGGAAAAAACTTCTGAAGATGCTGGGGTCCATCAGTGCTGGTCATTTTTTAAGAATCACCTCCTAAGGGCACAGGAGAAGGAAATTGCCCAATGTTGGAAGTCAAGCAGATGAGGCAGAAGGCCAGGCATGGCTGAACAGTGATCTCCTATTGGAAATAAGGCTATAAAGGAAGGTGTGTGCCCAGTGGAAGCAAGGTCAGGTGGTATGGGAAGAATACAGAGATGCTGCTCGCCACTGTAGGGAGAAAATTTGTGTGGCCAAAGCTCAGCTGGAGCTGGAGCTGCCAAAACTGTGGGGGACAATAAACAGTTTTATAAATACATGATTAGCAAAAGGCAGTGAAGAAATAACATTGGCCCATTACAGGATGAGAATGCTCACCTCACAAACAGGGACATGGATGAGACAGAGATGTTTAATGCATTCTTTGCCTCCATCTTTGGCTCCTCAAAGAACTGCTGATGTCACCACGAGGCCTCTCTCAATGATTTTTGAATGATCTTGGGAATCTGGAGAGGCTCAGCTGACTGAAAGCTGGCAAATATCCCAATTTTAAAGAAGGGCAAGAAGGATGATCCTGGAAACTACAGGCCTGTCTGGCTCACTTGAGTGCCTGGTAGAATTATGGAGAGGAAGAGTAAAGTTGGGACAATGAACTTTAGGAAAGCAAACTTCCAGCTCTTCTAGGAGCCAGTCAATAGGAACCCCATGGAAACTGCCCTCGGACAAGGAAGCAGGATAGAGCTGGCAGATGTTGAAGGAAGCCTTCCATAGAGCACAAGAGCCAGTGATCCCCAGGAGCAAGAAATTGGGCAAGGAAGGCAAGAGATGGGCATGTCTGAGTAGAGACCTGCTGGTCAAACTAAAGGGTAAGAAGGAAATGCACAGGCAATAGAAACAAGGATAGGTATCCTGGGAAGAGTATAGGGATGCAGTCCAGTTGTGTAGGGATGGGGTCAAGAAGGCCAAGGCAAAGCTGGAACTGAACCTGGAAAGAGATGCAAAGAATAACAGGAAAGACTTCTACTGGTCTGTCAGCAGTCAAAAAAGGTGTTACCTCCCTGATAAACAGTGCTGGGAAACTGTTAAGAATGGACAAGGAGAAGGCTGAGGTACTCTACAATTTTTTTGCCTCAGTCTTCAATGCCAACCTCTCTTCCCACACCTGTCAAATGGATGGACAGCAGGATGGGGACTGGGGGAGAAAAGTCCCTTCCACTTTAAGATCAGGCTCATGACCATCTGAGGAACCTGAATGTAGATAAGTCTATGGGACCCGATGAGATGCATCCCAGAGTCCTGAGGGAATTGACTGATGTAGTTGCCAAGCCACTCTCCATATTTGAAAAGGCATGGCAGTCAGGTGAAGTCCCAGGTGACTGGAAAAAGAGAAATATTGTCCCCATCTTTAAAAAGGGTAGAAAGGAGGACCCTGAGAACCACCGCCCTGTCAGCCTCACCCCTGTGCCTGGGAAGATCATGAAACAGACTCTCCGGGAAGCTCTGCTAAGGCACATGGAGGATGGGGAGGTGATTTGGGACAGCCTGCACAACTTCACCAAGGGCAAGTCCTGCCTGACCATCCCAGTGGCCTCCTCTGATGGAGTGACTCCATCAATGGACAAGGGAAGGGCTACAGATGTCCTTTCTGTGGACTTCTGTAAAGCCTTTGATATGGATCCCCACAACATCTTTCTCTCTAAATTGGAGACAGATGGATTTGATGAGTGGACTCTTCAGGGGAGAAGGAATTGGTTGGATGGTCGCATCCAGAGGGTTGTAGTCAACAGCTCTGAGGCTCAATGGACATCAGTGACCAGTGGTGTCCCTCAGGGGTCTGTATTGGGACCAGTGTTATCTTCATTAATGACACAAAGGGATCAAGGGCACCCTCAGCAGGTTTGCAGATGACACCAAACTGAGTGGTGCAGGTGACTCACCTAAAGGACAGGACCATCCAGAGTGATCTGGACAAGCTCGAGAAGTGGCCCATTGGAATCTCATGAGGTTTAACAAGACCAAGTGCTGGTGCTGCACCTGGGTCAGGGCAATCCCCAGGATCAATCCAGGCTAGGGGATGAACAGATGAAGAATCACAGAATCACTAGGTTGGAAGACACCTTTAAGATCATTGAGTCCAACCCATGCCGTAACACCTCAACTAAACCATGGCACTGAGTGCCACATCCAATCTTTTTTAAAACACATCCAGGGATGGTGACTACACCACCTCCCTGGGCAGACAATTCCAGTACTTTATTACTTCCAGTAAAAAACTTTTTCCTGGCATCCAACCTATATTTTCCTTGGTGCAGCTTAAGACTCTGTCCTCTTGTTTTGTCAGTTGCTGCCTGGAGAAAGAGACCAACCCCCAACTGACTACAACCACCTTTCAGGAAGTTGTAGAGAGTGAAGAGCAGCCCTGGGGAGAGAGACTTGGGGGTGCTGGTTGGTGAGAGGCTGGACATGCCCCGTCCATGTGCGCTGACACCCAGAAACCCCCTGTGTGCTGGGCTGTACCCAAAGAGGAGTGGCCAGCAGGTCGAGGGAGGTGATTCTGTCCCTCTACTTTGCTCTGGTGAGACCCAACCTGCAGTGCTACCTCCAGCTCTGGGGTCCCCAGCATAGGAAGGACATAGACCTGTTGGAGCAAGTCCAGAGGAGGCCACCAAGATGATTAGAGGGCAGGAGCACCTCTGCTATGAGGAAAGGCTGAGAGAATTAGGACTGTTGGATGGGGCCCTGAGTAAGCTGATCTAGTGGAAGGTGTCCCAAAAAGATATGATGTTGTAAAGACTAGATGTCCATGAGCAAGGCCAACAAAGGGAACCTGCACCAGCAGTGCATGGTAGTTACCGTAAAAGGAAATGTTGAGTGATCGTAGTGGGTGACTCTCTGTTATGGGGCACTGAGGCCCCCATCTGCCAGCCTGATAGAGCTAGGAGTAGTATGCTGTCTACTGGGGGCTGATATCCATGATGTTGCCAAGAGTGCCCTAACTTTTCAAGAGTACAGACTACTACCCGCTATTACTTTTTCATGTGGGTACGAATGATGCTGCAAGCCAAAAAGTAGGTAGGATCAAGGAAGACTATAAAGCCTTGGTGAGGCAGGTGAAAAACATCTGTGCCCAAGTGATCTTCTCATCTATCCTACTGGTCAGAGAAATGGGGATCGCCAGAAGCAGACACATAGTGCAGATCAGTCTGGCTCTGTGGCTGGTGCCATCAAGAAGGTTTTGGCTTTTATGACAGTGGGTTGTGCTTTAATGATTGCAGCCTGTTAGGGAGGGATGGGATCCACCTGTCTTAAAAGAGCAAGAGAAGTTTTGGCAGCAGGTTGGCCAATTTGGTGAGATGGGCTTTAAACCAAAGGACTCGGGGATAGGGTCCAAAGTGGCAATACTCATGCCTTTACTTCCTCCTGGGGAGTAGGTCATACCAGTCATTGCAGTGAATGATGTTCATTGACTGCCCCTCAAGGTAAAGATCAAAGGAAAAACCACATCAAGAGTGGTTATGGTTATGGTGAATCCTCTTATACCCCTTCTAGGGAACCTGCATGCCTGATTGCCTCTCTGAAGTGTCTGTATACAAACACATGCAGCATAGGTAATAAACAGGAAGAACTGGAAATCTATGTGCGGTTGCAGGGCCATGATCTCATTGTAATGACCGAGGCATGATGGGATAGTTCACATGATTGGAATGTTGTTGTGGATGGGTATGTACTTTTTAGAAAGGACAGGTCAGAGAAGCAAGGTGGTGGAATTGATCTTTATATGAGAGAGCAACTGGAATGTATTGAGTTCTACCCAGGAACAGATGAACGAGGTGAGAGTTTATGGGTGAGAATTAAGGGACAGGCTGATATAGGTGACATTGTTGCAGGTGTTTAGTACAGACCACCTGATCAGGAGGAGGAAGTTGATGAGGCTTTCTATGGACAACTAGAAATAGCCTCACAGTCACAGGCCCTGGTTCTCCCACGGAACTTAAACCACCCTGATATTTGTTGGAGAGTCAACATAGCCCAGCACACACAGTCCAGGAAGTTTCTGCAGATCATTGATGATAACTTTTTGATGCAAGTGGTGGAGAAGCCAATAAGGAAAGGTATGTTGCTGGACCTTGTACTTACAAACCAGGAGGGACTGGTTGAAGACATGAAGGTTGGGGGCAGCCTTGGCTTTAGTGACCATGAGATGGTAGAACTCAGGATTCTGCGTGAGGGAAGAAAAACAGCAGAACTAGAACCTTAAACTTTAGGAGAGCCAATATCAGCCTCTTCAGGGACCTGCTTAGAGGAATCCCATGGGATGGGGCTCTAGAAGAAGGGAGTTCAAGAGAGCTGGTCAGTATTTAAGCACTACTTCCTCCAAGCTGAAGACCAATGTATCCCAATGAGCAAGAAATCAGGGAAAGGGGGCAGATGTGCATGGATGAGCAGGGAACTTCTAGCAAATCTCAAACGCAAGAAAGAAATTTATGGGATGTGGAAAAAGGGACAGGCCATGTGGGAAGACTATAGGAATGTTGTCAGGGTGTGCAGGGATATGACAAGCAAAGCCAAGGCCCACTTGGAATTGAGTCTGGCAAAGGACATCAAGGATAAAAAGAAGAGCTTCTACAAGTATACCAGCAGCAAAAGGAAGATTAGGGAAAATGTGGGGCTTCTGCTGAATCCAATGGGTGTCCTGGTAATGGAAGATACAAAGAAGGCGGAATTACTGAATGTCTTCTTTGCCTCAGTCTTCACTGCTGAGGATGACTCTCAGGAGTCGCAGACCTCAGAGGTAAGAGAGGAAGACCAGAGAAAGGAAGCTTCCCCTGGTCATAGAGGGTTGTGTTAGAGATTGGCTAAACAGACTCAACACCCATAAATCCATGAGCCCATGATGCACCTATGGGTGATGAGGGAGCTGGCAGATGTTGTTACTGTTGTTACTCTGTGGTTCTCCATCATCTTTGAAAAAGTTGTGGAGAATGAGAGAGATGCCCAATGATTGGAGGAATCCAATGTTACTCCCATCTTCAAAAAGGGCAAGAAGGAGGACCCAAGAAACTACGAGCCAGTCAGCCTCCCTCCCATCCCTGGAAAGGTGATTGAACAGGTCATTCTGGAGGTCATCAACAAGCCTGTAGAAGAAAAGGAGGTCATAATGAGTAATTAGCATGGATTCACCAAGGGGAAATCATGCTTGACCAATTTGATAGTCTTCTGTGATGGCATGGCAGGATGAGTCAATGAGGGGAGAGCAGTGGATGTTGTCTACCTCGACTTCATCAAGGCTTTTGACACTATCTCCCATAACATCCTCGTAGGTAAGCTCAGGAAATGTGGGTTGGATGAATGGATAGTGTAGTGGTTTGACCTTGGCTGGGCACCAGGTACCCATCAAACTGTTCTATCACTCCCCAGTGGGACAGGGGCAAGGAAATAAGATGGAGAACAACTCGTAGGTTGAGATAAGACAGTTTACTAAAGCAAAAAAAGGAAAAGCAAAAGTTTGTGTGTGCATAAGCAAAGGGGAAAAGTTAATTTCTACTTCCTATCAGTGTGTGATGTTCAGACACTTCCCAGGAAGCAGGGCTTCAGCACACATAGTGGTTGCTCCAGAAGCCAAATGTAGAATAAAGAATGCTGCCTCCCCCCCCCCCCCATTCTGCTTCCCTCCCTTAGCCTTTATATCTGAGCTGATGTCAAATGGTATGGAATATCCCTTTGGTTAATTTGGGTCAGCTGGCCTGGTTGTGTCCCCTCTCAGGATCTTGCTCACTCCCAGCCCCTTGATGGCAGATGGGAATGTTGAGAGACAGCACTGATGCTGTGCCAGTGCTGCTCAGCAGCAGCCAAAACACTGGTGTGTTCTCAACACCTTTCCAGCTTCCAATGCAAAGCACAGCACTGTGAGGGCTGCTAAGAGAAAATGAACTCTATTTCAGTCAGACCCAATACAGACAGTGAGGTGGATCAAGAACTGGCTGACTGGCAGAGCTCAGAGGGTCGTGATCAGCATGGCAGAATCCAGTTGGAGGCATGTAGTCAACAGTGTTCCCCAGGGATCAATACTGGGTCCAATCTTATCCAACTTGTTTATCAGTGACCTGGGCAATGGGATAGAACGTACCCTCAGCAAGTTTGGTGTTGATACAAAACTGGGGGGAGTGGCTGATACACCTGAAGGCTGTGCTGCTATTCAGTGGGGCCTTTATAGGCTGGAGAGTTGGGCAGGGAGAAGCCTAATGAGGTTCAACAAGGGCAAAGTGTAGGGTTCTGCACCTGGGGAGGAATAACCTCAAGTACCAGCACAGGTTGGGGGCTGATCTACCAGAGAGCAGCTCTGTAGAGAAGGACCTGGGAGTCTTGGTGGATGACAAGTTGAATATGAGCTGGCAGTGCAACCTGGGGCTAGGATGGCCAATGGTATCATGGGGTGCATCAGGAAGAGTGTGGCTAGCAGCTCTGGGAGGTGATCCTCCCCTTCTACTTGGCCCTAGTGAGGCCACATCTGGAGTGCTTGTGTCCAGTTCTAGGCTCCTCAGTACAAAAAAGACAAGGAACTCCTGAAGAGGGTCCAGTGGAGAGTTACAAAGATGATGAGGGATCTGGAGCATCTCTGATGAGGAGAGACTTCAGGAGCTAGGCCTGGTTAGTCTGGAGAAGAGAAGACTGAGAGGGGATCTCATTATTGCATATAAATATCTCAAAGGTAGGCATTAAGAGGATCGTGCCAGACTCTTTTCAGTGGTGCCCAGCAACAGGACAAGGAGCAATGGCCATAAACTAAAACACAAGAAGTTCCACCTCAACATGCGGAAGAACTGTCCATTGAGAGTGGCAGAGCACTGGAACAGGCTGCCTGGGGAGGTCGTGGAGTCTCCCTCTCTGGAGACATTCCAAACCCACCTGGATCTGTTCCTGAGTCACCTGCTCCAGGTGACCCTGCCTTGGCAGGGGAGGTTGGACTAGATGATCTCCAGAGGTCCCTCCTAACCCTAATGATGCTGTGATTCTGTGAAAAATCCTGGGGGCAAGACTGATGAGGAGTAGCTGAGGTCACTTGGTTTGTTTATTGTGGAGAGGAGACTGAGGGGAGACCTCATTGCAGTCTACAGCTTCCTTCTGAGAAAAAGAGGAAGGAGCAGCTCTGATCTCTTCTCTTTGGTGACCAGTGACAGGACCTGAGGGAATGGCTATGACTGTGTCAGGAGGGTTAGGCTGGATATTAGGAAAAGGTTCTTCACATGGAGGGTGGTTGGGCACAGGACCAGGCTCCCCAGGGCAGTGGTCACAGCCCCAAGGCTGCCAGAGCTCAAGGAGTGTTTGGACAATGCTCTCAGGCACAGGGTAGGATTGTTGGGGTGTCCTGTGCAGGACCAGGAGTTGGACTTGATGATTCTTGTGGGTCTCTTCCAGCTCAGGACATTTTATGAATGAGAGCTGTCTGATTAACAGAATCTGAAGGAGGAAGAAGTTTTGTTTGCAACTCAGGCAATTATTTGAGAGATGACAGAAGGTATATTTTTTCTTTTGGTTGGTTATTTACTTACTCAGCAGTGTAAAATTTCCCTGCTACAGATTTTTTCCCCTCACTTCTGTTCCAGTAAAGGTACCAGAGGAGCTGAAGTTTTATCCAAAAGTTCTCGGCTGGACTTTATCCCTTCTTTGTTATGTAATTGTTATATTTTTAGCTATGGAAACATAATAGTTGCTCTGTTTTCTTGCTATCATCTCCTTTCATAAAAAAATAGTTCTATAAATTCGTCTACAAGAAGCTAACATGTTTTTAAATTCTGTTGAGCTCATAAAATATTCTGTGGTCTCTATTACCCTAGATCGATTACTTATCAAATACTTTTATTCATTTGCTCTACTTTCCCAATACTCTGGAATATTGGATTTTTTTTTAACCTAAGACAACTTCTAAAGATCTATATAGAGAAAAGTCTTCCACATATTTTTAGTCCATTGCTTTCCAAAGAGAAGAATTCATATATTTACCATCCTGTTTCCATATACTTCCTATAGAAAAACATCTGTAAGAAATAGTAACAACTCTTATGAAATGATGTGATTTTTTACTCTTTTCCAGAAATAAGTTGCATTTCTTCCATATATTATAAATGGGTATTTTATTATTTTCTGAACAATTTGGAAAGATTGCTTTTGTTTTCTTAGATATTTATAAGACCTCTCCATGGAGATTTCTCTACACTTGGTCCTTGCATGTATAGTGGTTGGCAAGAAGAATTAGCAGTCTTCTCAAATCTGTAGTACAGACTTCAGTGCTCTCAGAGGTACTTGTTAAGAAAAATTATCATCTCACTCTCTGTCATTCAGAACAAAGGTGGAAGAAATTTATTCCAAGATATTTTCTGACAGGGCCAAAATAAGCATTCATTCTTGTTTCTTTCTTCAAGTCTTAACATTTTTTATGCAAGGATGCTTCTGAATGCAAATTTTAAGCTGGAACAGCCAAAGCTGAGGTTTTTCATGAGGCATTTAAAACTCTGGAGAAACTGGTGGGACCCTTCCCTGAAAAATACTCAAAGAGTGTGTGGAAAGTAAATATAATATATCCTGAAAAACCTCACAAATGTATGTTCTTTGTCTCATATGCTATCTCTTTAAGTTTAAATTTCAAGTTATGCTCTCTGAAAATGAATGTCAATATAGTGTGTTGATCAAAATAAGTAATAGTTTCTTTATATCTAGTACAAAAGTTGAGAAGATTTCCAGAGAAAGATTTTGTGATTTTAGAAAATACAGCAGTAAAGGGCTTGGGGGCTTCCCATCTTTTTAATCTCATGTTGGATGAGATGTACCAGTATCACTCTGGATAACTTCCATCTCTTCTTTTTTGTTAAAATGTCAGTAATGGAGTTTCCTTACTCTTGCCATGAAACCTGTTCAAATTCTTGGTGCTGCAAAGGTTTTCCTCTAATACTTAGCCTGAATCATTTTTGTTGCAGTTAGGCATGACACTTCTTGACTTCTTTCCAATGGGAAAGGACAAACAACATAGATTTTTTTTTTATTTCTAGCAATCATTTACATATCAAATAATGTTATTGTGTCTTGCGACTATCTAATCTTCTACAGACTGAACAGCACCATTTCTTTCTATCATCTTTGTATAAGTAATAATTTCTGAGCTTTTGTTTTGGTGTTTTTTATCTGAATTCTAATTGGTCTGCATTTGTCTTAATGTTGTACCACCCTAAGTCATAGATACAACTCTATTTAAAGACTTAGAAGGATGAGTAGTCAGAAAAGTACTGTAGATGACATTGTATACTACTGTCATATGAATGTAGCTGCTCCTTTGGTGATAATTTAGATTCGTGTTGCAAGCTGTTATAAACCTATTGCTGTCTTTCTGTAGAGCTTACCTCTCTTCTCATGTTGTTACACTTGCTCTATCTCAGATAAATAAAATTTGTGCTGCTTCTTACAGAATTTCTTTTGTTTAAAAAGATTATTCCACTTAGTCAAGAAAAGTGTTTGATTTTGTTTTTAAAAGCAGTTGTGGGCCTCAAACCCTCAACACCAAAAGCTCATTATGATCTTTAGATTAATAGAATAATTATGTTACATGAAAAGTTGTTAATGACAAATACTTTATGGTATTATTCTTAAGGCAGTGCTCTGGAAAGCTGCTTTTGTTCACCTCTGTTCTGTACATCCATTTTTACCAAGAACAACTGATATTTTGAAAGTTTTACGATAGGGTATACTGTAGTGTTGCAGTATTTTTGTCTAGAGCATACTTCTACAGCTTGTTAGTGAAATTGTTATGAGAAGCTATATAAAAAGTCATTAAAAAGTTGAGACATGACACTCAGTTTGTAGTCCACAAGACATTGCTCTATGGAATAAAATTGTTTTGATTTGGTGGTGCTTATTCTTAACAAATTCACTTTGGAATGCTGCCTCTTTATTATCTCAATCCATATAGAGAAATTGTTTTTCTAGTATGTACTGAAATCATAGACAATATGTAATACTGTGGACAGCACTTTACCATCCTTTTGAAGGAACTGTATTTCACTTTTTGAATCTGCTGTGGAGGCACAAATTCTGAATGTTATTATTATCAGTTCTGAGACTGATTTAGCCAGGGTTCCAGGGTAAATTTGTCTGATCTCATTTTCATGAAAACAGTTTATGTGAAGGTGGTAAATAGGATTGTATCAAATTAAAAATAAAAAAAAACCAACATGGACACATTGTAGCTTGAAGTCTCTTAAAATATTTAGCAGTAGTGTGTGTATGTTTCTTAGCATCTGTCATCACCTCCATTTTATCAAACACACCAACCATCCATGAGTGTAATATGGATATTCTAGTATTTTTCTTTGCCAGCTTCTGACTCCAAAAAAATATTTAATAGAATCATAGAATGGTTTGGGTTGGAAGGGACCTGAAACACCATCTAGTTCCAACCCCCTACTGTAGACAACACCTTCCACTGGACCAGGTTGCTCCAGGCCCCATCCAACCTGGCCTTGAACACTTCTGGGGATTTGGCAGACACAGCTTCTCTGGACAACTTGTCCCAGGGCCTCACCACACTCACAGGGAAGACTTCCTTCCTAACATCTAATCTAGATCTACCCTCTTTCAGCTTTAAGCCCTTGCTCCTTGTCCTATTGCTACACTCCCTGATAAAGAGTCCTCCTCTGGCTTTGTTGCAGGCTCCCTTCAGCTATTGGAAGGCTGCTCTAAGGTCTCCCTGGAGCTTTCTCTTCTCCAGGCTGAAGAGTCCTAATTCTCTCAGCCTTTCCTCATAGCAGAGGTGCTCCTGCCTTCTAATCATCTTGGTGGCCTCTTCTGGACTTGCTTCAGCAGGTCCATGTCCTTCCTGTGCTGGGGACTCCAGAGCTGGAGGCAGTACTGCAGGTGGGGTCTCACCAGAGCAGAGTAGAGGGATAGAATCACCTCCCTCGACCTGCTTGCCACTCCTCTTTGGATGCAGCCCAGGACAGGGTTGGCTTTCTGGGCTGTAAGTGCACATTACCAACTCATGTTGAGCTTCTTGTCAACCACTACCCCCAAGTCTCTCCCCAGGGCCGCTCTCAACCCATTCTCTGCCCAGCCTGTACTTGTGCTTGGGATTGCTCGGACCCAGGTGCTGGACCTTGCACTTAGCCTTGTTGACCTTGATGAGGTTCCTACAAGCCCACCTCTCAAGCCTCTCCCGGTCCCTCTGAATGGCAATCCTTCCCTCCAGTGTGTCAACTGCACCACACAGCTCCATGACATCAGTGAACTTGGTGAAGGTGCCCTTGATCCCACTGTCCAAATCACCAGAAAAGATGTTTAACAGTGCTGGTCCCAATACCAACCCCTGAGGAAGGTCACTTGTCACCAGTCTCCACTTAGATATTGAGATGTTGACCACAACTCTTTGAGTGTGACCATCCAGCCAGTTCTTTATGCACTGAGTGGTCCATCTGTCAAATCTATGTTTGCAGTTTAGAGACAAGGATGTTGTGTGGGACAGTGTCAAATGCTTTGCAGAATTCCAGGTAGATGGCATCAGTCACCCTGCCCTCATCCACCACTGCTGTAGCCCTGTCATAGAAGGTCACCAAATTTGTCAGGTATGATTCACCCTTAGTGAAGCCATGTTGGCTGTCACCAATCACCTCCTTATTTTCCATGTGCCTTAGCATAGTTTCTGGGAGGATCTGCTTCATGATCTTGCCAAACACTGAGATGAAATTGACTGGCCTGGAGTTCCCTGGGTCTTCAAATTTTTAATTTTAAAAATGGGGATTATGTTTCCCCTCTTCCTGGCAGTGGGAACTTCACTGTATAGCCATGACTTCTCAAATATTATGGATAGTGACTTAGCCACTTTCTCTGCCAGTTCCCTCAGGACCCTTAGATATATCTCATCAGGTCCCATGGACTTGTGCACCTTCAGGTTCCTTAGATGTTCTCAAACCTGATCTCCTACAGTGGATGGTTCTTTATTCTCCTAGTCCCTGCCTTTACCTTTTGCAACTCAGGCAGTGTGGCTGAAGCACTTGCTGGTGAAAACTGAGGCAAAAAAGTCATTGAGTACCTCAGCCTTTTACATATTCTGGGTAAGCAGGTCTCCTGTTTCCTTCTGGAAAGGGCCCATATTTCTGTAGTCTTCCTTTTATCACCAATGTACCTTTAGAAGCTTTTCTTGTTGCCCTTGATGTCCTTGGCCAGGTTTAATTCTCTCAGGGCTTTGGCTCTCCTAACCTGATCCCTGGATGCTCAATCTTTCTGTCTTCCTCCCAGGCTACTTGTCCCTGTTTCCACCCTCTGTCGGCTTCCTTTTTGTGTTTGAGTTTGTCCAGGAGCTCCTTGTTCATCCATGCTGGTGTCTTCTGGCATTTTTGCCCAACATCCTCTTTATTGGGATGCATCACTCCAGAGCTTGGAAGAGGTGATCCTTGAATAACAGCCAGCTTTCCTGAGCCTCTTGTCCCTTCAGAGCTTTATCCCATGGACCTCTATGAAGGAGCTCCCTGAAGAGACCAAAGTCTGCTTTCCTGAAATCCAGGGCAGTGAGCTTGTTGTGTGCCCTCCTTGCTGCCCTAAGGATCTTGAACCCTACCATTGAGCCTCACATTACCCACCAGCCCCTCCTTGTTGTCAAGAGCAAGGTCCAGCATAGCACCTCTCCTTGTTGGCTCCTCTGTCACTTGGAGGAGGAAGTTGTCATCAACACATTCTTGTAACCTCCTGGATTGCCTGTGCCCTGTTGTGTTGTCCCTCCAGCAGATGGGGTGGTTGAAGTCTCCCATGAGCACCAGTGCTTGTGAATATGAAGCTGCTCCTATCTGTCTGTAGAGAGCCTCATTGGCTCAATCTTTCTGGTCAAGTGGCCTGTAGCAGACCCTCACTTATAAAATCATCTGTCCCTGTCCTCCCTTCAATCCTGACCCATAAGCTCTCGGTCAGCTCCTCATCCATCTTTGGGCAGAGCTCCATACATTTTAGGTGGTCGTTGACATAGAGGGCAACACTGCCTCCTTGTCTTCCCTGTCCATCCTTCCTGATACAGGCTAAAGAGCCTGTATCCTTCCATTCCAGCACTCCAGTCATAGGAGTCATCCCACCATGTTTTCATGATGCCAGTAAGATCATAGGTCTGTGCATGTCTCTCATTCTTCCTGTTTATTCCCCATGCTGCATGTGTTTGCATAGAGGCATTTAAGTTGGGCCCCTGATGAAGCTGGCTTACTGGCTGGAGTTCCTGGAATTCCTTGGCGTTGACCTTCAGCTGCTCTCCTGCTGACATGAGATCCGTCTCCAGGCTCTGGGCATTTCTTTCTGGTATTAAACTGTTATGAGTGGGATGGCATGTTGTCCCATACCTTATTACTGTTAAACCTGACGTCCCCTTCCCCCATCACATCTAGTTTAAAGTCCTATCAATAAGCCCTGATAGGTCCTGGCCGACAATCCTTTTCCCCCTTTGAGAGGTGAATTCCACCTTATGCCAGCAAGCCCAGTGCCATGTAGGCCACCCTACTGACAAAGAAACCAAAATTTTGTTGGTGACACCAGCCATGGAGCCATGTATTAATAGACAGGGTGTGTCTGTTTCTTCCAGTGTCTCTGTCTGCAACTCTAAGGATATAGGAGAAAATTACCTATGTTTCACAATCTGTCACCAACCATCCCAGGGCCTTAAAGTCTCTTTTGATCACCCTCGGACTATGTGTTGCTACTTTATTGCCACCAATGTGAAGGACCAGTAATGGGTAGTAATCTATGGGCCAAACTAGGCTAGGAACTTTCCTGGTGACATCCTTCAACAATCAGAACCTCACATCTGTTGTCCAGAGGAATCTGGGAGGGTGAGGTGGGCAGGAAGGGCTTTCACTTGTTTCCCCAAGGAAGGACTTGCCTCCATTAACCCCTTTTGATCTACTGCCTTCAGCCTGGCAAGGGGAAGATACAGGACCCTCTTGATCTGTTTTTTTTTCTGGTGGTTGTTCCTGTCTCAGGGAGGCCAGAGCATGGTTCCACCAGTCAAACTCCTCAGTCTCTGATACTTAACCTTTTTCTACCTCCTCTCTTAGCTCCACCACCAGGCTGAACAGATCTCCCACCTTATCACACCTCACCCAGCTGTTGTCTCTACTGCTGTCCAATGACAGTGCCAGTCTCTGGCTCCTCCTGCAGCCTGAGACTTGGACGGCTATTGAAGCCTTGGAGGGGTCTTAATAGCAAGCGTTGGTTCGATACCCCTATCCCAGGAAGGGACAGAGTCCCGGAGTCCAGCCCGCTCGCTCGGACCCAAGCCATGGGGAGCCTTCCAGCCAGCAGGGTGATAACAGCTCTTTATAGTGATTGTCAGCTCTTTGGGATTTCAGCTGCTGCTGGGCTTGGCTTCCCCGGGCATAGGCTTCAGGCAGATGCAGAGAGAGGAGAAGGGAGACGCCGGCTGTTCCACGGAGATGGTTTATTCAGGAGGATGTGAAAGGACCCAGTTCTTCTTCTTCTCGGTTAGTAGGGTACAGTAAGCTACTTTTATACCCTTGGCCAGGCTCCAAACTTGACCAATGGGCAAAGGTTAGAGGGTTTACAAGTGACCAATAGTAGGGTTAACAAGACCTTTTCCTTATAAGGGTACAAAGATACATTGTGAGTCTGGGGTCGGAACCCTCTCTGCTGCTGTGTCAGCATTCTTATTGTTAAAGCCTCCACGGTGCCTTGGGAAGGCTTGTGGCATTTACTACAGACGGCTGCATGTTTTTGTCTGTGTTGGGACATCCTTTCTGGCAACTGCAGAGGGCATGAGTCCCCACTGAGTGGTTACCATACCCAGGCTCCTCCTGAGATGGCGTTTGACCACCACTTGAGCTCTGGAGCTAGTAGGGGGACTGAGCCCTTCCTGCGCGTCCTGCCATGCAAACTGCTGCGCCCCGCCCTGTTTGCCCACCTTGTTCGCAGCACTCCCTGGAGCCGTCTGAATATGCCGAAGTTGTGGCTCCTGCTGTTGCCGCTTACTGTGCCTTCTGACTTCCTCAAGTCTACCCAAAGATAAAAAGAACCACCTTATCTGTTGATGCAGTGTTATTTTTCAGCATGATAAATACCAAATGAATACAATTAATAGCAGTCTTGTCAAATTTACTTAAATGTTTTTGACAAGGGAGAATCCAATGTCTCCTTTATTTGAAGAGCAGCTGTGAAAACAGTAAATGTTCTATTGTTGCAACTTATTAAGTATTTATTTAGGAGATAAATCAAGAGTAAAATGTCAATAAGATCTCGAAATACTTTTGAGTTGCCTCTAATATTTGTAGAAACAAAAATGCAGCCTGTATTTCCAGTGAGTGGTAGTCATTGCCTTAAAAAATAGCAAACAGTTTCTGCTGTACAGTATACTGAGATTATGTAAATTATTGTCTAAAGAGACAGTAATTAGAAGTGTGTGTGTGTGTGTGTGTAGGGGACATCACAAGAATATGAATCTCTGGTTGAAGGCAAGTGAGAGATCTTCATAGGGTGTAGATAGGTCTTCAGTACTGGTGATTGAGTGAGGTATCTAATCTGAAGAGGGGAAATTGAGTAGTGAAAAGATCTTGGGAATCAGGATGAGACAAAACGGCTTCCCAAAATTGTGGATTTAATTGGCATAATATGGAGTTATTGCTGATGGTCAAGAAAAAGGGTAAGATAAATCCATTTCATACCCTGCTCTCTACATACAGACGTTATAGGACTTTCGCAGAACATACTAGGGAGAGAAAATAAGCATAGTAGTCTATGCAAAGAAGTCATCAGTAATGGCACACCTTTTATATTAATTGAAGCTTTGCTAGAAGTATCCATTCTCTTTTTCATTTACAGGTCAGTACATTGCTTAATAATTCTTAATATACATGGTAGAAATTTGAGCTTCAGAATAAAGCTACCTTCTTGTTTAGTGGTATATCTTGAATAAAGCACATGAGGACTTGTATTTCAATTAGCTTATGATTGTTGTTAGAAGTATTGACCTATGATGACCTTAAACAGAATGACTAATAATAATCTGTCACTGCTTTCTGAAGATCAGTATTCCTCAGTGGATGAATGGGATTGGAGAAATGTTTGCATTGTTTAACAAGAGAAGGCTGGCCCTATTGGTCTAGGCAAGAAGCTCTTATTTTTTTTCCTACCAGTACTCCTTTTTAAGCCAAAAATTATAGCTTAGTTATAAATGAGACATGTTTAAAAGCTTCTCTGTTTTTCAAAGCTTTTTCTGGGCTAACAGTTATGGGGAGCTGATTTAATTTGAGGAACAAAAAATGCCATGTGATTAATTGAAGACTTGTAGGTACACAGTTTGTGGTAATTTGGAATGGGGCTGCGGCCAAGCCTCATCCCTAATGGGCTACAGCTGTGAAAAGCAGGTGAACAGTATTGAAAGCAATGAGACATGGAGTGCTGAAGTGTACTGACCAATCACAAAAGGGAACAGAAGGCACACAGGTGCAATACATGAACATGATAGGTAAAAAAGGTTGGGCTTGAAGCCTTCTGAGGTGGTGTGGTATTTTTCTGGTCTTGATGCTTTCTGTAATTGTGTGATAATATTATGTGTATTGTGGCCATCTTAACTGTGATGCAACAAAGACTGTTTTTAACAAAGAATGTTCTCTTTTAAAAATTTCCCTAGATGTACTCAAAGTCTGAAATGGGTGCATGTAGGGATAGAAATTCATGTGTTGAAAAGAGTGAAGATAAAGCAGGAAATGATGAAAAATACTCTAAGACAATTAGTGGGTTTTAGATAGCAGTGAGCGGGGGAGGTTGGAATGAGTTTACCTGAAATTTAATAAGAACCCCCAAAGAACAAATTTGAAAATCAACTGTCAGAGTGAAAGTCAAGGAAGCTGTGTATGTTTTGATGATATATAGATATATATCTGGTTACTAAAAAATGTGTGGCTAATGCCTATACACTGAACATTAAGTCTTCATCACTGGACCTTATTAAGAATCTTTTTGATATTTCTTTTTTTTGTAGTCAGTGTGCTTTCATTGACTGCTTTCTAATAGTTGATATTCTAAACCTGCAGGTACAATTTTTATGTAGTCTTTTTTGGTGGTGTGTTTTTTGTTTCATCTTCTCTGAAATGATCCCTTATTTACCTGCAGCAGACTGCTAAAATTCCTAGGAAATGCACTGCAACTATCTGAATTACATCTTGATTTAGAAATGATGTGCTTCCTGCCAATCTCACTTAGACTTCTTATGAACACAGATATATGTACAAATACATATTAAAATTATGTAGGTTATATTTAGTGTGTTTTTATATAAACATGGAACAACATAACTGTTCAGTTTTTCTGAATTATTATTCTAGGATCAAGACAACCTTTAATCCAACAATCTCAACCTCCACCTTATTCATCACCTAGAGATGTTCCCCCAGACATATTGTTAGATTCTCCAGAAAGAAAGCAAAAGAAACAAAAGAAAATGAAGTTAGGCAAGGATGAAAAAGACCAGACTGAAAAAGCTGCAATGTATGATATCATTAGCTCTCCTTCCAAGGACTCCACTAAGCTTACATTAAGACTGTCTCGTGTAAGATCTTCGGATATGGACCAGCAGGATGATATGCTTTCTGGTTTGGAAAACAGCAGTGTTTCAGAGGGTGATATTCCTTTTAATGTGCAGTACCCAGGACAGACTTCTAAAACACCCGTTACTCCACAGGATGTTAACCGCCCACTAAACGCTGCTCAGTGTTTGCTGCAGCATGAACAGACAGCTTTCCTTCAGGCACAACAAGTGCCTGTTTTGCAACAGAACACTTCAGTTGCTGCAAAACAGCCTCAAACTCCTGTGGTACAGACACAGCAACAGGTTTCGCAACAAGGAGCTATAACGTCATATGATGAAGTAGAATTGGATGCATTGGCTGAAATTGAGCGGATAGAACGTGAATCAGCTATTGAAAGGGAGCGATTTTCAAAAGAAGTGCAAGATAAAGGTAAAAGGATTGTGTGTGTGTATATACTATATATTATAAAATATATATATGCATATAGACCCCATATATAAACTTTCCTGTCATTGTCACATAGTACAATTCTGTTTACTCAGTGTAGGTGGTTCTATGACATTCATCACCATTCCCCTTAAAGCAATGAATTGTAATCTCTCATATATACATTTTTTAATTATTAAGCATTCTTTATTTGGGATCTTAATGGATGGAAAGGGAAGGTCTTGTGTTTCAACATTCTTTTTAAGCTACCCTTCTTTTGAACCATGAGACTTAGTGAAATACAATTGATGTTGTTTATAGTTTCTAAAATCTTATCAGTACCATAATTTAAAATTTGTAATAAGTTTTGGTGGTTAAAGTATTAACTAGTTAAGAAAAGTAACTAATTTAAGAAAATACAGGGAAGCTCTTTTATGCCATTTCTATTCATATCCCAATTTGAACTTTATGAGAAGGAGGTGTTAGACTAAAATCATATCTATTATTTTAAAGGCACTGTAATGATTGGGTAATATATACTACTATATTGTCTCCAATGTTTGTTCAACTGGATATTCATTATTATGTAGGCTTTCCAAGTTTTAGAGATCCACCGTATATCAATATGGTCTCCAGCAAAGAACCAGATAAGCCTGTGAAATGTTTGCTCTTCACTTCAGTAGCTGTACTGGTTGTCTTAACTGATTACATTCAATCTATCAATCTTTCCTCTTTTATTTTTTCCTTTTATTTTTTTCCTACTTTTTCCTTTTTTGTTGTTGTTGTTAGCTGGTTTGAAGGTCTTAGCCTTCAGAAATATCAAAAGTGGATGCAAATTCACATGTAAATCTTGAAGATGTGATTTTTAAAGTAGATAGTGACAGGTTAGCATAAGTATTTTTCAGAAGCTTCCTCTGCATTCTGTTTAACTACTTCTTAAAAAATTCTTTTATAGTATAATGCTAATTTGTTAGATACGCCAAATAAAAATTTTCAGAGTGGAAAATAGTATAAATTCTGATTCCGGAAGTTCATAGGTAAAAAAGGTCTATTTTGGATGTACTTGCATGGAGGCAACTTAATTTACATATGGTTTGGATGGTTAACCATCAGAGAATGAACAAGTTTTCTCCCTATTCAAAGATTTTTTTTTTCTGTTTTTAAAGATGCCTGAAGATAGAGAGTGTTTGTTGTGTTTGTGTGTGTGTGTAAATGTTCTTGTTGCAGTTCCTTAGAAGGATTAACTTTTTAGGTATTTCTCATTTGATAACTAAATCAAGTCTTGTTAGAAAACATTGTGAATATACAAAGAAAATGGGTGCTCACCTTAAAAGAAATCTCTACTACCTTTAATTTTGCCTAAATGAAATGATGAAGTTGGTTACTGTGCTTATATTTTTACTAATTTTATCTATGGAGAGTTTGTTGTTTGTCTTCTACTACTTAAAAAGCTACTTTTATATCTCCATACTTTGAGTAGATTCTCCAGCACATTTTAGTGAAGAAGCATCTCAAAAAATGCACTGTATTTTTGATGAGGCACAGCAATCTTCAAACAGAGTGAGACTAAAACACTCTTTCTGTTTTGTTCTGGCTTTCAGGAGATATTGAGCATGAGTTGCGAAGTTTGTAAACTGTAATTACATAGCCATGGGCAGACTGATGTGCTTCTTTTGGGGAAAGAAGTGATTTTTATAGACTGTGATCTCACCCTTTCACCATTCTTCAATATCCATCTTACCAGTTAAGGATTCCAACCTTATGCTTTCCTTTCACCTATATCCTCTGGCAAGTCTCAGTTCTTCTTGAGTTCCTGCAATTGCTGTGAATCAGGTGCAAGAGTTGTTGCCTTATATTGGGACAAATGACCACCATTTATTCACTGGTAGTAAGTTTCCCCTATGCCATACAGCAGTTCTTTTCACTTTAGCTGCTGAGGTTTCAGCCATGAATTAATAATATTGAGTAAAAGGATTTTTAGCAGTCTTGAGACAGATTTTGTGAAAAATTCATACCTTGGAGAAATATGATTCTTATTTTTGGTAACACTTTTGCCATTGCTTGTAAGTTTGTACTATGTCTACAAGTTCATGCTCAGGGATTGTTCTAGTTATAGTAATTTGGTTTGGTGTGACTGCAGGAAGAAGCTTACTCTATTCTTCCTATGGGAATATGTTAGAAAAATATCCAGTAACTCCTAAATATGCCATTAATTTTTGTCAAGTTACTTAGTGTATTTATGCAAGAGCCCTGAATTTGTGCATTTTAGTACATCTACTGTAACTTCAGATCACATTATGTCAAGAAAAGAGCATGCTTGTAGCATGCACTCAGTCTAATTAGAACAGGAATGTATAGTGCTAGCTGATGATGTACATAGCAAGTGTCCCTCTAAAGATCTTACTCTAGGTGCTAGCACATGTTAAAATTTGTATGAAAGCATTGCTGCTTTTGTAATTGAGGCATGGAAATACATATTACAGTCACACTGCACTTTCTGTGTAGGCATGTGTTGTCTTCCATAAATTACTTTGAGTAGAATTGTACTCATAAGTTTTGATAGATTAGTGATCTCTTGTGTCATTGTTTTTAGAATTGTAGAACCATAGAATATCCTGAGTTGGCAGGGACCCACAAGGATCATTGAGTCCAAATCCTGGCCCCACACAAGACACCCCAATGATCCCACCATGTGCCTGAGAGCATTGTCCAAGGGCTTCTTGAACTCTGTCAGTCTTGGCACCATCACCACTTCCCTGGGGAGCCTGTTCCAGTGCCCAACCACCCTCTGTGTGAAGAACCTTTTCCTGGTATCCAACGTAAATCTTCCCTGATACACCTCCAGCTGTTCCCTTAGGTTCTGTCACTGGTCACCAGAGAAGAGATCAGTGCTTGTCCCTCCTCTTCCCCTTGTGAGGAAGTTGTAGACAGTGATGAGGTCTGACCTCAGTCTCCTCTTCTCCAGGCTGAACAAGCCAAGTGACCGTAGCTGCTCCTCGTATGGCTGACATGAAATCTCTACAGTACTATGCTTCATCAGAGGTTTTCAGATGCTTCTTTTTTAACAGTAAGACTTTGCATGGATATGACATGTTCTTTCTGAGGTTGGGAACCATTAGTGTGGTGGAACTGTTTATTCCAGAGGAGAGGCAGAGATATTTTTGGGAGGTTCTTGCTAAAATTTATACGGCTATTACACTTGCCTAAGGCAATGCTAAGGTTTTGGGTTTTTTGTTAATGTTGAGATGCCTTTATAATGTTTGGTAGAGGTGGGAAATGGAGATTGCAGTCCTTTGGAAATTATAGTACTTTCTGTAATAAATTCCTGATTCTAGCAAAACTGTTAAAATATTTAGCTCCCGCCAAAGTCTCTCAAAGTAGAGATGCAGTCCCCTTAGGTGAAACTAATACAGCGCTTTTTAAAAGTGCTGACTTATTTAAAAAGCAGTGTATTTTTCTGGAACCTTATTGTTGTTATGCCTTTGGTTTCTGAAAAAGGAATTCTTAGTGCAAAAATCACTAATGCAAAATCTCTCAGATTTGATCTAATGTCTATCAGATATGCATAAGGAGAGATTTTAGAATATAGACCTTTTGCCTCCATATCTGAGTGCTTTTTAGAACTCTGTTTTTATTTTATCATTTTGATCTATTTGGATTTTGGATTAAGTGGATTTTATGGTCTTTTCATCATTATAGAGGGATGTAAAATTTGAAAATTTGGTTTTGTCCTTGTCCTCTGTGTGGAAGGACAAGAATCCATCTCTTCCTGCTTTTTCCATCAAGGAAGTATCTGTGTATTGATTAATCTTGGAAGTAATTTGTCTGTCTGTTAATTAAAGGAATGATTGAAGAGTTTGGAGATCAAGGCTCTGAAAGTTACAGTCTAATGCATCTATTATGTTTAATAACTTCAGAACAAATGAGTCCATGAAACATGATAAGACTCAGGTTTTCAATTCCCATTGCCTCCCCTCTCAGTCGCCTCTATACCCTCATCAGATACAAGGTGTTAATCAATGCTAGGTCTTCTTTTTTGAAAGGATGTGTAATATCACAGATAGATCCTTCTATTGTTTATCAAGACTCAGATTGAGTTTTAAAAAAGCAATTCAGAAGGATTAATACGGAAAGGGATTATCTTTTTCCACAAGTTGACAAGAAGTATACCATCTTCTGCCTAGGTACATGAGGATACTGTTGAGGAATACCACTACTGCTGATGGCTCAGTGTGCAGCTGCAGTGGGAGATGCAGATTATGCTCTGGGTGGTGGGAAATGACTGGAACCCCAGCCGTAAACTGGTGCTGACCCTTTACCTAACAAAGGGTATGAGGACCTGCAGAGCCAGCCAGGTGACCAGCCACTCAGAGACTCAGCAGGAGCAGATGACTCAGCAGGAAGACCCCAGACTATTGAGGCACAGACTGTGAGGGTACCAAAGTCCAGGGATTCTTTTGTTGGCGTCCCTTCCCAGAGGCTCCAGCTTGAGCTGTTATGATATCACTGCAACATGATTCAATTACTCAAAGGAACCAGGTGTCTGGGACTCTGCTGTGGGAAGCCTGAGGCCAGGCCAGTGAGGGAAACTTGTCTGACTGAGTGTGTTGTGGTAAGGAGTCAAACAAGGCACCCATTGGTTAACTGGAGTTTCCTGCTATGAAGAGACTTCAGTCCCAGCAGTGACAGTCTCTAGTGGTATGAGAGTGGCTCCTGAATGGTCAGACAGTAAAGTTATCTTAACAATACCTTTCTAAAGAAATTAGAAATAATGAAGCTTCATGCATACTTTCTTCTAATCACTGTCAGTAGTCACATTTTTGTTTATAGTAAAGTAATTCAAAACTAGTCAGTCACTTTCAGTCTAAACCTTTCCCAGAACATTACATTAAGTTCTTCTTGTTAATTAAGATTTAGATCTATTACTTAATTAATTACCTTAGGTTCAAGGTTTCTACCTCAAGATCTTTCATGCTTTTCTAAAACTTCCAAATACTGTGAGTCAAAAATATTTAAGATACTGATGTTAAAAGGAGCTCTGAGTCTTCTAGAAAGAGGAAAAGGGAAGATAATATTGAAAATTACTTGAAAAAACAGAAAGCAACCCATCTCTTTTTCAGAGACTTTTTCAAATCATTTTAGTTTTTTATTTGGATTTGCTAAATTTTAATTTGAGCTCATCCATACATGGTATTGTGTGTTCATTGTTAGATTTTAGGCTACTTCAAAGACCCTTTATACGATGTAGCTATCTTAACAGATTAAGGAGTTCTACTTTTACTTGTAAAAGGCACTGTTTTCTGGTGTTTGCATGAAAAATCATGAAATCATTCCTCACTTACTGTTTAATTGTGAGGCTAATATATATTTTTTAAACTTAAAAGGATTAGAAGCATTTTTTAAATGAGACACGTATTCATTTCTTTGGCATTTTTCTCCTTATATATTTTACCTTTGAGGATCCATTTTACCTACTTTGAGATCTTACTGTAGATTCTTTGAATTGGGGAGAAGTGAAGCTGTAATAATTTTATTTCCAATAAATGGATCACTTGGGAGGCATTTGGATGCCTGCTGTGGGCCCTTCTTTTTTTAGTTCATTCCAAGCCCATAGCAGCAGACACACCCATTCCAAGAGTGTGAATCTGCCGGAGCAAAACTCAAAACTACATTATAGGTAAGTAAACTTTTTCTCTTACCTTTAAAGTTCTTATTCAGCTCCTTTCCCTTTCTCCCCATTACCCATCTCCCCCCAAAAGTCCCACAAAAAAAGAGATAGAAGAACACTCTCAAGAATTAAGTTTGTTTACATTTAGTTTTATGTTCCAAATGAATGAAATGACAGAATGTGTAATTATAGCCAGTATATTACCATTCATTTTCAAAAATATGTTATAGGGAGGTTATTTATTTTAACATAGAGATATGAGTGTAGTCATTTGTATAGTCATCTTGCTAAAGATTACATTTAATACCAGAACATGAAATGAGACAGTGTAAAATACAAATTATGTCTCTGTGTAGTAGGATGGTGTGACAATTGGATACCATGTATTTTTTGTATACAAACTTTCATTAAGTCTGCATTTTATAGTGTTATGTAATAGATGAAACTGGCACTCAATGTAGCATTCCCAATAAAAAGCAGATTTGCAAAATCCAGTTCCTATAGATGAAAGACTTTTTTGTTTTATGTTCAGATGTGTTTTAAGAAAAGTAAAGGGAAGCAGTTTCTCTTTTATCTAGAGAAATTGTAATGAAGTATTGCAGTGATTCCAACTATCTAGGGAAAGTTGCTTTCTTTTATATTTTTTGAGAATGTAATACTGAAAAGCATGTTTTTTTTGAAAAGAGAAGGTGCATTTTAATGGTGTTTACTTTCCTTTGGTGCTCTTGTGTAACATGAAAGCGAATTCCCACATTTATCCAGGTTGTGCTTTAAGTAGGGTAGTGCAAAAACCTGCTCTTGTAAGGAAGTGTAGAAAATAACTAAAAGTCACCTTAGTAAGAAGTATATTTTATTTTTATTTATAGCATGAACTAAGAAAATAATTAAGCACAATATACATGTAGCGTATGCCCTTGATTGTACCTGTTAAATGGATGAGAGGATTTATAATATTACTTACCCAGTAATGTCTGTATTTTGTTCTGGGACAGTCACTTCTCTATAATGGATTTAAATTTTGATAAGCTTTGTTAATTTTACGTACTGTTCTTTATTAACAGTTTAACCCCAGCATTTTTGTAGCTCATAGTCACTAAGTTCACTGTAACATCAACCTAAGATGATGACACAGGCTTTTTTCATTATCATCCTATATAAATGTTACTGGATCTAGTTAATTGAAAATACCTTTGAATGCAAGGTATGATGTCAGAATAAAATCAGCATCTGGAAGGGAGATTAAAAGTGTTCACCAATAAATTTTAAAGTAATTTCCTTATTTCAAAAGTTTGTTGTTCCTAAAAAATGAATTTGAAACTGATTGGAAATGTTAATCTGTATGTGATACATGAAATAATTAGTCTTTATTAAGTCTACTGTTAGTGTGTTGCCTTTTTCTTGTAAAGTTAGGTGCTGCATTATGTATTTCAAAAGTATTCACACTTCAGGTTTTTCTCAGATTATTTTAACAATTGAGTTTACAAAACTATAATTCTTCACAAAACAATCCAATTGATAAAACCCCGAATTTGTTTCAGAAAAATCTTTCACTGATAAATTGATATCATATTGTTTATAAAAACAATTCAGGAAGGTTAAATTACAGCCTCCAGTCTCTAAACAAGTGGAGATGTTTGATTATAATTTGCTATAGTTCAATTCTTGTTATTATCTAGTGTAATATTTCTTTTGTATTAATATCGTTGACAGGGAATAATGATTTACCAAACATTCTTAAGCAGAAAAATTCATAAGATTATATTTTATCCTCTAGTTATGCTGATTGCATTATTGTCGTACTCAAGAAAACAAACAGAACTTTACTAAAATAAGGATTATGAATTGTGCTACAACCTAAGGCATGTCAGAGATTCCTGTAGTACTTTTGGTTCCTGTAGTTTTGATTCCTGTAGTTTTGTTTTTGGTTTGGTTTGTGGTTGTTTTATTTCCTGAATGAGTTTGGACACCCCTCTTGATGGACTTTGTTTTTTGCATAGTGACCAGAAGTTTGATAAAGTCCCTTGACAGATTGCTAAAAATTATCAGCAGTTTCTGTTCAGATTCTTGGAAATCCCTTCCTCTGAACTGCAGCAGCTAGAAGCCATCTGGTCTCTACTTTGGAGCCTTTGTAATTATGTTTGTTCTATAAAGCTTCCTATACCAGGTTCACAACTTTACTTTCTTAGTTTCTTCTGTAAGGGAGCAAGCAGTGAGACTAAAATTTTTGACTTATGTTTGCTGAGTCTCTCCTTCGAAGGGGAGTGTGTTAGTCTGAAAACAAACTAGTGGGAGACTCTAAGTCAGAACTATAATAGGAAAATTAAAATAAAGGCAGAAAACACTGGCTTAAATTGTCAGGGTCAAGATACAACCTGACACCCTTTTGGTCAGGGTGGTGGTAGCAGTCAGATTAAATGGTGGCTGCAGTCCTGTTGAAGTGATAGATGTGGTTCTGTTGAAGCGGTGATCCTGTAGAAGGGTCTAGTCTTCCTCTGAAGGTCCAGTGGTGGTTCTATAGGTCTTGTGTTCTGGGAATCCAGTAGGTAAGGCTGCCTGTGGTGTTCCAAAACCTCAGATTATATCCAGGTAGGAATCCTTGGTTCCTTCCCCTGGTCGGTGCTTCTCACAAGGGGATGATGTAATTTTGAGTCATGCAGTGAGACTTGATGGCTCATTAGCAGAAGATAGCCCCTGGAAGGAGTTATCAGGGATGAGTCATGGAAGAGATAAGAACACTGCCCCACCTGCTTTTAACAGCTTATGAAAATGGTGATAATATACATACTTTTGGTTGCATCTTACATTGTAACCTAAGACATTATCCACCCCTTATTCTATTACCATCTACATCATACCCGAATCAATACCCTCTTTAAACTCAACTTATATTTCTATACACAATAAAACTACACACAGCTCTTGCTTAATATTAGGTCTCCTTGTGATACACAGCAGGTTTCCCCATCTTTCTGTATTACCCACCAAGTGTAACCAGGTCCTTGAACAAAAACAATCCCATGGATAGGTTTGCCTTTGCCTGAGGTGGGACTAATCTAAATAGTCATTTTTAAAATACTTCTTATGTGTACCACAGGGACTTTATCTCCATCCACTGTGTGCAAGGGTTCAGACTGGGCAGGACCAGCTGGATTGATGGAGCCTCGTTTGTTGATTATCCAGGTGGCTCTTGCTAAATTAATTTCCCAATTATTGAAGGTTCCCCTGCCAAGTGCCTTTAGGGTGGTTTTTAGTAGTCCGTTGCACCATTCAACTTTCCCAGCAGCTGGTGCATGATAAGGGATATGATATCCATTCAATACCATGTTCTCTGGTGTTTATAAGGTTGTTCTTGAAATGGGTCTCATTGTCCAACTTGATTCTCTCAGGGGTGCCATGTCTCTACCAGGCTTATTTTTCCAGACCCAAGATGGTGTTCTGGGCAGTAGCGTGAGGCACAGGGTAGGTCTCCAACCATCCTGTGGTGGTTTCCACCATGGTCAGCACATAGCGCTTGCATTGGCGTGTCTGGGGCAGGGTGATGTAGTCAATTTGCCATGCTTCTCCATACCTATACTTTGACTATTGCCCACCGTACCACAGAGGCTTCTCCCACTTGGCCTGTTTGACTGCAGCACATGTCCCACAGCTGTGGATGACCTGTGAGATACTGTCAATAGTTAAGTCCACCCATCAGTCACAAGCCCATGGGTATTTAGCATCTCTCCCCTGATGACCAGAGGCACTGTGGGCCCAATGAGCTAGAAATAATTCTCCCTTGTGCTGCCAGTCCAGATGCACCTGTGATATCTTCATCTTGGCAGCTCGATCCACTTGCTCATTGTTACAATGCTCTTCATTAGCTTTACTCTTGGGCAAGTGTGCATCTGTGTCCAACCTTCACAGTTGGCCTCTCTACCCGGGCGGCAATGTCCTGCCAAATCTCAGCGGGCCAGATGGATTTCCTGCTGCGTTGCCTGTTGGCCTTTCTCCAATGATCCAGCCATCCCCACAGAGCATTAGCTACCATCCACGAGTCGGTGTAGAGATAGAGCCTCAGCCACTTCTCATTCAGCAATATCCAAAGCCAGCTGGACGGCTTTAAGCTCTGTGACCTGACTTGATCCACCTTGTCCCTCGGTAGCTTGTGCAACTTATCATGTGGGGCTCCATGCTGCAACTTTCCATTTCCAGTTTGTCCCTATAATTCGGCAAGAGCCATCAGTGAAGATGGCATATCATCTCACTCTCCAGTAGCTCATTATATGGTGGGGCTTCCTTGGCACGTGTCACTTGTTCCTCCTCTTCAGAAGATAATTCAAAAGTCTCACCTTTTGGCCAGTTTGTTATTATTTCCAGAATCTCAGGGCGATTAAGATGTCCTATCCGGGCTTGCCATGTGATCAGTGCAATCCACTTGCTTCATGTGGTGTTGGTGGCAGGAACCTTTCCTTTGAACATCTGACCCAGCGCTGGTAGTCGGGGTGCCAGAAGCAGCTGCGCTTTGGTGACCATTACTTTTGAGGCAGCTCAAACCCCTTCATAAGCTGCAAGAATCTCTTTCTGGGTTGGGGTGTAGCTGGCCTCAGATCCTTTGTATCCCCAACTCCAGAACCTAGGCAATCATCCTCGAGTCTCTCCAGGTCCCTTCTGTCAGAGGCTCCAGGAAGGACCATTCTCCTCGGCCGCAGTGTAGAGCACATTCTTCACATCCTGCCCCATTCTGACTGGCCCAAGGGCTACTGCATGGGCAATCTCCTGCTTAATTTGTTTGAATGCTTGTTGTTGTTCAGGGCCCCACTGGAAATCAGTTCTCTTTCGTGTCATTGTCTCGGTTTAGAGACAAATGCTAGGAGAATGCTCTAAAATGAGTGTTTTTCTCTAAAGAAAGAGGGCTTCAATAACTCCCTTTTCTTCTGCCAGTAAAAGAAATGGATACCAGGGGATGAAAGCGAAAAAAAGGGAAAACTATTTATTAACAAAGCAAGATACCCACAAACCACAGGAAAATAAGAAAATTAAACCTTACACTCCACCCCCAACTTGCTGCTTGGCTGAGAGACAAAGATGGCGACCGCCCATCTTTGTCTCTGTGACGGGAGGAGAACAGAGTTGATGCAGCAGCTGGGAACCTGTTGAATTTCTGGTGTGGGTCTTCTCACAGTCGGTGAAGTTGGTGGAGTTGAATGTCCCTTCTTTCACTGTCTCAGTCTTTCTGGGGTTTGGACCAGCCAGAGTGGCCCCGCAAGCTCCCTGGGCCAGAGAGAAAAAAAAAAAGAACAAAAAAAAACCTGCCAAAAAGATTTGCTGGTGAAAAGCTTCCAGGCCAGGGGAAGGAAAAAAAACCCAAAAAACCAAAAAACCTGGAAGCTTCCCCCACCACCTGGGTCCATCTTAAAGCTACAGCAGTTGTTTTCTGGGTGTAAGGCAGACAGAGAATAAAGCGTCATCATAAAATCACCCCAAGACAGTCACGAGTTAAAGAGGATTTACAATCGTGCTGTACTCCGAGTAATGTATCCTCCAAAAGCTCATGGCTCCTAGAAAAGTCTGAGTTTTTTTCTTGTTGGTAGGTGGGGACACAGTGGTGATTTTTTTTATTACCTCTGTTAGGATCTGGCATTGTTCATCTTGCCACATGACTCCTAGAAACTGAATTTCTTGAGCAAGTCCCTTAACCTTACTTTGCTTAATGGCAAAAACAGCTTTCAGCAGAATTTGGATAATCTTCTCTCCTTTCTTGAAGACTTCCCCTGCTGTGCTCCCCCACACAGTGATGTCATCAATATGCTGTAGATTTTTGGGAGCCTCGCCCTTTTCCAGTGCAGTCTGGATCAGTCCATGGCAGATGGTGGGACTGTGCTTCCACCCCTGGGGCAGTCAGTTCCAGGTGTACTGCACGCCTCTCCAGCTGAAGGCAAACTGGGCCCTGCACTCTGCTGCCAAAGGAATGGGGAAAAATGCATTAGCAATATCAATGGTTGCATACCACTTAGCTGCCTTGGACTCCAGCTCGTACTGGAGTTCCAGCATGTCTGTCACAGCAGCATTTAATGGTGGTGTGACTTCATTCAGATCATGGTAATCTACCATCAGTCTTCATTCTCTATTGGACTTACACCCTGGCCGTGTAGGGCTGTTAAAGGGTAAATGAGCCTTGCTGACCACCCCTTGGATCTCCAGTTCATGAATCATCTTATGGATGGGAATCACAGAGTCTCTGTTAGTGCAGTATTGCCGACAGTGCACTGTTGCTGTGGTGATTGGTACCTGTTGTTCCACTTTCAGCAATCCCACAGCAGAGATTATCTGAGAGACCAGGCAGGATATTCAGTTGTCTGATTTCTTCTGTCTCTAGAGCAGCTATCCCAAAAGCCCAATGATTTCCTTTTGGGTCTTTGAAATACCCACTCCTGAGAGAGTCTATGCCAAGGATGCATGGGGCCTCTGGGCCAGTCACGATGGGGTGTTTCTGCCACTTGTTCCCAGTTAAACTCACTTCAGCTTCCAGTACTGTCAGCTGCTGGGATCCTCCTGTCACCCAGAAATAGAAATGGATCCTGCTCCCACATACCTTGATTGTATTGGGGTACATTGAGCGCCAGTGTCAACCAAAGCCCTATATCTTTGTGGGTCAGACATGACAGGTCATCAGATCCACACAGTCCAAAAGATCTGATTGTCCCTTTCCTCTACCTGGCTAGAGGCAGGGCCCCTCTAATCCTGGTCATGGTACATGTTGCTCTCCTCCTGTAAATATTTTCCTGAGGTCCCTTCAAGAGACTAGGTCATAGTAGTGTTCCTATATCGTCTGGAGTTCTCTCCATGCAAGACTGGAGCAGCACTGACGCTAGGTGAGCTTCTTGTGATAGATGTTTCTCTTTTCAATTTCTGTACTCAGGCTACTAAAGAGGAGGTGGGTTGTCGGCAATGGAGAGAGATGGGGAAGACTGATTCGGTGATCAGAATCTGATTTTATTGTGGGATACAAACACTTACGTACTATTTCAGGGAGACTAGTAGTGTGTACTACGATGATTAGGCTAAAATCACATACGCAAACTTATGCATATAACAACACCTCTGGCTTGCAGAGTTTAATGGGATTTTCTTTTTCCAGTAAACCCATTCGATTTAATCTTCTTGCAATCTAGGTCTAATTTTCAAAGTTCCGTTTGCTTTTGCCAAGGCATCCTGTTATCAAATCTCTTATGTTAGCCAGGTCCAAAGTTCATCATCTGTCTTGTGTCCCCCAACATTCCAACAGTGGGTTTTCTATCCCACTTCCTCATGTCTTCTCCATGCTCCTGAAGGAAAAAACAGAGGTTACCTCGTGGAGTGTATCCTCTCTCCTTGGCTGGGGGACATCTGCTCCTAATGGTAGAGACTCTTGTTGGTTCTGACAAGATGTGGTAAATTCCTTCCTTATGTTTGTTTCTCAGTTTCTGATGGCCCTCTTCAATCAAGCTCCAAACTTGCTCAGCCAGCTTTGTTTCCATGGACGAGACATGGGTGCATAACAGGCAGTAACAGTGTCCTCATAAATTCTCTGTTCATTGACCAACGTGCCCACCTTGTCCTCTCCTTCCCTCCATTCCAGCATCGCTAGGTAACAGGACTATATCTCTGGTCCAAGCTGCACGAATCTCAACTACATTTGTGATGTGCACTGGACACCATCTGGGCTCTTGGGAAATCTCTCATCTTCTGAAAAAATTATCTCCAGCACAGCCAATTCACTTAGGCATTGGATACCTTGTTCCATTGTGTTCAATTTTCTTTGGTGCACCTGGAGGTCTTCTTTACAAAGGTATATGTCCCTTACATTTGCTAGCAGTTGCCGCCAGAGGCTGAGAGTGGCCTGGGTTCTCCCAATCCCCTGGTCAATGACCACGTCCCAGGACAGGGATCCCAGTTGCCTGGCCTAACTTCCATCCAGAATGGTGTCATTACCTGCAGTGTCCCACATGTGGAGCAGCCAGGTCAGGATGGACTTGTTTGCCAGGCAGATGAACTCCCTCCACAGGTCACACAGCTCACCCAGGGATAGAGAGCAAGTGATGATTTCCAGCTCTGTCTCCTCTGTTGGGTGCAAAGGTCCAGTCGCTTCTTCATCAATCACTATGCGGACTGATTTACTCTTTGATTTCTTTTTCTGAATGGGGACAACTGCTACCGGCTTGGGCTGTCCTTCTGGCTTAGTGATGGTTCACATAGACATGGTGCTTATTGCTTTGCTTCTTTTCTCCTCCTCTTCCTGAACATGTACCATACCAAGCACTGTCCTGACACCAAGCAGGGTGTGCACAGTGCAGGCCATAAAGAGAAGACAAAGCAAAACTAACACCAAGATTATGCCATCCTTGATATCCAGAAGGAACTCAATATTTTCAAAGAGTGCTGTGTCTGGCCTGAAAAGCTGGAAGAAACCATTCTCTACTCTTCCCCCTTGGGGATCGGTGTGATTGTTGAGGAGGCCCCAGACATAGCAGCCCAGACTAGGACAGGCAACCAAAATTGAGTATATATTCTGAATCATGTTCATTGCCTTGAAGGTTATCATGCAATAGACATAATAAACCAATAAAGCAATTTTCTTACCATTCCCTGGTCTCAAATGGAGCGTCACGGCTGGCAAATAGTACCCCATGTGTGGGAAAATATAGAGAGCAAGGTACAATACCCATGTAAACATGTTGAGCATCATGGTGATAAGGTTTCTGTTAATACAAATTGTAATTCTGACTTCTCTCTGGACCACCACACATTGGGCGCCAAAATATATGTTAGTTTGAAAACAAACCAGTGGGAGACTCTAAGTCAGAACTATAATTTAATAGGAAAATTAAGATAAAAGCAAAAAACACTGGCTTAAACTGTCAGAGTCAGGATACAACCTGACACCCTTTTGGTCAGGGTGGTGGTAGCAGTCAGATTAAATGGTGGCTGCAGTCCTGTTGAAGTGATAGATGTGGTTCTGTTGAAGTGGTGATCCTGTAGAAGGGTCTAGTCTTCCTCTGAAGGTCCAGTGGTGGTTCTATAGGTCTTGTGTTCTGGGAATCCAGTAGGTAAGGCTGCCTGTGGTGTTCCAAAACCTCAGATTATATCCAGGTAGGAATCCTTGGTTCCTCCCCCTGGTTGGTGCTTCTCACAATGGTCTGAGAGCTGGAGAGCCAAGGGGTGGTTAGCAAAACCCACTCACCCTTCAACAGCCCCATTTGGCCTGTGTGTAAATCTGAAGGAGAATGCAGATTGACAGTGGACTACCGTGCATTGAATGAAGTGACTCCACCACTGAGCGCTGCTGTGCCGGACATGCTGGAACTCCAGTACGAGCTGGAGTCCAAGGCAGCAAGGTGGAACGCCACTATAGATATTGCCAATGCATTTTTCTCCATTTCTCTGGCAGCAGAATGCAAGCCCCAGTAAACATAGATTTGTTATTTAGGCATATGGTTATGTGTTATTTGTTGAAAATTCCTGGTCTTGACTGTTAGCTTAAATAAGATAAGCTCATAATTGGCCTCTGGATGACTTGTCTTTGATGTTCAAAAATGGAAGGTTTGACAATAAGTAATAACTGCTTAGGACTGGTATATTTGGGATAAATTTATTCACTACTGATTTAAATAATGTAAATAAGTGGTATTTTAAATGAGTGGAGGCATATCCCAATAATCTCTTAAGAGTGTTAGAGCTTTAAAATATTACACTCTTAGTTGTTATGCAAAAATTTTTACTGGAGTCATCAAAATGGTCCACACAGAATGCAGCTTTAGAGGATTAATTTTGTGGTTCTGAAGAGGAGTACATTCACATTCATCCATCTTGGATATGAAGTCTCTGAATTTCTTACAAGGTGTAAATGGGGAAGTGGTAATTTATATTTTGTGTCTTCAAGATAAATCAGAAATCTCTGGATTTTAAAGTTTACCAAACAATATTAATAGAACAGTGTTACCATTCTGCTAAAACAAAGCTTAGCAACCATTCATGTGGTTCTTATTTAGACTTGTTACCTTTTCACAAGTATTTACACAAGACCGATTTCCATCTGCTAGGACATGCAGTTCTAGAGATTTTTAGGCTATCATCCTATTATACTAATTTGTTGAAAAAGTTTAATCTGAGACTTAAGACAATCATCGTGTTTGCAAGAAAGCAGTAACATCAAAGACTTCAGCACTAGTGGTGTTCTGGCTGCTGCCTTGGAAAGATTTCAGATTAAATGGAAGAATGCAGATCCTTCTTTAATACAGCTCCCCTCATCCAGCTACTGTCCCTAATACTTGCTCAGCTTCCAAGTATATCTATTTTCAGCATGGATATGCTGCAAATCACAATTGACTTGCAGTTTCATCAGAAATATATTCAAAGGTATCTGTAGTTATTCCAGTGCAATGTGTTTTTGCACAGAGGTTCTGCAGTAATTAATTTCTAAATCTGAAAGTACTCATTGTTTTGACATGCAGATATTTCCAAAGATGAAGGCCACAACCTGTCTCCAGGAATACTGTTCATAACAGGACAGGTGAGACACAACTGCTTGGAAATCCATTTCAAACTTGTGGTTCCTGTAATATTTTGTTTCTTGCACCACAGCGACCCATTTAATTTGACAGAACATCTCTGCTATTTTTTAGAATTAGATAGTTTATCATCTTGCTCTGAGTACCAAGGTACTGCCTTTTGGTGAGCATGTTGCAATGTAAAGAGAATGTCCATGCAAATTTGCCAAGACAAACCAATGCACGCATAGGAGAACAACTGGGATCAGACTGTACTCTGAACAGTCATAAATTTGTTCAAGTAATTGAACAACATGTAGATACATTTTTGATGTATCTGTGTTCTTGGGAGGCAGGGAAGGGGAAGGAGTGAATAATATTTTTAAAAAGAAAAGAATCTGAGAACAACAAACTTGGATACCTGATCTATAATATAGTCAGAAAGCTCTTCTGTGGCTTACTGCATATTCCTTCTATTACAAAAATTGCTGTAAAGAGTGAAGCAAAAAGATCCTGAACACACTTAATTGGTCTCAAGAGCATGAGAACCTACCTGTTCATAACTGTGGCAAGCTCTGAACCTCAGTCTGCAGGATTTGAAAGAAAAATGTTAGTCTGATATTTTTGCAAACTCCTAGATCCTGATAATAAATTCTGTCATCTATGGAATGAAGCTTGGATACTGACGTCTTGAAGATTATGAACAATATTTGAATGGATATTGTAAAGTTCCTAAGTTCATCTGTTCATTAAGACCCTATGGGGTCTTGGGACTCATGCCCTAACAGATTTATGCAAACTTGCATATACTTGATTGTAAAAGAGAAGACTTGAAGACATCTGTTTTCAGAGGTTAATTACTCTCCTCACTTCTCTGATACTCTATTGATTATTCTCATATAATTCAAAGTGAGTTCAGAATTTGTTAAAGCCCAATGGTGTTTTTCACCCTTCATATTTCTGTAGCTTTGATGGCAAACCAAAAAGTATTTGTGCCCATTCAGTGGAGTTTTTCCATTATGCTCAGTGAAGACAGTGGTACTATGTACTCATCCTACCTTTAATGTACTAGTTCAACCTGATATTTTCATAGAATATCCTGAGCTGGAAGGGAACCACAAGAATCATCAAGTCCAACTCCTGGCCCTGCACAGGACACCCTAGCAATCCCACTCATTTCCTGAGAGCGTTGTCCAAATGCTTCTTGAGCTCTGGCAGCCTTGGGGCTGTGACCACTTCCCTAGGGAGCCTGTTCAGTGCCTGACCACCCTCTGTGTGAAGAACCTTTTCCTGATATCCAACCTAAACCTCCCCATACACAGTTCCAGCTGTTCCCTTGGGTCCTGTCATTGGTCACCAGAGAGAAGAGCTCAGCACCTGTATCTCTGCTGCCCCTTGGGAGGAAACTGCAGGCCCTGGTGAGGTTTTCCCTCAATTTCTTCTTCAGGCTGAATGAGCCAAGTGACCTCAGATGTTCCTCATATGACTTCCCCTCAGGCCCTTACCATCCTTGTGCCCTCCCTTGGACACTCTCCAATAGCGCAATGTCTTCCTTATACTGTGGTGCCCAAAACTGCCCCCAGTAGTCAAGGTGAGGCCACACCAGTGCAGAGCAGGGCGGGGCAATCCCCTCCCTCGACTGGCTCGTGGTGCTGTGCCTGATGTACTCAAGGACATGATTGGCCCTCCTGGCTGCCAGGGCACTGCTGATTCATGTTCAACTGGCCATCAACCAGGACCCTCAGGTCCGTTCCTGCAGCTGCTCTCCAGGCCTCTCATTCCCCAGTCTGTCTGTACATCTGGGGTTGTCCCATCCCAGGTGCAGAATCCAGCGCTTGCCCTTGTTGAACTTCATATGGTTGATGATTGCCCAACCCCTTCATTTGTCTGGGTCTCTCTGCAGGGCCTCTCTGCCTTCAAGGGACTCAATAAGTCCTCCTAGTTTTGTATTGTCTGCAAACTTGCTTCTTTTTATATACTTGGGTCAGCTTTTTTGTCCTAAGGTCCAGAACTCTTGTAGAGTTCAAGAGAGAAAATTGGTCATACTTGAATTGTTTTGGTTGTTTAATCTTAGAGCCCTCAGCATGAAGACTCTGAAAGGTGAGTTGTTGATCTAGCTACACCAGTTTAAGGCATCAGATCTCCTTACCATTTGCCTTGCTTCTATAGTAGGGGTAGCAGAAGAAAACCTTTGCGTGGTTCTTAGCTGGCTTGTTCAGTCTGGTTAGGTTAATGCAAACCGTCGTCACTAGTGCTGCAATGTGATGCACTAGACAATGAAACACACTTGTAGAAATGTGAATGTGCGTTCCCTTCTGCTACAGGTGATAACCTCAGTTAAAGGGACAGGGATAACTGGTAATAGTAATGTCTTAAAAGCTAGATCCACCATCAGAGCTTTACAGGACTTTTTCAGTGTGACTGACATTTCTGTATTAAAATGAAAAAGCTGACTGACTTTTTCATAAGAACACAAGTTTCTCAATTTGTGTTTCAAAATTTCAACAGTTTTAATTGAGAAATAAGATAGTGATATGTGTGTGTATGTATGTATGTATATTCATATATGTGTGTTTTAAAAAAAAAATAATCAAATTTGAAATCTCTCAGTTTGGAAGCTTCTACTTCATGGTCATTCCTAAGACCTACTATGAAGTTCAGTGAGGTCAAAGCCCTCTTGGTCACAGGGAGAAAAATATTTTTTGTCATTGTATGAAGGTTTCAAAAAACCCTCACATTTGTTTTAATAGGTAGTGTAAGGAAGTTAATCTATATAAACTCTCATATGAATTGAACAGTTTTTGTTGTTGTTGGACAGAAAAAGGAAAACCCGCCATGCTAAAAAGCTGCACTTTCAATTAATCAAATTCATTTTGGTTCACATGTCTATCATAAAGTTGGCAAGTGTTCCTACTTTGAAAAGCTCCTTATTTGCAGTTGACCAGTTTCTGTGTGGAGTTTATTGTACTTGTCTTTATTGTCTTTCAGACATTAAATGTTATACATAATTTTGGAGTTTTAGGAAGTTAGATTTGAGAATTAAAATGACAGAAAAAAACCATAAAACTGTTCATATCACTGGAGTTGACTATATTACTACTTGTTACTGTGTTCTAATGTTAATTTTGGAGATGATCTTTAAAAATTTTAATTCTTCTGAATCAGAATCTTCTACAAGTATAGAGAAAATTAGAAGTCATAGTTATGATTCTGGTTTACAATTTGAGAGGTTGGGGGTATTTTTGTTAAGAGTTTAATTCCTTCTTCCTTGATTGCATCCTCCTTACTTTTCCCCTGCTCCCAAAAGGAGAGCTGGCTCATTGCATCTGGTGAAAAGGCACCATAAATCTAAGCACAAAATAAGTTATTTTTCTTATATTCTACTTGTGGTCTAGACATTTCGATAGAATTTTCAACCTGTGTTTGGTCATTAGTTAGACTTAAAATTATATTCTCTGATTACAGAGATAATATTTTATTGACAAACTACAAAATGAGAATATAAACCTTAGTGCAGGTAGGGCTTTTGAGTTTCATGGTAGAAATTAATTTAAGTTTAGAGTATCATGTTGGTAATATAAATAGGTTGTATTTTAAATTAATAGATATTTTCATGTTCTTCTCATTTCTATGAATTCTACCAAATTACAGGAGAGGGTACTTGACTCACTTTCTATTTTTCTGTATTCTACTTTTAATGATTTTTTTTTAATGTAAACTGAAAGGATTATTGTAGAGTCAAGTTCTTGACACTATATAAAATTATTGCTGAATTTTTAATTTTATCCATGAAAAGCATTATGGTTTCAAGGGGAAAATACTGAAACTTTTAAGCGTGTAGTGGCCCCTCCACTTATTCATATGTGCTATGGTATAGACTCCAACTCTTGGTATACTCCTTGTTTCAAAGAGAAACATGGAGTGTTGGACCTATTTTCATAATTTTTGTTCATTGTTCATGTGTTCTCTGGCTACAATATATTCAAAGCTCAACTGAATCAAGTAGGGAGAAGCTCTGTCTCCTAATCATTGCAGATCCTTGCATAGTTCATGTGTAATGAACCAGGCATAATCTGCAAAGGAGAATCTTTTATAGTAGCATTCCTCAAAACTTGGTTCAACTGTTAATGATATTTTTTGGCCATTATTGCAGCTTCTTTATTAGATGGTTCTCTTGGGAATTGTATGGGAACTGATTTCATATGTTTTGAAGATTTTTTTAATGATTAATTGGCGCATATGGTAGATTGATAACAAACACATTAAAAAGTATTAGAGAAGTTCTATTCTTGCTTTTGAATTCAATGGGTTTTGTTGTTTGTGTGCACATACATGTGGAGGAGGATTAATTGGTGGGGGTGGAGGGGGAATGGACATTTTTGCTTGGACATTTGCCTCTTTCTAATATATAGCATCTGTGATTTTTCTCTTTTAATTTGTAGATAAGCCTCTGAAGAAGCGAAAACAAGAAAATAAACCACAGGAGGTTGGAGGTGCTACTGGAGGAAATAGAGCAGCTTCTCAGGAGACAGGTTCTGCAGGAAATGGGGCGAGGCCAGCGCTGATGGTTAGTATTGATCTGCAGCAAGCAGGAAGAGCAGATTCTCAGGCAACAGTAACTCAAGATTTGGACATCATCAAAAAACCTGAAGAAATTAAGCAGTATAATGATGTGCTTGTGTGTGTTCCCCAGGAAGACACTGTTGGAGTTCTTAAATTTAAACCTGAAAACCATCCTGAGATTTTTAGGAAAATGTCAGACTTTGGGGGTCAAAAGACAGATATCCAGCAAAATGAAAACAGACAAATGGAATTTCAGCAAAATGTGAGCAGGCAGTTGGAAAGTAAACAGAATGAGAAGAAACAGGTAGAAGCTAAACATGAAAGCAAGCATGAAAGCAGACAAATGGATGTGAAACAAAATGAGAACAGACAAACAGAATCAAAACAAAACCAGAGCAGGCAAATGGAGATGAAACAAAATGAGGGAAAACAAAATAATGGCAAACAGGAAATAAGGCAGAGGCCTGAAACACCGAAACAGAAGAATGAAGGCAGGCCTGAAATGCCAAAACATAGACATGATAACAGAAGGGACTCAAGTAAACCATTATCAGATAAGAAAATAGAAATATCTAGGCATAAAATAGATGTGAAATCTGATCCTTCAAGGATAAAATCTGAAAGTAGACCCGATCCAACAAAACTGAGACCTGATGGGCGCTCAGTTTCTGATACACCAAGGCGTGACCATGATAGCCTCAAACAAAGATCAGAGGACAGGGAGGAGTCAGAGAGATACAGAGGAGATCCATCCAAGATCAGAAGACCTGAATATTTGAGATCCTCAAACAAAAATGAACATGATTCTAAACATGGTATTAAATCTGATGGTTCAAAACCTGAGAAATTTGCAAGGAAACATAGACATGAGTCTGGTGAATCAAGGGAAAGATTTTCTTCTGGGGATCAGAAATCAAGACCTGACAGCCCTCGCATTAAACAAGAAGGTAGAGGAGATTCTAATAAATCAAGACCTGATAAACCTGGCTTTAAATCACAAAACAGCAAGGATGAACAAAGGACAGATGGTAACAAGAGTAAAGTAAATAGTAATAAAGCACATGCTGACAGTAAAGCAGAGTTTCCCAGTTATTTGTTGGGGGCAAGATCTGGCGCACTGAAACATTTTGTCATTCCAAAAATCAAGCGTGATAAAGATGTCAATGTCACTCAGGAATCAAGGAAAACTGAATTTAAAGGTGAACAGGACAAAGTAGAGAAGATTGGGCTAGTTGAAGATCTAAATAAAGGAGCTAAGCCTATAGTTGTCCTTCAAAAACTTTCACTGGATGATGTGCAGAAATTTATTAAGGATAGAGAAGATAAATCAAGGAGCTCTTGTTTTAAACCTAGCAAGAACAAGTCATCCAAATCTAATAAAGGTAAGTTGTCTTTTTTAATGTTAATTGCATTATATCTTGTATATGCCCATTCTTTTCGATTTGCTACTCATTTGGTTAGAAATTAAACACAAATGTTTGATAGCTTATACTCTTGCTTATTTGGTGATTTTGGGAAACAAAGTGAAATTTGTCTACAGGATTGTGGTTATTGGAAATCTTGTTACAGTATAACTAAAATTATTTGTTTATTCCAATGCAAGTTCCTAATGTGGGAACACTTAAATAGTCTTCAAATGTATTTCAGTTACATGAGTTTAATCTGGTAATTTATCTAGTTAAATATAACTATGATATGAATTATTAGGTGTGTCTGTATAAGGGAATGGTACTACTGTAACTAAATTGTTGTAGCTGAAGTGTTGTGAAATACTGTGTATACAAGCCCTAAGATTCCTTTATGTTTTTATTTGGAAATGAAATGTGTTTTTTCTAAGGGATATTTTTACATTATGAGATAAGAAGGCAGTTACAAAGCCCCATCTGCCTCTTATACTATAAATACAGCTCTGTTGGGAAGCCTCCATACTTTAGGCTGTGTGACAATAAGATTATTAAAAAGTTCTATTTTTAGGAGAATTCAGATAATGTTGTCTCTTATGGTCCAGTGTATGCAGAAGGAGGAAAGAAATGTAAACAGTAGACTGGCATTATCAAATTAGTCATATAAACGGGAATTTATTCATAACAGATCATAGGTTTGATATTTGATTGTCTCTTCTGCAGATTTAACACTTTTTTATTCTTGGTGCTATAATTTTAGTTTCTTTGGTTTCAGACTGAAGTAGATAATTTCACATTGTGAAATCAATGTTACTAACTGGTCAGGGTTCTTTTTTATTGTTTAGCATTTAGAGCATTTAGATTTCTGTTGTAGTTATGTTTATAGAGCTGTCATGTCTCAAAAATAGGCAGATAAAGTTTCAGAGGAGAGGATTTTTACTGTATACAGGCTTATTTATGAATGCAGTTTCAGGGATATATCATTGCTCATTAATTTGAGAATAAAATGTTTTCTTACAACGTTTATCTGATAAGAACTGATTTAGAAATCTTTGTGAATGTATAGCTAAGTTTATGTGCATGTGTATTGAGTTGATATCTGTATGATGAATTTATTTTGCTGTATTTGGTCTCTACTAACTTGATTGTATTGACCCTTAAAGACTTAACAATTCAGCATGAATATTGCTTATTTGTAAAATGTTAGCCTTCTTGTTAAATATTTTCTCTTTATCTGGAAATATGAACATTTCCACTATCCCTTTTTGATATTCAGAACAGGCAAAGTTTCCAGTTCTAACAATAATAGGTATCTAGAGTCAGACAGAAAAATGTGACATCCTTGCTGTCAGCTTAGTCTAAAGATTTCAGATAAAAGTTTTATGTTCATTATAAGGCATATGGAAAACTTTCTGATGGAGTTCAGCTCCTAAGGATAGACTTTGAAATCACACAATTCTATGTGCAGAAAGCTGGTAAATTTAGAGCCCTCAGAGCTATATGCAGTTTATGTATCCTTTCTAAAATGTTTCTGAAGTAGGCTTTTTTGTAGGCTGTATTGTATGTGGTTATTTATATAGTATATTTTAGTAATGCGTAAAGGTTTTATTGACTCTAATCCAGTTGGCATGACTCTACTAGCAGTGTCACACATATGAACAATGCATTCATTTTAAATTCAGGTTTATAGCTTTTCTGCAGTGTTTTTGTGTATTTTGTGTTTTATGAAGTCATATATTTCTTACATATTTTGAAATAACTTGGGACATAGTTTCCAGGGGAAAAAAAGTTTGAATCTGATATCAGTCTCTTTGTTATTGTATCTAGAATAAGATTCTTACAATTATACTAGAAATAAGTTTCATGGAAAGGATAACTATGTGTCTCTTACAAATCAAGTTTTGAGTGTTCATCAATGCAGATTTTGGAGAAAGTGTCTGAACTTCAGATTTTTCATGTGCATTTTTAGTTTAACATTTGTTTGCCCAACTTCCTGGTAGCCTACTTTCTAGGATATAATCTGCATTTCAGGGAGTTATAGAGAGTAAGAAGGTCCCCCGTGAGCATCCTGTTCTCCAGGCTAAACATTCCCAGCTCCCTCAGCCACTTCTTGTGCTCCAGACCCAGCTCCACTGCCCTTCTCTGGACTCGCTCCAGCACCACAATGTCTTTCTTGCAGTGAGGGGCCCAGAACTGGACACAGCACTCGAGGTGTGGCCTCACCAGTGCTGAGTACAGAGGGACAATCACTGCCCTGATCCTGCTGGTCACACCATTTCTGATCCAAGTCAGGATGCCATTGGCCTTCTTGCCCACCTAGGCACACACTGGCTCATGTTCAGCTGCTGTCGCTCAGCACCCCCAGGTCCTTTTCCTGTGGGCAGCTTTCCAGCCACTATTTCCCAAGCCTGTAGTGTTGCAGGGGGTTGTGTGACTCAAATGCGGGACCCTGCACTTGGCCTTGTTGAACCTCATACAATTGGCCTTGTCCCATTGCTCCAGCCTGTCCAGATCCCTCTGCAGAGCCTTCTTGCCCTCCAGCAGATCAACACTCCACCCCAACTTGGTGCCCTCTGTAAACTTGCTGAGGTTGCACTTGATCCCCTTGTCCAGGTCATCAATGAAGATATTAAAAAGGGCTGGCCCCTATACTGAGCTTTGGGGAACTCCACTGGTGACTGGCTGCCAACTGGATGTAGCTCCATTCTCCACCACTCTCTGGGTCTGACCATCCAGACAGTTCCTAGCCCAGTGAAGAGAGCACCTGTCCAACCCATGGGCTGCCAGCTTTTCCAGGAAAATGCTGTGGGAGACAGCATCAAAGACTTTACTAAGGTCTGGGTAGACACATCCACAGAGAATGAGAGAAAAATTTAAGTGTGGTAAGGAGATGTCTGAGTTGGCTTATAATATATTTAAAGGATTAGCTTTTTAAAATAAGCACTACATATGTAATTGCATATTTTAGTTCTAGGACAAATGAGTGTGTTTTTAAGAATTGTGCAGAAACACCTTTTGAGTCTTCAAATATTACCTGAAAAGGCTTTGTTATTTTAAAAAAATTGTTATAATTTCACTGCAGAATATAATGCTGAATGCTACTTGTTCTTTATGTAGATTGTTATTCTAGGATTTAATTATCATTACAGTGCAGAACTTTAAACACAGGTTTTCATTGATCACTACAAGTCTCTGTGCTCTCTGCTGCTATAATCTGAAATATGAGTGAAGATTTGCCATTTCTTCACAGGTCCTTGTCATATTTTTACAAGTGCAGGTAAAAAATTTACTGCTGCTTAATCATCTTTATGTCACAGGGTTGAAACAATGCTTTTAGATATTTCTGTGCTCTATGCTTGTATGTTTGGGGCTTTTTTTAAACTCCAGATTACTTTTTCAGAGCCTATAATAACTATAATTTGTAGTCAGTGGCAGGCTGTAGCAGTGCAAAGTTCCATGGCATTTGTGTAATGTTATGGTCCATCTTTGAGTTCTAGTACTGCTGAAAAGTCTCACTTGTGAAGCAGAGTAACCAGTTAGGCTTCATCTTTTAGGTAGGAGTGACTAGAAAGGCTCAGTGAGCAAACTTCTGATGCTTCTTACAGTCCTCCGGACAGCACAGCTGAGCTACTCACCAATACTTTTTGGTGCAGCTGAAAACTAGACAAAAAAGGAGTGTAAATAAATTTTAAACATTTGTTTAAATCATTCATGTATAGGACTTCTACAAAGACAAAATTGACAAAACTTTGAGAAAAATATATTATGAATATTAACTCATCAAGAAAACTTGAGTTCAACTCAAATTTATTTCCAAAATAACTACCTCTTGATGCTGAAAGAGGCATACTGTTGTACTTACTGAAATCAGTGGGGCAAGCAGCTGTGCTGCTAGGAAATAACTGGAATAAAACTGACGAGGTAGACGGGAGACGAGCTCATCCGATGATGATCGACAAGTCTCAGATTTATTGATTAACAGGCACACTTTTATAATCACAGTAATAAGGCTCATACATATTGCAAAAGTAGAGCTCACTATTGGTCAGCTATAAAAGGTCAGTCCCACCTTTCTCAGGATGTTTGTGGCTTCTTTTTACCTCCTGTTATCACATATTTTCTTGAACAGCTTCTTGCTCAAGGAAACTGTGTCCTTGAATTAGGCAGCTGTTGCTTTCTCAGATGTACTTTCTCACATCTCTTTTCCCATCAACTATGTCTCAATAAAAAACTGTCCACATAAAACCATATTTCCTGGAACTCAGATTGCTTAATACAGATTGTCCTTTTCTAAAGATAACCATTGGGAATGTCCAAATTCCACAAATCTGAAATTTGGAATCACTCTTAGAGTTCCTGGTAGCAACTGAATTTGCATTTGGGAGGGCCAGAGGAATAACTCACTGGGCATCTTACATGTGTATATACTACCACATGGATCAAGCCTGTTAAAACTTTCTCTGAAGTCCTCTAGTAAATTATGCCGCATTTCAGAGAAGTAAAGGATATATTTAGTGGTTTACAGCTGAAGTCTTTAAAGCTTCCCTTAAACTCTAAATTTAACTGAATTTGTAGAATAAACATCACTTTCATGAGAATTATATCATTTTCCTGATTTTCCTCTTTTCTGAGGAATTGGTGACTACCTCTTTTCAACTTAACTAGTCTAGAAGAGAAGCTGGCTGTTCCTTGTGACATTAGAACTATTTAAAGATATGTTGGGTTTTAAAAGGATCCATTTTAATGTACTCTATGTTCACTTAGCTTTATTCTTTTTTTTTCCTTTCTAGAATGAAAAATATTCGAGGTGTAAATATATATATATATATATGTGTGTGTGTGTGTAAATAACATCAGTTAAATCCAATAGTCTGGGAAGATCTTGGTTTTCTAGCATGGATTGTTCCCACTTGCAGGGATTTTTTTAAGTATGGTGCATCTCTTCTATTCCAAAAAGTGTGCTGGGATGTGTGAGCATTGTACATACTCTCTGGGGCCTTTGGCTTTGATGTCAGTTTTTCGGAAGTAGATGTTGGATAAATGTCCTGGGTTGATAAGGAACTGAGTTTTTCTGGAAGTTGTAGTCAAACCAATCAGTGGTCAGATTTGAATATTGACACCTGTTGTGGCCACTGAGGACATGGATACACCTCTGAGACCTGGGGGGGTTAAAAGCAGAGAACTCCCAGGGGGAAGCTCTCTTGGTTCCAGTCCATGAAAGAGGTCAGACCTCCCCTGCCCAGCTGCGGGCTGGGTAGGGGAGGGGAAGCCATGCAGCCGGGTGAGGTAGGCCTGAGCCCCTGCAGGACGGAGGGGGTGGAGAAACACTGAGAGGCATTGGGCAGGCACCCCCAGGAGAGAGAGAGGGGGAGAGAGCCTGTGCCTGTGCTTGTGTTGCCTTGAAATTTGATATCATGTGCTGGCAGCACCTGCCGAGAAGGGGGGGGGGGGCAGCGAGAAGGTGCCCGGCCACCATGGGAGTCGTGGGCAAGCAGAGCCCGAGATTTTGACCCTTTTCTTGGACAATGAAATCTTTGCGGAACATTAACCCTGCTAGAAGAGAGACAGACATGAAACAGAAGGAAATGAGCAAGTATGGTTAAGGTCTGAGCAAGTGAAGGATGTCAGAAGAAGATGGGAAAGAATCTTAGTTGGGAGGAGATGATGGAGTGGCCTTTGGCTAGACTTTTCTTGTATAGCCATAGACTGAAACAGTTTTTCCTGTAACACAGAGACTGCATTTGTGAGAGTCAATGGCTTGAGCCAAGAGGGTGACCTGTTGCAGTGACTGCCAGTGCAGGAGAGAAGTGAACAGAGAAAGATGAGGAGGGTGTGGTGGTGCCCTCTGGCTTCAGGGAAGATCTCTGTTCTTGAGACCCTTGGCCCCAGGGGAAGTGAAAATGGGGGAAACCTTTGTCCCAAAAGTGAGAAATCGTTGTTTTTCTTGGTACTTGGCAAAGCATCCTTAAAAGGGAACCCTATAAGCAATTTTGGTCCATGGACAGTGGTGAGAGCACTGTACATAGAAGGAGAATGTCATGATGGCAGATTTTCTCCGGGCGGTGCCATGTGTGACATGGAAGCACAAGAGGTTTCAACTGTGTTTCCTAGAGAAGACTATAGTACAAGAGAGGCTCCTTCCTCCCTTGATGAACTGAGAATTGATTATCTGAGGGGTGGTGACTTGATTGAGAATCTAAGGTTTTGTCTCACTGTGCTGCTGTGTTGGAAATTGGGTGGGGAGAGGAGGAATGTTTTGGAAGGTTTTCAATTTTAATTGTGTGTTCCTTTTATTATAGTTGTAGGTTAATAAAGTTTTTTAATTTATTTCTAAGTTTGAGCCTACTCTGCTCTGTTTCTGGTCGCATCTCACAGCACTCATTAGAGAAAATTATATTTTCATGGGTGCACTAGCATTACGCCAGCATCAAACCATGACAATAAGCTACTATTGGTAGATGTTGGTTAAACTGATATCAGGTAGACAGAAGGAATTCAGCAGTTGCACACCGGAGTCCTTTCTTGTGTTGATCTGTTACCAGTACAATAGGAGACATTTTCAGCACACTGCTTTGCCTGGAAGTTGCTTGAATTATTTCCTATTTTTGTCTTTGCCACTAAGGTAAATATTTGTATTCTTGCTCTCACAGTTCTTAAGTCTTCTCTTGATACTAAGAGTGAAATTTACTTCCTGCACATCTACTTCTTAGCAGCTTGACCAAACTTGACCAAATATAATAATTTCATTGTTCTTTGGTTCATCTGAAATATTTTGTTTTGTTTGCAGATTTAGGAGTGCATTGTTTAACTAGTCCACTTTTTAAAAATTATTTTGGTACATGTAAGTGATAGAAATTTATTGCCTAATTTGTCAGAGCAATTTATTGAAAGTCTGAAACTGCCTTTGGTTCATGCGCATGGATGATTGATCAGGTTCCTCTTATTTTTGGGAAAAGCTGAAGCTATTTTGCATAATTTAGTTTTGCAACAATGCACTGCAATATGTAAAAATGTGGGCCAACAATTTGTTTGATATTACAATATGAAGTGTTGACTTGTTCATGTGCATAAGTAAGTATCTAAATATGGATGTTATTTCTTGGCATATGTGCCGGGATATGTGATCAAAATTTTTTGTTTGAATTTTCTTCTAGACAAAGGGTAAATTTGGCAAAATACAAATAAGGGAAACCCTCACATTTGCTTCTGGTAAATGAACTTTTCTGTTTCTCGACATTTTCAACCATTTTAAGTGGAAAATGTGTGTAGGAAAATTTAAACTATTTACTTTAAACTATTTACTTGAAATTTGCAATTTATTTTTGCTTCATGGTAATATTACCAATGAACAGAAAAGAAAAAGATGAGACCTTTTTTGTTCTTCAAATTACCAAATTGTTGTTTGCATCAAATAAACGTTACTTAAATATGCTTATTGTTTAATTATCTTTTGAGTATTTCCTTTAGTATTTTATATTAAAAGCTAAAATATCAGCAATTTTTTCTTCTTGTTGTTAATGTAATTCAGTTACTTTGAAGAAGTAAAACAAGAGTACCTTCATGTGATATTTTCAGTGATAAAGTATGAGAATCTTTCCATGATAGAGCAAGGTAAAAGCAGATGATGTGCCTATAGTCACAAAATGGATATAAATAATGAAATTTGTTTTGCTTGTTCTCTGCAAAGATCTTGGTTGTATTATACTGATTATATAGGAGTTTGATGAGAAGAAAAATTAAGGTTTGATTTGACTATATTTAATGAAGATCTTTTTTCTTGGGTGAGCCCCCATGACTCAGTTTTTAAATTAGTCAGAATACATGGTTGGGAAAATGCATGTCATAAATTTCAGATTACAAGCACTAATAGCAGATTCATAAAAGTGAGGTTCTTTGTGCAGCACTGCATTTATTTAAATTGTTGATCTTGCTCCATTTTATTCTGAGTACTGCTATATTGAAATAGGAATCTCCTCCATAAGCTCTTGGAGATTTATTTCACACCCAAGATAGCTCAGCTACCTTAGAAGGCATAAAATCAGCAGGATGGCTTCTGTGGCAGTGTTGGAAACTAAAAGGTTTTAATAAAAGGCAAAATAACAAACTCTTTACAGAGGAAAACTGATCCAGGTGCAAGAGGCCCTCCTGCCCCTGGTAAAACACCCCACAAAAGCAATTAGTTTCTTTGTTCTCTTCTTTTTCTAGTAAATTGCTTAGGCAGGACTTTTTGGCTCCTGTCCAATTGGCTATCCTTAAGTTTGAGATGAAGTCCCCAAGGTCCTATGAGGTGTCTTTATACCTAATTGAGGAAAGAAACTTCTGGGCTTTTTTCCTTTTTAAGGAGACAAAGGATAGTTTTGTCACTCCATCAACAGGCGGCACATTCTTATACTATATTTTTTGTAAAGTATCTTGCAAAACTACTCTAGCCTTCTTTTATAAATTGTTATAAAGATGAGAAGCCAAGGAATAGCAATAAAAAATAAAATAACTTGTGGCTATAGTTGCTGCAGAAATCAGCTTGAGGAAATCATAAATATCGCTGTAAAGTGAGTTCTCATGTTTCTTGGCATCTTTGGAGAATATGTATTGGATATATTCCTTGATCTTTGGATCCTTCAGGGTGCTCTTTGGAAATCTCTTCCCCCTGTCAAAATTTTATTTCTTCTAAGAGTACTTTGTGCAATTGAAAAATCCTTTTTGAATTTGTTCTGCTTAGCCATGGGTAATGATGACATCTACTACATCATAGAATTATTCCGTTTCTGTGTCCAGATTCTTCTCTGACCCACCAACCTGACTGTGTCCCATTTCTTAAAGTCAGAGCTAATCACTGGAATATAACCAGAGAGCTTGAACCTCTCCTTTTGCTTATCTTGAGGCTTAGAGCTTTCCCTTTGTGTCAGTATTGGGGTAGATGAGGAAAAATTATTTTGAAAGATGTGTTCAAGCAGGTTCTATGAAATCATACAGGACATACTTCCAAACAGTATTTCTCTCCCTCCTGCCAGGGGATGCTCCTGCCGTACTTTCCACACCTTCCACAAACCTTAAGGCAGAGAATGGGAAAGAGAAAAGTCAATGCATGACTACTCAGATTATTTTCATCAGTATTCATCTTGATGGTGTGTTTTAGCTGATGATATGGTATTGAGATAAAAGTGTAACTTTTGTCTTATGAGCAGATGTACTTTCCTCATGCCTTAAATTCCTTTTTGATAAAAGGATAGTGTTTTCTCTGTGTTTCCCCTTCTGTTCTTAAAACTATCCAGGGCCTATAATTATTTGGAGTAGTGTGATGCTGGTCAGCAGGGGACTCTGATTACCACGGACTGAGATGTAAAGACGTAATGGAGCATTTTAAGGGAGAGCACAATGGAAATGATGAAATTAAATTTTCACACTAAGGGATAGCTGAAAATTTTCAGCTTTAACTTGTAAGCTATTCATCAATCACAGGTAGTCATGTGGCCCTTTGCACTGTACTGCCTGCATGCTATACTGTAACAGTACTTGACGAGGTAGACGGGAGACCTGCTCATCCGCTGATGACTGACAAGTCTCAGATTTATTGATTAATAGGCATACTTTTATAATCACAGTAATAAGGCTCATACATATTGCAAAAATAGAGCTCACTATTGGTCAGCTATAAAAAGTCAGTCCCACCTTTCTCAGTATGTTTGTGGCTTCTTTTTTACCTCCTGTTATCACAGATTTTCTTAAAGAACTTCTTGCTCAAAGAAACTATGTCCTTGAATTAGGCAGCTGTTGCTTTCTCAGATGTACTTTCTCACGTCTCTTTTCCCATTGACTATGTCTCAATAAAAAACTGTCCACAAGTACTGAACTAGTTTTAAAGAGTGTTTATTTTCCAAACATCTATATAAAGCAGGAAAGTACTTTTATCCCCTCTTTTTGCTTTTAGTTCTTAATATAAAATAGAACCGTATCTGCACAAGTGGTTGTAATAGAATTAAGCTGTGAGTCTGTGCTGTTGTAGTTACAATGATATGGCTATCCAAGAATAAGAAGGTGGCACTCTTGTTATATAGTAAGAGTATATTTTATTTGATTTAGCTGAGTTTAAAACTTTGTTGAGCTAATCCAGAAAGAAACTGCTTTCCTTTCTGTATATATGTCTGACATGGGACATTTTATCAGTGTAGTTAGAATGATGACCCAAAATGACTTGAAAGAGTTAGAGAGTAACCTAGTCATACATAAGGGAGGTAGACCTAAAACCACTGGAAGATCCTCTATCAAATGCTTGGAGAAGGCATGCAAGGTGAGTTTGGTATCTGGGAAGAACAGCAAGACTGGATATACTAAGCATTGGCAAAATAAGAAGAGTCCAGTAAGCATTTAATGTTTTCTGTGACTAAAAAGGAGTGAGGGGAGGGCAAAACTGAGCTGTAATATGTAAGTTTTTATTTTTAATGTCAAAATGAAGATGTGTGGCAATTCATTAATGTTGAAGTTCCAGAATATAGGGAGTGGCTAAACTTAAATTTCTAAACACTGAGAAATACAAAATTAAGATTCATATCCACACCCCAAACAAGTGTCATTGTTCTTTCTTAAACCCTTGTGTGTTCCTTTCTATAATGTCTTGATATGTGGAAAATTTTGCACTTTAAAATACAAGCTATATATAGACTACAAATATGAAATTGCATTAACTGCAGCTTTGCTTATTACAAAGTTTTAGCACACAGAAAAGAGCATTTATGGGAAGCTAATTTATGCAAAAGATTTCATTAACATAATTTTAGATTTTAAATTAACTTCAGGGGCAGTTTTTCTTCAAGCACTTTTTCATTTGTTGTAATAGATATACGTGCAAACAAGAAATTTTGATGTCATGGTTATTTCAAAGTAATCATATAAGCAAACTGATATGGATTATTTCCACTGTACTAACCCTGTCTTATGGAAGTAGCAAATCAGAGTTTAGGTTTATTAAAATTTTTGAATATTGATGATTTGTCAGTTGATAGGAAATTACAGCAAAATGTAAACCATACATCTGCTTTCCATAGTTTGAAAAGCAAAATAAATAATTACTGAGAAGATTTGGTTTTGATTTTATGGCAGGAACAGCCTCTCTGATCCTGGAAAAATGACCTAAGCAGCAGCAAGCATCATCCCCTTTTCCATAGCTGTTTGTTTGAAGTTACCATATCAAGTCAGGTGAAACTAATATGAACACACTAATTGTTATGTCAAAATATAGTTGTGCTTTCCATACTGAATGGATCTAATAATTGTCCAAAATAATGTGGTTTTTTTAGTGTTTTTTTATGTTCCACCTCTCTTGAAGGCATTCTGGCGATTGGTGCATTTGCCTGAATCAGGGAGATGTATGTGACTTCAAGGCAAAGCTATTTTGGATCATTCTAAAGATTAAATTTGCATAAATATTAGCTAAAGACTGTTGTACAAACTTGAAACCATCCATCAAGTTATGAACAAAAAGCAATGCTGAATTTGAATTACAGCCTTGCCATTGTTTTTTTAAGCTATACATGAAGAAGGGTGTTCTGGTTTGAAAGTAAAACTAGTGAGAGACTCCAAGTCAGAAATAACATTTATTAGGAAAAAGGAAAACCAAAATACATGCAATAATACAAAGGAAAAACCACTGACAAAGTCAGAATACAACCAGACACCCTGTTGGTCAGGGTGTTGGTAGCAGGCCAGTTGGATTGGTGGCTGCAGTCCTCCCGGAGTGGCAGATGTGGTTCTGTTGGAGCAGTGATCCTGTAGAAATGGTGTAGTCTTCCTCTGAAGATCCAGTGGAAAAGACAGCCATTCCTCTGGGAATCCAGTGGAAAGACTGACTGTTCTGTCCCAAATCCTAGATTATATCCAGGTGGGGATGCTTAGCTCCTCCCCCCTGGGCAGAGCATCTCACAATGGGCTGTTATCATTCTGAGTCACTCGGTGAGTCCTTGATTACCCATTAAACAGAAAAGACTCCCAGAGGGAGTTATGTCTGAGTCATGCAGAAAGGCATTGATGGGCCCATAAACAGGAGATAAGGAAAAACAATGCCCCTCCTGGTTTCAGCAGCTCTTGAGGATGGGAATAGAATACATCTTTATATTGTATCCTAGGACAAAGTGAAATACTATATCCACTAGACATTTATAGAACTCTTTTCACTGTACATGGCAAAAACCCTTTGAAAAGCTTCCCAGATTAAAACATAATATGAGACGAGGTTTACAGACCTCATTTTTAGTTGAGTTTCTCTGGCTGGTTTTTAACTGTATTATATTTTGTCAAGGATTGCTTGGTGAGCAACAAGCATCTTGATGGTTAGTGGATATTCACTAACAGCTGAAGATTCTAGAATATCTTCTCTAAGAAATCTTTTTATAATTGCAATAAAATAAAACCAAGCATATGTTCTTCCTTCAGCAAGCAACTAGTAAGTCATGAACAGCATTACATAGGTTTAAAAAAGCACTGAAGAAGTGGTTGTTGATATATGTGGTTCGTCAATATGAACTGTTCTTACAGCTACTCTGATTCATCCTTGAGTTTCATTAATGTGGAGTTTATCAGCATAGTGATTCCTTACAGTGGAACAAAGATTTGGTTGTGATGGCATTCTTTGTGGGGTGTCCAGGTTTAGAGTAAATTTGGGGAAAAAATTCCCCCAAGTAGCTCCAGTGAGAAAACAGATCCAATCGGCCCCTCCCCCCCTCAACTGGTCCGGGAGGAAAACAATACCTCCTTGGAGAAAAGTGGAAAAAAACCTGTTTATTAAACAATAAAACTAAAACAATATCAAACAATGAGACCCTTTGCCACTCTAAAAAAAAAATGACAAACTGAGAAAACCCCCTCCCCGGGTTGCAGCTCACTGTCTCCAATCAGTCCCTCCGGTGTTGGGATTGTTGCAGGCCAGGCCCGGCCTGGTGGGCCAGAAATGTGAGCTGCCGGTGCTCTCCTGGGTGTTCAGTCCAGAGCAGGTTTCAAAAGGTCCAAAGAAAAGGGAAAAAAAACACAGTCCAGGGAACTTCTTTGCCTCAGCTAGCTGACACTAACTAAAAAGCAAAAGAAGAGCTCTGTCCGCCGTCTGTCTGCAGACAACAACCGCCGGCCAGGAGAAGGAATGTGGGGGAGTGACAGGACTATCTGGAGGAAAAAAAACCCTGCATTTTCTCTCCCCCTTCACTGTCTGCAATAAGTCTTAAAGGTGCAAAACTTACTATTTAGCACAAACAGAACAAGACGATTGGGGATAAAAGCATCATACAGCCAACCCAGGACATGGGGTTTGTTTATTTTAATAGTAGCAGCAGCTTTGAGAGTATACTGATGTGATGTCCAAAGAACACTGATGCCTATAGTCCATTTCAGGCATACCATATATGCTGATCGTGCACGTTGCAAAAATTTGAGTTGTTCTGTTGACAAGGAAAGTTTTTCGGAAAGTAGAGTAACAGGAAAGTAGGTACCAGCTCTTCACAAACTTATTAAACAAATTGAAAAACTTAAGTTGATCATACATGTTTTTGTAGATGCCTTCAAATGGTTTTGTGTTCTATTGTCTTTCAAATGTTTTTGAAAAATATCCTGTAAACTGAAAAGACATTAGTATGGGATTTATAACCTAATGTTTGTTGCCATGTGACTGGATTCTTATGGTGAACTGGATACCTTAAGTATTTCTCTATTACTCTTTACAAATAGTACATTTATTATAAAATATGGAGCTATAAAAATGGAATTTAGTAAGATGTTTCTAGTGAAGATTGGGTTGCCCTGACTCAAAATAACATAATTAATAAAGTAAAATATTTTGAAAATCTTGACTGAAGTTTCACAGTATATAGTATACCTGAAATTCTTCAGAAAGGACAGGGAGTCCTTTTCCATGTTTATCAGAATTGTTCATACATGTGCTGTCATGCTCAACTCCTGTGTACTGCATGAGTAAAACACTTTTTACATTTGGTTATTTACAGTCCTCAGCAGCTAAGGAAACTGAGCATTCAGCAGACTCATTCCAGGGAGCAATGTGACAAAAACACTTTATAGATAGATTATTGAGGTCTTTGCAATAATTTATTGGGTTTTTTTCTGCTATTCCCTTCTTTATTCCAGAAAGCTTTTCATATTCCCTAATAAAATAAAAAGGGGGAAGCTTATATTGTCATCTGAAATATCTGTAACCGGACAAAGTACAGGTTAAGCATTAGTTTAAATTATATTGGAGAACATAGAATACTTAGAACTTTGGAAAAGAAAATAAAGTTATTTTTCCAAATATTTACAGTACTTGTATTTTTATTTTCCATTTATGTACTTGCATTTTTATTTTTCATTTATGTATAATTAACACTGTGGTAATTGACTTGTTTTTTAAGATTGAGTTGTGTTCTACCTCCAGAACAAAATCAATAAGGAAAGCAAGAATAGATATTCCTTGGAGGTATGAAAGTAGTAGCTTGTGATTTTTTACTTCTTGTTTTGGTGAGTGGGTTTTCTGGGTTTTCTTACTTAAAATATATCATTTTTTAGTCTTACTGATATGTTCTTTGTGCACAGTATAAGGAAAATAAGAATGAATTCTGTTCTAACAGTTCCTCAGAATGTTCGCAATCTTAAAATTACATCATTAAACATTCAGGCATAGTTTTAAAACTGAATTTGATATTGGATTGAATTAGAATTTGGTTATGGAACTCTTGCCAAGATCAGTATACAATCCATTACTGATTTGTTTCCTTTTCTTGTTTCCTTTCCAAGCAATCTGTCTTACTAATTATTCTGGTTTAAATTTACTTTTTATTGTAGACTAGGAGAGACTTAAAGATATATTTCTAGAAAAATACTCCTGCTAGTGTAAGTACATCTAGCCCATCAAGCATTTAAGCATCTGTATGAATCATAACGCAAATTTCGTTCCTTTCCTTGCAGCTGGTTTTTGCAGTATATTTGGCCAGATTTCCTATAGGCTTTATGCTCTTGTGTATTGTCCCCCTGATTTCAATGAAATTACTGACAGTGCGTGGAGAATCTGTGTTAAAATAACCCAGGATCTGAGGCCCTCTAGCAATTTCACCTGTAGAAATTGTCTTGAACATGTATGTGCAAATTTTCCTCTAGTCTGAAGCTGAATGTATGCTAACTCTGTTCAGACATTGCATAGGCATGCAAAGAGTATTAGTGTAGGGATATCACTGCTCAGACATGGCTACGCAGTATCCAGATTAGACCTGGCTGGCATCCAGTCAGCTGCCGATGCGCACAGAGGAACTGATCTGTCCATACTGTCTTATTTCTGACAGCCTTCAATCTAGTGCCCAATCCACGAAGACTAATAATTTCAAAGCGCCATAGTAAACAACACCATGAAATGTTTTCTAGCATTTTTAAAAGCAATATTATGGATTTTAGAACTTTGTCAGGTGGTGACTATCAAAGGATGGAAATTAAAAGCAAATAAATGAGTGACTACAGCATGGGGGAAGCAGGAACAACTTTTGCTATCCTCAAATAACTTTTCCTACCTCAGTTTGAAAACTCCAATATTTTAAGTTAAATCCTTTTTAAAATGCACTTAAATGGGATAACTTGATGATTATACCTGAGAATTGTAGAAAAATAATGTTCTGATCATTAGTTTCATTGTAGAGATATGTGAAACCAGTAATATATGAGACTTTAAAAACATTTTATTGCTGGAAACTATTTTCTCTTATTCACACTCTTCTAATTCCAGTTTAAGTTGTTTAAAGTGGGGGAGGAACTAAACTTGGATTAGAAGATGGAATATTTGTCTAAAATTTAAAATAAATTTTTAAAAGTTATGTTAGTGATATAGTTAATGTAATTAAAAAGTGAATTATCATCCAGAAGATGATTTCTTGGAGAATTTGTGTGTGTATAGCAATTGGCAGGTGATTTTCTCTATTTCTTGGGAAGGAGAGAGAGACACTTATGACAAAGGCATTTGTTCTGTTGTTGGAAAAAGGTAAACAGTTTAGTCCAATAATCTTGAAATCTGTGCAATAGGTTCTTTGATAAATAAAGATATCAAACAAACCCCCAATGAATACTTTTGAATTAATTTGGTTTTCTTGTGTCACCTGTAAAATATTTTGACTGTAAATTCCTTTATAGTGACCATATGGGCCTAATCATAGTTTCAAAATGTGCTGAGAATAATGTGATGATATCTAAGTATTTACCTCTGTGGAAAAGAAAACTGATGTGTTTCAGCTTGCTGTTTTTCTATATTAAATAAAAATATTTCAATTATGTTTTGTAACAAATTCAAGCAAAAATTTGGGTTGCATTATACAACTACTAATAAGAGGTAAGAAAAAAATCTGAAGCAGAGATTGAAATGTCAATGATTTTGTCTGTTTTTAGGGATAAGACCCCACAGATTCTGCCACAGATTGTCTATAACTGCTGGAAATAGGAAGATTACTGTCTTGTGTGCACTAAACAATTTGAATGAGAATAAACAGAACTGTTAATTAGGCATAATGAATCCTTAAATTACATACACTGTTATAAAACCTGCTGAATTCAGAGAATGAACCACAATAAGACTAAATTTTGTGGAAATAGAGCAAGAATGTCTTTTTACAAAGGAAATTCACCAATTTAAATTTGTTTATATGCCTAAAAAATATTTTATTGAAGGAGATGTGTATGCAATATATTGTGTTAATTTCTACTTGCAGTGTGAACAATAAATGCAACTGTCAAATACATACAAGTAAGTATATCTCATTGCGCTAATATTTATTAGAGGATATACTTTAAGCAGTTCCTGAGAAAGGACTGTAGTGTTGAGCCTTTATTATTATCTTCAGCTTCACATTTGTTCTTCTTCTCTTCACTAATAGGTAGCATAGATCAGTCAGTGTTAAAGGAATTACCTCCTGATCTCCTGGCAGAAATTGAATCCACCATGCCACTTTGTGAACGTGTGAAAATGAACAAGCGCAAACGTAGCACAGTTAATGAGAAACCAAAATATGCTGAAATCAGTTCTGATGAAGACAATGACAGTGAAGAAGCTTTTGAATGTAAGTAGTACATATAAGCCCCAGTGGCTGTTGAAATTCTTATATGTGGAGTAAAGTAAATTATGGAAAACTTTCACAGTAATTATATGCTTTAAGGGATTCTAGGTTCGTTATATCCACTCAAGAGATCTGGTCATCTTTCTAAACAATTCATTGAGGACATTAGGTTAAAAATAAATTATAATATTTCTCAAAGGACACTGCAAAACTGAATTCAGGTAAAACAAGACAAAATGATCAAGAGAATGAAAGATCTGTGAGACTGTGTTCACAGGGGTTTTCGGATGAGGGAAGAGATGAGGATCTGACTCCATGTTTCAGAAGGCTTGATTTATTATTTTATGATATATATTACATTAAAACTATAAGAAAAGAATAGAAGAAAAGGTTTCATCGCAAGGCTAGCTAAGAATAGAAAGGAATGAATGATAACAAGGGCAGCTGTCTCAGAATCTCTCTGAGCCAGCTGTGCTGTGATTGGCCATTGATTAGAAACAACCACATGAGACCAATCACAGATGGACCTGTTGCATTCCACAGCAGCAGATAACCATTGTTTACATTTTGTTCCTGAGGCCTCTCAGCTTCTCAGGAAGAAAAATCCTAAGGAAAGGATTTTTCATGAAAAGATGTCTGCGACAGATCTGTGACAAGTACACCGAATAGGTTTGTAGTGTTACAAATATGTATTTCAGAACTCTCTTGGTTGTCCAAAATTGAACTTTAAAAATATGGAATAGTTATTGTTATAGAAGATAAATTTCTTTGAGTATCTCATGAAGAAAAGGCATTTCATTAAATTAAATTAGAGAATTAAAAATTGATTAAATCGCATTCAATGAGCGATAACTGTGTTATTGCATAAATGTTTGGCAAAGTTTAGAAGGAAATTGGATGTTTATATTCTGAGTAGTCTTTATGTATAAAAATTAATAGTAACGCTTTAATATTATTAGTACTTACATTTTAGTCATTTTTATCTGCTTCAAAATAAACTTTGTAGAGCAATAACTGATTGTGAATAGCTGTTCCCATGGTTATATTATTTGCCTTGCAGAGTCAGCACAACTGTAACATGTTCTATTTTGTTGTGCGGCATTGGTAAACTGATCAGTTTAAATTTCTGCTGGAAAGCAATATTAGAAGTTACTTTTCTCATGGAGATATAGCTGGGGTCAGAATTTGTCCTACAGAGCATAAATTGATACTGATGATTTGTAAACTGCAGAGACAGATTTAATCTACCTCCACAAAATACTCCCTCATGGGGGAAAAGAATCAGTTGAAATGTGTAAAATCTTTTCCCATAAACCCACTACTTTTCCAGTATGCTCACTTCAGTTATCCCAGACAGCTCTTTGTTTCTTCAGTTGCAGTTAACTCTCAAACATTTTAAAATTGAGTGTTAGTAGCTCAGGCCTTGTGAATATGACTGTACTGCCTCCAGAAGCATGTCTGATCCATAAGCAGAACACCTCAAAACCATGAACTAAGTTATTACCTTTAACACTTGAACCACCTCTGCGCAGAAGTTTTCAAAAGTGGAAGCCCTCTAGGGTGCAGTGCAGAGCATTAGTATCACCTCTTACTCAATATTGGTTTCATTAGTTCTGAGCCTGGGCTGACTATTGACTATATCCTGGTATGTTTCCTATCCTTCTCAATAAACTGGGGTTGTGGAAAGAACTTGTCAATTCTGTTCCAGTTCTGTCTGAATGCTTGGAGCCATTTTGCTCAGAAACGACCCACTGTACAGTCATACCTCTCTAAACTTCAGGAGGCTTTGGTAGAGACACAGAGATGTCAGGGCTGCTATATGCAAGTTCACATGAATAATAAACTCTTCTAGTGTAGAATGTAATGTTTTGGAGCCATTTTGATCTTCATAGCAAAGTCTGCATTAGACATCTCCTTGCTTTCCTGTTACCTTTGATAATGGAGAGTTGGCTGATTTCATGGATGAACTTAGCTCCTTTCTCCATATCCTTTTTTTATTACATCTTAGCACTCTTTACCTGACAAGGTAGACGGGAGACGAGCTCATCCGATGATGACCGACAAAATCTCAAATTTATTGATTAACAGAAACACTTTTATAATCACAGTAATAAGGCTCATACATATTGCAAAAATAGAGCTCACTATTGGTCAGCTATAAAAACTCAGTCCCACCTTTCTCAAGATGTTTGTGGCTTCTTTTTTACCTCCTGTTATCACATATTTTCTTAAACAACTTCTTGCTCAAAGAAACCATGTCCTTGAATTAGGCAGCTGTTGCTTTCTCAGATGTACTTTCTCACGTCAGTTTTTCCCATCGACTATGTCTCAATAAAAAACTGTCCACATTTGCCCTTCAGGACTATATTTGAAAACAAAGAAATCTCCATTCTCCTCTACACACACAGTTTATTTCCACCAAATTTCTGGTTTTGTATAGAACATTTGTCCCAATCTTTCAACATTCAGTTGTGCGAGGCTTTTTGGTGCTAACTGAAAACTGATTTTAATAACCTTCTGTGGTATATACTTGCTGCATGGCCCAGGATTGTGACTGCAGCTTTCTCCTTTACACTGAATATCCTGCAATATATATCAAGACAAAATTTTAGTTGTCTTGGTAGAACAGAATATCTTTAAGTAACTAGGTTACCAAGTCTCATTGGAACTCACTGTGTTAGATGGACAAAGCAATCACTGAATTGGAACATGGACACTAGGTAATAGAATTTAGACAACCTTAGTGTTCTGTTATGAAAGGATGCAACTTATTTTGATTTATTCTACTTTCCTTTGTGTAAAATGACAAATGCCCTGTAAATTTTTATTTTTAAATGTTTGCTCATCTTTCCCAGTTTTAGGTACTTTTTTCATGTAATTCAAAATTGTTAGAATTGTAGAAATTGTTAGAATAATGCCATACCAGATTTTTATATGATAGTTTTAGAGTGTTTGCTTGTTTTACAGAACATCTATATGATAGTATTTAACTTACAAATGTATAATTTTTAGCTATTAAAAGTAGAATTTTTGTCCTTATAATGAAAATGCATTTTATTTCTAGCTTCTCGTAAAAGACATAAAAAGGATAGAGATGAAACTTGGGAGTATGAAGAACATGATAGAAGAAGTTCTGGTGACCATAGGAGAAGTGGTTATTGTCATGAAGGAAGGAGGACTTCTGGTAGTGGCCGTTATCGTAATCGCAGTCCCAATGACTCTGAGATGGATGATTATTCTCCTCTTCCTAGCCTCAGTGAGGGTAACTGATGGTTTTAAACAAATAATTTCTTCCATAATACTAGTGCATTTAAAGGATATGTTAAACATTTCAAAATAAACATCTTTACATGTAATATTGAATATAAGCATAAAAAGTGTAAACAATCCTTTATTCTCTTAATTAGTAGCTAGAAAAATGAAGAAAAAAGAAAAACAAAAGAAGAGGAAAGCTTATGAACCTAAACTAACACCTGAAGGTAATTTTAGAATATTTATTTTCTATAGTTTGTATTTTCTGGTTTGTATATAAAATAATTATATATACATTTCTTTTTCACCAGAAATGATGGATTCTTCTACTTTCAAAAGATTTGCTGCTTCAATAGAGAATATTTTGGAAAATTTAGAAGACATGGATTTTACAGCATTTGGTAATATGTCAAAAATTTTCAAAATGCTTAATTAAAAACACAAGAAAGGAATTTGCATCTCCGTATTTTCAAATTTCCTTCTTTGTGATTTAATAGTCTGTGAGAAACACTGTGGTATACCACATTTATATGGCTTCTACCTTTAGTGGAGGCCTTTACCTTTCCAATTTCATTTGCTACTACAGGAAAAATATTCTCCTTCCTCCCTGCAGAATCCAAAAGGGACATAAATCACAATGAGACAAATAATAGTCTCTTGGAGTGGAAAGGATACCTCTTTGGGACATTATTAGGGTATCTTCTGTCAAATGTATCTTTGTAAAGAATGCTAATGTAAGATGGCTGGATGCCAGGCACCCACCAAAGCCTCTCTTACTCCCCTCCACAGCTGGACAGGGGAGAGAAAATTCACAAAGGGTTCATGGGTTGAGATAAGGACCTAGAGAGATCCCACATCAAATACCATCACAGGCAAAACAGGCTTGAATTAGAGGTATTAATTGAATTTATTGCTAACAAAATCAGAGCAGAATAATGGGAAGTAAAATAAGACCTTAAAAACACCTTCCCCCCACTTTCTCAGATCTTACTCCTCCCTCCCAGTGGCACAGGGAAACAGGAATGGGGTTTATGGTCAGTTCATCGCCCATTGTTCCTGACACTTCTCAGGGACAGGAGTTGGAGTCATTCCCCTGCTCCAGCATGGCGTCCCTCCCATGGGAAACAGTTCTCCATGTACTTGTCCTACATGGGTCCTTCCCAAGGGCTAGAGTTCTCCAAAAACTGCTGCAACATGGATCACTCTTACATGGGGTTGGTTTCAGGCACAGCCTGCTCCAGTGTGGGTCCCTCACAGTCACAAGTCCTACCAGGAAACCTGCTCCAGTGTGGGCTCCTCTCCCCACGTGTCCGCAGGTCCCTGCCAGGACCCTGCTCTAGCACAGGCATCTCACGGAGTCACAGCCTCCTCTCAGGCATCCCCCTGCTCCAGCATGGGCTCCTACACAGGCTGCAGGTGGATCACTGCATCCCTGTGGCCCTCCCTGGCCTTCAAGGGCACAGATGCCTCATCATGGTCTTCCACCATGGGCTCCAGGGGAATCTCAGCTCTGGCACCTGGTGCACTTCCTGTCCCTCCTTCTGCACTGACCTTGGTGTCTGCAGAGTTGTTCCTCTCACATATTCTCACCCCACTCTCCTCTCACCCCAATTACATCTGCACAATAACTTTTTTTTTGTTCTTAACTACATTATCCCTGCGGCATCACTGCCATCTCTGATTGACCCAGCCTTGGCCAGTGGCAAGTCCATTCTGGAGCCAGCTGACGTTGGCTCTGTTAGACATGGGGGAAGCTTCGAGCATCTTCTCACAGAAGGCACCCCTGTAGTCCCCCCGCTACCAAAACCTGGACATACACACCAAATACACCGGTAATTTCTGAGGCACATAATTTTGCATCTGTTGTGGCCTTTGGCCTGACAGAGGTTGATTCTTCAATTCAGCAGCAGACTGCTTATTCTCTTATGGATGGGGCACTGAATCACTATATGCTCCTTATCCATTTCAGTAGAAACTAAGCCAATTTAGCATAACTGTCTGATGAAGTAGCTCAGGTTGACCAACATGACTTTATTTTGAAATGGATAACAGATAATTTGTTAATTTTTTTATAACTAGAACAAAGGGAGCAACTTAATAAGCAAATCACTACAGCTATGGTGTCTACAACCTTGGATTAAAAATATTTTTAATCTATGACTTTCAGTCATCTTTAACAAGTAGTCATTTTAACACCACCAAAAGTTGTCATCATCAGTCTTCATTAGATGGAACTATGATATGCTAGCTATTTGGAAAATGAGTTCTTTTTCTTCAGTTGGCTTTTTCATATTGACTCTAAAATACTGGGTTCCTTGAAGTCTTATTAGAAATGTGATTGATAATTTTTAATTAATTTCATTTAAGGTGATGATGATGAGATTCCACAAGAACTGCTACTGGGAAAGCATCAGCTTAGTGAGTTGGGGAGTGAATCTGCAAAAATCAAGGCAATGGGCATTATGGACAAGGTACATCTTCATAGTATTTAACTCTTTTTGAACATTAAATTTTGTTAAACATACAAAAAATTGTGCCCCCTCTAATATTCCACCCTCTTCAGGTGTGTCTGTGACAAATACTGTGAACAGTTGTGCTTCTGCTGAAGTGCTTAAAAAGTTCCCACATCTTAACTGTTACTGTCTCTGAAGCCAAGAATTAAATGGTCCTCTGTGTTTGGACTGACTCAGCGCGCTATATGCCAATAGGTAACACATGCCTGAGCATTAAAATCTAATAATTAATCTACTTTCACAAAAGCACATAATTTGCTCCTTACAGCTACTGTTAAGCAACCACAGTAAAATAGAACCTGCTGGCAAAGCCAAAAAATCCACCCTTGCTGATATATGCCATTAGTGCAATGTAAATATCTGATGTCCATCCAGCATCACACTGAGTTGCCCACTCCCTTCCTCTCTCCTAAGAGTCCTTTCAAACTTTAAAGATTTAATGCTTAAGCTGATAATAAGATTAATTTTTTGTAGACTGCATATTGTGATTTCATTTCCATACTCTTCCCACCTTCTGTTCCAGGGAACTTTCTGTTGGCAAAAACTGTTGGTATCACACCTTTAGAAACAGTATTTTTTTCTTTCCTTATCTTCCTAGAACTATTGGCTTTGGTCAGTCTTGTATTAAATTCTTACTTTACCTCCTCATTACCATTTTTTATGTTTATGAAGTGTCTGTGAAGCCACTTATACAAGTCACGCTAAAGGGTTTTCTTAAGTCTGAGATTTAGATGTTCTTCATGGCTCTTTCTTTGTTCTCTCTACCTTCCTTTGTAGCATGATATTAGCCTGAGTGTTTCTGTTTCCTGATAGTTCTCACCCTTAACCTCTGTTACCTGTTTTATTCACATACATACTTATATGTATGCATAAAATCAGAATTTTGTTGCTTTTAAAGGTGAGCACCAATAGTATCTGGATGAATAGAACTAATTCTCCTGGAGTTTAGTGTATTCTACAGATTATTTAATTGCAATTCTGTAGAACATCAGCAAGTGAATTTGAGTTACTTTTTTCAACATGCTAATTTTTAAAATGAACCATTATTGAGAATACGTCTCCTTTTTATTAGAACTCAAGTATCACAGAATTTTATTTCTGCTTGTCCATACAACTTGGATTTTGTCTTAATAAAGATCTATATAGTCAGCTAGAATTTGGGATTGATACTCAGATTTGGTAAATTTCTGTTTCTAGAAGCCAATGCAAAAGCATACAACTATACAACAATAATTACAGTTATGCAATTTAAAATACATTTCTATGTATTTTTCTGGTTGAAAATAAAGTTTGATTGCAGTCTTAGAACATATTTTCACTAGTTTAATTCTATTATCAGCATTCTAAATCATGCTGTGTCAGAAACCTGACAAATCAAGATCCAATACTTAGATTGGACTTTTTTTCCACAATTTGGAAGCCTTTATGTTCCTACAGTTGCTTGATGTGTTTTGTTTCTTGTTTTAGCTCTCAACAGATAAAACAGTAAAAGTCTTGAATATTTTGGAGAAGAATATTCAAGATGGATCAAAGCTTTCCACATTATTTAACCATGTGAGTTTTCAAATTACATTGTTTCACACCATTGTGTAGAATAGGGTTTTCTTCACTTGAGTCCTATATAGTGATAGTTTCAAATACTGCATGTGTCTGAAATTAATTCCTGATTTAATATGCATGTGCTTAAAAGATTGCCAAATTTTAAGATTTGAAGTAAAATTATAGATTATATTATTTCAGTATGGTTTACTATAGTAAACATGTATTCAGAGAAATTAGGTTATCTTTGGACCTAATTTTAAATATTGTAGTTTCATCCTGAAATATTCATGGTAACTGGTGTAACTTGCACTATTGGGTATTTTTTTCTACTTTTCTATGTCTCCATAAAACATTCCTACCACAGTGGAAGAAATATAACAGCCTGTGCTTTTATACAGGCAAGAAATATTATTTTTCTCTGTACCAGAGAAGTTATTAAAAATTTCACTTGGTTTTGCTATTAATAACATTATTACAATATTTCAGTAGTGCTGTGTAGTCATAATTAACCTCATGTATGTTTTATGACTTGTGCAAACACAGAATTACAGAGATTCCGTACCCTGTGCTAAATCTAAATCACAGAATCTGCTGAGTTGGAAGGGACCCCCAAGGATCATTGAGTCCTTATATGGTCATATTTGATAATACATGTTTTAAACCCATTGATATAGATGAGTTGTTCTCTGGAGAAAGTTGTATTCTCATGAGTTTTGTGTGACTTAACAGTCTTTTTGTGTAAGAATTCTCTCTAGTGGCAAAAATTAGACTGATCAAAGCAGCAACTGGTATGTATAAGCCACTGAAGAAAACACTAGATGAATGAGTTTAGATTTTTATTAAGGTACATAATTCTCAAATAGAGAATGTGGCAGTCTTCCTTCATAGTGCTTCCCAATGATACACAGAAAGCTTCTTTGTGATTTACCAGAAGAACACAGTGAGATATTGAAGACCTGTAACTTAGGGTTTGTCTCGGTTTGAAAGCCAGGTGTCTGCTAAGGAAGGCAGGAGCCTCCCTTGGAATGGAGAATGTAAACCCCCTCCCTCCGAATTAATTATAATTAAGGGGCTCTCAAGCAAATATATGGGAATAGAAATAACAGTTCTTTACTAGTGTGTATAATAAAACAAACAACAACAACTACAGCATTAACAACAAACAGAACCAGAAACCCAGTAACAGCCTTCTCTGCCGCAGGCACTTTCCCCTTTGGTGTAGTTACGGTCACAGCTGGCAGGGGTGCTGGTGGCTCCCGGTGGACAGGGCAGGTGCGATGATCCCAAAGTGGCTGCAGGGGGCGCTGTGCCGCGAGCTCGGGGACCATGCGGTAATGGTGGCTTGACCGAGATGGGAAGGGGTGGAAGAGGCTTTGCTTCTCAAACCCCTGGGACAGTCGATCCCAGTCCCCCAAGAGGACTCTCAGAAGCAGCAAGCTGGGCCAGCAGAATGTCTCAGCAGGCAGGGGGTGCAGGGCTACAGTGCAGCGAAAACTTGGAGCAGTGCTGAAGAAGCAGCGGGGGCGGGGCAGCAGCAGCCTGGCTCCCAGCAGGGCAGGGAGAGGCAAGCTCAGGATCCTGGGCACCCAAGCAGATGGTAATAGGTCCCTCTTTTAGTGAGGTAGGTGTTAATAAGGTCCCAGTTCAGTGGCTGCTCTCACAAGCAGAGGCTCACCCCACAGCAGAAGAAGCAGCTCCAGGCTGGGCTCCGGCAGCAGCAGTGAATTCCCATCCCCAAGCAGCAGCTCCGACTGTCCTCCTCCAAAGCCAAGAGAGAGAAAGCGCTAGCAGCTGCCCCAGCCCTGTCTTTTACTTGCCCAATTCTTGTGGTATCTCTACCCCTCTGAGAGAAACTCCCAGATAAGAGAACTGCAACCAGATCCTCTCCTCCCCTGAACTTGGCCACGTCTTTCGTTTTTCTTAAGTACCCAGGTGTTAGTGTTTCCTAGCAACTTATGGGAAAAAAATCTATAGTAAAAAGGAACAAAAGGAAAGAAACCTAACCCCCAACAGGGTTACAAACCTTTTACTAATAAAACAAACATTTGTTGATTTCTAAACCAAACTATTTTTGTATCATAAAGGTAATACTGCATTTTGTATGTGTGTATGTAAGTCTATTAAAATAATGTTATATTTTACTTGGTAAGGAAAAAAATTACTTCTTGTTTACAATCTTGTTTTCTATCACCTGTTACAGAACAATGACACTGAAGATGAGGAGAGATTATGGAGAGATCTTATTATGGAGAGAGTGACAAAATCTGCTGATGCTTGTCTTACTGCTATCAATATTATGACATCACCAAATATGCCTAAAGCTGTATATATTGAAGATGTAATAGAAAGAGTTATTCAATACACAAAATTTCATTTGCAAAACACTCTCTATCCTCAGTATGATCCTGTGTATAGAGTGGATCCTCATGGCGGTTAGTATGCTAAATGTTTTGCATTTTGTTGTCATATGCATATCTTGAGGTGCAGGTATTCAAGAACGGTTTTAAGAATCTTGGATCCAGAACTCAAAGCAATTATGAAACTATTAAATTCTTGCTTTCCAGCTGTTTTTACTAAATAGTTTTTCTTTTGTAAAAAAATTCATTTACAAAGCTGTAGTCATGGACTTGTTTTGGAGACTTTTTGAGGAAGATTATCATCTTTCTAATATCTGATGTGAAATACTGAAAAGATTAAAGATATTTTTTATTTTCTAGGTGGTATTTTAAGTTCAAAAGCAAAACGTGCCAAGTGTTCCACCCACAAGCAAAGAGTTATAGTGATGTTATATAACAAAGTTTGTGACATTGTCAGCAGTTTGTCAGAGTTGCTAGAGATACAGCTTCTCACTGATACAACTATTCTTCAAGTAAGTTTTATTAGAAAAATTTTTGTCTGAGAATTTTTTCTTTTTCCAGAGACTGTAAAGTGTAACTGTCTCAATGACATGAAATATGAAACCAGTACAAACTTTTGAATTATTAACAGTAGTGACTAGTTTGTTCTGTAGTAATGTTCACATCTTAAATAGCTTTTATTGTACACTTAAGAAAAGTTGAATCTGATTGTATTAAAATATCCTTTAATAACTTTATTTGTAAACGATATGAATGAATACATGTTGTTGAATACCTTACCTGGTGAATGAATAATCTACTTGTGAAAATGCATAAATATCAGTTTAATAGTCAAATATACTTACAATAACTTCTTTCTGTTGATAGATATCATCTATGGGAATAACACCTTTCTTTGTAGAAAATGTCAGTGAACTACAGCTATGTGCCATCAAATTAGTGACTGCAGTAAGTAATTTTTAATTTGCAGTAGTTTCATGTTCTTCTGAGAGTTATTAGGGCATTTATATAGGCTATATTTTTGCTGGTAGAGAATTGGAGCTTAGAACTAATTTTATTCTTGCATGTTTTTACAGTTTGGTATCAAAATCTAGGAACAATATTTAAGCTACTTGAGCTCCTCCCATTTGCAGAGTACTCTATAGGAAGAAATAGCTTACATAAGCCAAGGAATTTACTTAATTTTGGTTATGCTGTTTAAACACAAACCCCTTCTTCATCTTAAGAAATCTTACCAGTGTAATTTTTCTTACCTCCTTTGTTAAGATCAGTTTATGCAATGGTATAAGCCATAGAACTAGTAAGATAGTTCTATATAATATATAATAGAACTATATAATAGAACAAGTTCTTTTCCTCAGAAGAGGTGGCTATGTGAAAAATTCATGGGGCAGATAAAATATTTTTCCAGGAAAACTGCAGTGCCACACAGATGTGTTTGTTCAAGTGAAAGTTTTTCATCTTTGTAAGGATTATGTACTCCAGTATTTATAAAAGTAATTCTTCCTGAACAAAAGGAGAGGCAAACTCTACCATACTGACTCCATAAATTGAATTAATATGTCATGTCAGGCAAACATCAAAGCTTAGTTTTCTCACATGTGCTCTAAAACTATACATGTGTTCTCATTTAATATATGTTACCACAGACTTTTGCTCTATACTGGAGTCTGATACCTTAGCCTTACACTGTTTGACTTTCAGTGTATTGTAGTATTGGCAACAAAATTTAAAACACATTATATTTTTAAGAGCTATTACACATTTATGCTATTTGAAGATTAAAAAAGCTATATTTGAAAAGGGGTTTATGTATTTTATAAAGAAATGCTTGCTTTGAAAAAACAAAGCAATGCATTTAAAGCAAGGTATGCATTAAATATAATTTATTTACATGTTATGTAAAGAGTATTTTTCTATATATAATTTTTAAATCTATTTAACAAGTGATATCTTATGTAACAACAAGTAGTTTTTTAACAATTCTCTTACTGTTAAATAGGTGTTCTCCAGGTATGAAAAACATAGACAGCTAATACTAGAAGAAATTTTCACTTCCCTCGCAAGACTACCAACCAGCAAGAGGAGTTTGAGAAATTTCAGGTAAATTCTGACATAGATTGATAATTTGTAGACAGCAACATTTACACTTTTTTAGATGTAGGATTTTAGGCTTCAATGTTAACTTGTTCTTTAAAAATCTGACTCCATGAGCTATGTTTTGTTAGAGGTTGATATTTCAAGACCTCTACAGTGAGAGCAGAATTGTCTGACAAATGTATTTTGTAATAATCACTTTCTTATGCCATCATATTTATGCTTGCTTCCAAAATGTCTTGGTTTGAAAGACAGGTGTCTGCCATGGAGGGTGAGAACCTCCCTTGGAAATGGAAAATATTACTCCCTTCTCTCCAAATTATTGTAACTTTGAAATTAAGGGGCTTTCAGGCAAAGATATAGGAAAAGGAATAACAGTTCTTTACTAGTATGTATATGTATAACAAGGCAAACAAACAACAGCAATGGTAGCAACAGCAAACAAGAACAGAAAACCCAATAAACTGTCTCTTCCCTGCTCTTTAAACAATTTCCCCTTTGGTGTACTGATGGTCACAGCCGGCAGGGGCGCTGGTGACTCCCGGTGGGTAGGGCGGGTGTGATGATTCCCCCGCGGCTGCAGGGGGCGCTGTGGTGCGAGCTTGGAGACCACATAGGTAATGGCAGCTTGACCGAGACAGGAAGGGATGGGAAAGGGTCTTGCTTTACAACTCCCAGGAGCAGTCAATCCCGGTGCTCCAGCAGGACTCTCGGAAGTAGCAAGTTGGCATGGCAGGAATGAGCAAAATCCTGGGTTGGTAGATGAGATGTATCAGAAGCTCTGCAGCTGTAGCTGGGAACATGGGACGTCTTGGCAGGCAGGGGATGCTGGGGCTACATACAGTGTAGCAAAAACCTGGAGCAGTCCAAAGATATGGCAGGGGGCTGGGCAGCAACAGCCCTGCTCCTGAGCACAGCAGGCTCTCTTGGGGGAAAAAGGGGCTTGATGGTGAGGAGTCCTTTGTTTGGTGAAGTAGAGTGTTAATGAGGACCCAGTGCAATGGCCACTCTTATGAGCAAAGCTCCACTCACAGTAGAAGAAAGGCAGCGGGAGATGGAGCCCCGCAGTGGTGACAAATTCTCCTCACAGCAACAGCAGCCTCTCTTCCAGCCCCCTCCAATGCTGAGAGCACAAGAGAGCTGGGGCTGCACCCAACCCCTTTTCCCCAGCCCGATTCCATACTCACGGTATCTCTGCCCTTCCCAGAGAAACCCCAGGTGAAAAGAGAGAGTAACCAGCTGCACTCCTCCCCTGATCTGTGGCCACTTCTTTTGTCTCTCTTAAGTACATGGTCGTTATTGTCTCCTAGCAACACATTTGGGGAAAAATTATTTTCGAGAAAGAAAGGAAAGGATCGTAAACCCCAACACAAACTAATTGCAATATCTTATCTGTCTCACTAAGTATGTAAATGACTGTAATGTTATTATGAATTCAAAAGTTTTTTCTTGGAAAATGCTTTGGTTCTGTTTATATGGATTTTATACAATGTCATTGCTAAAGCATAATAGGAAAATTCTGGCTGAATTTCTTTGAGGACATGCTCAGAGCACTCTTTCCATGAAATCAATCTAATACTCCTTTGACTGAGTCTCATTTAGAAACTGCTCAGTTAGCTTTAACTGTCTTTTAAGTGCTTCATCTGGATTTCAGTGCATCTTCTGAATAATAGTATAGTTTCAGGTTAAATTAGAGAAAGAACCTGACCTGGGATGGATTTTAATTAAAATTGGGGTTGGATGCTGCAAATTATTCTAAAACATTTGGTTATACTATTGATTTTGTTCCTTACTTCCATACATCTTTTCCCTGGAGACAGACAAGTTGACAATGAAGTAGGTTGTCTGACCCAGAGTGGATGACCAGGAAATATCCAGGAAAATTAAATTCATGAAAACTTTGAATTCAGCAATTCTAATGTTAACATGAGTGCTTATTCCTAGTATTTCCTATTGTTTTGTTTATAGACATCAGAGAGATCTAGTAAATAGGAAGGTGTTAGGCATAGGAACATAAATGGTAGATACCCTCTTTGAATTGGGACTTTTACTATAAGGAAGTTACTGTCTCAAGGCCATGACTGCACTGCTTATCTTTAGAGTCCTAGCTCTAACTTGTTGAAGGACATTCCCTGTCTGTGACTATAGTCATAAAGGGTGCAGCTTACCTAAAATTTTATAGGAAAATATTCTCTCTGTACAAGTAGTTAGAAATAATTTTATAAAGATAATAATTACAATCTGTTTTGTGTCCAGTTATTATTTTGATAATTTAGGGAAAATTATGTCAGAGATTATCACCTTTTCATATTGTTAAAGGCAACATTAAGTGGTGTTGATATACATATAGGTAGTAAACACCACACTATTTATCAGGTTAAATCACTTGGAAAGGGAGAAATGTGAGGTAGAGTGTATTCATGCTGGTGATACCAACTTAAAAGACAGTTTTGCATGCTGAAGTTTATTGTCTGTTGCACTACCTGAGATTACCATAGGTGTAACTCTTGTAGAAGCCAGCCCAGATCATGGTCACTAATTTCTCATTTAAAATTCCTGCACATTTCAGATACATTGAATAATATATAAGTAATAAATTATTATTACAAAGTTGGTCTATTTTCTTAATGTTGTGTTGGAAATGGATATGGCTTTATACAGAATCAGCCTATTAGTAAGTGCCTTTGCATGGATGTGTTTGATTTATTAAATATTTCTAAAGATTTTTCTACTGCTGAACTTGACAGACACTCTGATGTCCCATCTGTGAGCTGTTTCAGTTCATCTCTTTGGACTGAGAATAATGCTTACCATTTTAGTTAGACCAAATCTTTCACTGCATAAGAGAGCAGATCACAAGATAAACGTGTATAACACAGATTCCTAGCTTTCATTATTATTTAGGAAACATGTTATTTAGGATAAAAAAAATCTGGGTTTTTTTTTTTTTGTTTTGGTTTGGGTTTTTTTGTTTTGGTTTGGTTTTTTGTTTAGTTTTAGTGCTAATGCTGTCTTATTAACAGATTAAACAGCAGTGACACTGATGGAGAGCCTATGTATATTCAGATGGTAACAGCACTAGTTCTACAGCTTATTCAGTGTGTGGTGCATTTGCCATCAACAGAAAAAGATTCTAATTCAGAGGAGGAATCAAACAAAAAAGTAAGTTTTTTTTTAAAGAGCCATAATTCTTTTTTTTGCTACAGGAATGACTTTGTAGGTATAATATTTTATAATGGTGCTCTAGTAATCAAGCCTTTTAATTTTATGTCAGCTCTAATTATTTGATGAATGAGAAAGGCTGGTTTGGAAATTATATTTCTGTGCATGCTAAAATATTAGAAAAATACATCTTGTTATTTTTAGGTGGATCAAGATGTGCTTATGACTAACTCATATGAAACAGCCATGAGAACAGCACAAAACTTCCTTTCTATTTTCCTTAAGAAGTAAGTACTGTTGCATTCTTTAGTGTATTGATGAAACCAACTCCAAATAAAATGTCACACCTTAAGACAAACCAAACCACTTTGCAATCCTAAATGACTACTAATAAAGTTACTTATAACAATATATTTTATAGATCTCTGAGAGAGTTACCTGTCTGGAAAAAAAATTATGGAACAGTCTGCAGAGTTTAAGAACACATTTAAGAATTTATCTGATAATTTATATAGGATCCTTTTTTCAGGGATCTTTTACTCATTTGAAACATGGAAGAGAAGGCTGAGTAAATATTTAAGTGATGAAACCAGATTATTTCAGTCATCAAAAGGACCAAAATATAAAAACCCTAAAATTACTTTCATTTAGGTAAAGTTAGGAATGTCAATAGCTCAGCAGGGAAAAAAACCAAACCTGAATAACCAAAGGATTTGTAAGAAGGAGTCCTGAGGTTTTTTATCATGTTGATTTCTGTTGTTAAGCCAAAACGCTGTTTATGAGCTATCTGGCTATTTCTCTGCATACTTCTGTTATAATTAAAGTTAGGGATGTCACATATAGGTGAAACACTATCTCATATGTTATCTTTTGATTTTTTAACATTCTGATTTTAACCTTTCTGGAACATAATACTGAGATGCCTTATCACTGTGAGTTAAGTCAGATCAGGTTTAAGGACACAACACCTTCTAAATACCCCACTCTAGCTTGAGCTTTGGAATTTTATTTACTTTGTTTATCCAAGTTAATGCAGACTTTACCTCAAAACAATAAATAAAAAACAGTAACAAAATTCTACTACCCTGGATTAACTGCTTTACTTGCAGTGCTACTTGGAGTGATAAATGTTTGAACTATTTGTATGTAAATGAAAAAAACAATTTTTCTGCTAATATTTTGGATTTTTTTTTAGAATTGCATAAAACTGGTTTTCTGGCTAAAAACAGAATTAGTTCTCTTTGCATCAAAAGAAAAGTTTAAATGGCTCTTAAATTCACTTGCAAACTTGCATTTTGATTTAAACAGATGTGGCAGTAAACAAGGGGAAGAAGATTACAGACCACTGTTTGAGAACTTTATTCAAGATCTTCTTTCCACAGTCAATAAACCAGAATGGCCAGCTGCAGAGTTGCTACTTAGCTTATTAGGAAGGCTATTGGTAAGGGATACTTGTTCTTAACTATTATATTAATTAATTTCTTATTACAATGAAATGTGTTTATTTCAGCTCAAACTATTGCAGGAGTGTTTTCTGATTGTTGACACATGCATGCAGCATGTAAGGAAAATCTTACATGTATCACTATTACGTAATGCATAGAAAATAAAATTTAGGTCAGAAGATCATTGATATGGAACTTAGTAAAGGTCATATGTATACAGTTTCTCATTAATGTCCTCTTCTAATACTCCATGACATTTTCCACAATAAAAAATGCCATTCTATAGCATCTAATAAGTTTAGATATTCATAGAACCGTAGAATATGCTGAGCTGGAAGGGACCCACAAGGATTATTGAGTCCAACTCCTGGTCCTGCACAGGACACCCCAACAATCCCACCCTGTTCCTGAGAGCATTGTCCAAACACTCCTTGAGCTCTGGCAGCCTTGGGGCTGTGACCACTGCCCTGGGGAGCCTGTTCAGTGCCTGACCACCCTCTGAGGGCAGAACCTTTTCCTGATATCCAACCTAAACCTCCCCATACACAGTTCCAGCCATTCCCTCAGGTCCTGTCACTGGCCACCAGAGAAGAGATCAGTGTCTTCCCCTCCACTGCCCCTCACAAGGAAGTTGTAGACCACAATGAGGTCTGACCTCAGTCTCCTCTTCTCCAGGCTGAAGAGACCAAATGCCCTCAACCACTCCTTGTATGGCTTCCCCTCTAAACCGTTCACCATCTTCATTACCCTCCTTTGGATGCTATCCAATAGTTTCATTCATATTCATTGGGAATAAAGTCAGAGTAATACCTGTAATTATTCATAGAATCATAGGATAGTTTGGGTTGGAAGAGACTTTAAAGCTCATCTCATTCCACACCCCTGCAGTGGACAAGCAGGGACACCTTCCACTAGACCAGGTTGCTCCAAGCCCTGTCCAACCTGGCCCAGAACACTTCCAGGGATGGGACAGCCACAGCTTCTCTGGGCAACCTGTGCCAGTGCCTCACCACTCTCACAGGGAAAAATTTCTTCTCAATATCCCATCTAACCCTGCCCTCTGGCAGTGGGAAGCCATTCCCCCTTGTCCTATCACTCCATGCCCTTGCAAATATTCCCTCTCCAGCTTTCTTACAGGCCCTCTTCAGGAACTGGAAGGTTCTCTAAGGTTTTATGGACATTCAGGTTCCTCAGGTGGTCATGAGCCTGATCTTCACTTAAAATGGGAGGGACTTTGCTCTCCCACTCCCATACTTTTCTGGACTGTTCCTTCAGCACAGAACCTGAAAACAATTAAGTAGTTTGGTCTTTTATAAGTTTGGTCTTCAAGTGGTACATTTACTTACAGATTGTGACATTTTACAGAATGTGAATATTTTTGTAGTAATGTTTTTTGAGAGTTGTTCTTCAGTATTAAAATGCAATTAATACAGTACTTTGAACTTTTTATTTGGAAAATATTTTATGGTCATGTTTCTGGTAAAATGCAGCTTTCTTTATACTTGTGTGAATAATGAGGAAGATGTATTATGGTGCTATACTATTGCAAAGGATATCTACTTTACTAGATGTCTGGTTTATTTTAGTTTTTTAAAAATATATATTTTTATAACAGGCGTATTTGTAAGGCAAAAGACTCAATTAAGGAAAAAAAACATTTCTAAAGTAAGGACTGTATCTGTGATGTAATAGTAAATTACATAACTTTAAGCAGCATGGAAATTAGGTGGACTTTTTAATATGGTCAAACTGTCTTGTAAGAAGAATCTCAGTTGCAGAAATAAATAGTTTTTATAACAGCTTATTCTGCTTTTCTTAGGTTCACCAATTCAGTAACAAATCTACAGAAATGGCATTAAGAGTTGCATCACTTGACTATCTTGGAACTGTAGCTGCAAGACTCAGGAAAGATGCAGTCACTAGCAAAATGGATCAAGGTTCTATAGCCAGAATACTCAAACAGGTGTGTGAAAGATCCCATGACAGTTGAATTGAGATGTATCTATTTAAAAACCTAAACATTTTAAAGATGAGCGAAAAACTGGAATTATGGGGAATGAGTTTTCATCGTTGTTCAGATTTCTGAATCAAATATGCTCAATTTATAAGTATCACATTTGTTAATTCATGTCTTTCTCACACCATCTTCCTAGTGATCATTTTAAATGGTTAATTAAAATGGCAAAACCAATTTTCTGGTGAGGATATAGATGAAATAATGGAGTGACAGTTGGATTATATCTTAAGAGGCCTTAAAATATATTTGTGTGTGTATGCATGCATGTGCATGCATGTATGTGCATTTGCTATTGCAAAATAGTAATTGAGCTTATGGCACTCATATAGAGACTTTTGAGAGTTAAACTGTTAGGCCTATAAGGTTAGTTTTTATGTGATAGAACTGATATTGGTTGTGTGTGTAGGGGGGTTGTTATTTTTGTGGGGGTTTTTTTACTAGAATTGCATATATCTTTCATTGGAGAATACATATTTCCATTTCTGTTAATGCTCCTTATCAAAATGTTTCCAAATCTGCAAGATTGCCAGCAATTAACAAAGCAGTATGTGTATTTAGGCTCTCTGTAGTACATTAAGAAAATCTTGGGCCTTATGGGTATTTTTAAAAATGTGAACTTTTACATTTCTTATGGATGCAATGCTTTTCCGTCTGAACTATTACTTGTTCTCAGCATGATGAGATCTAAAGTTGAGTAGTCATATCAAGGTGGTTTCCCTGAAAAGACTCCAGATCTACTATATGTATTTTATGATGACTGTTACAGACTTGTTTTGAAGGTAAAACTCCTGCAATTTACAGGCATTCAGATAAAGTATCAAAATTCATCTACTCTTTCATGAGGCTGATACTTCCCATGACTTTTGTCAGTTGGAATATTTGACTATGTATAGTGTCAAATCTTTATGTTCATGGCTTATTATAATTTATACTTCTATGTGCTAAAGGGGTGTAATTCTCCATTTGGAAGTGATTTTGACAATTGTACATTAGACTTCATAGGGAAATACTTTAGAAGAATCCTTTTCTCTTTCCTTATCTCCAGAAGTTATATAATAATATTGAAAGATATTCTAAAAAGATACATACGTGACTGGTGACCTGAATTTTTCTATTTGTTTTGAATTTTTTACAGGATCAGGCAGAAACTAGGCATTGGCATCCACAGAAAATAAAATAACTGTGGGCAATTGAGCACTAAAAGCTTTTTTCAGTTACTCAGGAAGCTTAACATAAATGATGGCATTGTGAAAAGAGTATATTATACAGTACATTCACTCAAGGTAGACTGTGTTGTTTATAAGTGATTTGTAACATACGAACAAATTACTTGAAAATGTGCACAACAGCTAAGCTTCACTTTGTTGCCCAAATGGCAAGAAAATAAGATCCATTGGTAGACATATTCAACTCTAATCATTAGAAATATCTTAAATTCTTAATTTCATTCAGAAATGACCTTATATCTCTACAGATTTTTCTTTCCTGCTGAATTGAGTATTTAGACTGTTGGATATTTCCTTCTACCCTCTGATATCATTACCAGGATAATTTCCAATGATCGATGAGTGCTTATAACTCTGTCTGTTGTGGTTTGGACTCATGAATTGTATAATTAGATTTAAAATAAAATCTGTTCTGTTTTGACATTTTTAAACAGATTTTTTTCATAGAAATCTGTCATAAATTGTCAAGTTTATTTGAACACTTGTGCATGCTTTTCATTAATTTATCTCTTGATATGCTGATCTTCTGGACTTGTACCTTTTTCCACTTGCTGTTGTTTGCAAGCTATATTATGTGCTACATTTGTGACAAGATTCTCAATCTATGCTGTTCATACAGAAGTTGATGGTTCTAAGTTACAGGTTTTATTGCTGAAGAAGAAAAGTGTTTTGTAGCTGAAGAAGTTTAAGCCAGAAATTATTCTTCTACTTTTATTATCAGTATTGAATATGATTTGTTGTGGGCTTCACAGTTTCTTTCTGTTTGTTCTGGGTTTTTTACTTTTTAAAATAGTTAGGCTGTTAAGGTTCATCAAGCAACTTTTTCAACCTTTTTATCCACAGAATTTAACATTGGTTGAAGGCCAGACTTTCAAATCACAATTTACATGTCATAGGGTGCCAAATATAAATTAATAAACCTACATTAGTATTATGTCTACTGTAGACATCTTTTGAATTCTTGAACTGATTAATTTGAGGGGAAAAAAAAACCCTTTTTTCTGCTGTAGCATCAGCAATTGTAAGGACCTGCACATTTCTGTATAATACTAAGGAAAAAAGAATGTTTTATGGTTTTGGGTTTATGCTGTCTTGTAGGTGTTGAGAAAGTTAGTTTCTGATTCATTAACAAGTTAATTGATACTGATTTGATCTCTAACCCCTATATGGGGAAAAGTACATTGTCTGATGGTCATATACAAAATCATTGTTTAATTTACGTAGGCTAGAATTATTTAAGAGATCAGGATATACATATTTCCTATAAAATAGCCTCTTGTAAAAAATATTCTGGTTTTAACATTCATACATTTTAGATAATTACAAATCTGATGCATAGTTCTCAGAATAATATTTCATATGTAATCCTTTTTGTGCATCTTAAAAGTACTTCGCAGGAAAATTAATAGTACCCCATTCTGTAGATACACTTTATGCACTAAGTGGAATTTTTATAAAATGTATGTTTGTTCTCAAGGTTTTTGACCTGATAGAAACTTAATTGAGTTTCAGAGAGTATGATTCTTTAGTGCTAGAGTTCAGGGGTGTTTGGGAATAACCTCTGTAAATTCTTTGCTTAATGAATTGAGCATACTAGCTGCACTTTCTCTGTATTGATGCTTTAAACCTGAAAACATTTATACCAAATATTTTGCAGAGGGATAAGTTATTTTTATTTCTTTGACACTTCCCATATGTTTTTACTGTTGTCTGTGTTTCATATTTATGTTCATTTGACTTTTTTGCCTTTTATACCTTGTTCACCTGTAAAGTCATTGTTTCAGTGTTTAAAATTGTTGAGAGAGCTAATGATGCCTTTTATAGGTTAAATCTTTTTTCAGTCTACTATGTGTGATTTCAGCCCTTTGTTTTTCCTTGGGAATAGAGGGTCTTCACACAAGATCATAAAATGAAAATAATTCAAATCAGTCAGTCTGTTTTAAACCAAGTCTTATTCTGTTAATCTTTTTTGACTTTGGAGCTACAGTCTAATTTGGTTTAATCTCTATAAAGTTTAGAAGTAATTGATTAAAAATTTGTTAGTTGTATTGATAATTGCAGAACATTAATTTCAGTGTATTTTATATGTGGACATACAGATTTTCAGGTGATAATTACCACTGTGCAATATTCTATTTTAAAACTATCTTTCTATTTCTGATAGGTTTCAGGAGGAGAAGATGAAATTCAACAGCTGCAAAAGGCTTTGCTAGATTATCTGGATGAGAACACAGAAACTGATGCATCATTAGTGGTAAATTTCAGCTTTCTGATGTCAAATTTATATAAAAATAATTTTAGTAACATGCACTGAATAAAACTGTTTTTGGTCATACATATTAGAGATTTGATTAAATTGTCACCCTAACGTATAATGTTGATTGAGTTTTCTGAAATATGGTTGTTGCATTAAACTCACTTAATCTCATATATCCGTTAATTTCACTCTTCTACATCTGTTGTTTTTGGTTTTTGTGTATCCTGCTGTATTTCTCCAGTTTTCTCGGAAGTTTTATATAGCTCAGTGGTTCCGGGATACAACTATGGAGACAGAGAAAGCAATTAAATCTCAGAAGGATGAGGACTCATCTGACGGAACTCATCATGCAAAAGATGTTGAGACCACGGGGCAGATCATGCATAGAGCGGAAAGTCGCAAAACATTTCTTCGCAGCATCATTAAAACTGCTCCATCTCAGTTCAGTACATTAAAGTACGTTTGAGCACCAGTGCTTTATTAACCACGCGTTTGACATTTTTAGTCATTTTTGATAAACATGTCCTAATTAAAACTTTGAATTTGTTGCAGGATGAATTCTGATACTGTGGACTATGAAGATGCATGTTTGATTGTTCGCTACTTGGCCTCTATGAGGCCATTTGCCCAGAGCTTTGATATTTATTTGACACAGGTAAACTGTGCTGGAAGTCTTAGTACAGTGAAATGCAGTTGGTTTCTGATTCCAAACACTTTAGTGGTAGTGTACCATATCTGTTCATTGTTGGGCATGGGTATTTAACAGGCCACAATAACACCATGTGCTTTCTGTATTAATGACCTAAGTGCTTATATTTCTTTTTCTTGCATACATTTTATATGTCATATTGTACATGCATTATTTTATTTGTTAATGGATGTAGATGGCAAAATCAATATCTTAGATGTACACAGTAGAAAAATAATTACAGAATGTTGAAATCTCTTACAGTTTCTGCCAGATGCATGCTCATCTGGTGATATTAACTCATTAAATTTATCTAAATTTGAAAATACAAGTCAGCATAGCTACTTGCTTGCAGTGCATGTTACTGTTACTTGTTTAACCAGTGTGGTTTTTTTCCTTTTTCTGGGAGAAGAGCACTAACATGTTGTCATGGCAACATGTTTGGACTCCGGTACTGGTTTGGTTTAGCTTAGTTTAGGTTCTGTTACTTATAGTGATCTGCATATAGAGCCATTCTTAAAATGATAGTGCCCAAATCCACCTCTTCTATTGAAAGAACCATGATGAAAGGCACAAGTGAATGGCAAAAGTAGAGTTTAAAATGAAGGGAACTCTTATTTTAGTTACTTCATTTGCATGTTATTCTGCTGCACTGTTGCCTGTTAAACAGTTTGCTACCTTCCCAAAGCAAATGAATCTTTGTTTTTGTTCTTTTATTAGATTCTACGTGTACTTGGTGAAAATGCAATTGCTGTTCGAACAAAAGCCATGAAGTGTCTGTCTGAGGTTGTTGCTGTAGACCCCAGTATTCTAGCCAGGGTAAAAAAATCTGAAATATCCATCACGTATATGCATTCTTCGGTCACACTTAAAAGAAATCTTTAATTCTTATTTTGGATTTGTCTTTTATTTGTTCATTTTTAGCTGGATATGCAACGAGGAGTTCATGGGCGGCTAATGGATAACTCCACTAGTGTAAGAGAGGCAGCTGTGGAGCTTCTTGGCCGATTTGTGCTCTGTCGTCCTCAGCTAGCTGAGCAGTATTATGATATGCTGATTGAAAGAATATTGGTACGGTGACTTATTTATGATGTGTCATTGGAAAATTTGTTTTCAACTAAGTTTAGATGGTTAATAATATGGAATGATGATTCCAAGAGTATGTTATATGTATGTTATTATTTTAATGGGGAGCATCATGATTTAAGACCAACCTTCTAAAATGCATTGCTTGTTTTCAGTGAGGCTTTATTACATTGTTGTGGTTTCACCCCAGCCAGCAGCCAAGCCCCATGCAACCACTTGCTGACAACCCAACCATCAGAACTGGGGAGAGAATCAGAAGAGTAAAAGCCAGAAAACTCTTGGGTTGAGAGAATGTCAGTTTAACAAGGAAAGGAAAAGCCACACATACAACCAAAGCAAAACAAGAAATTCATTGAGCCCTTCCCAAGGGCAGGCAGGTATTTGGCCACCTCCAGGAGAGCAGGGCCCCATCCTGTGGAACAATGACTTGGGAAGACGAACATCATTACTCCAATTGTCCCCCCTTCCTCCTTCTTCCCCCCACTTTACATACTGAGCATGATGTCATATGGTCTGGAATACTCCTTGGGTCAGTTGGGGTCACCTGTCCAGGCTGTGTCCCCTCCCAACCTCCCATGCACCCCCAGCTCCCTCCCCAGCGTTCAATGAGCAGAAAAAGGCCTTGGCTCTGTGCAAGTTTAGCAATAACAAAAACATCTCTGTATTATCAACTCTGTGTTCAACACAAACCCCAACACAGCCCAATGCCAGCCTCTGGGAAGGAAATTAACTCTACCCCAGCCAGAACCAGATTATACATCAATAAGTAAATATATATAGAAAGTTGTACTGCAACAGAATCAGAATTATATTCCTTTTCGTTCCTTTATTGAGACACAGATTAAATGAAATGAGGAATTTTGCCACATCTCTGAAGTCTCAGATATGGGTTATTGAGGGCAGTTCAGAAATGTGGGTGATAAAACGAGTCTATAGCAATGTAATTTAAAGTTGTCATTTGTTACCCAAAAGAAAATAAAAGATAAAACTACTTTGGTTTTTTATGCCATGTTTTAGTGCTTTAAAAGGCTTTTTATTAGATTTTTTTTATAAAAAATGGGTTTTGCCTGGATGATCAGATAAATACAGTGTTAATTTAAGATAACACTTTTAGCATTCAAGTTAGGTTTTTAGTCAAATACTACTCATTTGCTATAGTTACATGATAAAACTTGTTTGTAAGGTGTTTTGGAAATATCCATATGAGGATGCATAAAGACACTCATCCTGGCATTTAGATTAAACATATTTTGAATTAAGTAATATGAAATGAAGCTACTCATCCTTCTCCTTAGATGAAGCCTAGGAAATTGGAAAATATTTGCTGCACATATCATCCATAAGCTTAATTCAAAGGATTTTGAAGTATTACAGTCCAGACTTACAAAGGATCTTAGATGTTCAAAAACAGTAGCTAAAGCATCAGCGCATCTAGCTTGTAAGATCTTGAATTAAGAAGTGGCATTATACATTTGCAATATCATGAGTTCCTAATTGGGATGATATAAATGGAGGAAGTGTTTCAATGTTTTGGGGACTCAGCCCAAACCTTTAGAATTGTTGCAAATAAAGTTATGCTGATCTTTCGTATAAATATACTCCAGAATATTTTATCTGCGTTTTCTGAATGCATTTTTCAGGTCAGATTGTGTGATCTTCAAGTATAATTTATATAATGCATTAATAATATGTTTTATTTCTTTTCAAGAACATAATGTTTTTCTCCTCACAGGATACTGGTATCAGTGTCAGAAAAAGAGTCATAAAGATACTTAGGGATATCTGCATTGAACAACCAACATTTCCCAAAATTACTGAGATGTGTGTAAAAATGATTCGGAGAGTCAATGATGAAGAAGGCATTAAGGTAGAATGAAATATATCCTTCAGAATTTAAATTATCGTAATTGGTTTCCATATTTTGACGCAAAAGTAATAAAAAAAGTATTTCATTGCTCCTTTGTAAATTTTTATTATTTTTATTTTATTTTTAATTTTTAAGAGCAAATAGCTTTCTACATTGCTGTCTGACTTGGTTTTCTTTTCTTTTTTCTATTTTCATCAAGTTCTTGCTGACAATCAAAGAATTTTAAAAAGTTGTTATCTAGAGTTTTGGGGTTTTTTCTTTTTGCAAGTATTGTCTTTGATACTTCTCTTTTCTAACAAGTAAAATTAGTATAAAATTCCTTTCTGAAAACAAAATAAACTTTAAGTCAAAATTAAGTACTTGGTGTTATGCCAGATTTATAATTTCTGTGTATAAAAAATATAAAGTATTCATCTGTGAAAATTTTGCATTAATTCTAAATGTTTAATGAATCAGTTATTCCCCCTAAAATGTTACTTATGTCATCATATTCTTATCTTTGTGTGACATATATGCAGAAGGGTAAAAACCTAAGATTATGTGTTGAATCATAAACCTGACACTGATGTTTTTTGTTTGATTTGGCAAAAATAATTCTTAAATTGTTGGGTAATTAAGAATACACCTGTAATAATTTTGTATCACACTTTCTGTGGGATTTGAAGTCTGGAACTTTAAAGCTGCAACATATAATTTTACCACTTGAGATATGTTAATGCCAAGTGGCTTTCAGGGCAGACTGTTAATCAAGAAGTAGATGAACAGCTATATCTAAGGTGCTGCTAGGAAAGGAGGATGACCTTTCCCTTGCCTTTCCAACAACCTCATAAAGATGAGGCAGTATCTGCAATGTGTTTTTTTAAGTCTCCATGGATGAGGAATGCTTCCTACAAGCATATGCTTTATATGTAATTTGGGAATAGTTCACTTTCATTCTATTCCATCTTTTCCTCTATACCAAAACATTGTAAGGGAATCAACTTCCTATGTTTGGGTAGAGAGACTTGACTTCTCTCTCGTCTTTGCCTTCTCACAGCTGTTCTGAAAATGCCAATCTACAATTGCTGCTAATTCTGCTGTAGAAATTATAGTCTTGTGTTCAGTTGTCAGTTTCTCAGGCCTACTATGCTTTCCTGAGGAATGCAGATTAGTGCAGGAAAATGGTAACTATTTCCTGTAGCATCACTTTCCCAGTGATCATTTTAGTGAAGCTTGCTTAGAGACCAGTATAACTGCTGTAATAGTAATCTGGGTCTATCTCAGATAACATTCTCTACAACAGTATCACATAGGTTGAATAATTCCTTACAGAAGTGCACATATTGTAAAAATAATTATTGTACAGATATATTAGTAATAATACCTATGTGCCAAGATAAAATTATTTATTTCTGCTATTTTTTTTCCTTCAGAAATTAGTAAATGAGACATTCCAGAAGCTCTGGTTCACTCCAACTCTACATCATGATAAAGAAGCAATGACTAGGAAAATACTAAACATCACTGATGTGGTATGTTAAACATTTTAATTAGGTTGCAAGTAAAATTTCATTATGTTTTTAGTATCTTTGGAATATTGTCTTAAGTATTTTAGAAATACACAAGTAATTTAATTATCAGATTAATTTCTTTATATGTCTCCTGACATTGAATACATGCTAGAATTATTAATCTGATGGAACAGGCTATAAGAAACTTCAAATGCTCACTAATCTGCTGGCAGTGATAACTGAGACCACATCATATTCAGGTTGTGGAAAATACTTGTTCAGTTAAAACACCACAAGTTTCTGTTATAGTTAACATTTTCCAGGAAATGCTAGTAGCAACATATAATTAAACCTAACTAAGAAGTTGTCTCTTAAAAGAAAAATTTCCTCAATTGATAACATTTCTTTTGAAAGGTTATCAAGCTGTTTCAACAAATGCAAGGTCATGTTCTCACCCAAGGTAAACTAGTATCTGCATAATGTTATCTACTTTTTAGGAGCAGCAAATTAAATTGTATGTCTCAAAAATCTGTTTCAAATAAAATGCTTTTACATTTGTAATGAAAACATATTGGTAAAGCCACTGTACTGAAAAGGTATCTTAATATCAATTATTCCAAGATGTAAATATCAAATAAAAGTATTCTACTCATTACTTAAAAATATTAGTTTAAACTACTTTTTAATATTTTTACTAAATTCTAGTGTATTGTGCATTTTTCCAGTATGACCAGTCAGTTTATTTGACTTCAATTTAATTCTCAGTTCTCCTGCCAATTCTTTTTTGGAGCATCTCTGAGCTGTTCCTGACACATGATACCAGTGAAGGCTTAGTTTGTTTATATAAAAATATGTACATGCATATATATATATATATATATATATATATATATACACACACATATTCATTTTTAATATGTCAGACTTTTATTTGTGCTTTAATCTGTACAAAATATTGTTCTACGAGCCCAAAATTTGGTTGTCATTAGAGGTAGCAATCTCCCGTAAAATGTGTAGGCCTTGTGTTGTATGGGATACAAATTCTGAGATCACTTAAATGGTGAGAAATCTTTTTCAAATGCAGGAAAAAGTTTCTGGTCTCCAAAGATATCATACTGAATATTTATGAAAATATATCTGTGCATGTTTACTGATCTTTTAAGATGGCATCTGTAGTGAAATAATTTTTATTCAGATGCTTTTTTTAACCAGTTTATTCTCAAAACTACTTATAGGTTGCAGCTTGTAGAGATACAGGCTATGATTGGTTTGAACAGCTTCTTCAAAATGTAAGTAATGAATTTTGAATGTATGGCACAATCATTGTAAGAATTTTAAAATTTCTTTTGATACTAAAACATATTGGAGGGAGACTGCAAGACCAGTCCTTTACAGTAAACAAATTCAATCCATGCCCTTTAAACATCTGACCTTTCTTTAATTCTCCATTGGTGTAACTTTTATGGAGAAGTTAAATGGTTTTGTAGTGCAAAATCCTTGTGGATCTGTAGTAATTGTTATAAAACCAGTACATATCCAATGTAAATGAATGCACCCTGAATACTAAATAATTTTCTGCTATAGCTGTTGAAGTCAGAAGAAGATGCTTCATATAAACCTGTGAAGAAAGCCTGTACTCAACTTGTTGACAATTTGGTTGAGCACATTCTTAAATATGAGGAATCCTTGTCAGGTAATAGTGTTTACAACATAGTAGCTTCTTTGAATTTTATGATACTGTAACAGTGGTGGTTCAAATGACTATTGTGTAAAGTTACTGTTACAGAATTCCTATTACAAAGCTGATGGTAATGAGTTATTGCATTTAATTTGATTGTGAACCTTTGAACACTGTGTAATAATAAAGCTTCCCTAATTTTCTCTAGCTAATCACAATAACAGAGCTAATTTTAAAATAACTTGTTCAAACTTTTTTTTTTTATTTGTATTAATACGTTCTACAGTTGTAATAGGAATCATTGGCTAGGCCAGTGTTCTGTGTACAGTAATTAGGTTAAAAACTAGTGATATCTTTGAAGCATCTTTGCTTATTTTACATATGTTGTGATCACATACAAATGTTAGCACATTATGTTCTCATCTCTAATCTAATAAGAATATTCTGTATTGATCTTGAAAGATATATTATGAAAGAGATATTCATATGATGTTTTGGCTATATGTTTCTCATTGCTCAAACATTGCTTTGTGCATTTTCTAATTTTTTTGCAGATTCTGACAACAAAAGTGTGAATTCTGGTCGCTTGGTTGCTTGCATAACCACTTTGTTCTTATTCAGCAAAATCAGGCCCCAGCTAATGGTCAAACATGCCATGACCATGCAACCATACCTGACCACTAAATGTAGTGTAAGTAGAGAAAATTAGAAAATCAGTCTTTTCTTTTTCCCAGATAATTAAGCATGGAAATTAATGGCTATTTTGTATACTTGATGAAATTGAAGGTAGGAAAAGAGAAATAAAAATTATGCTTCTATGATTCATGATCATATCTTTTAAAGATATTAGTTTTTTTATGATCTCTATAGCTTCCAAGATGCTGTTCCTCACCCTCTGCCTTCACATTTTACACTCAAATGAAACTGAAACTTGTACTTCTTTCCCTTAAAGACTAAAACACAGTTTTCCACCTGTTATGAAATAATTTCTTTAAATTGTTTTATTTTATAGTCACAGTCTTAAAAGTACTTAAGATTTAATAAATGAATCTTGAAACTAAAGGTATGCTTCCATAAGATAGAGTGATCTAACATATAGCATAAATATTAGAAGGAATATGTCCTGCTCTATCCTCTTCAGCAGTTCACCTCTCTCTGCCCTAGCTCTGGTGTTTTTGTATTTCTCTGTAAGACAGTTTAGCTCACAGAAATGATAGAGAGCTACAGTGCTGAATCCCCCCAGTCTGGGAAAATGGCCCCCTCCTCTGAAACACTGCACTGCTTTCTGCCATTTTGATTAGCACAGTTGGCTCAGTGAAAGTTGTGATTAACCCATCATCTGGCAGGAGCAGAGCAGGATTGTGCAGCCATGGCTCAGGGAAGAGCTTGACTGAGTGGGGGACAGCAATCCATTACCTTAGGTCAGCTGCCCAGGGAAGAGCAGGCCTGAGAATGCTTGTTATCAGCTTAGCTTGCAGGTATAGCCTAGAATTTTACAGTTTCAGCCCTAGAGCATTCTCTAGGCATATCTACAACAGACATAGAACTGCTTCTGATCAAACAGTATAGGAAAAGGTTATTTCATTATTTACTTGTTGCCAATACCTGTTACCAGGTTTTGTGCATTCTCTACTGTGCATGTGTCAGGAAGAGTTCCTAAATTTGTGTTAGGACTCAAAAAAATTTTCATGACCAAAAGTTTTCAGGTCTGTCTCAGCCTTGATGACTGGTGAATTCTGCTTCTACCATTTTTTTTTTAATAAAAGTTCTGTAGAAAACGAGAACTTGCTTTCAAAATAATATGTAACTTAAAAGCAGATGTAAACTATATATTATTTTAAATCTTTACCAAATAACTTGCATAAGATACATAATCGTATCATACTATTATGTAATTGTATTATATTAATATGTATTATATATGTATTGCATAATGCATATTAATAATACTTAGAGGTAACACAGCCAGAAATGTTAAATGCTATAAATGCTGTTGTTTCAGACCCAGAATGATTTCATGGTCATCTGCAATGTTGCAAAAATCTTAGAACTTGTAGTGCCACTAATGGAACACCCAAGTGAGACATTTCTTGCCACTATTGAGGAAGACCTCATGAAACTCATCATCAAATATGGCATGACAGTAAGCTTTTAATTGCTACTATTCGGTTAATTCCATTTCACATTGTGAAATACATAAGTTTGGTTTAAAGAAAGTCTGTCTTCATTATGAAGATAACTTTTGAGCCATGAAAAATCAATGTTCTTGGTTTACTTGTGTTTGTATGTGTTGTTGCTATATTTTAACAATTATAATTTTCGGCATGTTTTCAGAGCAGTCTAGGAGATGGACATTACATCTGTTAGATAGTTACTTTTAGTTCTACATACCTTTTCCCTGCATAACATCACAAAAGTCTCAGGTTTAAATTCTAAATTTATAATTCATTTGTTCTTTCTTGCACCTAGGTTGTTCAGCATTGTGTGAGCTGTCTTGGGGCTGTTGTGAACAAGGTCACTCAGAACTATAAATTTGTGTGGGCCTGTTTTAATAGATACTATGGTAAGTGAAATCACATGTACATGTCACTCTTCAGTTTCACCTACAAGTCTTATTTTAGGGATACACCATGATTAAATACTGTGATCAAAACTTTTATCTTGCTGTAGGTGCACTTTCAAAATTAAAAAGTCAACACCAAGAAGACCCCAACAGTACAATACTCACTGCCAATAAACCAGCACTCCTTAGATCACTTTTCACTGTTGGAGCACTGTGTCGGCATTTTGATTTTGATCAGGAAGATTTTAAGGGCAACAGTAAGGTAAAATAACTTGTATTTATTCTCCGTGTCTTGTGCATATTTAATGCTCCGCTTCAGTTTGAAAACACAGTATTCCTAGGCCCTCAAAGCTATGCATTTCTTCATAATACATATGATATAATTTTTTGGGTTGTAAATACATGGTTTTGCAAAGACAATGCAGTAAGATTGTGTTTCTCCATTTTGATATATATGCTTTTTATAAGAGATTAAAAATATCTGTTTCATCTTCTAATAGCTATTATTTGTGTTTTAATTTCCTCAGGTTAACATTAAGGATAAAGTACTTGAACTATTGATGTATTTTACAAAGCATTCAGATGAAGAAGTACAGACAAAAGCCATTATTGGCCTTGGTAAGAAATATTAATAGTTTTTATTATTCTGCTCTAGTAGAAATCCGCGCATTTATTTGTGTAGTGGCAGGGAAGTTTGTTTAAAATCAAAGTTCACCACATGTTTTATTTGAGACCTGGCTATAGAAATTTAGTCAAAGGGATATTTGGAAGTTGCATACTTCTGCAGCAGAGTGGATGCTTTTGACAGTGAATACCTTTTTGATGTATGACCAAATCTTAAAAAGCATCAAGTTTCCAAAGTAAATGGAGATGAGTTTTTTTCCCCACATACAAATATTTTGTAACTCCAAATATTGTTTTTCAGTCCTCAAGGTATGGTTAAAGAATAACTAGAAAAAATGATGGAAAAGCTTTGAGAATTTTAAGTGTAGGGGCAGAAATTCCACAGAAATTGAGAGAACTCTGGTAGTTTATACCAACTGAGAGATGCTCTGTGAAATTTCATGAGGCATTGAGATTATGCCGTAGTCTAAATATTACAGCTTATTTTGGGTCTTTGGCAGTATTTCAATTTTAAATAGATTCTTTGTCTGAAGGCATTAGTATAGTATCTCAGTGACTTGCAGTAATGCATGAACTGCCATTAAGTGGTTTGTATCATATTCACCCTCTGCTCAAGGAACAAAACTGTACATGTAAGAGCATCTTGTTTGGACAGATAGGCCTTGGTTTCTGGAAAAGTTCAGTTCATGGTTATGGCTTAGTCTAAAGAAAGAAAGTTGTCTCCTATGTATGTGAGCTTGCATTGCATGGTTTAACTGTGTATAAGAATTTTCCTCCTTATGCTGCTGTTTAGGTGGCTTTTTAGATATCCTGGTACAGGTTAGGCTAGGGAGGACTGAGAATAAGGACTGAGACTGAATCTTGATTTGATATTCTGTGAGGAAACCATTGCAGACAACTGAGTGGGATTAATGGCTTTAAGTTGCCTCTGTTGCAGGAACAGTGCTAGGATGCTAACAACTAGCTGGAGGTTTTTCTAAGCATTGTATCAAAATGCACAACACTTACTGTAGTCCATTCTAATTTAATTGTTCTATACAAAATATTGCACATGGGATAGGGGCTGCCTTCGTAACTGTAGACATGATTGCTTTACTCATGGAGGCTGAGTGTTGTATTCATCAGAAATGTTCCTGAATTACAGACTGAACTGTGATCAGTTTGGGGAAGAGGAGAAAACAGGAGTGACTATCAGTAGGCATTCTTCAGATTTTTTTTATTCTTTTTTTCTCTGCCTGTAAACATGTCAGTCTTTATCTTAATTAAACCTCAGACAACTGTTTTCAGTGATATATTAGTCTAATCTAAGTACTGGTTCCACTTTGAAGGTAGCTGCTTGGGTGTACAGAGATGTAGTAGGCAGTGCAAAGCTCTGTTTTACAGGCTGGTAATATTGAGTCAAGTTGTCAAATACATTCAACATTTATGTGCAGCAATAAGGTGAAAATTACTAACAAGCTAATCCAAAATTAATACAAACTGAAGGCATCAAATGAAGAGTGTATACTTTCCTTTTGGTAATTATTAGTGTGTCCTTACAGTAAGGACACTCAACAGTTTTAACCTTTCCTTTGGGATGTGTCACTGCTGTTGAGAGATTGAGTTTAACCATAAGCGTTATGGTTATGCTTCTCTTCCAGATATGTACTTGCAAGGCAGATTGAGGATAAAAAATTTTGTTAGTATCTAACAGGTAATGTCTTACTCAGCCAAGTTCAGTGCTTAACCTTAACAGAGTGAAAACAAAGGTATGAAGAGAAGTGGTGTGAGAGCAGCCCCAAGATGTGAAGTCAGTCCTTAAATGAACACAGCAGTTGCCTTTTTTCATCCCCTATGACAAATTCTTATGCCAAGTAAAACTTCTTCCCTGCTTACAGGGGATGGAAAAATAATAATTTCCCTAAGAGTACTCGTGGGTTTAGATTCTTTTAAGTAAGTGAATGAAAGAGAGTTGTGGATTGTTACACATACATGCAAGTGCTTTCCATTTTCAAAATTAAACTTAAGAGATGGGTTGGACTTTCTCAGAGGTGGTCAAGTTATAAACATCCATATATACCTGTATAGAGTGGACAATTATACTACCTACTTCAAAGAGGAGCATCATTCCTTTTTCTTTCACCTCTTTCGTCTCTATCTCCCCTGCCTTTCCTTTTCCTGTTTTGAAATTGAAACGAGATCTTAAATGCACTTAGGTCTTGCCCTAGACTTAGCCTTTACCTACCTACACTGTCTTTTCTGTGTGCAGAGCCAGTTTTAAAAACCTGACTCAGTCTTCCCTTTGTTACGCCCACTTTTATACATTGCTTTCACATAATTTTATTTGCTTTCATTTTTTCCCCCATTCTTCTTTTATGTTTATGTTTTCTGTGTGTTCATTCAGAATCTTAGTTTCCTATGGTCGTGAAAAATACACAATGTTTGCTTTTCTCATAGTCTTAAAAAAATTAATCAAGTAGTTAAATATAGTTTAAATTGGGAAGTTATGTTCCCATTACTGTTTTTTTATGATACTATGTAAGAGTCTGTTGCCAGCACTCCTGAATCTACATATGTGATCTAAAATTATATATACTATTACTTATTTAGATCAAACTGTTTATGAAATAAAGACTTCCCTGACTAAGAATAACCAGTTCTTTGTCAAGGGTAAGGCTGCAGCTAAAAGCAGTTCTATAGTGTGTATCTTCTAACAGATGTAGTCTTGAGAATGCTTCAGGTAATTTTCAAGACACGGCCTTAATAGGTATATGAATAATAACAGTGAGAGATCTAAATTTTATTTTTTTGTGTTTGCTATATTTTTTCTTTTAAGATTTTATTGTTTAAATATCCAGACCTATATAACTCTTAGTTCAATTGCCCTGGGTCGGGACCCCATCTTTATCTATCAGACAGATAATAGACCTCCTTATAAACTTAGAATGGTGTCCATATGAAAAAGCAATATTGTTTGTTAGCACCACACTTGGGAGGAGATAAATTTCATACCTCTGTTTTGAAGAAAGACTTAAGAAGCAGAAATACAATTTCTAGTTAATAACATGGAATATTTCCTCTTTTCTTCCACCCTTAGGATTTGCATTTATACAACACCCAAGTTTAATGTTTGAACAGGAAGTGAAGACCCTGTACAACAGCATTCTTTCGGACAAGAACTGTTCAGTAAACTTAAAAATCCAGGTGTTGAAAAATCTTCAGACCTACTTGCAGGAGGAGGATACACGTATGCAGCAGGCAGACAGAGACTGTAAGTGCTGAGTTCTTCTGTGCTGAGGCAGGGAAAATCTAACTTTCTTGCATACAATTACTATATACATGAACTGAGTAATTTAACATTGTTATCTAATTAGTAATATTGTACACAAGATATCTTAGAATAATTTTCAAAAATTCATTATGTGTATAGGTATATTGAGACATGTAACTTATTATTTACTTTCAGGATGTATAAATCCTGAAAGCAATCCAGAATGCATAATTGCTGTAATGATGGTATTAATACTTTTTATCAAAATATTCTCTAAGGTTAATTAGAAGATACAAAATGAGAAATTGGAAAAAATAAAACCTTTATCAAGGAGCGAGACTTTAAATTTGTGTGACTTTAATTTTTTAAAATATATTTGCTATCAGACTGCTTTATATTTCATGAGATCATAAACTCATTCTAAGATGGCTGGAATGTCTTTGTATTATAAAGCTTAAAGATAAGTATGCATCAAATAATAGCAAAGTAAATTATTATACTGTGGTGAGTGTGCTATTGCTTTCATCCTTTTTACAGGGAAAAAAGTAGCAAAGCAGGAAGATCTGAAAGAAATGGGTGATATTTCCTCAGGGATGAGTAGTTCCATCATGCAACTATATCTCAAACAGGTCCTTGAGGCTTTCTTTCATACCCAGTCCAGTGTACGCCACTTTGCTCTAAATGTCATTGCACTGACATTAAACCAGGGTCTCATCCATCCTGTTCAGGTATAGTAACCTTTTATGATGTGGGGTGGTTTTATTTTTTCGTCTTCAGGTTTCAGAGCTTTTTACGCTTGCTAGATACATTTTTAGTTTTTCTCTTGCAACTATGTTACAGTAATCTCTTATTCTAGCAAGGGGCCTTTACAGAAAGCATATTTTGAAATTTAGATTCCAAATACTGTATTTTCTTGTCTTTGGATCAAGATCTAAAAGCCCAGCCAGTGCCTAAAGTGCACGTACAAATGTACATTGGAGCATATTTCTGTTATGAATTTCATGTATATGCCAAGCTCTTTTCTTTAATTCTTTATCCTGAAAACTGTGACAGCTTGTCTCCACTTTAATTTCTATGTCCTCCAAACATTATGGAATTCCAGAGTCAATGTCAGAACTTCAGTTATCATCACCATTATTCTTTACTTACATAATATTTTTGTAATTATTTGTTTATAACACAACCATTGTGCATGTTCAGTCATAACTGGTGGTGTGTGGTTTGGGTTTTTTTAATGGCATTTTTTGTAGTGTAAATTGACTTTAGAGTTTGAGAGAACTGGAAATACTACCTGAAACTTCACACAACTCCTGTCACTTATAATGCCTCCAAATCTCAATGAATAAGAGTGACCAGTGGTGTCCCTCAGGGGTCTATATTGGGACTGGTGTTATTTAATATCTTCATTAATGACACATACAAAGGGATTGACAGTACCCTCAGCAGGTTTGCAGATGACATGAAGCTGAGTAGTGGAGGTGACACACCTGAAAGACAGGGCCATCCAGAGAGATCTGGACAAGCACGAGAAGTGGCCCATTGGAATCTCATGAGGTTTAACAAGACCAAGTGCTGGTGCTGCGCCTTGGTCGGGCAATCCCCAGGATCAATCCAGGCTGAGGGATGAACAGATCAAGAGCAGCCTTGAGGAGAGAGACTTGGGGGTGCTGGTTGGTGAGAGGCTGGACATGCCCCGTCCATGTGTGCTGGCACCCAGAAACCCCTTGTGGGCTGGACCGATCCCACAGTGTGGGGAGCAGAGAAGGAGGGGATTCTGCCCCTCTGCTCTGGTGAGACCCAACCTGCAGTGCTGCCTCCAGCTCTGTGGTCCCCAGCAGAGAAAGGACATAGACCTGTTGGAGCAAGTCCAGAGGAGGCACCAAGATGATCAGAGGAAAGGCTGAGAGAATTGGGATTGTTCAGCCTGGAGAAGAGAAGCTTTGGGGTGACCTAACTGTGAACTTCCAGGATCTGAAGGGAACCAACAAGAAAGATGGAGAGGGACTTTTTACAAGAGCGTGTAGTAAAAGGATGAGGGGGAATGGCTTCAAACTGACAGGGAGTAGGATTAGATTAGATATTAGGAAGAAATTCTTCCCTATGAGTAAGGTGAGGCCCTGGAACAGGTTGCCCAGAGAAGCTGCGGCTGCCTCATCCATGGAAACGTTCAAGGCCAGGTTGGATGGGACTTGGAACAACCTGGTCTAGTGGAAGGTGTACCTGCCCATGGCAGAGGGTTGGAACTAGATGACCTTTAAGGTCCTTTCCAACCCAAACTATTCTATGATTCTGTGATAACACTGGTCTGTGGATGCCATAGGACAGAGAGAGAGAAATGGCAAGCGTTTCTCACAGCGGCTTGTGAGAAGTTTTAGGGAATTAAAAAGATGTGATAACTCGTTGAGCATAAAAAATTTACAGGTGGTGTTTTTCTACTTTATTTTTCTGTTCCTCTCAAGGACAGTGCATGAGAAAGATGCTTCTGTTAGTTAGCCAATAGAATAGAATCTATGGTACCACTCTATAAAAACCTCATGGTTCTTTTGAATAAAACCTTCTTTGCCTTTTCTATGATCCTGCCTCTCGCCTGTTCCTGCCTCGACCTTGGTGCAAGAGCGACACTGGTCTTTTGTGTATTTTGTACTAATTGCTTGAAAAAAGTAGTCGGGTAGTAAGTTGCATAAAGCTTCTTATTCTAGTTTCTGCAGTAGTCAGAATATAACATAAACAATAGTGTAATAAAAGAGCAAAGAGTGAGAAAGACAAGATACAATGACTCTAAATAATAATTTCATTTGGTTTTTTTCAAGTGTGTGCCGTACTTAATTGCTATGGGCACAGATCCAGAGCCCTCTATGCGAAACAAAGCTGACCAGCAATTGGTGGAAATAGACAAAAAGTATGCTGGGTTCATTCATGTAAGTAATTCTTATTTATCATTTTACAAAATACTGTTACATTCTCTGGTGACTCAACACTTGGATAGGCCTCAGCTGCAGAAAAATAATATAAATAACAAATAAACAATAACAATAACTATAAGCAGTTGTAAAGAAGATCCCAACTCTTTCCCCTGTTTGGAGATTTCTGTTTGTAGAAATAGAAAGGATATCATAATTTGAAGCATCTCTTCCAGTCTAAAAATTCCTTTCATTTATAATCCACAGTAGTGTTTTCCTCACCGAGTAGTATGTTAAAGAGCATTTATTTGATAAGAGGTAAGGACAGCTGTTTCATATTGTTTAGCAATGATTTTCCTGTACTAAGAGAGAGCACTTTGTAAAAGTAGAGGTCCGTATATATGTATTAGAACTTTAAGACATCAATGCTTTATAAATTGTAGTCTAAGCAGAAGGAACACAGGAAGATTTTAAGAACTGAGGGATCTTACTGAAAGGAAAATCTGAGGGCTAAGTGAAGACTTGTGGAGTTGTGGAATGATGACGATAGTTCTGCTAAAGATCTGAAATTGAGTTGCAGCACCCTTTCCTTATTTCAGAAGGCCTCAGTCTTAGTTCAGTGTGTGTACTACACTGTAGGACTTTATAAATCTAATTGTATTCCACTGAAATTTGAGCATTGCACTTTTCATGGCATCCAAAGAGATACTTAACTGAAGTCAGACCTCATCACAGTCTACAACTCCCTCGTGAGGGGAAGAAGAAGGGCAGACACTGATCTCTTGGTGACCAGTGACAGGACTTGAGAGAACAGCTGGAGCTGTGTCAGGGGACGTTTAGGTTGGATGTCAGGAAAAGGTCCTTTACCCAGAGGCTGGTCGGGCACTGGAACAGGCTCCACTGGGAACTGCTCACAGCATCAAGCCTGACAGAGTTCAAGAAGCGTTTGGACAACACTCTTGGCACATGGTGTGATTCTTGGGGATGGTGCCTGTGCATGACCAGGAGTTGGACTTGATGATCCTTGTGAGTCCCTTCCAACTCACCATATTCTGTGATTCTGTGAATGAAGTGGTGATTGGTGGCCATCTTGGCCACAGTGACCACTGAGCAATCAAATTTAAAATCTCTGTTGCCAGGAGGGAAAGTGCCAGCAAAACCTCAACTCCAGTCATGAGGGAAGCAAACTTCGGGCTGCTCAGGGAAATATCAAGTAAGGTCCCCTGGGAAAATACTTTTGCAGGTGCTGGGTCCATCAGTGCTGGTCACTTTTTAAACATCTCCTCCTAAGGGCACAGGAGCAGACAATTCCCAGATATCAGAAGTCAGGCAGGCAAGGCAGAAGACCAACTTGGCTGAACAGTGATCTCCTATTGGAAATAATGCAAAAAAGGAAGGTGTGTGCCCAGTGGAAGCAAGGTCAGGTGGTATGGGAAGAATATAGAGATGCTGTTCACAACTGTAGGGAGAAAATCTGTGTGGCCAAAGCTCAACTGGAGTTGGAGCTGGACAGTTGTGCTGGTTCTGGCTGGGGTAGAGTTAATTTCCTTCCCAGAGGCTGGCATTGGGCTGTGTTGGGGTTTGTGTTGAACACAGAGTTGATAATACAGAGATGTTTTTGTTATTGCTAAACTTGCACAGAGCCAAGGCCTTTTTCTGCTCATTGAACGCTGGGGAGGGAGCTGGGGGTGCATGGGAGGTTGGGAGGGGACACAGCCTGGACAGGTGACCCCAACTGACCCAAGGAGTATTCCAGACCATATGACATCATGCTCAGTATGTAAAGTGGGGGGAAGAAGGAGGAAGGGGGGACAATTGGAGTAATGATGTTCGTCTTCCCAAGTCATTGTTCCACAGGATGGGGCCCTGCTCTCCTGGAGGTGGCCAAATACCTGCCTGCCCTTGGGAAGGGCTCAATGAATTTCTTGTTTTGCTTTGGTTGTATGTGTGGCTTTTCCTTTCCTTGTTAAACTGACATTCTCTCAACCCAAGAGTTTTCTGGCTTTTACTCTTCTGATTGTCCTTCCCATTCCACCAGGGTGGGGGTAGAGAGGGGGGTTGAGCAAGCAACTGCGTGGTACTTAGTTTCCAGCTGGGCTTAAACCACGATCGTGGGGGACAATAAAAAGAGCCTTTTTAAAATATGTCAGTAGTAAATGGCAGTGCAAAAATGACATCAGCCCATTCCATGCTGAGAATAGCCACCTCGCAAACAGGGACATGGACGAGACAGAGATGTTTAATGCTTTCTTTGCCTCTGTTTTCAACACCAGTGACAGACCAAGGGGGTCCCAGTGCCCTGAGCTGGAGGACCATGACTGTGAGAATGATCAATTCCCAGTCAACCCTGAAAATGTGTGGGTTCTGCTGTTCCAGCTGGATCCCTATAAGTCTATGGGGCATGATGGGATTCATCCCAGGCTACTCAGAGCTGCTGATGTAATTACAAAACCTCTCTCAATGATTTGTGAATGGTCTTGGGAATCTGAAGAGGTCCTAGCTGACTGGAAGCTGGAGAATGTTGTCTCAATTTTCAAGAAGGGCAAGAAGGAGGCCTCCAGTCTCACTTGTCAGTCTTGCTTCAGTGCCTTGTAGAGTTATGGAGGAGATTATTCTGGGAGGTATTGAAAAACACCTGAAAGACAATGCAGTCATCAGTCACAGCCAGCACAGCTTCATGAGGGGAAAGTCCTGCTTATCAAACCTGATTTTCTTTTATGACAAGGTAACCCACCTGGTTGATCAAGGGAAGCCAGTTGATGTCATCTTTCTGGATTTCAGTAAAGCTTTTGATACTGTCTCTCCCAGGATCCTTCTGGACAAAATGTTCAGCCCCCAGCTGGATAAACACATCATGTGGCCCGTGAGCAACTGGCTTACGGGTGGGGCACAAAGGGTTATAGTGAATGGGGTGACATCAGACTGGCAGCCTGTCACTAGTGGGGTTCCACAGGGCTCTATCCTTGGCCCTGTGCTCTTCAACATCTTCATTAATGACCTGAACGCAGGACTGGAAAAGATACTGAGTAAGATCGCAGACAATACAAAACTGGGAGGAGCTGTTGACTCCACTGAAGGCAGGGAGGCCCTGCAGAAAGACCTCAACCAATTAGAGGACTGGGCAGTCACCAACCATATTACGTTTAACAAGGGCAAGTGCCAGATTCTTCTCCTGGGATGGGGCTACTGTAGATGTACAGACCTGAGGGTCCTGGTCGATGGCAAGTTGAACATGAGTCAGCGGTGCCCTGGCAGCCAGGAGGGCCAACCATGTCCTGGGGTGCATCAGGGACGGCATCACCAGCAGGTCAAGGGAGGGGATTGTCCCACTCTGCTGTGCATTGGGGCAGCCTCATCTTAAGTCCTAGGGGCACTTTTGGTCACCACAATATAAGGATATAAAGCTATTAGAGACCATCCAAAGGAGGGCACAAGGATGGTGAAGGGCCTTGAGGGGAAGCCATATGAGGAGCAGCTGAGGGCACTTGGTCTGTTCAGCTGGAGCAGACTGAGGGGAGACCTCTTGGCAGTCTACAACTTCCTCATTAAGGGAAGAGGAGGGGCAAACACTGATCTCTTCTGTGGTGACCAGTGACAGGACCTAAGGGAACAGCTGGAGCTGTGTCGGGAGAGGGTTAAGTTGGATACCAGGAAAAGGTTCTTCACCCAGAGGGTAGTCAGGAACTGAACAGGCTCCCCAGAGCAGTGGTCATGGCCCCAACACTACCAGAGCTCAAGAACTGTTTGGACAAACTCTCAGGCACAATGTGGGATTGTTGGGGTGTCCTGTGCAGGGCTGGGAGGTGGACTTGATGATCCTTGTGAGTCTCTTCCAATTCAGGATATTCTATGAATCTATGCTTCTTGAAAATTGAGTACCTGGCTGTAGTTGGTAAACAGATCATCTGTATGTTTCTAACATAGAAGCAGTTCACAATACATTTTGATCTCTACCACAAATTCTGTTTAGATCTGTATGCTTTCTCAAAAGGCAGTAGTGCACCTCAGTGTGTGTTTAAAAGTTAAACTTCAGATGAGGAACCACTTAAAGGGAAAAAAGATTAAAAAATAGCTAGAAGTTTCTGTTTTCAGGCATTTGTTTAATTTCCACTTTCAGTGTTACTGCTTGAAAGCAATGATTTAAATAAAAATAAGTACTTTTTCATTTCAGATGAAAGCAGTGGCTGGTATGAAGATGTCTTACCAGGTACAACAGGCAATCAATACCTGCCCACAGGATCCTGTGAGAGGTTTTAGACATGATGAATCATCCAATGCATTGTGTTCACACCTATACTCCATGATTCGAGGGAACCGTCAACACAGACGAGCATTTCTAATTTCCTTACTCAACCTCTTTGATGATACTGCAGTAAGCATCACATTTCCTTCACTTATAAAGAAAAAAAATATACCATTGCAAGCTTAAATTCTCTTTTTTTATTACATAATTACTGATAGCTTTATTTCCTAAGGTACTTTGTTTTGCTTTATAATATAAGGTATTTACCTAATAGAATGCATTACTCACTTTTGCATCATTCAGTATCTTTCTCTACTCAGTTTTAGGTTGTTTAGGAATAATGTATCTTTAGGTATGACTAAATTTTGCATGTATAGATATGTTTAATAAGATATTTGTATGTGTATTTATATGTACTTTTTTTTAACTTCCAGAAAACAGAGGTGAATATGCTCTTGTACATAGCAGACAATCTAGCCTGTTTTCCTTATCAAACACAGGAAGAGCCACTGTTTATAATGCATCATATAGACATTACACTATCAGTTTCTGGTAGCAACCTACTACAGTCATTTAAAGAGGTATGTGCATTTATATTTTAGTATATTTATTATGGTGGCAGCATAAGCTTCTATATAATTTGGTCAATTTTTCAGTGAATACTGTACCATTATTGTGATATGGACCAGTATTGTTAGTTTGTAACTGGTAGTTAAAAAACAACCCTTTCTGTTCTGACCTGTATCTGGTAGACACTAGTTAAAAACTTTCCTTATATTGCTGCATATGTTATTAAAAATGAATTATAAATTTTGAGATATTAATATTGAATCTATATAATTACCTAATATTTCTGAATTAATTGGAATTAATAATACTTGCATGCATAATTTTATTAACAAAATCCTTTTTTCTTTTGTTGTCAAGTAGCTGATGGCAGTGCCATGTGTGTCACCTAGGAGAATTTAAATACATTATTTATTGCAAGAAAAGAGTGTGCAATATGTCTTTTCTTAAGGTAGCATATAAGAACCCAAATAATGGTATAGTATCTGTTGCTATAGCAATATGCAATCCTGTAAGAAAAAGGCCTTTGTTTCTTGTGCTGTGTCCAGTTTTGGGCTACTCAGAACAGGAGTTCCTGGAGTGGGTCCAGCAGAGGCTGGGAGGATGATTAAGGGACTGGAGCACCTCTCTTATGAGGAAAGGCAGAGGGAATTGGGGCTGTTCAGCCTCAAGAGGAGTCACCTGTCAGGGGACCTTATCAATGTCTGTCAGTGTCTGCAGGGAAGGGTCAGAGAATGGACCAGGCTCAGCTCAGTGGGGCCCAGCAATGGGACAAGAGGAACAGGCAGGAACTGATGCCCAGGAGGTTCCACCTGAACTTGAGGAAGAACTTCTCTGTGCAGTAACTGAGCACTGGAACAAATTGCTCAGAAAGGGTGCGGAGTCTCCCTTGCTGGAGATATTCCAGACCCATCTGGACACAATCTTGTGCTGTGTTCTCTGGGATGACCCTATTGGAACAGGGAGGTGAAACCAAATGACCCACTGTGGTCCCTTCCAACCTGACCCATTCTGTGATTCTTAAAGACTTCAGTGTCTTCATTTCCTGGACAACTTTAACAGTAGAAGGTCCAAACTGTCAGGAAACAAACCCATTTCTAGAATTTCCAATCTGACTAGTAATTACAAGTCAGAGTTGATACCTGGAAGGAACACTGCTTTGAATTCTCACCCTACCAAAGTAAATTTTTAATTTGCTTGAAAAAGCACGTTCTTTAGATGGGGAACCAGAATGTAGAGGATGAAATCCTGCTTGGAACATTTTAAGTTCTGTTATGAAAAAGCATACTATGTGCAGTAATAATGCAGGTATGAAATTCTGTAGCTCTACAAGTAATGGAACTGGCTATTAATAATACTGTATATGCTGATTTGAGGGGCTCTCTGGTCAGCAGTGTAATTAGTGTCATAGGATTTTAACAGAGACAAGGATTAAAACCAGCTTGGACTAGTTTGCACCAATGTACATATGGAAATATATGTAACATGCAAAAATTCTATTCAGGTGAAAAAAAAAGATATTTTCTTCTTGATTTATTGTATTTGGCTTTTACTTCATTTTACTGTCTCTGATAACAAACTTGAGCAGTCTTTTTAAGAATAACATGCCAATGGAGTACTTCTTGCTTCAGTTCTTTCTGTAACCACCTTGCAAAAAAAGTGGACTTTGGATCAATTTTTCAGGGACCTTGAATTCAGCTTTTTTTTGTCATAAAGTATTTTAATCTTTGAATATAAAGTTATGAAAATCAAGTTATGAATTAATAATATTGTTCAGGGAATTTTTCCTAATTTAAGTCAATAACGATTTTTTAGAAATGTACATGATGCTACTTACCCTAATTTTGTAATGTGTGTTTACTTCTCTGTCTCACAGTCTATGGTGAAAGACAAAAAAAAGGAAAGAAAGCCTTCATCAGACGAGGAGACTGAGAGTGACAGTAACAGTGGTAGTGAGAGCAAAAGTGAGGAGGAAGCTTCTAAGCCTCGGAGGTTACGGAAACGAGTAAACTCTGATTCAGATTCTGATGAAGAAAATGATATAAATGCCGTTATGAAATGTTTACCAGAAAATTCAGCTCCTTTAATTGAATTTGCAAATGTCTCCCAAGGCATATTATTACTTTTGATGCTGAAACAGCATTTAAAGAACCTCTGTGGATTCTCTGATAGGTAAGAATATTTAGACAATAGGCCATCTTGTTATCTAGTGAGTTCTTTGTAAGGATTAAATTTGGAAGAAGTTGGAGGGAGGTGTTTTAGTTGATTGTTAATAATTGCAGTTGATTTGTATAAGAGAAAACCATAAATAGAATCGGTTAAATGTAATGAAACTGGCTTAGAAAAAGTAATGATTTAATTTCTTACCAGGATGTGTATTATATACAGAATGGTTAAAATATAACTACTTATATTGAATATTTTTAAAAACTTTTCCTTGAAATTGTTTTGAACTTTGCTTAAAAGCTCTTTCTTCTCTTTTGTTCTCTTTAAACAGTAAAATTCAGAAATATTCTCCATCTGAATCTGCAAAAGTGTATGATAAAGCTATAAACAGGAAGACAGGAATACATTTCCATCCAAAACAAACTCTGGATTTTCTGCGGAGTGATATGGCTAATTCTAAGATTACTGAAGAAGTGAAGAGGAGTATAGTAAAACAGTACTTAGATGTAAGTAAAGTTGCTTTGCAGAAAATCTGAAATCCTTTCAAACTAGGTAACACAGTGTAAATTTGAAAGCAGATGCTGATGTATTGGAAGAAGATTTCAAAATGTTAAGTTTCTGGTAATCATTTGTGATGGGTATATGATAACTCACAATTTTCTTTCCGGATGTTTAGCAGTATATTACCTTTCAAATTATTCTAATAAATTTAAACACAATAAAAATTAATTTCAACTGAAGGATATTTATCTTTGCAGAGTACTTTCTAATTTCTGCTGTCCATCATGTATAACTGTACCATATAACTTGTTCACTTTATCCCTGACTGTTTCTGTCATTGGAACAAAGACTAGATCTAGTGTATTTACCCTTTTTTTTTCTTTTTTCTTTTCCAAATCTTTAAAATATTAACTAGAGAAAACTTGCAGTGTTGGAAACACAGGAAGAAAGCTTTTACATATCTACTAGAAAATGAAAGTAAAATGTTTGTAGAACAAAACACAAGCTGTTACAGTTTGAAGTTTTCTGCCATTTGTTTTACACTGTTTCTTTAACTTTTAATTTGTTTTTTATTTAATGTAGTGTGATATGAATGTCTGTTTTTAAAGTTTGAATGTAAACTGATCTGTTTTTTTGGGGGTTTATTTAATAGTTCAAGCTCCTTATGGAACATTTGGATCCTGATGAAGAGGAAGAAGATGGAGAGGTGTCAGCTAGCACAAATGCTCGGAACAAAGCAATTACCTCACTTCTTGGAGGAGGCAGCCCTAAAAACAATGCAGCTGAGACAGAGGATGATGAAAGTGATGGGGAGGATAGAGGAGGAGGCACTTCAGGGGTGAGGCGGAGGAGGAGTCAACGTATTTCACAGCGTATTACGTAAAATTATTTTTATGTGATTATAAATGTCAGTCTATTATATTAAATGTACACCAAGTAATGTAATCGACATGAAAGAAAGCATTTTGTAGATAGAGATTCTCTACTTAACCATTTATACAAGTTTTGTAGAAAGTTTAACAGAAAAGACAATAAAAAAAACACAAACTAGAAAATGAGATTTATCCCATATAAAAATTTATTAATTTTCTTTTGGAATGTACTGTGTGTTATCCTTTTTATTGTTGCCAAGTTTTTATGTAGCTTTATGATTCGTGTGTATATATAATTTTATATATCAATAAGAGGTAAAGACACGGGTACAAATTAAGAGTATGTGGTTTTACAAGGATATGTTAACCCCTTGGCGCTGGCGGTCACGGTGCGTCTCATTGCCGGCAATGGAATGTGTGCCGGGGAATCCCAACTCCCGGCGTCAAGGGATTAAAAGCAATAAAAGCAATAATTTCACTAAAGTTCTTTTGTGTAACACTTGGTCTTTTTTCCCCCCAATGTTTTAGTCATTGAGAAGGTCAAAACGAAATTCAGACTCTACAGAGTTGGCAGCACAGATGAATGAAAGTGTTGATGTCATGGATGTCATCGCTATTTGCTGTCCAAAGTACAAAGACCGACCACAAATTGCAAGAGTAGTACAGAAAACCAGCAATGGCTTCAGTGTTCAGTGGATGGCAGGCTCCTACAGTGGCTCCTGGACTGAGGCTAAGCGCCGTGATGGCCGCAAACTGGTGCCTTGGGTAGACACTATTAAAGAGTCAGACATTATTTACAAAAAAATTGCTCTAACGAGTGCTAATAAGCTGACTAATAAAGTTGTTCAAAATTTACGATCGCTGTATGCTGCCAAGGATGGAACTTCCAGCTAATGAATTTGTACACACAGCCAAATTTACAGGAATTGAAATAACAGAAACACTTGAGATATCAACTTTCTGGAAAAAAAAATCAGTTAAATGAAGAGTAAGAATGGAATCTGGGATGCAAGAAAAAAGAAGGAAATATTTGGTAAACATTTATGTGGGAGCTTCCTTCGCTGTTGTGCAGCAGAAACTTCTCAGTTCATTTTTACTCCCACTGTATTATAGTTTAAAAAATTGTTTATACCTTGAAAAAAACCTTTCTGTTAAAAAAAATAAACAAGTGAATGTTGGAAATTAGTCTGTTAATGTTCTTAATAAAGTGTTCTTGGAGTTTAACCTAGCAGCGGATGGCTTTCTTTAGTGTAGCCCAGTTTCCAGGGAAGCATTGTTTTTACAGGCTGTAAAGTGGCAGAATCTCCCAGATATATAATTTTTTCTGTTGAAAAAAAAAAAAAAACAACAAAAAAAAAACCGCATGCAGTATCTATGACCTATCTGCAGGAGAAGTTTTTGTAAATGTAGATTTTGATGTATTAGGTCACCCTAAAATAATACAAGAAAAGGGATCCCCAGCAAATCTGGTGGAATGAATACTGCAATAAATTTTTTTACTTCTCTTTGTTACTTGTCTGTTTCCATTTGAATTTCTTATTGTAAAGATCTGTTTAAATCCATTTATATTATTTTGCAGTCTTTTTTGTAAAATTTACTATACTAGTGGTTTTCAAAACAAGACAAATATTGTTTATACAGTTTTATAGGCTTTCTGAATAATTGATATCTTTTTATTTTTATCCCTTGAAGGGTGTAAACACAAGTTAACTCCAGGGGTTTATTGTATCCTGCAGTATTTAGTATTAACTATATGATTTAGCACTGTGCCAAACACATTTTCAAGAGTACATTTTGATATAAAAAGAAAATATAGTTTATTCCTTGTATGCTTCAATTTCTTTATAATGCTGTCTAAATGGTAATTTATGATAGTTTAAATTTGGGGAAAGCTGAATGACTATTTTGCTTGGGCTAACTGGCCATGTACACATTTCTCTGGGTTAATATAGAGAGGCTTGTGTCAAGAGGAGCTAGCTACCAGTATCTGAGGAGTGAATGGGTATGAGTCTGGGCAATTATGCTACATTCCTTCACAAATGAAATTTTTAAAAAATGTTTGTATATTAGCCTATTTTTTTTACTAATTGAAATATGTTTTCACATTTTGTAAATTGAAAAAGTGCTATTGAAAGCTTTAAGAAGCATTTGACTACGTTGCCACAAGCCTTTCAAAAGCAGTTTGCCTTTCCAGAGAGTAACAAAACCAGCAGATTTGCAAACAAAAAAATCTCAAACAACTGAACTTTTTAGGGACATATAAACCCTGCTGTGTTTTCAAATATGTTTATCTAAAGCAGTTGTTCCTTATTAAGTAAATCTTTCTCTTATGTTTATTTTCTTTTATGAATTTAATATGTGGTAGGAGACTGTTTTTATTAAACTAGGTTGCGGAATTCTAATACATTATTCGATTTGTGAGGAATAGTATCAGTATTCCAAAATATTCTCATGTACAGAAAAAGCATTAAACCGAATTGATTAATAACTCCTCAGAATCTAGTTAGTAATTGTTCCCATGGGAAATGCCTTTTGACTGTTTCACCACTGGAATTTTTCTAAACAGAAATCTTTTCACACCTTTTTGTTTTCACAGTTAATGGTGTTTTCTTCACCATGGAAAAAGCCACATCTTATGCTAAAATGGGTGTTGTTAAAGTAGGGAGAAGCAGAAAAAGCAGAAGTCACCCCTGCAGTTCTGGAAGCAGGACATTTTTGTACCAAACAATGAAATACTGTATTTCTCAGGGCTAGGAGTGGCTTTTATAGTGGGAGTTTCATACTTTGAGAATATGTCACATGATATGTCACATTACTAGTAGAAAGAGTTAAAAATACTTCACAAGGAAACTACTGAATGATTAAGAAAAAAGAATTTCAAACAGATGCAGTCTAAAATGAATTTGTCACTAGTCTGTTAGACATTTCTGATGCTATTTATATTACAGAATCTTATTTTTAATAGGTAATACAGATGTTTCCTTGTTCGTAAACAATTTGTTTGCTGGTCATGTGACTTTCCCAATAGCAAAGAGTGGCTTTTTATTTCAACTTGTTTGGTATTTATTAAAATAAAAATATCAGAAATAAATTATAATTAAACAATAGAAACCTGAAGTCTAAAGCTGTCTTAGTTGAGAGGATGTGGACAATTACGATATTGTGTAATATGTCAAAGGGCATACATGCTCCTTGATAGTATCTGTTAGCTATACTAAATAATATAAACTTATAAAATTAATTCTAGACTATTGAATAAGATTTTCACTAGTTAAGAGTTGAATTTTCCCCTTCTGTACTACCCAGAGTAATATCTTTGTTTTGCCTGTCACAAGCATTCAGATTACTTACTGTGGGGAAAAAAAAGGTTGCAGAGTTCATTTTTGGGAAATAAATTCCTGTTAGCTATGTATAACATGGGCTGATTATTTTCAGAGATTTGAAATAGAAAGCCCAAGGCTGCAGCTGTAATCTATGCAGTGCGCTCAGTCTCTGAGTAGCAGTCGTGGGTTTTACCAACATGAACCATATTATTGACAACAGCACGTACCAAGATTAGGGTTTTTTTAGCATAAAAAAAAGTTTTTTTAAATAGTGCTGCATTGCAGCAATTGATACAACAACGTTTTATCCCTTTGTGTTTACATAGCCTTATAGTATTTTTTTCACTGTATGGCTATAGATTTTCACATACATAACTATATTATTGGGGGTTTTTGTCTTTGAGTACAAGTTCTGTACATGAAAACTTGTTGCAATAGCTTACCTAACAAAGGGATATTTTCAAGCTTTTAGAATTAACGCTAACTATATTGTACTCTTTAAGAAAAGACAGACAATTCCACAATCCAAGTAAATAATAATTATTATCTCAAGTCTTCCTCTTCAGTGCTGTAAAGTTGCAGAATAATTATTTTCATTATCTGCAGCTATTAAAAAATCACAATTGTTTATGACAAAACTAATTACAAATAAGTATTTTTCTAAATGATTCAGTATGCCCTTCTGTATTTTTTTAAGTTCTCTATTGCTTATATTAATGGCTCCCAACATGTATAAAGGTAGGCATGGACAATATTTTGCAGAAATATTTTAGTGAGTTGTGGCCATTAAAAAGCTATTTAAAATTTAAATCAAACTGGAGCCTTTGTTTTGCTGTTGTGTCACCAGTGAGGGTATTGTCACTGTGAAATAATTAGATTGTGCTAAACATTAGCTCTAACACAAAGTACCTTTTAAGACTGAAATAGCTCTTAAATGTATTTGTGGCTCATGACAAAAAAAAAATTGTGATCGGGTCTGACTCATCTGGTATTAGTGAAACAGCATGTTCTGCCTAAATGCAGGTGTTAATGCTCTAGGGTAATGAATGGATCAGTTCAATTGATCCTTACTGTAAAGATAAAACATTTTAACTCTGAGTCACAGACAGACTTTTGTTATGTGCCCAGCACTCTGAAGTCTCATGTGATAGAAATAGCAAGAACCCAAGGCACAAATTTTCTTCCAGTCACTGAAGAGCCTCACTGTCATGGTTTAACAAAGCCCCAAATGGATGCTCACTCACTTTCCCTTGGGTGTAATGGGGAGAAAATCAGAAGGGTAAAAGTGAGAAAACTCTTGGGTTGAGAGAATGTCAGTTTTACAAGGAAAGCAAAAGCACACAAGCAAAGCAAAATAAGAAATTCATTGAGCCCTTCCCAAGGGCAGGCAGGTGTTCAGCCACCTCCAGGAGAGCAGGGCCCCATCCTGTGGAACAGTGACTTGGGAAGACAAACACCATCACTTCAAATGTCCCCCCGTTTCTCCTTCTTCCCCCATTATCTAAACTAAGCATAATGTCACATAGTCTGGAATATCCTTTTGGTTAGTTGAGGTCACCTGTCCAGGCTGTGTCCCCTCCCAACCTCCCATGTACTAGTCCCCTCCCCAGTTTGGCTGTACAAGGAGCAGAAAAGGCCTTGGATCTGTGTAAGTGCTGTTCAGCAATAATGAAAACATCCCTGAATTATCAACATGACAAATCCAAAAACAGAATGGCATGTCTTTATCAGTATTTCAGTGACTATTTTAAAAAATTCTTTTGACTTCAAAAGAGCTTTTCTCCATAACTATACTTAGTGAAACTGTGCTGAAAGGTTCATATTTTTGTTTTGAAAAAAAGGTATCCTAGATCCTAAAAGCTACAACAGTGATTTAACTGATTTCCACCTCCCCACGGGATTGACTATTAAACAGAATCCTACTTCTGTGTTTGTAAGGTAGCCTGTCTTTTGGAAGCTGTAGCTATGAGCGCTAAACCATTTCACATGGCTTTAACTGCCAGGTTTGGATGTAAACCCCCTTGCATTTTTTTTGTCAGTTTATTTTCAAAGCACTTCCTTCTTACCCTTCCTCCAAAATATCTCCTGCATTTTTTTTACCTTTTCCTTATTTGCAGTACTCTACCCAATTACAGAAGACTACAAAATTTGTTGGAAATAACCCATGTCTGTCACTACAGATAGTTTTAAGAAACCATACAGGGAATCATCTGTTTCTTATTTTGACTTCACATAAGTACAGAAGTACAGACTGAAGAACTATCCATTATTTGGACAACAGCCTTCTCTCTCTCTTTTACTTGTTTACTTCTCTTGTAAGGGTTTCTGCTAGTACAGAAATAATACAGAACCTGAATTGCACTTAAATGACTATAAGCCATAAATATATATGTAGAGAAGAAATTTAATGGATTTGTGCTTCCTGCTTAGACTAAATGTGGTCTTTGAGCACAGGCAAAGAAAGTACAATTCCTTGAGAAAATGAATTTGTTTCATATTCATGAGAATTTTTTTATTCTGTAGAGTTCTATGTGGAGATGGATTTTCAAATTCAACGTCCACCTTGAGCATCTCCCATCTGATGTGTAGAAGAGATTTCTGATTTCATTAAAATCATAGTGGTCTTTTATAGTTGCAAAAGTGCTTGTGTTCTGCAGTCACTTATTTTAGTTTTTCCTTTCTCACCATTCAAGTTAGGATGTGTATTGCTGGCTAAGGAGGTTCTCAGTGGGGATAATTCATCACATGACAAACTATTCTGATCTGATTTTAGCTATATGTGGTGGGGGACATAAGGTTTTGCTGTATCAGGGGGTGAAAGGTCCTGCCACACTGTCCAAAACTACTGGTTGGAAATAAAAATGAACATAGGAATATTTACGCATTTTAGAAAATTCTTTGTTCCAACCAGCTTGGTAGTAGGTCAGAAAACTCAAAATTTTAACCAAAAAAATGTTTTAGAACTCATCACCATTTGTGATTATTTGATGTGAGAAATGCAGCCCACTCTTCAGTTGAATTTTTAAAAATTTAATGAAGGACAATAGGGGACAAAAGCAATAAAGCAAAAGTCACAGCACTGGGTGCATAGCTGTAGCCAGAGGCACACTGGCTAACCATAGCAACCCTTCTTATATACCCTTTCTATTGCATCGGTCAAATACATATTCATAAGGATTATGCATATTCAAACATTTATTTGAACTCGTTTACATGTTCCAGGAACTCTTTAGTGTGGCCCCTACTCTGATCTGCCTTTTATAGAGCATGTGCAGTAATCTTGGATGTGGTTTTGAGGGTCGTGTGTCACCTCCCACTATGGCCTCCTGTTCCATGGTTTTAGCAGGCTGTTGCCATTGATAGTCATTGATAGTTGAAGTGTCAGTAGCAGGGGTCCTCATCGCACCCATTCCTCAAATGTTATCTGACCACACAGATGGTTTAGCTATTTCAGTCATTGCAAGTTAACCACAAGTACTCTAAATCAACATCAACTACTCTACAAATGTGTCTGAGTTATTTTAATTATTGCCAGTTAGCCACAAAAATCAAAGCATTAGTTATTATTTCACAACTACAGCTACTTCTGCAAAAGTTAACATTATATTATAATGCACAGCACATAGCATCCACTTTAATATTTGTGAAAGCCAAAACTACTTGTTTATCATATTTGATTAAACTTGTGCCCAGTTGTCAGAGATTTCTGGAAAGGCAGAAATTTATTCCTTAAATAATTTATTCATTAAATAATTTACTCCGCAAAAAAATCTGTCTGCCATGTTCTCAAAGTATCAGTTGTGAAAAATGCCATTCACTTGTTTTAAAATTTTAAAAGTTCATTAGTAATAAAATGGTTATAAAAATAATAATACAAATTAGAGCAATAAGAATTTGGACAATCAGAGTTAGGACAATAAAGGACAATAAAAAAGCAAAGAATTACAAATGTTTGTATGCTTTCCTCAAAAAAGCATGTCTGCTAACAGAGCAATAGCCTGTTGTATATTCATATATCTCACACATTATGCAAACATTCTTTTCAAACAAAGGGTGTTTTCTGGTTATTGTCAACTTCTCCCCCTTCATCTTGTAAATCATGGTTTGGCTCCATGGAGTCTGAAAGGAGGTAGAAGAAGCCTGGTTCTTCCCAATAAGGAGGCAATAATTCTTCTCTTTGGGTTTTAGTGTCTTGTTGCTGTTATCTCTGCGTGAAGAATTTCTTGATTATCTTTTCCATTCCTTGAGCTAGTTAGAAAAGTATCTTACATGGCAGTTTCTAGATTAATATTTTGTTGTAGCCTAAAACTATATTTAATACAGTACTTAAAAGGATTAATACAGCATAACTTTTGACCATAACACATACAATATTCATTTTAGTATTTGAGAAAAGCCAATCATATAATTTGCATTTTTCACATCACTGGTATTTTAAAACCAAAGCACCACAAGGAAGGGGGGAGAATATGTTCTTGTCTTAATTTTAGACAATTTTATGAGGCAGAAACTCTGAAATAAGTTACCTCCCCTTAGTTTTCAACCTCTCTCCTCTACCAATAAGGAGAGACAAATATGAAAATATATAAGTGAAAAAATAACAGTTTACTAAAATAAAATAGCAATAACCAATATATACAAAGGTTCTGAGTCACGTGCCTCCCCCCAGAAACAAAGAAAACAAGATGGCAGCCACCCAGGCAGCCCATGTGGCCCAGAGGACAAAAGACAAGATGGCAGAAAGTCCCATCTCTGGACCACATGGCTGAGAGAGAGAACAAAGGAAACAACATGGCAAGCGATGCTCTGTGTTTAAAGCAAACAAGCACCCTCCCCACCACAAACAAACAAAACAGCAGGGAGCAGGGGAAAAACAAAACCTGGGAAAAACTATTTTTCTCCAAAATGAGTCAATGCTGCTGGGGTGCTGGCACAGGCTCCCATGTAGTTGCTTGGCAGGCTTTCTCTCTGCGGTGTGCCAGTGAAAAAGTGGTGGACTGACCTACCCTCCCCACCCCCTTGGCAAATGGCAGGTGGCAGCAGTGAAGGCACTGCGAAATTCTCCAGAGCCCAGAGAAAACAAGGGGGCTCTGTGTCTCCTATCCCTGTTTTTAAAGGGACCCTGAACCTCTCCCCTTTTGAGTAAAATACAGAGGTTTTACTTCCAACTCCGTCTTAAAGAGACAGTAAAAAACTTGCATGGGTTGATGTAGAGAAGATATGGAATACACAGTTTGCTGTCACCCTTAGCCTATCTCATATTCCTATAACCAGGAGAGTTCTGAACTAGAAAGCAAATTTCCTTTGAAGGTATTGCTCTACTTGAGAGACTCAGGATTTCTTTAATTCCCTTCATATTGAAATGTTGCTGGCTATGGTAAATTTGGGGGATTGAGCACTAGGAGTCAGGGAAACTGAGCAAGAGCACAGAAACCCAGCAGGACCCAGCAGTTCTTGCACATGGGGCTGACATGGTGATGGCGTTACCAGAGCAACTGTAGGAGGGAGATTTAAACAGTTCCAGGGAAGAGGGTGGGCAAACAGGGCAGGGTAGCACAATTTGCTCACAGGAAGGGCCAACCAACCATCCATATTAGAACCACTGCCAGCAAAAAAGCATGAAAGGTGTTAGGAATTGGAGAGTCCTGTGGTGGTGCATCGTCCCCTCCCCCTTGTTACAACCCACAGCCATAAAGACGAGTAACCCGGATTCTTATTAATGGATCCCTTGGGGCAGATTAGAGTGAAACGACACTGAATGATCAGTGTTTGCAAATATATATATATTTAGGGTTTATTTTAGAACAATTTGATTGCAATGGAGCTGTTTTAGTTATTATTATCTATAGTAATATAGCAATATATGAAAGCATAAAAGTAACACTTAATGTATAAGGAAAGGAAAGTGAAGGGAAGAAAGGATAACATTAGAAAAGATCTCAGCACCCATGGACCTTGTGACGAGACTTGGTAATTGCAATCACAAAGAGGCTACCAAGCCTGATAAAACCAGAAGACAAGGATATTGCGAAATACCAAAAGGAACTTCATGTCTCTCGGAAAGAAGTTGAAGGGATCAGTAGCATAGGTAGTGTTCTTTATTCTCCCAGTTGGAGACTGTGACCTAAGAAGAAGATGAATAGATCAGGTGAATGACTAGGTACCCAGCAGGTGCCATGCTCAGGGATTTGGGTTCTATGATCTGGGACATGCCCTGTGTATTTTAAGATGTCTTTGCACATAATTTGACATTTCTTTAGTAGTCCCTTAGTTTAGTAATCTCAGGCAGAGCTCTGACACAGACTTCTGAAGATTTATAAAGGGAGCAAATGACTACTAAGTACCACTGTCTTTATTACTCTCTGAGTCCCTTAATAATCAAGATACCATATTAAAGAACAGTGATTTTTCAAAGTGGTATCTTAAGGTTTTTCTTTTTCCTTGTCCTTTTAAAATTATTTTGGTTCCTTGGGTTTTTTTTTTTTTGATTGGTGATGGGTATTGTTTTCAGTGACTCTTTTTGTTGTTGTGGGTTTTGTTGGTTTAGGTTTGTTTGGTTTTTTGTTAATTTCCTGGAAGAGTTTTTGTTTCCTGGAAGACGTTTGTTTTATTTGGATTTTTTAAACTTTCTGACTGAAGCTCCCAAAGAAACCAAAGATGAAAGCATATAATAAGATGTCAAATGTGTGGAATAAAGTACAAAATATAGAAAAATGTTTAAGACATAAAAAATATACCTAAATTCAAGTTTCTAAGCCTGTGTATATGATTAAACCAAATAAAATAATCTTATGCTTAAAGCTGTGAAATTTCAGTCTTTTGGAGTCTCACTACTAAACTGTTAAAGGAAATTTAGGTTTCTTCATGTCACTGAAAACCAGGAAATAAACTCTCCAAAGAATTTGTTAGGTTAGAAAGCCAACATTACTTTATTTAGCATGCTGGGTTCGTGGGGAATCACTCCACCAAAATGCACGTCCAGTAACCTAACAGACCAGGTTTTATTAATGAAACTAACACATTTTCAGCACATTTCCCAAATACATGCATATATGCTCATTATTTTTGTGGACTTATTTGGATATGAGTAGAGGTCTTTTGAGGGTTTTTGGTGGTCATTTGGGAACATCCCATTCCCCAGATTTCCCTTTTATATTTCCAGATCTTCTAATGAATCTTCTCTCCTTGAGAGTATCTCAAATATGTGGTCAGGTCACGATGCACTTCTCTTATTCTTTACTCCAGCACTCTCTCTTTGTTCTCAAAACTAAGACATCTACTAGTACATATTAATCACTGATATAAGTAAACAAGGAAGCATTAGCTGGCACAAGACATTAGTCACAGATGTAGGGAGTTTACAGAAAGCCACAGTAATCTCTGGCATTTGTACTAAGCACTGTATGGTACAAAACTAAGCATTAACCACTAATATAGGGGTCGTATAGTATTGTGCTAAAGTTAAAAGAATTTTCCGACATCTTCCCCCACTGCTGCATAGACTACTTCTTAAAGAAATCTAAATTGTTTGGTAACTAGGTGAGACTCCAAAAGAGAGTTACTGTGTCTTAGGAATATAAAAATTGCTGTAGCTCATGCCACTTGAGCCATTCTAAAAATTCAGTCATTTCTTGAAAACACTTTTTCTCCATTTTTCTATTAGGGTTTTCTAACTGAGTATGCATGAGATTCTATAGACTGTCTTTTTCACATTTCCTTCCTCTATTTCCATATGTATTTTCTTAACTTACTGATACTGCCATCTTTCTGCAACTGATCAGTTTGCACATAAGCCAAATATAATGTGAGAATATTTTGGTTAACAAGGAGACATATAAATCAGAAGCTCTGTCATGAAAATAAGACTGTGTGCTAATGTAGCAGGATACACTGCTTAGAATTGACAGAGTCGACGGGAGACAGGCACATCCGATGATGATCAACAAGTCTCAGATTTATTGATTACAGGCACGCTTTTATAATCACAGTAATAAGGCACATACACATTGCAAAAGTAAAGCTCATTATTGGTCCGCTATAAAAAGTCAGCCCCACCTCTCTCAGGATGTTTGTGGCTTCTTTTTACCTCTTGTTATCACATATTTTCTTGAACAGTGTCTTGTTCAAGAAGACTGTGTCCTTGCACAAGGCAGCTGTTGCTTTGCCAGCTGTATATTTTCATGTCCTTTTCCCACAAGTCATGTTTCAACAAAACTGTCCACATAGAATGGGGGTAAAACAACTTGAACAAGACCCTGTTTGCAAAGCTATCAGTGATGAATGAAGAAGGGGGTGTAACTGAAAACTTGTAGAGAAACCCCCGGACACCAGTTTGGGTATTCAGAGAGCAAGCATTCTTTATTGACAGCACTGGGTTCACAGGGGACAACTCCAGCTAATGTGAATGTCAGAGACAAACCTGTATCTTTTTATCTTACATATGCATTAATATTCATTATATTTCCCAGAAATCTATTACATATGTATGCTGATATTTGCATTTGTCCTGCCTTTTGACACCACCTACTTGGTTTCAGTTATAGGTGATCTTGAGGGTGTTTGGGTGTATTCTGTAACCGTTGCCAGTCACACAGTGGTCACCTGTATACTGTCCTTTAGATGAACTCCTTGGTGCTCATGCACATTTATAAGGAGAACATGGAGTTTTCCAAACTCAAGCCAATCTGTTTTTTCAACTTTATGATCAGTACATCCTGCATTTTTTGGCTGTACAGGCTATGGTCCAGACTAACTTGTTCTAACTATCCTTTTGTTCTTGTGTTCTGTTACAGATCAACACTCTGATTTTATCTTCCTATTCACTTAAATCCTCCCATATAAATTCTCCCCTTTAAGACTTGGATAATTTACCAAGTCTTATTCTATTGAATATCTATACTTAAGGGTAACACATGCATTCAAGCACAAGCTTAAACATTGTACTGTAATAGAAAAAACAGACATTTGCACATATTCCAACAAATAGATACTTTACCATTTCAAATCAGGAAGCCAGGAAGTGAGTTTTTTCCAGATTTCTTCAAGTTCCAATGAAGTGTCATCCTTTTGAATTTCATGCAAAATTTTAGTCTGCTCCCAAATGTGCTGTAAGTCAGTAGAAACTCTTAACTGACTGGTCAATAGAAACACAACAGCTTGAATTAACTACTGCACATGCTCTGCCTTGTGAAGCTAATATGTTTAAAGTGATTCAAAGGAATCTACTCCACAGTAAGATACTGTAAAACACACCTTTACTGGCCCAGCCAGGGGGAGCATGCGGCATGCAGGGGGTTGACACCACATCTCCATGTGCATGTCTGCCATAATCATCTTACAGAGGTTATTTATACGTTTATGTACTAGTTTGAAAACAAACCAGTGAGAGATTCCAAGTCAGAACTACAATTTAATAGGAAAATTAAAATAAAGGCAGAAAACACTGGCTTAAACTGACAGTCAGGATACAACCTGACACCCTTTTGGTCAGGGTGGTGGTAGCAGTCCGATTAAATGGTGGCTGCAGTACTGTTAAAATGGTAGATGTGGTGATTCTGTAGAAGGGTCTGGTCTTCCTCTGAAGGTCCAGTAGTGGTTCTGTAGCTCTTGTGTTCTGGGAATACAGTAGAAAAGGCTGCTCTGGTGTTCCAAAACCTCAGACTATATCCAGGTAGGAATGCTTGGTTCCTCCCCCTGGGCAGAGCGTTTCACAATGGGATGATGTAATTTATGAGTCATGCAGTGAGGCCTTGATGGGCCATTTAGCAGAGATAGTCTCCAGAGGAAATTATCAGGGATGAGTCATAAAGAGGATGGAGAACACTGCCTAACTTATCTTAACAGATTATATGGGTGGTTATAGAATACATACCTTTTGGTTACATCTTACATTTTAACCTAAGACAGTTTACAAGTTTGGCATCTGCCCTGTTTGTTCATTTATCTTAAAGTTACAGTCTTAAGGGGTTGGGAGCTTACATAACTTGTGGTTTTATTATCTTAGGGTTACAAACACAGCACGCTATTGTTATCTAATACATTCATCACACACCTATTTTGCTAATGCATACCTAATTTTATATTTACACACTTTGTTGCTATATTAGTTATACTTCCTCTATAACTGGGCATTAATTATGTTCCTATTCTTTTATTACATTTTTCTATCCTTTGTGACAGTTCTTCTATTTGTCATAAAAACGGCAGTTAGTATGCGTCTTCCTTTGTCGTGGTTTGAGAGGAAGTGAGTTTTTTTGGGATGCTGTGGTCAAACCAAGAGGTGCTTGGAATTGAATATTGGCACCTGGTGTGGCCACTGGGGACATGGATACGCCTCTGAGAACACAGGGGGTTAAAAGCAGAGCACTCCCAGGAAAATTTCCTCTTGGGAAACAGGTCAGACCTCGCCTGCCCAGCTGCCGGCTGGGCGGGGGAGGGGAAGCCATGCGACCAGGTGAGGTAGGCCTGGCCCCTGAGGATGGAAGGGTGGAGGAGCACCAAGAGGCATTGGGCAGCCCCCCCTCCCCCCCCCAGGAGAGAGAGAGAGCGAACCAGCCTGTGCCTGTGCCACCTTGAAATTTGATAGCAGTCGGCTGAGAAGGAGAAGGCGTGGTGGGGGGGGGGGGAGTTGCGGCAAGAAGGTGCCCGGCAGGGCAGCCTTTGGAGTTCTGGACAGGCAGAGACTGAAATTTTTAACTCTTTTCTTGGATTATGGAAACCTTACAAATGTTGATCCTCCTGGAGCTGAATGAGAAGAGAGAGAGATGAGATAAGAGGAAGTGGACCACGAGAGAAGTGGAGAAGAATCTTGGGTGGGAGGAGATGATGGAGTGGCCTTTGGCTGGACTTTTCTTGTATAGCCATGGACAGAACCATTTTTTCCTGTGACACAGATACTGCATTTAGGGGGAAGGCAATGACTTGGAGCCAAGAAAGTGCAGTGATGTTATGGGAGTGCATGAACGGAGACAACGGATGAGGAGGGTGATGGTTGGTGACCTCGATCTTCAGTGGAGGAGAAGATCTGTGGTAGGTAGGGACAGGCGTTTCGGAAGATCTCGGGATGTGACGGAAAGTTACAGGACCCTTCCCCTCCTCTTCCCCAGAGAAAATAATCACCCTCGGAATGTAGCCAAAAATGTAGCCCCCTCTAACATAGAGATGCCAGTAACTTTCCACTCCTTACTAACCCTAGAAGGCACTGCCAGACCCCCTTCTGACGTAGAGGAGCCCTTTAGTCTATAAAACCCCTCAAGATGAGATAATAAAGGCCTTTAACTGTCCACCATACTGGTGTTAGCGTTCGTTATTGGCCCGAGCGACCCAGGAGAGTTTGGGGTCACCGTGCTGCTCATTGAAACCAGGTCGCCTGCCTTCCAGCAGAAGGCAACAAAGATCTCTGTCCTTGAGACCCCTCGGCCCCAGGGGGTGAAATTTGGGGGGGACAGGTGTCCCGAAAGTGAGAGACTGTGCTCTTTTTGGAACTGGACAAAGCACCCTTGAAAGGAAAACCCTAGAAGCAGCTCTGGTCCATGAGCAGTGGTGAGAGCACTGGACACGGAAGGAAGATGTCACGATGGCAAATGTTCTCTGGGTGGTGCCACATGTGACAGGAAACACAACAGGTCTCAACTGTGTTTCCAGGGGAGGCCTATGGCACAAGAGGGACTCCTCACCCCTTGATGAACTGAGAATTGATTATCTAAAGGGTGGTGATGGACTGAGAGTTGGTGATCTGAGGGATGGATGTATTGGAAATTTGGTGGGGGGGGGAGGAGGAAATGTTTTGGAAGATTTTCATTCTTTCTATGTGTTTCTTTTTACATACAGTTGTAGAGTTAATAAAGTTTTCTCTTCTTTATTTCTAAGTGGGAGCGTCTTTTGCTCTATTCCTGGTCACATGTCACAGCAGACACCAGGGAGAATGCATTTTCATGGGGGCACTGACATTGCGCCAGCGTCAAACCATGACATCCTTCTTATTGCTTAGCCCACAGGGGCTAAGCCCTTGTCCGGCAGAAAAGCAGTTAGCCAAACCCATTAGCTCGCATTCCTTTCCCTTATCATCTTAGTCCACTCAGGTTTATTATTTTCCAAGAGTAGCTAGCGTTAGCCATAGCATCTGCTATTTGCTTATCATTGTAGCCCCTGCTGGGGCTAGGCTTCTTGTCTTGCAAAACCGGTTGCAGTCGAGCACAGCAGCCAACACCCAACTTTTATTAATCTATACTTTATACTAAGGCACTTGTGTTAAAGAAGTCCTGTGTTTCATATATTAAGAGTCCTGTGTTTCAAAAGCAATCCTATTTAGAGTTGCAATTCTGCCTTTTTCTGAAATTTCCTCTTGTAATACTTGTATGGCATCAGTGGTGTTATTACTAATTGATTCCATTACAGTTGATACATTTACTAAAGCCTTTTGTATCTTAGATACCTCTAACCATGGAATGAACCATTCTACAAAGAAATGAAAGGCTGTTGACCTCTCATCCAAAGGATCGGTAGATCATTCTATCTGATGTACATAGCTTCTGACCCACCCCTTCTTCTCATCTAGTGAGTATATTGTCAATTTCGGAACTATTGCTCCTAAAGTAGATAATTCATGCTATCATGGGGGTAAAGCTTTTCTAGCAGTGTCTCGACAAAGCCAGTACCATCCCAACCCTGTAGGGGCCTCCCAATATTTTCCTTCAATGTTCAGGATCTAATCTAAACCTTATACCTGAGTTTTCCTAGTACAAAATGGGTCATTTCCTACTAATGTTTCAAGGAGGTCCTTTTGAGACTTTATTTTCTCAGCTGTTACACATTTTGCACAGGTAGTTGTCCTGGGTTGACTATATGATGCTTTTATGCCAAATAGTCTCGCTCTGTTATGCTGAATAATAAGTTCTGCACCTTTATGACTTGTAGCAGAGAGTGAAGGGGGGAGAGAAGTGTACAGTTTTTTTCCAGACACTGCTCTCACTCCCCCACATTCCTGCTCCTGGATTGTGTTGTCTGCGGATGGACAGACAGCAGGACAGAGGTCTTTTTTTGTCTTTAGTTAGTTTTAGCTAGCTGAGGCAAAGAAGTTCCCTGGACTGTGTTTTTTTCCCTTTTCTTCGGACCTCTTGAAACCTGCTCTGGACTGAACACCCAGCGTAGCACCGGCAGCTGCACCTGTGGCCCACCGGGCCAGGCCTGGGCCGTGACATTTCCAGCGCTGGAGGGACTGATCAGAGACTGAGTGAGCTGAGTTGCAACCTGGGGACGGGGTTTTCTCAATTTGTCATCTCTTTTGGAGCAGCAAGGGGTTTTATTGTTTAGTATTGTTTAGGTTTTGTTGTATAATAAACAGTTCTTTTCTACTTTTTTCCAAGGAGGTATTTTCTCCCGGACCGGTTGGGGGGAGGGGCCAATTGAATCTGCTTTCCTACCGGAACCCCTTTGGGGATTCTCTCCCAAATTTGCTCTAAACCAGGACAAATATTAAGCATCTTTACCTTCCAGACGGTAAGATCGGTATCCTTCCAATCAGTAAACTTTGGTTGTTAAAATAGTGTTTCCCCGTTTTGTTTTGGTATTGGAGCTCCAAACAATTCTACTCTCCACTTTATATCATTTGGAAAATGTGAACATACTCTGAAATTTGTCCGATTTAATGCTTTGTGCTCTGTATCATTTGGAAATGCTTATTTCCATTCCATTCTACCTCTAGAGAATGCCACTTCTCTTGTTTTAGAGTTATATTTACATAATCTTGTCTTTGTGGGATTTTATAATTTGTACTCCTCCCATTACATTTTAAAGGTAGCCCCATAAAGGTAGCTCCATCCCAATCATAAACAAGAATACATGAAAGCTCAGTGTTGGGAATAAAATTAAATTCCTTTTTTAATTCCTGCATAAATTAATGTCAAATCCAGGATTCAGCATCATGGTTGGCAATTCCCAATATTTCAATCATCCTACTCAAAAACAAAAAGTAAAACCACATCCTTTTGGCTATTGTGCGGTCTCAATTTCTATTTTTAAAAGGAGATCACTTCCTTTTACTGAATTCTCACTTGTTTTGTGAATTGTTCTGAAGACTATTTCTACTGATCTGTTAAATAACTATATTCTGTTGTCCATTTCCCTTCATATGTTTCTAATAGGCAGCAAAGGTATCCAAGAAATAGGGCTTGCATCCTTACCATTTTGTTAACTAACTCTGTAACACCCATACCCCAAACTGCTTGATAATATGCAAACAACAAATATAACAAACACTGAGCATAAATGCAATCTTGACCAATAAATGAAATAGAAAAGCTACATGTACAATTAACTGGCACTTAGCTATTTTTAATTTTGTAGGCTCTTGTTGAGTACAAGCCCATTCAAGAGTGGAGGTCTTTAATAAAGAGTAATGAATCCACAGTCTCTTCTTGCCAATCTTAAGTGCAGCGTAAGTGGTTAGCAATACCTGTAAGGGTTCTTTCCACTGTTGGGCCAAAGGCTCCGAGTGCCATGTTTTAATAAGTACCCAATCTCTTGGTTGGATAGAGTGCATCAAAGTGTCCAGTTTCAGTGGTCTGGAGGTTACCATGTATTTTTTGTAATACCTGTAAAACATGGCCTAAAGAGATCAAATACTTGTTTGTTTCTACATTTCCTTGTGTATGCAAAGTACCTGGAATTACAGGGGCCTGAAACAGCCTTCCATACAACAATTCATATAGATTCAGGTTATCTTTGGATCTTGGCTGCATGTGAATTCTTAATAATGGTAATGATTGTACCCAAGTTAAAGAAGTTTCTTGACATATTTTGCTCGTTTGCCTCTTTGAGGATTAATTCATTCTTTGTACTTTCCCGCTGGACTGTGGTCTCCACTGGACTGTGGAGGAGTATGTAGATACCAGGTTAAACCCAGGACCTGACTTGCTTTATAATTTCAGCTATAAAATGGAAGCCTCCATCTGAGGACATTCTCAAAGGTATTCCAAATCTAGGTATAATTTCTTTGAGCAATATCTTTGTGACTTCTCTGGCTTTGTTGGCATGACAGGGGCATGCTTCTGGCCACCCAGAAAAGGTGTCAACCAGTTCTAAAAGGTATCTGTAACCAATTTTTCATAATAATTCAGAAAAATCAATTTGCCAATAGTCACTAGGTGTATTATCTTGTTGTAAAGTCCCCAATAAAGGTTTTCTGGCATTGTTAGGATTGTTCTTCTGGCAGACTAAACATTTGCTCACTATTGATTTGGCAATTCCTGTCATTACCACACTAACCGATGTTTTCTGCATATTTTTTACCTAACTCTATTCCCCAACATTCTTTCATGTTCTTTCAATAATTTCTTTCATTATACTGGTGGAACTACTATTTGCCCACTAGGGGTTGCCCTCCACACTCCTGTTTCTTGAGTGGCTTTTAACAATTCAATAAACTGTTTATCTGCAGAACTGTAGTGGGGTTTGGAGCCAGGGAGTGTTATGAACTGGTTTAACACAGAAAACCAAAGGAAACTAAGTCTCTGTGAATAAAACAGATCTAACCCAGAAAGTTTTGAAATATGCACAGAAAGCATGATTAGTGTAGTGTAGTGTAGTGTAGTGGTTTTGGTTCGTTAATTTGAGATTTCACCAATTTTGAGATTTCCCAGCCAATGCACCAATGCACTCACTTCCTGCTGTGAGATAGGATTAGGAGAAAGGCAAAGCAGGCTTAAAATTTTAAAAGGATATGAAGAAAAATTTATTAACAGTAACTAAAAAAAAGAGTAATAAGAATCAGAACAAAACCTTCAGAACACTTCTCCTCCTCCTACAGCTTTCTCTTTCCCACTGACAATGTAAAGAAACAAAACCTAAAATTTCAGTCAGTTTACCACCTCTAGGATAGTTTTTTCTTCAGTTCACTTAGGGAGAGAAGTCCCTCTTGTTAATGTCATAGAGACTTCTCCATGAGGAAAAGCCAGTTCTATCGTGGCTCTCAATTTGTCATGAATAGCAGCTGCCTGGGGAAACATGGAATTTTGAAGTCTCTCCCATTTTCCACAAGCTTTTGTCACAGCTGTGTTTATGGGCCATGTCAATTTATGGGGTACTGTTTTAAAGATGAGCTGTTCAAAGGCTCATCATAATGTCTTCATTGTCTATCTCTAAAATCATCTTCATCTCTGGGAACAGAGGTCTTCTCTTCCTGGGGGCACAGGACCACTTTTCTCTCCTCTGTTCAAACTCCTCATAGGATCACAGTTACTTTAACATCTGCTTACTTTGGCATGGAGGCCTTTGCTCAATATCAAATTGAACCCTTCATCTCCCCATGGCTTTCATGTGTTACAGGGAAACAGTCTTTCTCCATAGCTATTACAAGAGGATTTCAGCCCCAAGATTAAGGTATGTCCTCATCCCTCCTATCTGGGACTTGACTTCTTCATGAGCTCAATGTCTTCATGTTGCTCCTTTACATGCTTGTATCTTGTTCCTTTCTCTCACTTGAGGGAGGATTGAAGCACTGAAAGAGTTAACATTTCTCCCAGGGTCACTCGGTGCTTAAGGCAGGAACTGCGGCTGGGGCTGTGTCAGGATCAGCTGCATGGTTGGTCTTTGGTTTTTGCTGCGTTCAATTCCAGCCGCAGGGCCACTCTGCATGGGTCGTAGGGCTGCCTCTGGCCTGAGCCGCATGATCTCATGTGGCGGCTGCGCTGGGGGGAGGAGACCTGGCGGCAAGATGTTAACAGCCGCGGCCCAGCCCTGCTTCGGCCAGGGCTCTGCAGCCTCCCCACTCCCTGCCTGGCAGCTGCTGGGGCCCGGCCCAGCTGGGACGGGGCTTGGTGAGCCCCCTCGACCCCCGGAGAGGGGCCTGCAGCAGAGCCTGCCTGGCCCGGCCCAGCTGAAACAGGGGCCGGCCGGCCTTGTTACCTATTCCTAGGCCAGAAGGAAAAAAAGTTCCCAGGTTTATTTCGTCTTTAACATGTGTTTTTCATAGAGGCGTGTCCAACTTTCCAGTGGTTAGAAGCTTTGCATCACTTCCCTAAATGTCTCCCATGCAAAACCATGACAAAACCAAATGAGGTTAGATGTTGTTTCCAAAAGAGATTATATATTTTATCTAATAGTAAAAGAGACAAACAGAAAGAAAAAAGAAAGAAAGAGAGAAAGAAATAAAAAAAGAGGTGTGCGGGGGAGGGGAGGAGAGGGTGACACAGAGAGAGTGACAGGGGTTAGGTAGAAGAAACATATCACCCTTCTGAGGATCCACCACACCTCGTGCCTTCCCTCCATCTGGTCTTCTTGGTGGTGAGGGTCCCCCACTGCCCCACCACCGAAAAGTATAGAATCCAATGGATTAATATATGTTTGGACCAGGTGGGACCACCCAGGTGCCTCCCCTGGGGAGGGCAAGTTTGACACTGTCCCTTGCAACATTGGATCTGTTGCATCATGTTGCAGTGCTCTGGTGCAGGGTCTGGGGACCCCTTTGGGGGAAGGGATTTGATGTGCCATGACACTACCTCTGCTGTCCTTCACATGGATGTGACTTTTCTATGGGTGAAGGGGCCCCTTCAGCTGGGCCGGTCTGCACAGCAGAGGATGGGTGTTCACTGCCTCGGAGGAGAGGAGTTTTCACTACACACCCAAAATCTCTCCTCCGCCCACCCTTTGTTGTGAGGATCTGTGCAAGTCTGGCAGCTTATAGCCCCGGGGCTGTGGTCTTCACCCTGAAGATGCTAAGACTGATGCCTCTTGTGAAAAACGCTAATCACTTGCTTTTAAAAGTTTAATAGTAATAAAATGTTTATAAAATAGTAATGCAATTAGATTTAATAGCAATTTGGACCATTTGAATTAGGACAATATGAGACAATAGAAACAAAGAGTTACAGACGTCCGGGTACCTTTTTCTGGGCAAAACAAGCCTGAAATAGGACACCCGTTAACAAAGGATTAACCCTTAAAAACAATAGCCTGTTGCATATTCATATACCTCATACATGATGCATAAATTCCATTCAAACACAGGATTCTGTCTGGTCATCATCAGCTTCTTCCTCTGAATTCTAACAGCACCTTCAAGGCGGGAAGAAGTTAGTTTCTTCTGATAAGAGGGCAATAAATTCTTTTTCTCTGAAAGATTTAGGTGTCCTGTGGCCGCTATCTTGCTGTGAGTCCTTTCTTTAAAAAAAGTATCCTACATAGCATAGTTTCTATTTTAACATTTTTTATAACCTAAAACTATATTTAACACACTACCTAAGAGAATTATTACAGCATTACTTTCTAACACAACACATATAATATTCATTTTAATATTTGCCAAAAGCCAATCATAAAATATGGATTTTTCACACCTCTGAATGTAATCTTCTCCCTCAGCCCAGACCTGAGTTAATTTATCTCCATCACCATGTAGTCCAGGGCCCCATTCAGGGTTTTCTCTGTAGTTTTTATACAGTTTTGCTATAATAGAAAAAAGTCCTTCATGAAGATGTTTAAGCCATAAATTATAAAATTTCAGTCTCCAACAGGGAGAACTACCTTATTTGTGGTACTAAAGCAAAAATACCATTTTCTGAAGCCACCTTTGCAGTTTTATCTGCTAGCCTGTTTCCAATATTTACAGAGGAGAACTATTGGTGGAGCCTTTCGGGGGTCTCAGTAGCTGGCGTTGGCCCGGGACTCTATCCCAGGAAAGGACAGAGCCCTGGAGTCCAGCCCGCTTGGTCCCGGAACCACGGGGAGCCTTCAGCCTGCAGCGTGATAACAGCTCTTTACAGTGATAACAGCTCTGGGATCTCAGCTCTTTAGGGTTTAGGTGCTGCTAGGCTTGGCTTCCCCGGGTGCAAGCTCAGGCAGAGCAGAGAGAGGAGAAGAAGATGCCGGCAGTTCCACTGGAGATGGTTTATTCAGGAGTACGTGAAAGGTCCAGTGCAATTCTTCTTCCAACTTAATAGGTTACAGTATGCTACATATATACCCTTGGCCAGGATCCAAACTTGACCAATGGGATACAGGTTAAAGGTTTCATAAGTGACCAATAGAAGGATCAATAAGGTTTTTTCCTTATAAGGGTACAAATATACATTGTGGGTCCAGGATTAGGTCATCTCTGGACTGCTGTGTCAGCAATTCTATTGTTTAAATTCTCCAAGGTGGCCTGGCAGGCCCTGTGGCATCTACTACAGAGAACCCAGTCTGGTGCACTTTGCAGTGCATCACTGCCACTTCTTGCAATTTCTGGATGCTTTCCAGGAGTTGTAAAATTTGTTCAGTATGTTTTATGGGAGCTCTTTGGGCAGAAAGAGGCTCTCTTTCCTTCCAAATGGCTCCATGTGCATGTATTACCCCAAAGGCAGACTTTGAATCAGTCCATATATTTACTCTCTTACCTTCTGTCAGTTCTAAGGCTCTTGTCAATGATTTAAGTTCTGTTTTCTGGGCTGAGGTATTTGCTGGCAATGATCAGTTACCTGAGAGGCAGTCACTACAACATATCCAGCCATCCATTTTCTTTCTCATACAGCAAGGCTCGCTCACCCTTCAATAGCCCTACATGGCCTGTGCATAAGTCTAATGGAGAATGGAGACTGACAGTAGATTATCCCCTCCCTAGCTTTCTTGTAGGCCGTCTAAAGTGTGTACTAGAAGGCTGACATAAGGTATCCCTGGGGCCTTCTCTTCTCCAGGCTGAACAACCCTAACTCTCTCAGCCTGTCTTCATAGGAGAGGTACTCAGGACTCATTCCAATAGGTTCACAACCTTCTTATGTTGAGGGCCCCAGAGGTGGATGCAGTACTCCAGCTGGGGTCTCACCAGACAAGAATAGAGGGGAACAACCATCTCCCTCGACCTGCTGGTCACAATTCTTTTGATATAGACCAGGATGCAGTTGGCTTTCTGGACCTCAAACACACATTGACAGGTTATGTTGAGCTTCTTGTCCAAAAACACACACAAGTCATTCTCCTTGGGGCTTCTCTCAACCCATTCTCTGCCTAGCTTGTGCTTGGGATTGCCTGGACCCAGGTGCAGGACCTTGCACTTGGCCTTATTGAACTTCATTAATTTTGCACAGACCCACCTCTCAAGCCTGTCCAGGTCCTCTGGATGGCATCCCATCCTCCAGTGTGTCAACCGCACCACATGGTGTCATGGGAAAACTTGCTAAGGGCACCCTCAATCCCACTGTCCATGTTGCTGACAAAGATGTCAAATAACACCAGTCCCAATACTGACCCCTGAGGAAGGCCACTCATCACTGCTCTCCAGTGGTGGAGTATAAGGATTTGGGTTTTTTTTTATTTGCTTCCTTTAGGACTTTCTGGTTCATCCCTTCAAATCCCTTTTCAGTCATTTTCTAGAAGTGTTTTTTAAATTTTACTATAATTTCATTTTCTTGTGCTGAAGACTGTCTTCCTTATTGTGAAAGGGTTTCTGAAAATGATTACTATCTATCCTAAGTATGTGGGATGAACCAAGTTTTGTCCAATGGTTAAAAGCCATCCTGTGCTGTGGTCTGCCTAACATGAACTACCTAACAGTAGTTAAATTGTATCTAGGGATTAAAACCTAAGTATGATCTCTATGAGAGTTTTATCTTCTCATGAAAGTTTTATTAGTAATTTTGCATTGTCTAGCTAATCTTGATCAACCAGGTGGGTTATCTTGTCATAGAAGGAAATCAGGTTTGATAAGCAGGACTTTCCCTTCATGAAGCTGTGCTGGCTGTGACTCATGACTGCTGTGTCTTTCAGGTGTTTTTCAATACCTCCCAGAATAATCTTTTCCATGATTTTACCAGCCACTGAAGTGAGACTGAGAGGCCTGTTGTTTCCAGGGTCCTCCTTCTTGAAAATCAGGACAATGTTCACCAGCTTCCAGTCAGCTGGGACCTCTCTGGATTCCCAAGTGTGTGAATCAACACATACAAGTAACCCAGGGCAACAACCAAACCACAGCTAAAATGCAAAGAGTAGACTTCATTACCATGCTAACAACTCTGGGTGGCAGAACACATGGGGCACAGGCTCCGTTAGTCTCAGTTCATCCTAGCAGACAGGGGGTCCTACTGCCAGCCCAAATATATCATAGGACTTCACGCATGCACAGTCTATCACAAGGCTGTGCTTTTATGATCTCTCTCCCAGCAGGAGGCTCAAGCATGTCTGTGCGAGTGTGTTATCTCTCCATAGGAATTCTACTTCTCAAAACAGGCAGATGATGAAAAACACTATGACGCTGTTGAGTCAGGGACGGAAAGAAAGACTCCAGTCTTCAGGTGGATCAGAAGGCTAACTTTAATGAAAGTAGCAGGTCTTTAATAATGTGACTCGCTAAGATGATCCTTGATTGGTCTCAAAGTAGAAACATCTCACACTATTGGTAGTTATGAATAGCAGGCTGTGAAGAACCATAACTATAAACAATGGTTACAGAAAGAGATATAATAATTGTTTGAATTCTTTCATCTAAGATTCCCAGGCTCAGCCTGGGAGAAATTGTCTCTGTTCTCTCTTTGACTCAACTGAGAATATCCACAACACTAGTGTCATGGTTTGACACTGACACAATGCCAGTGCCCCCATGAAAATTCCCTCTCCCTGGTATTTGCTGTGAGATGAGACCAGGAAATAAGCAAAGCAGGCCTCTACCTTAGAAAAAAAAGTTTATTATCTAAACTACAAAGGGAAAAAAAAAAAAAAACCACACACACACACACACACACACACCTGGAAAATGAAAACTCCACAAAGAAACATTTCCTCCTCCCCCCACCTTATTTCCAATACATCTTCCAAATTTCAAGTCTCCATCCATCACCCAATAAATACTCAATTCCAGTCCATCAAGAGGAGAGGAGTCCTTCTTGGGGCCATGGTGACCTCTTCCTTGCATGCCCAGCGCTCTCACCGCTGGACATGGAACAGAGCTACTTCAGGGGTTATCCTTTTAAGGGTGCTTTGACCAGTTCCAAAAAAAGGCACAGTTTTCTCTCATCTCGGGACCTCTTGTCCCCCCCATACTTATTTACCCCCTGGGGCTGGGGGGTCTCCAAAACTGAATCCTCTCATTCTGAGCCATCGCCTCCCCCCTGCATGCAGCCTCTGTGTCGCGAGGAAGCATGGTTCTGTCCGTGGCTGTACCAAGAAGAGTTCAGCAACCAGCTACTCCATCATCTCCTTCCGGCCTCTTCTTCACTCTCCCAGCCTCACTCACTGCTCCGACTATCATTCTCTTGCCCATTTCCACTTTATCATCCACTCCATCTCCCCTCCAGGAAAGGTCCAAATGCTCTGTGAGGTCTTCATTGTCCAGAAAGGGGTTAACAAACTTCTGCACGCGGCCAGGCTCCTTCCCTGCTGCACTCCCCCTTCCCCCTCCTTCTTCACAGCCGATATCACTTCAAGGCCACAGGCCCGTACCAGCTTTCTCTCTCTCTCTTCTTCTAGCTGGGGGGGGGCTGCCCAAATCTTCTTGGGGCCATCTCTCCCTCTGTCTCTCCTGGGGGGGGCTGCCCAACGCCTCCTGGTGTCCCCACCACCCTTCCATCCTGAGGGGTCAGGCCTACCTCTGCCGAGCCGCAGATTTTCCCCTCCCCCGCCCAGCTCAAAGCCGGGCAGGGGAGGCCTTGCCTCTTTGCTGGCCGGAAATCAAAGAGAACGAGCCCAAGGGAGTACTCTGCTTCTAACCCCTGTGTTCTCAGAGGCGCATCCACCCTCAGTGGCCAAGCCTGGTGTCAATTTAAAATCTGAACACCTATTGGCCTCTGGCCACTCCATTCCCAGAAAACCTGCTTCCTGTAAACCCAGTTTTCCTACACTGACATTCTTAGCATTCCCAGCTGCAAGGTCACTTTAAACACTATTTCCTTCTCACCAAATCTTCTGGTTTTAACCCTTTCCTCCCAACACCAAGACCACTCAAAAATCATTGAGAGACATTTTGTGATGACATCAGCAGCTCTTTAAGGATTCTTGGATGAATCTCATCAAGCCCCATAAATTTGTAGGGGTCCAGCTGAAGCGGCAGATCCTGCGCAAGTTCAGGGTGAACTGGATGTTTATCTTTCTCGCAGTCATGGTCCTACAAGTCAGGACACAGGGACTCCCTTGGTCTGTCATCACTGATTTGAACATAACTACAATAAATTTCTTCAAATAGAGGTTTTGAATAGGATTTTGACTAAAAATCCCATTTTAATAAACTTCTGTTTTAAGGATAGCAAATGGGAGTAATGAGCCTTAAGTATTCTTTCCTCAAAATTCTGAGTAGTTTTAAGTAGCTAATTTTCTATATTAAACAGATGGTTTTTGTAGGGTGGGGTTTTTTTAGCTGTTTTAATCAAAATAGTATATTTTTTTAGATTTGTGACTTAAAATTTTTTTGTTTTTAATAAACGTGCTACTTTTTTTTTTTTTGGAAGACAAATTTAACCAAACAGCTTAGATATGCACACATGAATAAACTAGCACAAAATTTAAACAGATGGATATTAAATGCCATTTCAGTATCTTGCTAGAAATATTATTTGTACTTTTAAGAAAAGTCTAGAATACAATTTTTCTTTGTAGAAATGACACATATCCAAATTCTGCAATGAGATGTTTAGAGAGAAAGCACTGCAAACTAGCTTTTCTCTGCTGTCTTCAGTAGTTTATTCAGCTTATGTAATTTACATTTCCGTTCCCCTTCCAAGATACTCAGACACTGCACAAGGTGGCGAAAATTCAAAAACAAAGTATAGCTGATGCATTTTAAGAAGAAATGAACTGATTTTTTTTTTTACTTTAGTAGTATTTTATATTTTGATGACAGCTTAAAAACTGGTGGATATGACTGTGATGTTAATTTGGGGGATTTGGCTGGAATGGATGCCTCTCTCAAAGCTTTTCAATTGATCCAGCCTTGTGTATGATAGGCATTAAAAAATATTTTTTTTTTTAACCTAAGACAGTGCCTGTTTTAGGCTCCAAATAGAATGCACAAACCCCTTGTAAGATGGCTTGCTTTAAATACTTTTATATTCCATTATCGTTTTTGTGGTAAATGGAATAGGGCCCCAAGAACTTGTCTGCTTATGTCTTCTCAGGTTTTTTCCAGGGATTTGCACATATTTTCCTTTCGGAAAGCTGCAAGTAAATTTGCAGATGCATTTGTTAATAGCATATCAGCCAATCTATTATAAAATTCTCAGAGACAGAATATATTTTCCATATTTACTTTGCTTATATAAAATAAATGAGGAAGAGAAGAAAGTTAAAACAGTTGACCCCTTTGTGGAGACCCTCTATAGTTCCTGCCAGTATTTTGCAGGAGGGAATATAGTTTTCATTAAATCTTCTGTTTCTGGAAGTACTGGTCCTTTGCATTGCACTGACAATCAACTATCTACATTGTGTACATTTAAAAATATAGGTCTATTAAGGAAAAAATCCCTATATGTTTATGATCTGGATGAGGGGATTGAGTACACCCTCTGAAAGTTTGTAGACACCACCGAGTGAGAGTGTTGATCTGCTGGAGGGCAGGAAGGCTCTGCAGAGGGATCTGGACAGGCTGGAGCAATGGGACAAGGCCAATTGTATGAGGTTCAACAAGGTCAAGTACCAGGTCCCACATTTGAGTCACACAACCCCCTGCAACACTACAGGCTTGGGAAATAGTGGCTGGAAAGCTACTCAGAAGAACCTCAGGACCTTCTAGAAGTTTACAATAGAAATAAAATCTGTATTATTTGTACATAAACAAGAACTAAAGCAGATGCTACTATTTAGTGGTTTTATATGTGTATCACTAGCCAAAAGATATAGTCATCTGACAAGAACAGCTTTAGGAAAAAAAGTATCTAGCCTAGTTATTTGGCAATATATTTTGCAAGGAATAAATAAATCAACTTTATATTCAATTTGAGCAGTAAATTTTATCATTATTTCTAGGCTCTCATGATATTTAAAAACCTGACCTGAATTTAAATTGTCTCTATAAATAGAATCCTTGTTACTGGTTTCAATATATATATAATTCTAAGTTCCTTTTTTTTCTATTCCTTCTCTAAAGCTGCAGTTATTGAGGCAGATTAAATATACAAAACATTTTATTGAAAGGTAGTTTATCTACTTGGAAACCTTACATCACCTTGAAAGGGGTAAAATGTATCAGCAAAGGATGGAAGAATTCGGCTAACTTCCCCAACCACTGTTGTAACAAAATGTGGTCCCCTATCTAATGACATTCCCAAAGGAACCCCAAACCTTGGAATTATATGATTGAGCAAAACTTTCACTACCTCCTTTGCTGTGTTAGTGTGACAGGGATAAGCTTCAGGCCATTAACTGACATACCTGTATCCCTCTTTGCATGGTAACTCAGAAAAATCTATTTGCCAATAATCTCTAGGGAGATCTCCTGCTTTTGTTATCCCTAACACAACCCTTTTGCTCATGTTGGGGTTGTTTCTACAACAGATTTCACACTTGCTTGTTCTAGATTGTACAATAACAGTCATTCCTCTCCCTATCACTACCTTCCTCAGATGTTTCAAAAGATTTTCTGTTCCCAGTGGGTACTTTCATGCTCTTGCTGTGATATTTCTCAAAGGAGCAGGGGTGGAACTACAACTTGGCCCACTAGAGTGACAGCTCACCTGCTTTCTTTAATTTCAGCCTTAAGGAACTTAATTAGCTTGTGGTCTCCCTGATTTTATTTTGGGGTAAACTCTGACAGATCTATTTCTTTTTGTGGTACCACTGCAAGAATGCCTTTTCCTGCAACCCCTTTTGCTGTTTCATCACCAAAGCGATTTCCCAGTGTCTTGGGGATGGTTTATTATCCCATACAATTTTGGGGAGTTTTGATCAGTTTTGTTTTTGTTTGTGCCTGGCGTAGCCCCGCCCCAACCCCCAACCTCCCTGGCTCCAGGACTATCATAGTGTCTTGGGAACCAAGTTGGAGTTTCCGGAGGGAGTTGGGAGCGGGGCGAGAGGCTGCCCTTCCTCTTTTGGGGTGGACTGTTCGACTGGACACATGTGGCCAGTATCTCTGACCAGGGATCCTGCTGTTCCTGTGGGTTTTGCCTGCTTTTTTTGGGTTTTTTGTTTGTTTGTTTGTTTGTTGGGTTTTTTTTTTTTTTGTTGGTTGGGTTTTTTGTTTTGTTTTGTTTTTTGCTTCGTCACCACGACTGAGCTTGCCGGCTTGGCTTCTTTTGCTGCTTTGCTGTGGGGAAGCCCAGAGCCAGTGCGTGCCACGTCAAGACCCGGGAACACCCTCGTTTTTCCCGCCAGGGGGCTGCCCCCCCCAGTCTCAACACAGCCCGGACCTAGGGACCAACCAGCGCTGGTAAGAAATCCAGAAGAGCCTTTTCCCTGCTGTGTTCGGGAGACGGACTGCTGGTGCCCGACCCCGCCGTACCTCTGCCATTGCTGCGGGTTTGTGCTACACTGTAGCTTTTCACCCTCTGCCTGACGGGAGGTCCTGCTGTTCTAGTTTGCTTCTCCTGAGGTTCCTGCTACAGCTCCTTTTGCTATCCAGAGGGGGCACCGGGATCAGCTGCCCCTGGGGGGTTCGCAAAGGAAGCCCCTTCTCCATCCCATCCCGCCAGCTGTGTCTGCCACAGCGCCTCCTGCAGCCGCAGGAGAATCATCGCACCCGCCCTGCCCAGCTGGGGAGTCACCAGCGCCCGTGCCGGCTGCACCCGTAACTACATCAAAGGGGAAAGTGTTTGCAGCCAAGAGAAGGCTGTAATTGGATTTCGGGAAGGGGGGATGTGGGGTGTGGGGGTATGTGTAAGATTCCACAATTTAAGTATCTAGCATTTATTCAAATTTTTTGCTTTCTTTTTCTGTGCCTTGTGGGCACTTTTTTTTTTTTTTAATAAACAAGTTTGTTTTCACTTTCACCCCCTGGTATCCATTTCTCTCATTGGCAGATGAACAGGGAGTTATTGAAGCCCTTTCTCATTCGAGGAAATGCTCATTCCAAGGTGTTTTCTCCTGAAATTTGTCTTGAAACAGAGACATCCAGATCAGGAGTTGTTTTTCCTTTTCAATGACCTCTGCAATGATTAACAGCTACCTCTGTAGGGTTCCAAATACTCTGCAGGAGTGTGAGGATCTGTTCAGCATGTTTGATTTCATCACCTTGAGCAGTTAGCAGCCCTCTCTCCTTCCAGATAGCTCCATGGGCATGGACAACACTAAAGGCATATTTGGAGTCAGTCCATATGTTCACCTTCTTTCCCTCTCTTGTCGGAACTCAATACATCCCTCCGGGTGTCCAGAGTTGCCGAGGACCCCGCTGGAGGGTTCGGAGACCGTGGCATGCTGCCCAGAACACCTGGGGATTTGATTTTGACCGTTGGAGCAAGTTGCCAACTTTGTATGAGGACATGAAAGTCACACAGGTTTGAATAGTGTAATAACAAAATGACCACAGGGTGAAAATGTAGATTTTAGGATTTTTGGTATGGGGGTTATGGGGACAAGATGGAGGAATCTGGACGTGTCTAACCTTCCTTCTTCTTCTTCTTCTTGTTCTCCATTTTCTGCAGTGATGTTGACACTTTGGGATTGGTCTAGAGTAGAAGCTCACTGTCTAACATAGATGATAGGTATTGGGAATTAAGTGTAAATATGATATACGTAGTTTGTAGTATAAAAGGACAACACCGCCTTGGGGGCGGTCAGAGCGCCTGTGGATGCCCTGCTGAGCAGATCTCAGCTGGGCAGAAAGAAAATTTTATAGATAAGAATTAATAAACAACCTCAAGACCGAAAAGTGAAGAGTCCAGACTTGTTCTTCAGTTGTGCGGGCCAAAGCAGAGACATCCTATGCATCTCGAGGCAGCAATTATCAACAGCAACCTGAGACTCTCTCAGTTCTAGAGCCCTCGTCAGTGCAATGAGTTCAGCTTTCTGTGATGATACATCTGATGGCAAGGCCTTTGCTTCAATCACCTTATCTGTGGCTGTCACTTTGTATCCTGTCATTTTCTTACTATTTCTCATGAAACTGCTTCCATCTGTATGCAGTTCCCAATGTGGATTCTCTAGAGGCACGTCCTTCAGGTCTGGTCTGCTGGAATAGGCCTCCTCTATTGTCTGTAAACAGTCATGCTCAGGCACATTGTCAATTAATGCAGATGACAAAAACATTGCAGAGTTTACAGTGGATGTTGTTTTTAGGGTAACATCATCCTGTTCCAACAACAGATTGATATTTAAGCATTCTGCTAGGGAATAGCCAGTGTCCCCCCTTTTGTTCCAGTACAGTTATCACTGCATGGGGCACATACAATAAAATGTGCTGCCCAAGGGTGAATTTCCAGGCCTCATGGATCAGGATGACAGCAGCTGCCACAGCTTTCAAACATCCAGGCCACCCTTGGCTAACATTGTCTGACTATTTTGAAAAGTAGGCCACAGCCCTTCACTGGTCTCCCAAGGTACTGTGCCAATACCCCCATAGCAACATTCAGTCATGCATATGTAAAGAGTTCAAAAGGCTCAGTTAAGTCCAGCAGTTCCAGAGCTGGGGCAGATATCAGGGAATGTTTCAGCTGTTTAAATACAGCTCTAGTGCTCTCTGTCCACATGATGGTTCTCTTCAGCTGCTTTAAGGTCTCCATACAGAGATTTTACCAGAAGCCCATAATTCAGTATCCATAAGCGACACCAATCTACCATTCCCAGGAAGGTTTGCATTTCTCTCATGGTGTAGGGCTCTGAGAGAGGACAGATGACTTCTTTCTGTTCTCTGCTGAATTGTCGATGTTCATGAAAGATTTCTAGCCCCAAATAAACTACAGTTTCCCTAGCAACCTGTGCCTTCTCTTTCAAGACTCTATACACACTTGGTCCCAAAAAGTTCGACAGACTTACAGTGAGCTGGATGCAGTCATCTCGCATTTTAGCTGCAATTAAGATATCATCAACATATTGAAGAATAACCCCTCCTAATAAAGCCTGGTTGGCCTTATCATAGATCAGAGCCTTGGAGCTCAGGAACTCTGTCCCCAGGGAGATAGAGTGCCTGGAAGCCAAGCCAGCTCAGACCGAACGGCCGCGGGTCAAACACCTAGCAAGCTTGATGTATATCAGCTCTTATAGTGATTAGCCAGCTCATAAGATTTCAGCTTGCTGCTAGGTAAGTTTGCCCTTGGCTTGAGGCTTCAGCAGATGGAGAGAGGAGAAGAAGCAGGCATGAGCTTTTCCATGGAGAAGGCTTTATTTGGGGGTCCGCGAAGGGTCTCAGCTCTTCTTCTTCTAAGCTAGTAGGGTACAGTATGCTACTTTTATAGGCTTGGCAAGTATCCAGGCTTGACCAATGGTCAGGGGTTAAGGGGACCGTAAATGACCAATGGCAGGGTTAACAAGATTTTGCCTTACATGGTTATAGGGATAGGTTATAGGGTGGATGTCCATGGAGTCAGGAAGCTTCTTTGCTGCTGTGTCAGCATTCCTATTGTTAAATTCTCCATGGAGCCTTTGTTAAATCTATGGGGTTTACTACACCCTCCTAGTTCTTGTCTTCTCCAGTCCTCCATTTCCTTTGCTAACTTGTTTCCGAATATTCTTGGTCTGTTTTTGAATCCCTGGGGTAGGACTGTCCAGGTAAGTTGCCTTTTTCTCCCTGTTTCAGGATTCTCTCACTCAAAAGCAAAAAGTTCTTGACTACTCTTATGCAGAGGAATGCAGAAAAAGGCAACCTTGAGGTCTAAAACAGTGAACCACCCTAATTCATCTGTCAGCATGGTCAATAGAGTGTAGGGGTTTGCTACAACTGAGTGTATATCCTCTGTTATTTTGTTAATTCTCCTTTGCGACGGTGTTCACAGGGGTTTTCAGGTGAGGGAAGAGACGAGAATGTTGACTCCATGTTCAGAAGGCTTGATTTATTATTTTAAGATATATATTACATTAAAACTATACTAAAAAGAATAGAAAGAAAAATTTCATCTCAGAAGGCTAGCTAAGCTAAGAATAGAAAGGAAAAGAATGATAACAAAGGCAGCTGCCTCAGACTCTCTGTCCGAGTCAGCTCTGCTGTGACTGGCCATTAATTACAAACAAGCAGATGAAACCAATCACAGATGGACCTGTTGCATTCCACAGAAGCAGAAAACCATTGTTTACATTTTGTTCCTGAAACCTCTCAGCTTCTCAGGAAGAAAAAATGTTAAGGAAAGATTTTTAATGAAAAGATGTCTGTGACACTCCTTAAATCCTGCACTGCTCAATAACTCACCACCAGCTTTCTTCACTGGCAGGATGGATGTGTTGTGTCTAGATTCACACTCCACTAATAACCCAAATTTAAGGAACTGCTCAATTAGAGGTGCCAATCCCCTACGACCTTCTAATTTCAAAGGGTATTTTTTCTACCTTACTGGTGTGGCCCCTAATTTAAATGTAATACTCGCAGGCTCAGCTCTTTTGGATCTCCCAGGAAAATCATTGGCCCACAATATTGGAATGACAGCATCTTCAACTTCTTTGGGAAATTCACCATAATTCTCCTCTATAAAAAGGTCATCCACTTCGACAAAATTAGTTCCAGGAATTATAACTTTCACTTCCCTTTCTCTGCAAAATTTGATTTCTGCTTCAAATTTCTCCAATAAATCTCTACCCAACAATGGTTTGGGGAGGTTAGGCATTTAGAGGAATTGGTGAGTCACCCAGTGTTTTCCAAACTTCAATTTTAAAGATTGGAAAAAAGGCCTTGTTTCACTTACCCCGTGACACCGATCACATTTACAGTATCTTGACTCAGTTTCCGTTTTAAAGTATTTAACATGGAATATGTTGCCCCTGTATCCACCAGAAATTCAACATCATCTTTCCCCAGCTTAGCTACAACCAAAGGTTCAGCCAGGGATTGGCCCTTCAGTCCCAGTCAGTCCCCATTCACAGCTAATTTAGGAGCTGGGAGTGTCTTTTTCACCATTATAGGACACTTGTTCTTCCAGTGTCCCTTTTTCTTGCAAAAAGCACATTGATCTTTAGAGAAGTACTCTTTTTCAACCCATTAGATGACTTTTTATGATCACCCCTGTCGTTGTCGAGGCGGTCACGACATAAAGCAGAGACCACAAGCAGTCTCAGTTGGCAACACTTGATTTTCTAACATGGCTAACTTTTATACACTTTTCAATTGTTGATACTTCTTCTACCTGATCTATTGGCCACAATAAATCAACATAATGCTATTGGTTAAAGTTATAGTGACTCCACCTATCTTTCTAACATTACTTCATCCAGCTGCAAGGTGTTCTTATCTTTCTTCTCTCGATCTCCTTGGTTACAGCCTTGGAGAGAGCTCCTTATCAGCTTCTTCTTACTTCTCAGCTTCTTCTCGCTGCTTTAGCTAACAGGCCTGCTGTTAGCCCTTTCCACAGTTCCCCCTTTTTGTTTTTGACCTGTAAATACAGCTGCTATGGATTTTTGCAGGGCCCTTTGCAAAAATCCAAGCAGAGAGGGGACACACAAAACCAACAATCACAACTATCAACAAAGTTCCCATTCTTAATACAATCATTCCTGTCCTTCATCCATCTTTAAGTACTGATATACGGTCTTAGCCAGTGTCATCCGCACGTTCTGCTTCAGCTGCGGAACCATCCATCCTGTCCTTTCCTGCACGCTCTAGGTAAGGTTTAACACAGCGAGCAGGAACCCATCGAGGACCATTATCTGTCAAAACACAAGCATAACCTCTCCCCCAGGTTACTAGTTCCACTGGACCAGACCACATACCAGTAATTAAATCCTTAACCCATACCTTGACATTCCTACGGAAATCTGGTTGCTTAGAATTCAAAGAAGAAAAATGGTAAAAGATTGGAGATAACTGTGAGTCAGGTAGGGGACGCAAAAAGTTTAACACATAAACAGCTTTATCTAATCTCACTTGAGCTGACTCCTGTTGCATTCCCCCTTTTTGTTTTTGAACCTGACGTTTAAGAAGTCCGTGAGCTCTTTCAACAATTGCTTGGCCCGTGGGGACATGTGGAATGCCTGTTGAATGCTGAATGCCCCAAGCACGAAAGAATGCTTGCATTTTCTGCGAAACATATGCTGGGCCATTATCTGTCTTTACATGACACAGAACACCTAAGATAGAAAAAGCATGACAAAAATGGCGAATAGCATCACGAGTTCTTTCTCCTGTGAATGCTGAAGCAACCATTGCATGAGGAAAAGTATCAACTGTAACATGAACATACTTAAAACGACCAAATTCTGGCATTTCAGTAACATCAGTTTGCCATTCTTCTAACGCAGAAAGACCTCTAGGATTGACACCACAACACTGAGCAACATGAGTCATGCGACAGTCAGGACAAGAAGAGAGAATTGATTTTGCTTCACCAGAAGACAATTTGAATTGCTGCTGTAAAGCTTGAGCACTCCGATGAAAAAATTGATGAGATAAATTTGCCTGCTGCAATACATTCGGTACAGTTTTGATTGCAGCAGCAGCCACCAAAGAATCCACATAGGCATCGCCCTCAACAAAAAAATCCTGGCAACGATGTATGGCTGCGAATGTGCACGATAAAATAAGGATAAAATAAGGATGTTCTCGAGCACCAACAACCGTCCACAACTTCATTAACATGACAAACAATGGCTTCTCTTGAATGCTACACAACACCGCCTGATCTAAACGCTTAACCAAATTAGCAACATAAATGGAATCAGTAACTATATTCACAAAACCAGGAAATAAAGGAAAAGCCAAAAGAACAGCAGAAAGTTCAACCAGTTGAGGAGATCCCTGCTGAATCATTGTCTCATATTCCCAGTGATCATCTTTTCTCCAAGCCACAGCTGCTTCTCCGGTTTTCCCGGATCCATCTGCAAAAACCGCCATACCTTCCACTGGAACAGGAGAACAAATTTGTTTCCCTTCAAAAGGAATCTCTTTAGTCAGTGTTAAAACAGAATGAGAAGGCAAATGGTATGAAATTTGGCCTGTAAAACAAGATAAGGCAAATTGCAATTCATGATTATTTTGAAAGCAGCATTCAAAATACCATTGTTGTACAGATATCACAATGGTCACAGGATTGCGTCCCAAAATCTCATGGCAACGCCTGCGACCCTTGATGATAATATTTGCAAAAAGCTCATAAAGTCCTGGAGCTGTTTTCCGAGATCTACCTGGACTTCTGCACCTGCTAAAACACAAACAAATCCACATCCCCGCAGGGACTGGAGGATTATCTCAAAATCTTGAAGGTGAAAAATGTGCCCTTATATGAAAATAAAACATTCATCTGCTCTGTTTCAGTCTCTATGCAATATTACATAGGGAAATGTAAGATAACAGCAAACAGAAATCAATCAGATAATACACATAACCAATAACACATCTGAAATCACACAATTATCAATCACTACAACACTGAACTGTCACCCCAGAGTCTGCGACAGCTGATGAACCTTAAAACAACAGAGAACTGGAGAACTCATGTCCGGATTCATGTTTCTCCAAACTCCCTTTGAAAACAGGCTCAGCTATCATATATGGTCAAATTGCCAAGCCAAAAGGACTTGAATAGTTTTTGATGCAGAAAACATCTGGGCTGATTGTCAATCATTCCATTCAAGTAGAGCTAGAACTTGGCCAGAGTTCGAACTCTAATTAATGGATATCACTTAATACATTTTAAAACAAGACTCTTAAAAACAGCAATTATGAATAGGAAACCTTAGGATTAAAGATCAATCAAACCATTAAATAGATGAATCCCTCCAAAACTTCTGTCAGGATAGAAATTCTTCAAACACAGCAAACCTCTTGAATTCTCGGCATGCAGTACCTCTATAAAAACTGAAGATATAATAACTGAAGAAAACCACGAAAATGGCAATCTGGATTTAAAAGAAACCCAAAAACCATGAGTGGTCAAGAAATAAAAGACAAGATTCTGAAGACACACATCTTGTAGATGATCACACAAAGAGATAGTGAAACACATAAAAGCTGGCTGTAAATATTATAATACCTTGCTAATAATTCTTATCATAAATTCTGAGAATTCTCATTATATAATCAACTTATCAACAGGAAATGTTTGAAGGGCTTATGACAACCTTTTAAAAGTATTTATGCAGTATTAATAACAATCCTTATTTATCAGTATCACCTATAAAATTCAAACCAAAAAAGGTTACAAACTCAATACCAACAAAACTCTGAACCATTGAAGAATCAACTGATGACCCCACAAATAGGATCTGACTGATATTTCTTAAATACTCTGTCTTCAGAGACATTTCAGGTACTTGAATCAAGACTAACACTTCTATCTTTATATGGTCATTTCCCTCCCTGAGAGGCATTATTCACAATAGATTTCCATCTACATCATATTTGTAACAACATTGATTTGCACTGGTTTCCCCTTTTATCTGTATCTTGAGCAAAAGCCTGGTGGTTTCACACTTTACTCTGATTTTGGACAGCTTTTCTACATGTCCATCTTTTGCATCTGAAGCCTGATCATCTGGTAAATACTGTTTCTGTCACTTCTGTGGGACCGGACTGTTTAGGAGCTCTGTGTGCCTCACACATATTGTGCTGCATCCGCGCAAAATCTCTAACTTGATATTTTGTTGGAGGCTGAAACTGTGTACTGGCTGCTGCGATTGGCTGCGTGCCTGTTCCAGGAACTGCTTTAAAAACTGGAAAAGCCATAGGATTATCACAAGCAACATTTGCATTAGCACTGTTCTCCTGAGGTACTCTTGGAGTACCTAATCTTTCTATGATGTCCCAATTCTTTTCTTCAGCTGCTTTTCTCCTGACAAATTCCCAAAACTCCCGAGGGTGCCGAGGAAGCACAGTTACTTGACATGGAGGCAAAGTCCATGGGGCAGTAAGGCTAGAGCTCTTAGAAGATGAACGGACCAGAGCTCCTTGCCCCAGCTCAGGTGTTACTGCAGGCGACTCATCACTTGATTCGCTGTTGCTGTCACTGTCAGGTAACGGAGGATACGGCCTGGCAGGTTGCTCAAGCCGCTCAGAGGGGAGCGGGGGGGGCGGACGGCTGGACTAAAGCGGAGGGAAGGGGGGGGCAGATGGCTGGGTTTCTCTCTCTGCTAGAGACATTTCAGCTAACTGGCGTAGCGGTGTAGCATATACAGGCACCATCGCGAGCTGCTGCGCAGGTGTGAGATAAAGAGGTTTAGAGGTCTGATAAGAAGATGCTTTGGCAGGTTGCCCAGAAGTTTTGGCAGCTTTCCTGGAAGCCTTGGCAGCTTGCCAAGTAACTTGCATGGCACCCGGACTTTCTTCCCCATTAGAGGCCCCCTCTGCCTCATGCCCCCCGTAAGATTCTGTTAACAGCCCCAACTCTTCGTCCTCATCCCACTCTGCTTGTTCTTGTTCTGTTTTCCATTCCTTTAATGCCTCAAAGAGCGAGTTCCAAGTAACTGCTAGATCGACAGCCGTTTTATCTCCCGCTCAGATGACTTCCCACAGTCTCTCCCCGACCTTTTTCCATGCCTTAACACTAAATGCTGTGTCGGGATCAGTGCCAAAATCCTGTGATTTAGCCCACAGCAATATACTACGAAGTGCATGGTCTGACGTATTAATTCCCTTAATGTTTAACAAAACTTTCCATGTAGCTAGAACATTCTCTTCCTCTTTAGATAAATTATGTCCCATTATTACTAGTTGGTGGCTCACCTACTTCCAGGTGTCTTGATTGAAGGAAATCAGGTCCGGACCTTCCTGTGGCTTCCACCTGCCACTCTCAGCTGCACCAACACCGCCTCCCCCACTACGTCCCAGTGGGTCACGGTTGCCAATTGCTAGGACCCCGTCCGGGCCCCCACCGACTGTTCTTATCACGTCGGCGGTCACCAAATGTCGTTGTCGAGGCGGTCACAACATAAAGCAGAGACCACAAGCAGTCTCAGTTGGCAACACTTTATTTTCTAACATGGCTAACTTTTATACACTTTTCAATTGTTGATACTTCTTCTACCTGATCTATTGGCCACAATAAATCAACATAATGCTATTGGTTAAAGTTATAGTGACTCCACCTATCTTTCTAACATTACTTCATCCAGCTGCAAGGTGTTCTTATCTTTCTTCTCTCGATCTCCTTGGTTACAGCCTTGGAGAGAGCTCCTTATCAGCTTCTTCTTACTTCTCGGCTTCTTCTCGCTGCTTTAGCTAACAGGCCTGCTGTTAGCCCTTTCCACACACCCCTCCTAAACTGTTGGCATCTATCCCCATGTATTGAATCCCTATTTTGATATACTTTCCAAGCTATGTCCAACAATTTACCTATGTCATGTGTCTCATCCTTCTTTTGCAGCTTTTTCCTTTTTACTTGCAGATTGGCCTATAAACAGATAAGCTAGGTAAGCCTTCTCTTCAGGTGCCTCGAGGTCCAGATTTGTGTTTCATGTAGCCTCTATAAGCCTATTCAAGAAGTCTGTAGGAGTTTCATTCCTGTCTTGCCTTATTTTGTATAATTTGGACCAATTCACTGCTTTAGGAATGGCATGTTTTAGACCAAATATCACCCAATTCTGATAATGTTTCAACTTCACCATTTGTTCTGTCACATTAGGGTCCCACCCTAACTCAGTTAAAGGGAAGATATCATTAACTGGCCCTTGAAGCGTTATGGCTGCTATTTGATCCTCGATAGCAGTTATAACAGTCCTCCTAACCATCTTTTTCTGTTTCATCAAATAATGTGCCCATCATTGCATCTAGATTGCTACAGTCTGGGTTTTGTGTCTTAACAGCCTTGTCTACAAAATTAGCCACCTCTTCTGGATTTTCTCTACACTGTCCAACAGAGGCTTTCCACTGCTGCAATTCAACAAGAGAAAATGGTGCTTTAATGTAAATTAACCCTTGATTACCCACAACCTGCCTCAAAGGGACTTGTATGGCTGGCTCTTCCTTTTTTGGTTCTTCCTTTTTAGATCTAGTATGTTTAGCTGCAGGACTGTGTGCTTCTATAGTGTCCTGTGCTCTTTTCCCCCTTTTCCTCCTGGCTACAGTGGCTATAGTGGATTTGTCTTCAGTGCATTCTTCCGGGCAACTATCTATATCTGAGATATCCGACTCACTTTTAATCAGGGCTGCTCTGCTGGCACTGGGTGTTATATCAGCCAGGTGTCAGTCAAGGGGTGCTCTCCTAGCTCCAGCGCCAGCTGTGCAGTGGTGAGAGGCCGCCCCATTCCTGCCAGGAGCTTCTGCAGCTCTGATGGCGCAGATTTTGTCATTTCCTGCGCCAGACTCATGTATGTGCAGGCAAATGCAGTTTCTATGGAAATCTGGATGCACACAGTTTCCATGGAGACCTGAGCATGTACAGTGTCCATGGAAATCCAAAAATCCAAGCATGCATGGTCATGATGGGCAGTCTGCTCCCCGCCTTCCCGATGGGAGGCCCTGACCCTGCCCTCCCCCCCCCTTCCCTCCCTCCCCCCCTCCCCCCTCCGTTCAGGGAGTGGTGAGGGAGGCGGAGACACTGGAGGGGGAAGAGCAGGTGGCAGCAGAAATCCCTCCCCCACTGTCAGAGACTGAAATAACTCATGCCTCAAACATTGATATAAAGTTTTGCTCATTACAGCAAAAAAGTGTATAAAGAAGCTACAACCACAGAAACCTCCTTGACGAACTTTGGACTGTAAGCCAAAGTGCTGAGATTAGATGAAGAGAAACCCATTCTTCAACCGTCTCAGGCCCAGGAAGAAACAAACAAGGCTGAGGGAAAGGAATGCATCTACAAGAGAGCCAAATGCAACAGAGAGTCTTCCCTGTCTGGGTTTGGGGTGGAAGAGACCACAGCCCACAGAAGCCAGGTTTATATAGACTCCACCGAAACAAGGTGAAGGGGGGAGAGGGGTGGGGAGAAGGAGGTTTCAGGTGCATGGTGTAACCTCTGGTTAGAGGCAGTGAACACCCATCCTCCCTTATACTAACTGGCCCAGCTGTGGAACCTCTAACCCCACAGGCCACATCCACGGGACATTCATGTGAGAGACAGCTGAGGGGGTGTCATAATCCATCAAAGACCCCCTCAAAGTGCCCCACATAGTCATTCCTCAAGTCTTGCACCACAGGACTGCATGTGCTGCAACAAACCCAGTCTGTTGTAAGAGACAATGGCAAACTCCCCCCCCACCCCGGGAGGTGCCTTGGGGTTTCCTACCTAGCCTGGGCATATATTAACCCATTGGATTCTATGCTTTTCGGGGGGGACATTCATCACCAAGAAGACCAGCTGGAGAAGATAAACAGAGCATTGTTGGTATCCATGGAGTGGTGATATTTTCTTTATTCTGTCTCTGTTACTCTCTTTCTATCCCCTCCACCTATCTTCTATTTCTTTCTCTTCTTTTGTCTCTCTTTTCTCTCTCATATTTACTATCAAATAAAACCCATACTTCTGTCACTGGAATATGGTCTCGTTTGCACCTTAATTCAGGCAGAGGCATTTCTAAGAACTTTAATAGCCTGATCCTGGCATTGAATTGGTGTAGTTGTCAGGGTTTAATTTTCTCTGACCTGAAGTGCCTTTCACAATAGTATTGTCTCTTCTCACAAAATTTGTCTCCTCTCACAAAATTCTTTCATATGCTTCCTTCTGTAGTAAATCTTAGAAATCTAGGCACTACTTCTTTTAAGGGCTATGAGAAGTGTTAAGATTCCTTTCACAAAAATTCTTAGCACTTGGACCAACTTCCTTTGAGGGGTTGTGGAGATTGTGCTTTCTTCTTCAGGCTTAGAAATTTGAACACATCTTTCTCTGAGGGAATTGTGGTAAACAGATTTGGGGGTTTAGTTCCCTTGTTTATGTGGGGTTTTGTGCAGAGCCAAAAGCTCCTTTTTGGTGGGGACCCATGCCCTTGTGCTTTTTGTGTTTTGTTTTGAAAAGCCAGAATTGGCAGGTTCCAGTTGTGAAGCCAATTCTGTAGCTCCTATCTTGTGGGGAACTCCTCCTCCACCAGTCTGTAGTTTGTTGTGGAGAACTAGAATTGGCAGGTTCTAATCCTGAGGCCAATTCTGCAACTACTGCCTTGTGAGGATGGTGTTGTCCCTATGCAGGCTTAGGTATTTGTCATGCAGCTTCCTCTGTGGGGCTGTAGGAAAAGTTTAGGGGAAAATGTTTTGTTGGCCTTCCTTGATTAATGTTTTTAGTCACCCCTCTACCCCCAGGGTGGACTTGGTGCAAGGAAATTGGGATAGGGAGCAATTGGTTAATAAAAAGATGATTGGTTACTAAAAAAGTGATTGGTTATTAAAAAAGACTTTAGGCAGTGGCATTGCTTGCTGCTGCATTCAATCATATCCAAAAGGAAAATCACTGTGTGAGAAACGACTGCTCACTTAAAAATTTTAAAAGGTTTATTAAACCTTAACAAAAATACAACAAAAGGACTAAATAAGGAAAAACAGGCCTGGGAGCCTCCCTCGTGGCTGCCTATCACATGGCTCATCTTAAAAATGGATGCTTCACCTTTTATACGCTGGGGGGGGGCTGCTTGTGGTGTTCCAAAACCTCAGACTATATCCAGGTAGGAATGCTTGGTTCTTTCCCCTGGGTGGAGCATTTCACAATGGGTTGATGTAATTTTATGAGTCATGCAGTGAGACTCGATGGCCCATTAACAGAAGATAAACTCTGGAGGGAGTTATCAGGGATGACTCATGGAAGAGATAAAGAACACTGCCCCACCTGTTTTTAACAGCTTATGAAAATGGTGATAGAATACATACTTTTGGTTGCATCTTATATTGTAACCTAAGACAGCAAGCAAGGTACCTGTGAAAAATTCCCCCTCAGAGGTGAGTAAAATACTCACTTCGGATACTTTTGCATCTCCCGACGGGCGAAGGATCGGGCCTCAAGGAGTGGGGATATCGGCCGAGGATACGTTGTGTTTCAGCAATCCTTCAAGTATAGCAAACTTGAGGGTTTGCTAGCTCTGAGAGGCAGCTTACTCAGAGAGAAATTGCTGGTTGCAGTCCCTCTGAGGTCCAGGAGAGTTCAAAGGGCCCCATTTTTGACTGTTATTTATAGGGTTGCAAGAGAGTGGGCTTTAGTGACAACAATGTTTCATCCTGGCCACAGTTTGGGTTGGCACTTTCTTTGAAAGTGTGAGAGTAGGCATGTTATGCCATTCAGGCAAGAGGAATATTTTCCAAGGCTGGTCATAAGGAAAGGCTAACCATATCCTCAGCTGCATCAAAAGAGGTGTCGTCAGCAGGTAGATAGAGGTGATTTCTCCCCTCTACTCTGGCCTTGGAAGATTCCAGCTGGAGTACTGGGTCTGTGAATTTGAGATAAGGGTGTGTGTGTCTGTGTTTGTGGGCATATCAGAGTTTTTGCTGTAACAAGCACGGCCTTTTGCAAGGCAGTAAAGTGAGCATCAGTAGAAACAATGCTTTGATTAGATTGTGCGGGAGGAGAACTGGAAAAGACTGAGATTTTGTAAAACAGAGTTTAGATAGAAGAGACGAATGAGTTTATGGGACTTCAGCTGGTAATATAGTAAGTTTGGACTGAGAACAACCCGCCGTAGAGGTGTCGCGATCCGTCCCAGTGGACAGATGACGCGGTGATTTTTAGGTGCAAAATAACCAGCCAAGGCACAGGGGATTTACAGCAATAAAATCAACAGGTTTTGTTTATTAATAGAACTACAACTGTGGTGCGTGGGTGAGGGAATCAGGGAGGAGAAGGGAGAAAAAAGGGAAAAAAGGGAGGAAAAAGGGGGAATGGGTATAGCTACCGAAACATGGTGTTGCTCTTGTCCTTCGAGGGTCCAGCCGTCGGAGGTTCGCCAGTCCACATCCGGGGAGATCTCGAAGAGCACGGCTAACTGGGGTTCCGATGATACTGTTTTTTGGTTGGGGGAAGGGAAGCCGAAACAAAAGGTTTCTAAGGAGGGGGAAAAAACCAAATAGGGGGGTACACAGAGTCCAAGCCAAGCAACAGGCAAAGACCATTGTTTTCATGGCCCAATGCTCACAGGTGCATTTGTTCTGGGCAGCCTTCCCCCCTCCACTGCACAACTCCAAGCAAGGGGGGGAGTTCAGTCCCAGTCTCTGGAGGAAGGTGCAATGGGGGTTTTCTTGCACGGGGAGTTTCTTGTATTGATTTCTTGATGAAGAAACCTTTTCTGCTTGCCTGTCACGATGGTTGAGGGCAGGCGAGAGGGGTCTTCTGTGGGAGACCATCCAAAGCTCAAGCCAAGCAGGCCAGGAGGTAGAGAGAGAGTCCATTGTTCAGAAGGGGCAGGACGCCCTCTTTGTGTTCAGCACGGCGTGTTGGCGTGTTATACAAATAACACCTGTAGAAACAAGCTGACAATTGCGTGACTTTCCCCTCCCCACTGGCTTAACAGTTTCAACTTTTTGGTGGTCCTCCATGACAATCGTGAGGCAGAAAAATGAAGGGTATTTCGGACAGACTCTTACAAGAGGTTAAGTGATAAACGCTGAAGTGACAAATGGAATAGCCTGCAGGCAATTCCTGATAGCTTTTGGTGCATTGACAGGCTGGCACCTTATGTTCAATGCAGAGTTTGTGAGAGGCACTGGTATTGCTGTTCTGTATCTTAAGTGTAAAGTGAAGGTTCCTGATCAAGCCAATTAAGAACCTGAGATCTTAAAGCTTATGTATGGAGGATCACATCTGATACCTGCCACCTGGAGGTCTGTGTGTGAGGAAAAACTGAGAAAAGACACTGTGAGGCTTGGGTGGAAACAAGATAGCATAAAGGGAAGGAGATAATGAGAACTAACCAGAGCAAAGAGGTTCCTGAACTGGCCCCTTTGGGAGGGGCTCACTGGGAGAAAGCTGCAAGTAGGGGTGGCTCAGAAAATAAAAGGATTTATAATACCTTATTGCAGTTAATGCTGTTTTAAAATGGGAAGGTAAATGGGATAAGGTCCCGTATGCTGATGTGTTTTTGGCTTTAAGAAATCATCCAGAATGGCAGAGTAACTGTGGGTTCATGTTGTATTGTACTAAATAGTTTATTTAGTTGTTGTTTTGCACTGGGTGATGGGAAATTTGTACTGAGTATGGTATGTCACGTAGATTGTTATTTACCCTCTCCCATCACATGGTCTTTCCCTCATGCACCCCTCTGCTATATCCCCTGGTGGTCTGGCCCCTGGTTACCCTTCTCCTCACCTCTCCTCAATGGTATCCCATTGGCTGAGGTCCTCTTTCCCCGCCCCCATCCCCTCGGGTATAAAAGTCCACTGCAGGGATGTCACGCCCTCTTTTTCACCTGGAAGGTTTGACCTGGAAGTGTCTCCTCCCAAGCCAATAAACAAGACACTTGTCCCCATGTGGAGAAGAGTGCTCCTTGTCTTTTACTTTGTCCATGTAAGACTGTGTGGGCCAGAGTCCAGAGCTAGCCAGGTTGGACTCATACAGCAGCCCGAGATACACGGAATCTTACAGGTGGAACCCCACGTGGTCGTCTCCCATGACGGTCACGAAGGAGGTGGTAATTCCCACGAGTGGATTACGTTAGCTTTTGGGACTTGCACCTTCCTCTGACTTCTTCATTGCGTTTTTGTCGGCAAGAAGGATTAGAGGGTGAAATCGGGAACCTGCCGTGCCCCTGGCAGACTGATTTCGGACGAGGACTTCTTTACAGCTGTCCCAGCCAACCAAAGTCCCCAAGAGGGGTGAGTATTCCCCGTGAGTGATAGTGGGACCCCGGGGGGGCCCCAAAAGGGGTGGGGATAGCCCCCGGTGCAGGGAAAGGTCCGGTCCCGAGGAGGGTTTGCAGGTCCGCATAGTCCAATGCAAGCGGAGCAGCTCCAGCGCTGCAGCAGCGCCTGTGCGCGGTTCCGGAGGCTGCGTGGTTCCATTGGTCGGGTTCCCGCGGCGCACGGCTCCGAGGAACGGCGGCACCATTGCTCGCAGCGTGATTCAGCGGCGCGGGCAGGTTTCGCTGTAAACTCAGTGGCGCGGGGCGGTGACAGAGTAGCTGCAGCTCATGCTTTTGCCTTGAGCAGTCGCGCCTGGGCAGCGGCGGACCCCGGCAAATGGCGGCGGACTGGCGCAGGCGACTCCGAGTACCCGCGTGGTGGCCACGTGGCGCGGGGGGGGCGGCAGCTGCCGCCCGCCATTTTAAAAGCCAAGCGGTTTGCACACAAGCAGTTTCGTCTCTCCCCAGGAGCGGAGGAGGGGGAGGCTGCCCGGATTATTTCTCAGATTGGCTGTGGACTCAATGCTTTCAGCTTTTTGTTTGTGCTGGCTGTAAAGAAGGTAGATTGAGTGCTGCAGAGAGCAAACAGCATCAGAATGGGTGCAAAGTTTTCTGCAACACAGAGAAGCATTTATATCCTAGTTTTAGATACCCTAAGTAGTGGAAACGTTACAGTTTCCAAAGCAGTTTTGAAACAGTTTGTTCACTGTATATCTTTTCATTTCCCTCAGTTTACCCAGCAGAATGTTAATTCTGTCTCTGCCCGGGACAAAATTGGAGCCTTTTTAACGGCGAAAGCAGAACAGGAAGACGGGACAGTGTCTCAATTTTTTCCTGTGTTCCTGGTGATTTGTGTCGCAGACATCTTTTTATGAAAATCCTTTACTTAGGCTTTTTCTTCCTGAGAAGCTGAGAGGCTCCAGGAACAAAATGTAAATAATGGTTATTTGCTGCTGTGGAATGCAACAGGTGCATCTGTGATTGGCCCATCTTGGATGTTTATAATTAATGGCCCATCCCAGCCCAGTTAGCTTGGACTCTCTGTCCGAGACACAAACCTTTATTATTCATTCCATTCTATTCTTAGCTTAGCTAGCCTTCTGAGATGAAACTTTTCCTTCTATTCTTTTTAGTATAGTTTTAATGTAATATATATCATAAAATAATAAATCAAGCCTTCTGAACATGGACTCAACATTCTCATCTCTTCCCTCACCTGAAAACCCCTGTGACCACCGTCACAGATTCGGAAAAAAGTCCTAAAGAGGGATTTGAAAGGACAGCCAGAGCAAATCTCCCCTCCCACGGCTTCTCCTGCCCCTCCTCCCAAACCCTCTGCCCCTGAACTGAGAGAGAGGAGCGAGGCCCCCCAGCAATCACAGGGTACCTGGCACTGCCACTGCTTCCCTGGCCTCCCACCTCCCTCTCAGTACCCTGGCTCTGGCAGTTGTGCACAGGCTGTCAGAGCACCTTCCCTACACCCCTGTAACCTAGTTCCTGTTAGCCCGATTTTGCATTCTGACCCGCTCCCCCCCCAGCCCCAAAATGGCTATGATCACGTGGTTGGCATTCAGGATACTGCTGACCGCATAGTCAGAGCCCAAAATGGTGGCATCAACATGTTTCAGCCCTCCACTTACCCCTCTTCTCCCCACAATCCCTTTTGCCGACCTGTCCCCTCGCCCAACCCTTTCTGGTCTCACAACCCCTTCCTTCCCTTGGACGCTCCTCCCCCTCCCTTCATGTCCCCGCCCTCCATGACATCATCTTGTAACTCCGCCCCTGGTTCCCATGGTTACCCTGCCCCGTGCCTGTTCCTGTTTCTCATGCCCCCTTGCCCGGGTCCCAAGAGGATGGGGCTGAGGGCTGGGGGGGTGGGGCAGATGGAGGGGATGTCCCCCCTCCCAGTTACCAAGGTGCTGGGGTGGGGGGGGGGCAGAGGCAGGGGGTGTACCCCCTCCCAGTCCCCATGGGGGTGGGGTGAAGGGTGTTTCCCCACCTGCTTCCCAAGGCAGTGGAACTGGAGGAGGGGGTGGTCCCCCTGCCGGGTCCCATGGGGATGGGGCTGAAAGGGAAAACCCTGGGGTTCAAAACCGGGAGGAAGAAATAATTCCCTTAGTAGCCCCTGTTCAATACACAGGTGGTAGGGCTGGTCCTAGAACCTACCAGCCCTTCTCATATAAGACAAAGCGTGAGTTATGTAAAAGTCAATTAGAATTTGGGAGAAATAGTGACATTTTTAGAAACATGATGAGAGCTACATTAACATCCCTTGAATTTGTTCCTACTGACCTCCTAGATCTTTTCCGGTGCCTGCTTAATCAGTCAGAGTTTGATCTATGGGAAAACTCCTGGAAGAGATCTCTCAGGGATCTCTTGGAGGAACTTAAGCAAAACCCTCAGGGTGCCAAAGATTTAGAAAAGAAAAACATTACTTATGAACATCTGTGTGGTGAGGGGGAGTGGGCTAAGCCTAAGGACCAAGCTCGGGTGTTATCAAAATTCATTCCAGATAAGATTTCGAAGGCTGCAGTAAGGCTTTTAACCAGCTACCAACTGTTGAAGCTAGTGGTAGTTTCCTTAACATTAAGCAGTCTCCTTCAGAAAGTTTTTTGCAGTTTGTCGACCGGCTCCGTGCACAGGTTGAGAGACAAGTATGGGACTCCAACACACAAGTGGAGATAGTGAAAGAGATGGCACAGAGGAATGCCAATGAAGTCTGCAGCAGGGTGCTCCTGGGACTGCCTCTCAACCCCCCACCTACACTGGCAGAGATGATCGAAGTGTGTGCTAGGAAGGTGGAACTGTTTGCTGCATGGGAGGCATGGTCAAAGCTAACAAACCCAGAGACTGTGGCAGCTGTATCTCCGGGAGTCAGGAGGCAACAGATGTCACCAGAACAACTTCAACATGTCATTTGCTTCATATGCAAAAAACCAGGACACTTTGCCCAAGACTGCCCCCAAAGGCAGCAACAAAAGACACCCTTCACACCAAAAAACTATGACGCGAGCCTGCACCCGCCCCATGCCACAACATAAATGCAGCGGGCTTCCCTAAGGGGAAAACCTCCCTCAGAAGAGAAAAGGGGGAGGAAGGGAAGTGGGGTGCGGGTAAACAAAATAACTGTATACAAGATAAAATCTGGTGGCCTCACAAGCGTTTCAAGCTTGTGACCACCAAAGCTTTTGTTTTCAGGTCTACCCTGTGGACAGTTGACGGGATCGACAGGAGAAAATGCTCATCCAATGATGATTGACCAGTCTCAGATTTATTGATTAACAGGCACACTTTTATAATCACAGTAATAAGGCTCATACATATTGCAAAAGTAGAGCTCATTATTGGTCAGCTATAAAAACTCAGTCCCACCTCTCTCAGGATGTTTGTGGCTTCTTTTTACCTCCTGTTATCACATATTTTCTTGAACAGCTTCTTGCTCAAGGAAACTGTGTCCTTGAATTAGGCAGCTGTTGCTTTCTCAGATGTACTTTCTCATGTCTCCTTTCCCACCAGCTATGTCTCAATAAAAAACTGTCCACACTTCCTCGGTTTCCTTTTTGAGCAAGAAGCTTTGTTTACCACATCTTTTCGTATCAAGCGACTGGCTATATTTTGAATGCAGCTAAAAATACATGGCAAAACAAGCAAAAGCATCAAAACTACGCTTAAAATATTGCATGTACTACAAGGCTCTTTAACTGTGGTTCTAAACTTAAGCTTTTTAAGTTATGCAACACATATCTTAATTCTTTACATCTATGCCCCTGCGCTAAAAACAAAAATCTATAGCAGCTCTATTCTGAAGCATTGCATGATTAACACTTTACACATCTGTAGTAAGCATATCTAAAATCTGTGATGTCTTATTCAGTTCATCTTTAGCCCAGCACCCTAGCTGTTTTGCTAAGTTCATTGCCTTATCTGCCGCCCCTCCAGGTAAAATAGTCGCTACTACCACCTGATGCAGCTTAGTCCAAAACCTATATTCCCCTACGTTTAACTATTGCTTGTGTTTTTACTCCGTTGCATTAGCAAAGATACGCTAGGATGGAACAGTGATAGTTTTCTCAAATAACACGGCCCCCCTTGTTGTTTTGCCAGTATGCCATTCCAGAGCTGAGTCTAAGTTAGCTTCATTTTACTTTATTCTTATTTAAATCTTGGGCATTTAAGGGTTCAAAGCTTAACCAACTCTCCTGCGGGTTGTTTGTAAGGGTGGCATTTGCATTCTCAAAGAGATCTAACTCTTCTGGGGGAGAGCGCAGAGCTGTATTCAAGGACAATATGAACTCACACAGCTGGCAGCCGTCCTGTTTGCAGCTGCTTTGTTGTTTGCAACGGGCCGAAAAAGACAAGTTTTTACATAAACTGCCACTGTTTACTAAACCACAAAATTCCCTTGGGAATCAAGCAGATAAACTTATAAGACAAGTTCAAAAAGGATTAGTAACTCTTCCTAAACTAAGGCAAAGCGATGATTGATTAGTTTGTTTTGCTAATGTTACCCAGATGTTATCTCTTGGCTGATTTGTTGCCTTCTGCTGGAAGGCAGGCGACCTGGTTCCAAAGGGCAGCACGGCAACCCCAACCCTCTTGGGTCGCTCGGACCAGTAACAATGCTGACACCAGTATGGTGGATGGTTAAAGGCATTTATTATCTCATCTCAAGGGGTTTTATAGTTTAGGGGGTCTTCTACATCAGAAGGGGGTCTGGCTGTACCTTCTGGGGTTAGTAAAGGAGTGGAAAGTTACTGGCATCTCTATGTTAGGGGGGCTACATTTTTGGCTACATTCCGAGGGTGATCATTATCTCTGGGGAAGAGGGGGAGAGGGATTCTGTAACTTTCCGTCACATCCCAAGATCTTCTGAAACGCCTGTCCCTACCTACTACGTCTCCCCCCCTCTCTTTCACAAATGAATGAGGTAGTCATATACATAGGCACTAAAATGAGGTAAAAGGTTGGGATTTGACAAGGGAAAAGGGCTTTGGGAAACCTGAGTAAGTTTCTGCCAGGCAAGTTTCTCGTGACTGGCAGTGTTCTCTGTTGAATTCACAGCATCTGTTGTCGTCTTACGAACAGGATGTCAGTCCGTTCTAAGCGGGTCTGAACGAATGACACTAGCTTGTTCAGCAGGCATGGTCTGAAGGTAACAGCTAAAAGTAGCATTGCTAATGGACTTACTAGGGTAGAAATTAGGGTGGTTAGCCACGGTGATCGATTGAACCAGGATTTGAAATAACTTTGCTGGGCTTCTTTGTCTTTCTGTCTCTGAGCCAGTCTGTTTCGGAGTTCTGCCATGGAGTCTCTAATGACTCCCGTGTGGTCTGCGTAGAAGCAGCATTCTTCTTTCAGGGCAGCACACAGGCTTCCTTGCTGCATGAGCAGGAGGTTCAGTCTTTGCCTGTTCTGCAGGACCACTTCTGAAAGTGAGGAGACTGACTTCTCCAGAAAGGATATGGATTTCTCGATCCTCTGCAGGTCTTCGTCGATTGTCATCTGCAGCTGGGACAGTCTTTGGTGTTGAGTTGCTAGGGCTGAGACACCTGTTGCCGTTCCGGCTGCTCCTAGGCCAAGTAGCATTGCTATAGTTATACCTGTTAATATTTCTCTTTTGTGGAGCCGGCTGGGTTCTTCAAAAAGGTGGTACACCTCTTCGTCTGAGTGGTATAGGACTTTAGGGACGATCAGAACTTGGACACAAAAGTCGTTAGAGTCATTGAATTTGGCAAGGAACACACAGGGACTCACTCCAGATCTTTGGCAAACTCACATCCCAGATGCGGATGGGACTACCCACTTATTATTCTTCTTGTCGGGCTTGACTACTTCGGTGCAGACGTCGCCTTTCCGCTTAGGTAGGGTTGCATTTCTAAAGCATCTGCTGCGACCTGTGACTTGACTCAGGGTAATTCTTTTGCAGGGTGTGTCTCACTTGCACTGGTGAGGGGCATCGACTGTGGAATAGCTGAAGGGGGTATCTAAAGCGACTCTTTCGTAAAAGGGGGGTTTGACGTCGTAACAAAGCCAACAGGAGTCAGTTAGGTTAGGGTTAGATTCGTTCAGGGATAGAAAGGTAGCTTCTAACATGCGAAGGATTGGGGCCGAGTCTGACCCGGCTGAGCGACCTATCTGGAAGGCTTCCGCGTCGCCGGTCGAGACGTCGGTGTCCTTTGTGGGCAAGGCTTTGGGGTAGGTCATGTTTCTCCCTTTCTGCGTGCTTTTAATCACTTTGTTGGGTCCAACCGCTCGGGGTGCCGACGGTTGGAGCCTGGTAATTCGTACGTTCACCCACTGTTTTGACCCTCGAAGGACCACTGTCCACGCTTTGCCCATGGCCCAGCTAGGGTGGTTTGGCTGCAAAACTGTCATGTTGTAATGAGTGCATCTCCGAAATTTGGGGGTTTTATGGCGGTTTCGATAGAAACTTCCTTGAAGGAAGACGGGTGTTTTGCAGCCTGCGGGTGCCCAGGTGAACTGTAGGAATTTGTCGGGCTCTTGTGGGTCCCACCCAGGCCCTGATGGCCCGGCGTCCGTAACTATTGTTTCACAGCCCCAGTGCTCACAGTATCTCTACCCTGGGTGATTACAGTAACTTTTTCCTGGGTTTGAAACTGGGCACCAGTAGGATAGGTACATGTGTGTGGCGTGTGAGGAATAGGGGTCTACCTTTGGTTGTCCTGGAAACAGGTCGGTAACGCGAAGCGTGAAGGATGGGGTGTTCGGTGTGGTGATGTCTCTGAGCGTCTTATCACCGGTAAGATGTCGCCTGACTTACTTGAATGGCTGATGGGGGTAGTGGTCTGGGCTGGCTTGTCTTCTGGCGACAAGCTCTAACAGCAAAATCACACAGAAACACTGTTGCTGCTTGGGTCTCACCCGTGCGGGTCTCTCGGGCGTTGTCTGGCGGCTTGGTGGTCTGTCACTTTCTTTTGGAAGGGGAGTGTATGCATCTCGAGGACGACTTACAAGCATGTCTTGTAAACAGAAACTCACAATTCTTATCAGTCTCATCTTGCTCACTGCGAAGGTCAGACTTGATGGACTTAAGTGGACACTACTTGATTTTGCTGTTTTTTTTGACAACTGCGTACCTTCGCCCTGTGAGCATCAACTTCTAGCCTTGTTCTTATTCACCTAGCTCATTTCTAATTACAACTTGCGGGCCCTCCTCTAGCACTCTGGAGGCCCAGTGTTTTTGAATGGGACTGTTTGTTTCATCCCCCCTAGGGAATTGATTCAGTGATAGCAAAGCGGTTGCTAGTATGCGTGCCTGATCTCCTGGGGGAATGGAGTTGGCAAAACTCTCCGCTTTTGCCAACACCTCTAGCCTGGTTTTCAGGGTCTGATTTGCTCTCTCGACTATGGCTTGCTCGGTACTATTATATGGGATACTTTGCACTAATGTGATGCTCCATTTTGAGGTGAATTCTTGCACTGGTTTAGAGGTGAAATTGGAACTGTTGTTAGTTTTCATCTGCTTGGGGATACCAAGCCATGCCATGGCTGTCAGCTAGTGCTGAATTGTGGCTTTAGAGTCAGTTTTGGGGTGCTGCGTGGCTATGATCGTTCTGCTGAAAGTGTCCACTGGCACTGCAAGCCATGCTCGGGGTTTCAGCAGTTGACACAAGGTAAAGTCCGACTGCCAGATCTCTGAAGGCTTGAGACCTCTCGGGATGATCTCACTGGTCCACAGGGGTGACTTCTGGCAGTGAGGACAGGTAGCTACCACATGTCTTGCGTCCGCTGTTGAGATCTCGCATTTCTTCGCCAGTGCTTTGGCTCTGATGTGGAGTGACTCGTGCAGTTGACGGGCTTTTTGCAACGTCCACACGCCTTTTGCTGCGGCGTCTGCTTTGTCGTTTCCGGTCTGGAAGTAACCTTTGACTGAGTCGTGACTGTTGACGTGAATGACGGATACGGTGCCCTGTTGTGAGGAGAGCGCTTCTTCCAGCATCAGGGCTGCTGTAGATGTTGACACACCTGGTCCTGCCATGGCTAGGCAGAGCCTTGCTACGAATATAGAGTCTGTTACAATGTTGAGGTGTTCATCTTGGAAGAGTCTGCACACCAAGACCACTGCTGTTGCTTCTAGTTGCTGCACTGACAGTGTGGGGTCACATGCTTTGACACAATGTCATTGTTCTCTTGCTTGCCACACTGCTGTTGCGGTAGAAGTTGTGGAAGAAGCGTCTGTGAAGACTTGGTCCTGGCTGCGGTCGTCCTTGACCTTTGGTGGTATGTCTATGTCGACGATGGTCAGCAGCTGAGTCCAAGGTGGTTTGGCGGAATAGGAGATTTCTCCTCCGAAGCCGGTGAGAGCAAGGGCTAGATGCTCTGAAATTGTGGTTGACTCCGTGATCGGTTGCTTGCGGAAGGGAAGGTAGATTCTCGTTGGCTCGGTTCCTAGGTGTCTCAAGGCGAGTCTCCTGCCTTTCCTGATGAGGTTGGCGATACATTCGATTCTTGGGGAGAATGCACGAGCGGGTCTTCTGAGGACCACCCATTGGATTGGTCGGGACTTTCCGGAAGGTCCTTGAGCCAGTGCTCCCATTCCCCCCCTTGGCGTGAAGTGGACGTATAGGTTTAGGGGCATGGCTGGGTTCTACTTGGCAAGCGTGCCAGTGGACATCTGCTGTTCGATGAAATCGAGGGAGCTCGTTGCTTGCGGTGTCAGCTCCTTGGGTTCCCAGGGATACTTTTTTTTCAGGAGGTCATATAGAGGGTCCATGACCTCAGGAGGGATCAGGATGATGTTGCGAACCCACTGCAGCGATCCCACCAGGCATTGCACATCATGGAGTGGAGGGTTGGCCTGGAGGGTTTCCGTGATTGTAGACACCAGGTGATCTACTTCACTCGTCGATGGGGCTGCGACTAAGATGTCGTCCATGTATTGAATGATGGTTGCAGAGGGGTAGGAGTGTCGGACTGGCATCAGCGCTCTGTCCACGGTGACCTGGCAGATAGTCGGGCTATCTACTAGGCCTTGTGGCAATACTCTCAATTGGAAATGGAGGTTGGGCCGCTTACCGTTTGGAAACACAACGGAAAAGGTGAATCGTTCTCTGTCTTCAGGGTGCAGGGGTATCGAGAAGAAACAGTCTTTGATGTCCAGCACTGCGCATGGCTGTCCTTCAGGAATGGCTGAGTTTGCAAGTTGCAGTGTCTGAACTGGACCCATGGGTCGGATTGTCTTGTTCACTTCTCTCAGGTCGTGGATGAGACGATAACTTTCTCCGGACCTTTTGGGGATTACAAACACAGGGGTGTTCCATGGGCTGATGCAGGGTTCTATGTGACCCTTTTGCAGTTCCTGGTCGACCAGTTCCAGCAAAGCTGCTACTCGATGCTCTGATAAAGACCACTGCTCGATCTACACAGGGTCTGATGATTTCCAAGTCAATTTGATCGGCAGCTGAGGATGTACGGCAGTGGCCTTTATGATAAATTTGTAATCTTGACTCCAAGCATAGCAAGGACGTCTCTCCCTATCAGGGGTGGAGAATTTTGCAAAATGTAGGGGTAAATTGCTACTGTCTGTTCTGGTCCCTTGTTCATGTGAAGTGTTATAGCCACCAGCTGGGTGCTTTTCCACGCCCGGGTTTGTCCCCCCACCCCGTTCACTGGAGGGACTTTTATAAATTGCCAATGTCTGGGCCAATGCGATTGGGGAAGAATCGTGCAGTCTGATCCCGTGTCCACCCAGAACTGAAGCCCTATGACATGGGGGTCCTGACCGCCATAAAGGCGGCATGTTCCCCACACCTTTAGGGGCTCCTTCCCTATTTTCATGGCCAGGGCCACCCAGGGGTCCCGCTCTCGGGTGTCTCCTGCTGGCCCTGTGGCACTTGCGTGGCTTGTGGCGGTGGGGGGTGCGAAGGTACTGTTGGTGGTGTTGCACAGCTTTGCCATTGTATCGCTGGTGCGAGTGCAATACTGACTGCCTCCTGTGGGAGTATAGGGTATAAGGATCCCCCGCCCCACTAAAGGTTGGCATAGATGGGCTGTCTCGCATTCGCAGCAGGAGGAGGCTGCGTATGGCCCATGCGCTCCTTCTTTTTCCCGTTTCCCCAGGGCCGGGATCTACAGTCTCTAGCGAGGTGACCTCTCTTCCCGCAGTTCCAGCAGTTCTCTCTCGGGCGTTGCTGGAACGAGGGTGCCGGCAGGGTAAGCTGTGCCGGTTGGGGACAGCTCGCTGCGACATGACCTGAGTGACCACATTTAAAGCAAGCTATCGCACTGGTTAGGGTGTGAACGGCTGCTTGAATTGGCGTTAGTTGTTCTTCCCTCACAACATGCTTAATCATGTCAGCCAAGCTGGCTCTGGCCGGTAGGGAGCACAATATATCTTTGGTGACGGTATTACACTGTTGTCGCAGGCAGTCAGCCACCACGGGACCCTTTGCCGGGGCAGGCAGGGTGGAGGAGTCTACTGCAGCTTGGAGACGGTCCACAAACTGTGTAAAGCTTTCACTCTCCCCCTGCTTTATGGTTGACCATGGTGTCGACTTGGCCACCACTCTAGAGGTGGCGCGTATAGCTTCCTTGGCCGCTCGGGATGTCGCCTGGACTTCTTCAACCCGGAGCTGCGTGGCTTGTAGCAGTGGCGTGGCCACCTCGTCATGTTTCCTTAGCAGTCTGGATAGACTCGACCCGTGCAGTGGCTGCCCCACTCCAGCTGCCTGAGCTAGCGCGGTTGCGCAATTATCTGTCCACTCTTGCTTGAACACAATCAATCCCACATCGTCAAAAAGCATGCAGCTTATTTGCACAATATCAAAAGGAAGTAAATCGTCATTGCTAAAAAGACCGTCCATGAGGGTGGAAACTACCCCTGAGTTGATTCCTTTTTCTGAAATAGCTTTTACGACTGCTTGAATATTTTTTGGATTAACCGGGGTATATATTCGTTGATGGTTCCCCTGGGGTCTCGTAATTCTCACCGGGAAAGCATGCACAGTCGCAGCGGGCGCCCAGTCTGCGCAGGCTATCTTTATTTTGCTCCAGTCGGTGAGTTTGTGCGGCTGGTTCTTGGCTTTGTTTAAAGATTTATTCGGTTTCGCCCGAAACCGCATTAATTCTGTTTTCTTCGTTTCCGAGTTGCCGCTGGACTCGGTAAGCTCTGCGGAGCGGTCTGAGGAGCTGTCGCTCCATTCAGAACTGGAAGTCGACTGCCGATGGACTTCTGGTCCCACTTGCCATTTTGTTCGACTTCGGCCCCGCTCCTCCCCTTGGGGGCGGTGCCGGTCTGCCCTCTGGGCTTGCCCTGCTCCTCTCAGGGAGGGATCTCTCTTTATATGGTGGCGGCGGTGGGCGCAGCTCCCAAGCGAGTATCCGCCCCCCGTCGCTCCCCTGCGCATGCGCGTTCGCGACTGCCTGCGCCTCCAGGCTTTTCTCGCCTCGGACTCGTGGGCCCCACCCCTCCCCGGCTCGTCCGCGCCATGTTTGAATGGCGGAGGTGGCGCCGCCACCGCCTGCGCGTCCGTGTCAGCTGCCTTCTCAGCGCTCCGGGCTGCTTCCGCCAGTCTGTTCTAAAAGGACCGCGCGCTTAGCTTTGCCGCCTGTGTCGGATCGGCGCTCGGCGAGGGAAGGACGGACAGGGAAGCTGCGGGTTTTTTGGGAGATTCTGCGGGGGAGTTTGGACCCAGCTGGCCCCGCGGGGGAGTTGGGGGGTCCCGCGGAGGGGTCAGGGGGTCCCCTGGGGGCTCTGGGGGATCCGGGCTCAGGCTTGGGGAGGGATGGGGCACGCCTGGTCCCTGCGTATCTTTGTTTTTGATCGGATCGTTTTCAGAGGGGGTCTGCGTTGTTGAACCCACCCCCAGTTTCGGCATAGCTAATAAACGTATGCGCGCGGCATTCTACGTCTCCTGTTCTTCTAGTGCCTTGCGTAGGGCCTTTTCTACCTTCTTCCATGCTTTTAGGCTTTTACCACTACCTGTGGTCTTTGTATCTTCTACCAAAACGGCAGTGCACCTCTGCCATACTTCCGAATGCAATATATCCACGGGGCGCTCAATTGCCCCCAGCTCTAGGGGCCTTGCTACAGCAAGGGTAAAATTACTGAGCTCACATTTAATTCCCCATTGCATGCATATAGAACTCACAACCTTCACTATTGCTTCCATGCGAATTGTGGGTCCCGGGGCGTCCCCCTTCTGCCGCAGTTGGTCCCGCCGCTGTGGCCGCTGTCTTTGTCCAGGAGTATTCCCGTCACCCGAGGTTTTTCCCCTCGGGTTTTGGCACCACTTTGTTGCCTTCTGCTGGAAGGCAGGCAACCTGGTTCCAAAGGGCAGCACGGCAACCCCAACCCTCTTGGGTCGCTCGGACCAGTAACAATGCTGACACCAGTATGGTGGATGGTTAAAGGCATTTATTATCTCATCTCAAGGGGTTTTATAGTTTAGGGGGTCTTCTACGTCAGAAGGGGGTCTGGCTGTACCTTCTGGGGTTAGTAAAGGAGTGGAAAGTTACTGGCATCTCTATGTTAGGGGGGCTACATATTTGGCTACATTCCGAGGGTGATCATTATCTCTGGGGAAGAGGGGGAGAGGGATTCTGCAACTTTCCGTCACATCCTGAGATCTTCTGAAACGCCTGTCCCTACCTACTACACTGATTAAAGCGTGTAATTTCTGCTACGCTGGCTATTATAACACTAAGCAATACAACACAGTTAAACTTCATTTTTCTTCACTCCTCTTTCTCCTCTTATTCCTTTTAGCCCTTACTGTCCCTAACCGTTGTAGTTTTAACTCTTGCAATCTAGTCAAGCACTGATCCAGCTCTTTGTTGGGATTCCCTACCACAGAATGCTGTCTTATGGGTACTGTGAAAAATGCATGTATTTTATGATTGGCTTTTTGCAAATACCAAAATGAACACTATATGTGTTGTGTTAGGAAGTAATGCTGTACCAATTCTCTTAAGTACTGTGTTAAATATAGTTTTAAGTTATAAAAATTGTTAAAATAGAAACTATGCCATGTAAGATGCTTTGTTAAACAGAAAGGCCTTGCAGTGAGATAGCAACCACAGGACATTTAAATCTTTCTGAGAAAGGAAATTTACTGCCGTCTTATCAGAAGAAACTAACTTCTTCCCGCCTTGAGGGCGCTGGTAGGATTAGAAGGAAGAAGTTGACACTGACCAGACAGAATCCTGTGTTTGAATGGAATTTATGCATCATGTATGAAGTGTATGAATATGCAACAGGCTATTGTTTTTAAGGGTTAATCCTTTGTTAACAGGTGTCTTTTTTCGGGCTCGTGATGCCCAGAAAAAGGTACCTGGATGTCTGTAACTCTTTGCTTTTATTGTCTTATATTGTCTTGATTTAAATTGTCCAAATTATTATGACTCTAATTGTGTTACTATTTTTATAACCATTTTATTACTATTAAACTTTTAACAATTTCAAAAGCAAGTGATTGGCGTTTTTCACAATTATACTAATTGTCTATACTTCGCAGAGACAATATGAGACTTAGTCTGAGCTGTAACCCTTTCAACAATATGCTTTAGTTCTTAACGATAATAAGTTAGGATCTTTTGCTCGGGTGCTTCAAAAAGCTCTAAAGCCGGACTGACTCTTAATCTTGTTTGTTCTTGTAGCCCTCTCTGCTAGTCGTTAAAATTATTGTTAAATGAGCACTTGTTACACTACAATTCACATACTGAGGACTGTTCTATCTAAAATGTTTTGCTACAGCTCTCGCAATACAAAGCTACCTAAGCAGCCCAATACAGGTTATTACAGTCAAGACATTTTTGACCTGCCGGACCCTGTATGTAAAATTCTAACAGCGACCCAACAGTTGTAGTCAGTCCTTCAAAGGTCTGACAGCGTGTCACAGCCCTGTCGACAGCCTTTGAATGTCCTTTCAGCTGTAACTGCAGCGGTCATAGGATCAGCTTGCTTGTCAGTCACTGCATCAAGAACAGGTTTAGTCCACTTGGGAGGTACCCACACAGCTCCTGTATCTCCCCTGTTTTTTTTTGCAACTGAGTCAGTGCACCAAGGAGGTATTTGGGACCGTGCCAAATTGTCAGGTGTATAGCCAACTCTGGGTCCCACCGATAAACTTGTCCTTGAGTAACACAGTCTATAATTTGCTGAAAAATGTGCTGCTGCTCCAGAGTAACACAGATCGGACTTGTCGGGTCTCTGCCTTTAAGAAGCGGACGTAAACCAGTCAGCAGCCCGTTCGGTATTCCAAGAATCGCCCCTTGTTAATTTGAAGTGGTGGAAAGGGGGTGTGTAGCATAACCATAATTTTCCCGGTAAAATCCGCATCAATCACTCCAGGTAAAACAAATAATCCAAGCATAAAGGCAGATGATCTCCCTGAAAGCAGTGCATCCATCACTCGACCTTGTATAACAATAGGTCCTTTATTCTCCGTTGGGATTTTTTTTGTGGGTGCAGGGTCATCAGCGTGACTTCTACAGCGGCTGCCAGGTCCAGCCCGAGGCTTCCTGTGGTGGCAGGTTGGAGGCAGGGACATCGGTAGCACCGCGTATGGTTGCCTGGTGGAGCCGGGTTAACTGCAGCTGACATTGAAGGGGTGCAAGGGGAGCTAACACCTGATCTTGGGAAACCTTTGCCTGTAACCCTTACCCCAGCTGTTTGATAGCATCTACCAAGAATGCTTTTGATCCTACCGGCATTTGAGCCATCCTTTTTAGTGCCTCTTTTATGGTCCAATTCGCACCTAATGTGTTAAGCACATTCCTCGTAGCCTGACTGCAGTTCTGAAGAGCACATTGTTTCAGCATAGCCTCTGTCGTATAATCAGGTACCCCTGCTTTTTCCATCGCTGCAGCAGCTTTATCTATAAACTAACCAAATGATTCCTCCTGGCCCCACTTAACTCCCATGCACATGGGCACTCCTCCAGGTTCTTTTACTCTGTCTATAGCCAATCTAATCAATCTCATAGCCTCTCGGCACTTATCTGGTCCTGCCAGGGCCTGAGCTTCGGTGCGAAGAAACGCTCCCAGCCCCATAAACTCATCTGCTGTCACTCCGAACTAACTCCCGATCGCAGCTGTGATAGCAACTTCCAGTCAAGAGCAGTTATTATTGCTCGCAGACCTCCCCCACCTGAGTTTGAAAAGTCACCGGGCCTGTTATTTGTGTAGCCGCGGTAATTGCACCATCATCCCCCTTCTCCAAGCCATCTTTCGCCAGCGCAGCCCAAGCCTCCCCCCGTCCCCTGGCCATGGCCGCCGCTAGGTCGCTTTCCGCCCCAGGGATCGGCTCACTGCTCAGAGGGAGGGCAGCCGGGGCTGGTTTTGGCCATGAATCATTCTCTCCGGGGGGTGCAGACGGCTCGCTCGCTGCCTCGGTACCAGAACTAGAAGGCGGTGGTGGCGGAGGAGGCAAAGGCACCCTATTAAACACAGGGGGTAATGGGGCGTCTTGGGATAAATCTCCCTCATAGGTTGTTTTTTGCATGAGCAGCGGATGCCTGCACAGCTGCTTTCTGTTCTGCCTGATACTGCAGAAGCTCATTATGAATCACCCTCCAGAATTTTCCTATCTTTTCAGCTGTCTTATCATCCTCTAATATAGCCTCCCAGAGCACATCCCCAAATTTACGCCACTCTGTAAGCTCATGTACAGTACAAGGATTTACGAACATTCCCTTAGCATACCCGTATGACAGGAGCCCCGATAACTCCTTTTTCAAATCTATCCCCTTAATCTGCCGCTTTTGCAAGAAAGCGGTAAATAAATCATATGCTGCTTGCCTTTCCATACCTAATTCGTCAGTGCTGTTGCAGCCCCCTCAAGGTCTCGGCAGCACGTATCGGCCAGGCTCGTCTGTACAGTCACCCAGGGCACAGCGCGGCGTTATCAGCCCTTTACGTTCGTGCTTATTGCCGTCCCAGCTTCTTGGGACCCGACTGTTGTACGTCGCTCGTCCGTGGTCTCGGGGTCACCATTTGACGGGATCGACGGGAGAAAATGCTCATCCGATGATGATCGACAAGTCTCAGATTTATTGATTAACAGGCACACTTTTATAATCACAGTAATAAGGCTCATGCATATTGCAAAAGTAGAGCTCATTATTGGTCAGCTATAAAAACTCAGTCCCACCTCTCTCAGGATGTTTGTGGCTTTTTTTTACCTCCTGTTATCACATATTTTCTTGAACAGCTTCTTGCTCAAGGAAACTGTGTCCTTGAATTAGGCAGTTGTTGCTTTCTCAGATGTATTTTCTCATGTCTTCTTTCCCACCAGCTATGTCTCAATAAAAAGCTGTCCACAGACAGTCATTGGAGTGGACCTACCAGAGGACTCGCAGAACTTGACAAAAGATCCCACAAGACTGGACAGTGAGTACTTTGTTATTGGGGACACTGCACACACCCCCATGGAGATTGAGGTGGCTCGCATGACCATCAGAGGGATCATACCTAACCTCATTCTCCTGGCGCGCTGTCCACAGCCACCCTTCTATTTGGCCAAGGGGCAAATCATTGCCTGGGCCATTCCTGTTCCAGCAGAAATTTCAGTAGAGGACAAGGCACCAGGTGTGTACTGGGCAGAAGTGGTTGTCGAGGACAAGCCCATTATGGGATGCAACCTAATGCATGGAGCAGAACATCTCCACGTGGAAGGGTTGCTTGACACAGGGGCAGATATGACAATCATACCTGAAAGGTTGTGGTCATCACATTGGGATTTGCAGCCTGTGACTGGTCAAATCCAAGGTGTAGGAGGAGTCACATTGGCAAAGATATCAAAAAGCATCGTGCAAATTGAGGGACCAGTCAGAAAATTGGCCAGTGTCCCCCCATTTGTTACTAATTACAAAGCTCCCTTGTGGGGTAGAGACACCATGTCGCAGTGGGGGGTCAAATTGGTGATCCCTAAGACACCCCAGGATTTTTAGAAGCGGCCACTGTGGAGCGCCTTGCCCACAAGTTAACATGGCTGAAAAAGGATACAGTCTGGGTAGAACAGTGGCCACTCCGTAATGAAAAGATAGAGGCGCTCGAGGAGCTTGTGGCAGAACAATTGGCTAAAGGACACATTGAACAGACATCTAGCTACTGGAATTCCCTGGTCTTTGTAATAAAAAAAGCCAGGGAAGGATAAGTGGCGGCTCCTCCATGATTTAAGAGAAATAAACAAGATAATTGTGGACATGAAGTCTCTCCAAGCAGGGATGCCCTCCCCAACGATGTTCCCCCAAAATTGGCAATCGGCTGTCCTAGACATCAAGGACTGTTTCTTCCATATTCCCCTACACCCGGAGGATGCACCATGGTTTGCCTTCTCAGTTCCCACCATCAATCGAAAAGCCCCAATGAAACGCTACCACTGGAAAGTATTGCCTCCAGGGATGAAATGCAGTCCTTTCATCTGCCAGTGGTATGTGGCTTCATTGCTGTCCCCAGTGTGCGCCCAGAAAAAAGAGGGAATCATCCTACACTACATGGATGATGTGCTTGTGTGTGCCCCCAATGACATAATAGTCCAAGACACACTTGACCTAGTGGTTAAAGTTTTAACCTCTGCTGGATTCCAACTGCAGGAAAACAAGGTTCAGAGGATGCCGCCTTGGAATTACCTGGGCTTGCAAATCACTGCACGGACCATTGTCCCACAGAAATTGGAAATTAGGAGTGATCCCAAAACCCTAGCAGATCTCCATTCCTTGTGTGGGTCTTTGAACTGGGTCAGGCCTTTGCTGGGCCTCACCAATGAGGACCTAGCTCCCATTCTCAATTTACATAAGGGAGAGAGCTAGCCTCTCCCAGGGAACTGACCCCAGAGGCAAAAACCACCCTCCAAAAAGTGCAGAAGGCTTTGGCCGAGAGGCAGGCTCATCATTTTAAGCCCGAGCTGCCTTTCAAATTCATTGTTTTGGGCAAGTTACCACACATACATGGGTTGATATTCCAGTGATTGGACAGGCAAAAGGATCCGCTTCTAATCATAGAGTGGGTTTTCCTCTCCCATCAGCGATCCAAAACCATCACACAGCCACAGGAGCTGATAGCTCAGCTGATCTGGAAGGCCAGGTTAAGATTGCGTGAGCTGGCCAGTTGTGACTTTCAGTGTATTCACCCTCCAGTCCACCTTTCTAAGGAGGGAAAGAACTCTCCCGAGAGTTTGACCCAAAAAAGGTTCAAGGACCTGCTCCAGAGCAATGCCAGTCTCCAGCTATCTCTGGACCGCTACAGTGGACAGGTATCAGTTGAGGCCCCATCACACAAGCTGTTCAACGAGGAATTCCACCTGATTGCTCCTGAGAAAAGGAGTCGTAGGCCACTCAAGGCGCTTACAGTGTTCACTGATGCATCTGGGGCATCCCACAAGTCGGTGATTGTTGTAGTGTGTGAATTCAGTTTGTTTTATTGCTCCCCTATTTTATATTGTTCCCCCCTACGTTTTAAACAATGGTTCTGTCCCCATGCTCCCTTCCCGCCACAGACCTGTCTGTCAGTTTGTATCCCTGGTTACTCCCGCCACCCTGCTTGTCAGTAATATATGTTATGTAGTTCCTCCTCCCCTTTTCTCCCATATATGTATGCTTGTTCCCCTCCCTGGGCCCCGTCAATCACTCCCTATTTCCTCCCAGTTTCCAGTAAGTTCTCTCTCTCAGGAGCAGTGGTTGGCTGTGGTCCCGGGGACCCTCCCCTGCTATGTTTTGATTTGTTTCCTCAGCATGTCAGTTAGGTTTGGTTCACTCCCCGGTTATTCCCTGTTGGTCCTTTGTAAACTCCCCCCTTTTTGAACTTCCCCCTTTATAATCTTGCCCCACCTCCCCTTCGGGGTCACTCCTTGGGGACATTCACTCGATGCCTCTCCCCGGAGAATAAACCTGTTTAGTCCCCACTGAGTGTCCGGACTCCTTCCTCGTCCGCACCGCAGTGCCAGCCGTCCGCAGTGAGGTCAGCCCAAGGCCTCAGACGCCGAGGGGACCCACAAGCGCAGCCAGAGTGTTGGCCGCTCCGAGCTAGCCGGACGCTCGACCTCCGGGCCGACACAGCTGCAGTTTGGCGCCTAAACGCGGGGCAAAGGCGGACCGCCGAACCTCACGTTCTGGATTTACAAATCCTCTGGACGCCGGACTACCTCAGGTTGCAGCAGGCCCTGTTTTAAGGGCAGCGCTCCCTGGGGATTTGGAGCCGCAACTCCCTGCACCCGGGGAGGGCTTCAGGGACGAGGACCACCTGCCCAGGAGGTTTCTTTTGTGCTGCCTCCGGACCTGGTAAGCCCCAGACTTGGGGTTTCCCCCCTGCCTTTTTAAACCCTCCCTAGGAGCACATGCCCTGCGCTGGGGACCTGCTCCCTACCCTTTTCCCTTAAGGCAGTTTCCCTTCCTTTTCGGGACCTGTCCCACCCTTCCGTTTGTTATTTTCCTTTCCCGTGTGGTCTGTGTCCCCAGACTTGGGGCCAGATCACACCGCCCAAGATCCTTTCTTTCCCCTCGGTGAAACCCCAGACTTGGGGACAGCGGGAGGAGCAGGGGCTGGAGGTTAGCACCCCAGTGTTTTAGTTAACGTTTTCCCCCGGGTGGGTCTGTAACATCTTGGTTCTTACTCTTTTCGAAGTGGTTTTTTTTTCTTTTCCCTTCTAAAAGTGAGCCATGGGTGCTGGCCTTAGTAAGAACCAAAAAGGAGTTTATTATGTTATTAAAGGTTTGCTACTTGGGGGGAGTTTTCCCGCCCCCAAGGAAGAATTAAAGTTACTAGTTAAGTGGATCTTTTCTCAGTTTCCCGAAGTTTCCCCAGAACTTGCGAAGGAGCCACGATTTTGGGCAGCCGTTGAGGCCAAATTAGATAAAGAAGTGAACTCTGGGGAAACAAAATTATCTGTCGTGGCTTATTGGGCGGGCAGAGTGCTGACCACACTCCGTCCGCCAGGGGAATTGAGGAAAGGTCCCTCTTGTTCGAGTTTGTTCCCCGGTTCGCTTCCCAGTTGCCGTGTCCCTACCCCTCATACCTCACCCTCTTCCCTTCGGCCTGAGCCCTTGAGGGGGATTCATAAGGCCAACAAGAAGCAGGGGGTACAGCTTGCCCCTGCTCCCCCTCGACCGGTTCGGCCCCCCCCTTCGAAGAGTCCTGGCCAGTCTCTTCGGAGCCCTTCCCCTCACCCCTCTGTCCTGCCCCCTAAGTCCCCAGTTCGTACCCCGAAAGTTGTCAAATTTGTGGAAGAAACCCAAAATGGCTCCCATGGAGCCCGAAATGGTGGAGACCATGCAGTCTTTCCCGCCAAAACCCATTCTCTTTCCCACAACCCTTTTCTCCCTAAATCCAACCCCTTCCTTTCTTCGTCTCTGCCTTCGGCTCCTCCCTTTGTTCCTCCCACATCCCCGCCCAAGGAAACTCCCCTTGTTTGTCCTTCCCAAGTTCCTCCTCCATACTCCGCTCCGCCCCTTGACTCCACCTTGGGGGCAGAGCAAGACAAAACTCCACGCCCAGCCCAGTGCCCCTCCCAGCTACCAGGCCCCGCCTCAACCTCCCTCATTTCCGGTTCCCATGCTCCTTCTTCCGGTTCCCACGCTATGTGTTCTGGGGGAGGAAGGGTGGATGACCGGAAGCCAGGGCAAGCGCCTTTATTAGAAGCTGCCCCGGTCACGTACCGTCTAACTGGGGAGGGGAGTTCCCAGGCTCAGTGGGTGCCAATTGCCCAGGCACAGATCAAGGAACTGTGCAAGGCACAGAGGGAGTTCTCCCGGGAATCTGAATATTTCCGGGGGCTTCTCCGCTCAGTCCTTGCACCAGGAGATCTGGTGCCAGCTGACCTGCGGGCTCTCTTCTCCAGCCTTTTAAGCCCGATGGAGTTTCGGGTATGGGCGGCAGAGTGGGGGAGGGAGATTGGGGAAGTCCTCCCAATACTTTGGGGGAACAACTCCACATCTCATGACGCAGAGGGCGTGGTGCTGGGAACTGACCATCTAGTAGGCACTGGTGCTTGGGCTGGCGGAGCCATTCAGGCGCGAGTACTGTTCCCTTCACAATTGCTGGAGTCTTGCAGGGCTGCGGAGCGCGCTTTCTACAAACTGCCTGCAGCAACATCCCAGCTAGAGGTCGAAGAAGTCAGGCAGGGACCGCAGGAACCTTACCTCGCATTCGTGGAAAGGCTCCATCGGTTCGTGGGTACTCAGGTTCCCGGAGAAAGGGAGAGGGAGGAAGTCCTCCGGCAGATGGCGTACCTGAACGCCAATGCGGCGTGTAGGGAAGCTATCCGCTCTCTCCCCCTGAGCCCACGACCGACTGTAGAGCAAATGATAGAGGTTTGTGCGAGGAAGGTTCCTCTCCAAGACCAGCGGTCCCGCCTGAAACGCGCATCCGTGGCCTTCGCTGAAGCTCCAGTCGAAGAGTACCCCGATGTTGAAGCCGCAGCCGCCACTTCAACCCCGTCTACACCAGGGACCGGCCGGAGGACCACTGCAACGCATCCCTGTCATCTGTGTGGCCAGATGGGCCATTGGATGCCGCAGTGTCCTCTGCGCCGGAAGTTCATGGAGTTCCGGAGGAAGGAGGAGGAGGGAGGGGAAGGGGAGCGAAAAAACTAGAAGCACAGCGCAGGCCCTCCCTGCGCGAAGACAGAAATAAGGCGGGCAATTCAACATCTAGCGGGGAGGAGGAGACAAAGAGCACGCCGTCAACACATTGCTTACCGGATTTGTCTTTTCTTGAACCTTACTTGACATATGGCACCTGGGGTCCTCAGCCTCAACCTGTAATAACAACTATGTCCTCTGTTTCTCCTTACAGGTTGCAGCTGACCAGGGCAATACATCTACCTAACAGCAATTTCCATTTGGTGACTGCCGACCTGCAACATCCTGGTCGCTGGAGGAAACTCGGGCATTACAGGTGGACCATCGTTGGTGACACAAAACACACACCTCGAGACCTTCATATTGTCCCGGGTCTGGTCACCACTGACCGGGACCGTTTCGAGGTGGGGCTGTACTGTGTCCGACCCCCACTCTTCCTCCCCAAAGGCCAGATCATTGCCCAGGCCATCCCAGTTCCAGAGCGACGGGAGCCCAAGTCACCTAAGGGCTCCTCGCCCCTGTCGGTGGCCTGGGCACAGGTAGTGGGGAAGGAGAAGCCCCGCCTGACATGTCAACTTTCGTTGGGCGGGGACCGGAAAATAGTGAGGGGTCTTTTGGACACAGGGGCAGATGTGACGATCATTCCCTCTCGGGAGTGGCCGTCACATTGGGGCTTGCAAAACGCGGCCGGCACCATACAAGGTGTAGGAGGGTTGCAATTGGCCAAACAATCAAAGAGCATTGTGCAAATTACGGGGCCTGACGGGCAATTGGCCTCAATACGCCCGTTTGTTTTAGATTACACCGAGCCTCTCTGGGGGAGAGACCTACTAGCCCAGTGGGGGGCCAAAATTGACCTACCAAAAGCTCCCCAGGTTTTTCGAGCAGTGGCCACTGAAGAGCGCCGGACCTGGAAGCTGGAATGGCGGTCTGATGAACCAGTACAGGTCTTACAGTGGCCCCTTAATAAACAAAAATTGAAGGCACTCAACGAGCTCGTTCAGGAGCAGCTACTTAAGGGAAATATAGAAGAGACCATGTCTCCATGGAACTCTCCTGTGTTTGTTATCAAAAAGCCCAATAAAGATAAGTGGCGGCTCCTGACCGACCTCCGCCAAATTAACGAAAGAATAAAAGACATGGGTTCTCTCCAACCAGGGATGCCATCCCCTGCAATGCTCCCCCAAAATTGGAATCTGGCTGTTATTGATATTAAAGATTGTTTCTTCCAAATTCCTCTACACCCTGATGATGCCCCGCGGTTCGCTTTCACGGTTCCCTCCATTAACCGTGAGTCCCCAGACAAGCGCTACCATTGGCGAGTACTTCCACAAGGAATGAAGTGCTCGCCAGTCATCTGTCAGTGGTACGTCGCTTCTCTGCTGTCCCCCATTCGTGCAGCCCTGGGGGATGTCGTCATCATCCACCACTACATGGACGACATCCTCGTTTGTGCGCCAGACCATGATCTGCTTGTCCATGCGCTTGACCTGACAATCAATGCGTTGATTGCTGCAGGGTTCGAGCTCCAGCAGGAGAAGATTCAAAGGATGCCACCTTGGAGGTACCTGGGCCTGGAAATTACAAAGCGGACCATTGTTCCGCAAAAATTGGCTATTCGGACAAATGTCCGGACCCTAGCAGATGTCCACCAGCTGTGTGGGTCCTTAAATTGGGTGAGACCCTGGCTAGGCATTCCTACCGAAGACCTAGCCCCCCTTTTCAATTTGTTGAAAGGGGGAGAGGAGCTATGTTCTCCTAGGGCGCTCACCCCGGAAGCTCAGGTAGCACTGGAAAGGATCCAGAAGGCCATCTCAGCCAGGCAGGCCCACCGCTATCATCCGGGCCTGCCCTTTAAGTTCGTAGTGCTGGGAAAGTTGCCACACCTCCATGGCATAATCCACCAGTGGGACAAAAGTCTGAAGGACCAGGGCTCGGGAGATCCCCTCTTAATCATAGAGTGGGTTTTTCTCAGTCATAATAGGTCCAAAAGGATGACAAGGCCACAGGAGCTGGTAGCCGAACTGATCCGCAAAGCAAGAACGCGGATCAGAGAGCTAGCAGGCTGTGACTTCGCATGCATTCACATACCAATTCAATTGGAATCGGGCCAATTCACAAAGAAAGCTTTTGAAGATCTGCTCCAAACGAATGAAATGCTTCAATTTGCTCTGGATGGCTACACAGGAAGTATTGCTGTTAATCGGCCAGCCCACAAATTGTTTAACTCGGAATTCAAATTATCTCTAAAAAGGGTTCAGAGTAGGGAGCCCCTGGATGCCTTGACAGTTTTTACAGACGCGTCTGGAGCATCTCACAAGTCCGTGATGACTTGGAAAGATCCTCAGACTCAGCAGTGGGAGACTGATGTTGCCATTGTGGAAGGTTCTCCACAAATTGCTGAGTTAGACGCAGTCGTCAGGGCATTCCAGAGGTTCTCAGAACCTTTCAATTTGGTTACAGATTCAGCATACGTCGCTGGGGTAGTATCCAGAGCAGACTCTGCAGTTCTTCAGGAGGTTTCTAACCAAAATTTATTCAATTTGCTCACGAGACTTGTAGATTTAGTCTCCCACCGTGAGCATCCATATTATGTGATGCATGTGAGGTCCCATACAGATCTGCCAGGGTTCATCGCTGAGGGCAACCGCAGAGCCGACTCTTTGGCTGCGGCTGCTGTCACGGTGGGCCCGCTCCCGGATGTGTTCGGCCAGGCTAAGATCAGCCACCAGCTGTTCCACCAAAATGCGCCTGGCTTGGTCCGGCAGTTCCACCTCACTCAAGACCAGGCCAAAGCGATCGTGGCCACATGTCCCCAATGCCAGAAAGACCAGATGCCCGTCATTGCTTCAGGAGCAAATCCCCGAGGCTTGGCGAGCTGTGAAGTGTGGCAAATGGACGTGACACATGTCCCATCTTTTGGAAGACTGTGTTACGTCCATGTCTCGATAGATACCTTCTCCGGTGCTATCTTTGCCTCCGCCCACACAGGTGAAAAGGCAGCGGATGTTCAGAAGCACCTGCTTCTGGCGTTCGCTGTCTTAGGCATCCCTAGGGCCATAAAAACAGATAACGGGCCAGCGTATACATCCAAGGATCTGCGGAGCTTCCTGCAGCAATGGGGAATAGAACATAAGACCGGCATCCCCTATTCCCCGACAGGCCAAGCCATGGTGGAAAGGGCCCACCAGAGCCTAAAGAAGGTACTGTCAAGACAGCAAGCGGCTGTGAAGGTGGAGACCCCCCACGTCCGGTTGGCGAAGGCACTTTACACCCTCAACTTCCTGAATTGTGCCTTCGACAACCTGAATCCTCCAGTGGTCCGGCATTTCGGCAGTCACCAACAGCTGCAACCTAGGGTCAGGCCTCCGGTCCTTATCAAGGATCCGGAGACCTGGAGGACGGAGGGGCCGTTTGACCTAGTCACCTGGGGGAGGGGATACGCTTGCTGTGTCCACTCCCTCAGGGCCGAAATGGGTACCATCAAAGTGGGTCCGGCCCTTCCTCCCGAAGCAGGGGACCCAGAAAAAAGCTGTGCCCCAGGTGCACGAGGCATGTTGGCGGCGAAAGAAGAAACTAACATCTTCCTCAAGCTCTCTGTCCTCCTCGGAGGCGGAGTCTCCCTCTCTGATACCCCCTTTTGCCTCTGATTTACCCTTGTGTGATTCCCGGCCTCCTTCTCCAGTGTCCTTCCCATTTTCTTATGATTTAAGTTTGCTATATGGGACAGAACCATGAGTTTGACCGCCTTATACTTGTGCCGTTTTCTTTATCTTCTCAGTTCATCTCCCCCACTGGCCCCCGCATCTCCATCTATGGCTCCCAACCCGGCTCTCAGCATTCTCCTGCTGATGACCTGCGGCATCCTGATAACACCGTTGGAGTCGTGGGTCATCCCCCAGCCCAAGGTCAATGTCTGGCGTGCCTTAGCTCAGTCTCTAGGACAAGACAATATCTGCCTGGACACTAGCGCAGCAGAGGACCCGATGTCGTCCTGCCTTGTGGGGATTCCTTTCTCTCCAGGCGAGTTCCCTTCTGCCTTTCAATCTGCCCTATCCCCTATTTTGGCCCGGAGCCTTACCATTCCCTCCGGTTTTGATCCCAGTAAAGCCTGGAGAGATGGGGTAAGGGAGCTAGACCCCTTAGCCCCAGAGCCCACAGAATTACATCTGCTCGGCTCTACCAATGCCACCATTTGTTTTCATTTTGATTACATTATAGCTCCCATTAAGAAAGGCGTAGAAGTAGTGCAGCAAAAGAAGGTAGAGTACCAAGCCCAGCAGTGGTGTTCAGCGGTACTAAAGATCAGTGGGCCCACTACCACCGGTCAGATTCCCTACGCCCTTCCCAAGGGAGTGTTTATGATTTGTGGCGACCGAGCGTGGGCAGGCATCCCCTCTCGCCTGATCGGAGGGCCGTGCACTTTTGGCAAGCTGACGCTGTTTACCCCCAACAGCACCCAAATTATTAATTGGAAAAAGGCAAACATCACATCTGGATTGGCTAGATCAAAAAGAGGTCTGGAAGACCTCACCGAAGATTGTGACAGCGAAATTACTCATTGGTCACATTCCAAAAGTGTCGCCTTTACCATCTTATTGCCTTGGGTATCGGTGGCGAAATCTCTAGGTGAATTGGGCCGCCTAGAGTGTTGGGTAGCAAAGCAAGCGAATTTAACATCAGCTGCAATATACGACCTCCTCACAGACGAGGAAATAACAAGGAAGGCGACTCTTCAAAATAGAGCAGCAATAGATTTTCTATTGCTGCTACACCACCATAAATGCGAGGAATTTGAGGGCCTCTGCTGCTTGAATTTGTCATCGCGAGCTGAGGACGCCAGACACACTGTTAAACAACTACAAGATCTAGTACACAAAATAAAACAAGAAACCTCTGACTGGCTGGGGGACCTTTTTAAGGGTTGGGGCCTTAGCGGGTGGGCCAGTTCTGTTGTAGAATCAGTTTGTAAAGTTGTTTTGAGTTTAATACTATTGTTAATCTTATTTGCTTTGATTTGCGGTCTGGTAAAGAGACTAGTCTCACAAACAACAGCAAGTGTGAACAGAGTCTCCGCTCCGTACGGCGAACACATTGAGATAGAAGACCCCTCTTCTGAAGCTGATGCGGCTACAGATGAAGAGGGGCCCACCGAGCTGCCACCTGATGAGCTCTATCTCGAGGGAGACTCTGCTTGGGAAGACCAGCCGCAGATCCAGATGTTTTAGTTTCTAAATAGACTTTCATTTTCTTTTATTTTATTTCGTAAAAAACGGGGAGATGTTGTAGTGTGTGAATTCAGTTTGTTTTATTGCTCCCCTATTTTATATTGTTCCCCCCTACGTTTTAAACAATGGTTCTGTCCCCATGCTCCCTTCCCGCCACAGACCTGTCTGTCAGTTTGTATCCCTGGTTACTCCCGCCACCCTGCTTGTCAGTAATATATGTTATGTAGTTCCTCCTCCCCTTTTCTCCCATATATGTATGCTTGTTCCCCTCCCTGGGCCCCGTCAATCACTCCCTATTTCCTCCCAGTTTCCAGTAAGTTCTCTCTCTCAGGAGCAGTGGTTGGCTGTGGTCCCGGGGACCCTCCCCTGCTATGTTTTGATTTGTTTCCTCAGCATGTCAGTTAGGTTTGGTTCACTCCCCGGTTATTCCCTGTTGGTCCTTTGTAAACTCCCCCCTTTTTGAACTTCCCCCTTTATAATCTTGCCCCACCTCCCCTTCGGGTCACTCCTTGGGGACATTCACTCGATGCCTCTCCCCGGAGAATAAACCTGTTTAGTCCCCACTGAGTGTCCGGACTCCTTCCTCGTCCGCACCGCAGTGCCAGCCGTCCGCAGTGAGGTCAGCCCAAGGCCTCAGACGCCGAGGGGACCCACAAGCGCAGCCAGAGTGTTGGCCGCTCCGAGCTAGCCGGACGCTCGACCTCCGGGCCGACACAGCAGCAGGTGATGACTTGGAGAAATCCCCAGACCCAGCATTGGGAAGCTGATGTTGAGTTTGTGGAGGGACCACTCCAGATCACTGAACTGGCCGCAGTTGTGAGAGCCTTTGAGAAGTCCTTGGAGCCAATTACTTTGGTTACCGATTCAGCCTACGTGGCAGGAGTAGTGTCCAGGGCGGAGCAGGCAGTGCTCAGAGAAATAGAAAATGAGCATCTCTTCAGGTTGCTCTCAAAACTAATTTATTTAGTTTCGCAGTGGGAGCACCCTTTCTATGTGATGCATGTGAGGTCACACACCGATTTGCCTGGTGAGATCGCAGAAGGTAATCGCAAAGCAGATTCCCTTGCTGCCCCAGCAGAAATGGCACGCCTTCCAGACATCTTTCAACAGGCAAAGCTAAGTCACCAACAATACCATCAAAATATTCCAGGTCTAATCCATCAGTTCCAGCTACCACGAAGTCAGACTCAAGCCATTGTGGCCACCTGTTCCAATTGCCAGCTTCAGGCAGTGCCATCCCTGGGTGTTGGGGTTAACCCCCAAGGCCTTGGGAGCTGTGAAGTGTGGCAGACAGACATCACACACATTCCCAGTTTTGGTCGCATGAAATACGTACATGTCAGCATAGATACATACTCAGGTGCGGTTTATGCCTCTGCCCACGCAGGGGAAAGGGCTGTGCATGCCAAACCACACTTGCTGCAAGCCTTTTCAGTACTGGGGATCCCTAGGGAGATTAAGACTGACAGTGGCCCAGCGTATGCCTCCAAGGAGTTCCTAGAGTTTGCCCAGCAGTGGGAAGTGGAACATAAGACAGGCATTCCCCGCTCCCCTACAGGTCAAGCTGTGATCGAGCGTGCCCACCATACACTCAAAGAAGTCCTGGCTAGGCAGGGCAATTCTGCAGTGTGGATGACTCCACAACAAAAGCTCTCCAAAGCCCTGTTTACCATCAATTTTTTGAATTGTTTATTTGAAAACATGAATCCTCCAGTAATACGTCATTTCAATAATAACAAGCAGTTTAAGTTGTCGCAGCATCCACCAGTTCTCATTAAGGACCCAGAAACTTGGGAAACCAAGGGTCCTTATGAGCTCGTCACCTGGGGGCATGGTTACGCGTGTGTATCCACCCCCTCAGGCCCTCGATGGATACCCCAAAAGTGGGTAAAACCTTTCGTTTCCAAAAATCCAGCTCTAGCAGACGGGGATGAGAAGCAAGCAGCTGTTGCCTCAAAGACAAGACGCTGCCAGAAAAAGGAGGAATAATCTTCCTAAGAGAGTCAGCTGCATTCCGGCAGACCCATGACCTTGAATATGGGGGTTTTTTTAAATGTTTGTTTTCCTTTGTAGAAAAGAAAATCTACCTCCCACCTAACCTCATGATGAGCCCTGTCCGAGTTGTCATCCTGTTCGCCCTGAGCAGTCTGACAGCTGCGTGGATCGTTCCTCAGCCATGCCAAAACATCTGGGTGACCCTGGCACAGATGCTCCAACAGGAAAATATATGCCTGTCCACAGCAGCAGCGAAAGACCCAATGTCCACCTGCCTGGTAGGGATTCCATTGCAAGCTGGAGAGTTCACAGACAAGTTAGATACGCCTATACTTCACCCAAGTCCCAAACCAAATCACACACAACCACACAATATCCGTCACCAACGAGCTGTAATGATTAAAAACCCCATAGAAGAGTGGCTGCCAAAGTTACCCAGAGCTGCTCAGGAGCCTCAAGAGTTAGAGCTGTTGGGCTCCTCCCCTGCACCATACTGTATACACTTCTTCTTTATCCCACGGTCCAACACCAAACCTTTTAACAACATTAAACAGTATCGAGAAGAATTCACGGCCAAAAGGTGGTGTAAGGTTTTAAGCCATGTTGCAGCAGACAATCCGTACCATTCACATCCGAAGACCCTCCCCAATGGCTTGTTTTTAATTTCTGGGGATCAGGCATGGGCAGGAATCCCTTCTCGGCTTTTAGGAGGGCCATGTACCATTGGGAGGTGTTCCCTGTTGACACCCAACCAAACCATGATTGGCGAGTGGACTCAAAAGAACAATTCACTCAGCAAAATTCATAAGAGAAGCGTTGACAATTTGGACCCAAATTGTGATGCAGAAATCTTCCATTGGGCCAAGTCAAAAAGAGTTGCTGTATCCCTGTTCCTTCCATGGGTTGCAGCAGCCAAAGCGCTAGGTGAATTGGGCCACCTAGAGTGCTGGGTAGTCAAACAGGCAAACTTGACATCCACGGCCATCAGCTCCCTCCTAGAGGATGAGGAGATTACCAGGCAGGCCACACTCCAAAATTGTGCGACCATAGATTTCCTCCTGCTGCATGGACACGAGTGTCAGGAATTTGAAGGACTGTGCTGCTTGAACCTAGCATCAAAAGCACCCAACATCCACGTGGCTCTCCAAGAAGTGAAAAGCGTGATCAGACAAGTCAAGCAGGAATCCGAGGACTGGTTCACCGGACTCTTAAAGGACTGGGGACTCTCGGGGTGGTGGACTTCTATAATAAGGACAATTTTGTTGTTTTTTGTTGTTCTTTTCCTAGTCATGTTAGCATTCGGGATTCTACATCACATATTTTAAAGGCTATCAACGGTTTGGTCTTCAGTACCTCAGAAGTCAACTGTACAGAGTTTGTGGACCTAAAGCAAATTGACAGGCCCGAGAATCATGAGTGGATGACAAATTCATAATCTGCAGCAGAACTAGTCCGATGCATTTCCTTTTAATTTTAGTTAACAGAAAAGGGGAAGGTGTTGCATTGCACTTATTAGTTTATTTAGTTGTTGTTTTGCATTGGGTGATGGGAAATCTGTACTGAGTATGGTATGTCACGTAGATTGTTATTTACCCTCTCCCATCACATGTTCTTTCCCTCATGCACCCCTCTGCTATATCCCCTGGTGGTCTGGCCCCTGGTTACCCCTCCTCTCGCCCCTCCTCAGTGGTATCCCATTGCCTACGGTCCTCTTTCCCCGCCCCCATCCCCTCGGGTATAAAAGTCCACTGCAGGGATGTCACGCCCTCTTTTTCACCTGGAAGGTTTGACCTGGAAGTGTCTCCTCCCAAGCCAATAAACAAGACACTTGTCCCCATGTGGAGAAGAGTGCTCCTTGTCTTTTACTTTGTCCATGTAAGACTGTGTGGGCCAGAGTCCAGAGCTAGCCAGGTTAGACTCATACAACAGCCTGAGATACATGTATTCTTACAGGTTCAGAGCTTCCTCTGACCAACTGGTGTTAGTTCTTGAAAAGTAAAACAAAGAAAAGAGAAGGTAAATCAAACGTGTTGTTCAGCATGCAGCATAAGATAGCAATGTATGAAGTCAAAGTTTACCGTGCTGAAACGCAAAGCGAGTACATATGATTTGTTAAATGCTCCTCCTAAGGTAAGGGAGGAAGGATAAGGAGGACCTCCCCAAAAGGGAAAAGGACTCAGGCTCCAAAGGTATACCCATTCGCAGCCATCCCCCTCCTGGCAGTTCAATTTCATCCAGAACTAGGAGGTAACAGACCCCTCTGCGAGAGGCAGTGAGACCAGAAGAAAAGGGTGGAATTTTAGTTGATACAGGGGCCATATATTCAGTTTTAAATAAAGCTTTACTACCTGTGGAGAATGATTATGTTGTAGTGTGGGGAACAACTGGCCAGTCTGAGAAGGCATACTTTTGCAAACCTTTACAGTAACAATGGGGTATTTAGAAGATTTTGTATATGCCCAATTCGCTACATATTCTCAAATGGAGAGGTTTCTCTGGATGAAAATGATATAAAGATATTAGGCTTAACATTAACAGCCATTGAAATTAAGAAGGAAATTAGTAAAGAGATATCAGAACAAGTATTTTTGGAGGTATGGGCCTCTGCTGTACCAGGGAGGGTAAAGAATGCCCCCCCATACAATCAAGTTTAAGGAAGGAACACAACCAGTGAGAATTGAGCAGTACCCCCTGAAAAGAAGATAGGGAATGAAATCAGCCCAATAATTGATAGTACTGAATTGAGGGCTGTCAATAAGATAACAAAGAATTTATACCCTGTGGTAGCAAATTCATATACTTTACTAACTTGTTTAACACCTGAGCTAAATTGTTTTACTGTTTTAGACTTGAGAGATGCCTTCTTTTGCCTCCCTATCACGAAGCCAGCCAGAAAATTTTTACATTCGAATAGGAAAGCCCTAAAAGCGGTGCAAAACACAGCTCACATGGTCCATGTGCCTCAAGGCTTCAAAAATTCCCCCACTCTGTTTGGGGAACAACTTGCAAAGATCCAAAGTCCTGGGATGCTCCACAGGAAGAAGGAAGGCTATTGCAGTACATGGATGATCTTCTAGTAACCACTCAGACGAGGGAAGCATGTGCGGCCTGGATGGTAAGCCTTTTGAATTTCCTAGGACTCCAAGGATACAGAGTATCAAAGAAAAAGGCACAGGTAGTGAAACAGAAGGTAATCTACCTGGGGTACGAGGTGAGTGCTGGGTAACAGACTTTAGGGCAGGCTTGCAAAGAAGCCATATGCCAAACCCCAAAACCCCAGACAATAAAGGAACTCCGAACCTTCTTAAGCATGGCAGAGTACTGCCGGCTGTGGGTTTATAATTATGGTCTGCTCATCAGACCCCTCTATGCTCTTATTCCCGATGGAAACAGAGATCTCCAGTGGATAAAAGAAGCCACATGGGCCTTTCACCAGCTAAAGAGTACCCTCATGTCAGCTCCAGCTTTGGGACTTCCAGATGTAAGTAAACCATTCTTTCTATTTTCCCATGAAAGACAGGGAATTGCCCTGGGAATACTGGCTCAGGACTTGGGTCCATATTGGAGGGCAGTTGCTTACTTCTCCAAGCAACTAGGTGCAACAGCCAAAGGATGGCCAGGTTGCCTCAGAGCTGTAGCAGCAGTCGTGCTGAATATTCAAGAGGCACGCAAGTTTACCCTGGGACAGAAAATTACTGTGCTAGTGTCCCACACAGTGTCCGCAGTACTGACAGTAAAGGGCAGTCACTGGCTTTTACCACAGAGGTTCTGAAATACCAGGACATCATGGTAGAGCAAGATGATGTAGAGATAGTGGTGACCAATATTGTTCAACCCATCTTCTTTTCTCAGAGGAAATCAAGGAGAAGCAGTACACCATGATTGCCTGGAGACCATTGAAGCTACCTACTCCAGCCACCCAGACTTAAAGGACACTCCTTTGGATGATGCAGACACCTTGTTCACTGACGGGAGTAGCTATGTTACTTCTGGAAAGCGACATGCTGGATATGCAGTGACTACATGCAGAGAGACTCGAGGTATGCATTCGGAGTTGTGCATGCACATGGAGCCATCTGGAAGGAGAGGGGACTGCTGACCTCACAAGGAAAGAAAAGACAATCCAGCTGCTGGAAGCAGTTAAGCTGCCTGAAAAGGCATACTAAGGCACACCAGAGAGTGAGCTCAGAATTGGAGGAATGAAATGAGCTGGCAGATGGAGAGGCAAAGAAAGCAGCAAAAGGTGAGATAATTATGGACAGATTTCCCTTGAAGGTAAGCCAGAATATAATAATAATACTAATCAAAAAGAGACATACAACCACAAGGGGTGGGCTACCATTGCAAGGGAGCTGGAAATCCCTTTGTGTGGTCACTAATGTAGGAAGAGCACCAGAAAACACACTGGAGCCTAACTAGTTAAAAACTTTTATAAAGTGTGAGTCCTTTCCCAGAGTGACCAAGGCTACCAGTGTTACAGAGTGCATCGAAATGAAGTGTTGACTTTTAACTAGTAGTTTCCACAGGCTTTCTAGAACACATATCTGATTGAAAGAATTGTTGCCAGGAATTTATATGCCACTATTACTCAGGTAAATTGACAATGACGTTCTTGCCTCCAGACTAACCCCAAAAATACCCCCAGGCCGAAACTCGGTCAGACTGGGAGAGGCCATGGGCCTGGACAGCAATGGCAAATTGACTTTTCAAAACTCCCATGGAAAAGGGAGTGTCAGCATTTATGAGTATTGACAAATACATTTTCAGGGTGTCCAGAAGCGTTGCCCACCAGAACTGTCAAAGCTCGAGAGGTGACCTGGGTATTATTACAAGAAATAATACCACGCTTTGGCATTCCAGCCGCAATATCCTCGGAGAGAGGATCACATTTCATTTCCAAAATAGTGCAACAGATTAGTAGCCACCTGGGCATAGATTGGGAACTTCACACTCCATACCGCCCCCAATCAAGCGGCCAGGTGGAGAAAATGAATCATTTGATTAAGCAGCAGATGGTAAGACTGGGGCAAGAAGTTAATCTACCCTGGCCCCAAGCTCTTCCACTGGCACTACTGCAAATTCGAACTAAACCTCGGGCTAAAGAAAAGCCGAGTCCTTTTGAAATGCTTTATGGAAGACCATATGGAGTACAAAAGGGAATGTCCACCCATATTGGGGAGGTAACACTGGCCACCTACATGGTGGCTTTAAGCAAACAGCTCAGAGAAATTTAGAAACACGTGGCTGGAACTCAGAGCAGGGAACTAGATGGACCAGTACATAACATACAGCCTGGGGATTATGTATATGTTAAGCCTGTTGCAGAAAAGACTTTGGAACCACAATGGGAGGGACCACTGCAGGTGCTTCTCACCACCTTCACAGAAATCAAGATCAAGGAGCAGAATGCCTGGATCCACCACTCTTGGAGGAAGAAGGCTCCAGTAGCCCCTTGGAGAGTGACATCAGGAGACAATGAAATAAGACTAAAACTTATTCAGCCAAAATGAGTATATTGCGGCCGGGGGTAGTTTGTAATTTCATTTACAGAATTGTTTTGTATATAATTATAAGTGGAGTCTTAGAATTAGAGAGTACCTCTATTCAAAGCGATGCTGAATGGCCTTGGTCCCAGGCTTTTAATCAGTATACTGGATTGTAGTAAATGCCACAAGCCTTCCCAAAGCACCATGGAGTCTTTAACTATAAGAATGCTGACACAGCAGCAGAGAGGTGTTCCGACCCCAGACTCACAACGTATCTTTGTACCCTTATAAGGAGAAAAGTCTTGTTAACCCTACTATTGGTCACTTGTAAACCTTCTAACCTTTGCCCATTGGTCAAGTTTGGAGCCTGGCCAAGGGTATAAAAGTAGCTTACTGTACCCTACTAACCGAGAAGAAGAAGAACTGGGTCCTTTCATGTCCTCCCGAATAAACCATCTCCGTGGAACAGCCAGTGTCTCAGCTTCTCCTCTCTCTCCGTCTGCCTGAAGCCTATGCCCGGGGAAGCCAAGCCTAGCAGCAGCTGAAATCCCAAAGAGCTGATAATCACTATAAAGAGCTGTTATCACCCTGCTGGATGGAAGGCTCCCCGTGGCTTGGGTCTGAGCGAGCTGGACCCCGGGACTCTGTCCCTTCCTGGGATAGAGGTCTCGGGCCAACACTCAGCTAATAAGACCCCCAACGGCCTCATAACTAGATCCATGGGAGAACTTTCTCAGATAAAAGATTTAAACCTATCCACTGTAGTAATTCATGGGGATCAGGTATATGAGGAGCAGGAGTGGCTGGAAGGGGAACTGTGGACACTTCTAGGCATCAGAGGAGAAGAAATCAAGGTAGCGTGCCGGATGGTCAGTGGGACGGCTTATGAGAGACCAGATGCAATTAGTGTCTCAACCTCTCCTGTATACAGGCACCAGGAAGTTTGTGATAGCCTAAGTCAATCAGACTGTTGGTGTAATTTCAACTTGATACAACCTGTAGAAGTGACTTGCTTTGGGCTCGTGATGCTATCGGGCTCTCATTTAAATTTAAAATAGGTACTGCACTTTTTACAACAGCAATACCTTATACAAACCACACTAGTTCTCAAATAGTTGAGACTCAACCCAAACTTGAACCTGAAGTGTATGAAATAGGCCCCTACGTAGTGAGGAATGTGGGTGAACAACTATTGTTCAATCCAGAATAGTCTCTCAAACGTGTTTAGTTGCTAATGCAAATTAACATCTCAAAAATCCAACAACCTGCTACTCTTTCCTAAGAATGTCCTTTGAGGGCAGGACTATGTGGTTACAAAGATAGGTATACCTCAGGAGCAGAATAAGAAAGGATCTGACTGCGATATTAGGGACAGGCTTGGGAGTTTTAAATGGAATTGATTCAGAAATACTGATGAATAAGCTGGCCACTGCAGCAGGTGGCCTAGCAAAATTGAAGCAGCCTTTACAGTCATTTCTATTGGCATAAGGAACTAGTCAGTGGCAGATTTCAAAAGTACTGCCAAAGTGGGTGTCCTGGGTTGACTGTATGATGCTTTTATCCCCAATCGTCTTGTTCTGTTCATGCTGAATAGTAAGTTTTGCACCTTTAAGACTTATTGCAGAGAGGGAAGGAGGAAGAGGAAGAGTGGCAGCAGGAAGTGGCGGGAGCCGAGGACGGCCGGGATCGCGCGGCTTGGGTGTGGCCTGAACTCGGGAACCTGGGAGCATCATCCCCCATCCGGCAGACACTGCTCTCCTCCCCCACATTCCTCCTCCTGGACTGTCGTTGTCTGCGGATAGACGGCGGACAGAGCTCTTCTTTTGCTTTTTAGAGTGTTAGCTAGCTGAGGCAAAGTTCCCAGGACTGTGGTTTTTTTTTTTCCTTTTCTTTGGACCTCGTGAAAACTTCTCTGGACTGAACACCCAGGGGAGCACCGGCAGCTCACATTTCTGGCCTGTGACAATTCCAGCACCAGAGGGACTGATCAGAGACTGAGTGAGCTGCAACCCGGGGATGGGGTTTTCTCAGTTTTGTCATCTCTTTTAGAGTGGCAAAGGGTCTCATTGTTTGATATTGTTTTAGTTTTATTGTTTAATAAACAGTTTTTTTCCACCTTTCTCCAAGGAGGTATTTTTTTCTTTCCTCCCAGACCAGTTGGGGACGGGGAGGGGCCGATTGGATCGGTTTTTTCCCAACAGAGCTCGTTTGGGGGATTCTTCCCCAAATTTACTCTAAACCTGGACTAATACAGTGGGAAAAGGCTGGGGACCAAGACCACAAGTTAATAGTAGAAGCACTTAGTACAGTTCAAGATAATGTGTCTTTAGCTTTCAGTTGTATACAAGCACAGTTATGGATGCAGGCAACAGCAGCTCTGATCATACGGGAAGGGGGTGAAGGTAATTTTCCAGCTGAAATTTGGAAAACTGTTTGGGATAATGCAATTGATTTTGAAAGGAAGTTTCAATCCTGGTGGACTATGGTAAATTTCACCTATGATCCTGCTTCTAATGTGGCCACTGCCTTTGTGCTTACCATACGTAATGCCACTGTTTATGTTACCCATCCCATCATTGCACTAGGATTAAACCATGAAAAAACAATACTCTACCCTTCAGAACATAGCGTGTAGGCACGAAAGATTAATGAAAAGTGACAGACAGTAAACTTAGAATCCTGCATTATTAGAGAACAGATGGGATTCATTTGTGAAAGGAATACTATTAATGCCCAGGATGTGTGTCTAGACACTAAACAGAGTATTTGCCACTTCGAAGTTCATCCAGTCACTGATCAGAAGACTGTGCTTGTATATACTGGTAAAGGTTGTGTGTGCTTGTGTCACAGACATCTTTTATGAAAAATCCTTTCCTTAGGATGTTTCCTCCTGAGAAGCTGAGAAGCCTCAGGAAAAAAATGTAAACAGTGATTATCTGCTGCTGTGGAATGCAACAGGTCCATCTGTGATTGGTCTCACATGGTTGTTTCTAATTAATGGACAATCACAGTGAGCTGGCTCGGACAGAGAGTCCGAGCCACAAGCCTTTCTTATCATTCTTTCTTTTTCTATTCTTAGCTAGCCTTCTGATGAAATCCTTTCTTCTATTCTTTTATTATAGTTTTAATGTAATGCATATCATAAAATAATAAAGCCTTCTGAAACATGGAGTCAGATCCTCGTCTCTTCCCCCATTCTTGGACCCCTGTGAACACGGTCACATGCTTGAGAACTGCTTGTGCTACTGTAAAAATTGATAACAACAATGTTATTTTGTCTAGTAGAAATCATTCTAATTTTTGTATTTGTAATTTTTTTTTTAAGATTATTTAGTGTGATTTTTCGTACGTGACCCCAGTGACATCCCACCAGTTGATTAAAAATAATTACACAATGTATCACAGACTGTCACCTACTCCTATTGGAATGGACCACATTCGTAAAACAATTAATTAAACACCAAAGACCTACTGGAGATCTTGAAGAAAACCCAAGAAAGCGGAGAGAAAACCCTAATTACTGTCCAACATGATTCAAAAGAAATAACCAGAATTCTGCAAAGAATAAAACAAAATGCAAATCATTACTGGTGGGATGTGATCTTTGGGTGGTCACCAACTGCAAATGGAATCTTTAATTAGCTTGTGTCATCCTACTGTAGTTTTGTTAATATTAATGGGAGTAAGTTTAGCGTTATCCTTTTTATTGTTAATTTGGAATTGGAGAATACTACAGCGAGTAGCTGTGTTGACCTCCTTATCAAACGTACATTGGTAAAGCACTAAGGCACGCTTATTGTCATAGGAACTTGCAAGAAGTAAAAGCATTTACTTATTCCTTTTAGGAAAGGGGGGAATGAGGCAGAGTAGAAATTTTCAAGGGTAGAAATCCATTTTGATTTAGGTGAAATGTATATCTTTGAGTTAAGTACGTAGCTTGCTGTTTAGTCTGACTGCCTGTTCTTGCGAAGGGCTTGTGCTTGGAAGGACTGCTTCAGCCGAAGGACAAGAGATAAGGGGGGAGGAGGGGGGCAGACAGAGCAGGGAACCCTGACCCAAGAGTTCTTTCTGAAGAATTAGTGGCAAGTGTCACACGAAATCAGTGAAATGAATATGTATGAACCTATTGTGAAATTGCATGCATATGTATTTGAGAGGGAGATAAAAGGAGATCTGGATTTTCCAGAGGTACGCATGTCATTTTAGGGGAACGATTCCCACATGCGTCCAGTGCTGTGATAAACATACCGGCTTTAAAACTTTCACAAAAGTTGTGGAGTTTTGCTTATCTCCGCAAAACAGTGGCCTACGGAAGGATTACACCCAACGATCTGATGAATCCATAATTAGTTGGTTAGTTCGTCTCTGGGATGCTGCAGGCGAGGCTACAATTCTGGATGGCACTGAAGCAAGGCATTTGGGGTCCCTGTCACAGGACCCTGTAATCGACCAAGGAATGATGAGGGGGGCTAATCCACACAGCCTCTGGGAACGGGTCTTGGACAGTGTTGCACAAAGATACCTGTGTGCAGATGAACTCTATATCCAACAAACACAGTGGAAGACCATAGAGCAAGGGATCCAACGCCTGAGAGAAATGGCAGTGGCAGAGATTATCTTCTCAGATGACATGACAACTAAGAACCCAGACTTAGTACCATGCACGCCTGTGATGTGGCAAAAACTTGTGTGACTTGGGCCACATGAATATGCTTCTGCTTTAACCATAATGAAGAGGGATGAGAGGGATGAGACTGTGCTGGATATGGCAAAGAAGCTCCAAGCATATGCAGATGCTGTGCATGGCCCAACACATGCCAGAATCGCAGCAGTGGAAACATGTCGCTATCAGACACGAAGGAACACGAGCACACACACCTCTCTCAAGGTGAAGGAAAAAAGGGAAGTTTTATTTTCTGACTCCTATATATAGTTTTACAAAGGTGACAGAGGATTGGAGGGTGACAGTGACACCTCTCCAATGACACTGGCTACCACAATAGTCCATCAATTCTCTCCTCCTCCATCAAAGGAATGTGAACAACAAGTTATTTTACAAGAAAGTGCATGATAAAGTTCCTTAGAAGAATGTAAACATCAGAAGGCCTTGAGAATCTTAAAAAACCAGGGCGACATCTCACCCTTTTCTGTTTTAAAAAAAAAGAAAAAAGGAAAAGAAAGTGAACAATGCAAAAAGAAGCATGAACGATGTTCAGTGTCCATTTGCAGAGGAATCATCTGAGTGATCACTCTCATCATCTGCATCCGAGTCATCATTCAATGATTCATCCGCCTGATGCCTTTCAGGTTGGTCACGGTTTCCATCCTGCTCGTTGGCTGGATTCTGCCTCTGCGGTCGCAGGTCAGGGCGAACACATTTCGAAGGTACCCAGCGTACCCCAGTATCTGTGGATACACAAGCATACCCGCGCCCCGAAGCGATAAGGTCATAGGGACCTTCCCACTGTTTGGTGACTAAATTCCGCACCTGAACCTTTGCCCGAGGCTGATGTGCCTCATCCGCAGCCTGCAACGAGAGATGGTGATTCAAAATGACAGGGTTATCTGAGTTCTGTGGCACAGTGAGATGATTAATTGTGCACAAAGCTTTTGCCAACCGACTTTGCGGGGTTTCACCCTGCATTCCCCGTTTTTGTTTTTGAAGAACCCGCTTCAGAGTACCATGAGCGCGTTCCACAATAGCCTGGCCAGTGGGAGAATGAGGGATACCAAACTTGTGTGAGACACCCCACAACTGCAGGAACTGCCGCACCTTTTGCGATGCGTAAGCAGGACCATTGTCGGTTTTCACAGCAGAAGGTATGCCCAGAACGGCAAAGGCCTGCCTCCAGTGGGCGAGGACATCACGGGCCTTCTCCCCAGTGTGAGCCGAAGCCCACATCGCAGAGGAGAACGTGTCCACCGTGACATGCACATACTTAAACCGGCCAAACTCGGCAATCAGGGTGACATCGGTCTGCCACAGCTCCAAGGCCCTAAGGCCCCTGGGGTTTACCCCTGCTGGCAAAGGCGGAGCAAGTGCGTGGCAGTCATCACATGACTCAACAATGTCACGAGCCTCAGTTGGCGTCAGCTGAAACTGCTTCTGCAGGGTATGTGCATTTTGGTGGAAAAACCCATGTGATGCCTTGGCCTGCGCGAGTGTATCAGGCTGAGGCACTACCCACGCTGGGTTAGCCAACTTGTCAGCCCTCGCGTTACCTTCCACAATAAAGCCTGGCAAATCAGTGTGACTCCTCACATGCAGAACATAGAAAGGATGAACCCGGGCCTGAATGGCACACCACAAGGTCTTCAGTAAATGAAACAAGGCAGGATTACTGACCTCCTTCAAAACCGAATGACCCAACCGCTGTGCGATATCAGCCACATAGGCGGAATCCGTGACCAAGTTGAAAGGTTCCTGGGAAAATTTCTCAAATGCCATGACAGCAGCCCTCAATTCAACCAATTGGGCTGACCCATCCTGATGGCCTTCCAGAACCTGCCACTCAGATCCATCCCGCCAGGTAACAATGGCCTTTCCTGTTTTCCCTGAACCGTCAGTGAAGACGGTTGGTCCTTGCACAGGTTCCTGACTATTTTTGGGCCGCAAAGAAATTTGTGTAGACTTTGCCATATGCAGTAGCCTATGGCTGGGCAGATGATAAGTGATCTGCCCTGAAAAATTTCCAGAGCACTTTGCAGGGACACGCTGTTTGCAAAGCTCCAGTCAAAATCCTCCCGTTGCACTGGGAGTATGATCTTTGCGGGATCCGCACCCATCAATTGCAAACACCGTTGCCGGCATTTGATTATCAAGCGAGCAATCAGCTCAAACAATGCAGTTGCCGTCTTCTGCGGCTGATGGGGCAGGAAGACCCATTCCAGAACGTGCAAGGAATCAGACCATTTGTCATTCCATTGGCCAATGATGCCTGTGGGATATGAACCTGGAGTGGTGACGAACACAGTGACATCAACGGAGGGATCAATGCGATAAACTTGGCAAGCCGAAACAGCTCGCTGAACCACCTCCAATGCCTCACGTGCCTCAGGGGTCAGTGTGCGAGGTGACTTCAAATCAGAGTCTCCTTTCAACAGATCATACAGAGGAGACAGCTGCGCATCGGTTAGTCCCAAATATGGACGTAACCAAGTGATGACACCTACCAATTTTTGAACATCATTCAGCGTCTTCACAGAATGCACAAATTGCACCTCTTGGTGACGGATCGTCCGTTCCAGAATTTTTACCCCCAAGTACTTCCAAGGTGGTTGTTGTTGCACCTTTTCTGGAGCTACCTGCAGTCCATGAGCATGCAAAGCATCGAGCAAACCGAGGCTGAATCCTCAGCAGCTCATCCTGGGTGGATGCTGCCACCAAAATGTCGTCCATATAATGATACAGACGTGCATCAGGGAACTGCTTGCGAACTCCAGACAAGGCACGGGCCACATACCACTGGCATATGGCAGGAGAATTGCGCATTCCCTGAGGCAATGTCCTCCATTGATATCTCTGTGCAGGCTCAGCCTCATTAATTGCTGGCACCGAGAAGGCAAACTTCGGTCTATCATTGGGATGCAAAGGAATTGTAAAGAAACAATCCTTCAGATCCACAATGAGGACCGGCCAGTCCGCAGGAAGCATGGTAGGTGATGGCATGCCCACCTGCAATGTTCCCATGCTTTCCATCACGGCATTAATCTTTCGGAGGTCCTGCAACAACCTCCATTTCCCAGATTTCTTTTTATACAAAAGACAGGAGTGTTCCAGGGACTGGAAGAAGGTTCCAAATGGCCCTGGTCCAGCTGCTCCTGCACCAGATTTCGAAGGGCGTCCAATTTATCTTTAGGAAGGGGCCACTGCTTTTCCCACACAGGTTTGTCCACCAGCCACCGTATAGGAGGCGTTGGACACTTTTCGCCCTTCACTGCAGTGGCCCCCATCAAAAATCCGTCCCGATGCGCACCCCCCAGACAGACAGAACATCCCTCCCCCAAAGGTTGACAGGAGTAGAAGTAACATGAGGCCTAACCCAGGCCGTCTGTCCCTCTGGGTTCGTGACCAGCACAGGCCGCTGGCTCACATAGCATTGCGCCGTCCCTCCCAGGCCTGCGACAGACGTCCCCACCGGATCCAAGGGCCACTCCGGGGGCCAGGCGGCCAGGGAGAGAACCGTGACGTCAGCACCGCTGTCGAGAAGCCCGCGGAGGTGGATTTCTGACAGCGCCACACCAGGAACAGACAGGGTACACAGCATCTCAGGACGGTCCTTGGTCAGGACGGCAGTCCAGTGAACTTGAGGCGGCCCAGTGGATCCAAAGCTGCCTGCTCCACGCGACTGGTCAGCTGTCCTGGGAACAGAGGACTTAAAAGGCACAAGTTGAGCAAGCCGCGTCCCTTTCGGGATAGTGACGGGGGGGGTGGGTGTGGAGACCATGGCACAAATCTGGCCTGTGAAGTCTGCATCAATAAGCCCCAGGTGAACAATGATGCCCTGAAGGGTGGCACTGGACCTCCCCATAAGGAGAGCACTCATGCCCCCACCCAAAGGGCCAAAGGCATCCAGGGGAACCTTATATATCTCAGAAGAATCTAAGACGACTGTTGCTGCGGTGCAGACATCCACACCTGCGGATCCGCGGGTGCTGGCTGCAAGCCGGCAAAGGAGACCTCCATCGGCTCCGGGGTCTGGAGAGAAGCTTGTGTCTGGGCGCGTCCCTCCTGCGCGCTCCGCTTGACGTTTCCCGAGCCCGGCAGGGCCTGGCCGTTAACGTGAACAGTCGCCTTGCAAACATTAGACATGTGATTTGGCCTACCACACCGACCGCACAAGAACATGGGGAATTTGACCTTCTGCGCTTTCTTTCCTCGCTTCTTGCCAGCCTGCGCAGTCCCCTGCTGTGGCCGTTTGCCCTGTGGCACCGCCCAAACCGGCTGCACAGTGGCAGCCACAGCGGCCAACTTCCGACCCGAGGGAACGATGTCTGCACAGGCCTCCGCCATCTCGGAGATATTAGGGACACCAGGCAGAGCCCTTATGACCCTCCTACAAGCAGCATTGCAATTACACCTAACAAGGTTTGCAATTGTAACGTCCCTAGCCAGAGGATCAGGCACCTGCCTTTCCACAGACGCAATCAGCCTTGCCGCAAATTCCATGAAAGGCTCATCATCCCCCTGGACAATGGTCGAAAATGGCTGCTTCGGAGCAGCCATTTCCAGGGTCTGGACAATGGCTGCCATGCCCAGTGTGTGGCACTGGTCAAGCACAAGGGGATCAAATCCAACCTGCCCCTGAACATTCTCATAATGCCCTGTCCCCATTAGCATGTCAACAACAACCCCATGCCTGGGGTCCTGCTGCCCCAGTGCAGCATTTTTCACCACTGCTTCGGCTGCCAAACGAGCCCACTTGGTCTGAAAAACACCAAATTGCACAAGGTCAAAAAGAGAGTGTGCCACACGACGGAGATCATGAGGCGTTAACACCTCCGTATCAATCCTCCGGAGAATCTGCATAACCTCAGCAGACCCCAAACCACGCTGGGTAACTGCTTCACGGAGTTCCTTCTCCAGCTTATATGAAAGGGGTTCATAGGTGTTGTGAGCAACGCCCCTGATCACAGGGAAAGCCTGGGGACCCCCTGGCAAAGCCACCGCACCTGCTGTGTCCCGGCCCTTGGGCCCCATGGGAACGAGGGATGATTGACTGGGACCCAGGACAACAGCACTCGCCCTTGTGTCCCCTGCAGCACCGGCAGAGCCAGAGAAGCTCACTCCGCGACCCTGCAGATGCCGCGAAGCGGCAGGCTAATTCATCTCGTCACCCTTGGTTTTCACCTCTCGCCAGAAACGCTCGGGGTACTTCGGCCGCACAGTCACTTGGCACGCAGGAAGCGTCCAAAGATTTGATGAAGAGGCGCCATGGCCCCGAGCAGCCACCGGCCTCCCACTAGCCGTGTCAGCAGTTGCGCTAAAGGTAAATACCCCAGCGCCCTGCCGTGCCGCAGCTCCGGCAGGGGATGCCTCGGTGGACGCAGGTGCCGGCACAGCCCGCAAATCTGGCACGGGCCGGGACGGGACCTGCGCGGCGGCCCCAACCCCCGACGCGGGGGTTGGGCGGGATGCCGAGGGCGGCGCGGCCCGTGGAGCCGCATCTCTGCAGGGCGGCACCAGGGAGCCGGGCAAGCCCCCTATGAGAGCCCGCCCCAAGCCGCAAGACTCCACAGTGGGCACCGCCCCCACCGAGCGGAGAGGGGCGGGCTGCCCGCCGACCGGAGCGGGGATGGACGGAGCACCGACCGACGACCCGCCCCCGGCCGCCTTCACCGACTGCGCATGCCCAGCACGCTGCACAGAGCCAGAGACAGACGAAGCCGCCTCCCCCACAGAGGAGCCCGACCCAGGGGAGTGAGAGCCCACCCCCGCCGCGCTCAGGGGGAATGTGGTGGATACACCGCAGTGTGGACACAAGGTCGTCACAGAATCGGACTCAATTCGAGGCGGAAGCTGACCCTCCAACGCTGGGAAGGCATAAAGAGAGGCCAACCCATCCCCCGCACAGGACACACCGTCCTGTAGCGTGGAGGGGGATTCTATGTCACAGAGAAGTTCACCTTCTCCCTCCTCCACGTCCGAGACAGAAGGGCTTCCCTGGGAACTCCGAGAAGAGCAAGAGCTAGAATCCCGCCAGAGCTCCTCACATCTTTTCCATTGAATCAACAGAGACCCGACATCCTGAGTGCAATCATCAAAGAGAGCTTCCATGAGACAGGCCCCTACGAGAGACCATTCCTCCCTCGAGAACACCTTCCCAGGGACCGAAAAGAAACCCCGCTCTCGGGCCCAAAGAATCAATCTTTCAAAATCATCCCAGGAAACAGAAACCTGTCTCCACTCCAGAACCGCTTTCCAGAGTTCCAAAATGAGGGAATCGTCCCCGACACTCAGAGAGGTTGCCATTGACCCAAGAATAGTAGACAAAGCACCACAGAGAGGGGGGGGGTGGATGAACACCTCACCAAACTTGCTCACTGTCCGCTTCTTAGCCTAGGCTGCAACACACTTCGGCGGTCACCAGATGTCGCTATCAGACACAAAGGAACACGAGCACACACACCTCTCTCAAGGTGAAGGAAAAAAGGGAAGTTTTATTTTCTGACTCCTATATATATAGTTTTACAAAGGTGACAGAGGATTGGAGGGTGACAGTGACACCTCTCCAATGACACTGGCTACCACAATAGTCCATCAATTCTCTCCTCCTCCATCAAAGGAATGTGAACAACAAGTTATTTTACAAGAAAGTGCATGATAAAGTTCCTTAGAAGAATGTAAACATCAGAAGGCCTTGAGAATCTTAAAAAACCAGGGCGACAGAAACACACCTGCAGAAATTAGAGGATAAGATAGAGGAGAATCATAAGAAGCTGAGAGGAGATTAAAGAAGACCTTCTCCAAATCTTGGCAGTACAGATCAGAGGTTCTGGTATCCAAGGCAGACGTTTCCCAGATGGTGAGAGACAGCACACCCCACGAAATGAGCTGTGGTTCTACCTGTGTGATTGTGGACAAAACATGAGGAGGTGGGATGGAAAACCTACTGCTGCTCTGGCACGACGGGTGAGTGAATTGAAAGAAGCCACCAGAAGGAAAGCAGCTCCAGTTGCCCGTAGCCAAACTGCCAGGTATGATGATGATGACATGTCCGATCCCCTTGAAGGAACATCCAAGACATATGCCCAGGGAAAGAAGAATAATCAGGCTTAGAGGGGCCCTGCCTCTAGCCAGGTAGAGGCCAGGGAAAATCGTGTTTTCTGGTCTGTGTGGATTCGTTGGCCTGGCACATCGGAACCACAAGAGTATAAAGCTTTGGTTGATACTGGTGCTCAATGAACATTAATTCCATCGAGACATGTGGGGACAGAGTCTGTTTCTATTGCTGGTGTGACAGGGGGATCCCAGGATTTCACTTTGGTGGAAGCTGATGTGAGCCTGACTGGGAATGAGTGGAAGAAACATCCTATCGTGACTGGCCCAGAGGCCCCATGTATTTTGGGCATAGACTACCTTCAAAGTGGCTATTTCAAAGACCCAAAAGGACTCAAGTGGGCATTTGGGATAGCAGCTGTAGTGACAGAGGGCATCCAGCAATGGACCACCTTGCCTGGGTTGTCTGAGAATCCATCTGCAGTAGGACGCCTGACGGGAGAAGAACAACAGGTGCCAATTACCACTTCCATAGTGCATCGCCGACAGTATAGAACTACTCGAGATGCTGTGATCCCCATCCATAAGATGATCCGAGAGCTGGAGAGCCAGGGGTGGTCAGCAAGACCCACTCACCCTTCAACAGCCCCATTTGGCCTGTGCGTAAATCTGAAGGAGAATGGAGACTGACAGTGGACTACCGTGCATTGAATGAAGTGACTCCACCACTGAGTGCTGCCATGCCAGACATAGAGCTCCAGTACGAGCTTGAGTCCAAGGCAGCAAGGTGGTACGCCACTATAGACATTGCCAATGCATTTTTCTCCATTCCTCTTGCAGCAGAATGCAGGCCTCAGTTTGCTTTCACATGGAGGGGAGTGCAGTATACCTGGAACTGACTGCCCCAGGGGTGGAAGCACAGTCCCACCATCTGCCATGGACTGATCCAGACTGCACTAGAAAAGGGTGAGGCTCCAGAACATCTACAGTATATTGATGACATCATTGTATGGGGGAACACAGCCACAGAAGTGTTCGAGAAAGGAAAGGAAATCATCCAAATCCTCCTGGGAGCTGGTTTCGCCATTAAAAAGAACAAAGTAAAGGGACCAGCTCGTGAGATTCAGTTCCTAGGAGTGAAGTGGCAAGATGGGCAGCGTTAGATTCCTACAGACGTCATCAACAAGATCACGGCAATGTCTCAACCCACCAACAAGAAAGAGACACAAGCTTTCCTAGGTGCCATAGGCTTTTGGAGGATGCACATTCCTGAGTATAGTCAGATCGTGAGCCCTCTTTACCTGGTTACCCACAAGAAGAAAAATTTCCAGTGGGGCCCTGAGCAGCAACAAGCCTTTGTCCAGATTAAGGAGATTGCTCATGCAGTAGCCCTTGGCCCGGTCAGGACGGGACCAGATGTGAAGAACATGCTCTACTCTGCAGCCGGGAACCATGGCTTGTCCTGGAGCCTTTGGCAGAAGGTGCCTGGGGAGACTCAGGGTCGACCACTGGGATTTTGAAGCTACAGAGGGTCTGAAGCCAACTACACTCCAACAGAGAAATAAATCTTGGCTGCCTATGAAGGAGTCCAGGCTGCCTCAGAGGTGATTGGCACAGAAGCGCAACTCCTCCAGGTATCCCGACTACTGGTGCTGGGGTGGATGTTCAAAGGCAAGGTTCCTTCCACTCACCATGCCACCAGTGCTACATGGAGCAAGTGGATTGCTCTTATCACTCAGCGCGCCCGTGTAGGTAAACTGGATCGCCCTGGGATTTTGGAGGTATTACAAATTGGCCCGAATGTGAGAATTTTGGTGCCACAGATGAAGAAGAAGAACCAGTGACACGGGCTGAAGAGGCTCCCCCATATAACCAACTGCCCCCAGAGGAAACACGCTACACTCTTTTCACTGACGGTTCCTGTCGCATCATAGGGATGAACCGGAAGTGGAATGTAGTAGATGCCAGTGGCCCTGCTAAAGCACCGTGGAGGCTTTAAACAATAGAATTGCTGACACAGCAGTCCAGAGATGTCCTAACTCTGGACCTACAATGTATATTTTTACCCTTATAAGGAAAAAACCTATTGATCTTTCTATTGGTCACTTGTGAAAGTTTTAACCTGTACTCATTGGTCAAGTTTAGATCCTGGCCAAGGGTATAAATGTAGCTTACTGTACCCTATTAAGTAGGAAGAAGAATCGCTCCGGATCTTTCACGTATTCCTGAATAAACTATCTCCAGTAGAACTGCCGGCGTCTCCTTCTCCTCTCTCTGCTCTGCCTGAGCTTGCACCTGGGGAAGCCAAGCCTAGCAGCACCTAAACCCTAAAGAGCTGGGATCCCAGAGCTGTTATCACTGTAAAGAGCTGTTATCACGCTGCAGGCTGAAGGCTCCCCATAGTTTCGGGACCAAGCGGGCTAGACTCCAGGGCTCTGTCCTTTCCTGGGATAGAAGTCTCGGACCAACGCCCAGCTACTGAGACCCCAAAAAGGCTCACCAATAGTGGAAAGCAGCCGTATGGAGCCCCACACGACAGGTTGCACAAGCTACTCAAGGAGAAGTTGGATCAAGTCAACTTGCGGAACTCAAAGCCGTTCAACTGGCCTTGGATGTTGCAGAAAGAGAGAAATGGCCAAAGCTCTACCACTACACTGATTCATGGATGGTAGCCAATGCTCTGTGGGGATGGCTGGAGAGGTGGAAAAAGGTTAACTGGCAGCATAGAGGAAAACCAATTTGGGCTGCTGATGAGTGGAAAGACATTGCTACCAGGGTAGGGAGGCTACCTGTGAAAGTCCGTCATGTGGATGCCCATGTCCCCAAGAATAGAGCTAATGAGGAGCACCAAAACAATGAGCAGGTAGATCAGGCTGCAAAGATAGGGGTGTCCAAGATAGACTTAGATTGGGAACACAAGGGAGAGTTATTCCTAGCTCGATGGGCCCATGATGCCTCAGGCCATCAGGGCAGAGATGCCACCTATAAGTGGGCATGAGAATGAGGGGTGGATCTAACCATGGACAGTATTTCTCAGGTCATCCATGACTGTGAGACGTGTGCTGCCATCAAGCAGGCCAAGTGAGTGAAGCCCCTGTGGTATGGTGGGCGGTGGTCCAAGTATAAGTATGGGGAGGTGTTGCCAATGTGGCAGGGGTTTGTAGATGGATGGATGAGGCAGGCTCTTGATTCCATGATCAGAAGGCTATATTTATTATATTGTGATATATATAGAGCATTATAACTATATTACATAAAGATAGAAAGGCAAGGAGCTTCTTCTGAAGCTGCTAAGCTAGCAGAGAGATAGAAAGGAATGAATAACAATGTCTGTGTCCCAGCACAGAGCGATAGCAGTCCTGCCTGTGAATGGTCAGCAGATCCAAACATCTGCTGACCATCCAACCACAGGTGAATCTGCTGCATTCCACAGCAGCAGATAATAATTGTTTACATTTGCTGGTAAGCCTGTGAGCTCCAGCAAGGAAAATCCTAAGAAAGGATTTCTTAAGAAGAATGGCTGTGACAGGGAGGTGTGGCAGATTGACTACATCACCCTGCCCCAGACACGCCAAGGCAAATGCTATGATCTGACTATGGTAGAAGCCACCACTGGATGGTTGGAAACCTACCCTGTGTCTCATGCTACGGCCCGGAACACCATTCTGGGCCTTGGAAAGCAGGTCCTTAGGAGGCATGGTACCCCTGCGAGGATTGAGTCAGACAACGGGACTCATTTCAAGAACAGCCTTATCAACACCTGGGCTAGGGAACATGGCATTGAGTGGGTGTACCATATCCCCTACCATGCACCAGCTGCAGGAAAAGTAGAGAGGTACAATGGAGTAATAGAAACCCAGTTGAAAGCCTTGGGTGGAGGGTCTTTTAAAACTGGGAGCAACATTTAGCAAAGGCCACCTGGTTGGTTAACACCCGAGGTTTCACCAACTGAGCAGGTCCTGCCCACTCTGAGTCCCTAAATGTAACAGATGGAGATAAAGTCCCAGTGGTACATGTCAGAGGTTTGTTAGGGAAGACTGTGTGGATCAATTCTGCCTCAAGTACAGACAAACCCATTCGTGGGGTTGTCTTTGCTCAGGGACCAGGTTGCACATGGTGGATAATGCAAAAAGATGGAACAACACGATGTGTACCTCAGGGAGATCTGACTGTTGGGTGAGAATGGTATGCAATATTACTGTTTGTTGGATGTTACTGCCATTGTCTGTACATTAAACCATACAGACATGAGATAGAAGGAAATGTTTAGTAGTATGTTGATGATATGGGGATAAGGGGTGGAATGTCCTAGGGTGACGTTATGATGCTTGTATCCCCATTCATGTGTTCTGTTAATGTTGGATATTATGTTCTGTACCTTTAAGAGTGGCCCTGAAGAGTGAAAGTTTTGTTTTGGTTTTCTTATCAGCCTGGCTGGGACAGAGAGGTTTTGGTTTTTGCTGCTTTGGCTTTTCTCTCTCTCGCTGGCTTGCTCCTGCTTGCTTCGCTCCTGCTTGCTTTTGCTCCTAGCTAGTTTAGCTAAACAGTCCAAATTTCTTCCTGGACTGTTTCTCCTCTCTTTTCTCTGACCATCCCGAACCTGCTCCGGACTGGGACCTGGGAAACACCGAAAGTTCACACCTTGTGGCTGCAGCAGCTGCCCCAGCGCCGGAGGGACTGAGGACCGAGCAACCACCCCACCCCCGAGAGAGACTGTCTGAATTTGTCATCTTTTTCAGAGCAGTGTCATCCGGTATTGTTCATTCTGTGTGCTGGGGGGTGCTGTGCCTGTCAAATAAACAGGTTCTTTCCACTTCTCTCCGAGGAATTCTTCCCGAACCAGTTGAGGGGGAGGGGCCGTGTGGGTTTGTTTTCTGGAGAGGCCCTCCTTTGGAAATCCTCTACCAAATCTGCCCTAAACCAGTACACGTTACCATACTGCATTACATTTTAAACCCTAAAATCTACTCTTTGGACCCCTTCTACCAGGCTAGTGGGGTCTGCTCTGACCCTTGGACCTGTCTGCAAGCAGAGGGTATTGTTTAATCAAAAGGGGATTACCTTCAGCCGGCCATACTATGGTTTTCCAGTTGTTTAGTAACTAAGGTATCTCAAAACTTGCTTTCATTTCAATCTTGCTTATAATTTCCATATTCTCAAAATCTTTTGCCAGGCAATCATATTTATAAGGCTTTCCTGTTTCATCTTCTCCAACACACCAATTTATCCAGGGCCTGCGCACGCATAGTTTAGCACCATGCTGTTATGTCCTCCGTGCTTTTTATGATCTCTGAGCTTTGATCTCTCTCCCAAAACAGGGAGCTCAAGCATGTCCATGAGACTGCCTCCAAGGCTCTCCAAACACCTACGTTATCTCTAAGCAGAAATTCTACTTCTCAAAACAGAGGATAAACAGCAGTGGACAAGCTCACTTGAGCAAATCTACCATCCTCCTCACCATTCTTCCACTTTTAACCCTTTCCATCCAATACTGACAGAGAGCAGCTTTAGACTGGATATTTGGAAGAATTTTTTTTCCTGTGAGGGTAGTGAGGTAAGAACAGGTTGCCCAGAGAAGCTGTGGTTGCCCCATCCCTGGAAGTGTCCAAGGCCAGGTTGTATGTGGCTTTGAGCAACTTGGTCTTTGGAAGGTGTACCTGCCCATGGGAGGGGGGAATTGGAGCTATATGAGCTTTGAGATATCTTCCAACCCAAACCAGTCTAGGATTCTGATTTGTGCATTTTTTGGGGGTGTGTTTGTAGAGCTTTGCACTTATGGGGGTTGTATTTCCCTGGCCATACATTTATGGGGGTTGCTAACGCGGCCCTGCGCATTTGTTGGGCTTCCAGTTTTGGACCTATTCCTTTTTGGGGCCGCGCCTGCAGTTGCAGGAGCGCTGCCGACCTTACCCGATGCGCCACCGCCGGACGCCAACCATAAAATTAAACCCCGACTGTGCCCACCCGTCCCAGTTTCCGGCTGCCGCCAGTGTGGCTATTGCGGGGCGACGGGCGCGCAGGCGTAATAGTGGCGTGTGACGACGGGAGCGTGGAGGCGCTTAGCTGTGGTGGCGGTGGAGAGCGTTACCCGGATGTCGCGCATGTGCAGTGGCGTCCGGACGTGTCGGAGGCGGCCGCGGAGTGCAAGCGGCCGGAGCTGCAGTGACGAGGTGATGGTGACGACGGCCGTCACTGGGCGCCTGAGTTCCCCCTCCTCCGCGCCGCCGGCCTGAGGGTGGGGGGACGGAGGCTTGTCCCACTCTGCCGCACTGGGGCCGGCTGAGACGAGAGTAGGCTCATCCCCGCAGCCGTCGCTACCCCTCACCCCAGCCGCAGGCCGCGCCCGGAGAGCGGCCGCTCCGCCGCCGCCCGCGGCCCAGGTAACATCCGCTCTCGCCTCTCGTCCGCCTGCCCGCCGGGGCCGCCCGCAGCACCCCCTCTCCCACCGCTCGCCACCGAGGCTGCCGCAGGACCGGGCTGGGCCGCCCTGCCGCGCTGGAGGCGTGCCGGCTGCTGATCCGGGAAGCGGAGACAGCGAGCGGCTCCTCCCACCCGCTGTCCGGGGGCTTCTCCTCGGCCCCGCTTCTCTGGCTACACTCCCTGGCTCCTTCCCCATCTTCCTCTCTTTTCCTGAACGAGAAAAAAATATGATCGCCCCGCCTTCAAACTTTTAGTATTTTTTTTTTTTAATCCCGGCAACGGCTCTCCAACCGACCTGTTCCCAGTTAAACTTTCCTCCGCGGTCGTTCGTGCAGACTGCTCTCATCCTCCTCTCTCCCGCACGCTGGAAAAACGCTGTAGGTGGTTTTATGTGAGCCGCTTCTCGTTTGCTTCTTTGAAATCTGCCATCTTATTTGCAGTAACAAAGAGCGGTGCCTTTAGCTCATTTTCAGACAGCATGGGGCTGCTCAGCACAAGGGATATTAACTTCCTCCCTCCCTCCCTTCCCCCCCTTCCCCCCTCCCTCCCTTCCCTCCCTTCCCTCCCTTCCCTCATGTTTTACCTATGAAGACGGGTTAATTTGTGGGGTAATCAAGTTAGGTGTATCACTTAGTACCCAAATTGTGCTACTGCAAGCTAGTTCTTCTCAAACACATACGATTGGAGTAGGATCGTGGTGTTTTTTACCACCGTTTCTCAAATTATCTTGGTTAATAATAGTGTGCCACTGTCAACAGGCAAGAGTGAATTCAGGCTCCTGCACTGTTGTTACTTTGTTCAGTAATGTAGATAATTCCATGCAAGGTTGTTGAAAGAGCTATACTGCCCTATAAAATTAAATGCATTTTTGTACTCCAGCATCATGATAAGTAGGCAACTTGTCCTTCTGGCTCTCCTCTGATTTTTCTTGGTTGGATTGTAACTGGAAGGAGTTTCTTCTCACTTTGCAGTCATGAACCTCTTTTGATTTGCTTGTTGTGTAGGCATGTTTAATATTGATATAGAAACTTTATTTCAAAGAGCTGAAGCCTAAAGAAAAGCAGTGTCTAATTAGAATTCCTTTTTTAGGCAGATGGCTCTTTACATAATGCATTCAGTTGAAGCTAACACAATAGGGATGTGAGTTTTGAGAGGAATCAACAGATTTAGTGGAGAACAAAGGTGTGCCGAGGGCAGATCCGTGGATCCTGATGAGGAGCAACCTTTGCTGTGCTGTTGTTAAAGTCTTGCTGGAATTTTAGGACTCTTCTATGTTGCTAACCTTGTGAAAAAAATCTGCTTTTGCTTGAGGCTGGATTTTTCCATGTTTCTGGAGGTGATTTTGTTTTTTAAGTTTGAGCAAGTGCAGAGAACATCATCCCTGTGCAGATTACAATAAAGATGTTATCTAATACACCTATTTCTAGGGTATCAAAACATTACACACAAGTGAAAAATCACACTGCCTGAGCAAGGTTTGATTCTTCCTTTTATTGCTTGGTGTAGCCACAATTGTTTTCTCTTGTGAGCTTTTGACAAATTACTATTTGCCCTTGTTGAAGGAAGCCTTCTGCAAGAAGAGGAATCTTGTAGGATCCTCTGAGGAAGAGTTCAGATTTGCCACGTCATTCTATGGCAAGGATTTTCACCACCTTCTGCTCTCTGAATGTGGTCTCTCCTGCCATTTCTGGGTTTTTATCCTCAACTCCAGGTACTAGGATGAGGAGGGGATGACCTCTTGCTCAGTGGGACTCCAGGGCTGCTTCCTCACAAGTGAGGTAGTTTGAGGTGCCTAGAACTGTATTGTGGAAATAGATCCAGTTGTAGAGGAGCTTATTGCCCTTCCCACTCTCATGGTGTAAGGTGCAGTAGTCTTCCTTCTCTGACCATATAGAAGTCTGTATTGAAAAGAGGAGTTGTTTTCAGCTGTATGATTTCTCAAAAATAAAAATGTGGAGAGGGGAGTGGAACCAAAATGAAAAAAGAAACTTTTTAGGATTTAAAATATGTGTATATATAGTCATATCAGCATAGTAGCTCTACCTTGCTCACCATGTCCTGCTCCCCCATGCATTCAAAAACAAGATAGGGATTGGGATGTGTTTTTACTGTTGTATTAGTTTCTTGAATGCGATTAAGAAAACTGGAATTGTGTGCAGCAGAAACGTTTGCTCTGTTTATAGGATCAGTCTGTTGCATTTTTAAAGTGCTTTTCAAAGCAGTCGAAGTGCACAGGTTGAAGCTGAGAGGAGTAAAAATGCTGAGCTATACTTGGTAGCTACATCAGATCAGTTTCTTCCACAAAGAAATGGATGCTCCTACTTTTTTTAACTGTGAATTTACGTTAAGATGAAAGAGTTGCCACTCAGTTGTCTTAAAACTCTTTTCCAGTTCCTTTTATGCTGTCATGTGTCTTACATTTTTGTAGCTACTGACAGTGAGATAAGCAGAATTGAGACTTATGATTCAGATATGCACACAAAAATAGTATTCTGGGGAGTGTTGACTCTTACTGTACAGAACAGTGTGTGTAGTACCTTCTTAGCACTCTCTCTTGCTCTTTAATGCTAATTGTTCTTATGTCTACAAACACTTTGTTCCTGTTCACCCTTTGGGCAAGTTGATAATAGTCTAATATGCTGGAATGTATCTGCAGTTTAATAATTCATATCTTCATCAAATCATAAACTGCCTTTTTTATTGATTTATGGATTTTTCTTTATCATAAAACTGCATTATTTAACAGCAAAACTGTAGTAATGTTTTTGTGGTTAAAAGCTATCAAATGCATATGCTAATTTTCTGACATTTTTGTGTTTGTCTAATTTTGGAGACAAGAGCCTTTCTTGTCCTTTATTCATGTGAAATGTTCTCGCAAGATGTCAATTTGTATTCTTTTCTAATTAGCCAGTTTGTTAGCATCGCATTACTGCCTAGTATCAAAATGCTGGAAATCTGTTTGGGATGGCTGTTACTAGTAAATCACATTCCAGAGTATCAGTGGCAGGTTCACTACCCTATTAGTTTACAGTAGGGTTTATCATATCAGTGTTGGGCCTGGATTAGCTGTCTTGCCCAAGATGTTGGATTACTGATTGCCTGGATCATATTCCTTTGGGTTACATCCCTGATTTCCAGCTCCATAACTGCTTGGTTTGTCTGCATAAGCATGTTTCCTTTGCTTGTTAGGGGTTGATTGTTCTCAAATTGCAAAATGTGGCTTAAGGTCACACTAGGGCACATTAATGGGAGTTTAGGTGAGGTCTTCAGGCTATATAGGATGTATGGAAGAATTATGGTGTTTGTTCAAGTTTGCATCAGTCTTGAAGGAAGAGTTTCAGTTAATGGTTACTTATCAATTCTCTGAGATAATAGTTTGTTACAGATCATCAAGGGTGTTTTTAATTACCTGGCAATCTGAACTTCTTTTATCTTACAGATTTACTTATTCAGAGGCTCTTATTCTTGTTCCAATACTTAGAGTATTGCAGAACACTAGTTGTTGTTCACTTGTTTTATAATATACCTGTTAATACTTAGTTATTGAAATAAATTACTTTCTATAACATAGAATTATAGAATCGTTAAGGTTGGAAAAGACATTTAAGTTTGAATTCAAACATAATGAAGTACTTCTCTAAAACTTTGTAACTTGTTAGTATTTTATATTACTTGTCCCTTTTTTTCCCTGTTCTGCTCGCATCACACTATAGCAAAAGGGAGGGAAATACCTTTTTGTTCCTTGGTGAATGAAGTTGAGAGCTTTACTACGAGCACTGTCTCCTGCTACTGTTTTTTTCATGTTCCCTGTCTCTTCTCTCTGCCTCTTTTTTCCCAAAGCACTCTCTCACCAATTTTTGTTTCCATTAAATTCCTGAATAGAGGGAATTAAAAACTTCTTTGCTCAATATATTTGGCCCTATGTATTCAACTGTAAATCTAAGCTTGAACTGTAGTGTCCATTTGTAAAATGTAAAAACTTGACTTGTCTCCAAAATATACTAATGCTTCAGAGGAAATATGTCATGACGCTTATCAATATGTGCCAGATTGATATCCACTGACCTCACTCCCTCTTTTTGGAGCTCAAAATTGCAAGATTAAAGACAAGATTTCTGTAGATGTAACTTCTAAAAGGAGGGTCCTGAATTAATGTGCAATTATGCATCAGCAGTGTTTAACAATATTCAAAATCTTAAACTGGCTTGGCTTTCAAAAATGCTGAAGAATCAGATGCTCCTACTGAGCGCAGTGGCAGCTGAGGGGTGACTTCAACATTTCTGAAGATCATTACACTTAAATAAGGGCTTATTTGCTTGATATTAGTCTTCTGAAAGTCAACCATCAAAATTCCCATTCATGGTTTTAGGGATGTAAAAGAGCTGCATGTCTAATTTTAAGCATCTTTAAATAAAGCTCCTTTAGCTAGTAACTTGATAAAGTCCTTTATTTGTGATTACTCATGTGTATCTATCTGGGATGTTGTTTTATATTTAAGGAAAATGATGTTCTATTTTGTTTTATCTGGTAAGCTTTGAGATTTACGTGAATTCGAGTTGCTGTGGAGAAGGAATGGCGGGTTAAACTTGACTTTTAATAGAGGCTTATTGATTTGAAGCATTAAAAGAAGCTAGTATTGAGGGAGAAACTTTAATAGCTAGGTAAAATGATCTTACTCAAACTTATAGGTAATTGTTTTCCTTTGGGAGAAATTAGGTCCAGAAGCATCCTTACAAAGGAAAAGTAATGAAAATGGAGGGGGGTAGGATTTGCTCTGTGTTTTTTCCCAAGTATACCAAAATGTGAAGTATTCAAGTTGAAATCAGAAAAAATACAAAGTAAGGAAGAGTTTGTTTCCTTTTATAATTGTGCTGGATTTGTGTTGCAATATTCCTTTTACAAGAAGTCATGTTAACACTGTAATTTGTGTGATACGTTAACTTTCTAAGTTAACACCCCACTCTTATTTTTGTGCAATGCATTTGTTTCCAATAAATAGCTGCTACTGCTGTACCTCTAATGACATGGAAAATTTCAGTGCAGAAACAGGTCTTTGACTGGATGTCTTCTTCAGATAATGAGAACATTTTTTCTTTAACGATTGAAATCACATATATTTTATTTACATTGCTGAGAGCAGCATGGTAGTTTCAAAAAGGCTTATATTTTAAGTTTACTTGGAAAATGTAAATGTAGTAAAATCACTTATATATATTTGCTGCCACTTTCTTAAGAAAGCCAGACCACATAATTCATAGAATGGTGTTAGTGAAACCAGAACTACTTGAAGAACCAGAGCAGCTTTTTGACATTAGACTCCTTTTCTGCAACTGCACAAAATCTGCTGTCCTATGTTTCTGGATAAAGCAAGATAAAGTGTAACAATTGGCTCATTCAAAATCAAGAAAATCAAGCCAGATATAAGTTGTGGATTAAAGGAAACTTAAAAAGGATCATGTCTGCTGGCTTTGAGAAGAATGACTTCATGACTAGGAACCACTGCAGGTTCTTAACAAATGGAGTTTAATGGCTAAGTGTGTTAGGAGGGACTTGGTCTTGAGCTTATATTTAGTGTAATTAAGACAGTTCTGTTTGAGACAATTCAGAAGTGCTTTTTTAGTGACGTCAGTAGATTTGTCTTGATCCAGAAGAAGCTGGATCCAAACAAGGAAAGACAAATGTGTCAGTTGAGGTTTTCATATCTAAAGATACACACAATACTAATTTACATAAATGTGTATTAAGCTAATGGCCAGGTACAGTTTTTGCCTTTCTGGTTAGCAAAGAGAAATAGAATTGATCAGAGGTCAGAAGATAGTTGAACTATTTGAACAGCATTATTAAATGAAGATGACAGATTATTCTGGTGTGTATTCATGCTTACTCACTATTCACATTTTGTTTAAGTCAGTGCCACTTGATTCCCAGCCAGTATTTTCACTTGTTTTCATCCTGCCAGTATAAAACATAGGAAATCATTGTTACCGTTCTCATTTTTCTGATTCATTTAATACATTTCTATATGTACATACTATGCGTACATATATATATAAACTATAATCTTTATTTAAATATTGTTACTAGCGGAAAATAAATCTTATATTTAAAACTGTGCAAGCGGTGTCTTAAGCATATTTTAGCTATCATGGGACAAGAAATGTGGTTTTGTCATGTGCTTTTAATATTCTGCACTTGAAAATAAAAGAAGCACAAAGCCACAGACTTCCTTAAAAACATGATCTGCAATGTTAAAAACAAATCTAATGTAGATATTTTTTCCTCCTAGGTTTTACCAAGAGACAGTACATCTAACAGTTAACTTGGATCATCTCTTGTTCATCAGCTTGAAAATCATAACAGCCCCCAAAACTGACATTTGATCTGAAAGAAAAAAGCTGTGACAGATGGACAATATGTCTATTACTAACACACCAACAAGTAATGATGCTTGTCTGAGCATTGTCCACAGCTTGATGTGCCATCGACAAGGTGGAGAGAGTGAAACTTTTGCAAAACGTGCAATTGAAAGTTTAGTTAAAAAGCTAAAGGAGAAGAAAGATGAATTGGATTCTTTGATTACAGCTATTACCACAAATGGAGCTCATCCTAGCAAGTGTGTTACAATACAGAGAACGCTGGATGGGAGGCTTCAGGTTAGTACAAGTGAAAATCAGATGTTTTCCTCCTAGTGAAACTGGAGCAAAAGTGATTGACACAGGATCCTAGAGTGTTGAGGAAGAGTAGCTCTTCTCTTGCATCTACCCTTGCCCCCATTTGTAGGCATGTTTTATGGCTGGAACTCTGGACTGCTGCAGTAGTGGTTTGTTTGTTGTCCAAAAGGAGCAGAAGGCATTGGATCAGCTGTTCTAAATGGTTATGTGTGTGACAGTAAAAACCAGGGTCATGTAACAAATTCAGCTGTTTATCCTGGTATTTTCACTACAAGCTTCTGTTAGCTCTGTGTTGGTCAGAAGTATAAAGACAGACCTATTCTAAGAAACTACTCCAAGGAGTCTGCCCTGAGGAATTATGTTAGCCTTATATCATCAGTAGTCAGTACCTGTATAGCTTGGCTTGCAATTTCCTTGTTCCAGGACAGATGTCATGTTTGCTGGCTAGCTTTCTGTCTACCCTAGAAGCAATTTTAAATTTTTTTTTTCATTATAATGGAATGGCATTCTTCAACTTGTAAATTCCTTATTGTGTAGCTCAGCACCTCGTTCCTCTTCTGGGGCAAAGCTCCTTAGTCATCCATGGTGGGGAAGGTGACCATACATACTACCTTAAGCACAAATTCTGCTTCTGCCATTTTGTATCCAGTATTTTTTTCTTAAGAATCACAGTGTTGATTTAACCATAGCAAAACCCTAATAGAGATTTATTTCTGTTGAGTACAGAACTTGGGTAAACTGTACATCACCATTTTTTTCCCCATGTTTTGAGGATGGAGAAAGGTTGTGTTATTGTTTGTCCTCTTCCAGCTTTGCTCTTCACTAAGTAAAATGAAATGTGTTGCTACTTTCCCAATCAACTCTTGTGTCTAACTTTTTAGGTGGCTGGTCGCAAGGGATTCCCTCATGTGATTTATGCTCGTCTTTGGAGGTGGCCTGATCTTCATAAAAATGAACTCAAGCATGTTAAATATTGTCAGTATGCTTTTGACTTGAAATGTGACAGTGTCTGTGTAAATCCTTACCATTATGAGCGTGTAGTATCGCCTGGCATTGGTAAGTAGACTCTTGATTTAAAATGGAACAGTGAGAATAAAATGTAAAATGTTTTCCTTTTGAGTGTAGAAAATGCAGGCCTAAATTAGAAACATTAATTTTTAATTATATAGTTATAAATTACTCTCATATACTCTTGTCCATCTTCTTAATGGAATTATTCTTTTATTTAAAATTTAAAAGAACAATTTGTTACTTTTGTTTTAAGTCTTTCTGTTGTCTTTCACACAGTTCTTGCAGTCAATGTGTATCCTAGGAATAATTTAGCATTGAGAGTTGTGTTGAGATAGAGGGGATATAATATGTAGTCTGTAGTACCAATTTGTAAAGTTTATAAACTTAATGTTCAAAAGTTGTTGAAGATCTCTGAATATAATTTTCTATGCCCCCTTTTTTTTTCTTCTTTTTAAAGATCTCTCGGGACTGACACTACAGAGTTCTGGTAAGTAGTTCTGTTTACTATTGCATTTCTATGGATGCAAACTGTGTTAAATTCTTCAGTATGTACACAGTTTATTCCGTTGTATCTCCTTAGGAAAGATTATAGAGAGCAGACAAAAATGCATTTTTCTCTCTGATTTTGGAAAAACCAGCTAAGTAGCATATAAGAGGCATGATAAATTCTTTAAATTGAGGCTTCAGCTGAGCTTGTCAGTATGTTCTGTTTTTATTGTCCCACAAAAAAACCCCAAACAAGAAAACTCTCACCGTTGAATGCTGCTAATTAATAAAAAAACCCAGACACCCAAAACCGTGTGCACCTGTATGATATGCTAATTAATTGAATTTGGAATAATAGATGCTTATGATGTAATAAGTAGTTTAGCAATAAACTGGTATATGTTCTGTAATTAATATGCAATTGAATGAAGGAGTCTAATATTCTTGCTGTCTCTGAAATTTGAGAGAAATTGGACATTAAATCTCCAATGAACATTATTCAGAAATTATGAGATTGTGCAGCTGGTAACTCCTTTATTTCAAAACTGGAGGTTTTTTTCCTTCAGGAAGAAATTCATAGAGAAATTTGGGTTACCTAATATTTCTAGCAAAGACTACTTAAAAAAAACCCAACCCACCCAACAAGCTGTTAACTTCACAAGCTTTAGCTTGTTTGCTCACCTCTACTAATTGTTACATGTGTCTTCTGAAAAATGATCCTTTTTATACAGAATCAAAGCTTACTAGCCAGCAGTTAAATACATAAATGTTTGCATGTCATGCAACTGATTTTGCAGCAGGAAACAAAAAAATTACTGTCAGATTTTAATATATTTAAGTCTGCTTTAAAAATGAGCATGGGAGCTAATGTAGTGTGTTATTTCAAGATGCTCAATAGGATATATAGAAATAAATTCTTGTAGTGGCAATGGTAGTAATTTCCTTACACTGTATGTGGAATATTCTGAATTAGTGGCTACATTATTAAATATGGAGTAGTGGTGTATTGTCTTTAAATGTGAATTTGTTGTTTCTAGTCAATTTGGATGGGAGTTGCTTAAAATTATTTAAGGCATGCATGAAGTATTTTATGTACTGTGTTAATGAATTGTTTTTCATAGGAGCTTTGTTTATGTTCTTATTTGTTTACTAGGAATTGGTTTGTTAACTACTGCATTAACATATATTTAGGTGCTTGACAAAAAGCATGTTCTTCCCTTTTATTAACCGTGTCCCATCACACAGTGATGGACTAGAAAACAAAATGCTATTGGAGTCTACTATTGTGGGACTAAACTACTTGTTTGATAGCAGTAAGCAAAATAAACAGTTTGCTTTTCTATTCAGTTATGCTTCAAAATTTCTTGCTGCTGACTTGAAGTGTTTATTTGTAATTTAGTGGAGTGCTTTAGAAATGTTTATATAGGTTAAATTCTCCCCCCACTAGTTTTAATGGCATTGTTATTGCTTGAATGTAGTAGCACAATCTATGGTTAAATCCTGAAAATAGATTTGCTTCGCATGTTTAACTGTTTGTTTCTTCACAGCTCCTTCAAGTATGTTGGTGAAAGACGAATATGTTCATGACTATGAGGGGCAGCCATCATTGTCTTCTGCTGAAGGCCATTCAGTCCAAACCATCCAGCATCCACCAAGTAACAGGGCATCTACAGAGCCTTATAGCACCCCAGCCATGTTAGCTCCTACTGAGGCTAGCACTACCAGCACCACTAATTTTCCCAACATTCCTGTGGCTTCAACAAGTAAGAATGAGATGATATAAAATACTAAACTCTGAAAATGTGAAAGCTCAAAGATATAACCACTGATTTTTGACAAAGTAAATCTTGTATTGGAACTGTGCTGCTGCCACACTACCCTGGTAAAAGTGTGTGACAATATGATCTAGGCAGTCTCATAAGCATTAACATAAGGGTTTACCTTGGAGCATAATTTGAGTAACTTTATCTGGTGACTCAGTCTTTTTTCAGTGAGACTGACACTACATGATTCTTACAAGACTCTTGAATATGCCAAAGATTCAGTAACACAATGTTAAAACAATTGGCCAGTAACAAAAATATTATGGCTATTATTTGATTATTGTTGTAGAAATGGAAGAATTTTATTATTTTATCACAACAGAAAATGGGATAACAGATATGCTGTAAGGTAGCAGTATCAAGATGTTTTAAGGCAATTCTTTAGTGTTCCACAATTGACAAAATGTATCTTCCAGTTTTAACTTGATTATTTTTATAATGGCCCACTGTACTACAAAAGTGACAACCCTAATTAATATTTTCATGAGTCTGTGGAAGTGCTGCGTTGAAGTTTTTTGTTCTTTTTTGTGTGTATTTGGTACAAGTGGAAGAGTCTGGTTTACCAACACCAAACCTCACATTTCACTCCAACAGGACAGTAAAGCATTATGTGCGCAGTGTCCTGCAGCCCTAATGTAGGGAAACCATGAAGTTTGGAGGGGTTTCACATACTCATTGTCACTTTAATATCAAAGATGTGTGAATATGATGGATTTCATGTTATCAAATTTGAATTATGGTGGAATTATGTTTTGATAATGTCTTGAATTTTAGCTGGCAACTTTTTTGTTAAAGCTAATGATGGTTTTGCCAAGGTGGGATGTGGTGTCTGTATTTGTCTCCAGCAGAGATAAAAGGATAGGCAGTTTAATTGTATTGCTTTTGCACAACAGTTTATTGTCAATAACTTTTTCTCATCAGTGTTATAATTGTTGGAGCCAAGTGGACAAGAAAAAAAGGCTCATTTTTAGGTTTTAGTTCAAGTTCTCAATGTATTAAATTCTGCTAGCCCACATCAGTTTGAGTGCAAGTGCACTTGTGAAACTGCTGATCGGTTCAGTGTTAATGGCTGAGCTGAAGTCTTTTAAAATCAAATTCCATTAACTTGTTCTAAAATATCTGTAGTTTTACTGTAAAGCTTAGATAATTCCTGAAATACTTACTTGGGAGGAAAAAAACCCAGCAACTTTCTCAGGAAGAAATCCAGTTATGTATGCAGCTCTATTCAAGAACTATTTCTAAAAATAAAATACCATTCAGTATGTTTTGGATGAACACAAATGAGTTCTCCTTAGGAACAGTAGTTATAACATGCTGAAAATAAACAACTTATTGGACCTGCTACTGGCCTGTTTGGATTCACACCAAATCTGTTCTAGCTATGTTATTCAGTAAAACCTGATGTTTCTTCTTTCCTTTCAAACTGAAAAATGAGATGTGAACAAAACAAAGATGCACTTGATAAACGTGGTTCTTTGCATACTTTTACTCTTTAAAAAATTAAGGGTGTCAGAGTCAAAATTAGTTGATGCAGAATCTTGTTTCCAGTTTCCCTAAGACACTCTGGTGAATGGATAAAAATACTGAAACCAAACTTGTAGGAACTGTGTATTGCAGTGCCTCTAGTTGGGTGTATCTTCCTACCCAGTAGTGCTGAACTCTTCTTAATTAAAATTTTGGAATGTTCATGAATAGGTAGTGTGTTCTTTTACCAGGTCAACCTACCAGTATATTGACGGGTAGCCATAGTGATGGACTCTTAGAGATTGCTTCAGGGCCTCAGCCAGAAACTCAGCAGAATGGGTTTACAGCTCAGCCAGCTACTTACCATCACAGCGAGTGTATATGTATATGCACTCTTTTTAGTTTGCTAAAACCAGTTTCCAAATGTCAGGAGAAATAGAGGATTAGAAGTGAGATACAGAAAAAAAAATCCCTTTAAAACCAGCCACTCCTTTCTTTTTCTAGATAGTACTACAACTTGGACTGGAAGTCGGACAGCAGCCTACACACCTACCATACCTCACCACCAGAATGGCCATCTTCAGCATCATCCACCTATGCATCCTGGGCATTACTGTAAGTAGTGCAGATTTCCAGATCACTTAATTTTCAATTTTGTTGAATGGTAGGGGTTCATTTGTGATTACTGTTGACCCTCAAATACTTTTCTTTGTTGTTAATATTACAGACCTACCATTACTGTGTTTAGTATTTTCTGACAGTTAAGTATAAAAGCCTGATGGACTTTCCTCTGTTAAAACAGCAGAGATTAGAAACTCAGATAGCTATAGTGATACCATCTATATTATACATGTCTTACTATACCTAACAAAACTAGCATTTCCTTTCTAAACCTCTGTTTTTAAGGCTTTGCAATCCTGTACTAAATATTTCCTTTGCTGAAAAGGAAGTCAATTCAGAATGTGTTGTTTGCATATTTTTCTTTCAAAACTTGGAAGTTCTTGACTGTTTATATTTTCTGAAAATTTTAAAGTCATACTAAGCTTTGGAAGACGTGTCCACGTACCCTAGCCTGTTTAAAAGAACTTTGTGAAAGCTCATGCAGTAAAGTACTTGTCAATAAACTGGTCTTGCCACAACCTGATTCATGAGTACATTCGGCACACAGACTTGAATCTCTTGTTTTAAGGTACAGGAGATAGGGAGGAAAAAAGTGATCAAACTGCTAGTGTAAGCGTCTAGCACAGTATATGTATTATAAGAATGTAGTGGGGAAAAACCCACCCAAATTAAAGTTTTTCTAAATTTTCTGTCAAAAAGCTAGAACAGTTCTTGGTCTTCTAATGTAGTACTTAACCAGATCACCTGTTTGCAGCAGTCATGGTTAGCAGAGTGGAGAATAAACTGTGAGCTAATATTACAGTGACTTTTCAGCTTGTCTCTATTGAGAAAATTGTGATTTAGATACAGTTATTAAGTTTCATTATTTTGGTCTGTTAGGATCCCACTTCATCTGCCATCTAGTTTGTCAGAAATACCAGGATGTAAAAAACTTGAGTGATGCTGTAGATACTCTATAAATGTTTTCCAGTGCATGTCTCTTTCCATAGTTATTATTTATAACTGGCTGGTGGTACTATATAGAGCTTTTCTTGGCTACTGCCATCTCTCACTTCAGAAAGTCATGTGTTTTGACACCTACCAGCATTGTGTTTCTTTTGACATCTTGTTGCAAAAGGTGCTCTTACTTATAATACTATGTTTAAATTTTTCCTCCTTGTTCTCTGCTACCTGTAAGGAACCTAGTTAATTCATAAAAGTCAAGAGACTAAACTGACTAATACCGAGACTATATTCATTGTAATTTTTTTTTTCTTAGAAAATTATTTCTCTAGGGCTTCTTTCCATCTTCAGTGAGTGTTTCTTATGGTTAAGTCCACAGCATGCTGGGCAACTTGTTTTGTAATTGATGAAACTAATGAAGTGTGGTTTCTGACAGACTTGTATCACCTGCCTCTATACACTGATTCTCTCCTTGCACAACTTGGGGGCAGATGTGAAGTCCTATTTCTCTTACATCTCAATGCTATATCTGGTTTCTGTTCTCTCCTGGAATCGGGTCTGGCTTGAGCAGCATGCAGCCTTTCCTCCTGGGATACTAATGGAGCTCTTTACTGAACTTCTGAATTTTTAGGAAACCTCTAAGAGTGTAATTTTTCTGTGGGCATTTTTATCCCCTGTCAGATTAGGCCAACTGATTCAGAAATTACTGGGATTTATAACATCGGGCATCCTCGCAGGTCTTTTTTTTACTGGAAAACAAGCTAAGTAATAAAACATTATTTTTTCACATGTAAAACAAACGGCATGTTTTCTTTTAAAGGGCCAGTTCACAATGAACTTGCATTCCAGCCTCCTATATCAAATCATCCTGGTGAGTAAAATATAACATATAATGGTAACTTTTAACTTTGTGGTTTGATTATTTTTTTGTATCAAGTACTCTGAAATTTGAGAGATATAAATTCCAAAGAAGAGGAAGAATTTTGTGATTAAGTCTTGTTTTGAATTTGGACATCTCTTGAAATGGTGACATAGGCTGTGAACTGAATTTAATTGAGATGCCTAAGTCAAAGATTGCAACCCTCAAGCCCACACTAAGATGTTGCCTACCCTGGAGGTATCAGAACTCTGAATGTCCTTGATCCTAAACTTTTCAAGGTGCCTGTAGTTGTACTTTTTGCCTGCTTAGAAATATAATGGAGTTTAGGTCATGCCAAAGTTCTCTTCAATCCATAATCTAGTCCATCATTACAGCCAGATGCCCTGAAAGATAGGTATTGTGCTGCTTAGCATTTTGGTGCTGAAATTCCTCATTGGATCTTTGCATAAAGCTTGTTCTTTCCAAGAGTCTTCATTATTGGTAACAGTTCAGGGAGCCAAGGAGGTTTTGTCTTGTGGTACAGGCTAGCTCTCATGTAGGTACAAGGTGATATTCTGTTTTTAACAACAGCAAGGCTGTTGCCTGCATAGGGAGATCTGCACAGTTGAAAAGTCTAAAATTTTAACTTGTTTATTAATTGGCTAGTGACTAAATCCATACCAGAAATAAAAATGTTGATAATTGCTGGCTAAACTTAACTGTAACTGAATTTTATTTCACATTATTTAGTATGTCTCTTTCGCTCTATTGATTTCATCCTATTCAGTCCTCAGAGACATGAGTATTTATTTGAAGATAAAAAAACTTAAAGTAATTTAGGCACCTTTGTTTATTGTTTTCTAATAAAACCAGAACAGTTTCTTGAGGCAAATAGGTGTACTGTTGGGTGCTGCTGTTTATAATGAATGAGTACCATTTACAGCACAGGAAGAACTCTTCTTCCTGTTGGCTTATCAGGCTGTTGTGTTTAGGTCCTACTGCACTAAGTATATCCAGTCATTTCTTGAATGCTTTCAGGGATTATGACTCCACCACCTCCCTGGACGTCCCATTCCAATGCTTAATCACCCTTTCAATGAAGAAATTTTTCCTAATATCCAATCTAAACCTCCCCCGGCGCAACTTGAGGCAATTTCCTCTTGTCCTATCACCTGTTATTTGGGAGAAGAGACTGACCTCCACTGGTCTAAAACCTCCTTTCAAGTAGTTGTAGAGAGCGAGGTCTCCCCTGAGCCTTCTTCTCTCCAGGCTAAACATCCCCAGCACCCTCAGCTGCTCCTCACAGGACTTGTACTCTAGACCCTTCACCAGCTCTGTTGCCCTTCTCTGGACACACTCCAGCACCTCAATGTCTTCCTTGTAGTTAGGGGCCCAGAACTGGACACAGGATTTGAGGTGTGTCCTCACCAGTGCTGAGTACAGAGGGACAATCACCTCCTTGGTCCTGCTGCCCAAACTATTCCTGATACTGACCAGGATGCCATTGGCCTTCTTGGCCACATGGGCACATTGCTGGCTCATGTTCAGCTAGCTATCAACCAACACCCCAAGGTCCTTTTCTGTCAGACAGCTTTCCAACCACACCACTCTTCTTTGAGCCTGTAGTACTGCATGGGGTTATTGTAACTGAAGTGCACGACCCACCCAGCACTTGGCCATATTGAACCTTGTACTGTTGGCCTTGGCCCATTGATCCAGCCTGTCCAGATCCCTCTGCAGAGCCTTCCTACCCTCCAGCAGATCAACACTCCACCCCAACTTAGTGTTGTCTGTGAACTTACTGAGGGTGCACTTGATCCCCTCTTCCAGATCATCAATAAAGATATTAAACAGGGCTGGCCCCAATACTGAGCCCTGGGGAACCCCACTAGGCACTGGCTGCCAAGTGAATGTGGCACCATTTATCAACATGCTTACGGCCCAGCCATCCAGCCAGTTTTTAACCTAGCAAGGAGTGTACCTGTCCAAGCCATGGGCTGTCAGCTTTTCCTGGAGTATGCTATGGGAGACAGTATCAAAGGCTTTGCTGAAGTCCAGGTAGGCATAGTAACTCCTTCCAACTACCATCTTTCTTTTGTAGCAAATTTTTAAAATAGTAGGAGTTAAAAGGCACCACTTGGCTATTAAAACACACCATTTTGTTCTGCTCCCTTGCTTAATACTTCCTTGTTTTAGCCTGTACCTGACTGTGTGCAGACAAGGTCACTATGTGATCTTTGCTTTTTCTCCTGTTGCTCTACTTTGCAAATCTGGGTTACTTTGCAGGGAAGATAGAGAAAACTGACTTCAGTTAGGATAGGAGGTAATTACTCCTATCTTAAGCCAGATCTGTTTCAAAGTTAGTTTCTGCTAGCCTAGCCATGAATAGGCTTATATGTATTACTTCTTTGTGCTAAAAACTATAGTCCTAAAGTGCAGGAATGCAGATGGCTTACAAAATCTTACTGGAATTATAAACTGTACAAAGATTTGTAAGATCTACAAAAAACCCTAGCATTGTGTTGTGTCCTACCCCTACACGGAAAGGAGCACCCAATGTTTGTAGATGCCTGTGGTCAGAAAAGAATGGCAAAAGCCAAAAGGGTCCAAAGTTTTATTAGTAAACTATGTACTCTGCATGGAAATTGGTATATATTTTCCCCCTTAATAATGATGATGATGCTAATAATAATAATAATAGAATAAAAATAAAGAGGGGAAAAATAGAAAAATGAAAGGAACTCAGAAAGAGAGGAAAGGGGATCACCAGTCCTGAGTCCAGCATCAATACAGATGACAGGGAGTCCTGGGGATGCCACCTAGGCTCTGTGGGGGTACCTTCTTATAGGTCTTCTTATAGGTAATTTTTCCCTGCCCTGGGATTAAGTTCCTCCCTCTTCATGTAAGTGAGTTAGCATGTGCAGTCTGTTCTTCTGGACCTTTCTGGAAATTGGTTGGGGGGCTTTGAAGTTCCTTTGGTGGTCTCTATTCCCCTCTATTGGTCTTGCCTGCTCCTTGATCCCACTTGTGAGCTTCTGCTGTATGTTGTGTTGTCACCATGGACCTGAACAGGAAAATTGGCTCCAGAAAGGTGCTTCCATACCTTCATAAGACCCTCCTTTCCAGGCGCATCATGTTCTAACTTGCCTGCTTGAATGGTCATCGGTGTTTGAGGCAGAGCAGTGCATTAACTCCTTACTGCCCAGGCTTCTACACATTGGTGTGTGCTTTAATAAAAAAGATAAGCCCATGTTCGCTGCAGTATGTCCCAATTTTCTGTGCTAGTAGATGTGTCTTTGTCTATCTGAACTTCCTTATATGAATGTGCACTCTTAGTCTGAATGACAAATGCAGTTGCAGAAGGCTTGATTGATTGTCTGAATGGGTTTGTTGGGTTCTTTTGTGCCTTTCAGTCAGTTAATTGTATATATTCTTTAGCTCCAGAATATTGGTGCTCAATCGCATATTTTGAAATGGATGTGCAAGTCGGGGAAACATTTAAGGTCCCTTCAAGCTGTCCAATTGTTACTGTTGATGGATATGTGGATCCTTCTGGAGGAGACCGTTTTTGCCTGGGCCAGCTTTCCAACGTGCATAGAACAGAAGCCATTGAGAGGGCAAGGTATTCTGCAGATCCCAAAATCTCCAGATGTCTGTGGTATTTGAAAATATTTTGGTTTGTCTTCAGTATGTGCCTCTCTTTTGAAATCACAAGTATAGTATGTTTCTTTGAACTGAATTAACTATACCAGAGTAATTTTTTCTAGGCCGATCCTGTAACACATTCAAAATGTGAAAAGTGTGACAAAGCCCTTCAGAGCTTTGCAGAAGTTGCATGTTGCTTTTCATTGCTTTCAAAGACTGTGCCTTCAAGGATAAAATTAGCAACTCATGCCATTATATATGCAAACTGAATATTAGTTCTTCACACTAGAGAGTGATGTGAGAATAACTGCAATATATAGATTTGTCAAAGGAGTAAAGGAAGGTTGATAGAGAGCTAGTTGGATTTTCATTCATTCTCACCATGCACATGCTATGCTTTGATGTGGAACTGAAGCAATCTTTCAATTCTTTTTCCACTCCTTTGAAACAAAAAGGAAGAAAGTTATTCCATGTCTTCAGAAATGTTGCATTGTGACAATCAAAATGCTAGATTGCTATAATGTGATCCAAACAAGCATACAGTTCTGCATTAAAATGTGGCTTTGTATATGTACTTGATTGACTTTCTATTCTAGAATACTTGTGGAATTTTACACTTCTGAACAGAACTGAGTGTGTTTGGTATCCCAACTCTGTATTGTTAATGACTGAGGTAGTTGCAACTCAAATATCATTGCTTCTGCATTCTGTTTCCCTTAGATCTTTACATGGTATTACAGATTTTTTTTTTAGTTCACAGATTTTGCATAACAAATGCTAACTTACACCTAAGATAATAACTACAATTTCAAGTCCTTGTATGAGCAGAGTGCTGGAGACCTGTTTATGGTTTATCTAGGAAAGGTCTGATTTATAGTATATATACACAGATGCATTAGATCTGGTTTTCTTTTTAAGGTTGCACATAGGTAAAGGGGTGCAGTTGGAGTGCAAAGGAGAAGGTGATGTGTGGGTTAGATGCCTCAGTGACCATGCAGTCTTCGTTCAGAGTTACTACCTGGATAGAGAAGCGGGGCGTGCACCAGGGGATGCAGTTCACAAGATTTACCCAAGTGCATATATAAAGGTTGGTTTGATGTTCCTAGATGAAAATTATAGGGGAAATAGCATGTATCTGAGTCTTGTAAATATTAGAGAAGCTATGAGACACTGAAATCAATGTAACTTGGCTTTGAAAAACCCTAAAAATTTCCATTTGACAAGTCACTTAAGATGACTCTTAAAACATACTAAACTGAGTGTCATCTAGATACTATGAAAGTAACTCATTTTGTATTTTGTCACAAGCAATCTTGATAGCAGTTTTTTGTATTTTTAGCCTTACAGGTTTAAATTAATTGCTACTAAAATTTTTAGCATAGATTATCTGTTTCTTTCTCTCTCCGAAACAGGAAAAGTTGGGAAATTACATATAAATGCATTAGAAGTGTATGTTAAAGTGCATGTTAGTGTTATGAACATGAAGTGATCCAGAGGTCACAGAACATTGCATGGAAACAAATTATTTTGAGGATGTTCTTACTTAGATGTGCCTCTGCCAGACTTGAAACTTTATTAAGGACAAGTCACACTTGTAAAAATACATTTTTTAAATTAAACTGCTTGAAGTTTACATTGATGTTTTTACAAGCTTTCAAGTATGAGAACGGAGTTCCTGTGTATATATATTAGTGCTAAACCTGATCACAAAGATATAAAATACCACCCACCTGAAACCTTGCTGCTGAAAATTCAGACCTGTCAATTATTGGTATTTCTTTTAAATAGACTAACACATTTCAGTGAAACGATGAAGAATAAAGTCTGACAAAGTTAAGATGGACTTGTTGGCATCCATTTTTATTTATATGCCTATTTTCTGGAAATACTGGGATTTAAAAATTAGGATTTTATCAGTCTGTAGAATCCTTCACACTTTGATCTTACAGTCAGTCCCACACATGATACTTCTGTAGCCTGCTCAGTTCAGCCAAGTTCTGGTAGTGCCAGTGGCAGTATTGGCATATAAGAAGAGTCTCTAAGAATCAGCTTTAATGGATTATTTCTGTTAGAAATTAAACAAGTCAGGGAAGGTTTGCTTTTACCCAAGTGTATGGAGAGACTCTACAAGTTGCTTTGGGAGAGTAGAGAGGTCCGGATTATTGGGGCTGGGAGTTGAGAAATTATGTTCTTTATTGCTTTTGGTAAGTCTAATAGTTCAATATTTTTATTTTTTTAAAGGTGTTTGATTTACGCCAGTGTCATCGTCAGATGCAACAGCAGGCTGCCACGGCCCAAGCTGCTGCTGCTGCTCAAGCTGCAGCAGTAGCAGGAAACATCCCCGGACCCGGATCAGTAGGTGGAATAGCCCCAGCCATTAGTAAGTGCATTAACTTCTTGGTTTCCTTTTTTCATTACCTGAAAACAAGCAACACAGCTTTCCCTCATAACAGCACCCACCCACTGCCCCTGCAACAGTACAGACAGACTTGAAATGAAATAGCAGGATTGGGGTAAGGTGGGGCTGGGATGGCATTTTGGTAAGTCTGTATTAATTTGCTTAATACTCATTCCACTCACCATTTTTCACTCTGTAGTCTTCAGGGAATGTTGGATATGGAAGTGGCTGCTTATTGCACTGCAAGAAGTGTTGCAGTGTGACAGAAAGCATGTTATATACAAGGTCAAATAGCATAACTCTATTACTTTAAACAGAGATACTTTTGGCTGCTTGGATCCAAGCTCATAAAAATATTACTCAAAACAATAGGGATTACTTGACAACAAAGTCCTTGACTATGTTTAGGAAGACTTAAGATCCTTGAGAAGAGGAAGAAGAGAGTGTGAGGGTGGGGTTTTTTGTGGTTGGGTTGTTTTTGTTTGTTGGGTTTTTTTTTAAAGTTATTCTGGGCTAGAGTTTTCTTAGTTACTAAATTCTAGATTCTTGAAATTGTACCTAAGTACTTTTAAAAGTGGAAGTACTTACATGTCTCAGGCTGCTTTATGTGCCATAGTGTTTTCTGTATTCCTTGTATTGCTGCATGGCTCTTTCCAGCTATCTTACAAATTGCTGAAGGCATCTTGGGAAAATGCGTTTAACTTTTGTCTTAGCCATACTTGGCGATTTGAAGTTTGCCAGCAGTATTCATCTTTTTATTACATGTAAGTAGTGTTGTTTGTTAATCCATCTTCCTGCAGGTGGTCAGTCTGATTTTCTATGCTGAAAATGCAGCATTTGGCAAACATCAAGAATAAGTGTATTTTTACATCTACATAAGGGTTACGTGTATTGTATCACGTAAGATATTGGATGTCATCCTATCTGCTTTATTATAGAGTTTTATATTTCAGCACCCTTCCAAGATTGCAGAATAATGAAAAAAATTTAATTGTAAAAAATGCAAATTAATTGCTGCATTCATTATAGCAGAGATTTAGAAATATGGACTGGCCTTGGCTGTGGTGAGAGGGAATTGCATGTGAAACAAAAGCCAAGCAAATGGGAATGGCTAAACAAACATGATAAAAGAACATGTCTGAATACTTACTTGAAACTTCTGTTTAGGTTTGTCAGCTGCTGCTGGAATTGGTGTAGATGACCTTCGACGCTTATGCATACTCAGGATGAGTTTTGTAAAAGGTTGGGGACCTGATTACCCAAGGCAGAGCATCAAAGAGACACCGTGCTGGATTGAAATTCACTTACACCGTGCCCTCCAGCTTCTAGATGAAGTACTTCATACCATGCCTATTGCAGACCCACAGCCTTTAGACTGAGATCCCTCTGCTGCACTGCTACAGGCCATTATATTGTGAGGATGATGGATTGTAAAATACAGTACTGTTTATAACCTGAAGATATAATTTACTTTTGTTCTACCTAATCTTCTAAACCCAGGTTTTAAAAATGTGTTTGCCATCTTGCTCTAAGCAGAAAGAAATTAAACATGCAGAATTTGGATTTCAGTTTTTTTCAGAACTTGTCATAATACGGGGCTTAAGGTGAAAGGTAAACGCCTTATAGAGACTTTATAGTATTGGGTTTGTTCCCTTTGAAACTTTCCTTCTCTATTATGGCATCTTGGTGATAAGTCTCACAGAAGCCTTTTGTATGCAGAATATATATTATATATATATATTTATATCTGAAAATTCCTTCTACTAGTTACAAACATTTACCTTGTAGCAACTTTTAAGTTTCAGCTGATTTGTGATTTTTTTTAGGGAACAATAGTTAACAGAAGACTTCTTTATTTTTTTTTACAATCTTGTTATGATTTTTCCAGATTAAAATGTAGAGGCTGCCAAAAAGTGAGGGAATGAGACATATGTTGTTGGCACTAATTAAAAATAGCAAGGAAAAGAAATGTGGCTTTTCCTTCACTAGTTTTTTAAGAAGATATCTTAGATTTTTATTTATATAGACAGGTGAGTTTTAAAACACTAAAGAATATTGATACTTTCAGTGCTGACACTCTAATAACATGAAATACCTAGTCTGCAAAGTTGCCACTGAAATTGCATAACAGGCACCTAATGGAAGGAATATATTTTCATAATTGCTATTGACTTCTATGATTTTACTCAACTAAAATTTGGCAGGTATTTAAAGAAGTTGCATGACTCTTTTTACTTGCATATACCATTAAATCATGTATAATATTGCATCAATATTTAGGATTCAGTTTTTGTATCTGTTCACCATTTCCACTCAGGGCAAGATGGCAAACTTGTTTTTTATAGCTCTTGGTTATTTCAAGCCCTTATGCCATCGATGGCCGTATCAATTGGCAATGACTTTATATAGAGAATTTATAGTAAAAAAAAAATGCAAGTGTATTGTCTGTATGACAGATACAATGTGTATGCTTTCTCTCTAGCTAATAGTATAAATAAAATTACGAAAATCCTGATTTTTATAAATTTAGTTTGCTTGTATAATGTAATTCTACATCTTGAAACCATTGATCTTGATTGATGGATTCCTTTCCTTTGCAAAACCTGCAGCAGCCAATAGTGGCAGGAATTTTTGTTGGTTTAAATTTGCCAGGAACAAGTCCAATTTTTCTTACTTCCACTGCTTCTCAATAAAAGTGTGTCCTGAGGATATATCTTTTTGACTGTTTGAGGTATGGAGAGACAGCAGGAATTCCTTCTTTTTTAGCATGTGTGTAAGGAGTTGGAGCTTAATTAAACAGGCTTAGAAGGACATACACTGAAGTCCTTCAAGTGCTGCAGGTTCGGTCTGCCTGCTGTGCTGAGCTGACCTGGCAGCACAGCTGGAGTGGTTAACAGAAGTAGAAGTCTTGGAAGAGAATATTCAAAAGCTTTTGGACAAGTTTCTTGCATAGTTTCAGGAATCTGTCGAGGGTTGTGACAAAGTGTTTAGTTATTGCTTCTCCCATATGCTGGCATTTTTATGAAGTCAGCAGTCATTGTTTCTCTTAGGTGTGGAAATACAGAAGACAGATGATCTGGGAGTAATGGCCAGAAATGGATCAGTTTTCTCTGTATTTTCACTAACAACATTGTCTTCTTCAGACTAACTTCTAAAGAGATCACTTTTTCTTTTGATTTATGTGGCAACTTCTCGATGTATAAGAAAATAGTGTTTGCTTTCCTCATGGCCTTTAGTTTAAAATCTTTTTCATTTTTCTTTCTCTCCCAAGTGATCTATTTAATCTGCAAAGCAAGCTGCTTCACAGTCTTGAGGAACACTCAGTAGAGGATTCAGACCACATCCTCAGAGAAGCTTATTAACCGGCAGCTTGGTTACGCTTCATCCACAACAGAAATCTTGATTTGGGGGAAGAAATTAAAAGCCTGACTACATCTTTTTCTTGCCAGCCTCCCTATTAGATTATATACCCTGCGCTTACTGCTGGGTTCAAGGTGCCTCAGTGTTTGGAAAGTATGTAACCTTCTGCCTGATGAATTGTTTATAACAGGCTGTTTGTTTGATTAGGAGTCCATGAACTTACTCCCTATTTAACTTTGTGGCTTTGCAAGGTGTTTTTCTTGATGGATGACTGATCTGTATATGACTGCTTCACAGACAACTTTCTGTACCAGTTGCTTCTGCTTTGATTGTGCCAAACTTTGATAAAACAGTGAGATTGCTTCCACCTCTTGGTGTATTGGCCTGTACTATGGTCTGAAAGAATTCAACTTTTAAGATTAGCTTTCTTTGCAGATGTTTTGCAAGTCTCCTAAAGTCTGCACCTGCAGTGTAGTATTTAGATGACTCAAAATGTTTGGAATAGAACAACAAAATAATGTCAGATGAGTTTATCAAATACAAGAAATTGCAGGCTCCACGTCAGGAGAAATCAGCATTGTGTGAGGCAGTACAAATACTGAAAAGGCATTCATCTTCTCCACCAGGCAGTTTCTGATCAGATGCTGTTGTAAGTATTAAAGGTCAAAATGAGAGAATCTCATTCTTATTTCTTAATATGTGTATAACTTAATTTTTTGTACTTTTATGACAAGGCATAAAAGGTAGTGCATAATGGATTAGAAACCCTTCAGTGGCTGCACATTGAATCTTTGAGTCTTGCATTTGTCTTTTTCTGAGAGTTGAAGAAGAGCGACGGCTACTCAATAGCCATGATGACCCCTATACATGCAGCAGGCAGGAATGTTAAGGATGCCAAAATTGTGTCTCCTTCGGCTCTGAATGTTTGAAATTCAACAAGTATTTTTTCAGCTAGCAATCTCCTGCTTGTAATCCTGTTCCCATGTCTGCTCTGCTTAGTTCTTTCAATGAAGTAATTACCTCTGTGTTTCTCACCCTTGATTATGTGCTCCTCAAAAAACACATTGTGCTGGAATACTATGTAATTTCACTTCATGTACTGGTGAGCTGGGCTTAACACCAGAAGGTTTAGATTGCTTTATCTGTGTTACTGTTAGTTTTGAAAGCGAGGGCATTTAAAGTTAACATGGTAGAGATGTAGGAGAGAAAAGCTTTTCTCTGGAATGGTTTAAAAATACTTATTTCTACAGGAATCCCTTGGAAGGAGCCATAACTGCTAAACAGTGGTGGTTGAAAGTGGTTGTTCCTTTCACCACTTTTCTGGGCTTGATGAGAATGATGTGCTCAAAGACCTGGAGCCACTGGCTGTGATATAAACCACTTCATTTACAGCTCTAGCCTACTGAAGACCTGGGAAGTACCCTTCTGCTTTCTAGGGAGGAACCTACACTGCAAACAAGACAATGGTCTCCCCAGTCACCAAACAGGTCTGTAGGAGCAGTACTCATCGAACCTGTGTCCAACTCCTGTGCCTTACCTTTGAGACCATCTTCTCGTAACACTTCTGATGACAGCATTGTCTCTGTGTGGCTCAGGAACAACTGCCTCTGTTCTTTTACTAGGAACCATTACAAAATTCGTATACCAGTGTATATAGGAGGGGCTTCTGCCTGTAAACCCTTTAAATGTTATGTCTTGATAATGGTCTTTATTGAGGCATCATTAATCTTCTTTGAAGAGTAAATGCTTTAGAAAGGACTGTCTCCTCAATTTGCATTGTTACTCTGTTACACAGAGTGACTGGGTTTGCTGGTCACTTTAATGCAACCAGTTAAAGACAGCCACGTGGATCTTTATCTAAGTGAGATTCAGACTTCATTTAAGAAATCCTCTTTCCTCCCCCCCCTCCTCTCAGGCCCCATGCTAATTAACATCTGCTCTATAAAATTCTAAGATGCTTAGTTGTCAGGTATTTTAAAGGATGCAGTTTTGGAGAGGTTACCTTCTTTTGGTTTTTGAAAGTCTTTAAAAGCTATGGTCTTGCCTGGTCCTGCTGATAACAGGAGTATTTCTATGACTGGTATCAGGTTTTTGAGGACCATGGCATTGTTCTTGGGACTGAGATTTGCAAGTTGCCTGTCATAGGCATGTGTGGGAACCAGCTTTGTGCTCACGCTTCTAACCTCTAATGCACTTTGGTCTTGGACAGGGAAACAAAAATGGAAAGTGCTTCTCCACCAGCCCTAGGGGCTAGATACTAAACATCTCCTTTTATTGTGTCATTCACTTTCAAAACACTCTTCTTGATTGTGTGTTTCTGAAAATTATCTAAGGCGTGTGACCATGCTGACTCAAAGCTACTGCACGTGATACTGCTGACGTCCCCAAGAACTGACTTGACTTTTCAGCAATGTGAAAGTTTCACTTGGTGGGACCTTGTGAAAGCAGAACTACTATCAACAATATCTCAAGAGGTTTTGACACTGTTGGCTGCTCTTGTGCCTTTTGGGTGATACATCGCTCCTAAATTTGCAGGACTTGTATAAGTTCACCAAAACCACATAGCACTTTCTTGCTCCTGTACCTTTTTCTGTGTCTTTCTGGTGAAGTTTTGTTACAGGATAAAGTGATTCAGCTGGATTGACAGCTGCGGAGTACCCACAATCCAAAATCTGCTGTGAGAGGGGTTTTTTGAGCATGAAAGCCTAGTTAAGCATTTCTTCTTTCAGCCATTGCCTTTTGATAAGCGGTCAACAGAATTCCCAGTAGTTCCTTTGTAGCTTACTGTATGTTTTTCATTTGACCTAGTTTGTGGATAATATACTGTAGTTAACTTTCCTGAAATTCTGTTACAGAGTATGTTTTTGATTAAAAAAGGTAAAGATTCAAGTCTTTGGCTTTTTTATTTCATTCAGTGGAAAGCTTTTATCCTGTTTCTGGTCAGCTGTCGGAGCTGCTAGCTGCGGTCTTGAACTGTGTCAGGGCTAGGGGACCTTGCTGGAGCAGAGCTGTGATTCCAGAGGGTCCCTCCTCGGAGTCCCATGTCAGATACTTGGGTACAACTAGTATCTAACCCAAAGCCAAGGTCAGTTTCCAGTGTAGAAATGTCTCTGGCCACCTGGAGGTGTGCAGATACCAGTCTGCCTTAAGCTGGTGGGGCACAACAGTTCTGTGGGTGTTCATGTTAATGGAAATTGCTTCATTTAAGCCACCAGCCAAGCTGTGTGTGTGGATCTCAGAGGAAGGACCAGAGATCAGAATGAGTGCCAGGTGTGGGTGAGTGATTGCCATTCCATGTTAAAAGTTGCACAGGAGCTCTACTCCACCTGCTCCTGCAGTCAGGCTGCAGAACTCTTCCCAATAAATGAATCAAATACCAACCACCACAAGTCATGCAATGTAGGAATAAAGCAGGAGGCAGGTGATGTGTCTGTAATGCTCTGTATCTCATCTCCATAAGCAGCTGCATCCCAGGGGGACAGAAAGGTAAAAAAACATATACCAACTGCCTTAGTTTGAAAGACAGGTATCTGCCAAGGAAGGCAAGAACCTCCCTTGGAAATGGAAAATATGACCCCCTTCCCTCCAAATTACTATAATTTTGAAATTAAGGGGCTTTCAGGCAAAGATATTGGAAAAGGAATAACAGTTCTTTACTTATATATATGTGTATAACAAGGCAAACAAACAACAATAATGGCAGCAACAACAAACAAAAACAGAAACCCAGTAACAGCCTTCTCTCGGCTGTCAGGCACTTTCCCCCTTGTTGTAATTATGGTCACAGCTGGCAGGGGCGCTGGTGGCTCCTGGCTAGGCAGGGCAGGTGCGATGATTCCCCCACGGCTGCAGGGGGCGCTGTGGTGCGAACTCAGCCCACCCTCCACACAATAATGGCGAAAGAACTGGTGGAAGAGATAGAAAAGGGGCTTCCTTTACAAACCCCCAGGGGCAGTCTCAATGCCCCTTCAGATGATGAAATGAGCTGTAGCAGAAACCTCAGAAGCAGCAAGCTGGAATGGCAGAGTCAAGCAGACCCGGGGTGACAAACAAAGTGTAGCAGAGACTCCAGGGCCATGCCAGAAGCTGCAGGGTGTCCAGATGTCAGGTTAAAATGTAGCAAGAAGCCCTGAAGCAGTGGCAGAGAACAGTAGGGCTGGGCAGGGAATCACTCCCCTGGATAGCTCACCGGCAATGGCAGGTCTCAGGGTTGGGCTGTGCAGAGGGGGCAGCCCCGTTAGGGGATGGGGTACTCCTGGGTCCCGGCATGACCCGCACTGGCTCTGGGCTCCCGAGCAGCAGAGAAGCAGGCCAGTAACCTCCAGTTACAGTGCCAAAGGAAAAAAAAAAAAAACTGGGCAAAAACCACATGGCAACAGTATCTCTCGTCAGAGGGATCGTGCTGTGTGGCCGCTGAGATGAATTGCCCCACTGGAAGGAAGCAATCCCCCTTTGCCCCCAACTCTTGCAGGAATCCCAAGCTCTCATGCATCACAATACTCAGGAAGCCGGGAGGAAGGGGGGGGAAGCAACCACCCTGGACACAAAACAAAAAACAAAAACAAACCTCAAAATGGATATGTGTGGATGTGACAGCCTGGTCAGAGAGTGAGAAAACTAGGTAAGTTTTCCCAGAATCGGCCTGAGAGACTTTAGAGAGCTGAAGATAAGTAATGATAGCTTATGATTATAAACAACCTGCAGCTGTTGTTTCCCTACTCTCTGTTTTCATGTTTTTCTCAAAGAAGGGCATCTTGTTAATTAGCCAATCAGGTGAAATGTATTAACTGAATGACCAACCAAATCTACCTGGATCGGAACAGCTTATAAAAGGAGCAGTTCCAAATATATGGCGTGCATGCTATGCCAATCAGCCTTCTGATGAGTCTGTGTCCATTTCTTACTCAACAGCTACATCTGGTGACCCTGACGTGATTTGCATAGGTCAGCCCTTCGTGGATCACGGTACAGAGGAAGAGATGCCTCAGACCCCTGCTGGAACTCCGCCAGGACCCCACGGCGCTCACACAGCCCGTCCACGTCTGGACACCCTCTGTTCCCCCGGAGAGGTAACGACCTTTACCCATGTCCTTCTGGAAGGGACTGGGATCGTGGTTTTGCCCTGATAGCTTAAAAGTTCAGGCAGGAACGAATTCCCCAGCAAAGTGGACAGTCAGTACCTTTTGCTGGAGGTTGGGGGCCAGTGTTTTCACAATGGAGAGTCACCTCTCTAGGGAAGAACACGTGATCGTTTCTGTGTGGAAGGACATGATTTGCTTTATTGGAGTCTCTCTGTGTCAGATGATTCACTCTGCACTCTACTTGCCTGAGCCAAATCTCATGACTTTCTAGTAGATATAGAGACCACTTTTAGTCCGCAATTGTGAGAGGCATTGGGCTACCAGCTCTTGGAAGAAGTTACTAATGGGGATTCCACTGTGCCTCGACTCATACCTGTATGGGGACTCCTGTCCCCTGTCTTCTGAGGCCACAGCCAGAGGGAAAGTGAATCAGAAATGGGGGTCTCAGAGGGTGCCGATGCTGCCTCTGGGGGTGCCGACACCCTGGGGAAAGGATTGGCAGGCCAGGCAGCTGCCGACTTTTCTCCGGCTCCCTGCAGACTGGTGGGGGACGTAGGGACCCCCCGCGGAACCTATCTCTCGCCTAGAGATTATGTTCCGCCGAAATAGCCTCATCCCTATGATTCTGTGAGACCAACATATCCTCCTCCTGCAAAACTGGCACCGCCAAGCATGATAACCACGTCCCGGCCATGCCCGGGGAATGGCACCTCCTCGTTTATGCTGCTTTCAGCCCCTCCACAGCCGCTGGTGGTGCCAGAACTGTTGCTGCTGCGCCCAGTGGATTGGCTTTCCCCTGCCCCGCTAAGAGTGGCTGGCGAGCTGCTGCAACAGCTGGCCCCGCTCCAGCCACCGGTGATGCCTGCCTGCGCTCCGCGGGATGCAGCGGACATGTCTGCGTTTTGGCCAGCCTTGCCTCACCCAGTGGGACGGCCTTGCGCTGTCCCACAAGCCACTTGGCTTCGCCTGACGGCCCCGCTTTCCCCGATTTGCGGAAGCAAACAAACTCCACAACTTTTGTGAAAGTTGTAAAGATGGCATGTTTATTACAGCGCTGGACACATGTGGGAATTGTTCCCCCTAAAATGACATGCGTACCTCTGGGAACTCCAGATCTTCTTTTATCTCTTTCTCAAATACATATGCATGCAATTTCACAATAGGTTCATACATATTCATTCCACTGATTTCGTGTGACACTTGCCACTAATTCTTCTTTATCAGAAAGAACTCCTGGGTCAGGTTGCCCTGCTCTGTCTGCCCCCCATCCCCCCTTATCTCTTGTCGTTCGGCTGAAGCAGTCCCTCCAAACACAGGCCCTTCGCAAGAACAGGCAGTCAGACTAAACAGCAAGCTACAGAATTAACTCAAAGATGTACATTTCACCTAAATCAAAATGGATCTCTACTCTGGAAAATTTCCACTCTGCCTTCCCCCCCCTGCAAACCGGGGACCGACTCTTTCACGGCCGGCAGAAGATGCTGCTCCCGACTCAGATTTTCCCCCCTGCACCGCGGGTGAGGGCGGAACCACCTCCATCAGCGGTGGTCACCACAGCTGGACCGGTCGCTCCGTCAGCTCCCTTGTTGTCAGCCGTGGAGCCTGTGCAGATGTACTGGCCGCACCCATTGTCAGCGCCTGCTCGTGAGCATTTGTTCCAGCCAACGTCACACCCCCCCGCCGGCTTCCCCCCCTTTTCCATGGCGCCTACGCAGACAACAGCAACAGTGGCTGCCGCACTAGCAGCGTCTCTCCAATTGGTAAATCACTCTACAGGAGCTGTATTCTCTTTCACCCCTCTCACCTTTAGTTGCAGAGCAACTGCATCCTCCTACTCCCTGCGCGACGACTGACTTGGTTTACTTAATGTCTTTTGCAGCTTTGCCATTGCAGCCCCCACAGCGGAGCCAGTAGTGCCATCGCCCACCGCCACGCCGCCTGCCGCCGCACCTCCAGCTGCGCCATCCACGGCTGGGCCCCCGGCCGAGGCACCGCCGGCGGCCGGCCCACCCATAGCAGAGCTTGTAACCAGCCCCTCAGCTTCACAGTCCGCAGTTGGTCCGTCGACTTCAGCGCCTCTGGCCAACCCACCACCCCCTGCTGCCCACAGGCTGTCCTCCCCATCCCTGGATTGGGATAGCGACAGCAATGAATGCCAATGGCCAGCCCCCTGGCAGAGGCGTGCCCTGGTGGCAGAATGTCGTCACCGACAGGCGGTGTCATCGTCCCTGAGTAATCTCTGGACTTTTCCCCCCTGTCGGGTGACCGTGCGCCCCAAGAACCCGTGCCAATTTTGGGAAGCAGTTAAGATTCGAACTTTAGTGACTGGGGATTGGAACCTGTTAGAAAGGGTGGGAATGCCATGCTGGGAAGCTGACACCACACCAGATCTGGGGGAAGGGGCCACAGGATGTCAGTCAAACAGTTAATCCAGCATCTGTGGAGGAGACACAGGTGGTTGAGAAAGACAATGTTCCACCACAAAGAGTGATTCAAGCTTTTCCCATGTATAAAGCTGTCTCAAATATGGGACAAGCTGGCAGGCATGATGTGATTGCCTGACAGTGTCGGAACCCAGGAAATTCCTCTGGCTGCCCTGGAGGGCTCAAGCCCCTGCCCAGGGGGCTCAGAGACCTTGGCACAGAGCCCAAGACCCCTGTGCCTTTGATTTAGCCCTTGGAAAAAACAATTGCCAACCTTTATATGAAGAATTACAAGCCACGAAAGTTTAAGTAGAATGATAGTGAATTTATCACAGGGTAAAAAAATAGATTTTTGAAGATTTTAGAATGGGGGTTCAGGGGGCAAGATGGAGGAATCTGGGCGTGTCCAGCCTTTCTCCTTTTTCTTAGCCTCCATCTTCTGGGTGATGTTGGCACTTTTAGACTGGTTTAGAATAGAAGCTCACTGTCTAACATAGATGATAGGTATTGGAGAGTAATTGTAAATATTGTACACGTAGTTTTTAGTATAAAAAGATAACACCACCCTGGGGGAGGCAGAGTGCCTTGGACTGTCTTGCTGAGCGGACCTCGGCTGGACAGGAGAAAAAATTTTATAGATAAGATGCAATAAGCAACCTTGAGACTGAGAACTGAAGAACTCTGACTCCTTCTTCGAGCGCTGGGCTGGGAAAAGAGACTTTCTAACATTTCTTGGGGTCACTCTGACCAGTTAAAGAACCTGATATGACAGGTGGTCCAAGATTTGCAAGATAAGGTGGCAAAATATGGCCTTGGCTCTGCACAAGTTATGCAAGTTCTCAGAGTGCTAAACAAAGACCTGCTTGCTCCATTTGATATTAAACATATAGCTCAAATATTGTTCCAGCCTGTGCAATTTAGGGTTTTTCTGGACAAGTGGAGGCAGGTCGCTGAAAGGATTGCAGCAGACAACAGGCAATTGCCTCAGGGAGATCCTAGGTTTTACGTGGAAATAGACGTTCTCCTTGGAGAACAGGCCTTTTCCAATCCTGATCTTCAGGCTACCTGGGACCCACCCTGCCGTTCTTGAGCAGAGTCATAAGGGTAGGGTTTAATGCATTGCTAAGAACTATAGAAATGGCCTCTCCCAAACCATGATATGTGACAATAACTCAAGGGGCAGATGAACCCTTTCTGCCATTTGTTGAGAAACTTGCAGCAGCCCTGGAGAAACAGGTTGAGGATGATATCTTGAGGCAGGTTTTATGCAAGCAGTTAGCTCGAAACAACGCAAATAGTGATTGTCAGAGATCATAGATGCTCTTCCAGGTGACCGGACGCTAAAAGACATGGTCCACGCATGTGCCAAACTAGGTGCTGTAGACCACAAACTGTCTGCTCTGACAGTTGCTTTACATCCAGGCCAGAAATCCTTAGTGGGTGGACAAGAGAAAAAAGGCAAAAATAAGGGCAAGAAGAAGCAGGGAACACACAAGCAAACAGGACCAAATATCAATTTCTTGTGCTCTAAGTGCCTAAGGGCAGGTCATTATGCATACCAATGTAAGTCAAAATATCATGCCAATGGCCAGCCTTTGTCAGGCCTGGGAAACGGGAGGATGAGCACACAGGGGAACTGCACTCTGACACAAGTGATTCCTCAGGGCATGGCACCGGCACAGGCCTGCTCAGCCAGTTCGGGGGCAGCACCCACGATTCTGCTGGGGTGGATGTACATACTGCAACCGCAGTCATCTTAGAATCCTGTCATGAACATAAGGTTCCTTTGGATGTATTCGGACCTTTGGGACAAGGACTGAGCGCACTGCTTGTGGGAAGATCTAGTGTCACCCACCAAGGAATCTTTGTTCATCCAGGTGTCATTGACTCTGGTTTTTCAGGTCAAATTTGTGCTACGGTTTCCATGCCCCGCCCCCCCCCCCCCCCATCACTATTCCGGCAGGGACTTGGATTGCTCAACTTGTGCCTTTTCAGTCATGTGTCCCCAGGACTGGCCAGCGGACTTGTGAGAATGGTGGCTTCGAATCCACGGGACTGCCACAAGTCTTCTGGTCTGCAGATATTTCTGCTCAGTGACCCCAGATGATGTGTACTCTGACCCTACCAGGTGCCTGCCTGCCGAAGACCTGGCTTCGAGGTTTGATCAACACAAGGGTGCATGTGACAGTCATCTCCTTCTCTGCATGGCCCCCTACATGGCCTTTGGCTTCCATAAGGTTGGCCATCCAAGGGTTGGGGGGTACAGCGTAAACCTTTGTAAGCCAACAGTCTGTGCTGATCAGAAACATGGATGGGCAGACAGCTGCAGTTCAGCCCTATGTCACTGCAGCTCCAATCAACCTCTGGGGACAGGATGTATTGGCAGCCCGGAGGGGTACAAATTGGGATGGATTTTTAATTGGGGCCACTGCGCTAAAGGGCAGAAAATATCCCATGCTGCCTTTATGGTGGCTGGTGGACAAACCCATTTGGGTAGACCAGTGGACCCTGACAAAGGAAAAATTCGTTGCTCTTCATGAATTGGTTCAGGAACAACTTCAACAGGGATATATTGAGCCTTCCACTAGTCCCTGGAATAATCCTGTCTTTGTGATAAAGAAAAAATCTGGGAAATGGAGGCTGTTACAGGACCTCCGAAAAATTAATGCAGTGATGGAAAGCATGGGGGCATTGCAGCCTGGTATGCCCTCACCCACCATGCTCCCAGCGGGATGAGAAATCTTGATCATTGATTTGAAAGATTGTTTTTTCACAATTCCTTTGCATCCTGATGACAAGCCAAAGTTTGCCTTCACAGTGCATTCAATCAACAATGCCGAACCTGTGCTGAGATATCAATGGAAACTTTTGCCCCAGGGCTGTTGCAATAGCCCGACTATTTGTCAGTGGTATGTGGCTCAAGCCTTGTCCGGAGTCTGTGAGCACTTTCCCGACGCATGTTGTTATCATTACATGGACGGCATCCTGGTGGCAGCATCCAGCCAGGATGAGTTGCTGAGGATTCGGCCTCAGCTGTTCACTGTTCTGCGTTCTTATGGACTGCAGGTGGCTCCGGAGAAGATTCAACAGCACCTTCCTTGGAAATATCTGGGAGTCAAAATTCTTGACCGAACTATTCAGCATCAGGAGGTGCAATTCTCAGATTCTATTAAGACCTTGAACAATGCCCAGAAATTGATGGGTGTCATCAGTTGGTTGCATCCTTACTTAGGACTAACTGAAAAACAACTGTCCCCGCTGTATGATACTCAAAAGGGGGACCCTAACCTGAGATCACCTTGGAAATTGACTCCTGAGGCGCAATGAGCGCTGGGGGAGGTCCAAAAGGCTGTTTCTGCTTGTCAGGTTCATCAAGTAGACCTTTCCATTGATATCACTGTCTTCATTACCAATCCAGATTTTCATCCTACAGGTATCATTGGCCAATGGAGTGACAAATGGTCTGATCCTTTGCACATTTTGGAATGGGTCTTCTTGCCCCATCAACTGAAAAAGACAACACCCACACTATTTGAACTGATCGCTCATTTGATAATCAAATGCCATCAACAGTGTTTGCAATGAATGGCAGCTGATCCCTCAACAATCATTCTTCCAGTAGAACGGGTAGACTTTGAATGGAGCTTTGCTAACAATGCTCCTTTGCAAAGTGCGCTGCAAAACTTTTCAGGGCAGATTGCCTATCATCTGCCCAGTCACAAGTTATTGCAGTTGGCAAAAACAACCAATCTGTTATTGTGGCCAAAAAGCAACTGGGTGACAGTGCAAGGACCCACTGTCTTCACTGACGGTTCTGGAAAAACAGGGAAAGCCATTGTTACTTGGAAGGCTGAATCTGGATGGCAAATGTTGGAGGGCCATGAGTCAGGCTTGGGCCAACTGGTTGAGTTAAAGGCTGTTGCCATGGCATTCCAGGAATTTTCTCAGGTGCTGTCGCAGACATCTTTTCATTAAAAATCCTTTGTTAGGATTTTTTCCTTTCTGAGAAGCTGAGAGGCTTCAGAAACAAAATGTAAACAATGGTTATCTGCTGCTGTGGAATGCAACAGGTCCATCTGTGATTGGTCTCATGTGCTTGTTTGTAATTAATGGCCAAACACAGCAGAGCTGGCTCAGACAGAGTCTGAGGCAGCTGCCTTTGTTATCATTCTTTTCTATTCTATTCTTAGCTTAGCTAGCCTTCTGAGATGAAACTTTTCCTTCTATTCTTTTTAGTATAGTTTTAATGTAATATATATAATAAAATAATAAATCAAGCCTTCTGAAATATGGAGTCAAATCCTTGTCTCTTCCCTCATCCAAAGACCCCTGTGAACACCGTCACAAGGTGCCTCTGAACTTGGTCACTGATTCTGCCTATGTTGCAGACATAACCAAGCATTTGGATTGTTCACTTCTGAAGGAAGTCAATAACACAGTTTTGTTTCAGTTATTGAGAACCTTGTGGAATGCAATTCAGTCCTGAGTTCATTCGTATTACATCTTGCACGTTTAGAGTCACACCAGGTTGCCAGGTTTCATAACAGAAGGTGACTGACAGGTTGGCTAACTTCGCATGGGTAATGCCTCAGCCTGACAAGATTGGCAAGCCAAAGTGTTGCATGATTTTTTTCCATCAAAGTGCACGTAACCCTGCAGAAACAATTTCGCTTGATGCCAACTGAGGCTCATGACATTGTCAGTTCTTGCTCTGATGGTCATGGGCTTGCTGCACCTTTACCAGCAGAGGTGTACCCCAGAGGCCTAAAGACCTTGCAGCTTTGGCAATCAGATGTTACTCACATCACTGAATTTGGCCAACTTAAGTATGTGCACGTGTCTATTGACACGTTCTCCTCTGCCATGTGGGCATCTGCTCACACTGGAGAAAATGGTTGTGACATGATTGCCCGTTGGAGGATGGCTTTTGCAGTCTTGGGTATACCTTCTTCTGTGAAAACTGATAATGGCCCTGACTATGTCTCGCAGTAGATGCGGCACTTTTTGTGCTTATGGGGAGTGTCACACAAACTTGGTATGCCACACTCTCCAATGGGCCAGGCCATTGTTAAACGTGCTCATGGTACCTTAAAGCGTGTTCTGGACAAACAAAAAAGGGGAATGCCTGGAGAAACCCCATACAGTTGATTGGAAAAAGCTCTATATACAATCAATCATCTTACAGTGCCATAGAATTCAGAGAATCCTGTCATTCTAAATAATTTTGTCATTGCACTCTTCAGGTGAAGCGCATCTGCCTTGAGTGAAAGTCTGGATATGGGACCTAGCCACTAATAAGTGGGAAGGCCCGTACGACCTTATCACTTGGGGCCGCGGGTATGCCTGTGTTTCCACAGATACTGGAGTATCTGCAGATACTGGGTACCTGCAAGGTGTGTCGGCCCTGATTTGTGACACCAAAACCAGAATGTGGCCAACAGGCAACCTCCGAACAATGATCAAGATGACAACCATCAATCAGATGGCCCCTTCATGAGTGGGGAATTAACATTTTATCCTTTCCTTGTGTCTAGCAAAAGACTATTGACAAGTTAAGACTGTCAGTTCTGATTTGTGGGAAAAAAAACCTAACTCCACAACTTGTAAAAGTTGTAAAGCCGGTATGTTTATTACAGCGCTGGACACATGTGGGGATCGTTCCCCCAAAGGACATGTGCATCCCTGAGAATTCCGAACCATTTTTTATCCCACTTACTTGTACATATGCATAGTTTCACAATAGGTTCATGCATATTCATTTTACTGATTTTGCGTTACACTTGCAGCTAGTTTTTTTATCAGTCCTTGTACAGAAAGAACTCCCGGGTCATCCTGTCCGTCTCCTGCAGCCTCAGCTTTGGCTCTCATCTTTGTTTCAAAGTTCAAGGACCCCCCCCCTTATCTTTCTTTCCAGCTTGGAAGTTCACATTCTTTTTCCTAGGCTGAGACAGTTTTGTCAGCACAGGCTTTTTTGCGAGAACAGGCAGTCTTAAGCACAGCACAGAGTTAACAGACTAAACAATATATTTCATCTATGCAAGCAAGCTACAGACTAAATAATTCAAAATGGCACATTTCACCTAAATCCTAAATGGATTTTTACCCTGTTAAATTTTCACTCTGTTTCAGTTCTTTGAACAAACTAATGATAAGTTGCTACTATATTAGACCTGATATTGTATTAGAATAAGTAACTGATTTTAAGATCATTAGTGTATTTCTTGTAAGAGGGAATCACAAGATTTGATCTCTCAGACCATTTCAAAATGGCGTCCGATTGAGGTTCTGATTGATAACTAGCAACTTCTAGAGGAACCTCTGGAGCTGTGTTTGTTCTTTCTGCAAGGGGCCCCACAGAGGATTACAAATACCGCCTCCTCCTTTAAACAAAAAGGGAGACCTGTGGATGTGACAGCCTTGTCAGAGAGCAAAAAAACTAGATAAGTTTTCCCAGAATCGGCCTGAGAGACTTTAGGGAGTTGAACATAAACAATGATAGCTTATTATTATAAACAACCTGCAGGTGTTGTTTTCCTACTCTCTGTTTTCTTGTTTTTCTCAAAGATTGTTTATAAGAAGGGCATCTTGTTAATTAGCCAATCAGGTAAAATGTATTAACTGAATGACCAATCAAATCTACCTGGATCGGAACAGCTTATATAAAGGAGCAGTTCCAAATATATGGCGCGCACGTTATGCCAATCAGCCTTCTGATGAGTCTGTGTCATTTCTTACTCAATAGTGACAGATATGGGATAAAAAAAAAATCCTTAAGACACCAACCCTCTGAACTCCAGTGATTTATGAGCATGAGGCAGGGTGAAAATTCCTTCTTTCTCCATTGCAGATCTGGTGCCCTGTTTGAGTAGGAATGGTTACAACAGAATGCCTCAGTGCCCACCCACTCTGGGTCTGGAGCTTCACAGGTAGCTCTGGCAGGCTGGAGGGCATGGATGCATAAGTTGTATATCCTAAGGTACTAGACTAATAACTGAAATGTGAAAGATTATACTTCCCCTCCACCCCCAAACAGCTTCCTATATATACAGAAACATCAAATCCTCAAATTCTCTGTGGTCAAGATGTTCCTTCTTAGTTGCAATCCCTCCATAAGCCACCTTAAAGCAGTTTTAGCTCCATACTTCTCCAGAGAGCTTTTCAGATGCTCCCTCCTGGTACTTAGCAATTATTTTGTAACTGGTGGCTAGTCATTGTTGTGACCAAGGTAAAAGCATTGGATAGCACACTGGTATTTGCCTTTAGAGCACTGAGAAACTATATACCAGCACATGATGTGCATTTAAACCCTCTGATACAACCATGTGGCTGTAGGCATAGAATAAATCCATATCACAAAGCTAAAGCTGGCCCAAAATGTCTCAGTCTGAGCACCTCTGTGCTGCCCCAGGGGCTGAAAGATGGCCCCATGTCAGACTCCTGCCACACTGTTACTATTTGCATGTCCATGGGGGTACTGGAGTGACCCAAGGGACACAAGGCTGGGTTTGCCACAGGGTGATGGCTATGCACCAGGGGGTTCTGTAGCTGCCTTGGGGCATCTGGGGTAGGTGCCACTAGATGTCCACTAGTGCTCCATCTTCTATGTCTGAAAACATGGTGGTGGGGGGGAGGGCAGCTTTGGGAACATCCCACAGATGGTGTGGGTCATGTCTCCTTTTGGTCATGTTCTTCATAGATATAGGATGGCAGCAGAAGATGGGGACACCCTGGGGCAGACTGGCAGTTTGGGTTGATTTTGTTGATTTCTTGAGTCAGGGTGAAGCATTGTCTTGAAGTCAATGCAGCCAAGCAGTGCAAAGCAGCATGGCCATGCTCAGAGCAGGGAAGCTGCATGGCCAGTACGAGGATGGCAGGTGTGGGTGCTGCAGTGAAGCTGCCTCTGGGTGTAGTGACATGATCAAGGGCACATAGTATGGTGATAGCAGAGGTGGGAATGGCTGCTGTGGGTAGGGATCCATGGGGACACTTGGGCAGCTGGTGTCAGCAGCAGGAAGAAGGGATGCACCACTGACATGCCACTCAGGTTAGCACAGGTTGAGGGAGCAGACCCCAAGTGGGGAGCAGGCATGGAGCATCCCAAGTAACAAGCAGTAGGATGAGTGTCATGTTGTGCCAGGGGCAGTTTAAATTGGAGATTAGAAAAAATTTCTTCCCTGAAAGGGTGGTCAGGCATTGGAACATGTTCCTCAGAGTAGTAATGGAGTCACCATTCCTGGAAGGATTTAAAAAGCATGTAGCTGTGACACTTGGAGACATGGCTTAGGGGTAGACTTGGCAGTGCTGAGTTAACAACTGGACTCTGATTTTAAAGGTCTTTTCCAACCTATGTGACTATATGGTCCATATTTCTTTTCCCCCTTGACTTATGGACAGAGAATGGTTTAGATTGGAAAAGACCTTTAAGACCATTGAGTCAAACCATTGACCCAGCCGTGCCAAGTCCACCACGAAACAATGTCACACCCTGGGGCAGGGTCAATATTTTAGATTTCCTACAGTTCCTGGTGCAGCTCATTTGCCCAAAACCCATTTGTTTTCTTAGCAACAATCTGCACCCTCCCCTCAGCTACTTCAGCTCATTTTGCATGGATTTATTTTAAACTTTAACCCAGCAGCTCCTGGAAACTCTTCCATGCAACTTTGGGAAAAATTGGGCCAAGGGTATTTTGGGAGAAAAAACCCACCAAAAAAAAAAAAAAAAAACAACCCACAAAACCCCTCAATTTTTGTTTATACCAGTTAAACTTCTTTCAGGAGTGGAGCTCTGCAGCACTGGAATGGGATCCCACCAGCCTGAGCCCTGCACATGAAATACTAAGCACCAGGAATGCCCCTGCTTGCGTGGGGGACATCAGCCAGCCCCAGCCTGCCTAAGCTGCTCCAAGTAACAACTATGAAGAGAACAAAACATTCAAGTTAATGGAAACAAGTCTTTATTAAGTAACTTTTGATATCAGAAAAATAAAACTCTTATAATTCTCTTTACAACAAATATATAATATCAGTGCTTTGGCCATCATAATTTAAAGGCTCTTTATCATAAAATATATAGTTTTTAAACTTTACCAAAATTGAATTTATAATCTCTATGACCTCCCTACATATACATAACAAAGAGTGTAATAAAATTAGCAAATACTAAGCTAGATCAACAGTTTATCAGTTTATTCTTAAGTTTGTGGTTTATAGAAGTGGTTCACGTACCTTATGTCTATTGATTCCTTGGCTTATTAGCTGCAGTGTACAATGCAGTAAAACAAAACACACGCTCAGTGAACATTTGTTCGCATCTACAAGACTGTAGCTAGAGATCAGATTTTAATACTGTGTCATGGTTTGACACTGGCACAATGCCAGTGCCCCCATGAAAATTCCCTCTCCCTGGCATCTGCTGTGAGGTGGTACCCGGAAATAAGCAAAGCAGGCTCCTACTTAGGGAAAAAGAAAAAAAAACTTATTAACTAAACTACAAAAACTAAACCACAAAGGAAGAAAAAATAAACACAAGGAAAATGAAAACTACACAGAAACACTCCCCCTCCTCCTCCCACCAAATTCCCAGTACATTTACGTTTCCCAAAATTATCAACACTCGGTCTGGCACCACCCTTTAGATAATCAAATCTTCAGTTCATCAAGAGTAGACGGAGTCCTTCCTTGTGCCATGGACTTCTTGTCACAATCAGCACCGCCCGGAGTCCTTTGCCATTTTGTGACATCTTCCTTCCATGCCAGGTGCTCTCATCACCTTGCATGGGGCAGAGGCCTGCTTTGAGGGTGGACCTTTTAAGGATGCCTCGTCTCGTTCCAAACAAAGCACAGTCTCATCTCTGGGACCTTTGTCCCCCCCATCCCTGGGGCCGAGGGGTCTCAACACTGAACTCTCTTGGCTCTGAGTCCTTGCTTCCCCCTGGAATGCAGTCTCTGTATCACCAGGAAACAGTCCATGGATATACAACAAAAGAGTCCAGCAAAAAATGCCACTCCATCTTTCTCCATTCCTCCAACATCTCTCTCTCTCTTTGCCAGACTTCCCCACTGGCCTATTTCTTCTTTCATCCTCCACTCTTATCTCCTTTTCTAGGAAGGGTAATGTTCTGTAAAGTTTTCATTGTCCTCAAAGGGTTAAAAGCTCTCCCAAGCAGCTGGGCTCCTCGCTGCCCCACCCGGAGCCTCCCAGAGTGGCCGGAGACCTTCTCACCGCTCCCCCCCCCCCCCCCCCCCTTCTCTTTCCTCAGCCATGCTGCCTGCTGCTGGCACATGATATCAAGTTCAAGGTAACTCAGTCTCAAGCACAGGCTGCACTCTCTCTCCATCTCCAAAAGGTGGTGGTGAGGGGGGAAAACAGGCTGCTCGGTGCTTCCCGGTACTTTGCTCCTCCACCCTTCCATCCCTCCGGGTCAGGCCTACCTTAGCTGGGCCACGTGGCTTTCCCCTCCCCCCATCCAGCTAGCAGCTGGGCCGGGGGAGAGAGACGAATTGCTTCCCGCCAGAAATTCAAAGAGAACTCCGAGGAAAGAGAGCCCTGCTTTTAACCCCTGAGTCAGTGTTCTCAGAGGCGGATCCAATGCTCCAGTGGCCAAAACCAGGTGCCAATCTTAAAATCCAAATACCTATTGGTGACCACAGCACAAACAACATATCCCAGATGTCCCATTTCCAGTCAAACCACCACATACTGACATGTAACTATCCCACAAGCAATTATAGTATTAAAGTTAGCAGTACATAATATGCCTTCAAGGCAACTCCTAGTTGTAAACTTTTATACGAAATGTAACTCTTCAAGTGGAAATAAAAATAAAATTTTCTGCATATTTACTAGTTTAATACATAATTTCTTTTTTGTTGTTACACTGAGAAAAAGATTGTCTTGGGAAAATAATGCTTTAAAAAAGAGGAAAAAATACATCAGAACTCTACTTTTGTGTCTTTTTTTTGTTTTTGCTGTTTTAATATATGTCATCACAGATTTGGTAATGTACTGAGGATGAAAAAGCTAGAAACATCCACAGGTTGAAATGTAAGAAGCTCATTCAAGAGACTTTTTTTTTTTTTGGAAAGACAGTTTTGAAATGAAGTAAACTGATTACAGGGCCACTGTCACAGCTGCTGTCATGAATAATACAAGGACATTTACAAAACTCCCCCTTTTTCTTTTTTCTTACTAAAAATATATATTTATGTGTAAGACATGAATTTAACATAAAAATGCTTCACATTTTGAACTATATACTCTCTAAAAAAGGTCAAGAACAGTTTGATCAGACTAATGAACAGAATGTCAGCATCACCACTCTTAGTCAAAGTACGTGCATCCCAAAGCCCTTACTGTAACTGGATGAAGCCAGACAGACTTTTTCCACATTACACTAACAAAAGCAGTGGGTAGGAATTCACAAATTGAGACATTCCTGATCCTCTGGACATACTGCTCTTATCAAGGACAAAATGGAGTTGCATCTGGCAGTTTCTCTCTTCCCACCTGTCATTTATTATCTGAACCTGCCAAATAACACAATCTGTTTCAATAAATCAAACTATACTTTAAAAGATATTCGCAATGCTGAAGAATTAAGCATAAGTTGTCACATAAAGAAAAAAATATTTCCTCAAAGCTGGTAGAAGATAGCATTGGAAGTGTTGTTTGATATTTAGATAATAATACACATCCTCCATAGCAGACAAGTACTTTTGCATTTAGGCAACAAGGTTCATTGCTGCCAACTCACAGAAGCCAAACAATTAACAGAGATCCTTTAGAAAAGCCTGGAAAATTTTAGGGGTTTTTTCAGTTGTGGAATTTATGAAAACTTGCCCTCATTGTGTCATAACATTATACCAGATGTATCTCTGCTAAACATGCCATCTGTTTACACTGTGCCAGACAGAGACCCCTTAAGTTTAGTGTTACCATAGCAGCCTTTTGAGAAAGTAAAAATTTATTAATAACTTAAGTCTAATCCCAAGGAAGTCAAACAGTCAGAATTCATTAGAAAGTTTACTAGAGGGTACTATTACATCTATGCCTTCAAGTCTTTAAAAGTCCACATATAATAATATCCCTATAATATCTCTATTTAAGAGTGAATTTGAGTTGCCTGAGTAACAGCTGTCTGGCAAACAGGACACAATGGGACTTCCTTTTCACAGATTTGATTGGCACACTCCAGGCAGAAGAGATTGTGACCACAGGGAACCAGAGCCGCAACAACTTGGTTCTTGAAGCACATCACGCAGTCGAACTTCTGTCTTGACTCAGGGGGTGAGCTGGACGTGGAGCCACCATTGGAAGATGAATAGCTGTTGGTGCCATTGGAGAATGCAGGGATGTAGATAGGAAGGCCTACTTGGTGGCCAGTGCTAGGTGGGTCATTATTCGCTCTCCCAGCCAGCGGGTGATCCAGGCTTTCTGGAAATGTGGGTGACAGGCAAGGAGTAGATGGTTGTCTCCCTCGGCATTGAGGCTTAGTATTAATAGCAGGGTCACTACCAAAGCCAGGGAGAGGGTTTACAGGTTCAAAATGAGTCCAAGTGGTTTGGGAAGGCATTGATAAGGAGTCATACACAGGAGAGTCAACCGCGAGGTCTTCCATGCCCACTGAAGGCAATGTTTCTCCAAACCAAAAGTTGCTTTTGCTGAATGGACTTGTTGGGCTGAAATCAGCCAATCTATTGCTTCCAAAACAGGAATCTGTGGAACTACTTCCCAAGGAGCTGGAGCTGTCATTCCTATAATTAGAAATCATTCTGGTGCAACTAAGAGGGACAGGATTAGAAGCAAGCCATGCAGACCTGAGAGTGCCTCCTCCAAAACTCACATCTGTACCATTGTAGTGGAGATCATTCTCTTTATTCAGCTTGATGTAGTTCCCAGTACGCATGGCTATATGCATCTGTATCTCCTCACGTGCACAGTTGACATTTTCAGGCATTCCTGTGACTTCGAAGACTGGCTCCTTGTCCCTGCTGGGGGTGACTATGTAGGTATGGGTCTGCTGCTGAATTCTTTTGATTGTAGCTCCTTTTGGTCCAACCACCAGCCCAACTACACGGTAAGGCACCCTGACTTGGACTGTCATCTGACCTGGAAGATTAGGGGTACATGGCAGCCCTCCCAGAGCAGGACTGCTCTTGTTGCGTGATGCTCTGATCGTGGAGAAGTGTTCAGCAGCTGAGAGAATTTCCATTTTAGCCATGGCTACATCCTCCTTTCGCCCAGTGACAACAAAGACTGGTTCTTCTCCTCGAACAGGGGTCTTAATATAAGTATTTGTCTTGGCCCTTAGTGCTTTTATTTTGCAACCTGTTTAAAGGAAACATATACAAGTTTGGCAAGACATCCTAGTTTAGAAAGCCACAAGAAAGCCATCTAAGCTGTTTTGAGTTTCAAGAAACCATAGGGTGAAACCAGAAGCAGCTGTTTGCATCTCTGCAAGCCACATCAGCAAAACCAGTATCAACTTATACCTATTATTTCCAAACAGGCTTCTGATACTTATAGCCACAAACTATTTTAGCAATGTTTCTTGGGCTGGTTTAGCCCAGCAACTCCTCAATTGCTATTAGATGGTGAATAAACATGAATGACTTTTTCCTCCATCAGCCACCTTTGTGATTATCCCATACATACTAGTAGGTTTAAATTTTTTCCATTGATTGGGTACACTTCAGTTATTTCTAAGATCCTGCAAAAGGAGTAAAGGTTCACGCACAAGTTTGCTGATATATTAGTCTTCCACCAACAAGCATGACCTAAAAGCAAATTAAGCATTTACAAGTGAGAGAAATGTCTGTATTGCAACCTGTATAGGGTAGAGATAAAATCAATTAACTGAGAACTCTTCATTTGCTTCCTTTTATTAGTGTTATTTAAAACTTTATTCTTCCCAGAGAGATGAAGGAGCCACTGCTTGAACTGTCAAGTAGGAGTTCAAGCAGTTTGTTGCATGCAAATAAGGCTTACTATGTAATAGTATATGCCTACATGGAATTTCTCTCATTCATTAACTGAGTAAATACAGTCTGAAATAAAAGCAGAAAGTTAATGAAATATTTGTCTTTGATTTTTGGGGACTGAATTATAAAGTTTGCCATGACACAGTGACAACAGGCTCTTTCCTAAAATGCTCAAGGCATTTTGAAATACATACAGAAGCTCCTTTTACCCATGACAGGACCAGAAAAGCAGGCATTGCAAAATGAAGAGACACAAGCAGGTCCATGACATGCAAGACAGTCTACTGGATTCAGTGTTAATTGAATTTATCCTATTGTAAACAAATTCAAAAGCATGTAACAGTAAATGTTATTTTATAGTGAACCTCATCTTGAAAAAAATATAACTAACATTTCCAGATCAAGTGTTTTAAGCATCATTCTACTTGCAGCAATTTATTCACCTTTTCCTTATTTACTTTAAGCATCTCATAACCATTTGGGTACTCAAAATAGTGTAAATAGTGTTTTGTTAGTCCTTTGCACCCAAGGTATCACAAGCAATAAATTGTACAGTTAGAAAACCACACAAAGATGCACTTTATTCAGTACTATCTACTAATAAAAAGAAAGCAGCAAACATCCAGATGCTGGTTGGAATAGAGGGGAGGAAGAGCTGCTTCTTGAAGGGTCCCTGCACGTAGTGATGCCGAATTTTGCCCCAAAAGGCGATATAATAACTGTCTAAGAGACTCAGTTTAAGTCAGATAGACAGGAGGTATTTTATTAGCAGCGCGCTGGGGAAATCTCTAAAGGGATTTCCGAAGTCTTACAGCAAAAGCGTGCCTTTTATACAGTTTTAGGTTTGGGATTACATCATATTCATGCATATTCATATGGGGCGTGCCGTAGGCGGAGCGTGGGCGGGAACTTCTGTTTTGAGGATCTTCTCGGGGGTAGTTCCGGTCGGCCTTCCTCATGGGCGGTGGTCTCCGAGGAGTCTTCCTCTTTAAACTTTTGAACTTCTCTCCAAATTTGGTCCATTCCCGGTGTAGTTGGCTGAGTTCCTATGCTTTGGCCAGGCTCCTAGGGTCAACCTGACATATTGGCATTAAACATGCTTTAGCTTTGGCTCTGAAGTATGCTTTGTCCGGTGGTTTTCATCCTTATCTTCCTCTCCTGTCATTGTGTTCCTAGTCCTAGCCAATTTATTGCTCCGGGTGTTTCCTAAATGCTATACTTTCTCCAAATGCTTCACATTCTATGTTTTAACCCATTATTTCTTGAAGGCTATCTATTTTATGGCTTCATTCCCCCCTTTTCTTATAACTTACGAATTCTTTCGTCAAGGTCTGATTCTAAGAGCGCTGATGCGCTCGTACCATAGCCCAAACCATTTGGGTCCTTTTCATTATGATCCTTAGCTTCCACCACATACAAATATTTGTGAGAGTTAATACTAACAGGGCTACAACTACCAATATCATTGGGTGCACCAGGTAATTGAAAACCTGTGTAGCTGTTGGGGAGAATCCTGTGAAGATATCCCACCAATGATGCTGGCCCACTTGTTCTACTTCGGTGAGGACATTCTTTATTCTTTCTGAATCATGTTCTACCTGCCATACCATTCGTTTAGTCGTCTGATTCACTCTTTGCACCAATTTCTTCACTTTAGGGTGTGCGAGCATTGCTTTAAGAATTTTGACATCCATCCCTATTTGCAACTTCGGTATCTCTCGATACAGGTTAAAGTCTGTGTTAATTAGCTGTTGGGTAGTTATTGGGACAGTATAATGAAAATCACAACCCACTATTTTGGTAAAGTTGCACACACAAAAGTTAGTATTGTTAGTCTCCTCTTGGCAATTATCTATAGTGATATTGTCACAAGCTGTCCGCACGCAGGCACACCCATTCCCTATATAGTAAACTTGTGATTGTGTTCTATTATGCAAAAGCATCTCAAAGGTGCATACTCTATTTTCAGCATCTAAGCATAAATCTTCTGCTTCTACTACAGCGTTTTCGCAAACATAGCCTAACTGTCCCCTAGGAATACATGCTTCTGTGCTAACCGATTGCCACTTATTTTTGGTATAATCATAACTGGCCCAAACATTGTGATCTATTGGCTTGACAATGACATCTTGTTGTATTGTCCCTAGAGTGAGGATAGGAAAAATAGCTCTTTCCTCTGCCGCACTAATGGTGAGGACATAAGCTTCAATATGTTCCTGTTGAGGCTCGTAAGTGAAATTCACTAACTGCCACCAGGCTTGGTGGTCCTTCTCAAATTGTGTAGTGTGGTTGTCCTTTAATATTGTTTCCCTTATTTCTTGAGGTAATATACCTGACGTTCCTTCTCTCATTATTCCTGCCGCTACCGATTGTACCCACTGTTGTGTCTGAGAGCATTGGATAGCGAGTGCAATGTCTTTACTAAGTTCCCCTGTATAGTCAGCGAGCTTCACAAAATCCTCTGCAGTATGATTCGCTACCATGGTTAGTAATTTTACTACTAGTGATTGTGTTTCTGCCAATGTAAGCATAGATGAACTCAGCGGCACTTTGAGTTTTCCTAAGTTGGTGGTGACAGTACTCAATTTGTTCACCAATACTTCTTGATCTACTGCATTCAGTATTCCAAATCCAGTGCCAACCCATCCACTTATATCTCTTTGCGCCCGCCTGTGATAGGACCTAGTTGCTAGCCATGCATTCCATCCCTTGAGGCTTTGTTGTATAAATGGTCGGCAATCCTTCTGCAAATGCGTAACATCGGCATGAATGTTCATCTGCACCTTCTTCAGGGAATAAGTGGGGTCTAGCAGCAGTTTTAGTTCATTTGACCTCCTTACTACCTGAGGTCCTATAAAGGTTAGGTTATGTATCATTCTACACTCCATCGGTGGAGTAGTTTCTGTAGTTTCTTGGGGCAAGTCTGGATTTGGATGCCCCATCGCGACCACGTCGGCCGGTATTAGGATACTATACTCACTAGCACGCCTGGGACCCCGCCCCTGTATGCAGCCTTGTTCGGGATCAGTGCATTTTAACTCCCTTTCGCAATAAAACTGCATTGATTGATCCAGTCTAAATGCTATTTCACATTTCGCCTTCTTTTCCCCAGTGTTATTAAAAATGAGAGGGTCTTCACCCCTTTTGTAAGGAAGGCTGTAGTATGCCCTATCAAGGTCATTCCATCGGCATGAGATTGAACCTTTCTGCTGGATCCAGACGGTGGGTTTACCCATTACCACTGGACTATATATAACCAAGTCTTGCCTGGAGGCTTCTGCCAAGGGTCTAATCGTTACTATCAGTCGCCCTGTTCTTCCTTCTATAAGATCAAGTTCTCGACAACCAATTTGAATTTGGTCTCCCTCTTGTGCCACTAGGTATGTCTGCTTATCCCATTCCTCTTTCATGTATGGCTGATTATTGCGTAGAGCGTAAACTTCCCAATATGGTCCCTCTGTCTCACTTTCTGGGTGAATACACTGATGTGCTTCAGACCATGGGTCTATTGGGGCAGGGTCTTGGGGAAGAACTATACTTATCGAAAGTCCAATGATCAGGGTTGCAAAGGCCTGAGGTGAAGTCAAGGTCATGATGTCCGTTCCTCTTGTTTACTCTCTGGAGCTTTCTTGACCCGTGAGTAATGAATCCACGTAGGTCGCTCCTTGATCCGGACCGCGGTGAAGGTAGTCAGCAGCACTTGAAAAGGTCCCTCCCACTTCTCTTGTAGGGGTTTTCCTAAAAGATTCTTAACATACACCCAATCACCGGGGTTAAACGGATGCAGTTTACAATCAGGTTGTTTAGGTTGGTGCTCTATCACCACGGTAGCATTTTTATCCAACTGTTTCCCTACAGTAATTACATAATCATAAATGTACTGATTACCGATTTGGTCTATGGCATCCCCGTTTACAACTTGCATAGCATAAGGTCTACCATACAGGATTTCGAATGGGCTTAGCTTTTCTTTTGACCTTGGTTTGACTCTCAGCCTCAGCAGAGCAATAGGCAAGGCTTGATACCATTGCAAATTAGTCTCTTGGCATATTTTGGCAATTTGCTGCTTAATAAGATGATTCATTTTTTCTACTTGTCCACTGGCCTGTGGATGATAAGGCGTATGTAATTGCCATTTGATTTGTAATGCTTTGCTTATTGCTCTCACCACTTTCGCACAGAAGTGTGTACCCCTATCCGAAGAAATACTCTTCGGTACCCCAAACCGTGGAATGATTTCATTCAACAGTATTTTGGTCACTTCTCTTTCCTTGTTTGTCCTGCAAGGGAATGCTTCAGGCCACCCAGAAAATGTATCAGTTAATACCAACAAATATCGAAACCCCCCTTTTCTTGGGAGCTCAGAGAAATCAATTTGCCATACTTCACCTGGGAATTTACCTCGACTTATGGCTCCTTGGTGTATCTTGGTTCCCGTATTCGGGTTATTTTTCAGGCACCGCTCGCACTGGGATGTTACGTGCTTTATAGTAGTAAATAATTTCGGTCCTGCTATCCTGGTTTGCAAATATTGGTAAAGCGGATCCAAACCCCAATGGGCCTTCTCATGTTCTGCTTTTACAAACTGCCACATCACATTTCCTGGTACTACTAACTGTCCTGTTTCCAATTGACCCCAACCATTTTCTAATATTTTGCCCTTATTTCTTTGAATCCATCTATGGTCTGATTCCTGGTAATCTGGCTGGATATTGGTATCCAGGTCTCCTGGTATTAGGGCCGTTATTTCCACTTCCCTAGACCTTGTGGCAGCCAATTTGGCCTCTGTATCTGCCTTTCTATTTCCTATTTCTGGAATAGTGTTGCCTTTCAGATGTCCCTTACAATGCATTATGGCCACTTGAGCTGGGAGTTGGACCGCCTCTAGCAATCGCAGAACCTCCTCTGCATGTTTGACTGTTTTTCCTTGTGTAGTCAACAGTCCTCTTTCTTTCCAGATGGCCCCATGAGCATGTACAACAGAAAAGGCATATTTAGAGTCTGTCCATATGTTGATTTGCATGTTCTCTGCCAATTCCAGAGCTCGAGTCAGAGCTATCAGTTCTGCCTTTTGGGCTGAAGTCCCTGCAGGCAAGGGGTTCGACTCAATTACCCTTTCTGTAGTAGTGACTGCATAACCAGCCATTCTTACTCCTTGCTTCACGAAGCTGCTGCCATCCGAGAACCAGTTGTCCGCATCTTCGAACGGCTCTTCTTTGAGGTCCGGGCGACTGGAATAGACAGCTTCAATTGTTTCCAGGCAGTTGTGTTCGATGGGTTCTGCCGGGGCTCTCCCTTCTAGAAATGAAGCTGGGTTCACAATGTTAGTTACCTGAATGGTTACGTCATCTGATTCAGCCAGAACGGCCTGGTATTTTAGGAATCTGGAAGGCGACAACCAATGGTTGCCTTTCTGTTCCAGCACAGCCGACACGGTGTGGGATACTAGCACAGTCACCTTTTGGCCCAGCGTGAGCTTCCTGGCCTCTTCTATGTTAATTATTACTGCGGCCACTGCCCTCAGACAGCCTGGCCATCCTTTGCTTACTTCATCCAATCGCTTAGAGAAGTAGGCCACAGCTCTCTTGTGTGGTCCCAGCTGCTGTGCTAGGACTCCTAAGGCCATCCCTTGTCGTTCATGGGAGAACAGCCAGAATGGTTTTGATACATCTGGGAGACCTAAGGCTGGTGCTCTCATTAGCTCCAACTTCAGCTTCTTGAAGGCTTCTTCTGCCTCGGGAGTCCAAACTAGGATGTTCTTAGCCTCCTTCAACAAATCATACAGTGGTTTAGCGAGTATCCCGTACTGGTAGATCCATAGCCGACACCAACCTGTCATCCCCAAAAAGGCGCGCAGATCTCTCACCGTCTCTGGTTTGGGCATCTGGCAGATGGCCTCTTTCCTAGCTGCTCCCAGGGATCGCTGTCCTCTGGAGACTTCGTATCCCAGGTACACCACTTGTTTTTGTACCAGCTGTGCTTTCTGTTGAGAGACTCGATATCCACTTAAACCCAGGAAATTCAGCAAGGAAATAGTCCATTCAATGCATTCTTCCTCTGTCGCTGTTGCTATTAGGAGGTCGTCTACGTACTGCAGAAGGGTGCCATCTCCCAGCGGCCTTTCCCACTGTTCTAGTTCCTTGGCTAACTGATTCCCAAAAACCGTAGGGGAATTGCACCATCCTTGGGGCAATACTGTCCAGGTGAGTTGGGTCTTTCTTCCACTATCTACAGATTCCCACTCAAAGGCAAAAATCTTTTGACTCTCGAGAGCTAAGGGAAGGCAAAAGAACGCGTCTTTTAGATCTAATACGGTGAACCAGGCCAAATTCTCCTTCAGTCTAGTCAAAAGCGTGTATGGGTTAGCAACTACCGGATGTAATGCCTTAGTTATTTCATTTACTGCTCTCAAATCCTGGACTAACCTATAGGTTCCATTAGGTTTCTTGACTGGCAGGATTGGTGTATTAAAATCTGATTCGCATTCTACCAATAACCCCAGTTCCATAAACCTTCTGATTATGGGCTCAATCCCTTTCCTGTCTTCTATCCTCAGAGGGTATTGTTTCTTTATCACCGGTTTTGTCCCAGCTTTAAGTTCAACGACAATCGGTGCTGCTTGTTTTGATTTTCCAGGTATATCAGTAGCCCACACTAATGGGTACGTCTTGCTCAGGATTCGCTCGAAATTGTGGCTCTCAGGTTTAGGCTCCACACAACTGATCGTTAGGCTTAAAGCTGTAATCAGTTGTTCTTCATTTACTTGAAACTCCAATTGATCTTTGTTAAACTTTATTACGGCCCCCAAGTTCTCCAATAAGTCTCTCCCTAGTAGGGGCTTTGGTGAATTTGGTAAATACAGGAACTGATGAATTCCCATTTGCTTCCCAATTTTGTATTTAATGGGTTTCAAAAAGTAAGCCTTTTCTGGTTGGCCTGTTGCTCCCACAACTTGCACAAATTCATCACTTTTAGGTACAAATTCCTGATTTAAAACCGAAAAGGTTGCTCCCGTATCAATCAAAAAGTCTAATTCCTTTTTACCCTCCCCTAGCTCCATTTTAACCAGTGGGTCTGCTAGGGTACGGCCCACCGGTCCCCCTCATTCTCTATCCTGAAGTGTGGTAGTAGTGGTGGCCATTAGCCTTTCCCTTAGCTGGGGGCATTCTCGCTTCCAGTGTCCCGTCTGCAGGCAGTACGCACATTGATTCGGCCCTACTCCGTTTGAATGGGGCTGGAGCCTCCTTCCCCTTCCTGCTGGGTTGTCTCTACCTCTTCCCCTGGTTCCAGGTTCCGAGTAGCCTGTCTTCTGAGCTGCCACTGCTACAGCCACTACTCGAGCTATCCTCCTGTCCTCCTTTTTCTTCTCCTCAACTTCTCTATTATTGTATACTTTCCACGCCTCATTCAGCAGTGTCTCTAGGTTTTTATTCGCCGGGTGCTCGAGCTTTTGTAATTTCTTTCTGATGTCTGGGTTACTCTGTCCCATCATTAACCCTAACAAGTGCTGTTTCCCTTCTTCTGTTGCTGGGTCCAGGGGTGTGTATTGTCTCATTGCTGCCCTAAGCCTATCCAAAAATTCTGACGGGGTCTCATCCTTTCCCTGCCTGACATCATACAGCATCGACCAGTTGACAGCCTTAGGGATCGCATTACGCAAGCCCATCGCTATCAGTTTTCTATACTGCACTAGCCGTTGATAGTGTTCTGCGTTGCCCGGGTCCCATTCTGGTTTACTGCTGGGAAAATTATCTTCTAGCCTCCCCGATAATAGTTGGGCATGTCGTCTCCCCGTTTCCAATACGAGTTCCCTTTCTGTATCTGTCAACTCTGACAACATCACTTCTATATCCTCCCAATCAATATCTAAGTTCTTTGCCATTAGTTCAAACCTCTTTGCTACTCCCTCTGGATTCCTCCTGAAGTTCCTTGCCTCATCCCTCCAATTGTTCAAATCACTCGTCGAGAACGGCACCTTTACTCTAGTCTTTTCCCCTACCATTGGCATAACTTGTCGGAGAGGAGCTATCGTGTGATTCCCTTTCTCCCCTTGCTTTGCTTCCCCCCGTGCCACAGATCTGGTATAATACGAGTGACTGGTCCCCTCCCCGGGATCTTCTTCCTGTGCCTCAATGCCTTCCCTATTCTTTCTCTTCTCTTTCTTCTTTCCCCCTTCCTGCTCTTCATTTTCCTCTCCTATCTCTATCACACAATCCATCCGATTCTCATCCTGCGTCTGTCGCCTCTTTTGTATCTGCCGGCTCTTATCCTGTCCCGGGCTGCTGTCCCTCTCATCCTCTGCTCCCCCTCCACTTCTCTTATCCTCTATCTGAATTACTATGTTCAGTTTCTGTGAGTTACTCTCTGCCTCCCTTTCGCATGTCTCATTATCATTCTTCTCGCTGTATCTCAATTTAGGGACGTCGCCTCCCGGTGAATTACTTTTGTCCCCAGTCCTTGGTGTACTGGTTTCCATCCTACAAACGCCTCCATTTCTGGAGGTGTTGTTATCTCCATATGGACTGAGCTCGGGTAGGCTACGTGTCTCCCTTCGGCTCTCTGCTCCTGACGGACTGCCTTCCTCCCTTTCAACTTCCAGTCTGGGTGGGCTGTCAGCATCCATGTAGCTCCCTGACCCCTGTGGACTATCTAGTCCCTGAGGGCTGCTTTTCCTCTCATCAATCCCTGATTTTAATGGGCTGCCCTCCTCCCAACTGTTGTCTAGCCTCTGGGGGCTGTGCCCAAACTTAGATTTCCACCATCGCTCCAGTTCCTTTAATGGGGTAGGATCCCCTTGTTCCTCTCTTGGCCTGGGGAGGGGCCCTTCTCGTCCTGGGGCAAATGGATGGTATTCCCACAGGCTTATTTCGCTCTCCTTTCCACTGTCCCTTCTTGTTAACTTAAGACATTGTTGCCCAATGCTACATGCATCGCAGCAACGTTCTTTAGGCTTTGAACCTTTCTTATCTTTCTCCAGGGCTAATACTAGAGGATCCTGAGGGGCTACATTAATTCCGCACTCTTTTTGCCACTCAGGTTTATTCCTCAAGGTGAAAAACATGTCTGCGTACATCACCTCATCCCACTTATTGAGCCGGCGGAGGAAGAGCATTAGTTGTAAAATGGTATTATAATTAATTGTTCCTTCGGGCGGCCATTTCTCATTGTCATCTAACTTATACAATGGCCACCACTGCGTACAATATTTAAGGAGTGTCTTTTTACTTATGTTTCCCCCCGGAATCCCTCCCAGGTCCTTCCAATGCTTTAGGATACACCCTAAGGGGGTTTTCATATTTACGTCCTTACTCTGTTGACCTCCCATGACTATCCCCTGTATCTGCGTTTTCTGTTTAACCGAAACAGTCCCTCTCCCGCAACCACGATATGCTGATATATTTCAACACTTCATGCACACAATCTCAATCGCTTCGTCCGTTTCCGACCTGGCTTCTCGCGAAGAACAGGAAATGCGGAGCAGGACTCCCTCTCGCTTCGCAGCTATGCTGCGTCTCACTCGCCCTCACATACACCACGCACTTATAAAATAAAATTGTTTTACCAGGTTTGGTCACAAAAAGGTCGCCCACAAACTGTGAGGTACCGGCTTCCCAAATTCAAGGCACGTAGACAGCACAATGCGCGTTTCAATCTATTACATAAAGAGTGACAAGACGTCTCCTGTAAAACTTTGCAACAAACACATAAAACGAACACACGAGACACACCAACTAAACTCACAATATTATGACATTAAACACAATGTTAAAAATAATTTCCTAAGGTTCCAACCACCAACAATAAAAACACCAATTCCAAATATCAAACACCAATGGTACCAAAACCTATGATGCCCGAGATATCGAACACAAATGGTACCAATTAGGGATTTTACAAACACCAATGGTACCAAAACCTATGATGTCCGAAATATCGAACACAAATGGTACCAATTAGGGATTTTTACCAGGGCGTCCCCTGGTTTACCCTTCGGTGGTCACGTCTGACCCCCGTGTCCCAATAAAGCGCTTTAAACCAAAACCAAGAAACAATTAAAATACCTCTTAATTGGAGCAGGAGATGCAGGGAATCCTTCCTCCGCCGAAGAGCGCTGGCCCGGGAGGGGAGTCCTTCTGACAAAAATCCGTCAGGGGCCCCAGAGGGTCCCGGCCCCGGACCGGCTCTTCGGGGGGACCCCTCAAAGTCTGGATCTCCTGTTTAGTCCCATCTGGGTCGCCAGAACTGATGCCGAATTTTGCCCCAAAAGGCGCAATAATAACTGTCTAAGAGACTCAGTTTAAGTCAGATAGACAGGAGGTATTTTATTAGCAGCGCGCTGGGGAAATCTCTAAAGGGATTTCCGAAGTCTTACAGCAAAAGCGTGCCTTTTATACAGTTTTAGGTTTGGGATTACATCATATTCATGCATATTCATATGGGGCGTGCCGTAGGCGGAGCGTGGGCGGGAACTTCTGTTTTGAGGATCTTCTCGGGGGTAGTTCCGGTCGGCCTTCCTCATGGGCGGTGGTCTCCGAGGAGTCTTCCTCTTTAAACTTTTGAACTTCTCTCCAAATTTGGTCCATTCCCGGTGTAGTTGGCTGAGTTCCTATGCTTTGGCCAGGCTCCTAGGGTCAACCTGACATATTGGCATTAGACATGCTTTAGCTTTGGCTCGAAGTATGCTTTGTCCGGTGGTTTTCATCCTTATCTTCCTCTCCTGTCATTGTGTTCCTAGTCCTAGCCAATTTATTGCTCCGGGTGTTTCCTAAATGCTATACTTTCTTCAAATGCTTCACATTCTATGTTTTAACCCATTATTTCTTGAAGGCTATCTATTTTATGGCTTCAGTAGCAAGGACAAAGGCTGAACACAACAGTCCTTTGTTTTTGTGACACAGCTGTTAAGTTCATTAATCTTCAATAGCTAGTGAGGGCTCTGAGAGGCCCTACCTCCCCCAGAAAGCACATGGAGGAGCACAGGAGGGCTCCCAGAACAGAGGGTGTGAGGCACAGACATACTATGCAAAGGAGGGGATACAGGCCAGAGAGCCAAACATGTTGATCAGCAAGTGTCAGCAGGAGAGAACAAACCCATAAGCCTCAACCTCCCACTACAGCCCACTGAGAAGGCATTAGTGCTCTACTAGATTAAAAAAAAGTGAAAACGGATATGAGATGCCTTACAGAGGTGGAAAAGCACACATCCTTTGAAGCCATGTCATTTCCCTACATGTACCAGAGAGCAGCACCTCACTGGCAACTTACCTTTACCCCTTCCATCTCTTTGTTTGCATTTCTCCCTGTAGTAAATCTGCTTGCCCACTCCATTCCCATTCTGAGAAACAACTGCTCACTTTAAAAATTGCAAATGTTTATTCAACCTTAACAATAATACAACAAAAGGACTAAATAAGGAAGAACAGGCCTGGGAACCTCCCGCACAGCTGCCTACCACATGGCTGGCTCATCTTAAAGATGGATGCTTTGCCTTTTTACATCTCTAGCGCCTCCTAGAGCCTTTGTCAGTCAACTCCTTCCTTGCTGTCCAGTGGTAGAAGTCACTTTCTTACATTCTGATTGGAGGTCAGGTATTGCCATAGTAACAAGCCAACCTTCCCAAATGCCCAGATTACCAAGACCATCCCATTATAACACATACTGGGGGGAGCACATTGCAGTAACATAACTATACATTTATAAAATTTCTTTTAACATACATATAATGTTTACCCCTTAATTGTGTGTCATGGTTTGACACTGGCACAACGCCAGTGCCCCCATGAGAACATCTTCTCCCTGGTGGTCTAGTGGTCAGGATTCGGCGCTTTCACCGCCGCGGCCCGGGTTCGATTCCCGGTTCAGGGAACCAAAAATGTCATGGTTTGACACTGGCACAATGCCAGTGCCCCCATGAGAACATCCTCTCCCTGGTGTCTGCTGTGAGGTGAGACCCGGAATAAGCAAAGCAGGCTCCTATTTAGGGGAAAGAAAAGATTTTATTAACTAAACTACAAAAACTAAACCACAAAGAAAGGGAAAAAAAAAACACACAAGGAAAATGAAAACTACACAGAAACACTCCCCCTCCTCCTCCCCAGCAAATTCCCAATGCATTTACATTTCCCAAAATTATCAACATTTGGTCTGGTACCACCCTTTGGATAATCAAATCCTCAGTTCATCAAGAGTAGAAGGAGTCCTTCCTTGTGCCATGGGCTTCCTGTCACATATAGCACCTCCCGGAGATCCTTCTGCCATTGTTACATAGCACCTCCCGGAGATCCTTCTGCCATTGTTACATCTTCCTTCCATGCCTGGTGCTCTCACCGCCGTGCATGGGCCAGGGGCTGCTTCGAGGGTGGTCTTTTTAAGGATGCCTCGTCCTGTTCCAAACAGAGCACAGTCTCATCTCTGGGACCTCTGTCCCCCCCATTTCTTTTACACCCCCTGGGGCCGAGGGGTCTCAACACTGAACTCTCTTGGCTCTGAGCCCTTGCTTCCCCCTGGAATGCAGTCTCTGTATCACAAGGAAACAGTCCATGGCTAAACAAAAAAAGAGTCCAGCAAAAATGCCACTCCATCTTCTCCATTCCTCCAACATCTCTCTCTCTCTCTTGCCAGACCTCATCACTGGCCTATTTCCTCCTTCATCCTCTACTCTCATCTCTCTTCTAGGAAGGGTTAATGTTCTGTAAAGTTTTCATTGTCCACAAAGGGTTAAAAGCTCTCACAAGCAGCTGGACTTCTCGCTGCACCACCCCCCCACCTTTCCCCACAGCAGCACATGATATCAAATTGGTTTTCTCTCTCTCTCTGGGGGGGGATGGGGGCTGTCCAATGGCTCCTGGGGTCTCTCTCTCTCTCTTCCACCCTTCCACCCTCGGGGGGGGGGGGGGGGAGGGAGGCAGGCCTACCTCTCCCAAGGCTGCATGGCTTTCCCCTCCCCCCGCCCAGCTAGCAGCTGGGCTGGGGGGAGAGACGTAACTCTTCCCACCGGAAATTCAAAGACAGCTCCGAGGGGGAGAGCCCTGCTTTTAACCCCTGTGTGTGTGTGTGTGTGTGTGTGTGTTCTCAGAGGCGTGTCCAAACATCCCCAGTGGCCACACCAGGTGCCAATATTAAAATCTGAGCACCCATTGGCCTGACCACAGCATATCCCAGAAATCCCAAACAACATATTTCCTGTGAAACCACCACATTGTGAGAGCCAACAATTTACTCATCTATAACAATTCCTTCCCATTTTCTCAGAAAATATAGTGGGCTCAAACATTAAACCCAAAGGATTTGTAAAATGGTGTCACTGACATTTTCACACTCTTTTTACTGAAACACCTAAACACAAAGTCACTCTCCTGCTGTGTATCAATTATTCTCCAATATATACAGATTACTTTCATTTACTCCATTCCACCCAAGTATATATCCTTATTTCCCAAAAAATTACAGAGGCAACATTTAAATAATACTAGAGGCATTTACACATAGACATCTATATAGCAATATAATTCTATATTATATATCACAGTTCAGAGCCCACTTAATTCCAGATTCCAAACAGCCTTACCAAGTCTTACAGCTTAAACAAGATTTTCCTGATATTTTAGAAATTCAAATTAAGTTAGAATTATACACCTTCAACTCCATTCCCTGCAAATTCCCAGAGATGGCTTTGCCAGTGTCACATTTCCAAACCACTCCAGTATAAAGAAAAGCTTTCTTGCCTTTCTTCCTCCAGCTGCAGGACAGCACAGACCAAGATGGGTATAGCTTTGCTTTTAAGGTATGAGTCACATACCTAGAAAGCAGAGGCCAAACACTGCCTCAAAACCTTGTAGCAACAGAATAAGACTTTTAAACATCAGAAAGTTTGCTTCAGTGGAAAGCTGACTCCCCAGACCATCAAGACCAACTCTCAATCTGTATCTGAAAAGTTAGGAAGAACTGAAGAAAGTCACCACATACAAAACCCAAAATTTCTGAATGAGTCAGTCAATACTCACCTGATTTTGCCTACAAGGAGTGCTGGAAATCCCCACAAAAGACACTCATGTCAAAATACAAGGTCAGTAGCCCATAATACCACTCTAGCCGAATGACCTTTCTATTTGCTTTTGCTCAGCTGCTCTGGTTTCCCATCCTCTTCCATTAGTCACTACTGAGGCAATGCTGCAAAGCACAGCTGATCCCATCCCCTCTCCAACAATTCTGCAGCCATAATGACAAGTTCTGCCAGCTATGAAATCACAGGGCCAAAGGATAAATCAAGAAGTTTCTGTATCTAAGCTCAGGAGACTGGGAAAGACAAAGGGGAAGAAAAACTCTATCACCCACACTTTTGCAATAGGATTTTTGTATCCAAGATTTTGAAGTACATAGAAAAAAAAGCCTGAAAAGGGGACTTCTAGACCAGAAATTTCATTTAATCAAACCTTTTCAAGTGATTTTAGTTTGGCGTGATAACAGAAGTCTATTCAATACCAGTTACCATCCTTGGTTCAACAGCATAAGCATTCCTAAGCAGCACATTCAGTCATAAGTACATACAGACACAGTTAAAACAAGAATCTTTTGGTTTGTTTTCATTTAGGCAAAAATTTAGTGCTTGTTTGCCCAGGCACCTGACGAGGAGCCAAGCCTGAGCCAAGTTCTGTAGGCCATTTTCACCCTATGCTGGCTGATTTGTAAAATTCTTTTCAAGATTTCTGTCGCTGACACCTTTTGTGAAAAATCCTTTCTTCGGATTTTTCCTGCTGGAGCTGAGAAGTTTCAGCAACAAATGTAAACAATTATTATCTGCTGCTGTGGAATGCAACAGGTCCACCTGTGATTGGTCTTCTTTAGATGTTTGGATTTACTGACCACTCACGGTGGAGCTGCTATCGCTCTCTGACGAGAGACAGACCTTTGCTATTGATTCTTTCTATTCTATTCTTAGCATAGCCAGCTTCTGAAGAAGCTCTTTCCTTTCTATTTCATTTTAGTATAGTTATAATGTTATATATATGTCATAAAATAATAAATCAAGCCTTCTGATCATGGAGTCAAGATTCTCATCTCCTTCTCCATCTGAAAACCCCTGTGACCACCATCACAGCCTTCTCCCCATTTTTTTTCTCCTTAAGAGGATTATTTGACTGTACATTTTAACCACACAATGAACATTATACTCCTCAAGAAACTTAAGGGTAGTTCTAAAGGAATAGTTTACCTCATACACTGCCAATTTGAAATGATCAAATACTTCCTAATTAAAAAGAGATTATAAGAAGACAGAATAATTTTTTTCCCTTGAAATGAGAGTTAAGTTTAGCAGTCATAGCACCTGCAGTCCTCACTCATCACACAGCAACAACCAGCTCAGCCCTCACTCCCCTTTTCACCTTTCATCATCACTAACAGGATGAGAGACATCAAACCCAATCTCAGGCCATTCAATCCATGAAGGAAACTCCCCAATGAAGCCAGCAGAGCCAAGTAACCACAGTGGGAAGCCTGTGCACACCTGCTTCACACCACACCAGCTGAGCTGCTGCCATGAGCCAAGAACCACCCCAAAAAAGCATTCCAGACTCCTGTTCTGCACAGCCATGGAGAAATGTAACCTTTCCCCAGTTTCTTTCTTCTGCTGAATTCACCTCCATGTCACACAGTGGGAATGGGACAAGGATAAATTTATAGATGAGGTTCCCTTTGTTGTGTGGTATCCCCTCTCTCACCACAGGACAGAAGTCCTTAATCCTTCCAATTATCAACAGTAGCAAAATGCAATCTGTCACAGCAGGGACACACACCTTATACCACATTCCTCTTGCTGAGTGCTGCAAAACTGGGGTTCAGGCACACACAGGAACTTAAACCTTCTTACCATCATGTCTATTTAATTTTGCCTCCCCAATTACAGAGGGATCTAGGAAACAAAAAGAAGCTGAAAGAAATTTATCCAAATAGAAGCCTGGAAGTCATGGTGGGTAAAAAATCAGTGAGCAGCCCCTGTGAACCACAATCAAATGAAATCAGTTTGTTTTCCTTCCCTGCTCCTGACAACTAGCTAAGGGGATCAAAACTGAGAACTTCCTGCAGCTCTTCAAACACAAATAGTGTTTGAAGCTACCAGTACAGCCTAGGCTGGAAAAACAGCAAGCAGGGTGAAGCTGTATTAGCACCAATTCATCTCTTAAACAGGAGGGAGGGCTGACGAGCAGCCCTGACCAAGTCTGGCATCCTTCAACTTGTCCCCAGAGCAACCACAGATCTCACAGCCCATCAGCACTAAAGAGAAAGCCATAGTTTGCAGGAATATAGTTTTCAGTAGCTTTGCAGTTATCTGATAAAAGACAATATTGTATTACAGCCTCTATTCTGAATACAGTCTTTAGTGCTCTGACCACCATAATAAGCTGACACCAAGTAAAAAGGCAGCAACAGAATAATTACTCACATCAACCCCAAACAATGAGCTGCTAGCAGACCCATAGCTAATTTCTTGCCTAGAAAGCAAGGGCAAGGTCTGGGAAGTCCCTCCAGACCAGCAGGGGATGGCATAGCATTGCCAAGTGTGTTGACAGGAACATGCAGGGATTTGTTTTCTATGAGTCTGTGTTGTGGTTTGAGAAGAAGTGAGTTTTTTTGGGATGCTGTGGTCAAACCAATAGGTGCTCAGATTTGAATATTGGCACCTGATGTGGCCACTGGGGACATGGATACGCCTCTGAGAACTGGAGGGGTTAAAAGCAGAGCACTCCCAGGAAAATTTCCTCTTGGGTTCCGGTGGGGAAACAGGTCAGACCTCTCCCCTGCCCAGCTGCTGTGGCTGGGCAGGGGAGGGGAAGCCATGCAGCCGGGTAAGGTAGGGCCTTGCACAGAGAGGGGAGGTGAAGAGGCCCTTGCAGGATGGAAGGGTGGAGGAACATTGGAGAGCCCCCCCCCCTCCCAGGAGAGAGAGGGAGAACCGGTGCCTGTGCCTGTGCCACCTTGAAATTTGATAGCAGGCCGGCTGAGAAGGAGAAGGAGGGGGGGGTGTGCAGCGAGAAGGTGCTCAGCAAGGCAGCCGTGGGAGTTCTGGACAGGCAGATCCTGAGATTTTTAACCCTTTTCTTGGATGATGGAAACCTTACAAATGTTGATCCTTCTCCTGAATGAGAAGAAAGATAGGGATGAATAGCAGGAAATGAGCAAGTATGATGCAGGATTGTGCAAGTGAAAGATGTCCGAGAGTAGTTGAGAAGAATCCTAGGTGGCAGGAGATGATGAAGTGGCCTTTGGCTGGACTTTTCTTGTATAGCCATGGACAGAACCATTTTTTTCCTGTGACACAGAGACTGCATCTAGGGGGAGGCAATGGCTTGGAGCCAAGAAAGTGCAGTGATGTTATGGGAGTGTATGAACAGAGACAATGGATGAGGAGGGTGGTGGTTGGTGCCCTTGATCTTTAGTGGAGGAGAGGATCTCTGTTCCTGAGACCCCTTGGCCCCAGGGGGTAAAATTTGGGGGGGACAGGTGTCCCGAAAGTGAGAGACTGTGCTCTTTTTGGAACTGGGCAAAGCACCCTTAAAAGGAAAACCCTAGAAGCAGGCCTGGTCCATGCACAGTGGTGAGAGCACTGGGCATGGAAGGAAGATGTCACGATGGCAAATGATCTCCGGGCGGTGCCATGTGTGACATGGAAACACAAGAGGTCTCAACTGTGTTTCCAGGGGAAGCCTATGGCACAAGAGGGACTCCTCACTCCATGATGAACTGAGAATTGATTATCTAAAGGGTGATGATGGACCGAGAGTTGGTGATCTGAGGGATGGATGTATTGGAAATTTGGTGGGGGGAGGAGGAATGTTTTTGGAAGGTTTTGATTTTTTTCTGTGTGTTTCTTTTTACATATAATTGTAGGTTAATAAAGTTTTCTCTTCTTTATTTCTAAGTGGGACCCTGCTTTGCTTATTCCTGGTCACATCTCACAGCAGACACCAGGGAGAATGTATTTTCATGGGGGCACTGGCATTGTGCCAGCGTCAAACCATGACAGCCTGCAACAGCTGTATATGGACACAGCTTTAAAGGGAGAGTCTGTTAAGCTGGCACAGCCCTTATTTCATTGCTAGGTTGCCACAAAATTTTAATCAGAAAGCAAGAACCCCTGCGACTATGTGCAAATCCTTTGTTACCTGACTGAAACATTGGTTGGTAGTACCACAAGGCCAACAGTTGCTGGTCTGCAAAGCATAACACTGCAGACCTGATTAACAAAGGAAAAAATAATCTACTTCATTAAAAATGACTGCTTGACATATTTCAGAAGAGCTGTTCATTCCAAAGCTGCATTCTTTTGTTTAAACAGAACGCTTCCTCTCAGTTGTGAAATAACTAAAAGTATTTCTACAGTTTGTGATTATACAGTACAAAAAAGATAAATGCCCCATTTATTAAGCAGAGATGAAGCTGCATTGGGAGAGAAAATGAAAACCTATTCTAAATTGTTTAATGGCTAAACTTCCTAAAGCAGGCTGGCTACACAAGAAAATTAAAACCAGAACATTTGTGGCATTTCACTGGGTTATTAAAGCCATTTTAAATACTACCTGTTGTCTAGTCAGTTGATAGACTGACTAGTTACTATCACCTTTCAACTAAGATCAATTAATTCCATCTCACACCTTGTTTTAATTAATGGAGTAGAAAATTTTAACTCTTGACAATTTAATTTTTTTTTAACTGGCTGTTGAATATAATTAGTTGATTTAAGGAAGATGGTCATTTCTCTATACTTGCAAAAGATGCTGATCTACATTATACTGAGTTTGTGTGGCCAGGTTTTGGTAGCCAGGGGGCTGCAGGGGTGGCTTCTGTAAAAAGCTGCCAGAAACTTCCCCTCTGCCAGACAAAACCAATGCCAGCCAGCTGCAAGATGGACCCACATGGGAGCAGGTAGATGCTCAAAAAAAGGCTGTGACCCTGTAGGAAGCCTGCACTAGAACAGGATTCTGGCAGGGACCTGTGGAGAGAGGAGCCCACACTAGAGCAGATTTCCTGGTAGGACTTGTGACCCTGTAGGGGACCAACATTGGAGTAGGTTGTGCCTGAAGGACTGCATCCCATGAAAAGGGGGCCACATTGGAACAGTTCATTGAGAACTGTTGCTTGAGGGATGGACTTACATTATGAAGCCCATCATCATTGTTATAAATGATCAACAAGAAAGCCAAATTAATAAATGTGAAAGATTTTATTTTCACGACCAAAATACAATCTTCAAAAACCACAAAGAGACAGCGTTGAGCCTGGGATCGGCGCTGGGTGAACCTAGATCCAGCCACTATCGCACCAGATCTCCCTCTGTTCATGAATGCCATTTCCAGTGGGGCTGTTTTATACAGTTTTTTATGCCTGAGGCAGAGGTGCCCCGATTTCTTTTGTAACCTCGCATATGTATGAAGTTTTCTTTCACTGTGCAGGGTTGGACAATTGCTGTTTCCTGAGTAGTGGCAGGTGCTGATCATGTCAGGGGAAGTTTTGTATTCAGATGTATGTTCCTTGGCAACTTCGGTTATCTTGATTGATGATATCTATCAAGTGCTGATCGTCCTTGGGTGTTCCCTGATGGTTCCGGAGGAAGCCCATCTCCGTGCCAGCCATGTTCTTTTATTAGTTAATGAGGCATTCTTCTCCTGCTGCCACCAGGAGTTTCATAATTCCAGTGTGGTAATCTGTCTCCAGGTTGTTCGTGGTCAGAGGCTTGTTAGATGTTAAATTCATTTTACAATTTTTATTTTATACATTTCCCCTTAAGCATGAATTATTTTACATTATATATTATAAGCATGGAGGACTGTCTCCCATGGAAAGGATCCCATGCTGAAATAGGGGAAGGACTCTTCTCCCTGAGCAGCAGCAGGAACAACATGTGATTGTTGGAAATTATGTAACTTTCCTAATGGTTTTTCTAATTAATGGTTTTAATTAACTTTTAAACTGTTTTAATTAATCATAAGAAGTTAAGCAGTGTAGTTTTCCACTCTGGCCAGCATATAGCTAACTGATATTAACTCTCTTAGTGCACAGAACTTATGCTTCAAGGTCACCATGTCCTTTCAGGTGTACAGACTTAAATTAGCCACAGTCTTGTACTTTTCCAATTCTTAGTTAACTATTCTTCCAACACACAGATGAAATTTGCAGACATCAATCCTCTCTCGAGTGAGAGAAAAAGGAAAGGGTGAAGACACACAAAGAAAACAACATGGGGTCAGTGAAGGAGTCAAATACCAGATGGGAGGAGAATGAGGAGATGCCTTAGTTTTGGGCTGAAATTCTCTTGTAAGGCTATGGTGACAATATAATTGATACATCAGACTCTTTTTTTCCCCCTCGTAATTCATGGAATACATTGAGGGGATGTAGCGTTCTAGTCATAGCCGTGAGCAGAAGCAACAGTGTTGAAGCAAGCAGATGTTGACGTAGCTGTGATCTAATGAGAAGCTTGAACAGAGAGAGATGAGAAACCTGGCCCCAGGGATGGGAGAAGAAAATCTCTGTTCCCAGAGAAAAAAGAGAACGTTTGTTTCTATACTAGAACAGCTCATCCTTAAAATTGCACCCCAATAAGCTGAGATGACCCATGGTGGTAGTTGTGGGAAGACTACCAAACCATGGGAGGGACTTCACGATTGCAGATTTCCGGGCGGCTGCTATTCATGACAATTAAAACCATGAGAGAACTGTTTCTTGTGGAAAAGTCTCCATGGCATGGCAGGAGAAATGCCTTTCCCTAAGTGAACTGAAGAAAGATTATTTTAAAAGTGGTAAACTGACTGAAAAATAACAAATTTGTCTCTTTACACTGTCAGTAGGAAAAGAAAGAAGAGCTGGGGGGAGGAGAAGTGACCTGAAGGTTTATTCTGACTTCTTTATTTTTAGTTCTGTTAATAAAGCTTTCTTTACACCCTTTAAAGTTTTGAGCCTGTTTTGCTCTCCTAATCCTTATCTCGCAGCAGAAAATGACAAAATAATTCTAGTGGGTGCACTGGCATTTGGCCAGCACTAGACCCGGTACATTAATTGGTGCATTGGCCGGGAAACTCGGATTGGCTAACCAAAACCACTACACTTAATTGGTGTTTCTGCCCGGTTCAACCAAAACTGCCACACCTGACATTTTTGGTGACATGATGAACTGACCATAACTCCCATTCCATGTCTCCCTGCAATGGTGGGGGAGGAGGTAAGAACCCAGGAAGGAGGGAGGGGTGGGGGGAAGGTGTTTTTAAGGTCTTATTTTATTTCTCATTATCCTGCTCTGATATTGTTAGCAATAAATTCAATTAATATCCACAAGTTGAGTCTGTTTTGCCAGTGATAGCTATCTGTGAGTGATCTTTCCTGGCCCTTAACTCTTGAACCTTTCACTACATAATAAAAAAAATCAGACCATTTTATACTAAAGATATTTTTCCTTGCCTCCTGACCCATCAACAGCTCACCCCTGCAATCACAAGCTTTTAGATACACTGCAGTGTCCTAGGGTGACTTTATAATGCTTGTATCCCCAATCATCTGTTTTGTTTATGCTGGATATTGAGTTCTGCGCCTTTAAAACTAGATCCGAGAGCAAAGGGGGGGAGAAGAAGCGCGCGCAGTTTGTCTGCAGAAACTGCACTTGCTCCCCCGCATTCTCTCACTGACTGTTGCCTGCAGCACGGACAGCAGAAGAGAGCTCTCCTTTGCTGTAAGTTAGTTTTTTAGCTAGCTAAGGCAGAGAAGTTCCCCAGACTGTGGCTTTTCTTTTTCTTGGAACCGATCAGCCCTGCTCTGGAGCGAAAACCCAGAAAAGCACTGTGAGCTCACACCTGTGGCCCACTGGGGCCTGGGATTTGGCATTTTCCAGTGCAGGAGGGACTGATAAGAGACTGAGCAAGCCGAGCTACACCCCACAAGAAGGACTCTCTCTGAATTTGCCATCTCGTCAGAACAACGAGAGGTTCCATTGTTTAATATTATTCATTTTTTCATGTTTGTGAGTACTTAGCTTGTTAAATAAACAGTTTTTTCCACTTTTCTTGAAGGAGGTTTACCTCCCAAACTGGTTGGGGGAGGGGCCGCTTGAACTTGCTTTCTAGAGGAGACCTCTTCAGGAAGTTCCCTCCCAAATCTGTCCCAAACCAGGACTTGCAGTTACCAAACCTCTGTGCCTGCCTGTGGAACATATCAAGATGGCTCTGTATTTGGTCTGGCTGAGCCAGAGTTCATTTCCCCAAAGCAGTCCTCACAGTGCTATGCTTTCCATTGGTAGCTAGAAATGTGTTGATAACACACCAGTGTTTTGGCTACTGCTGAGCAGCTCTGGCACAGCATCAGTGGTGTCTCTCAAAATTCACCCCATTAGGGGCTGGGAGTGGGCAAGATCCTGGGAGGGGACACAACTAGGCCAGCTGACCCAAAATAACCAAAGGGATATTCCATAAGGGATATACAAGCTAAGAAAAGAAGGAGGAAGAGGGGTATTCCTTACTTATGATGTTTGCCTTCTGGAGCAACTGCTACACATGCTGAAGCTAGACATCACTTGCTGATGGGAAGTAGAAAATAAAAAATTTTTCTTCGTCTTTGCTTGTGCACACACAAGCTTTCACTTTTGCCTTGGTAAACTGCCTTATCTCAGCCAACAAGTTGTTTTCCATCTTATTTTCTCTCCCCTGTCCAGCTGGGAAGCAGGAGTGATAGAGTGCCTTGATGGGCACCTCGTGTCCAGCCAAGGTCAACCCACCACAGACTCACCTCAAGTTTTGGGCACAGTTTTGGGCACCTCAATATAAGAAAGCTATAAAGCTATTGGAGAGTATCCAAAGGAGGGCAACAAAGATGGTGAAGAATCTGGAGGGGAAGCTATACAAGGAGCAGTTGAGGTCACTTGACTTGTTCAGCCTAGAAGATACTAAGGGGAGACATCATCACAGTCTACAACTTCCAGGGAAGTGGAGGGGCAGGCACAAATCTCCACTCTGGTGACCAGTGGCAAGACCCAAGAGAATGGCCTGAAGTTGTGTTAGAGGAGGTTTAGGTTGGACATTAAGATAAGGTTCTTCACCCAGGGTGGCTGGGCACTGGAACAGGCTTCCCAGGGAAGTGGTCACAGCACCAAGCCTGACAATTCATGAAGTGTTTTGACAATACTCTCAGGCACATGGTGCAATTTTTCCAGTTGTCCCATGCAGGGCCAGGAGCTGGACTTTGATGACCCTTGTGGGTCACTTTCAACTCAGGATATTCTATGTTTCTATGCTATACATAGGGATCAAGACTGCTCCCATTATAATTCCATCACACCCATTTCTGAGGAGCAACCGACCACTTAGCATTAGCACATGTAAAAAAATACAAAGCGAAGATGATACATGACTTACCTACTTGTCATTATCCAGCTGGAGCTGTAGAAGTGTTTTTATATGAGATACTTTCCAGACCAGCACTTCAAGTTCAAGTGCACCAGAGGTGCTGCAGCCACACAGGCTTTGCCTAGGTACCAGGACAGAGGAGTCAGGAGATCTCAAGTGCTTTAACCAAGAGCCAAGGAATTGAGGTCGACCACTTGGCTGTGCCAGATCAAAGGAAGCAGGACTTTGTTTGATCCTATTTGTGCCAAGCTAAGAGATGGGAAATGTGGGCAGCTTTAAGAGTCTCTGATGATGTTGAGAAAGCTTTCCAAGAAACTACTCAAAACTCTCATGAATATTTCCCTCTTCTAAAAAAAAAGCTGTGGTTCAAGAACCACATAGAAACTCTTTATAAAAGATTTCTTAGGTATCTATTAATTTATCTATATATATATATATATATATATATATATATATATATATATATATAAATCTAATACAGAATGAAGTAGTCAGTCCAGGACACTATCAAATAAATCAGCAATCTCACAGGCAGAAGAATACTCCAATTCCCAAAACAGATGGCAACTTTGTAAACAAGTTCCATGGAGCAAAAAAGGCAGATGGCAGCAACTCGTATAATTAATTACTTGCACTGCTGTAGCACCAGGACTAAGGTAGCAGCTGTTGAGCCAAATTAGGAAGGTACAATAGCAGAAAAGCAATAGTTATAAGAGAGGGAGTACATCCAACAAATAACTACAGGAAAAACGTTGTTTTGATTAGGAACACTGATCTAGTGAATGAAACAGATTTGTGTGAGCAACAGCATTGGGAAAGCTGACCTGCATGACAATATTAAAAAGAAACACTACTCATGCCATGCAGTAAATGGTCAATGTAGGAAAGACATTCTGTGCTGTTCTTGTGAGCCAGCAAAGGCTTCCTGAAGATAAGGAAAGCCCCATATCTCTCCTGAGGAAGACACCAAGGTTGTCACCATGGAGACGTGATGAAGGAGAGAAAGTTAAGAGATACGGACTCTAGCTGGCTCACAGAATGATGTGGCTCCTTGATCACCTTCTGAGAATTTTGTTTCTTTCCTATAACCAATGGACAGTTAATGTGTATGTTAAGTAAATGTAAATATCTTGAAAAAGTATAAAACCAACATGTTGCTATAATAAATCTCTCTTGCACCCTTCTGATGGAGTCATGGTACTTTGTGCTGTGTCGCGCTCTATAACGACATGTCAATAAAGGAAGGTTGCAAAAGACTATGCAAATCTTCACCTACACCAAAACCTTGATTCAAAAATGCTGCTAGACCTGTGTTTTTATAGACGAAATCCCACAATATACTGTCAAAGGTTAAATTATCTAGAAGGTAAAAAGTAGCAGATAACGTGTCTGTTCAAAAGAGAAACCCGATGCAGACCTGAAAACTACTGACTCACACCAGTGAAGGAAACAGATCTCAGACACTGACAAAATCTCATGCTTTTAAAAGAATACATGAAAGAGAAAATGAAGACATTAAGGAGTAACTGAAATTGGAAACAAATGCTTGATTTAGAGCTCTTTGACCTTTTCTTTTGATTAAATAAAAGTGTACTAGGGATCAGCAACATTTTTTGTTACAGGAAGTTTGCAACCTTATCCCTGCTAAATTTTTTGCCTGCAATGAGAAATTGGCTGTATGGGATGGAAGCATTGCATGAAAACAAAATTTAAGATCTTTGAGATAGCCAACACCTTGTTTAGAACAAAGTTTCTTTTCCAGAAATTCAGACCACAGTGTACTAGAAGAGAGGGTAACAGGCTGAGACAGGGAAACACACAACATCTGCTGACTTTACTAACAGCTTAAAAGAATTCATCCATTTTCTCATGCCAGACAAGTTAATCCAGTGCAGTTCAGAAGCACATTAATCAGGATTTCTTTTTTATGTGTATGTTATAAACATAAAAAGAAAACCATACTCTTTTATAACACAGCAATTTTCCAAGAAAATCAAAAGGACCAGACAATTAGAAATTGGTATTTTACCTTCCAAGATTTTTAATTTCAGCTTCATTAAAAAAATAATCTTATGATGCATTCACGCATTAAAATCTACAGAATTTCTGGCAGACTACACAAAGTCTCCTGAGTGTGCACTGTGTTTGGTGTCCTTCCCACCCAAGAAGCCAGACAAGAACAGCATTTATGAGCAAGGATTTACAATCCCAGCTGGAAAACTTGCACCTTTCTAACACACTCCACAACTTGAGTTGGATCTTCGCATAGCAGAAATGACAAATAACATAACTGAAATCACATTTGTTACATGGTATCAGAGCAATAGCCCACTGAAAATTCAGCAGTAATTTCAGATTATGCCAGGCCACAGTATGCTCACATGTTTCAGATCCTGAAGTTCCAGGCTCTAAAACTGACAAGACTTCAACTACCTAGAAAAATAGCTTTCCAACAAATACCTCAAGTTTTATTTCAGTCTTTAGAACAATGCATTTAATATAACATTTAATAACCGGTTTGTTATAGAAGATGCAAAAAAATAATATGAAGTGTAATTGTCTTTTTCACTTAAATTAGTTGAACCTGTGGTCTTTGTTGTCTGTGGCAATCAGCTGGCACCGAGATACATGACAACTTCTGTCATACAAATTAAACTTATCCATGAAAGTAGAAATCTTAAGAATCCAGTTTAAGAAAACCCCCAAAAACAACAAACATGCAATTCAGGTTAGTTAGCTATGCTTATGCTGACTACTCCTTACAGGTAATTAATAACCAGTCAAGGTTATATAAGTACTGTCAATAATTCAGTAATACTATTATCACAACACATTGAGAGATAAAACCAGATATTCAATATTTTTGAAAGGACTAAAATTAATCCCTCAATAGCTAAATACAGTACATAGATATCCTAACATAAGGTCTAGGATTATTTTACTATTATTATATTTTATTATAATATATATAACTCTAGGGTTGCTTTAGCACTTTTCCACTACCTGAGTGATAGCTATTGTTTTTATTTGGCTGTTCAGCTATGTTAGATAGTTATCAGCTACCAACTTATCAGAATTATGGTTTTGTTTCAATTTCCAGGATTATTTTAAGCAAAGTAATATTTTGCTCAAGAGCCCACATTCAAAAACAAAGAACAAAAAAGAGTCCCGGATCATTAAATCTGCATAGAAATGTTGCTTTAGAGTTAAGCAGCTCCCAACTCTAGTGATGTTTTAGGGAGAAAATCCACTATTGTCAGTTTTATCGAGGATATAAACACTTGGAAAAATCACATTACTTGGATAGTCAAAACACTGGAATGTATTAAATATATTCCAGCAATCACTATCTGAAGACAGTCAATATACTCAGGGATGCAGCATGTCTACAGGACAGACTTTGTCCCTTCCAGCATCTTTCAGGTTTTCTGTTTGTCTTTAGACACTACCCCTCTTTTTGCATTATTCAAAAGAGATTTTAGTGTTTAAATGTGTCTTACTTCAAGTGCAAAGTGCAGGAGGCACTGAAGACTTAGCATGACCAACTATACATAAGGGAAACAGTTTTCAGGTGATCCACAGAAGATTTTCATAAGTCCTTCACATGATTTAGAGATTAAAACAAAACCTTCTAAATTAGACCTCTGAAAGCTTTTTAAGTCTGGATACCTGCTTATTTAATTCCAGCTTTTCTCATGCAAACAACGTCACCTCCTCAGCAACACAGCTTTCTTGCTACCACTTCTCAAGAGCACTTTCTCTAACTTGATTTTAGTTTTTTAAACCAATGCAACTTTGTGCATGCAGGATTTTCAGCTGTTGACAGCAAAGGAAGTAGCTTTTCTGCTCAGCATGATGACTGGCCAAGTTAGTAAAGGGTGGATTCAACAGCTAGTTCAAATTCACACAGGAAGTCTATACACTGCCAGGAATGGAATCTAGTTTTCTTGGCTCCCAGTCGCATGCCTTTAAAAGAATAAAAGGATAAAAAAATCTTTTCCTTTGTTGTTCACCTTTGAGATTTTGCTACCTCAAAGACTACAAAGAAATATATTGCACTACCTCAAAAAGTGTCTGTCAACTTCATTTCTCGAGGGGCAAGGGGAATAAGAAAAGGCTGAGAATATTTAAAATTAATAAAAATAACATTTAAAAAAAAAGAAAACAAAGGCACAAAAATCTGTCAGGTTTTAGAAATAATACACAACTTTTAAGAATCACTTAACTTATTCATTAAAGTCTTAATCCTTTTCCAGTGATGTAAATGCTTCCAGCAGCAACACATTGAACTACTGTCACAGTAACCCAGCAACCTCTAACATAGTTTCAACTATCAACCACAAAGTACATTTCAAGCACTCCACACCTTCTATAGCTGTGGCATCCCACATCTGTGCACAGCTGCCAGCAAAAATGCCCACACGAGACCCTGGGTTGCAGCAAAAGACATGCCCAGCAGGTCAAGGGAGGTGATTCTCCCCCTCTACTCTGCCCTTCTGAGACCTCACCTGGAGTATCACATCCAGATGTGATTTGTCAGAGAGGAGCAGAGGGTGGAGCTTCCTCAGTTGCTGCTGAGTGGCTGATTATAAGAGGCGTCTGGGGAGCGCGGCGAACAGGAGCGGGCAAACAGGGGTGTTGTGAGTCTCTGGAGAATATACGGGGCAGTTTGCGCGGCAGTTCGCGCAGGCAGGGCAAACAGGCAGGGTTGCCAGTCGTCTTGCTAGTAAGGAGTCCTTTTTATTGTTTGAGGTCTTTCTGCTGCCTGGTTGTGTTTGAGGTGTTTGTCAGTGATGGTTTTTACACGGTCAAAAGTTGTGGCTGGTACAAGTGACGAAGTCGGGCCCTCCAAAAAGGATGTGTCTGTACAGACCCATCCGTGTCCAGAGTGTTTGAGCTTATTGGTGACTTCAGGGAGTGTTGTGGAGGAGACTTGCCTGCGGTGTGAACAAGTGAATGATCTCCTTGCACTGGTGGCTGAACTTAGGGAGGAAGTTGAAAGGTTAAGGAGTATCAGGGAAAGTGAAAGGGAAATAGACTGGTGGAGTTCAGCCCTACCATCTTTAAGGGAGGCTTCTGACCAAGAGACTGAAGACCTATATGCCTCCCGCCCTCAGGCAATAGAAGGGCACCTGGTCGATAAAGAGGAGTGGAAACGGGTCCCCATTCGAGGAGGTAATAACAAAAAGTCCTCCCCCTCCCCATCATCCAGCCAAGTGCCACTTCAGAACAGGTATGAGATCCTGGATAGTGAGACCCAACTAGATGATTTAGGAGAAAATTGTCTGACCAGTGAACCTCCCAGTTATGATTCATCTGTAAGACGGATCACTACCTCTAGCATCAAGAAGAAAAGAAGGGTAATCGTAGTAGGTGATTCCCTCCTGAAGGGAACTGAGGGCCCCATATGTCGACCAGACCCATCCCACAGGGAAGTCTGTTGCCTCCCTGGGGCCCGGGTACAAAATATCACTGAGAGACTTCCTGGGCTGATTCAGCCCTCTGATTATTACCCACTGCTGATATTCCAGGCTGGCAGTGATGAGATTGAGAAGAGGAGTGTCAAGGCAATTAGAAAGGACTTCAGGGTACTGGGTCAGGTAGTTGATAGGGCAGGAGCACAGGTAGTGTTCTGCTCAGTCCCTCTGGTGGCGGAGGAAAATGATGAAAGAAACAGAAGAATACGCATCATCAACAAGTGGCTCAAGGGTTGGTGTCATCAGCAAAATTTTGGATTCTTTGATCATGGGGAAACTTTTACAGCATCTTCTCTGCTGGAATCAGATGGGGCACACCTCTCTGTTAAGGGCAAAAGGGTTTTAGGTCATGAGCTAGCAGACCTCATTGAGAGAGCTTTAAACTAGGTTTGAAGGGGGAAGGGGAACCAGCTGAGCTATCTGGAAACAGGCCCAAGAATTGCAAGGCTAAGTTAGAGGTGAAGTCAGTAGCCCAGATGAGGTGCATGTATACCAATGCACGCAGCTTGGGCAACAAACAAGAAGAGCTGGAAGCCGCGGTGCAACTGCAGAGCTATGATGTAGTTGCCATCACGGAAACATGGTGGGATGACTCATATAACTGGAGTACTGCACTGGATGGATACAAGCTCTTCAGGAGAGATAGGAAAGGAAGAAGAGGTGGAGGGGTTGCCCTTTATATTAAGCAGACTTTTGATGCCATTGAAATTGAAACTAAGGAAGATGGAGTTGAATGTCTATGGGTAAGAATAAAAGGGAAGGCCAACAAGGCTGACACCATACTGGGAGTCTGTTATCGTCCACCCGACCAGGAAGAAGAGGTAGATGACTTATTCTATAAGCAGCTAGGTAATGTTTCAAGATCATCAGCCCTTGTTCTTGTGGGTGACTTCAACCTACCAGACATCTGCTGGGAACTTAATACAGCAAAAAAGAGGCAGTCTAGGAAATTCTTAGAATGTATGGAGGACAACTTTTTGTTGCAGCTGATGGGTGAACCCACCAGGGGAAGGACTATGTTAGATCTGCTATTTGCAAATAGAGATGGGCTAGTGGGAGATGTGGTGGTTGGAGGTCGCTTGGGACAGAGTGATCACGAAATAATAGAGTTCTCAATATTTGGTGAAGTCAGGAAGAGTACCAGTAAAACTCTTGCATTGGACTTCCGGAGGGCAGACTTTGGCCTGTTTAGGAGACTTATTCAGAGCGTCCCTTGGGAAGCAGTCCTAAAAAACAAAGGAGTTCAGGAAGGGTGGGCATACCTCAAAACAGAGATCTTGAGGGCACAGGATCAGACCATCCCTGTGTGCCGAAAGATCAGTCAACGGGGTAAACATCCAGCCTGGCTGGGCAAGGAGGTTTTGGAGGAACTTAAGAATAAAAAGAGGATGTATCAGCATTGGAAGAAGGGTCAGGTCTCTAAGGAAGTATTCAAGAAGGCTGCTAGAGCATGCAGAAAAAAAAATTAGGGAGGCCAAAGCTCAGTTTGAACTTAGAATGGCAACTTCTGTAAAGGATAATAAAAAATGTTTTTACAAATACATTAATGGTAGAAGGAAAGGTAAGACCAGCCTTTGTTCTTTATTGGACAAAAGTGGGAACTTAGTATCTGAAGATGAGGAAAAGGCAGAAGTGCTTAATGCCTATTTTGCCTCAATTTTTAGTGGGAAGATGACTTGCCCTCAAGACACCTGCCCGCCTGGGCTGGTTGATGGTGACAGGGAGCAGAATGGTCCCCCCATTATCCAAGAGGAAGCAGTCAGAGAACTACTGAAATGTTTGGATACTCATAAATCTATGGGACCAGACGGAATCCACCCCAGGGTAATGAGAGAGCTGGCAAATGAGCTTGCAAAGCCACTCTCCATCATTTTCCAACAGTCCTGGCTCACTGGTGAGGTTCCGGATGACTGGAAGCTGGCTAATGTGATACCCATTCACAAAAAAGGTGCAAAGGAAGATCCTGGTAATTATAGACCAGTCAGCCTGACCTCAGTACCTGGTAAAATAATGGAACAGTTTATATTAAGCGCCATCATGCAAAATTTACAGGATGGCCAGGGTATCAGACCCAGTCAGCATGGGTTTAGGAGGGGTAGGTCATGTTTGACCAACCTGGTCACCTTTTATGACCAGGTAACCCGCCTTGTGGATGCAGGGAAGGCTGTAGATGTTGTTTATTTGGATTTCAGCAAGGCCTTTGACACTGTCTCCCACAGCATACTCTTAGACAAACTGGCAGCCCGTGGCTTGGACAGGAACACTCTTTGCTGGGTTAGGAACTGGCTGCATGGCCGGGCCCAGAGAGTGGTGGTGAATGGTGCTGCATCCAGCTGGCAGCCAGTCACCAGTGGTGTCCCTCAGGGGTCTGTGCTGGGGCCAGGTCTGTTTAATATTTTTATTGATGACATGGATGAGGGTTTAGAGTCCTTTATTAGCAAATTTGCAGATGACACTAAGCTGGGAACATGTGTCGATGTGTTAGAGGGACGGAGGGCTTTGCAGAGGGACTTGGAACGGTTGGAGGGATGGGCAGAATCAAATGGGATGAAGTTCAATAAGTCCAAGTGTCGTGTCCTGCACTTTGGCCACAATAACCCCCTGCAACGATATAAGCTGGGGACGGTGTGGCTGGACAGTGCTCAGGAGGAAAGGGACCTGGGGGTGCTGGTTGACAGTCGGCTGAACATGAGCCAGCAGTGTGCCCAGGTGGCCAAGAAGGCCAATGGGATCCTGGCCAGTATCAGGAATGGTGTGGCCAGCAGGAGCAGGGAGGTCATTCTTCCCCTGTACTCAGCACTGGTGAGGCCTCACCTGGAGTATTGCGTCCAGTTCTGGGCCCCTCACTTTAGGAAGGATGTTGAGATGCTTGAGCGTGTCCAAAGGAGAGCAACGAGGCTGGTGAGGGGCTTGGAACACAAGCCATATGAAGAACGACTGAGGGAGCTGGGGTTGTTCAGCCTGGAGAAAAGGAGACTCAGGGGTGACCTTATCACTCTCTTCAACTTCCTGAAAGGTGGCTGTGGTGAGCTGGGGGTCGGTCTCTTTCTCCGGGCAACAACCGACAGAACAAGAGGACACAGTCTCAAGCTGCGCCAAGGGAGATGCAAGCTAGAAATAAGGAGGAAGTATTTTACAGAAAGAGTGGTCAAATACTGGAATCATCTACCCAGGGAGGTCGTGGAGTCATCATCCCTCGTAGAGTTTAAAAAAAGACTGGATGTGGCACTTGGTGCCATGATCTAGTGAGGTGTTAGAATATGGGTTGGACTCGATGATCTTAAAGGTCTCTTCCAACCTAGAAATTCTGTGATTCTGTGATCCAGGGGTCTGAGGTCCTCAGCACAAGAAAGATGTGGACCTGTTAGAGTGGGTCCAGAGGTGGCCACAAAGATGATCAGAGGATTGGTGCACGTCTCTCCTATGAAGAAAGGCATGGGATTGTGCAGCATGGAGAGAAGAAGGCTTCGGAGAGACCTCATTGCAGCCTTCCAGTATCTTAAGCAGCTTATTAAAAGGAGAGAGTGGGGCTCTTTATACAAGCAGATAGTGACAGGAAAAGGGGCAATGGTTTTAAACTGAAAGAGGGCAGGTTTAGAGGAGATGTTAGGAAGAAATTCTTCACTCAAACGGTAATGAAGCACTGGAACAAATTGCCCAGAGAAGTTGTGGATGCCCCATTCCTGCAAGTGTTCAGGGCATGGTTGGATGGGGCCCTGAGCAACCTGATCTAGTGAAAGGCACCCCCGCCCATGGCAGAGGGAGGGTTGGAACTAGATGATCTTGAAGGTCCCTTCCAACCCAAACCATTCTATGATTCTAATCTGGAATCCAGAAACCTAGAGCAGGGCTGTGGGAACACCACTGCCTTAAGTGCTGTATTTATTTCTGAAACTCACACACAATGGAAAAAATGTTAAATGCGTGCACCATAAGGTCTTTGCTTGTTTACAGCTTGCTTAGGACTCAGAAGCTCCTTTGGTCTGATAAAGTGTCTAGAGATTCTCTTCCACTGTGCAAAAAAATTAAATTTGGATAAAGAATACTGTAGAATTCTGGTTATCATTACTTTTTCAGTTAGGACTTACAAAAAACATGCTCTCAGACACAGCAATGAGGCCGCAAGCAAAGCCTAGATCAAACTCAGCATTCCTGGTATTTCAGAGCTGATGTTTTTAGACTGCAGACTTTCAAGTTCTTTTTATACCTCAGACAGCAACAGAAAGAATATAAACCTAATCCTTGTGGAAATCTATCAGAAGTAGCATTTCAATCTCATCACCCCTACATAATTAAAGTACTGCAGTACAGAAGAGTCTGGCATCAAACTTATCTGGATTCATTCAAGATAATCTTGGGAAGATCATGGAACAGATCCTCCTAGAAGCTATGCTAAGGCACATGGAAGACAAGGAGGTGATTCAGGACAGCCAGCATGGCGTTACCAAGGGCAAGTCCTACCTGACCAACTTAGTGGCCTTCTATGATGGAGTGACTACATCAGTGCACAAGGGAAAGGCTACAGGTGTCATCTATCTGGACTTCTGTAAGGCCTGTGACAGAGTTCCACACAACATCCTTCTCTCTAAATTGGAAAGAGATGGATTCGATGAGTGGACTGTTAAATGGATAAGAAATTGGTTGGACAGTTGCATCCAGAAGGTAGCAGTCAACAGCTCAGAGTCCTGATGGACATCAGAGAAAAGTGGTGTCCCTCAGGGGTCTGTACAGGGACCAGTGTTATTTAGTATCTTCATTAATGACATAAACAAAGGGATTGAGTGCACCCTCAGCAAATTTGCAAATGACACCAAGCTGAGTGGTGCTGTTAACATACCTGAGGGATGGGATGCCATCCAGAGGGACCCGGACAAGCTTGAGAAGTGGCCCCATGAGAATCTCATGAGGTTCAACAGGACTGAGTGCAAGGTTCTGCACCTGAGTCAGGGCAATCCAGGCTGGGAGATGAAGAGATCAAGAGCAGCCCTGCCAAGAGGGACTTGGTGGTGCTGGAGGATGAGAGGCTGGACATGAGCCAGCAATGTGCACTTACAGCCCAGAAAGCTAATTGTATCCTGGGCTGCATCAAAAGCAGCCTGGGCAGCAAGGCAAGAGAGGTGATTCTGTCCCTCTGCTCTCATGAAACCCCACCTGCAGTGCTACATACAGCTCTGGGGTCCCTAGCACAGGAAGGACATTGACCTGTTGGAGTCCAGAGTAGGCCACCAAGATTACAGGGATGAAGCACCTCTCCTATGAGGAAAGGCTAAGAGAATTGGGATTGTTGAGCCTGGAAAAGAGAAGGCATGGGGTGACCTAATTGTGGCCTTCCAGTACCTGAAGGGAAGCTACAAGAAAGATGGAAAGAGACTATTTACAAGAGCATGTAGTGACAGAACAAGGGGAAATGGATCCAAACTGAGAGCAGGTTTAGATTAGATATTTGGAAGAAATTCTTTTCTGTGAGGGTGGTGAGGTACTGGAACAGGTTGCCCAGAGCAGCTGTGGATGCCCCATCCCTGGAAGTGTTCAAGGCCAGGTTGGATGGGGCTTTGTACAACCTGGTCTAGTGGAAAGTATGATAATGTAACCAGCTGGTTAGGATGTCTGCTAGGAAGAGAATATGCATCTTCATTTTTACAGAGAGCAGAATGATCTGTGAAGGATGCAGCTCTGACCAGCCTTGCTCAAGGCAGACCAAGCTGCACTACAACTGACAACACTTTGTGGGCTAGGGCACAGACACATGCAAAGCAAGTGGATGAGAAAGCAAGAGCCTCGAACCCATGCAATGAGCCAGCACAGTTCTGTATCATAAAAGGGGATGCAAGGACGAGTATGTCTTAAGACATTTAACAATTTTTAGTGGAACTAATACAACTTACATGAGGCAGTCTTTAAGCATAAGTCTCCCATTAATGAGAATTTTGAAGGGCCTCCTTGCACAAAGTTTTCATGCAAGTATATTTGGTAACAATTTTTTTAGTGCTCCCTCTACTCCTGCTCCTTCCTCGTTTGTAGCCCTAATTCTTGGTATTATAAAATCCCTCTCCATCAAGGCTAAATATTTTATCACAAGCCAAACAGCATGACACCAGATGAAAAATAAAAGCAGAAGCAGCAAATGAACCCTCAGGAACAACGATCCTATTTTTATGCAAACCCCATTATCTTGTCTTTAAGTGACTCAAAGTATGGAAAAATATACTACAGAGAACAACCCTGATTTGGTGGAGAATAAACATGGCAGCCTAATCAGTCCTTGAAGCCCAGTAGTTTCTATTTCTTTAGAGAACTGTAGCAATCGCGGTTTTCAGTTCTGTTTTCCACCCACCCCCCTCTCCTCTGCCTACCATCCCCAGTGACACATGAATAGTCTTAAGACATTGAAACACCATTTCTTGGAAAATAAATTTTCTGCTTGAACAGAACAGACTTGTCTGCATCAGAGGAAGCTACCTGAAAATTTCTGCTGCACAGCCTTCTATTCTCCTTTGACACATACAGCAAAAACCCCACCCTTAACTGCTAAAAACCTAAAATAGATGTAGAAAGAGAAAACAAGTTCACCTAAGCATTGGTGCTCAGTGGGTCTTTCTTTAGTACCACATTGGTTTAGACCAATCTTACTATTTCTTCCATACTCAAGGGAAAAAAACAATCCACACTGGTGTAGAGAGACTAGGCAGCATAACTGCTCATTATCAAAGCTCATTAGCAAATGAGACACACCACCCCCAAAACAATAAAAAATAACACAGAAAGGGAAGAGAGTGGCAACTTCATTGTCCGAGTTTCCACACCTACACTTGACACTGCTCAGTGCTTCTTCCAATATATAAAAAGGGCTTTTAAAATTAAGTTCACCACTAGAAAGATGGTGCAAAACATCTAACTCCTCCAAGCACCACTCCTACAAGACCATATAAAAGGCACAGAATGATGGTGACATCACTGATGACCTCATCCTAATGACATAATAGAGACCCACCGAGTGTAGCAACAGCAATCAACAGGAAGCCATAACCCAAACAGAAAGACAAGGGCTTTCACACAGAGGAGGGCTAAACATGGCTCCTTTCTCCATCTCGTTGACTCTTCAGGTCTTTGCAATCAGTGAGCACCATGAAAAGCTGTAGGAACAGTATCAGCCCATACTTTGCTCTCCAAGGCAACTTAAAGCCCTTCACTCAAAAAATCTTTGTAAAACATAATACTAAGTTCCTACAGTGAAAGTCAGATTCTCACTAAAGACCAGGAGCCAAGTGTCACTGAAAAGCAAAGCCTATGCCAACACTTACCTGTACGTTGCCAGGCTATCTACTGCATTTTACAGCTCAGATGAACAAAAATGGAAGGTTTGAGCTAATCCAGTCCTTGCTCTCGCCTTCTCAAGCAAGGCTGGCCCGGTGCCAGCATCCTATACCCCATGGGGAAGCTAGAGGCTGGGAGGGAGAGGTCGTCCCCAGGGGGTATAATGCTACTACCGAGGCAAGGGGCTCCTGCAGCTAGCCTCGAAGGAGCGTGCGGGGAGAGGCCTGCCACGAACTCCGGGGAAGGGCAGCAGGCCCAGGCCGCCCCACAACCCATCCAGTCCTCCACTCACCCTGGCGGCCCACGATCTCAGCCACATGGTCAGAGCTGGGCACGGGCACGCACTCGGTGGTGTTGACGCTCTTTCCGCAGAGCAACGCCGTCTGCTCGCCGCTGAGGCCCACCGAACCGCCGCCACTCGGGCCACCGCAGTAAGCGTGGGACAGCATTGCCGCCATCATGCCCTCAGGATCGTGCGCCCCGGCCGCTACCTCCTGCTCATCGAGAGCGGGCGAGAGCAGGACGGATCCCAACGCCGGCAGAAGCGGGAGCGGTTGGGAGGGCGAGGAAGACGTGGAGAGCAGCAGCAGCGCGGCCAGGTGGTCCTGTTCCTCCTCTTCCTCCAGCTCCAGATCTCCCTCGCCCCTCGCCGCCGCCTCCCCCGCTCCGACAAGCCTCGGCTCCCCGAGGAAGCCCGGCGGCGGCGCCAAGCCCGCCCGCTGCCAGGCCACCCCCATCACTCCGCTGCCTCTGGCGGGCAGGCCGTGGTCGCGGAAGCCGAGGCCGGAGATGTGCTGCTGGAGCAGGGGCGGGAGGGGGGGGAGGCGCGGCAGCTCGGCGGCACAGAAAGCCGCGCCGGCGCTGCTGCTCGGCATAGCTGGGGAGGCACGGCAGGCCGGGCAGGGTCTAGCGGCGCGGAGCCGCCATGCCGTGAGGAGCACGACCCGGACCCCAAGGGCCGCGCTCTCAGCACGCCTTCTGCCCCATAATCCTGCCCACAGCAGGCCTACAGACGGCGCTGGAATAGAGGGATCAGCGGGGAAGAGGTGATCCCGCCCCAGGCTCGCCGAATCGCCATTGGGCGGCAAAGCCGGTTCCTGGGCGGCGCCAGGGATGGATGGGGCCTGCGGGGTGTGGGGAGGCCCCGCCCTCGACCCCGCCGCCTCAGCGCTTCGGTGAGCCCTGGGACGGTGGGGTGCTGTGAATTAAGGTCCGGTGAGACGGGGTAAGCCCCAAAACAGACAAAAATGACAGACACCGTCTGATGGACGTGGTGCCCTCTTTCCCCTCATACCTTGTTGTGTGTTTCCCCGCTGAGGTAAAGGCTCTGTGATTTGACAGTTACCATCCCCAACAGAGCCCATCTCCCTTCTCTGTGGTAAAAGCAAAGGCAATTGGCTGTGGACATCTTAATACAACCATAATAAAGTGCTTGAAATTGATCTCTCACGGAGTTAGTTGCTTTATTAAACAGAGCATCTTCAAGGGCAGCCCAATGTGTCAGGGACATTGGTATGAGCACTGTGGCTTGAACAATTTATAGCCCATACTACAAATTAGAATCCAATAAAGCCTTTATAAAGTCTGTTTTAGGAATATCAAGTTCTTTCTACCGTGCTCATATTTGAGGTGATAGAATTGTATAATGACTTTGCAGTCAATAAAAAGTATGTAATGTCGCAGACATGTTTTTATGAAAATCCTTTTCTTAGGATTTTTCTTCCTGAGAAGCTGAGAGGCTCCAGGAACAAAATGTAAACAGTGATTATCTGTTGCTGTGGAATGCAACAGGTGCATCTGTGATTGGCCCATCTTGGATGTTTATAATTAATGGCCAATCCCAGCCCAGTTAGCTTGGACTCTCTGTCCAAGACACAAACCTTTATTATTCATTCCTTTCTATTCTTAGCTTAGCTAGCCTTCTGAGATGAAACTTTTCCTTCTATTCTTTTTAGTATAGTTTTAATGTAATATATATATATCATAAAATAAATCAAGCCTTCTGAATATAGAGTCAACATTCTCATCTCTTCCCTCACCTGAAAACCCCTGTGAACACCGTCACAATGTAATTCTCCAAACTTCTGTCCATATTGGTTGTAAAATAGTTACATGAATTTATTGTCTGAAGGAGTAGGCAGTACGGAAGGATTATGGGGTATATGAAATGTAGGTGCAGGTGGAAGCAAGTGGATGTAGCTGAAGTTCTGCCTTTTGGTTCACTTCAATTTGCTCTTTTGAATGGCAAAATGAGCTCACAGCTTCAGGGCCATCCCTGCTGTGGCAGCAACATGACTTCACACACAACAAATGCTCCCCATAAATCCTGCATGGTGACTCCTACCAAGGCCAGGTTGGATGAGGCTTTGAGCAACCTGGTCTAGTAGATGTCCCTGCCCCTGGCAGGGATCTTTACAATTCCTTCCAACCCAAAAAATTCCATGATTCTAGGATTCTATGGTCCTGGGAACTCTCTGGGGGACACATCCTGCTGCTCACCCATAAATGACCAGCTCATTTTTGAAACAGATTAGAAATGTCTGGTTTCCAGCACTATCTTGTAAATTCCAGTCATTTCCAAGGCATTTATAACCCCCAGGAGGACTATATTTCTAACGTGCAGGTAAAGTGAAGTCCCAGTTTCCTTAGCATTCTCCAAAATGATGTCTCACCAAAAATTGTTGGGATTCATTTATTCAGCTAGACTGTCATACAGGGTCAGGGAAGTAAGTCCTGTACCTGGATCTATTTAACACCATCCCAAACACTGCCATGACACCAGAAGTTGACCTTCTCCCAGAAGAGAAGAGGGACCTACAAGGTTCACACAAATCTGAATCTCTCAGCCTAGTCTTACTCTTTTTTTTCCTCTTTTTGGTGGAACAAAGAGAAGATGTAGAGTGAGGTATAAAAATCAAAGCAAGAAGGATTATGTGCTTAACTGTAAACTGAGATGGAAGATTAAGTCTGAAAAAAGAATTACTTACCTAGTAGCTTGTTGGGACCTGTTCCTTACAGCTCACTTCACACCAGGGAAGCTATTTTAACCCTCTGTCTTCCCCCATTGCTTCATTCACCCCCATCATGGCTGAAGGAATTTATTAAAGAACATCATTAAAAGCTGAACTACATTTTGATTGACCCAAGAGGGGTTGTTCAGGCTTGTCACATTTTCTTTCATAAAACACTACTTCATAAAATCATAGAATGGTTTGGGTTGGAAGGGACCTTCAAGATCATCTAGTTCCAACCTCCCTGCCTTGTGCAGATATGCCATTCACTAGATCAGGTTGCTCAGGGCCCCATCCAACCATGCCCTGAACACTTGCAGGAATGGGGCATCCACAACTTCTCTGGGCAATTTGTTCCAGTGCTTCATTACCGTTTGAGTGAAGAATTTCTTCCTAACATCTCCTCTAAACCTGCCCTCTTTCAGTTTAAAACCATTGCCCCTTTTCCTGTCACTATCTGCTTGTATAAAGAGCCCCACTCTCTCCTTTTAATAAGCTGCTTAAGATACTGGAAGGCTGCAATGAGGTCTCTCCGAAGCCTTCTTCTCTCCATGCTGCACAATCCCATGCCTTTCTTCATAGGAGAGACGTGCACCAATCCTCTGATCATCTTTGTGGCCACCTCTGGACCCACTCTAACAGGTCCACATCTTTCTTGTGCTGAGGACCTGGACACAATACTCCAGGTGGGATCTCAGAAGGGCATACAGCGGGAGAATCACCTCCCTCAACCTGCTTGGCATGCGTCTTTTGCTGCAGCCCAGGATGTGGCTGGTCTTCTGGACTGTGAACATATACTTGGCTCATGTCCAGCCTCTCATCCACCAGAACTCCCAAGTCCTTTTCCACAGGGCTGTTCTCAATGACTTCTTCTCCCAATCTATACTCATATCTGGGATTGCCACAGATGACTTTCAGAATTCAAATAATATATGCACTCCCCAATCAAGGGACTTGAGAAGGTACGACATGAGCATGCATTCAAGTGTCTTGGATTGAAAGACAGGTGTCTGCTAAGGAAGGTAGGAGCCTCCCTTGGAATGGAGAATATGACCCCCTTCCCTCCAAATTATTTAAATTTTGAAATTAGGGGCTTTCAGGCAGAGATATGAGAATAGGAGTAACGGAGTAACAGTTCTTTACTAGTATATATAACAAAGCAAACAAACAACAATAACTATGGTAGCAACAACAAACAGAACCAGAAATCCAGTAACAGCCTTCTCTGCCGCAGGCACTTTCCCCTTTGGTGTAGTGATGGTCACAGCTGGCAGGGGCGCTGGCGAGCTCTCGGTGGGCAGGGCAAGTGCGATAATTCCTCGTGGCTGCAGGGGGGCTCCGGTACGAGCTCAGACACCATGTGGTAATGGCGGACTTGACTGAGATGGGAAGGGATGGAAGAAAGGCTTGCTTTACAATCCCCTAGGGGCGGCTGCTCCCAGTGTCCCAGCAGGACTCTCAGGAGCGGCAAGCCAGGCCTGCAGAAACAAGCAAAAATCCCAGGTGATAGACAATGAAATGAACAGGGCAGGAGACCTTTTCTCTTTTAAATGCCTTTATTAAAAATGATCAGCTCAAGATTGGGAAGCTCGACAGGTCTGCAGTCTCCCTCGTCTCTCCCAGGATGACTCGCAGGAGGAGGATATTCGCAGGTTTTTCCACTAGGGGCAGAGCTGGGGGTCCAGTCCTAGTGGGAGCCTTTTAGGGTATGACCCAGATGTTAATCTGCACAACCTCTCTCTCCCGCTCCCGGTCCCAGAGGATTTTCCGGCTCAGGGTGAGGGACAACGAAGGCCCCCAGCATGTCTGCAGGCCCAGCACTCCGCTCCTCACGTCTAGACATCACTTTATTTTCCCAACTCTATATTGGTTCGTTGTTTTGGGGGTCTTTTCAGTAAGTTTGGAGTAGTAGCTTCTCATGTCATGCTGGTCCTGAGGTTATTTTGCATGCCCCCCTCCTAAGTCCTGGGAGAAGAGCCATTAACTTAGCCCTAGCCAGGGCCTTTACTGATACAAAAAAAACCCATTACCGACAACGACTCGTAATTATCATAACAAACAGGTAGCACTTCAGCAGCAACATTGGTCTGACTAGTTTTTGTAACCTTTTTCTCACAAAAAAACATTGGCAGATTTTTTGTTTATAACAGACAAGATATATCAAACTCCACAGCTGTAGTGAGAACCACGGAATGTCTCAGCAGGCTGGGGTGCAGGGCTACAGTGTAGCGAAGACTCAGAGCAGTGGCAAAGAAGTGGCAGGGGCAGGGCAGCGACAGCCAGGCTCCGAGCAGGGCAGGGGAAAGGTGGACTCGGAATCCCGGGGTTTTCCCCCTGAGGCACACAAGCAGATGGTGAAAAGTCCCTCTTTTAGTGAGGTACGGTCCCAGTGTGTGAAAAAACAAAGCTCACTTTCCTGTAAAGATTTTAAAAGTTTAATAAAGGACAATAGGAGACAAAGACAATAAAACAAAGATTTAAGGCCAGATGCCTCTTGGCATTCAGCCAAGAGCACACTGACTGTTTTGGAAGCACCCTTTATATATCCTTTCTATTGCATCAGCCTGTTACATATTCATAAACAATTATGCATATTAAACTTTTCCCCAAATTCATTTACACATTTCAAGAACTGTTTAGCATGGCTTATCTTTGGGTCCACCTTTTTAGAACATGTGTATTTCTTGGTTGTGGTTTTAGTCCGTTCTTATCACCACCTCCAGTTATGGGCTTTGGTCCATACTTTCTACCAATGGTAAGTGTAGATAGTCATATCAGTAGCAGGGGTCTTCATCACATGTTCCTTGAATATTATCCCAACCAAGCAGGCATTTTAACACAAGCATATCTATATCAGCTATTTCAGTACTATGTCTAAGCATAATTAACAAGAGAATTAAAAACTATATCTTTATAGCAAAGTTACTTTAACATTATATATATAGCATCTGTCTTGGTTTGAAAAGACAGGTGTCTGCTAAGGAAGGCAGGAACCTCCCCTGAAATGGAAAATGTAAACCCCCTCCCTCTGAATTGTTATAATGTTGAAATTAAGGGGGGCTCTCAGGCAAAGATATGGGAGCAGGAATAACAGTTCTTTATTAGGGAAGAAAATTTTAAAAAATAAAATAAACAATGCAGTAATACAAAACAACACTGTTAAGAGTCATAATACAACCTGACAGCCTGTGAGTTGGTAGCAGTCCAATTAAATGGTGGCTGCAGTCCTCCTGGAGTGACAGATGTGGTTCTGTTGAAGCAGTGATCCTGTAGAAGGGTATAGTCTTCCTCTCTTCATCTACACCCAGTGGTGATGTAGATGGGCCTGGTCTTCCTCTGGGAATCCAGTGAAGAAGAAAGCTGCTCTTGTGGGAATCCAGTGGAAAAGGCTACCTATGGTCTTCCAAATCATTGATTATATCCAGGTAGGAATGCTTGGCTCCTCCCTCTGGGTGGAGCTTCTCACAATGGGATGATGTAGTTTTATCAGTCATGCAGTGAGACTCAATGGTCCATTTAACAGAAGGTATCTCCCTGGAGGGAGGATTGGTTTGTGGAAGAGATAAAGAAAACTGCCCAATTAACAGAAGATAACTGCTCCACAGATAGGAATAGAATACACACGCTTATTTCCAACCTAAGACAGCATCCATTTTAATATTTGCAAAAAGCCAATATTATAATATATATCTATAACAACCCCCCCTTCTTTTTTATAAATAATTTGGCTTGAGCAAAAATTCTTGTTTTCTAACCTCCATTATTTGTTCATTTTTTTCACAAATCAATTTTGCATTTTCAAAGGGTCTTCCATATTATTATTTTTTCTTTAACACCATGATTTTTTGTGCCATTCCAGATGTAGTAGCCAATTTTGGGTCCATAGGCATTGTTACCACTTGCATGCCTTGGACTACACTGGTGATCAGCCAAATAAAACAGGAGATCAAGCAAGGAAAAAATATCAAACCAGCTATAGCACATAAAAGGAAGAAGCCTAATATCTTCCACCATTCGATCCCCAATACATTATCCCACCAGCTAGTTTTTAGCATTGGTTCACAATTTTGGACTGGTACATGGGCTATTTTTCTGATATTCTTTGCTATATCCAAGATGGCATTTCCATAGTCATCTATTTTCAAACAACAATGTGATGTTTAAAATTTTCCACAATCACCCCCTTCTTCGGGTAATAAATAGTCTAAAGCCAACCTATTCTGATACACTGCAGCTCTTGTCTGGCTTTGTTGACTTGATATTAATTCCAGTGCCTGACCAGTTCTGTTATTATCGTTGCAACTGCTTGGAGTCTTGTAATACAATTTAACACATAAATTGGGGTTCGATATCCCCAACTCCCATCTTGTGCCCAGGTGGCTGGCCCATATGTTTCCAATATGCATTCAGGAGGGCATGCCTCATCTCCCCATTTTTTAAATCCTCTGATCAATTCTCTTTTATTTCTTTTTAGGTCCTCATAAATTGATACTCCTAATTGATCTGCATCTGGTCCTGGTAAAAGAAAAAATCCTGACTGTATGATTCCCAGAGTACAACTCCCTTTCCACAGGGAGGGGAGTCTTGGGTATGCTCTTTTCCCACATATCCAAAATAAGCCATCTGGTGCTTTCTAATAATAATTTTTCTGTTGATTTCTATTCTCCCAAAATTTGGGTATTTCTGGGATCCCAAAATAAGGATCCTTACCTGTATCATTACACTGGAAAGTCTAATTTCGTTATTATACTTGCAATTTTTTTCTCTTGTTTTTCTCTGAGTCCAATGCAGTTGGTTCCTCTGGAATCCACCATGTAAAAGTTCCATTACTGACTTTATATCTCTTACAGGGAGTATTTCCTACTTTGTTAAAAAAAGCTTTCCGAGTGCACCAGAGACATTCTTCTCCTATCACTGTTGAACTTAGAATCCACCCTTCTAGTCGGTTTCCCCCCCTTATATTTGTCCGATTCCATTTAAGGAGTTAAACTGAGCCTAAGCTACTGCCTTTCCACTGCCATTCCTCTATCATCAAAGCCCCTCCACAGACCCAACAGTTGGTTATGTTAAGTTCCTTAGTTATTCTTTCCTCCAATTTCACAAACAGATTTTTCCCATATCTCGAGATATCTATTTCCTTTTCTAATTGTTGTTTAAGTTTCATATACAAATCTTGATGTGGGGTTGATAGAGTTAGATTACTGCACTAGCTTTGCCTTTTTGTTTACTAATTGTTCTTTTACCAAATTTTGGACTCTACCCCTAAGGATTAATGTGAAACTGTCCTGGTTTAGGGCAAATTTGGGAGAAAACCTCCAAAAGGAAGCCCCTCCAGAAAGCAAACCCACATGGCCCCTCCCCCCAACCTGTTCAGGAAGGATTCCTCAGAGAGAAGTGGAAAGAACCTGTTTATTTAACAGGCACAGCAACCCCCAGCACACAAAATGAACAATACCGGATGACAACACTCTTTCACCACTCTGAAAAAGATGACAAATTCAGAAAGTCTCTCTCAGGGTTGGTCGCTCTGTTATCAGTCCCTCTGGTGCTAGGGTAGCTGCTCCAGCCACATGGTGCAAACTCTCGGTGTTTCCCAGGTCCCAGACCGGAGCAGGTTCGAGTAGGTCCAAAATAAGGGAAAGGAGAAACAGTCCAGGAAAAATCTGGACTGCTTAGCTAAACTAATGAGCAGAAGCAAAAAGCAAGAGCAAAGCAGGAGCAAAGCAGAAGCAAGAGTAAAGCAAAAAGCAAAGCAAAAAGCAAAAGCAGCACTAGGTACTGCCCCGTCTGTGTGTTCCGCCAGCCATGGGGGAGTGGCTGATAGCAAAACCAAAAAAAACCATTCACTCTTCAGAGCCAGTCTTGAAGGCAGAGAACATGATATCCAGCATAAACAGAACACACGAATGGGGATACAAGCATCATAACATCACCCTAAAACATTGCAGCCCTTATCCCCATATCGCCAACATACTACCACACATCATGCATTTTATTCACAACAAAACTTCCATCTGTTCCCCAAAAAATTACAAGCAATACCCATCATGCCCTCATCACATCCCCACACTGGACCACTGAATCCAGGCCCCATACTACAGAGCTGCAGGATTCCCCACTTTCACTTTACTCACTCAAAACTCCATCTTTCAGTTGCTCAGACCTTTGACACTTACACATTTCCTTCTATCTCATGTCTGTGTGGTTTAATGTACAGACAATGGCAGTAATATCCAACGAACCGTGATATTTGTATATCATTCTCACCCCACAATCAGATCTCCCTGAGGTACACACCGTGTTGTTCCATCTCTTTGCATTATCCACCATGTGCAACCTGGTCCCTGAGCAAAGACAACCCCACGAATGGGTTTGTCTGTACTTGAGGCAGAATTGATCCACACAGTCTTCCCTAACAAACCTCTGACATGTACCACTGGGACTTTATCTCCATCTGTTACATTCAAGGACTCAGAGTGGGCAGGACTTGCTCGGTTGGTGGAACCTCGGGTGTTAACCAACCAGGTGGCCTTTGCTAAATGTTGCTCCCAATTTTTGAAAGATCCCCCACCCAAAGCTTTCAACTGGGTTTCTATTAGTCCATTGTACCTCTCTACTTTTCCTGCAGCTGGTGCATGGTAGGGGATATGGTACACCCACTCAATGCCATGTTCCCTGGCCCAGGTGTTGATAAGGCTGTTCTTGAAATGAGTCCCGTTGTCTGACTCAATCCTCTCAGGGGTACCATGTCTCCACAGAACTTGCTTTTCAAGGCCCAGGATGATGTTCCGGGCCGTAGCATGAGGCACAGGGTAGGTTTCCAGCCATCCCGTGGTGGTTTCCACCATGGTCAGCACATAGCACTTGCCCTGGCGTGTCTGGGGCAGGGTGATGTAGTCAATCTGCCAGGCCTCCCCATACTTGTACTTGGACCACCGCCCACGGTACCACAGGGGCTTCACTCGCTTGGCCTGCTTGATGGCAGCACATGTCTCACAGTCATGGATGACCTGAGAAATACTGTCCATGGTTAGATCCACCCCTCGGTCTCGTGCCCACTTATAGGTGGCATCCCTGCCCTGATGGCCTGAGGCATCATGGGCCCATCGAGCTAGGAACAACTCTCCTTTATGTTGCCAATCTAAGTCTATCTTTGACACCTCTATTTTTGCAGCCTGGTCTACTTGCTCATTGTTTTGGTGCTCCTCATTAGCTCTACTCTTGGGGACATGGGCATCCACATGGCGGACCTTCAGATGCAGTTTCCCTACCCTGGTAGCAATGTCTTTCCACTCTTCAGCAGCCCAAATTGGTTTTCCTCTATGCTGCCAGTTAGCCTCTTTCCACCTCTCCAGCCATCCCCACAGAGCATTGGCTACCATCCATGAATCAGTATAAAGGTAGAGCTTTGGCCACTTCTCTCTTTCAGCAATGTCCAGGGCCAGTTGAACGGCTTTGAGTTCAGCAAGTTGGCTTGATCCACCTTCTCCTTCAGTGGCCTCTGTGACCTGTCCTGTGGGGCTCCATATAGCTGCTTTCCACTTCCGGTTCATTCCCACAATGCGGCAAGAACCATCAGTAAAGAGAGTGTATCATGTATCTTCTGCTGGCAGTTGGATGTATGGTGGAGCTTCTTCAGCCCGTGTCACTTCTTGTTCCCTTTCATCAGCGAGACCAAAGTTTTCACCTTCCGGCCAGTTTGTAATTATTTCCAGAATCCCAGGGCGATTCAGTTTTCCAATACAGGTGCGCTGTGTGATAACAGCAATCCATTTGCTCCATGTAGCACTGGTGGCATGATGCGTAGAGGGAACTTTCACTTTGAACATCCACCCCAGTACTGGTAGTTGAGGTGCCAGGAGGAGTTGTGCTTCAGTCCCTATTACCTCCAAGGTAGCCTGGACTCCTTCATAGGCAGCCAAGATTTCTTTCTCCGTTGGAGTGTAGTTGGCTTCAGACCCTCTGTAACTTCAAATCCAAAATCCTAGTGGTCGGCCTCGAGTCTCCCGAGGTACCTTCTGCCAAAGGCTCCAGGACAAGCCATGGTTCCTGGCTGCAGAGTAGAGCACATTCTTCACCTCTGGTCCTGTTCTGACTGGGCCGAGGGCTACTGCATGAGCAATCTCCTACTTGATCTGTGCAAAGGCTTGTTGCTGCTCAGGGCCCCAGTGGAAAGTGTTCTTCTTACGGGTGACCAGGTAGAGAGGGCTCACGATCTGACTGCATTCGGGAGTATGCATCCTCCAAAAACCTATGGCGCCTAGGAAAGCTTGTGTCTCTTTCTTGCTGGATGGTGGAGACATTGCTGTGATCTTGTTGATGACATCGGTGGGAATTTGACGCCGTCCGTCTTGCCACTTCACTCCCAGAAACTGGATCTCTTGAGCGGGTCCCTTGACTTTGCTCTTCTTGATGGCAAAGCCAGCTTTTAGGAGAATCTGGATGATTTTCTCTCCTTTCTCAAACACCTCAGCTGCTGTCTTCCCCCACACAATGATGTCATCAATATATTGCAGATGTTCTGGAGCCTCACCCTTTTCCAGTGCAGCCTGGATCAGTCCATGGCAGATGGTGGGGCTGTGCTTCCACCCCTGGGGCAGTCAGTTCCAGGTGTACTGCACGCCTCTCCAGGTGAAAGCAAACTGAGGCCTGCATTCTGCTGCCAGAGGAATGGAGAAAAATGCATTGGCAATATCTATAGTGGCGTACCACCTTGCTGCCTTGGACTCCAGCTCGTACTGGAGTTCCAGCATGTCCGGCACAGCAGCGCTCAGTGGTGGAGTCACTTCATTCAATGCACGATAGTCCACTGCCAGTCTCCATTCTCCTTCAGATTTACGCACAGGCCAAATGGGGCTGTTGAAGGGTGAGTGGGTCTTACTGACAACCCCTTGGCTCTCCAGCTCTCGGATCATTTTGTGGATGGGGATCACAGCATCTTGATTCGTTCGGTACTGTCGGCAGTGCACTGTTGAGGTGGCAATTGGCACTCGTTGCTCTTCTACCTTCAGGAGTCCTACTGCAGATGGGTTTTCTGACAGTCCAGGCAAGCTGTTCAACTGCTTGATACCCTCTGTCTCTACAGCAGCTATTCCAAATGCCCATCTGAGTCCCTTTGGGTCTTTGAAATACCCACTTTGGAGGTCGTCTATGCCCAAAATACATGGGGCCTCTGGGCCAGTCACGATAGGATGTCTCTTCCACTCATTCCCAGTCAGGCTCACATCAGCTTCCACCAAAGTGAAATCCTGGGATCCCCCTGTCACACCAGCAATGGAGACAGACTCCGTCCCTACATGTCTTGACGGAATTAATGTACATTGCGCACCTGTATCCACCAAAGCTTTATACTCTTGTGGTTCCGATGTGCCAGGCCAACAAATCCACACAGTCCAGAAAACACGATTTTCCCTGGCCTCTACCTGGCTAGAGGCAGGGCCTCTCTAAGCCTGGTCATCCTTCTTTCCCTGGGCATATGTCTTGGACGTTCCTTCAAGGGGATCGGACATGTCATCATCATCATACCTGGTAGTTCGGCTACGGGCAACTGGAGCTGCTTTCCTTTTTGTGGCTGCCTTCAATTCACACACCTGTTGTGCCAGAACAGCAGTAGGTTTTCCATCCCACCTCCCCATGTTTTCTCCACACTCACGCAGGTAGAACCACAGCTCATTTCGTGGGGTGTACCGTCTCTCACCATCTGGGAAACGTCTGCCTTGGATACCAGAACCTCTGATCTGTACTGCCGAGATTTGGAGAAGGTCTTCTTTAATCTCCTCTCTGAGCTTCTTATGATTCTCCTCTATCTTATCCTCTAATTTCTGCAGGTGTGTTTCCACTGCTGCGATTCTGGCATGTGTTGGGCCATGCACAGCATCTGCATATGCTCGGAGCTTCCTTGCTATATCCAGCACAGTCTCTTCCCTCTCATCCCTCTTCATTATGGCTAAGGCAGAAGCATATTCATGTGGCCCAAGTCGCACAAGTTTTCGCCACATCACAGACGTGCATGGTACTAAGTCTGGGTTCTTAATTGTCCCGTCATCTGAGAAGATAATCTCTGCCACTGCCATTTCTCTCAGGCGTTGGATCCCTTGCTCTATGGTCTTCCACTGAGTTTGTTGCATATAAAGATCATCTGCACACAGGTGTCTTTGTGCAACACTGTCCAAGACCCGTGACCAGAGGCTGCGTGGATTAGCCCCCCTCATTATTCCTTGTTCGATTACAGAGTCCTGTGACAGGGACCCCAAATGCCTTGCTTCAGTGCCATCCAGAATTGTAGCCTCCCCTGCAGCATCCCAGAGATGGACTAACCAACTAATTATGGATTCATCAGGTTGTCGGGTGTAATCCTTCCGTAAGCCACTGAGGTCCTTCAGGGAAAAGGACTCAGTATTTGCATCTGATCTTGCACCTGCTGCTTTGACTCCTGATTTTATGTTAGGAGGCATCGAGGTTCCTTCTCCTGTATCACCATCATCATCGTCATCATCTGCTGGTCGATTAGTTTTTTCCGCGCATTTCCCACTTCTAGTACTGGTAGCCACAGCCATGGGTTTAGATGCTGGCTTAGGTTCACTATCTGGTTTGGCTGCTGGCTTTGAGCCTGGGCTGTTGGCTACAGCTTGAGTGACTGGGCTAGCTGATTTATCTCCCTGCCCCCCTGCCTCTGTCTGCTGCCCTACACTATCTAACAAAGTGCAATAAGCATAGGCCAGGGTCCAGCTTATTACGATTAGCCTTTTCTCCTTAGAATCGTCATGGCACTTCTCTCTTAGGTATTTCCCCACCTCAGCTGGGTTCTGAATTTGTTCACGTGGAAAATCCCAGTCTACAGGGTCAGAAAATTCCTTCAGGGTTTGGCCTATATTTTCCCATTCTCCACACCACTCAGGATTTTTCACGCCTGCATCTGCTTCTGGGTCAGGGGTCTCACCAGCTCCTCTGGATATCTCAGCCCTCATTCTAGAGAGGCTGCAGATGATATAGAGGAAGCCTACCAGATTAAATACCAGAAAGATGGTCTCTTTAACATTCAGGGGAAACTGAACATTCTCAAAAAGTGACATAATAGATTCAAAGGAGAAGAAGGAAAGGAAAGGCTGGAAAGCCTTATTCTCGGCTCCTCCTCTAACAGACTGAGTGTAATTACTAATAAATTCCCAAAATGTACTACTGGAATTGGGATGCAGGGTAGGATGAAGAAGCCATAAACCATACATATCGTAAACAGACACCAGTATCTTTGTAAACACTTTATAAATCATTATCACCAAGGCCAGCGCAACAGCTATTCCAATCCATACCCCTCTACCGTAAAAATTACGTATTATGAACAATATTCCTTGTGACCAGAAAAGTAATGAAATCTCAAAAAGGTCTAGAGCCCAGAGCCACATGAAGGTTTCCACCCCTCGGACACATTATGGATTCAAGCAGCATGGCTACTGACTGCTTTAACAACAATAAACACACATTTGATAGAGCTTTTTTCCACCTTTTTTCCAGCCCCACGTTAGGCACCAAATTATGTGCTGGTTTAGAGTAAATTTGGGGAAGAATCCCCCAAAGGGCTCCGGTGGGAAGAAACCGATCCAATCGGCCCCTCCCCCTCCCCAACTAGTCTGGGAGGAAAGGAAAAAACAATACCTCCTTGGAGAAAGGTGGAAAAAAACTGTTTATTAAACAATAAAACTAAAACAATATCAAACAATGAGACCCCTTGCCACTCTAAAAGAGATGACAAAACTGAGAAAACCCCATCCCCAGGTTGCAGCTCACTCAGTCTCTCCCTCCGGTGCTGGAATTGTTGCAGACCAGAAATGTGAGCTGCCGGTGCTCCCCTGGGTGTTCAGTTCAGAGCAGTTTTCACGAGGTCCAAAGAAAAGGAAAAAAAAAAACCACAGTCCAGGGAACTTCTTTGCCTCAGCTAGCTAGCACGAACTAAAAAGCAAAAGAAGAGCTCTGTCCGCCGTCCACCCGCAGACGACAGTCCAGGAGGAGGAATGTCGGGGAAGAGAGCAGTGTCTGCCCGATGGCCGACGAATGGTCCCGGGTTCCCGAGTTCCAGTCGCGCCGAGCCGCGCGATCCCGAGTTCCCGCCGCGCCGAGCCACTTCCTGCTGCCGCTCCGCCTCTTCCTCCTTCCCTCTCTGCAGTAACTTAAAAATGCAAAACTTACTATTCAGCATGAACAGAACAAGATGATTTGGGATAAAAGCATTATACAGCCAACCCAGATCAGAACTTTAAACCCTTCTCCTTGTGCTCCTGTTACCTTCACAGTGTCATTACTCACACCACATTGCCTTGGAATATTCACTACACAAGTTCTCTCTGCCCCAGGATCAACTAGAAATTCTAATACCTCCTCTTGGGGGCCTTCTTTCAAAGTTGTCAAAGGCTCTAGATGGTAGTCATCCCCAGAAAATAAAGCCCATGACCTCCCTATTCTTCTTCTGGGTGTATCTCTTGGAATATTTTCAGATCCTTTTTTTAGGTGAGGGCATTCCCTCTTATAGTGTCCCTCTTCCCCACAATAGAAACAGGCATTTTTAGATTGCTCCTGGGATTTTGATCGTGCTGGAGTTCTGTTTCTTCCCTTTTCCCTGTCTCTAAAACCTGAATGTTTGGGAGTGGTACCTCAGGGCTTCAGATTTCTCTGGAAGTTACTCTGTTGCATAGTGGCTATCATTATTTTTGCATCCACTTTGGCTTTTTCTACATCTCTCCATACATAAACCATTTGATCTTCTTTTAGTATGTAATTTAGTTACTTATCATGCCAGTCCTCCATCTTTCCAGCTTTTTTCTAATATCTGGCCAGGCATGAGTTACAAAATTAACCCTCAATAGGGCTTGCCCTGTTATGGTCTCAGGGTCTATTCCAGGGTATTGTTTAATATTCTTTTGGAGCCTCTCTAACCACTCAGTTGGGGTTTCTTCCTTTCCCTGTTGTCCCTTGAAAGTTTTTCTGACATTTTGCCTTCAAGGTGCTGCCTCTTTTATTCCTTTGATTATCAGATTACGATAATGATTCAAATGTTCTCACTCCGCCTCTTCATTTTGCTTCCACTTAGGAGGTGCTATGGGCATTTTCTGGTCCCCTGGTGGACCTTGTTGATTCTCTCTTCCCAAATTCTCATTCCAGCAGCTCTAATCATCTGCCTCTCCTCTTGGGAAAACATGTTCATTATTGACTGAATTTATTCCCAAGTAAAAATGTTGGGACCTAAGAATTGATCTAATTGTTCAGCTGTTCCTATGGGATCTTCCAATAATCCTTTAATTTCTTTTTTAAAATTTCTGACTTTTGAAGAAGTCAGGGGGGCGTTTACAAATCTTGTTCCTCCTTGGACCCCTCCCATAGGTACTTCTTGTAATAGGAATAAACTAATTTCTTGATCCCAACCTTTTTGTTCTTCATTCTTTATAACCCTTTTCCCTTGTTTTGGGGTAGTGATAGGAGAGGGATTGTTGAGCTGCTTTTGGGTTTTAACTGAGCTCCTAGTATTTTGGTATGGTGCCCCTCTGCTAGGAAGGGATTTCATTTGGACAGCGGGAGCTGGTATCTCCAGGGAAATAGAGGCAGGGGCAGGAGCTGGCAGTGAAGCCGAGACCACCAATGGGGCAGAGGCAGGGGCAGGAACAAAGGCGCCCAGCATGTACGGGAAAGGCATGGCCCCTGGCACGGGAGGAGGGGAATCTCCCAGCAGGGCAGAGGTGGGGGAGCCTCTGGCACGGGAGGATGGAGAGCTCCCAGAAAGGGAGGCAGGGGATCCCCTGGCAGGGGCGGGGGAGGAGGGACTCCAGGCACAAACAGAGGAGCTGGAGCTCCGGGCACAGACTGGGGAGGTAATATTTCCAGGGGGTCCCAACTCTTTTCTTTCTTTTCCTCTGCTTGCCCTGTCTCTGGGGGTTTTGATATTTCAAAAACTTTTACCCCCAGGGGTTCTGTGTCTCCTGTCCAAGAAAAGGCATATTCTTTGTCTTCCGGATCACACGGTTCTTTTGAATTTACAAATATATTTAAGGCTTGGCAAATCCAAGCTTCAAAATACCCATATTTTGGCCAATAGACAATTTCCTTTTTTTGTCCATTCTGACATACAATACTGAATCATCTTTACTTTATCCTTTTCCTTGGTACAAGGATCAATATCCCAGTCAGCTAGCTTAATCCCCAGGGGACTATCTTGGGGTATTGTGGTATTCACATGCCCTCTGAACGGAGAGAAGCTGTGAGACAAGCAGAGAAGAAGAAAAACACAATTCTTATCTCGCTTGCTGTGCCTGTGTTGTGCTAAAGTAGAATGCAATATGGAGATTGTTTACCCAAAGTGAGGGTATCTTGTTCCCTTGGCCTATCAGGGCCAAGAAGTGTGTATGTGTCAGACTGTCACGGGACAGTCACGAGAGAATGAGAGATGAGTGCAGTTCTGTGCAGTTGTGAGCAAGAGTGAGTGCATGGCAGATTCAGTTAGATACAATGTACATAATATAGTATAATAAAGTAATTAATTAGCCTTCTGATGATGGAGTCAGATGCATCACTCTCTCTCCCCTTCATCGGAGTTGCCTTTGATTTACAATAGGGTATGTCCGCTGGCACCTTTTGCTCCCTTTTTTCTTGAACCTGACTTACTGGTTCCTTGTCCCATTTCCCCAGGATTTTACTTGTTCATCCCTGGCCTCTCTTTCGCTGCTCCAACCCATTCCTCCAACAACTTGAACACCACCCATCATTTGCAGCACAGAAAATCCTTCCTCTCCAACAATATAATACAATCTACCTCCCTCCAGAAAGTAAACTTTAAATCAACAATCTATATTACAATATACTTTCATTCATTCACAGTCACTTTTATTTCTTTAATATATATCTCTCTCACTCTCATTCTCACTCCCAACAAGACAAAAAGGTACCTTTTACTTTTAAGTCACTTGTTAATATCCACCCATGGGTATTGTAAAATCTCAATATTGCTGGCCAACCCCAGATTCTCTTGGGTATTGTATCCCACACTTCCTGTAGTCCCTTGTGTGTCCCAATCCCTCAATCTGGCATCTTTGTGGGGCAGCCACTTTTGTTCCTTTTCCTACTGGATTGTGCTAGAAAACCCTTGGCTCCCTTTCTCCAAGGGATCCCACCCCTTCTCCGAGACCCAGACCCAGTCACCCCGGGGATTCTCTAACTCCTTTTATCTCTTGCATTGTTTCCTCGCTGGCCATTAATTTTTGCAAAAGAACGGTACTGCAGCCCTCAGAAACTCCACAACCACTTTGCAGGTCTGGAATAACCAGCCCACGTCACATTCACACAGCATTCATCCCCCCTCCCCCCCCCTCCCCCCGTATCTTCCCCCCTGAAAAGTACTTACCAATCCTTTTCTTCTTTGGGTCTTTGTGCACAAGAATTGTGGGGCTAGCTACCATGGTTTAGGGAGCCTTTTCCCTTTTCTTTGCTTTATGTGTCTCTTTTGTCCACAGGGTGATAATCTGCAACTGCTGATCATGCCAGAAAAAACAGAGCAGGCCACCGAATTCAGCGGGGCGCGCCTCTCCCACTCAGGATCTCCTGGTGGTCTCAGAAGCGAGGTGTTTCTCGTGGTTTGACTGGAAATGGGACATCTGGGATATGTTGTTTTTAGAATGGTCACCAATGGGAGTTCAGATTTTAAGATGGGCACCTGGTTTTGGCCAGTGGGGCATTGGATCCTCCTCTGAGACCACAATCCAAGGGGTTAAAAAGGCAGGGATCTTTTCTCTCAGTCTCTTTTGAATTTCCGGCGGGACAGAGCTGCTTCTTCCCTCCCCCCCCCGGCTCAGCTGCTGGCTGGGGGGAGAGGGGAAAGCCACGTGGCCCAGCTGAGGTAGGCCTGACCCGGAGGGGTGAAAGGGTGGAGGAGCGAACTACCGGGGAAGCACCGGAGAGTCAGCCCCCCCCCATCATCTTTTGGAGACGGAGAGAGTGCAGCCTGTGTCGAACTGAGTTACCTTGAAACCTGATATCATGTCCCGGTAGCAGCCAGCACGGCTGGGAGGAGAAGGGGGGGGCAGGCAGCGGGCAGGCCAGCCACTCAGGAGAGTTTTTAACCCTTTTGTGGATAATGAAAACTTTACAGAACATTACCCTTCCTAGAGAAGAATAAGAGTGAAGGATGAAGGAAGAAATGGGCCAGTGAGTAGGTCTGGCAAAGAGAGAGAGATGTTGACGGAATGGAGAAAAGATGGAGTGGTATTTTTTACTGAACTCTTTCTCGTTGTAAAAATCCATGAACTGTTTCCTGGTGATACAGAGACTGCATTTCAGGGGAAAGCAAGGGCTCAGAGCAAGAGAGTTCGGTGTTGAGACCCCTCGGCCCCAGGGGGTGTAGAAGAAAATGGGGGGGGGGCAAAGGTCCCAGAGATGAGACTGTGCTCTGCTTGGAACGAGACGAGGCATCCTTAAAAGGTCCAAAGGTCTACCCTGAAAAAAACAGGTCCTCTGCTCCATGCAAGGGGTGGTGAGAGCACCTCTGCATGGAAGGAAGGAATCACATGATAGCAGGAAAAGACTTTCTGGGCGGTTACTGATTGTGAAAAGAAGTTCATGGTACAAGAAAGGACTCCGTCTACTTCTTGATGAGCTGAAGATTTGATTATCTAAAGGGTGGTGCCAGACCGAGTGTTTGATGATTTGGGAAATGTATTGTATTTGGAATTTGGTGGGAGGAGGAGGGGAAAGTGTTTCTGTGTAGTTTTCATTTTCCTTGTGTTTATTTTTCTTTCCTTCATGGTTTAGTTTTTTGTAGTTTAGTTAATAAAGTTTTTTTTCTTTCCTTTTTCCCCTAAGTAGGAGCCTGCTCTGCTTATTTCCGGGTACCACCTCACAGCAGATGCCAGGGAGAGGGAATTTTCATGGGGGCACTGGCATTGTGCAGTGTGATATACCCTACATAACATATCCCGGAGCAGTTTGGGGGGTAACCTGCGGTAAGCATATCAGCCACAAGTCAAATAATGCCCTTTTAAAGCCCAGGTCCTGTTGGGAAAGGGACCTTTCCAATTTTCATCATCAATGGGTGGGGCAAAAACACAGTTTGCTTCCTAAGCCTAGTGGTCTCCAAACAATCATTTCCCTGTCATAAGAATCACAGTATTTGCATCTCCAAGCTCCCACCTGAGGTTTCCACCTGCAGTTACGTCCCAGGCCTGTTTTGCTATATCCGGACCAGAACCTATTAAAAAGGGTTCCAGTTCCATTTCAGTGTTGCCACTTCCACTGGTAATCACAGACAACAGGTGTCCTACTTGTGGAATTATCTCAAGGGGAGCTTAAAAATAAGGAGTCAAAAAACTTATCCTTCCCCACTGCACTACAGCCTTTAAAATCCTTTTGGTAATTATGGAAGGAACACCTTACCCAGCTACTATTAGTAAGCTTAACATGTGTTTGATTCCATCTGTCTTGATATCTGGAACAATCATAAGGAGAGCAGTTGGGGATCCAACAATCTAAACCCAAAGATAAAGTCCAGTCGGCAAACGTTTTTACCCACACATATGTTTCCTGTTCTATTAGACAATAAATGCCTCTTTCAGAAGAATGAAGCTGCCATGGACTTCCTTCTTCATCCCAATATCCTGTTCCATTATGGACCTCACTCAGGGTACTAACTCACCATTTAGGCTTGTTATAAATTATCAAATCGATAGCCAAATTTATAAAAATTTAACAATGATTATTGGGTCAATTACAAAAAAATTGAATTTCGAGCAACCACCACAGTCAAGACAGTGTCAGTCCTGGGAACAGGTGCTGGGTGAAACCAGAGGTTCGGCCAACAGAGTGGTGGCGTTCCCCCAAAGGTTCACCCCGAGTGCTTCCAGCGTCCAGCTTATATACAGTTTATTCTGCCTGAGGAACAGATGACCACGTCTTTCTATTCACCTCTTCGAATGCAAAGCAATATCTATACATATGTTGAAAGAGACAAAGACAGATCCTGAGTTTCAGACGAATGTCTGAGTGTCCAGGCAGAGTTTGTTTTCACATGTGATAAGTTGATATCAGTTCCTGAGCACCACAGATGCGATCAGGGCAGGTTTGAGTCTTGTGAAATTCTTGAGACATTACAATTAATCATGGGACAGGAAGGCCCCGATGTTATCTCCCAGGTGTAGGTGCCAAGGAAATAGTCGCTGATTGTCCAGGATGGTCCCATTCATACGTTAACAGGCCTGATATTATCTCGACGCTTTCAGGAACTGGTTACAATTTAAATAGAACTCTGCTCCTGGCTGGAGTAGTAGAAAGCATAATTTCTACAATATTTATACCCACACATATCTACTTATATAGCATGAATTATCTTTATCATATATCACAAGGCTCGACTGGGCTGGCCACCCATGGCCAGCTTTCAGATCCCCCTGGCCCTCCACAGACCCAACAATTGCTAAGGTTAAAGGTTTTTGCTGCTTCTCCCAAGGTTAAAAAATTATTTTCCCACTTTTGGCCCCAACCTAACTGAAAATATAAGGGAAACATTATTAAGAGAACATTCTAACGGTGTAATCAAATCTCCTAACCTAATTTTCACTTTCATGTTGTCTTCTGTACCACCTGTGGCGAGATAAGGCACAGAAACAGCTTAACATGAAGAAAACAATGAGAGCAAGGATTGGCCGCCAATGACTGGAGATCCAAGAGGAAGGATACCCACACAAACTGTTTCAGCAGGCAGTCTGTGGGTAGGCACACAGGGCTTCCCCCGATGTCGATGCACTGGATACTGCTCCAGTCCACTCCTGCAGAGTGTCAGACATGGCTTCCCATCCTTCTCCTCCAGCTGAGATGTCCAAACCTCCGGGACCTCAGAGACCTTGATCCGGGTGTGATGGGTCCACCCATGTTCAGCTGTCTTGCTGGCTGTTTCTGTGGTCAGTAAGACTTGGAAAGGTCCACACCACTTTGCCACCAGGGGTGCTTCTTTCCACTCCTTAACTAGGACCCAATCTCCTGGTTGGATGTTGTGAACAGTAAATTCCAAAGGCAGGGTCTTTGCCGGCTGAGCTTCCTGTCCAAGAGATTTCACAAGAGACAGTATCCTGGCCACATATTGTTTCAAATACATATCACTTATCTCTATCCCCCCACTAGGCTGAGAATTACAAGGGTAAGGAATTCCAAACATCAATTCAAAGGGAGATAACTGAATATCTCACCTGGGTCTGGCCCTTATTCTTGACAAAGCCAGTGGCAGGAGCTGTAGGCATGGCATCTTAGTTTCTATCACCAGCTTCAGAATGTGTTTCTTTATTTCTCCATTCATCCTCTCAACCCGGCCCGAACTCTGGGGGTGCCAGGGGGTATGGAAGTTCCATTACATTCCTGAAGCAGTCATAACCCCCTGAAGAATTTTTCCTGTAAAATGAGTTCCCCTATCTGAGTCTACTGCTTCCACAATCCCATATTTTAAAATTATTTGTTCCAAAAATACTTTAATAACTCATCCTGTAGTTGCTAAAACAGCTGGAAATGCTTCTGGCCCCCCTGTTAACTGACATACTAAGACCAGAAAATATTTGATTCTTGCCACTTGGGGCGTTTCAGTGAAATCCACCTGGCATCTCTGGAAGGGACATACAGCCCAAGGCCTCCTCCCCTGGCAAGTTTCTTTGTAACTCTGTTATTGGTTTAAGCACAAATCAAACAACCCTCAATAATGCGGCCTTAGTTGGGTTTCGGAGGGTCCCCAGTGGGCTGCAACGGGGTCCAGATAGAGACGTCCTGATCGGCACAGGCCTGTCCACCTGTCCGAGTTCCCAAGTAGTTCTTAGCTGCAGGTAAACTTAGCAAGCTTAAGTGATATCAGCTCTTTTAGTGATTATCAGCTCATTGTGATTTCAGCTCTTTAGCTTGCTAGGTGCCACAGACAGGCAGACGCAGGGAGAGAGAGGAGAAGGCTGTGTGAGGTTCCACAGAGATGTCTTTATTGAAGTCTTCTGCAAAGGTCTCAGGGACAGCTCTTCTGCTTAGCTGGTGTCCTGGGTTGGCTGTATGATGCTTTTATCCCCAATCGTCTTGTTCTGTTTGTGCTAAATAGTAAGTTTTGCACCTCTAAGACTTATGCAGACAGTGAAGGGGGAGAGAAAATGCAGGGTTTTTTTCCTCCAGATAGTCCTGTCACTCCCCCACATTCCTTCTCCTGGCCGGCGGTTGTTGTCTGCAGACAGACGACGGACAGAGCTCTTCTTTTGCTTTTTAGTTAGTGTTAGCTAGCTGAGGCAAAGAAGTTCCCTGGACTGTGGTTTTTTTTTTCCCTTTTCTTTGGACCTTTTGAAACCTGCTCTGGACTGAACACCCAGCAGAGCACCGGCAGCTCACATTTCTGGCCCACCAGGCCGGGCCCGGCCTGAAACAATCCCAACACCGGAGGAACTGATTGGAGACAGTGAGCTGCAACCCGGGGACGGGGTTTTCTCAGTTTGTCAAATTTTTTTTAGAGTGGCAAAGGGTCTCATTGTTTGATATTGTTTTAGTTTTATTGTTTAATAAACAGGTTTTTTTCCACCTTTCTCCAAGGAGGTACTGTTTTCCTCCCGGACCAGTTGAGGGGGGGAGGGGCCGATTGGATCTGTTTTCTCACTGGAGCTACTTTGGGGAATTTTTTCCCCAAATTTACTCTAAACCTGGACAGCTGGGCAAAAGCAGCTCTTTATATAGGATACAGGGGTTTTAGAAATTGTCCAATAGTAAGGGCCAAAGGAAAGTGACCTATAGTCTTACAGAGAGATAAGCAAGGGTCCGAAGGCAGAAGAGAGGGGCTTCTAAGGTCCAGTCATAATGACTCAGCATTTCCTATCTTAGGCTTCTGACCGCCAGGGAGCCCTTGCAACCTCTGGGCCTGCTACACCTCAATAGCTCACTTAGCCAGAATATAAAGACCCACTGCAGCATGCGTTTTGAGGAAGGCTTCTGCCAGTCCTCGGGAGCCCCAATGACTCCCTTCATTAAGTTGTTTTAACAGTTGCAAGGCCAGAGCTTTTGGTATCCACTGCTTATCATCCCTTGTAAACCAATTATTCCCTCTTTCCTCTGCCCCACTCTTTTTAATTGTCTCAAGTTCCTCTGGTGGAAAAGACAGCTTCTCTGGCAGTGGTGGGGTTACTCAGAACAAGGGGAGGATCTTGGAGATTCTGGACACAATGCAGCTTTCCGAGTTTCTTCACCAGCCAGTCGGTTTCCTATTACTTCCTCTGAGCACCCTGCCTGGTGTCCCTTGATGTGTATTACTGCTAACTTTTTTGGTAAGTTCACCACCTCCATTTGGCAAGTGATTAAGCTCTCATGAGCTAACGTCTTTTCCCTGCAGGTTAATAAACCTCTTTCTTCCCATAATTTCCCAAATGCATGTATCACCCTATATGCATACTTAGAATCAGTAAAAACATTCACTCTCTTGTCCCTGTATAATTCACAGGCCCTCACAAGGGCATACAGCTCTGCTGTCTTAGCTGACCAGGTGGGGGGTATCTTCCACGCTTCCTTTAATTGCTTTCCATTCACGATAGAGTATCCTGTAAATTGTTTCCCTTGTATCATGCTGGAAGACCCATCAATAACCACATTTTCTCCCTCAGGCCAGGGAGCGTCTCGCAATTCTTCCCTAGCCCGTGTCTGGAGATCGATTGTGATAGATGAGTAATTCGATGATTGACTCTCACAATTAATAGACAAACATCATGTATATAGGTTAAGAAAAGTTTTATAGATTTATAGTTATGTTTTACGCCCTCGCGTGATTATCAAGAGACAGCTGGAGTTGAGACATCTGGGAGGGTCGGATTGTTACTATGGCAACATCTGACCTCCATTTAGGATTTGAGGAAGATATCTCCACCACTGGACAGAGAAGAAGGGGTTGATGGACAGAACTCTGGGAGGGGTTAAAAGGTTAAAAAGGGGAAACCTCCATTGTGAGGGGGCTGAGTACATGGCAAGGAAAATCTTTGCTCCCGGCCACGTAACCTTATTTCTCTATTCATTCTTCTGTTGTATTTTGATAAGGTTCAGTAAAACTTCCTAAACTATGAAAAGTGAGTAGTTATTTCTCACAGATCACCCGAATACAGTCATGGGTTTCTTCCCGGCCCCTGTCTCCATGGCTGTTCAAAGCGGAGGTTGGGTGGAACCCTTCCCCACTTTTAAATCCTAAATCCTCCTGTTCCATTAAACAAGATCCATTCTGTAATAACGGAGTGCTGGTCATCCACTTAGAGGCTCTTTTAACTAACAAAGCTTTAATCTGATGTGAAACTTTAACAATCAGACACCCTCCCCTTGACAGCTTTTGGGCCTCAGCCACCATCAGAGCTGTGGCGGCACAGTTCTGCAGACAGTGAGGCCTTCCTCTGGCCACTGGGTCTAAAAATTTTGAAAAATAAGCAACAGGCCACCTTGTTCTGCCATGCTCTAGCACCAAAATTCCTTTAGTATGACCCTTTCTAACATCTGCATATAGTTCAAATTATTTTTCTGAGTCTGGAAGAGTTAAGACTGGGGCCTTAACCAATCTGTCTTTTAAGTTTTTAAAACTTTGCTCTCCTTCTGGTGTCCATAGCACGACATTAGGACTATCTTGGGTTAAAAAGTCATATAAAGGTCTGGCCGCAACAGAAAAAATCCTCAATCCATGCTCGGCAGTATCCCACCAACCCTAAAAACTGCTGTAACTACTTTTTTGTCTGGGGTAATGGTACTTGTAAAATTCCTTGTATTCTGTTTGGATCAATACACCGTAACCCTCCAGTCAGAATGTGTCCCAAATATTTGACCTTTATCTCTACCAACTGTGCCTTCTTTTCAGACACTCTAAGTCCTTTTTTAGGAAGAAAATTAAGCAGCTTTACCGTAGCCTCCTCAACCACCTTTTCCTGTTCCCCTGATAAAAGCAAGTCATCCACATACTGCAACAACCTAACTCCTGAGGGTGGAGTAAACTCTTTTAATATTTTCTGCAAAGCTTGCCCAAACAAAACCAACAACTCGGCATATCCCTGTGGAAGGACTGTCCATGTCAATTGTCTTACCATTTTCCCTGCTTCCTCCTGTTCCCACTCAAAGACAAAATACTGTTTACTATCTTCTGTAATCAGACACCCCCAGAAAGCATCCTTCAAATCCAGTTCTGAATAATGCTGATTTGAAGAAGGGATCTGATTCAGGACTGTATAGGGATCCGGAAGTGTGGGATGCCTTGATTTGACAATTTCATTTATTATTCTTAAGTCCTGCACCATTCTGTAGGCTTCATCTGGTTTCTTAACCGGCAGGATAGGGGTATTATAGGGAGACATACATGCCTCCAAATGACCTGCCTTTAGCAGGCACTCAATGACAAGCTGTAACCCATTCTTTCCCTCCCTTGAAAGAGGGTATTGCTTTTTAGACACCACTTGTCCCAGTTGTTTCAAAGTAATTTGGAGAGGCTCTATGTCTAGTTTTCCATATTTCCCTGGGGCTGCCCACACTTCCAGATTTATTTCAGCATAAGCCTTCTCAGACATTTTACACAAAGATATCACAGTGTTGGACTCTGTGTCATTTTTTACAATAGTAATTTGCATTCCCACTGTAGCCATCAAATCCCTTCCCAGTAAATTACAATCATAATTAGGAACAAACAGGAATTCATGCATTTCAAACCTGTCTCCCACATCTATTAATAGGGGTTGAATAAAATGCACTCGTTCATCCTTCCCACTCCTTGAATAACCAATGATCTTTTTGACAATTTCCCTGCCTTAGGTATAAAATTCAAGGTGGATCGAGAGGCCCCCGTGTCTACCAGAAAACATATCTGCTCTCAATCCGGACCGACCTTAAAAGTTATCAAGGGCTCCAGAGTGATGGGTCCTTGATATAATGGGAGCCCCTGACACCCCTAACAATCCATTTCCATTGTCCTCTGGACATCCTCCTCCTGAGGGTCCAGCTGTCTCTGCGGACAGTCCCTTTTCCAATGCCCTTCTGCCCGGCAGATAGAGCACTGGTTTCTCCCCAACCGCTGTTTGTGTTGGCCCTCCCCTGCTGGGGAGGGAATGCCTCTGCCACTTCCTTGTGGCTGACCCCATCCCCTCTGCCCTGGGGGACCCCTTGGACCCTGCAGTTTATTTCTCTGGGGCTGCAAAAATTCTGCCATCATCTTTGCCTTAGCTTTAACCTTTTCCTCATCTCTTCTTACATATATCTGTTGTGTTTTTCTAACCAATTCCTCCAGAGGCCTTTTTTGCCACTCTTCATCTTTCTGTACTCTTTTCCTTATATCGGGACAGGCCTTAGTAACAAACTGTACCTTCAGCAATGTGTCAAAGGCTGGCCCCTCAGGATCCATCCCCCCATGCTTTCGCAGGACATCCCTAATCCTTTCCAACCAATGAGAAGGGCTTTCATGTTTCTCCTGTTCTAATGACATAGCCTTAGCTATGTTGTTAGTTCTGGGAGTGGCTGATTTAATTGCCCTAATCAAATGGGCACGGTGATTGCGGAGGCCAGACAGAATCACCTGGTTACTTGGGTCCCACTGAGGGTCAGCCTGGGGGATGGCATCATCCACTGTAGGTACATTAGGTCCAGCACCCCCCGCTGCTTGTGGATGTTCATCCTCTGACAGCTGCTGAGCTTTCTGCAAAATCATTAGTTTCTCTGATGACCCCAATAAAATCCCCACAAGAAAATCCCAGTCCTTCCATGTATAATCCGCATTTCCCAAATATTCCTCTGTCTTTTCCCCCACCCCTATGGGATCATCCAAATATGGAGGTAATACTTTTTTCAACCCTCTTGAGTCCTGGGTAGTAAGTGGTACAATTACAAACCCAAACCCTCCCCCTTCACCCCCCAAAGCAACTTGGCGGAGTGGCATCTGGTGTACCCCTGTGTCTTGGGTCCGGGGGACTTCTGATGTCTTAAATTGAGTTCCTCTTCTAGTTCTAGGGGGAGATATGATATGCTTCTCCCCTCCCCCCACACCGTCATTATTCTCAGGTGGGGTCCGAGGAACAGCATTTCCCTGCTCCCCTTGCACCGGGAGTTGAGGATACAGGGGACCTGCCAGCTGGCCCTGGGTCAGCTGGCAACACTGCAGGACAAGACAGGGGAAGGTGCTGAAAAACATCCCAATCCTCACCGTTTTCCTCTTCCTCCCCTTTTTCCTCTTCTCCCATTTTTCTTAATACATAGATTTCTCCTGTTGTTTGTCTAATCCATATCAATCCACATTCCCTTTCAATCCATCCTTTCCAATTCTCCTCTAAATACCTCCACAAAGTTCAACATAAATTAATTCTATCTGTTCATAAGGTGGCCATATATATGCACCCTTGGCAACTCATACTCTGGCCACACAAAAGAGCAATATTTACCATGATTTCCATAGTTCCCTCTGGGTGAATGCATAATCTGTTCCAAGACCTCAGCATTCTCTCCAAGGGACTCTCTGGGGGTATTGTGGGATCGTCATCCCTTTTGCTGAGGCCCCTTCCCAGCTTTACCCTTGCAGCCCTCCATGGGTGCCTTGTTTTACCTGTGCTACCCTCCATGGGTGCCCTCTCAGGTTTACCTGTGCTAGTCTCCATGGATGCCCTCTCAGGTTTATCTGTGCTACCCTCTATGGGTGCCCTCTCAGGTTTGCTCACCAAAGATCCCATTTTACTCACCAGTGAGATTTTCCGTGGTCCTTCCCTGTGGGCTCTTCACAGACCCCCCTGGTCCGCCACTCATCTGTCTCCTGGACAGTCTTGGGAACCCAATCAGTTGCCTGTAGCCAGCTGCCACCAGTGAGGTAAGGTGCTGTCACGATCGGCTCATACAAGCCAGGGTCGCGATGGTTCATTTTACTGATCTCAGAGTGCAAAACACAACACAGTGGGGATTTCAGTATTAATCAAAACAAATGCACCTTTATTGAATGACCACAGCAAATGCATTAGAAGGATTAAGAGAGAGAAAATGATAAAGAGAGAGAGAGAGGGGGGATATAGCTACCAAACCTAGAGAGACGAAGTCTTCGTGTGGTGTTGATGGAGTTCGCCTAGTCACGTTGGAGAGAACTCAAAGTCCTGGTTAACTCAAGGTTCTATTATAGTCCATTGCTGGCGGGGGGGGGAAACAGATCTTGAAATCGCTGAGGGGGAACAGATACAATATTGAAGATGGGTACAGACAGTCCATGTTCTCAGCAGGATAAGTCAACATCAGCAGTGAGTGGGACCCATTGTTTCAGGACTGGTTTCTATGGGAAACCAGTCTAGGTCCAGTGAACACATCTGCAGGCAACACTTAGCAGGCATCCTGCTTCAGTCAGGCCAGCACCCCCCTGTATCACGATTATAGGGGTCTCAGTCTCAGTCCTTGGGAGGGGGCTTCAATCTCCATCTATCATGGTAGTAGTGGAGCAGATGAAGTATTTTCCGTGAGGGGGCTACCAAAGTTGCTCCAGCAAGTTCATCTGGCCAAGAGGTGGGAAAATTCCTGGGCTATTGTCCCAAAGCAGGTGCAAGCATATAGGGCGCGTGGCCCCTTGGCAGGCCTTGCTAGAAGCAGTCACTGTAGACACAGCTGCAAACAATCACTTGGCAGGCCAGAATTCCGCTCGGGGGCCTCAGGATTTTTGGCGTTCATCCACCACCAGCAGGCCAGAATTCCAATCAGGGTCCTCAGGGTCCCGATGTCTGTCCTTGGGACAGTCGTGAGGCAAATGAGGGGAACTTCAGACCGTCTTTCACAGGGGCGCATTCAGCTCCTCTCGCTGCCCGTTGCCCCGGATGGTGGAAAGATCCCAGACAAGCACACAGTTGCTAGGAAAATTAATCCACAACATCAGAGGTTTATGTCCAAAAAGGAGACAGAGGAGTCCTTTTACTTTATTCTAATAAAGGGAGAGGCCATGGTGCATTCCCCTGGGGTCTCTCATAGTTTTGGAGGATGCAGCCTCCTTTTTATCCTAATTTCCCAGCCCCATTTCCCTTCTCTCTTTCCCCATTGGCTGAGGTACTTGAGAGGTACAGACTTCCCCATGCGCCTGATACCGAAGATTTCCCTCGAATGTGTAACCCTCCCTTTTAATTTTTAATTCTTACAGAATGTAGGGGTTTTTCTTCCCCATTGTTTCTTTCATCTTTCAATGTCTAATTTCATTTATCAGCAAACCTAAGGTTTATTTGTAAAGGCAAATATCTTTTTCCATTCATCAGTCAGTGGAATCCTTCCCATTGTTTCTTTTATCTCCCAGTGCTAGTTTTATCTACCAGCAGACCCACAGCTTGTTTGTAAAGACAAATCTGCTATTCCTCTCAGCAACAATACGGGGGGGGGGAGGGGAGGGGGGCAAGGGGGAAGGGACGTATGGGCAGAACAGGGGACATTTTAACTCTTCTCTTAATATTCACACAATATTCATCCCTTAATTGCGAGAGCAAATCATCTCATTATCCATATATAACAGTCAGCTGTACCACTTCCCTGGGGACTCAAAGCACATGGATACAGTGTCCAGTGTATCATGTTCATCAGTCTTTCATTGAGCCACAGTTCACTTGCTGATTTTTCTATTCTTGTCCAGTATCCCCAGACTCCAGGAGGTGAAGCTACAGAAAACAGCCAGAACACAGTAGATTCATAACAAAACCATAAGAATTTGGAGTTCTAGAAGTATGTTCTTTGCACTTTTGTGACTTGAATGGAAAACCAGAAAACGTGACCCAAAAGCTCCTAAAGAAGAAACAACACAAAACCACTTAGTGAGAAATGTCAAGTTTTTCTGGCATATGATTCATGACTTTTGATGCTGATTTGGAATGCTGAATGTGTACATTTTGACCTTTCTTTGATTCTCGAAGTTATCATACACCTTGAAAAGCTGTTCTAGTTCAAAGCAATCCATTAGGGTTTTCCAGGGTTTTCTTGAACAGCATGGTGAACCTACGACCACAGGAGAAGGAAGGAGAGCATTTATTTTGGAGAGGAACAGTAGCTTCTTGGGAGCTAATGGATAGTTGTGTGGTGCAGTCGACATACTGGAGGGAGGGGATGCCATCCAGAAGGACTGTGACAGGCTTGAGAGGTGGGCTGATGCAAACCTCATGAAGTTCAACAAACCAAAGTGAAAGGTCCTGCACCTGGGTCACGACAATCCCAGACACACCTATAGGTTGGGTGGAAAAGTGATTTTCGCCTTTGGGCCAATTTGGGATGACTTTCAAGATTCCTGGGCAATTGGGGTTTCCTATTCAAGCTCCCTGTGTGATCAGCGCGACTCACTTACTCCACATAGCATCAATGGCATGATGTGTGGAAGGGACTTTCCCTTTGAACATCCAGCCTAGCAGTGGCAGTCAGGGTGCCAGGAGGAACTGTGCTTTGGTGTCAATCACTTCTGAAGCAGCTCAAACCCCTTCATAAGTTGCCAGTATCTCTTTTTCAGTTAGGGTGTGTGGTAATCACATATCCTCTGAACAGAGAGAGACATAGCTCTCCCAGGATTTTCCTGGGAAGCTGCTAGAAAGCTCAGAGAAAAGAATGAGAAACAATTCTTATCTCCCCTTGCTGCACCTGTTGTGCACATGTGGATTGTGTTATGGAGATTTGTTTACCAAAGGGTGATTTCTTAATTGGACACTGGATGGTGTTTGGATTGATTGACCAATTAGGTCAAAGCTGTATCGTACTGGCTGTAGGGTTATGAGCTTCTTAATAGGCATAGTATAATAAAGCGATTGATCAGCCTTCCAGAATCATGGAGTCGATGCTAATTATTACCCGGCTGCGCGTCTGCGACGACACACTTTTAGGTGGCATCTCTACCCTGATGACCTGAGGCATCATGGGGCCATCGAGCTAGGAACAACTCTCCCTTGTGTTCCCAATCTATCTTTGATACCTCTATCTTTGCAGTCTGATCTACTTGTTGATTGTTTTGGTGTTCCTCATTGGCTCTACTCTTGGGGATATGGGGATCTACATGGTGAACTTTCACAGGTAGTTTTTCTACCCTGGTAGTGATGTCTTTTCACTCATCAGTAGCCCAAACTGGTTTTTTTCTATGCTGTCAATTAGTCTTTTTCCACTTTTCCAACCAACCCCACAGAGCATTGGTTACTATCTATGAATCAGTGTAGAGGTAGAGTTTTCGCCACTTCTCTCTTTCAGCAATGTCCAGGGTCAGTTTTATGGCTTTTAGTTCAGCAAGTTGACTTGATCTACTTTCTTCTTCAGTAGTTTGTGTAACTTGTCATGTGGGGCTCTATACGGCTGCTTTCCACTTCCATTTCATCTCTACAATGTGGTAAGAATCATAAGTAAAACCAGTGTAGTGTTTTTTCTGTTGGTAGTTGGTTATATGCTAGAGTTTCTTCAGCATCTGTCACTTGTTCTTTTTTTGTCAGTGGGATTAAGGTTTTCACCTTTAGGCTAGTTTGTAATTATCTTCAAAATTCTAGGATGATTCAGTTTTCTAATACGGGTGCACTGTGTGATGAGGGTAATCTACTTGCTTCATGTGGTATTTGTGCTATGATGGATAGAGGGAACCTTTGCTTTGAACATCCACCCCAGCACCAGTAGTCAGGGTGCCAGGAGGAGTTATACTTCAGTGCCTATTAGTGCCTATTACCTCTGAGGTGGCTAGGACTCCTTCATAGGCTGCTAAAATTTCCTTCTCTGTTGGAGTATAGTTGGCTTCAGATCCTTTATAGTTTTGACTCCAAAATCCTAGTGGTTGGCCTTGAGTTTCATCAGGCACCTTCTGCCAAAGGCTCCAGGACAGACTATGGCTCCTGGTTGCAGAGTAGAGCACGTTCTTTACATCTGGTTCTGTCCTGACTGGGCTAAGGGTTACTGCATGAACAATCTCCTTCTTGATCTGGGTAAAGGCTTGTTGCTGTTTAGGGCTCCACTGGAAAGTGTTCTTCTAGCGGGTGATTAGGTAGAGAGGGCTTACAGTCTGGTTGTACTCAGGAATGTGTATTCTCCAAAACCTATGGCTCCTAGGAAAGCTTGTGTTTCCTTCTTGCTGGTTGGTGGAGACATTGCTGTGATCTTGTTGATGATGTCGGTGGGAATCTGACGACGTCCACATTGTCACTTTACTCCCAGGAGTTGGATCTCTCAGGTAGGTCCTTTGACTTTGTTCTTCTTGATGGTGAATCTGGCTGTCAGGAGAATCTGCATGATCCTCTCTCCTTTCTCAAATACTTCCATTGCCGTGTTCCCCCACACAATGATGTTATTGATATACTGCAGATGTTGTGGAGCCTTACCTTTTTCTAGTGCAGCCTGGATCAGTCCGCAGCAGATGGTGGGGCTGTGCTTCCACTCCTGGGGCAGTCAGTTCCAGGTGTACTACACGCCTCTCCAGGTGAAAGCAAACTGGGGCCTGCATTCTGTTGCCAGAGGAATGGAGAAAAATGTGTTAGCAATGTCAGTAGTGGTGTATCATTTCGTTGCCGTGGACTCTATCTTGTACTGGAGCTCTAACATGCACAGTACAGCAGCGTTTAGTGGTGGAGTTACTTCATTTAAGGCATGGTAGTCCACAGTCAATTTCCATTCTCCTTCAGATTTGCGCACAAGCCAAATGGGACTGCTGAAGGGTGAATGAGTTTTGCTGACCACCCCTTGGGCTCTCCAGCTCACAGATCATTCTGTGGATGGGGATCACAGCATCTTGAGTTGTTTGGTACTATCAGTGGTGTACTGTCGAGGTGGTGATTGGTACTTGTTGCTCTTCCACCTTCCGGAGTCTTCCTGTAGATGGGTTTTCTGATAGTCCAGGCAAGCTGTTCAACTGCTTGACTCCCTCTGTCTCTACAGCTGCTATTCCAGATGCCCACCTGAGTCCCTTTGGGTCTTTAAAATACTCACTTCGGAGGAAGTCTATGCCTAAAATGCATGGAGCCTCTGGGCCAGTCACAATAGGATGTTTCTTCCACTCATTTCCAGTCAGGCTCACCTCAGCTTCCATCAAAGTAAAATCCTGTGATCACCCTGTCACGCCAGCAATAGAAATAGTTTCTGTCCCCACATATCTTGATGGGATTAATGTGCACTGTGTACCAGTATCGACTAAAGCTTTATACTCTTGTGGTTCTGATGTGTCAGGCCAACGAATCCACCCAGTCTAAAAAACACGGTTTTCCCTATCCTCTACCTGGTCAGAGGCAGGGCCCCTCTAAGCCTGGTTGTCTTTCTTTTCCTGGGCATATGTCTTGGAGGTTTCTTCAAGGGGATCAGACATATTATCATCATCATCATCATACCTGGTAGTTCAGCTACAGGCTACTGGAGCTGCTTCCTTTTCAGTGGAACTTCTTCTCTGAGTCTTGCTGTTTTCCAATTCAAGTACCCATTGTGCCAGAGCAGCAGTAGATTTTCTATCCCATCTCTTAATACTTTCTCCACAATCATGCAAGAAGGACAACAGCCCACCCCGTGGAGTGTACCTTCTCTCCTTGTCTGGGGAACATCTACATTTAGGACCAGAACCTCTGATCTGTATTGCTGAGATTTGGAGAAAGTCCTCTTTCATCTCCTCCCTGAGTTTCTTGTGATTCTCCTCTATCTTATCTTCTAATTTCTGCAGACGTGTTTCCACAGCTGCGATTCTTGTATGTGTTGGGTCGTGCACTGCATCTCCATATGCTCAGAGCTTCTTTGCCATATCAAGCATGGTTTCCTCACTGTCATCCCGCTTCATTATTGCTAAAGCAGAAGCATATTCTTGTGGCCCAAGTCGTACAAGTTTTCGCCACATCACGGATGTACATGGTACCACGTCTGGATTTACAGTGTTTACGTCATCTGAGAAGAAAATCTCTGCCACTGCCATTTCCCTCAAGTGTTGAATTACTTGTTCTATGGTCTTCCACTGAGTTTGTTGCATATAGAGATCATTTGTACATAGGTATCTTTATGCCATACTTCCCAGGACCTGTGCCCAGAGACTCTGAGTGTCAGTCCCCCTCATCATTCCTTGGTCAATGATGGGATCGTGTGACAGGGATCCCAAATGCTTTGCTTCCCTACTGTTTAGAATTGTAGCCTCATCTGCAGCATCCCAAAGACGGATTACCCAATTAACTATAGATTCATCAGGTCATCGAGTGTAATCCTTTCTTAGGCCAGGAAGCTTCTTCAGGGAATAGGACTCAGTATTGGCTTCTGATCTTGTGTTAGTTTTTTTAACTCCAGCTTTTGTGTTTGTAATTGGTGTTGAGGGTCCTTCTCCTGCATCATCATTGTCAGTCACTGGCCGATTGGTTTTCCTTTTGTGCTTCTTTCCCGGGGCAACTGCCAGTGGCTTAGGCTCACTGTCTGGTTTAGTTGCTGGCTTAGGCTCACTGTCTGATTTAGCTACAGCCTGAGTAGCTGGGGTGTTGGCTGTAGCCTGAGTGATTGGAGTAGCTGGTGATTTATCTCCCTGCCCCCTTGCCTCTATCTGCCTCCCTACAGTATCTAGCAGTGTGTGATAAGCATAGGCCAGGGCCCAGCTTATTGTAATGAGCTTTTTCTCCTTAGAGTCATAATGGCACTTCTCTTTCAGATATTTCCCCACCTCAGCTGGGTTCTGAATTTGTTCACGTGGAAAATCCCAGTCTACAGGGTCAGAAAATTCCTTCAGGGTTTGGCCTATATTTTCCCATTCTCCACACCACTGAGGATTTTCCACACCTGGGTCTACTTCTGGGTCAGGGGTCTCATCAGCTCCTCTGGGCATCTTAGCCCTCATTCTAGAGAAGCTGCAGACTGTAGAGAGGAAACTTACCAGATTAAATACCAGAAAGATGGTCTCTTTAACATTCAGGGGAAACTGAATATTCTCAAAAAGTGATGTAACAGATTCAAAGGAGAAGAAGGAAAGATAAGGCTGGAAAGCCTCATTCCCTGCTCCTCCTCTAATAAACTGGATGCAATTACTAATAAACCCCCAAAACACGCTACTGGAACTGGGACACAGGGTAGGACAAAGAAACCATAAACCATACATATCGTAAAGAGACTCCAGTACCTTTGTAAACTCCCTATAAATCATTATCACCGAGCCCAGTACTATAGCTATTCTAATCTGTGCCCCTCCATTGTAAAAACTACATGTTAGGGACAATACTGGAGCTATTTCTGGATAAGAAAATAATCCTGGTGATCAGAAAGGTATTAGAACCTCAAAAAAGCCTAGAGCCCAGAACCACATGAAGGCTTCTACTCCGAGAGATATTATGAATTCAAGCAACATGGCTACTGACTGCTTTATCCTAATACAGAGTAAGTACCACCAAAATGCAATAGGTACACATTTTTTCCACTTTCTCAAGCCATGCATTTGGCACGAAAAAAGTATCTGTCCTGGTTGAGGGCAAATTTGGGAGACAACCCCCAAAGGGGTTCCTATATGTCATTGTTTGGAATGGGAGGAAATTCGGGGAAGTGATGCAAAGCTTTTTGTGTAACTGACAGTCTGTTGAACCACTGAGAAGCTGGACACGCTTCTGTGAAACACACATGTTAAAGACGAAAAAACCCCGGGAACTTTCTGGTCGGCGAGGACGTGGCAGGCCCCGGCCCCCGTCTCTTGCAAGCCGGGCCGGGCGGTCCTGCTGCGGGCCAGGCCCTTTCCCTCCTACCCGGGCCGCCCGCCGGCCCCACCATCAGCCCTGTTCTGGCCGGGCCGGGCTCCAGCAGCTGCCGGGCAGGAAGGCGGAGGAGGCTGTGGAGTCCAGGTTGGAGCAGGGCTGGCTGCGGCTGTTAAGATCTTGCCGTCAGGTCCCCTCCCCCCACAGCGGCTGAGACCAGGGACCCCTGCAGCCCGTGCAGAGTGGCCCTGCAGCTGGAATTGAACACAGAAAACCAAAGACCAACCATGAAACCAATCCTGGCACAGCCAGCCGCAGCTCCCCGCCACAAGTTAGCCGGCAGGTCAGGTAGGTCCCAGGCATGATGTTAACTCTTTCAGTGCTTGAATCCTCCCTCGAGTGAGAGAAAGGAACAAGATGCAAGCATGTAAAGGAACAACATGAAGACATCGAGATCAGTGAGGAAGAAGTTAAGTCCCAGATGGGAGGGAGGAGAAGATGCCTTGGTTTTGGAGCTGAAATCCTCTTGTAAGCTGTGAAAAATGCGTATTTTATGATTGGCTTTTCGCAAATATTAAAATGAATATTATATGTGTTGTGTTAGAAAGTAATGCTGTATTAATTCTCTTAAGTAGTGTGTTAAATATGGTTTTAGGTTATAAAAAAATGTTAAAATAGAAACTATGCTATGTAGGATACTTTTTTTTAAAGAAAGGACTCACAGAGAGATAGCAGCCACAGGACACCTAAGTCTTTCAGAGAAAAAGAATTTATTGCCCGCTTATCAGAAGAAATGGACTTCTTCCTGCCTGGCCAAGGATCAAAGGCTCCTTAGCATTAGGAGGAAGAAGTTGAGGATGATCAGACAGAATCCTGTATTTGCATGGAATTTATGCATCATGTATGAGATGTATGAATATGCAACAGGCTATTGTTTTTAAGGTTTAATCCTTTGTTAACGGGTGTCCTTTTTCGGGCTTGTGCTGCCCGGAAAAAGGTACCTGGACGTCCGTAACTCTTTGTTTCTATTGTCTCATATTGTCCTAATTCAAATTGTCCAAATTGCTATTACTCTAATTGTATTACTATTTTTATAACCATTTTATTACTATTAAACTTTTAAAAATTTTAAAAACAAGTGATTGGCATTTTTCACATAAACTATGGAGAAAGGACTCTTTTTCCTTATAACACATGAAACTATGGGGAGATGAAAGTGTTCAAATTGATATTGAGCAAAGGCCTCCATGTTTAAGTGAGCAGATTGTAAATAGCTGTGATCCCATGAGAAGTTTGAACAGAGAAAGAGAGAAGAGTAGTCCTGTGCTTCTAGGAGAAGAAGAAGAACTCTGTTCCCAGGGATGAAGATAATTTTAGAACTAGATAATGAGAACTTTTACCTTTGAAGAACTCATCTTTAAAACAATAACCCATAAGTCAACGTGGCCCACCAACAAGCTGTGGGAAGGCTTGTGGAAATGGGAAGCACTTCACGATGGCAGGATTCCCTGGGTGGCTGTTATTTCTGACGAAATTGAGAACCATGAGAGAACTGCTTTTTTCCTCTTGTGGAGAAGTCTCCATAACCTTAACAAGAGGGACTTCTCTCCCTAAGTGAGCTGAAGAAAGACTATTTTAGAGATGGTAAACTGACTGGAAATTTTAGGTTTTGTTTCTTTACATTGTCAGTGGGAAAGAAAAGGTTGTGGGGGGAGAAGAAGCGTTCTGAAGGGTTTGTTTTGAGTCTTACTACTTTTTTTCCCTTTTAGTTACTGTGAATAAAATTTTCTTCATATCCTTTTAAAGTTTTGAGCCTGCTTTGCCTTTCTCCTAATCCTATCTCACAGCAGGAAGTGAGTGCCTTGGTGATTGGCCAGCACTGAAGCCCACCACACTCATCAGCGTATTGGTTGGGAAATCTCAAAATTTGGGAAATCTGAAATTGGTGAACCAAAACCACAATACGAAATTTGTGTTTCCGCCTGGTTTCGAACTGAAACCACCACACTCTAGAAAGCAGATTCAATCGACCCTCCCCCCAACCAGTTCAGGAAAAAAACCTCCTTGGAGAAAAGTGGAAAAAACTGTTTATTAAACAATAAAACCTAAACAATATTAAACAATAAAACCTCTTTTCTCTCCAAAAGAGAGACAAACTCAGAAAGTCCCCTTCCTGGGTTGTAGCTCGGCTCACTCAGTCTCTAATCAGTCCCTCCAGTGCTGGAAATGCCGCGGCCCAGGCCAGGCCCAGTGGGCCACAGGTGAGAGCTGCCGGTGCCCTTCTGGGTGTTCAGTCCAGAGCAGGTTTAAACAGGTCCAAAAACAAGGGAAAAAACCACAGTCCGGGGAACTTCTTTGCCTCAGCTAGCTAAAACTAACTAAAAGCAAAGAGTAGCTCTGTCCCGCTGTCTGTCTATCTGCAGTAAACACAGTCCAGGAGCAGGAATGTGGAGGAGTGAGTGCAGTTTCTGAAAACAAACTCCGTGCTTCTTCTCTCCTCCCTTCGCTCTTAGAACATGTCTTAAAGGTGCAAAACTTATTATCCAGCACAAGCAGAACAGATTGGGGATACAGATTTGGGATACAAGCATCATATAGCCAACCCAGGACAAATCCTTCCCCACTTTTCAATTCAAAGTCCTCCTATTCCATTCAAAAAGATTCATACTGTAATTACGGAGCACTGGTCATCCACTTAGAGGCTCTTTCAGTTAACAAAGCTTTAACTTGATGTGAAACCTTAACAATCAAATATCCTCCCATTGTCAGTTTTTTGACCTCAATTACCATCAAAGCTGTGGCTGCACAGTTCTGCAGACAGTGAGGCCTTCCTCTGGCCACTGGGTCTAACAGCTTAGAAAAAGCTACCCTGTCTCTCCATGTTCTTGTACCAAAATTCCTTTATCACGGCCCTCTTTAAAATCCACATATAGCTCAAATTCCTTTCCTGAGTCTGGAAGAGCTAAGACTGGGGGATTAAGAATTTTGTCTTTTCATTTGCTAAAGCTTTGCTCTCCTTCTGGTGTCCATAGCACAACGTTAGGACGGTTTTGGGTTAAAAAGTCATATAAAGGTCTGACTAAAAGAGAAAAATCCTCAATCCATGCTCGGCAGTAGCCCACCAACCCCAAAGCCTGCTGTAACTCCTTCTTTGTCTAGGGTAATAGTACTTGTAAAATTCCTTGTATTCTGTCTGGATCAATACACCGTAACCCTCCAGTCAGAATGTGTCCCAAATATTTGACCTTTATCGCTACCAACTGTGCCTTCTTTTCAGACACTCTATTATGAAGCCATTGGGGGTCTTATTAGCTGAGCGTTGGCCCGAGACCTCTATCCCAGGAAGGGACAGAGTCCCGGGGTCCAACTCGCTCGGACCCAAGCCACGGGGAGCCTTCCAGCCAGCAGGGTGAAAACAGCTCTTTATAGTGATTATCAGCTCTTTGGGATTTCAGCTGCTGCTAGGCTTGGCTTCCCCGGACATAGGCTTCAGGCAGACGGAGAGAGAGGAGAAGGGAAGACGCTGGCTGTTCCACGGAGATGATTTATTCAAGGGGTTTGCGAAAGGACCCGGTTCTTCTTCTTCTAAGTTAGTAGGGTACAGTAAGCTACTTTTATACCCTTGGCCAGTATCCAAACTTGACCAATGGGCAAAGGTTAGAAGGTTTACAAGTGACCAATAGTAGGGTTAACAAGACTTTTCTCCTTATAAGGGTACAAAGATACGTTGCGAGTCTGGGGTCGGAACACCTCTCTGCTGCTGTGTCAGCATTCTTATTGTTAAAGCCTCCACGGTGCTTTGGGAAGGCTTGTGGCATTTACTACAACTCTAAGTCCTTTTTTTAGGAAGAAAATTAAGCAGCTTTACCGTAGCCTCCTCAACCACCTTTTCCTGTTCCCTTGATAAAAGCAAGTCATCCACATACTGCAATAACCTAACTCCTGAGAGTGTAGTAAACTCTCTTAATATTTTCTTGCAAGGCTTGCCCAAACAAAACTGGTGATTCTGAATATCCCTGTGGAAGGATTGTCCATGTCAATTGTTGTTTTACCATTTTCCCTCCTTCCTCTTGTTCCCACTCAAAGGCAAAAAGGTGTTTACTGTCCACTGTAATCAGACACCCCCTAGAAAGCATCTGGTCCTGCACCATTCTGTAGGTTCCATCTGGTTTCTTAACCAGCAGGATAGGAGTGTTATAGGGAGATATACATGCCTCCAAATGACCTGCCTTTAGCAGGCACTCAATGACAGACTGTAACCCCTTCCTTCTTTCCCTTGAAATAGGGTATTTCTTTTTAGGCACCACTTGTCCCGGTTGCTTAAAAGTAATTTGGAGAAGCTCTATGTCTAATTTTCTGTATTTCCCTGGGGCTGCCCACACTTCTGGGTTTATTTCAACCTAAGCCTTCTCAGATATTTTACACAAAGATATCACAGTGTTGGACTCTGTGTCATTTTTTACAATACTAATTTACATTCCCACTTTAACTATCAAATCCCTTCCCAGTAAATTATAATCACAATTAGGGACGATCAGGAATTCATGCATTTCAAACTTATTGCTTATATCTACTAATAGTGGTTGAATAAAACACAGCTGCTCATTCTTTCCACTCACCCCTTGAATAATCAAAGATGTTTTTGACAATTTTTTCCCCTTAAGGATAAAATTCAAGGTGGCTTGAGAGGCCCCTGCGTCTACCAGGAAACACACCTCCTCTTGATCTGGACCCACCTTAAAAGTTAACGAGGGCTCCAGTGTGGTGGGTCCCTGGTATAATGGGAGCCCCTGATACCACTAACAATTCATCTCCTTTAATCACTGGACTTCCTCCTCCTGATGATTCAGCTGTCTCTGTGGACATTTCTGCTTCCAGTGTCCCTCTGCTTTGTAGATAGCACATTGATTCTTTCCCAACTGCTGCTTGGGTTGTCTCTCCCCTGCTGAGGAGGCAGTGCTTCTGCTACTTCTTTGTGGCTGACCCCATCTCTTCTATCCTGGGGGACTCCTTGGGTCCTGCAGTTTATCCCTCTGGGGATGTAAAAACTCTGTCATCACCATTGCTTTTGCCTTTTCTTCATCCCTGTTTACATACACTTGCTGTATCTTTCTAACCAGTTCATTCATGTGTACTTACAAGTTTTTGTGTATGCCCAATTTGCTAAGCATTCTAAAATGGGGAGGTTACTCTAGAGGTAAATGATCAAGAGTATATAAAGATGTTAGGTTTTACATTAAAAGCTATTGATATCATGAAGGAAATTAGTAAAGAGGTATTAGGACAAGTATGTACCAGGGAGGGTAAAGAATGCCCCCCATAGTAATCAAGCTTAAGGAAGGGACACAACGAGTGAAAATTAAGCAGTACCTCCTGAAAGAGAAGATAGGGAAGAAATCAGCCCAACAATTGATAGTACAGGATTGAGGGCCGTCAATAAGATAAGAAAGAATTTATATCCTGTGGTAGGAAATCCATATACTTTACTAACTTGTTTAACACCTGAGCTAACCTGGTTTACTGTTTTAGACCTGAAAGATGCCTTATTTTGCCTCCCTATCCACGAAGCCAGCCAGAGAATATTTGCATTCGAATGGAAAAGCCCTAAAAGCGGGTGTAAAAAACAACTCACATGGTCCATGGACCTCAAGGCTTCAAAAAATTTCCCCACTCTGATTGGAGAACAACTTGCAAAGATCCAGTCCTGGGAAGCTCCACAGGAAGAAGGAAGGCTATTGCAGTACGTGGATGATTTTCTAGTAACCACTCAGACAAGGGAAGCATGAGTAGCCTCGACGGTAAGCCTTTTGAATTTCCTAGGACTCCAGGGATACAGAGTATCAAAGAAAAAGGCACAGGTAGTGAAACAGAAAGTAATCTACCTGGGGTACGATGTCAGTGCTGGGCAATGGACTTTAGGGAAGGCTCGCAAGGAAGCCATATGCCAAACCCCAAAACCCCAGACAATAAAAGAACTACGAACATTCTTAGGCATGCAAGGGTGGTGCCGGCTGTGGGTTTATAATTATGGACTGCTCGTCAGACACCTCTATACTCTTATTGCCAATGGAAACAGAGATCTCCAGTGGACAAAGGAAACTACACGGGCCTTTCACCAGCTAAAGAGTGCTCTCATGTCAGCTCCAGCTTTGAGACTTTCAGATGTAAGCAAACCATTCTTTCTATTTTCCCATGAAAGACAGGGAATTGCCCTGGGAATACTGGCTCAGGACTTGGGTCCATATCGGAGGGCAGTTGCTTACTTCTCCAAGCAACTAGGTGCAACAGCCAAAGGATGGCCAGGTTGCCTTAGAGCTGTAGCAGCAGTCGTGTTGAATATTCAAGAGGCACACAAGTTTACCCTGGGACAAAAAATGACTGTGCTAGTGTCCCACACAGTGTCCACAGTACTGGAAGTAAAGGGCAACCACTGGTTTTCACCACAGAGGTTCTTGAAATACCAGGCCATCGTGGTAGAGCAAGATGATGTAGAGATAGTGGTAACTAATATTGTCAACCCAGCTTCTTTTCTCAGTGGAAATCAAGGAGAAGCAGTATACCACGATTGCCTGGAGACCATTGAAGCTACATACTCCAGATGCCCAGACCTAAAGGACACTCCTCTGGACGATGCAGAGACCTGGTTCACTGACAGGAGTAGCTACGTTGCCAATGGGAAGTGACATGCCTGGTACGCAGCAACTACATGCAGAGAGGTAATAGAATCTGGACCCTTACCAACAGGCACCTCTATGCAGAAGGCTGAGATAATTGCCCTGACCCGTGCCTTGGAAATGGCCAAAGGAAAGAGAATAAGCATCTGTACAGACTCAAGGTATGCATTCGAAGTCGTGCATGCACATGGAGCCATCTGGAAAGAGAGGGGACTGCTGACCTCGCAGGGAAAGAACATCAAACATGCACAAGGGATAATCTGGCTGCTGGAAGCAGTTCAGCTACCTGAAAAGGCAGCAACTATACCCATTAAGGCATATCAGAGAGTGAGCTCAGAACTGGAGGAAGGAAATGAGCTGGCGGATGGAGAGGCAAAGAAAGCAGCAAAAGGTGAGTTAATTATGGACAGATTTCCCTTGAAGGTAAGCCAGAATATAATAATAATAATAATAATAATAATAATAATAATAATAGATATACAACCACGAGGTGTGGGCTACCATTGAAAGGGAGCTCATAATCCCTTCCCATTTGTGTGGTCACTAGTAAGGGAGGAGCACCAGAAAACACACTGGGGCCTTACTACTAAAAAACTTTTATAAAATGTGGCTCCTTTCCCAGAATGACCAAGGCTTCCAGTGTTACAGAGTGCATTGAAATGAAGTGTTGACTTTAAACTAGTAGTTTCCACAAGCTTTCTAGAACACATATCTGATTGAAAGAATCGTTGCCAGGAATTTATATGCCACTATTACTCAGGTGAACAGACAGTGTGATCCTTGCCTCCAGACTAACCCCAAGAATACCCCCAGACCAAAACTGGGTCAGATTGGGAAGGGTCATGGATCTGGACAGCAGTGGCAAATTGACTTTTCAGAACTCCTATGGAAAGGAGGGTGTCAGTATTTATGAGTATTGACAAATATGTTTTCAGGGTGGCCAGAAGCATTCCCCACCAGAACTGTCAAGGCTAGAGAGGTGACCAGAGTAAACAACACTGTTTTCAGAGTTCCAACCACAATACCTATATGGCGACTTTAAGTAGACAGCTCGGAGAAAATGAAAAACATGTGACTGGAACTCAGAGCAGAGAGCTAGATGGACCAGTAGATAACATACAGCCTGGGGATTATGTATATGTTAAGTCTCTTATAGAAATGACTTTGGAACTACAGTGGGAGGGACCATTCCAGGTGCTTCTCACCACCTTCACTGCAATCCAGATCAAAGAGCAGAATGCCTGTATCCATCACTCTCGAGTGAAGAAGGCCCCAGAAGCCCCTTGGAGAGTGACACCAGGAGACAATGAACTGAGACTAAAACTTACTTGGGCAAAATGAGGATATTGCAGCTGGAGGTAGTTTGTAATCTCATTTACAGAATTGTTTTGTATATAATTATACCTTATACAACTCACACCAGTACTCAAGTGTCAGAATTCAGGACATCCCTCTGACATGGATTGCCAGGACCCCTGCCAAGGGGCTCAGAGACCCTGGTACAGAGCCCAAGACACCTGTGACTTTGATTATGAACCATGGAAAAAGTTACCAACCTTATAAGAAGATCTGCAAGCCACGAAAGTCTAAATAGAATAATAATTAGTCACGGGGTGGAAAAATTGATTTTTTGGGGGTTTTTAGAATGGGGGTTCAGGAGGCAAGATGGAGGAATCTGGGCCTGTCTAGCCGTTCTCCTTTTTCTTCTTGGCCCCCATCTTCTGCTGTGATGTTGGCGCTTTTAGATTGGTTTAGAGTCGAAGCTCACTGTCTAACATGGGTGATAGGTATTGGAAAGTAATTGTAAATAATGTACATGTAGTTTTTAGTATAAAAAGATAACATCGACCCGGGGGCAGCCAGAGTGCCTCTGTCTGTCCTGCTGAGCGGACCTTGGCAGGCCAGGAGAAAGAATTTTATAGATAAGAAACAATAAACAACCTTGAGACCGAGAACTGAAGAGTTCTGACTCCTTCTTCTACCGCTGGGCTGGGAAAAGAGACTTTGTAATGTATCTCGGGGTCACTCTGACCAGCTAAAGCTCTGAGACTCAAGCAGTTCAGACCCAACCCAAACTTGAACCTGAAGTGTATGAAATAGGCCCATACATAATGAGGAATATGGGTGAACAACTGTTGTTCAATCCAAAGTAGTGTCTCAAACGTTTTGAACTGCTAATGCAAATTAACAACTCAAAAATCCAACCAGCCTGCTCCTCTTTCCTAAGAACATCCTTTGAGAGCTGGACAACGTAGTTACAAAGACAAGTATTCCTCAGGAGGAGAATAAGAAAAGATCTAACTGGAATATTAAAGACAGGATTGGGAATTTTGAATAGAATTAATTCAGAAATACTGATGAATAAGCTGATCAGTACAGCAGGTGGTCTAACAAAATTGAAGTAGCCTTTACAGTCATCTCTATTGGCATTAGGAACTAACCAGTGGCAGATTTCAAAAGTACTGCCAAAGTGGGAAAAGGCCAGGGACCAAGACCACAAGTTAATAGTAGAAGCACTTAGTACGGTTCAAGATAATGTGTCTTTAGCTTTCAGTTGTATACAAGCACAGTTATGGATGCAGGCAACAGCAGCTTTGATCATATGGGAAGGGGGTGAAAGTGATTTTCCAGCTGAAATTCAGAAGATTGTCTGGGATAATGCGATTGATTTTGAAAGGAAGTTTCAATCCTAGTAGACTATGGTAAATTTCACCTATGATCCTGCTTCTAATGTGGCCACTGCCATTGTGCTTACTATACATAATGCCACTGTTTACATTATGCACCCCATCATTGCACTAGGATTAAATCATGAAAAAACGGTGCTCTACCCTTCAGAACATACGGTGAGGGCACGAAAGGTGAATGAAAAGTGGCAAACAGTAAATTTAGAATCCTGTATTACTAAGGAACAACTAGGATTCATTTGTGAAAGCAATACTATTAATGCTCAAGATGTGTATCTAGACACTGAACAGAGTATTTGCCACTTCAAGATTCATCCAGTCACTGATCAGAAGACTGTGCTTGTATATACTGGTAAAAGGTGTGTGTGCTTGAAAACTGCTTGTGCTACTTTAAAAATTGATAACAATGATGTTATTTTGTCTAGTAGAACTCATTCTAATTTTTGTATTTTTAATTTTGTTAAGATTATTGAGTGTGATTTTTCATACTTGGCCCCAGTGGCATCCCACCAGTTGATTAAAACAAATTACATAATGTATCACAGACTATAACCTACTCCTATTGGAATGGACCTCACATTGGTAAAACAATTAATTAAGCACCAAGACCTACTGGAGATCTTGAAGAAAATCCAAGAAAGCGGAGAGAAAAGTCTAATTACTGTCCAACATGATACAAAAGAAATAACCAGAATTCTGCAAAGAATAAAACAAAATGCGGATCATCACTGGTGGGATGTAATCTTTGGGTGGTCACCAACTGCAAATGGAATCTTTAATAAGTTGTGTCATCCCATTGCAGTTTTGTTAATATTAGTTGGAGTAAGTTTAGGGTTATCCTTTTTTTTTTGTTAATTTGGAATTGGAGAATACTACAGCAAGTAGCTGTGTTAACCTCCTTATCAAACGTACATGGTAAAGCACTAAGGCACGCATATTGTCATAGGAATTTGCATCAAGTAAAAAAATTTGCTTATTCCTTTTAGGAAAGGGGGGAATGAGGCAGACTGGAAATTTTCCAGAGTAAAAATCCATTTTGATTTAGGTGAAATGTACATCTTTGAGTTAATTCTGTAGCTTGCTGTTTAGTCTGACTGCCTGTTCTTGCGAAGGGCTTGTGCTTGGAAGGACTGCTTCAGCCGAAGGACAAGAGATAAGAGGGGGGGGGCAGACAGAGCAGGGCAACCTGACCCAGGAGTTCTTTCTGATAAAGAAGAATTAGTGGCAAGTGTCACACGAAATCAGTGGAATGAATATGTATGAATCTATTGTGAAATTGCATGCATATGTATTTGAGAGGGAGATAAAAGGGGATCTGGAGTTCCCAGAGGTACGCATGTCATTTTAGGGGAATGATTCCCACATGCGTCCAGTGCTGTGATAAACATACCGGTTTTACAATTTTCACAAAAGTTGTGGAGTTTGTTTATCTCCACAAATGACTTTTGAGCATCATCCCATTGGGCCAACAAAGGGTATGGTTGATAAAGGGGCATTGATAAGATAAAAATTGACAGGGATACCATCAACTTTTCTACAAGCCTGTCGAGCACTTCAGATCTGTGTGATCTGCTCTAAGGCTCCTGTTGCTCTGGGTACCAGGGTGTGAGGGGAAGTAAGTTCAGGTTCCCCTTTTGATAACTGGAAAAGGGGGTTGAGTTGCTCAATTGTAGTACCCAATAAAGGGCGTACCCAATTAATTACTCCCAAGAGCTTTTACAAATCCTTGAGGGTGGACACTTGAAATATCAATTGCCGCTGCAATGGCCGAACAATTTGATTTAAAATTTTCCACCGTAAATATTTCCAAGGGGCTTCTTGTACCTTTTCATTTGCTACTTTCAAACCCTTTCATTCTACTGTTTAAAAAAACAATTGTTTTACCCTTGCTGCTTCAGCAGGAGTACTAGCAGCAATCAAAATATCATTCTGAAAAACAAAAACAGGAGAGTTCCACAGGCTAGTTGTGGGAATGATATGGCCAGCTTGCAGCAGTTCTTGTACAAGCTGGTGCAAATGTTGCAGCTTCTCCCAAGATACGGGTCACTGGTCTACCCACACAGGATAATCTGTCATTCAGGTGAGGGTTGGGACATGCTGCTCGGCAGTAGCCCCTATGATAAATTTGTTCCCGACATGAGACCCCATTGGCTAAGGCAATCTTCTCCCCACAAAGTAACAGGGAGTGATAATGCATAAGGTTTCACAGTGGCAGTGTGACCTTCAGGGCCTTCTATTGTGCTATGACTGGAAAATGATTGTGCCTATAAGATCTGCTGCTGCCCAGTAAAATCAAAGCTGCTGTTACCTCTAACTCATGGAAGACTACCAGTGGGATTAACATGGAAATAAACAAGTTGAGCCATTCGTGCCACTTCAGAAATTTGACACAGGGGTACAGGAGTCCAAACCATTATCTGAATTTCCCCAGTAAAATCCACATCTATGAGTCCAGGGAGAACAAAAAACCCTGCTTTGTGGTCGACGCTTGACCAATCACAAGTGCACTGCAACCCCAGCCCAGCAGTGCCTGGACATCTGAAGGCAAACAGTGCACATTGCTGTCTTGAAGAGTTACTGTGATGGTGGAGGCCAGGTCCATGTTGGTGCTGCTTGCTGTCTAAGCTCACAAGGTATTTGTGGGGATGAGTGCAGCAGGGCTTGATTTGCTATCCATGCGCAGCTCCCCCGCACACTCTGCTGGAAGTTTCCCAGAGGGCCTATTGATGTAGCTGAGAGTGGCTCCCCTTTTTTATTAAATATAGACTGGCACTGTTTTACATGGTGCTGTCCCTTCCAGCAACACCTGAGTCCCTGGAACCTCTTTTGTTCTGAGGGCATTCCCTTCTCATGTGACCCAGCTTCCTGCATGAAAAACAAACACTCAATCTGGAACAAACACTCATCATAGTGAGACCCTCCAAAAGCAAGGTCATGGTATGACCGGCAGTGCTGATTCCCTGACAAGCCTTAAGCATTTCTATGACAGTGGGAGCTCGCAGAGGCCTTAAAACCTTTTGACAGTTGGGGCTTGCGTTTTCCACTGCTAACTGCTTCAGTAATATTTCTCACACAGTAATGTTGTCTATTTGCATATTTAGGATGGCTTTTAGCTTATCTAGAAACTTAATAAAAGGTTCATCAGCTCCCTGTCTTATATTAACAAATGAGGTGGTAGGGAGACCACCGTCCAGCACTTTACGAAAAGCCCACAGAGCAAGCTCCTTTGACTACCGAAGGGCTTCCACAGGCAGTTGAGCCTGTTCCGTGGTCAGTGCATATTGGCCCTCCTCCATAAGAGCTTCAGCACTGATAGGTCACAAAACGTGCCCCAGGACTTGCCATAAATTGTCCATAGTTTGAACAGTGCAGAGCTCTCTCCACTCCGACATCCAGACAGTAAATTGTATACTCGTCAGCATAAGCCGCACTATTTGCCTAAAGTCTTGTGGTGCCAAGTCATACGAATTCATCACAGTTTCCAAAAGGTTAGTAGTGAATAGGGACTGATACCTTTGTCTATGGCCAAGCAACACAGCTCTTTTATGACACTATAAGGCAAGCTTTCCCATCTAGGTAGTTGGTTGGGCTGGTAAATAACCGGAAAAGCATGCAATAAGTCCGCATCTCCTTCCGTGGCAACCTGTTTTCTCACTGCTGCCCACCAAATGGGGGAGGGGGGGAATATCAGGCTCCCTTCCTGGATCTAATGGATCGGGGGACCAGGGGCCACCTTCCGGTTTTCCTACCACAGCCCCGAGAGACTTACTGTCAGTCTTGTGTTTCATTCAGCAGTGGCGCGGAATGAACAGGCATGGAAGGAGCGATGCCATAAGTGTCCTTTTTTTCCCTGGTTATCAGATGTCGCATGTGCCACAGGCAAGGCGCATACATGCCTGCTGCAAAGACAAAAGCTCTGCCAGTGCTCTGCTGTGTTTTTTCAAAATCTTTTTCAATGTCTCTGCGATGTTCCTTTGTTCCTGGGATACACCACTCCCCATAGCTCTCAGCTGCTACCTTCCATTATGCAGAAAGGTCGATCGGTGCCACAATCTTTGTTTCAGCTCCAGAGCTTTGTTTCAGCCCCTCTATAAAGTTCAGCGGAGTCATCATCACTGGTGCAACTGCTAGTTGCCTTTCAATCCCTGATGCAGGGTGTAGTTTGTGAATGACTGAGGCATGGCCTTAAACCAGCAGGGAATCTGAATCACTTATTCAAAGGAACAAGCTGATTTTATACACTTTTTCAATACTCACTATGTGATCTATCACACATTGCCAAATCAGCAATACGCTTTCTTAATGTCCTTCTACGGAGTGATCATGTACTGTTCAGGTTTTTGGCAGCTTCCAGCAGGCTTCTCTCCATAGGGTTCTGCCATGTGACACCTCCTCCCCCCAAGGTCAGGCAGAGACAAGTCTCTCTGTGCTGCCATGTGTTTCTGCAGGCACATCCCACAGTCCACAGCTCAACTCCATCCCATCTCTTCCCACAGGTACTCATTTTCCCACAGCTTAAAACCATTCATTTTTCCAATGAACCACACAAAATCCTTAAAAGAAAATCTTAATCTTTCCATGTTCAGTTTGCATTTCGCAAATAGTCTTTCTTCCTCCTCCTTCTGCTCACTCTCCTCACTATACACCTTATACCAGAGCCAGTCCCTGTCCTGCTGCAGTGTCCAAATGGCTTGTCCCCCACCCCGCTGGCCTCCCAGTGGGCATGGCCGGAAGCACCACAGGCAGCTGAGGAGTCCTGCAGCCTCAATGGGGGACAGTGGCCACTGTTGCCCCTGCCCCGGGGTGTGGTGTGGTCAGGCACCACCTGCTGCTGAGTCCCAGCTGTCCCACAGCCCCCCAGCCCATGCTCCCAGTCCTGCACCTCCTTGCTTGGTCCTGCTGCTCCTTGCCTCAACCATATCTCTCTACATTCCCCTTCAACTATTTTTTTTTCTCAACATAGCAATACTATTTGTCCATATCCTATTGTCAAGACCCCTTCTCGATTCCCCTTATTGCTCCCCCAGGCATGGATTGTCAAGACCCCTTCTCAACTTTCCCTTATTGCCCCCTTAGGGCATCCATGTCTTTAATTACTTCTAGGAGAATGTGTAAACCAACTCCATATTCTTCCAAGGGATTCTTCTGAGATATTTTGGGATTGTCATCCCTTTTGCTGAGACCCCTTCCCAGCTTTACCTGTGCTACCCTCCATGGGTGCCCGCTCAGGTTTACTCCCCAAAGATCCCATTGTACTTACCCTTGAGATTTTCAGAGGTCCTTCCCTGTGGATTCTTCACAGACCCCCCACGTCTGTCACTCGTCTGTCTCCTGGACAGTCTCAGGACCCCAATCTATTGCTCAGTGCTGGCTGCCACCAAGGGGAGCTGATCACCCAAACTGAGTGAGACACACCTTTAGCTCCGCTTGCTGCCTGCCCCCCCCGGACAGTGGAAAGATCCCAGACAACAGCCCCCAAATTGTCAGGAAAATTAATCCACAAACAGCAGAGGTTTATGTCCAAAAAGGAGACAGAAGAGTCCTCTAACTTTATTAGAATAAAGGGAGAGGTCATGGGGCATTCCACATGGGGTATCTCACATTGTTAGAGCATGCAGCCTCCTTTTTATCCTCATTCCCTTGCCACATTTCCCTCTCTCTTTCCCCATTGGTTGAGGTACTTGAGAGGTTGTCCAGGTTTAGAGTAAATTCGGGGAAGAACCCCCCAAGGAGGTCCAGTGGGAAAAACAAATCCAATCAGCCCCTCCCCCCCCCTCAACTGGTCTGGGAGGAAAAAACAATACCTCCTTGGAGAAAGGTGGAAAAAAACTGTTTATTAAACAATAAAACTAAAACAATATCAAACAATGAGACCCTTTGCCACTCTAAAAGAGATGACAAACTGAGAAAACCCCGTCCCCGGGTTGCAGCTCACTCAGTCTCTCCCTCCAGTGCTGGAATTGTCACAGGCCAGGCCTGGCCCGGTGGGCCAGAAATGTGAGCTGCCGGTGCTCCCCTGGGTGTTCAGTCCAGAGCAGGTTTCAAGAGGTCCAAAGAAAAGGGAAAAAAAAAACACAGTCCAGGGAACTTCTTTGCCTCAGCTAGCTAACACTAACTAAAAAGCAAAACAAGAGCTCTGTCCGCCGTCTGTCTGCAGACAACAACAGGCCAGGAGGAGGAATGTGGGGGAGTGCCATGTCTGGAGGAAATAAAACCTGTGCATTTTTCTCTCCCCCTTCACTCTCTGCAATAAGTCTTAAAGGTGCAAAACTTACTATTCAGCATAAACAGAACAAGACGATTGGGGATAAAAGCATCATACAGCCAACCCAGGACAGAGGTACAGACTTCCTGAATTGCTTATTATAGACCCCTTTCTAATATGTACCCTCCCCCCTTTTCTTTTTCCTTGTGTCTCTGTTCTTTTTCTCTAAATTCAGAGATTTAACACAGTCTTGAGTGAGTAACAGTCTGTGTCAATTAGTGAAATTCCTATGGAATTTATGGTTCCTCACATTGCTTCTTTCACCTCTCAGTATCTGACCTTATGTACCATCAGGCCCACAGTTTGTTTGTAAAGACACCACCTCCTTATCCCTTTCACAGAGAAATGTTTAGCATATATGCATGAGTTCTGAGAAATGTAATGAATATGTATGTTAGATAGCTCTGTGTGTGTGTGTGTTAGGAGGAGTGATCCTCCATGCACCCAGCACTGAAATTGAGCAATGCCTACTTTCTAATTCTGAAATTACAGCATTAAGACAGTTTTATTTTTCCTGAAATTACAGTGACAGTACCATGTAGAGCTGCTTGAAATATTTCGTAATTAAATGGCACATGCATGAGGCACTTTTGGAAAAGCTAGTGTAAATCACCTGCAGCAAAATCCTTGCAGATTGCATCTTGTTTGTATTTAAGCATGTTAGCCTGGAATTGCTCAGACCTGGCAAACACAAAATGGCCACACAAAACTGGAACAATCTATTGCAATTAAGAATAGTATCTCATATCTGAGTCACTGGGCAATGATTGCCCAAACACACTAAGGAGGCCCCCATGCTTCATGAACAAAGAAAAAATTGAGCATGTATAGCTATATCACAGAAAGTATTTCTTCTTTATCTTAAAACCACAAATGTAAGCATATTGGTTTTTATTTTTTTTATTTTAAATGTCAGGAGGCACTACTGCTGTCCACAAGCAAGACATCGGTATTTCTTAATATCTTGGTAAAGTGCATAAGGGCACTACCACAGGCACGCAGCATGGGTTACTAACAGCATGAGCCATAGATGCCCCACGACAGTATGAGTTTACAAACGGCAACCTGCCTGCTTGCTTTGTTCGGAAGAAAGTGGGCACTGATCACCGAGTGCACAGCTCAGAGCGACCAGTCTCTTGGTTGATCAGTATATGTAAATAAGCTCATCCTGCTTCCCAATCAGGAAATAAGAAGAGAGGAATGTGGTGGCCAATTGATGGGCAGCTCATGGTGAGGTAGTGTGTTCTCTGCTCCTGATCAAGTCTCAAGCTGTATAGCTTTTGCTGGGTGTGACTCAGGGAGTGACATGTCAGGGGCTAGGCGTACTAGGTCCTCATCACTGGCTGAGCGATAGGGCGATGGCAGAGGCTGACGTGTTGTGCCCCCTGGCGTCCTTGCTCATAGAGGAGCGGCAGGCTCAGTCGGGAGCGCGAAGGAGGAAGCTGTGGCCTGTGTGCAACGGTGTAGCACAAGCGTCAGGTCGTGAGCAGGGACCAGTAGGGCAGGGGAAGATGAGGGTCACATTTGAGTCAGGGTCAGTGCGGACAGCCAGTCATTTCGACATGGATCTTCTGTGACTGGGGGACGGGCTTTGGCTCTGAGTCTCTAGTGGCTCCTCAGATAGTGGTGTCGCAGGGGCAGTCACTACTTCCAATGCTGCCACACAGGGAGCAGTGGTGTCCCCTCATTCAGGCCTGCCTTACCTGTCACCCTGGGTGGTGGTTGGGGAAGGTCAGAGCTGCTGTCTCAGTGCCTTCTCCTTGATGTCGGAGGGCATGGCCCCATGGGGTGGGCTGCGGGGTCCAAGAAGTCTGACTGAGGTATCTGCCACCTGCAGCGCCCCTGGGTGGACTGCCATTTGTGAGCCTCGCCAGCTCTCCACCCAGCAACGTGCGAGGACTTTGTGACAGTAGGGAGAAACAGCCTTCCCCATGTCCCCCTTCTCTCCCTTCTGGCCCCTGTACCAGCTTTCAGTGGACTGGGGATGGCCCTGCTCCGCAGGCATCCAAGCCTAGGTTATACTGAATGGCTGCACCCCTACCGTTTTGCAACGGATTTTAGGGGTTATAGTGATGGGCATGTGTGAGTGTGGTTTCCATTTTGAAAAAAAAAAAACTGCTACCTGGCAGACACGGCCTGTGTGGTGTCCTGGGCTTTTCAGGTGAGCTCCACACAGGTTTTTGCTCAGCTATTTTTGCCATTCGAGTTCATTATAATACTGTGAAACCCAAAACTGGCCAAGAAAATAAAACTCTATAATGAGATGACTACAGAGGAGGAATTTGTTTATTCAGTACTGGGAGGGAGGGGAATTTCTTCACCAAAAGCTCACTCGATCTTCTTTAGCCTTCAGTTACATTTTAAAACTCCTTCCATGAGATGTCACAATTACAGGATATCATTAGCATACTCATATTTGCATAAAGCTGTGTCATGGTTTTGAGAAGAATAGCAGATTTGTCTTTACAAACAAGCTGTGGGTCTGCTGGTAGATAAAACTAGCACTGGGAGATAAAAGAAACAATGGGAAGGATTCCACTGACTGATGAATGGAAAAAGATATTTGCCTTTACAAATAAACCTTAGGTTTGCTGATAAATGAAATTAGACATTGAAAGATGAAAGAAACAATGGGGAAGAAAAACCCCTACATTCTGTAAGAATTAAAAATTAAAAGGGAGGGTTACACATTCGAGGGAAATCTTCGGTATCAGGCGCATGGGGAAGTCTGTACCTCTCAAGTACCTCAGCCAATGGGGAAAGAGAGAAGGGAAATGGGGCTGGGAAATTAGGATAAAAAGGAGGCTGCATCCTCCAAAACTATGAGAGACCCCAGGGGAATGCACCATGGCCTCTCCCTTTATTAGAATAAAGTAAAAGGACTCCTCTGTCTCCTTTTTGGACATAAACCTCTGATGTTTGTGGATTAATTTTCCTAGCAACTGTGTGCTTGTCTGGGATCTTTCCACCATCCGGGGCAACGGGCAGCGAGAGGAGCTGAATGCGCCCCTGTGAAAGACGGTCTGAAGTTCCCCTCATTTGCCTCACGACTGTCCCAAGGACAGACATCGGGACCCTGAGGACCCTGATTGGAATTCTGGCCTGCTGGTGGTGGATGAACGCCAAAAATCCTGAGGCCCCCGAGCGGAATTCTGGCCTGCCAAGTGATTGTTTGCAGCTGTGTCTACAGTGACTGCTTCTAGCAAGGCCTGCCAAGGGGCCACGCGCCCTATATGCTTGCACCTGCTTTGGGACAATAGCCCAGGAATTTTCCCACCTCTTGGCCAGATGAACTTGCTGGAGCAACTTTGGTAGCCCCCTCACGGAAAATACTTCATCTGCTCCACTACTACCATGATAGATGGAGATTGAAGCCCCCTCCCAAGGACTGAGACTGAGACCCCTATAATCGTGATACAGGGGGGTGCTGGCCTGACTGAAGCAGGATGCCTGCTAAGTGTTGCCTGCAGATGTGTTCACTGGACCTAGACTGGTTTCCCATAGAAACCAGTCCTGAAACAATGGGTCCCACTCACTGCTGATGTTGACTTATCCTGCTGAGAACATGGACTGTCTGTACCCATCTTCAATATTGTATCTGTTCCCCCTCAGCGATTTCAAGATCTGTTTCCCCCCCCCGCCAGCAATGGACTATAATAGAACCTTGAGTTAACCAGGACTTTGAGTTCTCTCCAACGTGACTAGGCGAACTCCATCAACACCACACGAAGACTTCGTCTCTCTAGGTTTGGTAGCTATATCCCCCCTCTCTCTCTCTCTTTATCATTTTCTCTCTCTTAATCCTTCTAATGCATTTGCTGTGGTCATTCAATAAAGGTGCATTTGTTTTGATTAATACTGAAATCCCCACTGTGTTGTGTTTTGCACTCTGAGATCAGTAAAATGAACCATCGCGACCCTGGCTTGTATGAGCCGATCGTGACAGCACCTTACCTCACTGGTGGCAGCTGGCTACAGGCAACTGATTGGGTTCCCAAGACTGTCCAGGAGACAGATGAGTGGCGGACCAGGGGGGGTCTGTGAAGAGCCCACAGGGAAGGACCACGGAAAATCTCACTGGTGAGTAAAATGGGATCTTTGGTGAGCAAACCTGAGAGGGCACCCATAGAGGGTAGCACAGATAAACCTGAGAGGGCATCCATGGAGACTAGCACAGGTAAACCTGAGAGGGCACCCATGGAGGGTAGCACAGGTAAAACAAGGCACCCATGGAGGGCTGCAAGGGTAAAGCTGGGAAGGGGCCTCAGCAAAAGGGATGACGATCCCACAATACCCCCAGAGAGTCCCTTGGAGAGAATGCTGAGGTCTTGGAACAGATTATGCATTCACCCAGAGGGAACTATGGAAATCATGGTAAAATATTGCTCTTTTGTGTGGCCAGAGTATGAGTTGCCAAGGGTGCATATATATGGCCACCTTATGAACAGATAGAATTAATTTATGTTGAACTTTGTGGAGGTATTTAGAGGAGAATTGGAAAGGATGGATTGAAAGGGAATGTGGATTGATATGGATTAGACAAACAACAGGAGAAATCTATGTATTAAGAAAATGGGAGAAGAGGAAAAAGGGGAGGAAGAGGAAAACGGTGAGGATTGGGATGTTTTTCAGCACCTTCCCCTGTCTTGTCCTGCAGTGTTGCCAGCTGACCCAGGGCCAGCTGCAGGTCCCCTGTATCCTCAACTCCCGGTGCAAGGGGAGCAGGGAAATGCTGTTCCTCGGACCCCACCTGAGAATAATGACGGTGTGGGGGGAGGGGAGAAGCATATCATATCTCCCCCTAGAACTAGAAGAGGAACTCAATTTAAGACATCAGAAGTCCCCCGGACCCAAGACACAGGGGTACACCAGATGCCACTCCGCCAAGTTGCTTTGGGGGGTGAAGGGGGAGGGTTTGGGTTTGTAATTGTACCACTTACTACCCAGGACTCAAGAGGGTTGAAAAAAGTATTACCTCCATATTTGGATGATCCCATAGGGGTGGGGGAAAAGACAGAGGAATATTTGGGAAATGCGGATTATACATGGAAGGACTGGGATTTTCTTGTGGGGATTTTATTGGGGTCATCAGAGAAACTAATGATTTTGCAGAAAGCTCAGCAGCTGTCAGAGGATGAACATCCACAAGCAGCGGGGGGTGCTGGACCTAATGTACCTACAGTGGATGATGCCATCCCCCAGGCTGACCCTCAGTGGGACCCAAGTAACCAGGTGATTCTGTCTGGCCTCCGCAATCACCGTGCCCATTTGATTAGGGCAATTAAATCAGCCACTCCCAGAACTAACAACATAGCTAAGGCTATGTCATTAGAACAGGAGAAACATGAAAGCCCTTCTCATTGGTTGGAAAGGATTAGGGATGTCCTGCGAAAGCATGGGGGGATGGATCCTGAGGGGCCAGCCTTTGACACATTGCTGAAGGTACAGTTTGTTACTAAGGCCTGTCCCGATATAAGGAAAAGAGTACAGAAAGATGAAGAGTGGCAAAAAAAGGCCTCTGGAGGAATTGGTTAGAAAAACACAACAGATATATGTAAGAAGAGATGAGGAAAAGGTTAAAGCTAAGGCAAAGATGATGGCAGAATTTTTGCAGCCCCAGAGAAATAAACTGCAGGGTCCAAGGGGTCCCCCAGGGCAGAGGGGATGGGGTCAGCCACAAGGAAGTGGCAGAGGCATTCCCTCCCCAGCAGGGGAGGGCCAACACAAACAGCGGTTGGGGAGAAACCAGTGCTCTATCTGCCGGGCAGAAGGGCATTGGAAAAGGGACTGTCCGCAGAGACAGCTGGACCCTCAGGAGGAGGATGTCCAGAGGACAATGGAAATGGATTGTTAGGGGTGTCAGGGGCTCCCATTATATCAAGGACCCATCACTCTGGAGCCCTTGATAACTTTTAAGGTCGGTCCGGATTGAGAGCAGATATGTTTTCTGGTAGACACGGGGGCCTCTCGATCCACCTTGAATTTTATACCTAAGGCAGGGAAATTGTCAAAAAGATCATTGGTTATTCAAGGAGTGGGAAGGATGAACGAGTGCATTTTATTCAACCCCTATTAATAGATGTGGGAGACAGGTTTGAAATGCATGAATTCCTGTTTGTTCCTAATTATGATTGTAATTTACTGGGAAGGGATTTGATGGCTACAGTGGGAATGCAAATTACTATTGTAAAAAATGACACAGAGTCCAACACTGTGATATCTTTGTGTAAAATGTCTGAGAAGGCTTATGCTGAAATAAATCTGGAAGTGTGGGCAGCCCCAGGGAAATATGGAAAACTAGACATAGAGCCTCTCCAAATTACTTTGAAACAACTGGGACAAGTGGTGTCTAAAAAGCAATACCCTCTTTCAAGGGAGGGAAAGAATGGGTTACAGCTTGTCATTGAGTGCCTGCTAAAGGCAGGTCATTTGGAGGCATGTATGTCTCCCTATAATACCCCTATCCTGCCGGTTAAGAAACCAGATGAAGCCTACAGAATGGTGCAGGACTTAAGAATAATAAATGAAATTGTCAAATCAAGGCATCCCACACTTCCGGATCCCTATACAGTCCTGAATCAGATCCCTTCTTCAAATCAGCATTATTCAGAACTGGATTTGAAGGATGCTTTCTGGGGGTGTCTGATTACAGAAGATAGTAAACAGTATTTTGTCTTTGAGTGGGAACAGGAGGAAGCAGGGAAAATGGTAAGACAATTGACATGGACAGTCCTTCCACAGGGATATGCCGAGTTGTTGGTTTTGTTTGGGCAAGCTTTGCAGAAAATATTAAAAGAGTTTACTCCACCCTCAGGAGTTAGGTTGTTGCAGTATGTGGATGACTTGCTTTTATCAGGGGAACAGGAAAAGGTGGTTGAGGAGGCTACGGTAAAGCTGCTTAATTTTCTTCCTAAAAAAGGACTTAGAGTGTCTGAAAAGAAGGCACAGTTGGTAGAGATAAAGGTCAAATATTTGGGACACATTCTGACTGGAGGGTACGGTGTATTGATCCAAACAGAATACAAGGAATTTTACAAGTACCATTACCCCAGACAAAAAAGTAGTTACAGCAGTTTTTAGGGTTGGTGGGATACTGCCGAGCATGGATTGAGGATTTTTCTGTTGCGGCCAGACCTTTATATGACTTTTTAACCCAAGATAGTCCTAATGTCGTGCTATGGACACCAGAAGGAGAGCAAAGTTTTAAAAACTTAAAAGACAGATTGGTTAAGGCCCCAGTCTTAACTCTTCCAGACTCAGAAAAATAATTTGAACTATATGCAGATGTTAGAAAGGGTCATACTAAAGGAATTTTGGTGCTAGAGCATGGCAGAACAAGGTGGCCTGTTGCTTATTTTTCAAAATTTTTAGACCCAGTGGCCAGAGGAAGGCCTCACTGTCTGCAGAACTGTGCCGCCACAGCTCTGATGGTGGCTGAGGCCCAAAAGCTGTCAAGGGGAGGGTGTCTGATTGTTAAAGTTTCACATCAGATTAAAGCTTTGTTAGTTAAAAGAGCCTCTAAGTGGATGACCAGCACTCCGTTATTACAGAATGGATCTTGTTTAATGGAACAGGAGGATTTAGGATTTAAAAGTGGGGAAGGGTTCCACCCAACCTCCGCTTTGAACAGCCATGGAGACAGGGGCCGGGAAGAAACCCATGACTGTATTCGGGTGATCTGTGAGAAATAACTACTCACTTTTCATAGTTTAGGAAGTTTTACTGAACCTTATCAAAAATACAACAGAAGAATGAATAGAGAAATAAGGTTACGTGGCCGGGAGCAAAGATTTTCCTTGCCATGTACTCAGCCCCCTCACAATGGAGGTTTCCCCTTTTTAACCTTTTAACCCCTCCCAGAGTTCTGTCCATCAACCCCTTCTTCTCTGTCCAGTGGTGGAGATATCTTCCTCAAATCCTAAATGGAGGTCAGATGTTGCCATAGTAACAATCCGACCCTCCCAGATGTCTCAACTCCAGCTGTCTCTTGATAATCACGCGAGGGCGTAAAACATAACTATAAATCTATAAAACTTTTCTTAACCTATATACATGATGTTTGTCTATTAATTGTGAGAGTCAATCATCGAATTACTCATCTATCACAATCGATCTCCAGACACGGGCTAGGGAAGAATTGCGAGACGCTCCCTGGCCTGAGGGAGAAAATGTGGTTATTGATGGGTCTTCCAGCATGATACAAGGGAAACAATTTACAGGATACTCTATCGTGAATGGAAAGCAATTAAAGGAAGCGTGGAAGATACCCCCCACCTGGTCAGCTAAGACAGCAGAGCTGTATGCCCTTGTGAGGGCCTGTGAATTATACAGGGACAAGAGAGTGAATGTTTTTACTGATTCTAAGTATGCATATAGGGTGATACATGCATTTGGGAAATTATGGGAAGAAAGAGGTTTATTAACCTGCAGGGAAAAGACGTTAGCTCATGAGAGCTTAATCACTTGCCAAATGGAGGTGGTGAACTTACCAAAAAAGTTAGCAGTAATACACATCAAGGGACACCAGGCAGGGTGCTCAGAGGAAGTAATAGGAAACCGACTGGCTGGTGAAGAAACTCGGAAAGCTGCATTGTGTCCAGAAATCTCCAAGATCCTCCCCTTGTTCTGAGTAACCCCACCACTGCCAGAGAAGCTGTCTTTTCCACCAGAGGAACTTGAGACAATTAAAAAGAGTGGGGCAGAGGAAAGAGGGAATAATTGGTTTACAAGGGATGATAAGCAGTGGATACCAAAAGCTCTGGCCTTGCAACTGTTAAAACAACTTAATGAAGGGAGTCATTGGGGCTCCCGAGGACTGGCAGAAGCCTTCCTCAAAACGCATGCTGCAGTGGGTCTTTATATTCTGGCTAAGTGAGCTATTGAGGTGTAGCAGGCCCAGAGGTTGCAAGGGCTCCCTGGCGGTCAGAAGCCTAAGATAGGAAATGCTGAGTCATTATGACTGGACCTTAGAAGCCCCTCTCTTCTGCCTTCGGACCCTTGCTTATCTCTCTGTAAGACTATAGGTCACTTTCCTTTGGCCCTTACTATTGGACAATTTCTAAAACCCCTGTATCCTATATAAAGAGCTGCTTTTGCCCAGCTGTCCAGGTTTAGAGTAAATTTGGGGAAAAAATTCCCCAAAGTAGCTCCAGTGAGAAAACAGATCCAATCGGCCCCTCCCCCCCTCAACTGGTCCGGGAGGAAAACAGTACCTCCTTGGAGAAAGGTGGAAAAAAACCTGTTTATTAAACAATAAAACTAAAACAATATCAAACAATGAGACCCTTTGCCACTCTAAAAAAAATTTGACAAACTGAGAAAACCCCGTCCCCGGGTTGCAGCTCACTGTCTCCAATCAGTTCCTCCGGTGTTGGGATTGTTTCAGGCCGGGCCCGGCCTGGTGGGCCAGAAATGTGAGCTGCCGGTGCTCTGCTGGGTGTTCAGTCCAGAGCAGGTTTCAAAAGGTCCAAAGAAAAGGGAAAAAAAAAACCACAGTCCAGGGAACTTCTTTGCCTCAGCTAGCTAACACTAACTAAAAAGCAAAAGAAGAGCTCTGTCCGTCGTCTGTCTGCAGACAACAACCGCCGGCCAGGAGAAGGAATGTGGGGGAGTGACAGGACTATCTGGAGGAAAAAAACCCTGCATTTTCTCTCCCCCTTCACTGTCTGCAATAAGTCTTAGAGGTGCAAAACTTACTATTTAGCACAAACAGAACAAGACGATTGGGGATAAAAGCATCATACAGCCAACCCAGGACACCAGCTAAGCAGAAGAGCTGTCCCTGAGACCTTTGCAGAAGACTTCAATAAAGACATCTCTGTGGAACCTCACACAGCCTTCTCCTCTCTCTCCCTGCGTCTGCCTGTCTGTGGCACCTAGCAAGCTAAAGAGCTGAAATCACAATGAGCTGATAATCACTAAAAGAGCTGATATCACTTAAGCTTGCTAAGTTTACCTGCAGCTAAGAACTACTTGGGAACTCGGACAGGTGGACAGGCCTGTGCCGATCAGGACGTCTCTATCTGGACCCCGTTGCAGCCCACTGGGGACCCTCCGAAACCCAACTAAGGCCGCATTATTGAGGGTTGTTTGATTTGTGCTTAAACCAATAACAGAGTTACAAAGAAACTTGCCAGGGGAGGAGGCCTTGGGCTGTATGTCCCTTCCAGAGATGCCAGGTGGATTTCACTGAAACGCCCCAAGTGGCAAGAATCAAATATTTTCTGGTCTTAGTATGTCAGTTAACAGGGGGGCCAGAAGCATTTCCAGCTGTTTTAGCAACTACAGGATGAGTTATTAAAGTATTTTTGGAACAAATAATTTTAAAATATGGGATTGTGGAAGCAGTAGACTCAGATAGGGGAACTCATTTTACAGGAAAAATTCTTCAGGGGGTTATGACTGCTTCAGGAATGTAATGGAACTTCCATACCCCCTGGCACCCCCAGAGTTCGGGCCGGGTTGAGAGGATGAATGGAGAAATAAAGAAACACATTCTGAAGCTGGTGATAGAAACTAAGATGCCATGCCTACAGCTCCTGCCACTGGCTTTGTCAAGAATAAGGGCCAGACCCAGGTGAGATATTCAGTTATCTCCCTTTGAATTGATGTTTGGAATTCCTTACCCTTGTAATTCTCAGCCTAGTGGGGGGATAGAGATAAGTGATATGTATTTGAAACAATATGTGGCCAGGATACTGTCTCTTGTGAAATCTCTTGGACAGGAAGCTCAGCCGGCAAAGACCCTGCCTTTGGAATTTACTGTTCACAACATCCAACCAGGAGATTGGGTCCTAGTTAAGGAGTGGAAAGAAGCACCCCTGGTGGCAAAGTGGTGTGGACCTTTCCAAGTCTTACTGACCACAGAAACAGCCAGCAAGACAGCTGAACATGGGTGGACCCATCACACCCGGATCAAGGTCTCTGAGGTCCCGGAGGTTTGGACATCTCAGCTGGAGGAGAAGGATGGGAAGCCATGTCTGACACTCTGCAGGAGTGGACTGGAGCAGTATCCAGTGCATCGACATCGGGGGAAGCCCTGTGTGCCTACCCACAGACTGCCTGCTGAAACAGTTTGTGTGGGTATCCTTCCTCTTGGATCTCCAGTCATTGGCGGCCAATCCTTGCTCTCATTGTTTTCTTCATGTTAAGCTGTTTCTGTGCCTTATCTCGCCACAGGTGGTACAGAAGACAACATGAAAGTGAAAATTAGGTTAGGAGATTTGATTACACCGTTAGAATGTTTCTCTTAATAATGTTTCCCTTATATTTTCAGTTAGGTTGGGGCCAAAAGTGGGAAAATAATTTTTTAACCTTGGGAGAAGCAGCAAAAACCTTTAACCTTAGCAATTGTTGGGTCTGTGGAGGGCCAGGGGGATCTGAAAGCTGGCCATGGGTGGCCAGCCCAGTCGAGCCTTGTGATATATGATAAAGATAATTCATGCTATATAAGTAGATATGTGTGGGTATAAAATATTGTAGAAATTATGCTTTCTAACTACTCCAGCCAGGAGCAGAGTTCTATTTAAATTGTAACCAGTTCCTGAAAGCGTCGAGATAATATCAGGCCTGTTAACGTATGAATGGGACCATCCTGGACAATCAGCGACTATTTCCTTGGCACCTACACCTGGGAGATAACATCGGGGCCTTCCTGTCCCATGATTAATTGTAATGTCTCAAGAATTTCACAAGACTCAAACCTGCCCTGATCGCATCTGTGGTGCTCAGGAACTGATATCAACTTATCACATGTGAAAACAAACTCTGCCTGGACACTCAGACATTCGTCTGAAACTCAGGATCTGTCTTTGTCTCTTTCAACATATGTATAGATATTGCTTTGCATTCGAAGAGGTGAATAGAAAGACGTGGTCATCTGTTCCTCAGGCAGAATAAACTGTATATAAGCTGGACGCTGGAAGCACTCGGGGTGAACCTTTGGGGGAACGCCACCACTCTGTTGGCCGAACCTCTGGTTTCACCCAGCACCTGTTCCCAGGACTGACACTGTCTTGACTGTGGTGGTTGCTCGAAATTCAATTTTTTTGTAATTGACCCAATAAATCATTGTTAAATTTTTATAAATTTGGCTATCGATTTGATAATTTATAACAAGCCTAAATGGTGAGTTAGTACCCTGAGTGAGGTCCATAATGGAACAGGATATTGGGATGAAGAAGGAAGTCCATGGCAGCTTCATTCTTCTGAAAGAGGCATTTATTGTCTAAATAGAACAGGAAACATATGTGTGGGTAAAAACGTTTGCGACTGGACTTTATCTTTGGGTTTAGATTGTTGGATCCCCAACTGCTCTCCTTATGATTGTTCCAGATATCAAGACAGATGGAATCAAACACATGTTAAGCTTACTAATAGTAGCTGGGTAAGGTGTTCCTTCCATAATTACCAAAAGGATTTTAAAGGCTGTAGTGCAGTGGGGAAGGATAAGTTTTTTGACTCCTTATTTTTAAGCTCCCCTTGAGATAATTCCACAAGTAGGACACCTGTTGTCTGTGATTACCAGTGGAAGTGGCAACACTGAAATGGAACTGGAACCCTTTTTAATAGGTTCTGGTCCGGATATAGCAAAACAGGCCTGGGACGTAACTGCAGGTGGAAACCTCAGGTGGGAGCTTGGAGATGCAAATACTGTGATTCTTATGACAGGGAAATGATTGTTTGGAGACCACTAGGCTTAGGAAGCAAACTGTGTTTTGCCCCACCCATTGATGATGAAAATTGGAAAGGTCCCTTTCCCAACAGGACCTGGGCTTTAAAAGGGCATTATTTGACTTGTGGCTGATATGCTTACCGCAGGTTACCCCCAAACTGCTCCGGGATATGTTATGTAGGGTATATCACACTGCACAATGCCAGTGCCCCCATGAAAATTCCCTCTCCCTGGCATCTGCTGTGAGGTGGTACCCGGAAATAAGCAGAGCAGGCTCCTACTTAGGGGAAAAAGGAAAGAAAAAAAACTTTATTAACTAAACTACAAAAAACTAAACCATGAAGGAAAGAAAATAAACACAAGGAAAATGAAAACTACACAGAAACACTTTCCCCTCCTCCTCCCCACCAAATTCCAAATACAATACATTTCCCAAATCATCAAACACTCGGTCTGGCACCACCCTTTAGATAATCAAATCTTCAGCTCATCAAGAAGTAGACGGAGTCCTTTCTTGTACCATGAACTTCTTTTCACAATCAGTAACCGCCCAGAAAGTCTTTTCCTGCTATCATGTGATTCCTTCCTTCCATGCAGAGGTGCTCTCACCACCCCTTGCATGGAGCAGAGGACCTGTTTTTTCAGGGTAGACCTTTGGACCTTTTAAGGATGCCTCGTCTCGTTCCAAGCAGAGCACAGTCTCATCTCTGGGACCTTTGTCCCCCCCATTTTCTTCTACACCCCCTGGGGCCGAGGGGTCTCAACACCGAACTCTCTTGCTCTGAGCCCTTGCTTCCCCCTGAAATGCAGTCTCTGTATCACCAGGAAACAGTTCATGGATTTTTACAACGAGAAAGAGTTCAGTAAAAAATACCACTCCATCTTTTCTCCATTCCGTCAACATCTCTCTCTCTTTGCCAGACCTACTCACTGGCCCATTTCTTCCTTCATCCTTCACTCTTATTCTTCTCTAGGAAGGGTAATGTTCTGTAAAGTTTTCATTATCCACAAAAGGGTTAAAAACTCTCCTGAGTGGCTGGCCTGCCCGCTGCCTGCCCCCCCCTTCTCCTCCCAGCCGTGCTGGCTGCTACCGGGACATGATATCAGGTTTCAAGGTAACTCAGTTCGACACAGGCTGCACTCTCTCCGTCTCCAAAAGATGATGGGGGGGGCTGACTCTCCGGTGCTTCCCCGGTATTTCGCTCCTCCACCCTTTCACCCCTCCGGGTCAGGCCTACCTCAGCTGGGCCATGTGGCTTTCCCCTCCCCCCCCAGCCAGCAGCTGAGCTGGGGGGGGAGGGAAGGAGCAGCTCTGTCCCGCCGGAAATTCAAAAGAGACTGAGGGAAAAAATCCCTGCCTTTTTAACCCCTTGGTTTGTGGGCTCAGAGGCGGATCCAATGCCCCACTGGCCAAAACCAGGTGCCCATCTTAAAATCTGAACTCCCATTGGTGACCATTCTAAAAACAACATATCCCAGATGTCCCATTTCCAGTCAAACCACGAGAAACACCTCGCTTCTGAGACCACCAGGAGATCCTGAGTGGGAGAGGCGCGCCCCGCTGAATTCGGTGGCCTGCTCTGTTTTTTCTGGCATGATCAGCAGTTGCAGATTATCACCCTGTGGACAAAAGAGACACATAAAGCAAAGAAAAGGGAAAAGGCTCCCTAAACCATGGTAGCTAGCCCCACAATTCTTGTGCACAAAGACCCAAAGAAGAAAAGGATTGGTAAGTACTTTTCAGGGGGGAAGATACGGGGGGAGGGGGGGGGGGGAGGGGGGATGAATGCTGTGTGAATGTGACGTGGGCTGGTTATTCCAGACCTGCAAAGTGGTTGTGGAGTTTCTGAGGGCTGCAGTACCGTTCTTTTGCAAAAATTAATGGCCAGCGAGGAAACAATGCAAGAGATAAAAGGAGTTAGAGAATCCCCCGGGGTGACTGGGTCTGGGTCTCGGAGAAGGGGTGGGATCCCTTGGAGAAAGGGAGCCAAGGGTTTTCTAGCACAATCCAGTAGGAAAAGGAACAAAAGTGGCTGCCCCACAAAGATGCCAGATTGAGGGATTGGGACACACAAGGGACTACAGGAAGTGTGGGATACAATACCCAAGAGAATCTGGGGTTGGCCAGCAATATTTGAGATTTTACAATACCCATGGGTGGATATTAACAAGTGACTTAAAAGTAAAAGGTACCTTTTTGTCTTGTTGGGAGTGAGAATGAGAGTGAGAGAGATATATATTAAAGAAATAAAAGTGACTGTGAATGAATGAAAGTATATTGTAATATAGATTGTTGATTTAAAGTTTACTTTCTGGAGGGAGGTAGATTGTATTATATTGTTGGAGAGGAAGGATTTTCTGTGCTGCAAATGATGGGTGGTGTTCAAGTTGTTGGAGGAATGGGTTGGAGCAGCGAAAGAGAGGCCAGGGATGAACAAGTAAAATCCTGGGGAAATGGGACAAGGAACCAGTAAGTCAGGTTCAAGAAAAAAAGGGAGCAAAAAGGTGCCAGCGGACATACCCTATTGTAAATCAAAGGCAACTCCGATGAAGGGGAGAGAGAGTGATGCATCTGACTCCATCATCAGAAGGCTAATTAATTACTTTATTATACTATATTATGTACATTGTATCTAAACTGAATCTGCCATGCACTCACTCTTGCTCACAACTGCACAGAACTGCACTCATCTCTCATTCTCTCGTGACTGTCCCGTGACAGTCTGACACATACACACTTCTTGGCCCTGATAGGCCAAGGGAACAAGATACCCTCACTTTGGGTAAACAATCTCCATATTGCATTCTACTTTAGCACAACACAGGCACAGCAAGCGAGATAAGAATTGTGTTTTTCTTCTTCTCTGCTTGTCTCACAGCTTCTCTCCGTTCAGAGGGCATGTGAATACCACAATACCCCAAGATAGTCCCCTGGGGATTAAGCTAGCTGACTGGGATATTGATCCTTGTACCAAGGAAAAGGATAAAGTAAAGATGATTCAGTATTGTATGTCAGAATGGACAAAAAAAGGAAATTGTCTATTGGCCAAAATATGGGTATTTTGAAGCTTGGATTTGCCAAGCCTTAAATATATTTGTAAATTCAAAAGAACCGTGTGATCCGGAAGACAAAGAATATGCCTTTTCTTGGACAGGAGACACAGAACCCCTGGGGGTAAAAGTTTTTGAAATATCAAAACCCCCAGAGACAGGGCAAGCAGAGGAAAAGAAAGAAAAGAGTTGGGACCCCCTGGAAATATTACCTCCCCAGTCTGTGCCCGGAGCTCCAGCTCCTCTGTTTGTGCCTGGAGTCCCTCCTCCCCCGCCCCTGCCAGGGGATCCCCTGCCTCCCTTTCTGGGAGCTCTCCATCCTCCCGTGCCAGAGGCTCCCCCACCTCTGCCCTGCTGGGAGATTCCCCTCCTCCCGTGCCAGGGGCCATGCCTTTCCCGTACATGCTGGGCGCCTTTGTTCCTGCCCCTGCCTCTGCCCCATTGGTGGTCTCGGCTTCACTGCCAGCTCCTGCCCCTGCCTCTATTTCCCTGGAGATACCAGCTCCCGCTGTCCAAATGAAATCCCTTCCTAGCAGAGGGGCACCATACCAAAATACTAGGAGCTCAGTTAAAACCCAAAAGCAGCTCAACAATCCCTCTCCTATCACTACCCCAAAACAAGGGAAAAGGGTTATAAAGAATGAAGAACAAAAAGGTTGGGATCAAGAAATTAGTTTATTCCTATTACAAGAAGTACCTATGGGAGGGGTCCAAGGAGGAACAAGATTTGTAAACGCCCCCCTGACTTCTTCAAAAGTCAGAAATTTTAAAAAAGAAATTAAAGGATTATTGGAAGATCCCATAGGAACAGCTGAACAATTAGATCAATTCTTAGGTCCCAACATTTTTACTTGGGAATAAATTCAGTCAATAATGAACATGTTTTCCCAAGAGGAGAGGCAGATGATTAGAGCTGCTGGAATGAGAATTTGGGAAGAGAGAATCAACAAGGTCCACCAGGGGACCAGAAAATGCCCATAGCACCTCCTAAGTGGAAGCAAAATGAAGAGGCGGAGTGAGAACATTTGAATCATTATCGTAATCTGATAATCAAAGGAATAAAAGAGGCAGCACCTTGAAGGCAAAATGTCAGAAAAACTTTCAAGGGACAACAGGGAAAGGAAGAAACCCCAACTGAGTGGTTAGAGAGGCTCCAAAAGAATATTAAACAATACCCTGGAATAGACCCTGAGACCATAACAGGGCAAGCCCTATTGAGGGTTAATTTTGTAACTCATGCCTGGCCAGATATTAGAAAAAAGCTGGAAAAGATGGAGGACTGGCATGATAAGTAACTAAATTACATACTAAAAGAAGATCAAATGGTTTATGTATGGAGAGATGTAGAAAAAGCCAAAGTGGATGCAAAAATAATGATAGCCACTATGCAACAGAGTAACTTCCAGAGAAATCTGAAGCCCTGAGGTACCACTCCCAAACATTCAGGTTTTAGAGACAGGGAAAAGGGAAGAAACAGAACTCCAGCACGATCAAAATCCTAGGAGCAATCTAAAAATGCCTGTTTCTATTGTGGGGAAGAGGGACACTATAAGAGGGAATGCCCTCACCTAAAAAAAGGACCTGAAAATATTCCAAGAGATACACCCAGAAGAAGAATAGGGAGGTCATGGGCTCTATTTTCTGGGGGATGACTACCATCTAGAGCCTTTGACAACTTTCAAAGAAGGCCCCCAAGAGGAGGTATTTGAATTGATAGTTGATGCTGGGGCAGAGAGAACTTGTGTAGTGAATATTCCAAGGCAATGTGGTGTGAGTAATGACACTGTGAAGGTAACAGGAGCACAAGGAGAAGGGTTTAAAGTTCTGATCTGGGTTGGCTGTATAATGCTTTTATCCCAAATCATCTTGTTCTGTTCATGCTGAATAGTAAGTTTTGCATTTTTAAGTTACTGCAGAGAGGGAAGGAGGAAGAGGCGGAGCGGCAGCAGGAAGTGGCTCGGCGCGGCGGGAACTCGGGATCGCGCGGCTCGGCGCGACTGGAACTCGGGAACCCGGGACCATTCGTCGGCCATCGGGCAGACACTGCTCTCTTCCCCGACATTCCTCCTCCTGGACTGTCGTCTGCGGGTGGACGGCGGACAGAGCTCTTCTTTTGCTTTTTAGTTAGTGCTAGCTAGCTGAGGCAGAGAAGTTCCCTGGACTGTGGTTTTTTTTTTTCCTTTTCTTTGGACCTCGTGAAAACTGCTCTGAACTGAACACCCAGGGGAGCACCGGCAGCTCACATTTCTGGTCTGCAACAATTCCAGCACCGGAGGGAGAGACTGAGTGAGCTGCAACCTGGGGATGGGGTTTTCTCAGTTTTGTCATCTCTTTTAGAGTGGCAAGGGGTCTCATTGTTTGATATTGTTTTAGTTTTATTGTTTAATAAACAGTTTTTTTCCACCTTTCTCCAAGGAGGTATTGTTTTTTCCTTTCCTCCCAGACTAGTTGGGGAGGGGGAGGGGCCGATTGGATCGGTTTCTTCCCACCGGAGCCCTTTGGGGGATTCTTCCCCAAATTTACTCTAAACCAGCACAAGTTCTTGTCACTAAAAATGTAGTAATTGAAGGGGAAACCAGAATAGGGATGGGACATGTCTTATTAGTTCCTGGAGCAGATAGCAACTTATTGGGGAGTGATTTGTAGGTGCAATTAGGGATAGGGGTCATACCAGAAGAAGGGAAGAAGACAGCAAAAGTGTTGAAACTTGGCCAAGAAGATGACGAAAAGATTAACAAAGAAGTTTGGGCTGGGGAAGGAGATAGGGGGGAACTGAATACTGGCCCTATAAGGGTCACGACTGAGAGAGAAGAATGTCCCATATGTGTGCATCAGTACCCTATATCCTTAGAAAGAAAAGAAGGCTTAAGGCCGGTAATAGAAGAATTGATAAAGGATGGGATATTAGAAGCTTGTATGTCTCCTCATAATACCCATATTCTCCCAGTAAAGAAGTCTGATGGAAATTATAGATTAGTACAAGACTTAAGAGAAGTTAACAAGAGAACTTGGACCTGTTACCCAGTGGTACCCAACCTCCATACTCTTTTAAGTAAAGTCCCACCCCAGCATCAGTGGTTTAGTGTAGTGGATCTTAAAGATGCTTTTTGGGCTTGCCCATTAGCAGAGAAAAGCCAAAATATTTTCGCCTTTGAATGGGAGGATACTGAGAGAAAGCAGCAACTAAGACGGACAAAATTACCACAGGGATTTACTGAGTCTCCAAACCCATTTGGACAAGCTTTAGAAGACATATTACAAACTTTCCCCACCCCTCCTGGAATACAAATTACCCAATATGTGGATGATCTTTTATTATCAGGGGAAGCTGAAGTTGAAGTTAAGGAGGCTACTATAAAACTTTTGAATATTCTTGGGGAAAAAGAATTAAGAGTATCAAAATGGAAACCACAATTTGTGGAATCAGAAGTAAAATATCTTGGTCACTTAGTAAGCAAAGGCAGACGAAAGCTAAATCCTGAGAAGATTGCAGGGATTTCATCTCTTCCCCCTCTCTCTACAAAGAAGGAAGTTAGAAGGCTGCTTGGATTATTGGGATATTGTAGACTATGGATTGAAGAGTATACACAGGCAGTAAAAATTTTATATGAAAAATTGACAGAGGGAGATGATATAAAATGGACCAGGGAAGATGATAAATTAGGACAACTGAAGTTGAAACTAGCCTCAGTACCACCTTTAAGCTTACCCTCTTTAGAAAAGCCCTTCTAACTGTGAATGTGAATGTGGAAGGTGGAGTAGCTCATGGAGTTTTAGTCTAGGAGTGGGGAGGAGTGAAGAGACCAGTAGTTTATTTATCAAAATTGTTGGATCCAGTGAGTCTTGACTGCCCAGCATGTATTCAAGCTATAGCAGCTATTGCTATTTTGGTAGAGGACAGCCATAAACTTACTTTTGGAAGTAAACTAATTGTGTGTACACCTCATCCGGCCTGAAATGTGTTAAATCAAAAAGCCAAAAAATGGTTAACAGACTCTAGAATGTTAAAATATGAAGCAATATGGATAGACAGTGATGACTTGACACTAGAAGTAAAAAAAAGTTTGAATCCAGCCCAATTTTTTTATGGGGAACCAAAAAGTAACTTAATACATAATTGTTTAGAAATTATCCAATACCAAACTAAAGTTCGAGAAGATCTAGCAGAACAAGCCCTCCCAGAAGGGGAAAGAATATATGTTGATGGTTCATCCAGATGCATACAAGGGGAAAAAATGTCAGGATATTCCTTGGTTGATGGGCAAAAGATGAAGACCATCGAAAAAGGAAACTTACCTTCAAATTGGTCAGCTCAGTGTTGTGAATTATATGCTCTAAAACGAACACTGGAATATTTGGCACACAAAAAAGGAACCATATATACAGATTCAAAGTATGCTTTAGCGTAGTACACACTTTTTGGACAATTTAGGAAGAAAGGGAGTTACTAAATTCAAAAGAGAAGGAACTGGCACATGAAGGACTGGCAGTTTCAGTTGGAAACCAGGCAGAAACACTAATTTAATGTAGTAGTTTTGGTTCACCAATTTGAGACTTCCCCAACTTTGAGATTTCCCAGCCAATGCACTAAAGAGTGTGGCGGGTTCAGTGCTGGCCAGTCACCAAGGCACTCACTTCCTGCTGTGAGGCAGGATTAGGAGAAAGGCAATGCAGGCTCAAAACTTTTAAAGGGTATAAAGAGAAATTTATTAACCATAACTAAAGAAAGAGTAATAAGAATCAGAACAAAACCTTCAGAATACTTCTCCCCTCACAACCTTTTCTTTCCCACTGACAATGTAAAGAAACAAAACCTAAAATTTCAATCAGTTTACCACCTCTAGAATAGTCTTTCTTCAGTTCACTTAGGGAGAGAAGTCCCTCTTGTTAAGGTTATGGAGACTTCTCCACAAGAGGAAACAGTTGTCTCGTGTCTCTCTCACAAATAGCAGCCACCTGGGGAAATCTGCAATTGTGAAGTTTGTCCCATTTTCCACAAGCTTTTCCCACAGCTGTGTTTGTGGGCCATGTCAACTTATGTGGTACTGTTTTAAAGATGAGCTGTTCAAAGACAAAAGTTCTCATTATCTATCTCTAGAATCGTCTTCATCTCTGGGAACAGAGCTCTTTTTCTCCTGAGGGCACAGGACCACTCTTCTCTCCTTCTCTGTTCAAACTTCTCATAGGATCACAGCTACATTAACATCTGCTTACTTTGGCATGGAGGCCTTTGCTTGATATCAAATTGAACCCTTCATCTCCCCATGGCTTTCATGTGTTACAGGGAAACAGAGTCTTTCTCCATAGTTATTACAAGAGGACTTCAGCCACAAGATCGAGGCATCTCCTCATCCCTCCTATCTGGGACTTGACTTCTTCACTGATCTCGATGTCTTCATGTTGCTCCTTTACATACTTGCATCTTGTTCCTTTCTCTCATTCAAGGGAGTTTTGAAGCACTGAAAGAGTTAACATCTCGCCCGGGACCTGCAGATGATCACTCAGCGCTTGCAACGGAAACTGCGGCTGGGGCTATGTTAGGATCTGGCTGCATTGCTGGTCTTTGATTTTTGCTGCATTCAATTCCAGCTGCAGGGCCACTCTGAATGGGCTACAGAGCTACCTCTGGTCTCAGCCGCATGATCTCATGCAGCAGCCTCATTGGGGGGAGGGGACCTGGAGGCAAGATGTCAACACTCAGCCCAGCCCTGCCTAGGCCAGGGCCGCCTGCAATCTCCCTGCCTTCCTGCCTGGCAGCTGCTGGGCCCAGACCCACGGCAGAGCCTACCCGGCTCGGCCCAACTGAGACAGGGGTCAGGCCGGCCTTGTTACCTGTTCCCAGGCCGGAAGGAAAAGAGAAAATTCCCAGGTTTCTTTCATCTCTAACATGTGTTTTTCACAGAGACCTATCCAGCTTTCCAGTGGCTGGAAGCTTTGCATCACTTCCCTAAATGTCTCCTGTGCAAAACCACGACAAGGACTCATTTTAGAGGTTTTAGAGGTGTTAAAATTGCCTGAAAAAATAGCTGTAGTACATGTTAAAGGACACCAAAGGGGAATGACCTCAGAAATACAAGGGAGTAATTTGGCAGATCAAGAGGCTAAAGATGCAGCAGAGAACGAGTCCAAAGGGGGTTATGTTAATTTTGACCCCAGACAAGGAAGAATTTGAAGTTCCAAAGTTTAGTGAAGCAGAAGAAAAGGAATTAAGTAAGATAAGGGGAAAGAAAGATCAGTTTGGGAAATGGAAACTTCCTGATGGGAGACAGTTAATAAACCACTTACTAGGAAAATATTAGAAAATATGCCTCAAAAAACTCATTGGGGCACTCAGGCTTTGTGTGATCACTTTTTAAGGAATTATGGGTGCATTGGGATTTTTGGATTGGCAAAGCAAATAACTGAGAAATGTATAACTTGCCAAAAGGTGAATAAAAAGGTAATGAGAAAAAACATTAGGAGGCTGCGGGTTAGCTCTGCAACAGTTTCAAATTATCCAAGTAGACTTTACTGAATTTCCCCAAGTGCAGAGGTGGAAGCTTTTATTAGTAGTAATAGACCGTTTAACTCACTGGGTAGAAGCAGTTCCCACTGTCAGAGCTACAGCTAATGTGGTATGTAAAACCCTTTTGGAACAAATTATTCATAGGTATGGAATGGTTAATAGAATAGACTCAGATAGAGGAACACATTTTACATCAAGAGTCTTACAGCAAATAAGCCTTGGGAAGAAAATGGGAATTACATACCCCATGGCATCCACAGAGTTTGGGCCAGGTAGAAAGAATGAACCAGACTTTAAAGAGAACTTTAACAAAATTAATGATTGAAACCCAAATGTCGCGGATAAAATATTTACCTTTGTCTCTATTGAGGGTCCAAATACAACCCAGGTCAGACCTGGGAGTGTCACCCTATGAGATGATGTTTGGATTACCCTTTCTCACCACCCAACATGAAACTGCTACCTATGAAGTAGGAGATGTGAGTGTTAGAAAATATGCAACCACAATTGCAGAAACGCTTGAAAATTTGCGGTTAATAGGGATAATCCCTCAAACTACACCTTTAGAATTTAAAATACATAATATCCATCTAGGGGAATGGGTATTAGTAAAAACATGGAAAGGGCACTCTTTAACTCCACAATGGGAAGGTCCTTTTCAGGTACTACTGACAACTGAGGCAGCAATCCAAACCAGCTGTATTAGTCTAGGTTTAGAGTAAATTTGGGGAAGAATCCCCCAAAGGGCTCCGGTGGGAAGAAACCGGTACAATTGGCCCCTCCCCCCCTCAACTGGTCCGGGAGGAAAGGAAAAAAATACCTCCTTGGTGAAAGGTGGAAAAAACCTGTTTATTAAACAATAAAACCAAAACAATAACAAACAATGAGACCCCTTGCCACTCTAAAAGAGATGACAAAACTGAGAAAACCCCGTCCCCGAGTTGCAGCTCACTCAGTCTCTGATCAGTCCCTCCAGTGCTGGAATTGTCACAGGCCAGGCCCGGACCGGTGGGCCAGAAATGTGAACTGCCGGTGCTCCCCTGGGTGTTCAGTTCAGAGCAGTTTTCACGAGGTCCAAAGAAAAGGAAAAAAAAAACCACAGTCCAGGGAACTTCTCTGCCTCAGCTAGCTAGCACTAACTAAAAAGCAAAAGAAGAGCTCTGTCCGCCGTCCATCCGCAGACGACAGTCCAGGAGGAGGAATGTCGGGGAAGAGAGCAGTGTCTGCCGGATGGCCGACGATGCTCCCCGGTTCCCCGAGTTCCCGCCGCGCCGAGCCGCGCGATCCTGGCCATCTTCCCCCCCGCCACTTCCTGCTGCCGCTCCGCCTCTTCCTCCTTCCCTCTCTGCAGTAACTCTTAAAGGTGCAAAACTTACTATTCAGCATGAACAGAACAAGACGATTGGGGATAAAAGCATTATACAGCCAATCCAGATCACCAGCGAAAGAGGGTGGATCCACACCAGCAGAATCAAAGGACCTGTGAATGAACCTGAGGAGTGGACTATCACATCTAAACCTGCTGATACCAAATTGACTCTCAAGCAGGGACTGGGTGGTAATAAACTGGGAAGACCTAAATGATACAAGGAGTGTGCAAAGAATCACACTTAATTCGTAAATAAGGCCAAGCTTATATCAGTGGTTTCAAGTGCCGCCTGGACAAGTTCTGAGATACCTCCAATACTCCTTGGGAAGAAATACTTCCACTTCAAACAGAAGGGTTGGAACTGGTTCAGTCAGCAAATTCTCATATTCTTAAACCCGACAGCCTGCAGGGCTGGTTTTTCCCCCGAGCAGGCAGCATGAGCCAGATAGCTCAATCCCTCCCAGGGACACAGTGTCCGAATACCCAGGCCGCTTGTAGCCGTGGCTACCTTAGCAAGCCCAAAGGATATCAGCTCTTTAGTGATTCAGCTCTCTTAGGATTCCAGCTCTTTGCTTGCTAAGGCGCCTGGCAGGCTAGTGGGGAAGCAGACGCAAGAAAGGAAAAGAAAATGTCCTGGGGTTCCACAGCGATGGTTTTATTGAGGGGTCTGTGAAGGGTTCCAGCGACGGCTCTTCTTCTGCCAAATGGGCTAAACCAGCCCCTTTTTATAGGGTATAAAGGGATCCAAACTTGTCCAATAGTAGGGGTTAGGGGAAAGTGACCTATGGGGCTACAGAGATAAGCTGGGGTCCAAAAGGTGGAAGACAGGAGCTTATTTTGCTATTTCATCATGACTCAACAATTCCTATCGTTTAGCCTTGGCCCTCCATAGGGCCCTAGCCAACTCCATGGAGCCTGCTACAACTCCACTTTCTGTTTTTAGAAAAAAGGCGTTCCCTATAGTTCTTTTGAAACAGTGAACAAGGCATGAGAACATAGCTAGTACAATAACAACTACAAGAAGAATCCACAACATTCCTTTAACCAAAGATGCAACCCATCCTGTTAATCCCCATTGACTGAAAAGTTCATTGACCCAGTCTGGGGTTTTTTCTACTTTCAAGTCCTTCATGAGTTCTTTCAGTTTTTGGATGTTTGCGTGGATAGATTCCGAGCATGAAGAGAGATTGAAGCAGCACATCCCTTTGAAGTCTTCACAGCCGTGTCCGTGGGCAAGCAGCAGGAAGTCAATTGCTGCTTGATTTTGGAGCGAAGCACGTCTTGTGGTTTCTTCTTCCTTTAAGAGATCGCTCAGGGCAGCAGATGTAGCATTAGCTTGTTTACGGAGCCAGCACCTGAGTTGATTTATTTCACCAAGGGCTTTGGCAGCAACTACCCATGGTAAGAATAGGGAGACAGCAATCTTTTTTGGTTTGTTCCAATCGTATAATTTGGGATCACAGTTTTCATCAAATTCAGTGCAGGACCTTTTGTGGTGTTTTAATTCACTTTCTTTTTTCCAATTATGTAACAGGGTTATGTTTGGAGTGAGAGTAGAAAGTTTTCCAAGGGTACAGGGACCTCCCTGGAGTCGGGAGAGGATCCCAGCCCATACTCTGTCACCACAGATGAGAAACGTTCCCTTGGGTAATACTTTGGGGTGGAGAGAGGACACAGAGATCACACGAGCCGTGCAATTGCACCAATCGGGATAGTTATAGGCTTTGTTAATTTGTGATATGTCTTTTTGGTATGTGCTTTTTGTCTGGTCAATTTCTGGCCAATTGTTTTTCGGACGTCTAAAGTAAAATTTGACACAGTATGTGGTCTTGGAGGATCCCAACAGGTCCAATTCTTGGGGTTCCTCTAGAGCACTGGGCAGCATTTTTGTCCACTCATCCCAAGTATCTACCAGGTTGGGTCTCTTACCTGTGGTGCGGAGGAGCTCTGTTATAGACAGGCCAATCATCTGCTACAAAGGGAATTCCTACTAGACATGTGGAAAGTGGGTTATCAACGCTTCCCATGGAAAAACACATGTTGTCCTGTTTTAATGTTTTTGCTAAGGTTACCCAAACATTATGGCTAGGCTGTGGGCTAATCCAGCCGAAGGCATGCAGTACGGTGAAGAACATCCAGGCAACAGTGAGGACAGCACCAACAGAGATATTTTTCATCTTTGGGCTGTAATGGGCTTCTGATAGGGAATATAAGCAAAATTTGTTATTTTTATGATGGGAAGGTTTTCTCCCTTGTTCTTTTCTCTGTTCCCCTCCTCCCCCCCTTTTTTCTTTTTATTTCTAAGCTAAGCCAAGGGAGGGGGAGTAGGTATAAGGTTAAGGGGTTTTAAAAAGAGCTAGGAAAAGGGAATAATAGGGTTTTTTGAGGTAAAAAAAAAGGGGTAACAACATATAATTCAGAGAGCACTTTTGTGTTCAGGCTATCTATGGTTTGATGCAGAAGGATGTTATTTAGCTTTCAATTTTGTCTGCTGTCTGGTGATGGTGAGGCAAAGTGGAAAAATTTTTAGGGTAGAAAACTGTTTTGATTTAGGTGAAATGTACATCTTTGAGGTGAGTCTGTAGTTTGAAACATAGCTATGTAGCTTGACTGCAAAGCTTAGGCTCAGAGATTTAGTGAAGGACCGAGTTAAGGGGAGGGAGACAGGTGATAGAGAGAGACAGAGACTGCTGTGAGAGCAAGTCAACCTGACCTAGGAATTCTTTCTGATAAAGAAGTAGCCGCAAATATCACGCGAAATTCGTAAAAATGAATATGTATGGACCTATTGTGTGTCACCCTGGTTTTTTAAGATTCTCAAGGCCTTCTGATGTTGACATTCTTCTAAGGAACTTTATCACGCACTTTCTTGTAAATAACTTATTGTTTACATTCCTTCAATGGAGGAGGAGAGAGTTGATGGACTGTTGGTTTGACCAGTGTCATTGGAGAGGTGTCACTGTCACCCTCCAATCCGCTGTCACCTTTGTAAAACTATAAATATAGGAGTCAGAAAAATAAACTTCCCTTTTTTCCTTCACCTTGAGAGCTGTGTGCTCGTGTTCCTTCGTGTCCGATAGCGACATCTGGTGACCGCCGAAGTGTATTGCAGCCTAGGCTGATAAGCGGACAGCGAGCGAGTTTGGTGAGGTGTTCACCCCCCCCCCCCCCCCCCCCCCCCCCCCCCTTTGGTGCTTTGTCTACTATTCTTGGGTCAATGGCAACCTCTCTGGGTGTCGGGGAGGATTCCCTCATTTTGGACCTCTGGAAGGAGGTTCTGGAGTGGAAACAGGTTTCTGTTTCCTGGGATGATTTTGAAAGATTGATTCTCTGGGCCCGAGAGCGAGGTTTCTTTTCGGTCCCTGGGAAGGTGTTCTCGAGGGAGGAGTGGTCTCTCGTGGGGGCCTGCCTCATGGAGGGCTCTCTTTGATGACTGCACTCAGGACATGGGGTCGCTGTTGGTCCAATGGAAAAGATGTGAGGAGCTCTGGTGGGGTTCGAGTTCTTGTACTCCTCGGAGTTCCCAGGGAAGCCCTTCTGTCTCGGACGTGGAGGAGGGGGAAGGTGAACTTCTCTGTGACATAGAATCCCCCTCCGCGCTACAGGACGGTGTGTCCTGTGCAGGGGATGGGTTGGCCTCTCTTTGTGCCTTCCCAGCGTTGGAGAGTCAGCTTCCGCCTCGACTTGAGTCTGATTCTGTGACGACCTTATGTCCACATTGCGGTGTATCCACCACGTTCCCCCTGAGCGCGGCGGGGGTGGGCTCTCACGCCCCCGAGTCGGGCTCCTCAGTGGGGGAGGTGGCTTCGTCCGTCTCTGGGTCTGTGCAGCCTGCTGGGCATGCGCAGTCGGTGAAGGTGGCCGGGGGCGGGTCGTCGGTCGCTGCGCCGTCCGGCCCCGCTCTGGTCGGTGGGCAGCCCGCCCCTCTCCACTCGGTGGGGGCGGTGCCCGCTGTGGAGTCCAGCGGCTTGGGGCGGGCTCTTATAGGGGGCTTGCCCGGCTCCCTTGTGCCGCCCCGCAGAGATGCGGCTCCACGGGCCGCGCCTCTCTCGGCATCCCGTGCTCCCCCCGTGTCGGGGGCTGGGGCCCCTGCGCTGGTCTCGTCCCGCCCCGCGCTGGATTTGCGGGCCGTACCGGCATCTGCGTCCGCCGAGGCGTCCCCTGCCGGAGCTGTGGCACGGCAGGGTGCTGAGGTATTTACCTTTAGCACAACTGCTGACACGGCCAGTGGGAGGCCGGTGGCTGCCCGGGGCCATGGCGCCTTCTCATCAAATCATTGGACGCTTCCTGCGTGCCAGGCGACTGTGCGTCCGAAGCACCCTGAGCGTTTCTGGCAAGAGGCAAAAATCAAGACGGACAAGATGACTGAGTCTGCCTCCTCGCGGTATCTGCAGGGTCACGGAGTGAGCTCCTCTGGCTCTGCCGGTGCTGCAGGGGGCGCGGGGGCGAGTGGTGTTGTCCTGGCTCCCAGTCAATCATTCCTTGTCCCCGTGGGGCCCAAGGGCCGGGACACAGCAGGTGCGGTGGCTTTGCCAGGGGGTCCCTAGGCTTTCCCTGTGATCAGGGGCGTTGTTCATAACACCCATGAACCCCTTTCATATAAGCTGGAGAAGGAACTCCGCGAAGCAGTTGCTCAGGGTGGTTTGGGGTCTGCTGAGGTTATGCAGATTCTCCGGAGGATTGATACGGATGTGTTAACGCCTCATGATCTCCGTCGTGTGGCACATTCTCTTTTTGACCCTGTGCAATTTGGTGTTTTTGAGACCAAGTGGGCTCGTTTGGCAGCCCGAGCAGTGGTGCAAAATGCTGCACTGGGGCAGCAGGACCCCAGGCATGGGGTTGTTGCTGACATGCTGATGGGGACAGGGCATTATGAGAATGTTCAGGGGCAGGTTGGATTTGATCCCCTTGTGCTTGACCAGTGCCACAGAACTGGGCATGGCAGCAATTGTCCAGACCCTGGAGATGGCTGCTCCGAAGCAGCCGTTTTCGACCATTGTCCAGGGGGATGATGAGCCTTTCATGGAATTTGCGGCGAGGCTGATTGCGTCCGTGGAGAGGCAGGTGCCTGATCCTCTGGCTAGGAGTGTTACGATTACAAACCTTGTCAGGTGTAATTGCAATGCTGCTTGTAGGAAGGTCATAGTGGCTCTGCCTGGTGTCCCTACTATCTCTGAGATGGCGGAGACCTGGGCAGATATCGTTCCCCCGGGTCGGAAGTTGGCCGCTGTGGCTGCCGCTGTGCAACCAGTTTGGGCAGTGCCGCAGGGCAAACGGCCGCAGCAGGGGACTGTGCAGGCTGGCAAGAAGTGAGGAAAAAAAGCGCAAAAGGTCAAATTCCCCATGTTCTTGTGCGGTCGGTGTGGTAGGCCAAATCACACGTCCAATGTTTGCAAGGCGACTGTTCACGTTAACGGCCAGACCCTGCCGGGCTCGGGAAAGGTCAAGCGGAGCGCCCTGGGGGGACGCGCCCAGACACAAGCTTCTCTCCAGACCCCGGAGCCGATGGAGGTCTCCTTTGCCGGCTTGCAGCCAGCACCCATGGATCCGCAGGTGTGGATGTCTGCACTGCAGCAACAGTCGTCTTAGAATCTTCTGAGATACATAAGGTTCCCCTGGATGCCTTTGGCCCTTTGGGTGGGGGCATGAGTGCTCTCCTTATGGGGAGGTCTAGTGCCACCCTTCAGGGCATCATTGTTCACCTGGGGCTCATTGATGCAGACTTCACAGGCCAGATTTGTGCCATGGTCTCCACACCCACCCCCCCGTCACTATCCCGAAAGGGACGCGGCTCGCTCAACTTGTGCCTTTTAAGTCCTCTGTTCACAGGACAGCTGACCAGTCGCGTGGAGCAGGCAGCTTTGGATCCACTGGGCCGCCTCAAGTTCACTGGACTGCTGTCCTGACCAAGGACCGTCCCGAGATGCTGTGTACCCTGTCTGTTCCTGGTGTGGCGCCGTCAGAAATCCACCTCCGTGGGCTTCTCGACAGCGGTGCTGATGTCACGGTTCTCTCCCTAGCCGCCTGGCCCCCGGAGTGGCCCTTGGATCCGGTGGGGACGTCTGTCGCAGGCCTGGGAGGGATGGCGCAATGCTATGTGAGCCAGCGGCCTGTGCTGGTCACGAACCCGGAGGGACAGACGGCCTGGGTTAGGCCTCATGTTACTTCTACTCCTGTCAACCTTTGGGGGAGGGATGTTCTGTCTGTCTGGGGGGTGCGCATTGGGACGGATTTTTGATGGGGGCCACTGCAATGAAGGGCGAAAAGTGTCCGACGCCTCCTATACGGTGGCTGGTGGACAAACCTGTTTGGGAAAAGCAGTGGCCCCTTCCTCAAGATAAATTGGACGCCCTTCGAAATCTGGTGCAGGAGCAGCTGGACCAGGGCCATTTGGAGCCTTCTTCCAGTCCCTGGAACACTCCTGTCTTCTGTATAAAAAAGAAATCTGGGAAATGGAAGTTGTTGCAGGACCTCCAAAAGATTAATGCCGTCATGGAAAGTATGGGAACATTGCAGGTGGGCATGCCATCACCTACCATGCTTCCCGCGGACTGGCCAGTCCTCATTGTGGATCTGAAGGATTGTTTCTTTACGATTCCTTTGCATCCCGATGACAGACCGAAGTTTGCCTTCTCAGTGCCAGCGATTAACGAGGCTGAGCCCGCACAGAGATATCAATGGAGGACATTGCCTCAGGGAATGCGCAATTCTCCTGCCATATGCCAGTGGTATGTGGCCCGTGCCTTGTCTGGAGTTCGCAAGCAGTTTCCTGATGCACGTCTGTATCATTATATGGACGACATTTTGGTGGCCACGTCCACTCAGGATGAGCTGCTGAGGATTCAGCCTCGGTTGCTCAATGCTTTGCATGCTCATGGACTGCAGGTGGCTCCAGAAAAGGTTCAACAACAACCACCTTGGAAGTACTTGGGGGTCAAAATTCTGGAACGGACGATCCGTCAACAAGAGGTGCAATTTGTGCATTCTGTGAAGACACTGAATGATGTTCAGAAATTGGTAGGTGTCATCACTTGGTTACGTCCATACTTGGGACTAACCGATGCGCAGCTGTCTCCTCTGTATGATTTGTTGAAAGGAGACTCTGATTTAAAGTCACCTCGCACACTGACCCCTGAGGCACGTGAGGCGTTGGAGGTGGTTCAGCGAGCTGTTTCAGCTTGCCAAGTTTATCGCATTGATCCCTCCGTTGATGTCACTGTGTTCATCACCACTCCAGGTTCATATCCCACAGGCATCATTGGCCAATGGAAGTGACAAATGGTCTGATTCCTTGCACGTTCTGGAATGGGTCTTCCTGCCCCATCAGCCGCAGAAGACGGCAACTGCATTGTTTGAGCTGATTGCTCGCTTGATAATCAAATGCCGGCAACGGTGTTTGCAATTGATGGGTGCAGATCCTGCAAAGATCATACTCCCGGTGCAACGGGAGGATTTTGACTGGAGCTTTGCAAACAGTGTGTCCCTGCAGAGTGCTCTGGAAAATTTTTCAGGGCAGATCACTTATCATCTGCCCAGCCATAGGCTACTGCATATGGCGAAATCCACACAAATTTCTTTGCGGCCCAAAAATAGTCAGGAACCCGTGCAAGGACCCACCGTCTTCGCTGACGGTTCAGGGAAAACAGGAAAGGCCATTGTTACCTGGAGGGATGGATCTGAGTGGCAGGTTCTGGAAGGCCATCAGGATGGGTCAGCCCAATTGGTTGAATTGAGGGCTGCTGTCATGGCATTTGAGAAATTTTCCCAGGAACCTTTCAACTTGATCACGGATTCCGCCTATGTGGCTGATATCGCACAGCAGTTGGGTCATTTGGTTTTGAAGGAGGTCAGTAATCCTGCCTTGTTCCATTTACTGAAGACCTTGTGGTGTGCCATTCAGGCCCGGGTTCATCCTTTTTATGTTCTGCATGTGAGGAGTCACACTGATTTGCCAGGCTTTATTGTGGAAGGTAACGCGAGGGCTGACAAGTTGGCTAACCCAGCATGGGTGGTGCCTCAGCCTGATACACTCGCGCAGGCCAAAGCATCGCATGGGTTTTTCCACCAAAATGCACATACCCTGCAGAAGCAGTTTCAGCTGACGCCAACTGAGGCTCGTGACATTGTTGAGTCATGTGATGACTGCCATGCACTTGCTCCGCCTTTGCCAGCAGGGGTAAACCCCAGAGGCCTTAGGGCCTTGGAGCTTTGGCAGACCGATGTCACCCAGATTGCCGAGTTTGGTCGGTTCAAGTATGTGCATGTCACGGTGGACACGTTCTCCTCTGCGATGTGGGCTTCGGCTCACACTGGGGAGAAGGCCCGTGATGTCCTCGCCCACTGGAGGCAGGCCTTTGCCGTTCTGGGCACACCTTCTGCTGTGAAAACCGACAATGGTCCTGCTTACGCATCGCAAAAGGTGCGGCAGTTCCTGCAGTTGTGGGGTGTCTCGCACAAGTTTGGTATCCCTCATTCTCCCACTGGTCAGGCTATTGTGGAACGCACTCATGGTACTCTGAAGCGGGTTCTTCAAAAACAAAAACGGGGAATGCAGGGTGAAACCCCGCACAGTCGGTTGGCAAAAGCTTTGTGCACAATTAATCATCTCACTGTGCCACAGAACTCAGATAACCCTGTCATTTTGAATCACCATCTCTCGTTGCAGGCTGCGGATGAGGCACATCAGCCTCGCGCAAAGGTTCAGGTGCAGAATTTAGTCACCAAACAGTGGGAAGGTCCCTATGACCTTATCGCTTTGGGGCACGGGTATGCTTGTGTATCCACAGATACTGGGGTACGCTGGGTACCTTCGAAATGTGTTCGCCCTGACCTGCGACCGCAGAGGCAGAATCCAGCCAACGAGCAGGATGGAAACCGTGACCAACCTGAAAGGCATCAGGCGGGTGAATCATTGAGTGATGACTTGGATGCAGATGATGAGAGTGATCACTCTGATGATTCCTCTGCAAATGGACACTGAACATTGTTCATGCTTCCTTTTTCGCATTGTTCATTTTCTTTTCCTTTTTTTTCTTTTTTAAACAGAAAAGGGTGAGATGTCATCCTGGTTTTTTAAGATTTTCTAAGCCACAAGTAAGACACATGTTGTCCGTGACTATCAGTGGAAGTGGCAACACCAGAATGGAACTCTAACCCTTTTTAATAGGTTCTGGTCCAGATCCAACAAAACAGATCTGGGATGTACTTGCATGTGGAAACCCCAGGTGGGAGCCTGGAAATGCAAATATTGTGATTCTTATGGTGGCGCAACTATTGTTGGGGGACCGTTAGGCCCAGGAAGCAAGCTGTATTTTGACTCACCCATTGATGATGAAAATTAGGAAGGCCCCTTTGGTAACAGGACCTGGGCTTTAAAAGGGCATTATTGGATTTGTGGCCAACATGCCTATCACAGATTACCCCCAAGCTGGTCAGGGATATGTTATGTAGGGTATTATATTAGACCATTGTTCTTTCTGCTACCACAAGTTCAGGGAAATCAGTTAGGAATCAAGGTATATGATGATCTGATTAGAGAAAAGCAGTAAATTGATCTGTCCCTGGTTGGAGGGAGCACCCAAAAGTGGGGTGAAGATGAATGGCCACCTGAACGAATTATACAACACTATGGACCAGCCACATGGAATCCTAATGAATTAATATCAGGTGCCAGAGAACCCATTTATAATTTAAATTGGATAATTAGGTTACAAGCTGTCTTTGAAATAATAAGCAGCCAGACAGCTACAGCCATTGACATCCTTGCTGACCAATCTACTCAGATGAGGAATGCAATATTACAACATTGGATGGTATTAGAATATTAGCAGAAGAAAGGGAAGTGTGTGGAAAATTAAAAGACTCAAACTGCTGTTAGCAAATAGATGGCAATGGAAAAGTGGTGAAAAAAACAACAAAGGGAATAAGAAAGTTAGCTCATGTACCAGTCCAAACATGGAAAGGATGGGAACGGGACATTTTGCTGGTTATCTGGTCGAGTGTGGGTCAAACAAATGCTTTTTTTTCCTCTTATGTGCTATAGCAACTCTCATATTTTTACCATGCATGATCCCTTGCTTAGTGCAACTTATTCAAGGGATGCAGGTAGTAGCTGTGCCTACTGATCCAGCGATGGCAACAAAAGGACAGAAATTGATGTCACTGCAAATAATTGCAAAACCAGAAAAAACCAAAACCAGAAAATTAAGTCACTGATAACTAAAGTTTTTAAAGATAATTATTGAGAAAATAAGAAGAGGAGGGATTGAAACAAATGAGAAGGAGGTGTCTTTACAAATGAACTGTGGGTCTGCTGGTAGATAAAGCCAGATACTGTTAGGTGAAAGAAGCAATGGGAGGAACAATAAATTCCATAGGAATTCCACCAATTGACACAGACTGTTACTTACCCAAGGCTGTGCTAAATCCCTGGATTTACAGAGAAAGAACAGACATGAGAAAAAAGAAAAAGGGGGGGGGGAGGGATGCACATTAGAAAAGGGGGTTCAAATTAGGAGATTAGGGAAGTCTGTACCTCTCAAGTACCTCAGCCAATGGGAAGAGAGAGGGACATGTGACTGGGAAGTTAAGATAAAAAGGAGGCTGTCCTCTAACAATTTGAGAGACTGCATGGGAATTGCCCCATGATCTCACCTTTTATTAGAATAAGGTTACAGGACTCCTCTGTCTCCTTTTTGGACATAAACTTCTGGTCTTTGTGGATTAGTTTTCCTAACAATTACAACTCTGAGTGCTGTAGTTTTTTTCAGAATTATTGATGCAACTTATACAACAGCCCTGTAACACATCTAATGACCTTCTGTGGTAGAGCTATGAGTTCACATTAATTTGTCAAAGTGGTCTGAATTATAAACAAAAACTTTCCTTTGATCTAAATCTGATAGAAATTTTAAAGTGTCAAATTACCAGCAAAAGATTTTTCTGTAAAATTGCACAGAACTGAAAGACTTAATCACATTAAATAGTTGAAAGACTGTGAAGTAAACTACTCCATAAGTTAGGAAATAGCTAATTGCATCAAAATCAGGGAGAATTCCTATTGAGAAAATGCATATAGCAGCAAATAGGTACTTCCCTGAATTGGAGATTCTTCCTGCTTGACCTTATGTGCTATTATGTCAATTACATGAACAGGTCTGTGCCTATGTTACACATTCTGTGTTCATAGAAAGCTATTTTGCCTTGCCAGGGCTGAGGCTTCAAGGGAACATGGATAGGAACTGGGTTTGCTCTATCTGGAGGGAACAAAACTGAAAAGTGCTGAGGAACATTAGTGGGTTGTAATGGTATTCCAGATCAAAGGTGGAAAGTATTAAATCTTCCTTATTTTTCGAGCACGTGCAGTGTGCTCTGACATAGCTTGTCTGTTGCTGATAATTTTTACCTGATAACTCTCATCTATGTATACAACTTGGGAAAAAGGCAGACAGATCAGAGATCAGAGAACAAGGTACTTCTGGAGCTGCTTGTGATTGTGAGAACTTTCCTAAAAAAATATGTTTCTGCAACGTCTTGGGATTTTTATGTTGCAAACATCTTACCCCTAGGTATATCAAGAGCAGGTATGTCTACATCATAGGTTGCTGTGTTGTTTGGACAGTTGGAAGTAGACTAGACTCAGCAGTGCAGCACGTGACACTAGTTAATTTACTCTGTTTCTCAGAGCAACAAGAGAATAAATTAAATAGTATGGAGCTTCATTAATTAAGTACCTAAACTAGCTTGGAATTTCTGCACTGCCTGCAAACACAGTTTACAAACTGGTCACTTCAGGATACAGCCTTTAGCCTACCAAATTCTCAGGATGGAACACAGTTTGGGGCATTATTGCAACTGAGTGTCACTGTGATGTACACCATTCCTCCAGTAGATCAATATTCTATATAGCAAGTATGGCAGATGCCATTTTGGCCAAAGGCAGAAACATGTGATTCTAAAGTTAAAAGCATGAATCTTTATAGCCTGGGATCAAGTTGAAAACGGCCAAATTCCCACTTCTGTGTACTGGGACAAAAAATAAACACTAAAAATGGAATAGATATTCCATTGTACATAAAACACTTCAACTTTTAGGTACAATATCCACTGCAAAGTAAATTTCACTTCTCTGTTTAACCCACAGCAGGCAATCAACAACAGCAAGGTTTGTAGGCTTTGACATTTTGTTTTCTGCTTCAGACACTTAGGATGCAAGGTGTTAGCATAACTACGCCACACCAGCACTTAGGAAGAGGCTCAATACGGAGTGAAGAGTAGGTCACAAACCCGTTTATTAATTGGCCGCAAAGTAATGTTTCCGCACAGTATTCCCGGTCGCGGAACAGGACTGCAAGTCGCAGCAGTCACAGACAAGCTGATTCAGACAGGCGCGGCATGGCGCCCAAACCAGGGGACGTCCGAGGTACCTTGGCTCCAGCCGGCCTCAGGGCCCCAGGGACTCCCGCTCACCTCGCCCCGTGACGAGCAGCTTCTGCTGGCCGAGACTTTCCCGGGCGGGCGGGCGGGCGGGCGGGCGGGCGGCGAGGCGAGGCGAGGCGAGGCCAGCAGCCGGGGCCGCGCCCCTCAAACCTAAGCTCCGCGGCGGGCGTCCAGCGCCCTCTCCAGGCCGGGCAGGCAGAGCGCCTTCGCTAGCCGGGGGGGAGGCCGCGGCGCCGCTGGAGGCGGGGTCCCGACACTACCTCCTCCGCCCCAGTTAAGTCCTGCTGATCTCTCTGTTTCTTCGCTCCCTGCCTATCTTCGGCTAGAACTCGGCTGCTGCCATTGGCTTAGCGGCCTCATCCGGGCACTCGGCGCAACGCTATTGCTCAGCTCGATCGTCCCAATATGGCGGAGGTGAGTGGGGAAAGCGGGTTGGGGGGTGTCGGAATTTGGCTGGTTCCCTGCGGGGTCCCGCTGCTGGCGGGCCTTCTTCACCCGCCTCACCATCCCCTTAAGGCGCTTCTGGGACGGCTCGGTGACGCGGGGTGGCCAGCGAGGCGACCTGCAACGCCTGGGCACTGGGAGCCTGCGCGACTAGGCCGCACGGCGGGTGCCGCGCAGCGCGGGTCCCGAGTTCGCCGCCCGCGAGCGGCCGACAAGCCGTGGCCAGGCGCGCGGTCGCCGCACCGAGCCACGGAGGGCGCAGAACGGGCCAGTGGCGGTGCCGCCGCAGTGCGGACGGTGGAGAAACCCTTGGCGGGAGGGAGGAGAAGCGAGCCCTGGCCTGGCAGTGGGGAAGAGGCTGCTAGTCCGGCTCTCTCTGCCTGCCACTGTCATGTTCCGCCGGGGTCGGAAGGAGGGGAGAGTGCCGGGTCAGGCAAGGCTCCTTGGGGGACTTTTGCCAGGGGAGGAGGAAAAAAAGGAGAGAGATAGGCAGGGAACGAGCGAGAGAAGGAGGGATAGGAGAGGGTGAACACGATGGAGAGGCGAGTAGGGCGGGGGCTGGCAAGGGAAGGGAACACGTCCGGGGGGGAGGAGATGGGAGGGGGCATGAAATGGAGACTCCCTACCTGCTGCTGGGTTGGATGGAGCTCGTGTCTCACCTCACTCTTTTCTCTCCCTGCAGGCTTCCTTTGGGAGTTCGAGCCCAGGTTCGTCTTTACCCACCTTCTGCCCCAGTACCTAGCCTGCTGCCTGCATGCTGCTCTCTCCTTCCTTCTCCTTCCCTAAGTTACCTTCTGTTGCCTCATAGCTGTCCTAATACTTCATGTAACTAACTGCCTGCCTGATTTTTAAGAGAAGGTGTGCTCTGGGGAGTTCTTCCCTTACCTCTGGTCACAGTTAGTAATTGGCTGCTCAGAACCCAAAATGAAAATAAAGTTTTGTAGTATTTTTAAGACAGCATCTCAGTAAAGCCATGTAGCCTGGAGAGAGATCACTTCTGCTGCTGCTAATTGCAGGGTTGTGTAAATTTTTGATTTCTTGATAATATCAGAAAACATTTTAAATCATAATGATATGTAATTGTTAAGGTTTTAACTACTGTTAAGGTTCTTTGGAATATTTACACAAGGAAGCCTATTTAACATCAGCAGGGCTACTCCTGAAAAATATTTGGGAAACGCATTTGCTTCTGTGTACCTGCTCTTGACACTGGCTGAGCTCTAGTATGTAAGAACTAGAAGGGGAAACCAGGGGTGAAAGAGAAATATCCTAGTCTGTTTTTTTTCCTCCATCATGAAAGTCTTAAGAAAGTGAACACTGAAAAACAAAACAACCCTGCATTTCAGTAATTTTCATTGTAGAACACTGACATTGTTGTACAGAATATTTGCATCTTAAAAACTTGTTGAATATAGTGCTTTCTAACAAACGCACTCAAAATAACAACAGTACTTTTTTATGACTTATGAGTATCCTCTTGGGTAATGAAAAAGTGTCTTTTGGACCACAGAGCTGTCATAATGACTTGTTAATTACTGTGATCCATTAGAAATGTTTTGTTATTTCTGGTATATTTCTTGAAACTGCTATGTTTGTTCTCTTTTAGATCAATTACTAAGAATTAAATTAGTTTTAATAAAAGATCTCATCCGTGAGACTAATCTGAAGTGAGTCTTGCTGCTTATTTTGCTGTTGTTAGGAAACTGGTTTGCAACCTAAGTTAGCTGTTAATCAGTAAAAAGCTATGCTAGTTACCATAAAAATAATATAAATAGAATCTGAGTCTATAAATCAGTGTCTTGCAGCATCTGAAATCTTGTGACATGTGGATGTTATACTTTAATGATGATTTCCAGGATCTTTAAAACAAGCTTTTTTTCAGTAAAATATTAATTTGTTATTGTACTTTCTGAAACTTTGTTTCAGTAGTTTAGATACTTTTCCCAAGTACTCTATACTGTAAGAGAGAAAACTGCACCTATTACAATACAAAAAGGGAAGGCCAGCTAAAATAGTTGAATTTGTCAGGTAGTTAAGAATTTGTACTATTTATTCCATTGAGAGTTCTAACTATGTATGTTAAGACTCATGCAACCTTATTTTTTCTGTGTTGTAATTTCATATGTTGGTATAGAAAAAAAAATTACTCAAATTAGGGTTTTTTGATAGTTGGCTCTTTATCCTCTGAGGATCATGACTTTGACCCTTCTGCTGAAATGCTGGTACATGATTATGATGATGAACGAACTCTTGATGAAGAGGAGGAAATGATGGAAGAAAACAAAAATTTCAGCTCTGAAATTGAAGATTTAGAAAAGGTAAGAGTGACTTGCTCTCTCCTAAATGTCCATATATGCTGTAACTTTTTAGTGAAGACAACACTCAACCTGTTCTTTCGTTTGTATAGCATAATGCAATTTTCTGCAAAATACCTTTGGAGTTGTTTTTTTTTTAAAGAAAAAAATATCAGGTTTGGTTAGGATGTAGCAGTGCTTCCTCACAAAAAGGCTGACATTAGCTTCTCAAAGTTATTAGTGTTAAGTTCAGATTGGTCTTTTTCATTTAATAACTTTTTCACTTTGGAAAAGAAATTACTGAAGCAGATTTTAAAGTCTTATTATCTAATATCACTTGTCACTTCTAAGTTTTATAAGTTGGAAATAAATTTCAATTGTACATTAAGTGACAGCTAGCTGTGTTTCATTCTGTTGGTCAGATTTTGGTTTTCCAATCTGGAAGTGCAGTCCTGTTTTACACATTTTTCACATTCATTTGCTACATAAATTGTAGTTCTGTATCTCAGTTTCATCAGTTTGGCATTTGCTGGGTGTACAAAATAACCAGTGTGCTCCTTGGCTTTTCCTATTCCTTTTTACATTCTTTAATTACATGTTTTTCTGTTTCTACCTTTTGTTCATCTGTGTCAGTGCATCACCCATTTTAAATGCCTGCTGAATGCTAAATAGCCAGAAACTGATGCTGCTTGCATTACCATTCAGTGACCCACTTACACCACTCAGCATAACTGCAGATTTTGATCAACAGACTTCCAGTGTGATTTTTAGCATTAAATAGGAAGCTGTGCTTTTGTAGTCTATTTAAAAACAAATTTTCTTAACTTCTGGGGTTTTTGTTTGTTTTGGTTTTGTCTTACTAACTTTTACAGTTATATTTTTGCTAATTATGAACTTGCAATTATAATAGCAAAGCAGCTTGCAAGTCCGGTGGTTGAAATGGAGTTGGTACTCCACAGAATTATCTTATTACTTCTATAAAATAAGGAAAAAGAACTGAGAGCCACTCATCTTAAATACTTTAGTACTTTATGTTCCAATCCTGGAAAGACTTGGACATGAATTTGCATTTACCCATTGTGAAAAGCCTTTGCAGGACTAAGACCTTAGTTGATTAAAGAAAACAAGTAGCTTAATCAGTGTATAAGTTCAACAAGAAATTTTTTAAGGTAATATAACTTTTAAAGGTATAAATTATTGGAAAATATTCCTAATTATTTGATAACTTGAATCAGGTAACTAAAGAAAATTTCCACAGTTTGTTTTATTAAATGTGTTAGGATGCAAGTATGATGATATTTAGTAAAATAGTTTGATCAAAAGCTGTTGGAAAAAAGAAGTTATAAACTAAGCCTTTATCTTGATTTTTGCTTCTATATCATTAGCTGTTTTTCTCCTATTACTTTCTGTACTGGTCTTGTATGGGAGAGTTAATTTTCTTGCTAGTAATTAGTATGGGGCTATGCTTTAGATTTGTGTTTAAACAGTGTTGATAACACACTGATGTAGTTATTGCGGAACAAAGCTTACACAGAGCCAAGGCCTTTTCTGCTTCTCACACTGCCCTGCTGCTCAGGGACTGGCTGGGCATTGGTCAGTTCACGGTGAGCAATTATTTTCATTGTGTTTCTTGGGTTTTACTTCCCCCCTCTTTTTATTTTTTCTTTTCCTTACAATTAAAAAAATATTATGTCTTTTTAAACATTAAACTGTCTTTATTTTAACTCACAAGTTTCTTTTTCGCTTATCCAATTCTCTTCCCCCCATCCCATGGGGGAGGGAGGGAGAGGCTCTGTAGTGTTTAGTTGCCATCCAGGGTTAAGACACAACAGGGCACAAATGGTTTGAGTTAACAGATTTGACCATAACATTAGGAAGAATTTACATCTGTTAACATTTGCTGGTCATTATATTGATTTATCTGTTCTTGACATTAGCTTGTCTGATCTATGCCATCCTCTCTTTTTTTGCTGTACGTGTTCAAGATTGGTGTTGGATTTTGCAGTTTGCTAATGCTCTGTAGTGCTTAGTGATGTTTTGCCTGCAAGATTTATTATTAAAATACTGGCCTTGAGCTTAATCTGGTATTTGGGCTCTGTACTGAAGATTAATGTACTTCAGGTACCATCTCATGGAGACAATTAACAATTATACTTCTTCCTCTGAGAGATTTTTTTTGTGGAGGTAATACAGAATGGCACCTTCACCACCACCTTTTGTCATGTTTTCTCCCTTGTTACAATAACTCTTCAGTATCTTGAACATCCTTGAGTAGTCTAAATGCTTCTATTTGTATTTCTTAGGAATATTACTTCAGCTTTTCATAAGGTTAACAAGCTATTTAGGAACATGACCCAGGCCCTGCAGCAGTGTGGTTATGAGTGGCAAGGCATGTATATGGGAGAATATGAACAGGTGTCTAGAAAGGTTTACACCTCCAATGGTCTGAAACTTCACTCCTGAACAACTGCGGAATCCTGATGAAGTGATAGAATATATGGGGGGAAAGAAAAAGATGCCCTGGCTATTCCAAAGGAGCAGAAACAATGGAAGCAGAAGTCAACTTGTTTAGTAAGAGATGAAGAAGCTTCTCCTAACAGGGAGCAGGAGAGCAAATCAGAAGAGGCAGCCTCAAAAAGAAATATTAGCAGTATATGAAGGAGTTCAAGCAGCTTCAGAAGTAGTTGGTACTGATGCACAGCTCCTTTTGGCACCTCAATTTCCTGTGTTGGGCTGGATGTTCAAAGGCAGGGTCCCCTTTACACATCATGCAACTGATGCTATGTGGAGTAAGTGGGTTGCACTGATCATACAGTGGGTTTGAATGAGAAACCCTAACCGCCCAGGAATTTTAAAAGTGATTGTGAACTGGTCAAAACTTCAGTGTTGCCAAAGGAGGTGACTCGGGCTCAAGAGTCTCCACTATATAATAAACTACCAGAAAATAAAAAGCAATATGCCCTGTTTACAGATGGATCCTGTCATATTGTAGGAAAACATCAAAGTTGGAAAGCTGCCATGTGGAGTCCTACATGACAAGTTCTGGAAACTGCTGAAGGAGAAGGTGAATCGAGTCAGTTTGCAGAGGTGAAAGCCATCCAGCTGGCTACAAATATTGCTGAACAAGAAAAATGGCCAATACTTTTATCTCTGCACTGACTCAGGGATGGTGGCAAATGCCCTATGGGGGTGGTTGCAACGATGGAAGCAGGAATAACTGGCAGTGCAGAGGTAAACCCATCTGGGCTGCTGCATTGTGGCAAGATATTGCTGTCTAGGAGGAGAACCTGGTTGTGAAGGTATGTCACGTAGATGCTTATGTACCCAAGAGACAGGTCACTGAAGAACATTGGAACAACCTGTAGGTGGATCAGGCTGCTGGGATTGAAGTGACTCAGGTGGATCTGGACTGGGAACAGAAGGGTGACCTATTTATAGCTTGATGGGCCCATGGCACATCAGGATATATAGGAAGGGATGCAGCATACAAATGGGATCATGATTGAGAGGTCGACTTGAGTTAATGCCACTGCAGAGGTTATCCATGAATGTTAAATGTATACCATGATCAAACAAGCCAAGTGACTGGTGGTGGGAAACCACTGCTCGGGGACTAGCTGGGCATCAGTTGGTTGGTGGTAAGCAATTGTTTTCATTTGGATTATTTGTCTTTCTTGGGTTTTATATACCTCTTTCTTTGTCTTGTTGTGGTTCTTTTTTCTCCTATTTTCCTTGCATTTAAAAAAAAGTTTATTTTTAAAGATTAGACTGTCTATCTCAACTCATGAGTTTCTTTCTCAATTTTACCATTTCATTTCTCATCTCCACACTGAGGAGGAGTGAGTAGCTGTGTGGTACTTAGTTACTGCTTGGGGTTAAACTACACCACCTTCTCTACAGTAATTATAAAATGTATTGTGCAGAAGATGGAAAGGAGGGATAAAAGATTGCTACATTGGTTTATTTCTGTGGTGTTTTGGACACTTTGCAGCTGTAACTATATAGGACTAAAGTTTTCAGGTTTTTCTGCATTTCTTGTAAGGGCATTGTTAATGTTCCTAGTCTATCTTCTGTCTTGAAGAAATATAGGCAAATCATGTTCTACAGTGTGAATCAGATAAGGAGCAAATTTTTAATAATTACTCTTTAGTTTCATCCACTAAATGGTTTTCTTCAATAGTTTAATTTGACTTCATTATATGCCAAGAGACACAGTTATGAATTCTTTCAGTCTCATGCCTGAAAATATTTTAGATTTTTAATCAAGATTCCTGCTTTCAATTAAATTTTTCTTGTTTGTTTTTTACTTTTGTTTTTCAAAATATGCCTTATCCTTTTAGGCCTGAACTGTTTACAAGCTTTTGGCAATATGTTGAAATGTTTGTAAATCTTCTTGTATTAGGAAGGAAACATGCCGTTGGAAGATTTGCTGGCATTTTATGGCTACGAACCCACAATTCCAGTTATGACTGGTTCCAGTGTGGATAGCTCTCCAAGTGAACTTGCAGATGAGCTTCCAGATATGACTCTAGATAAAGTAAGTCAGAACTGTTTTCCCCTGCATTACAGTTTAAAAGTAGAAATCCGTGTGACCTTAACTTATATTTCACTGTCTCTTGATGTTACAAAATACCTATCTTTGTCAATTTCAACATACAATTAAGAGTTACTGTACTAGTGGTGGACTTGGCAGTGTTAGGTTTATGGTTGGACTCAATGACCTTAAAGGTCTTTTCCAACCTAAATGATTCTGTGATTGTACTTTTAATTCTTTTTCAAAGATATTTAGGATCTGAATTTAATTATAATTGTCACACAAATGCATAGCAACTTTAGTGGCATTATATTATTACAATTGAGAAATAAATAAGATAGTGGTTCTTCTAAAACACATTCAGAGAACTTTAAGTAGATTTTATTTTATAGAAGTGGGATTTTTTTCTGAAAATTTCTGTATTTTATTTTAATGTATGCAATGTCCAGAAAAAATAATTCTGGCTTCAAACATACATGTCATGTATCAAACATTTGTGGATAACTTGAAAAGTGCACTACTGGGTGCTTTGGAATGTTTCTTTCAAATGCATATAATTTATAAAAAATCTCATCTTTGGGGGGTGAGAGAGATTGTTTTCTGTGTAATTACTATATGTATCGCATTGTTGAATATAGAAACACAAAACTACAATTTTTATGATTCACAGGCTAACTTTGAATTCTGAGATGAATCTGATTGTTGGCTATAAGGCATGCAGCTAGTAGTTTGTATTATAAAATCTGTAGGTAGTAAGTACATGTCTTTTTTTTTTTATTTCCATACATATGATGAAATTATAAATTCCACAGAAAGTATAGTATAATGATGGCTTTGCACATCTGATTCTCATTAGGAGTCACCATTGTGTTGAGGCTACAGAAATGTACTTGGCTTCTTGTCTGATACAGTTCTTTGCCTCCCTAATCACTATAGAGGGACTCAAGCATGTCTGGTAGTGGAGGAGGTGTGTTCTTGCCCTCCTCCCCCCCACTTTATTATCTTTTTTCAGTTATCTGTAATTCTTCTCAGAAAAAATCTATGAAAGTGCCTGGCTTTTGGTTTGAGTTTTTGTTTGTTCACCCATTAGACCCCCCCCATATTTAAGGGATATCCGTGATGTAAAGAATGAAAGAATTTTAAATGTTTCCACTCACTTTTTTATTTTAAAGCAGTTGGATGAACATCTGAGATTTGATGCATGCAGGGGTTACTACTTGTGCATTTATTTTAATAGAAGACTAGGGGGAAATAAACCTCCGTGTTCAACTCTGAAATGAATGGTTATATTTGTTTTGAGAATTAGGAGTGGATTAGCTTTTTAATAGTTAACAGTCTGCTAAAATTGCTTATGGTAAAATAATTAATTTTAATAAATGAGACTTACAATTTGCTGAATCTAAATGCTCACCAGTTTATATTTAATAGTCTGTCTGAAGTTTTGGGTTTTTTTATTTTAATGATACAGGAGGAAATAGCTAAAGACCTCTTGTCAGGTGATGATGAAGAAACGCAGTCCTCTGCTGATGACTTGACGCCATCAGTTACTTCACATGAGGCTACTGACTTCTTTCCTCGGCCATTAAGATGTAGGAAACCTAATTTTATAATAGTACTCATAAAGTCCTACCATATATTATAAACTATATAGCTTTCTAGTTTAAAATATCAGAATTGCAGAGTGGGATTGAGAAACAGTGCTTTGCAGGATGTTGTACATAAATATTGTCTTTGGTTGGTATTATTGATTACCTAAAAGACCTATATTTAATATGGTGCTCAAAGTACAAGCACAATTTTTCTAAAAATACAGTAGCTTTTCATAATTAATAGTTAATGTGTGTCAAAGAACACTCTTGGTAATTTTCTGTGCATTGATGAATGACATGAATATGTAACCTGTTCTTTTAAATTACTGTTTCTCTACTAAAATTTTTGCTGCTACTTTTAAGCCAGTGACTTCTCTATTCAACCTATGGATGTGAACTGGAATTTGGTTTCTTTGTGATTATTTCCCTTCACATATTCAGTGATTTTCCATAGTTCATGAGCCCGTGTTTTTATATGGGATGGGGCCTATGAACCCATGACCACCAAAATTTCACTACCCATGGAACTATTATGGGAAAGATCCAGGAACCATTGGTTCAATTATCCAACCTTGACAAGATATTCCTCATTGCTCCAACTCTAGTACACCAGTGAACAAATGAACTGCAATAGACAGTGTGGAGGATTTTTATCACAATTTTAATTTGGGAAGTATTTTGACCTTTTCCTGGGGAACTTCATCCCTCTAGAGAAAGGAGATGATAAAGGGCACGTGCTGTCTCAATCATCAGCAATTGTAGCCCTTTGCATGGTGCTGATTGTGTAATGTAAGGCATTTTTGAGAGAGATATAAAAAACTTTTAAAAAGGGCATTATAATTTTTTAAGCAAACCCCAGTCTTGCTGGCACTTAAACATTGCTTGTGAACTGTTAATGAATATGACACTGAAAGTGTGGCAACTTTATGGAAAGAATTATTAGCCCCTTTATTTTACTCAGGATTAAGAAACAGTCATCTTTGCTTTCAGCTATTGTGGTTTTTCTATCAGAATGTTACTCTTTCTCTATTAGAATTTTTGATTGGACATTTTAACATCAAATATCCACCATGTCAGCGAGGGAAATGTCAGTTTTCTGTGCTGTTGACAGTTCCATCTTTTTTTTTTCTCATCCCTGTCCATTTCTCTTAAAATAACATTCAATTTTAAAATAAACATGTTTAACACAGGCCATTTTGTTAAATTTGCATTCATTGGAAAAAGTAATTGCATATTATTATCCAGGCATATTGCTGTTTCATGCATTCATGTTAGCTTCTTGCCTCTTTCTAACAGCAAAAAGATAGACTGGTGATTCTAGTAACGACTACAGAAGCGGAGCCTCAGTCTATCATCTTGGATATTGTCTTTGATGTTGACGATTCTATTTAGTTGTGATGAAGCTAAAATTAAAACCCAATTTATGAACATGTTATTACTGAAAGTTGAGAATATGTAATAACTTATCAGAACTATAGATTCCATTCTGCTGGGGATAAAATAAAAAAATATAATTACTTCAGAACCCAGAACTACAGAGTTCCAAATTCTAAAATATGAGTTATTCTGTGGAGTACTGTATTTGAATTACTTGGAGTGCTCTGCTGTATTTCTTCCTAAGGAAAAAAATATTTAAGAGGAGTAAGCAGTCTTTTGTTATCTTTTGCTTAATCTGTTTCCTGTATATGTACTATATCTTTAGTCCTTGTTGAGGTAACCTTGTTTAAAGGAATGTTTTGAATGTCAATTAAAACTTCAGATGAAAGGCTTCAGTAGGTAATAAAGACTTACCTTCAACTTTCTTTGTGATTAACCCATGGCTAAGTCATAGCCCTGGAAGTTTTCTGTTTTTCTCATACCTTTTCTATAAGGTGTAAGCATTTATTGAAGAAAATCAATGAAGAAAAATTATCTAATTTCCTTTTGACTGTTAGAAATATTGTCTTAGTTGCAATAATGGTAAATGTTTCAGTTCTGCAATATACACGCACCAATGCTTTCTGACTTCATTCTAGTTTGATAGAAATGTAGATCAACAGACTGGTGATGAGTGTCTTCCAGAATAAAAGCAGGACTCCTTTCAAAAGTAAGGAATATCTGTGTTTGAACTGAAAATTCTTCCTAGCTAAAGCCAACTTATTTGTGTCTGAAGCAAACACTACGTGTGATGGAGATAAGGAATCAGATGGTGAAGACATAGAGGCAGACAATGGTAATTCATCTGAAGATTTGAGAAAGGTAATAACTATATCTTAAGAAAAAGAAAAAGTTAAGAAAACTTTAAAAAATGCATTAAAATTTATAGTACATATCTAAAATAGTACCTTAATTCTGAAATGATATGCAAAATCCCATGTTAATGGACTTTGTAATGCTTCCATGCACAGAATATTAATACTCTTATGATTTTTGTTACATCTTCAGGAAATAAAGGTTGGTTTACAGTATCAGGCTGAAATTCCACCTTACCTCGGCAGATACAGTAATAACGAAAAGGGTAAGTTATTCTGTTTTAGTACTTATATTTATACATAGCAGCTGATGGGAAAATGTTATTTAAATTTATAAGATAAATTCAATGACTTAGTTAAAAAAACCCAACCAACCAACCAACCAACCAAAAAAACCCTAGTCAACTGAAGTAATACAACCACATAATTATATCTTAAAAGTGTGATTCTACAGCTTTGAGAGAATATTTTTGAGAAGACATAGGAGGGTGGGTTACAGTGTTAGTTCTGAAGTATCTAGTAATATTAGGAGGCAACAAACTAGGTCAAGAAGTAAATATTTTCATCAGGATATCATAACTGGGCTATGAACATGTAAGTTTGCATTGAAGATCTTCAGTATTTTTCTTTGCTTCTTTTTTAGCAAGTACGACAGTGTGGGTTACAAAATGGTTATGAAAAACAAAGCAATGAACTTTGAATTTTCCATAGCATGAGTAGAAGATGTAGATCGCAATATACCTTGTCTTAAAAAAAAAAAAAAGATGTTTTTAGTATGATGTTATTGCTGTGTAAATTTAGGTTAAAAACTGAAATTGAGACAAAGTAGAAGAAATAAATTTATTTAATAGAGTTTTATACGGTACCTTTAGAAACCTTCACTGGCTGGAAGCATTAGCAAATTAACATCTCTTGTGTTGCTTAAGAAACCTATGGAAGTTTTCTATTTTCTATGATTTGAGCATGATGCTTACTGGTTGTAAGAAACAAAAGAGTGAAAACCAGTTTTATCTGAATAGTCCTTTTACTATTTACACATCTTGACTTCTCCTTGGTCAAGAACTAGTGAAGGGACAATAACCAGAGGATGATCAGGAATGCATTAATCTGACAACTTTCTCTGGAACAAGCTGGTGCAAGAGAGAACCAGAGAGAGTATTGTTCAGTGACATAGCCAGGAGCAAAGAGGTCTCCCAGATGGGAGAGCCTGAGGAGTTCCTCTTGAGAATATCAGGTATGGATTCCAGAGAAAAGTGTTGGGTTGTCTTGGTTGATAATGGAGATTGAAGCTGGGCTCAGCAATGCTTGGAGAGGGTGGAAGATTCTGTAGAAGCCTCTTTTGTACTTCCTGAAGAGCTTGTGATGGCAAACAGGGGCTTATATTTCTGCTGTGAAGTCCCAGGTACTGAAATTGTGCTAGAGAGCAGTTCTGCTCTTCTATAAACCTTACACTTGTAACATGTCTGTTTGAAAGCTTTCAGTGTTCTTAAGTCATAACAGAACTTTAGGAGGAGATGCAATTTGATGCAATTTTATTCTTCGCCTTAGCTTAATATTCTTTCCTGCAGTTATATGAGAGATTTGAGAATCTTCTTCATCTCTTCTAGTGGAACTGCCATTATACTTGGGTGTGTTAGAATTTAATAACTCTAATTTATATTGCCAAGAGAGTACATAAAGCATTATGTGTAAACACATCTATTGATCAGAGTAAAGGATTTAGTTTAATCTAGAGTTTAAATGTGTGGGTGCATAGACAAGGTTTCAGGCCAACTCTTGAATGTTTCCAATATATTTCAAATAAGCTACTTAAGAGGTGCATATATGATTTCCGTATACTATGAAGGAGGACTATACATCCTGATTGCTTGTAAAATAGTTGATAACAGCATTCAGTTGTTAGTGAATGCTAAAAGAAATTACCACATTTAAACCTAGATTTCCATTCTGCTAAGTAAGTTTTAGCAAATTTTTGTTGAAAATGACCAGTTAGCTGCCACCTCTTTTTTTTTATTTTATATGCAGTATTTGAAATTTTAAAGTACACTTTTTATTGTAAACTATAGCTTATTTGTTGTAAACATCTGAATAAAAAAGAGTGGTTTTGCTAGTTTTTTTATATTAAGATTAATATATATGCATAATTTGACTTGAATCATCTACCTGTCAACAACCTGCTCCTCTGTAGAGATTCTTTCTCAAGAGCCAGTCCCTTATCTCATCCTCATGGAATCTGAATCTCTTCACCATACCACACTGCAGTCTCTCTCTAAACTAAGGCTTTTTGGGGGAAAAATGAGCTGCAATTTGAAAGTGGCATGACAGTGCTTGATTTTATTACTTCTGTATTCCTGTTCTTTGTGAAATAGCCTTTTATGTTCTAGCCTTAAAAGTGTCACACTTGCCATAAATTAATTCTGTTTTAACAGCCTATGAAAATGAAGACCATTTACTTTGGAAACCTGATGTGATCTCAGAAAATAAAGTTAAAGAATACCTTTTTGAAACCTCCTTAAGAACAGGAAATGAAAATATGATTGGCAGAATTCCTGAAGGACTGCATACACGTGACAATGAACAAGTATATTTTATATCCTGTTCCATTTGTGGCACATTGCTTTGTAATTAATGTGTTCTCTTTCTCTGCCTTGTATTATAAAGGCAGCAATATTTTTTTTAATTGGATGCTACTGGGGTCAGGATCTTATTTGTAATTTTAAACACATGCTTAAAATTGAGTATTTGAATGTTGGCAGTGTGATCTATGATGTTTCAAATTGGCATGATGTTGACAAATCCAGCTTTTCTAATTATTGCATATAATATTTTACGTTTGCTTAATTAAACCTTGCCTTAATATTTGGATGATTTTGCTTTTGATTATTTTAACATTTTCATCCTGTATAAAGATATAACCTCTTTTTACATTAGATATGTTCACTGAAAGACTTGTTCCAGAAATTTATATAGGATATTTGGAAACTTTAACTCTTTCTAAAGACTACTTCTATTTTATAGGCACTATATGAACTACTCAAAAGTAGCCATAATGTTAAAGAAGCAACTGAGAGATACTGCTCAAATGGAAAGGCATCTCAGGGTAAGAGAGAGTATCTGCTTTTTAAGAAATATGTCTTTGGAGGGGGTAGAAAACACATGACTAAGATTCAGATTAATAAGTACATCCCTTTCCATGATGTCTTTAGCACAGATTACTCATAGAATCATAGAATATGCTGAATTGGAAAAGACCCACAAGGATCATCAAAGTCCAACTCCTGGCCCTGCACAGGACACCCCAAAAATCCAACCAAATGCTCCTTGAGTTCTGGCAGCCTTGGGGCCATGAGCATTCCCTTGGGAGCCTGTTCCGGGGCCCAACCACCCTCTGGGTGAAAAACCTTTTCCTAATATCCAACCTAAACCTTCCCTGACACAGCTCCAGCCATTCCCTCGGATCCTGTCACTGGTCATGAGAGTGAAGAGATCAGCACCTGCCCCTTTCACTTCCCTCATGAGGATGTTGAGGACTGCAATGAGGTCTTGTCTCAGTCTCCTCTCCTCCAGGCTGAACAAACCAAGTGACCTCAGCTGCTCCTCATATGGCTTCCCCTCTAGGCCTTTCACTATGTTTGTAGCCCTCCTTTGGATGTTCTCCAAGAGCTTTATATCTTTCTTATATTGTGGCATCCAAAACTGCACAAAGGACTCAAGGTGAGGCCACACCAGTGCAGAGCAGAGCAGGACAATCACTTCTCTCACTACATGGTGATGCCGTCCCTGATGCATCCGGGACATGGTTGGCCCTCCTGGCAGCCAGGGCACTGCTGACTCATGTTCAACTTGCCATCGACCAGGACCTGCAGGTCCCTTTCTGCAGCACTGCTTTCCAGCATCTCATTCATCAGTCTGTCCGTACATCCAGGGTTGCCCCATCCCAGGTGCACTTGCCCTTGTTGAATTTGATATGGTTGGTGATTGCCCAGTCCTCTAATTGGTCAAGGTCTCTCTGCAGGGCCTCCCTGCCCTCAAGGGAGTCAACAGCTCCTCCCAGTTTTGTATCATCTGCAAACTTGCAGAGTATCCCTCCCAGTCTTGCATCCAAGTAATTTATGAAGATGTTAAAGAGCACAGAGCCAATGATGGAGTCCTGTAGAACCCCACTAGTGACAGGATGCCAGTTTGATGTCACCCCATTCACTATAACCCTTTGTGCCCAACCTGTGAGCCACTTGCTCACCCATTGCATAATGTGTTTATCCAGCTGGGGGCTGAACATTTTGTTCAGAAGGATTTTGGGAGAGAGTATCAGAAGCTTTATGGAATCAAAAAAGATTATATCAGTTCACTTCCTTTGATCAACTAGGTGGGTAACCTTGTCATAAAAGGAAATCAGATTTGATAAGCAGGACTTTCCTCTCATGAAGCTGTGCTGGCCATGATGGCTGTGATTGATGACTGTGTTGTCCTTCAGGTGTTTTTCAATAATTCCCATTAGATATATAACTCAGATTAGGTATAATCTGACTGTTGGTCAGATGGAGATGTCTGCTAGGGAAGTTTGCAATTTGTATAAAGGTTGCAGGATCAAATTTTACATCTTTTCTTTCCTTCTTTTTTCCTTTTTTTTTTTTTTTTACTTTAAGAATGATACAGAAAAAGGAGAAGGGGGGAGGAGTTGTAATTTTGCTCCCATAAGGCAGTTCTCCCCCACATTACAGTACCTTTTTCAGATAATGATCAATTATAAACTTAATGACATTTATACGAGAATCAGAACATAGCTGATAATATGAGTGAGCCCCACTCTTCATCACTGTGCTAACATTGTGCTATGTCAACCCTAAACTTTGTTCTACTGTATAATCATCTAGGTCTATGGTAGAGTGTGGAGAGTTTTGCTTGAGTTTACACTGGAAAACAATTTTGTTTGTCCCTAACTTTATTATTACCTTAAATAAAAATCAGTGTATAATTTAGCAAAGAGTTATTTGTCCTGTAGTTTGACACATGTTCCATAAAGCAGAAATGGCCTATGAGCCCTGGTATAAGTTTGTATTCTGGCAGACATTCCTTACTCAGACCTGAATCCAAGGGGAAATTGAATGTTTCTGAGTTAGGTACTCTGAAAGCTTAAGTATCAAAGTGAAGGGAACAATAAGGACTATCAATCAGCAGTGTTTCAGAAAGCTCTTTTATGAGAGATTGTGTGTCAGAGACCCAAATTCTGTCTTAAGGACTAGTGCTCATCTTCTCCCAGGCCCCAAGTCAGATGGGGTTTATATCCTCATTAAAAATGGTAGAGGATGATAATACTGTTGATGCCTGTCTCTTAGAATAATCATTGTGCAATGATCTATACCCACTGAAGTTCACTGCTATTCTCAATATGCATTGAAAATCTACATCTCCCAAGATAATTTCATAACAGTGAGACTTTACATGTGGATCTCCTCTTTGAAACTTGAGAATTCTGTAGTAAGGAGTACAAAATTAATGGACTTGTAGTGGAATGATTATCACTTTCATCTGAAAGGAGCAAGGTCTTTGTTGCAGTGTCTGCTTCCAGAAATGCTTTGAAATGTGATTGTTGGTTGGTTTTTGTTCTCCACCCTCATTGGCTTTAAATGACAACTAACCAGATCACTACTATGAATGTAAGATGCCTAAATATCCCTCCTTTATTATATATAGACACAAAGCCATAATCAAGATAGGGAAGCAACAATACTTGAGACAAAACTGACCTACTCAAATAGTTTGAGCTACTTTGTTTTAAAGCTTTTATTCCTTTGTAGTGTGTTTTGTTTTGTTTGTGAAGCTAAAATTCACCTCTGTCTTTAAAGAGTCAGAGGTTGTTCCTTCACTCTTTTGTTCCAACAGTTGCTGTTTGTATCTGATGCAAGAAGGAATATTCAGAAAAATAATGATGTTAACAAATCTTGGGTTTTTTTTATGACAAACTTCCTAAGAAATAACAAATAAAGTCTTTTGAATGTCCTTTGCCCTCCAGGGTGAAATACTTCAGTAATCAGACCCTTTTGTGAGTCTTTATAAGCAGGAATACTAGATTTCAGGTAGGATATCTTTAAATTAGAGCAAAGAACATGGGTCAAAATAACTGAACCGTTGCATTTTTTTTAGAGTATGTTTGGATGTTCAGGCATTAGCAACACAAAGATTAGTGAGTGAAAATAAGTTTATCATGCTACTTTTGCAATTGTCTAGAAGAGATGACAGCATGGACAGAAGAAGAATGCAGAAGCTTTGAACATGCACTTCTGATTTATGGGAAAGACTTTCATCTCATACAGAAAAACAAGGTTAGTATTTTACAGTTAAATGGAAGAATTGGTAGATGATATGATGTTGAATGTTTGTAAAAGCAATGCTTTTTCAGAAGCTATGCAAAAGAGTGAAATAAGAGCCAACATATTAAAACCAGCTTGGTGTTTCCATGCTGATTTTGCTTTCGATGCCATTAGAAAAGTAGGTGTTGCAACATGAGTCATATTATCTTTGAAATCAACTCATGTTGATATTGCTTCCATATATGCATTTATGTTAAAATTTAGATTAAATGTCTGCCTTTCCTAGAGGTGTATTATTTTCATACCATGTCTGTGAGAGGGGAAAATACATCTTTATTTTTGTCACTCAGAAGATGTAATTCTACAGAAACAGGCTTAGCTCTTTGTGTTCTCAGAAAGTGTAGTCATCCATCAGTACTCTGGTTTCTGACCAACAAAAGAGTTCTAATCTTGATCTGAATTGTTTCTGATTAAGTCCTCTGTGCCTGTGCCTGAAGATTAGGAACTGGGCTTTTTTGTTTTATTAAGTAAATGTACTATTTGGTACAGTTACCGGTATGTGTGTTTCCAAATTTTCTGTACATGTCCTGTATGTTTTGATACCACCTTGAGGTTTCATACTGGTTGTGACTGGGATAGAGTTAATTTTCTTTATAGTAGCTAGTATGGGCTATGCTTTGGACTTGTGCTGGAAACAGTGTTGATAAGGCACTAATGTTTTAGTTATTACTGAGCAGAGCTTATGTAGAGTCTAACCCATTTCTCCTCAGACTATCCTGCCAGTGAGGAGGCTGGGGGTGCACAAGGAGTTGGGAGGGGACACAGCTGGGACAGCTGACCCCAACTAACAGGGGGGTGTTCCAGACCATATGACATCCTGCTCGTAATAAAACTGGGGGGTGAAGGTTGGTGGGTGGGGGCTGCTGTGGCTTGAGAACTGGCTGGGCATCAATTGGTTGATGGTGAGCACTTGGGTTTTTATGCATTGCTTGTTTTTCTTGGGTTTTATTTTCCTCTTTTTTAGCAATTTTTTTTTTAACTAGTAAACTGTCTTTATCTCAACCCATGAGTATTCTCACTTTTGCCCTTCTAATTCTTCCCCCTCCATCCCACTGGATGGGGGAAGTGAGCAAGCAGCTCTGCAGTGCTTAGTTGCTGGTGGGGGTTAAACCACAACAAGTCTTTTCTTTAGGAGACTGGTGCTTTTGTTGTATTTCAGGTAAACTTTATAGGGTTGTGGTTGCTGTTCAACAACAGTCAGTTAATCCCGTTCAACACTTAGCTTAACCTGTCCAATGCTAAATATCTGGGGGGTTCAATTTTTAAATGGACCTTACCCGTAAACAGTAATTCACCAGTGATACAAATAAATAATTTTAAAATAAAAATATTTTTTTCCAAAGTGCTACAAAGCAAATTAGTTGGTCTGTCACTATGGACCAGAATTTCCAAGTACCCAATGTCTTTTCTGCTTCACTTCTGTTGGGTCATTCAGTTGCTTAGTGTTTTACTTCTTAACAGAGTCTGTCCCGTAGTTTAAAAAATTACTATGTAAGTTATGAATTTAAATGCTTCAGATGTAGATACAGTTTCAGTCTAGTTTAAAAAACCAAACCTAAACAACAATAATGCATACAATAGAACAGATATAGTAATTATTTAGAATAGAATATACTGTTTCAGTTGGATGGGACCTACAATGATCATCTAGTCCAACTGCTTGACCACTTCATGGCTTGCCAAAAGTTCCAGCGTGTTTCTAAGGGAATTGTCCAAATGCCTCTTAAACAATGACACGCTGAGGCATCGACCACCTCTCTAGGAAGCCCATTCCAGTGTTTGACCACCCTCTTGGTAAAGAAATTTAAAACTCTAGATCTCTTTTTCAGGTCTTCTGATTTAATTTGTTTGTTACAGATACTAGAACAGTAAAAGGGACAATATTGCAGGAATATGGGGACTGGGGAGATGACAAAACATAATGCTTTGCATTTATCTTGTCAATTCTTCTTGCCTTCTTTTAGGTAAGAACCAGAACGGTTGCTGAGTGTGTGGCTTTCTATTACATGTGGAAAAAGTCAGAACGTTATGATTACTTTGCTCAGCAAACAAGATTTGGAAAGAAGAGGTATAACCATCATCCTGGAGTTACGTAAGTAAAATGTCCCTGGAATATGTTTTCTGTTGCAAATTGTAAATGTAAAAGATAAGTTTTTCTTCCCATCATTGCAGTGTAAAGCTGCAGTGGCTATGGCAACTGAGAATAAATCCATCATAATTTTTAGGCCTTGTTTTCCTGTTAAATAACCTATTATGAATGCCATGTTCTTAAAGGGACTACATGGATCGTTTGGTAGATGAAGCAGAAGCTCTTGGTGGAGCAGTACATTCTTCAACCTTAACATCTAATACTCGAACAGAAAGTATTCCTGATCAACAGCTAAGCATTCTGAACTCTATCACTGCCAATGAGTTGACAGGTAAATCAAGGGAAAAAAAACAAAGAAAACCCACAAACTTTTTGTTGTAACTATATAAACAACTATTTCATTTACATTTTATGTTCATCTGTTTTCCAGCACTGACAAACACTGTATCTACAGTCTGTCACACTTCAGCTGTGAACTGCCTGGATGATGCCTTCCCTCCTATGGACAGCTTACCCCGAGCACCGGTAGTTAATCATGTGCCTGTTGGAACAGAAGAATTGCTTAACTTGCCTAGCAGTGGTGAAAATGATTGTTTTAATTTATTTGAGACTGGCTTTTATCACTCGGAGTTAAACCCAGGGAACATGTGCAGTGAGGAGACAGAAAGACCTGCAAAGAGACTGAAAATGGGAATTGCTGTCCCAGAATCTTTCATGAATGATGTCTCTGTAAATAACCTTGGTGTGGACTTTGAGAACCACACACACCACATTACCAGTGCCAAAATGGCTGTTTCAGTGGCTGACTTCAGCAGTCTATCTGCAAATGAGACAAATGGTTTTATAAATACCCATACTCTTCACCAACATACTGCCCTTCACTCAGAATGACTGTGGAAAACTAAAGAGTGGGTACTTTATGCAGTAGTAGTAAACTTGATGGGAACTATCGGGTTTGCCTAATCTTTCACTGGAAGTTTGAACTTTGACATCAGTGATGTCTTTTTATGTATAGAACTATATCTTGATTTACCAAGAGTAATTTCTTTTTTCAGTCCATAAATTTGTAAATGTTTGGCAGAGTTTGGAACTAAGAGAACTCTGTGGTTCAGCTTTAGGCTCTGCTTCAAATTTATTTTAAAGCCTGTAGAGAGAGGCCACCATTTCAAAACCAGCATGGAAGTTCTGAACTGATTGGAGTGGCTTTTTAGTCAAAGTTACTTTTGCCATAATGGATGCAGTGTAATAACAGTGTTTACAGGTACCGTTCCTGATCCCTGCTCAATGTAGCATTTTATTTTAATTTTTTTTTCCTATAAAGGCAGGGATGGATTTCTTTAACTTAAACTACACAAACATACAAGGATGTTTTTTAAATGGAACCTTCTCTCATGTGATACTAAACTAGAGCACTTCAGTTTAAAAAAAACCAGCAATTTCATCTTGGTGGAAGCTAGCACAAGGGACATAACATGAATAAATTATGAAGACCTACACTTGGAGGCTGTTGCAAAAATATAGGCCGTGGCTACCTTACACAGAAGTAATTATGCTGCCAGAGGTGTACTTTAAACTTAGTGGCTTAAACAGATATATTTTAGGCTATTGTATTCAAATGAGTTTTGTCCACAACTTTGAAGATTAATGCACCTGTGTAACTTAACTTTCCTAAGACAGCTGATGTATAAAGCTACAGTCTGCACACCTTAGGATTTACCACTAAACAGTCTGTATTTTAGAAGACAAATTGTTTGGAGCACTGCAGTTCAATGTGTTACAGTTTTGAGGGGCTATCTAGTTTATATAGAAGTAGTAGAACCTTGAAGTATGTATTTGAAAGTTTTTCTTCGGTGTGGATTGCATTTATTTGTTTAGCAAGTCATTAGCTCAAAAATAGCACTTCACTACTTTTGATCAAATAGAAAAGGATGAATAAAAATGTCTCCCATAAAAGCAACTATTTAAACTCAATAAATTTTTATTTTGACCATTGAGTGAAATTTAACCATTCATTAAGTTTTCTTTAAAATGTTAGCTCTAATTCTTGTGGGAGAACATCAGTAGGATTGCCCCTTTCCCTCCATATTTTTTCTTTGCATTGATCATATTACAAATTTAATTGCCACAAACTTGTTTTGATTATTGAAGTGATTAGACTTGCATTGTTGATATTTGTACTAGTTGCTTCAAGGTTATGCTGAGTAATTAAAAACTAGTGACCTTAATATTTGAAAGGGAAGAGGGTATTTATTATGTTTACTGTGAATTGCATTGACATCCTGAGTTATGGATGCAGTGTATGGAGTTTTCTTTACAGCACTGCAATGAAGAGTAAAGCATTTATGCAATAGCACATTTATAATATTAAAACAAATTCGTTTATCACAGTGGACAAAAGTAAAGATAATTTTGTAATCAGTTCTTATCTTATGCATCTGAAATATGGAATTCTAGTAAGTACACAATAAATAATGGATAGACTTGGCTCTGTGTTGTATTCTGACATTTTTAGCCAAGTTGTCAGCTTCTTGCTGCTGTGTTTTTTGCTGAACTGTGTACCTTGTTTTTCTTTATGAATCAACATATTTTATGTAATTTTGTAAAATACTGGTCATAATCCTTCATTGTTATACATTCAGGTCTATGGGTTTACAGTGAGTGGCTGGTCTGTATAAAAATCATTACACAAAGATGACTGAATGTTTATAACAGTTGTGTTTAAATGAACACACCCATTCTCATTAGCTGATGCTGTAATATATTAAATTTATCTATGCATTGCTGGGCTCTTAATGTAGACAAATACTTGTCTAAGACTTGGGTTGTCAGCAAGTTGAATGGACACTTTAGTTATTTAATAAAGACTTTTGACCAAAATTCAGAAAATTATGGGAGAAAAATTAATTTCAGCTAGTCTAATAGATTTTTAAATGCTGATCTTATTTAGCTTGTTGGCTAGCTAGCTGTTATTGTTTACTTTTAATTCCTTGTTAAAATGAGGCAATAACTTGCAAGATTTTGTAAATATGTAATTGTTCATATCTTTTTAGATATCTATTTCAATATTTTCTGACTACTTGTGTGTATAGTAACATTTTTGTGCATGCTTGATGTGACATTCATAAATTTGTACCACGATAACTATCAATGTAAAATGACTATTTATTGAATTTTTCATTTAGAAGCTGGACTTAATTATTTTTCTCTCAGTTGAAACGTTTAAAATGGAGAACTTGTTACTTTTTATTAAAAGAATTGTCTTTTGAAAGTCAGCATGAAAACAACTGAATTGCAACCATATGAAGAAATTATATTGCCTTGGTTCTTTGATGGTGAAGCACAATTCTTATAACAAACTGTGATTAATTCTTTGTCCTCTGCTATACTTGTTTTTCATGCAAACAAACCAAAAATCCATAACAGGAAATTGCAGTGTTGGTAAATGTATCCTTTTAATGTACAGGGAATCCGAAGGGGATAGCTGATTCATTTAGAAGTGTAACTTGGTGCTGTGATTATAGCAATACTTTTACTTTGGTTACTCATATGTCATCTTCTCATGTTAGGTTTTTAAAGGTTTAGTTTTCCTCTTGCCATGGTCAAAGTACTAAATTGTGTACTATTAGGTCAATGAATTGTGTAATTGTTTCCTGTTTTTAACTTTTAAAATTGAGAATCAAAAATGTACGAAAACTTCAGATCAAGTAGAACATAATGATAGTACTTAATTTAACCAAAGTCTTTAGGTAAGTATTTCAACTTTGAATGTAAACTAATGTATAAACTGACCAACAGGGACACTATTTGCCCAGCACTTACAAGCACATTGTCTACAGATGGGGAAACTAAATACAGTAATTTATAAAATAATATCAAGGTTACTATTTTTTTATTCCTATTTTTCATTGGAAGAAGGAAAATACTATCAATTGTAAAATACAGAAGGTATGGTTATAGTCCTCTTAATAAAACAGATTCCAGTTATTCAAAGTACCTTGTGCATAACAACAAATTTCGTGACAATCGGGACATGAATTTAATATCAGATGTTCAAGAGGAAGTCACTATTGTTGCATTGGTTTTAATATTTGTACATAAACACTGATTTTTATTTTTTTTAGCATTATTTTCTATTTGTTGTACTTTAATACCTGGTGTACAATTCCAGAAATAAATGTCTGGGAACTTTTCTTTATTTGTGATGCAGATATATGAAAAGCTTGGTTAGCGACTTTCTTTCCAGAAATACACAGCAATACCTCTGAACACATTTTAAGATACTCTGGGTCCTCCTGAAGTGCACACTACCACTCTATAAGCAGTTGGGAAAAGTCTCACATACATTAATTACCCTTTGTTCTTGCAGGGGACTTCAACTTACCAGATGTCTGCTGAAAATACAATGCAGGGGAGAGGAAACAGTGTAGGAGGTGGTGTGGTTTAACCCCACATGACAACTGCGTACATGCAGGAATAACCCAGACTGTTTTCCCCAGATTGTTTTTAATGTGCACTACAGGAACTATCCCCTTCTACAGTACGTAAAAGTTTTGATTGGGCAGGGACAGCCTGCTTGGCAGATCTTCTGGTGTTGACTATCCAGATGCCTTTTGTTAAATGTGTATTCCAGTGTTTGAAGGTCCCACCACCCATTGCTCTCAGTGTCATCTTTAACAGTCCATTATATTGTTCAATGTTTTTAGAGGCTGGTGCATGATAGGGAATGTGATACACCCACTCAGTGCTATGTTCTTTGGCCCCTATGTCTATGAGGTTGTTTCAGAAATTAGTCTTGTTATCTGACTCAGTTTTCTGGTGTGGCATTTTGCCATAAGACTTGCTTTTCAAGGCTCAGGACAGTATTCTGGGCAGTGCCATGGGGCACAAGGTATATTTCCAGCCATCCTGTGGTTGCTTCCAGCATTGTAAACACACGGTGCTTACCATCATGGCTTTGGGGGAGTGTGATATAGTCAATATTCCAGGCCTCTCCATACTTATATTTCAGCCATTGTCCTCCATATCACAGAGGCTTTAACCACTTGGCCCTGCTTGACTGCAGTGCATGTTTCACATTCATGGATAACCTGCATGATAGTGTCCATGGGCAAGTTGACTCCTCCAACTTAAAGTTACATCTCTTCCCCTTATGTTGCCAATCCAAATTGACCTGACCCACTTCAATCCCAGCACCCTGATCTACCTGCTGGTTGTTCTGATGTTCTTTGGTGGCCTGACTTTTAAGTACACGAACATCTATGTGACGTACTTTCACAACCAGATTTTCTCCCCAGGCAGCACTATCATACAATGATAGAATGGCCTGGGTTGGAAGGGACCTTAAAGATTATCTAGTTCCAGTCCCCCTGCCAGGGGCAGGGACACCTTCCACTATCCCAGGTTGCTCAGAACCCTGTCCAACCTGGCCTTGAACACTTCCAGGGATGGGGTAGCCACACCTTCTCTGGGTAACCTGTTCCAGTGCCTCATCACCCTCTCAGGGAAGAATTTCTTCCTAATATCTAATTGTCATGATTTGATATTGGTTAAAATATCAGGTACTCATGGAAGTTGTAACAAAGGGTTCATGACTTGAGATAAGGATTAGGAGAAAACACTTTAGGGCAAAACTGGCTCAAACTTGAAGGTAATGAGTAAATTTATTATTAACAGAGTCAGAGGAGGATAATGAGAAGTAAGATAAGCCTTTAAGCACCTTTTTTCCCCCCAGCCCCTTCCTCCTTCCCACAGAGAGCACAGGGAGACAGGGCATGGGAGTTTTGGTCAGTTCTTCACTCAAAATCTTTCTTCAGTTTGCTTAGGGAAAGGAGTCTTTTTTTCTGTTATCTGTGGGGCCCTTCCCATGGGAGAGTTTTCTGTGAATTCCTCTAGCATGGTTTTAATTTCATGAGCAGCAGTCCCGCCTGACCTGCTGTAACATGAGTCCCTCCCACGGGCAAAACAGTCTTCCCAAAACTGCATGGCATGGGTCATTTAGTCCATGGGGTGTAGCCTTTTAAGGATGAGCTGCTCTAGTTTGGAAACAAGGATCCCTTTTCTCTATCTCTGGAAGCAAGGGCCCTCTCTCTCTGTTCGGGTCTCTCACTGGATTACAGCTTTTTTAGCATCCACCCACTCTGGTGTGAGCACCTTTTCCCACGGGCTGTGAGTGGATTTCTGCATCCCCCCATGAACTTCATGGATTACATGGAGACCGTTTGTTTTATTATAGTCTTCACCATGGCTTGCAAAAGAATCTCAGCTCTGATGCTTGGACCACCTTCTCCCACTCTTTCTTTTCATCGACCTTGGTGTCACCATGTTGGTTTTCTCCACATGTCCTCACTTCCTCCTCTTTTCTCTGACTAGGAAGAAAAAACTAGTGCTCGGAAGTAGCACTGCCAACAAATTTTGTCAGTTCAATGATTTCTGCGGGGTCTCACAGCACTGAGAAGTTGATTTTGTCTAGGTTCAGCGTCAGGGAATTGGTTACCATGTTTCCGCTGCTAACCACATGGTCCCTGCTGTGACTGTGTGGACGGTGCCAGCTGCCATGCCACTGGTGCCATTCAGCACTTCTTTTCATGCAGGGTGCGAGGAAGGAGAAGCTGCTGCCACTGCCCCTGCCCTTCTGCTCGTGGCACAGCTGGCTAAGGGCAGACAGGCAGGCAAAGTTCACTGCAGGCCATGCCGAGATGGTGGCAGCCACATGGCTGTTTCAGTCATGTGGCCACACCTGGCATCCAAGATTGATGTCCTTCCTGTGCTGGGGACCCAGAGCTGGAGGCAGCTCTGTAGGTGGGGTCTCACCAAAGCAGAGCAGAGAGGCAGAATCTCCTCCCTCACCCTGCTGCCTATGCTGCTTTGGATGCAGCCCAGGACACGGGGGTTCCTGGGCTGCAAGTGGACATTGCTGGCTCATAGGAATACTTATCACACAATATGCTGAGTTGGATGGGACCCACAAGGATCATCAAGTCCACCTCCTGGCCTTGCACAGCATCATCCCCAAGAGTCACACTGTGTGCCCAAGAGCATTGTCCAAATGCTTCTTGAATTCTGTCAGGCTTGATGCTGTGACCACTTCCCTGAGGAGTCCATTCCAGTGCCCAACCACCCTCTGGGGGAAGAATCTTTTTCTAATATCCAACCTAAACCTCCCCTGACACAACTTCAGGCCAGGTCTCCACAGAGAGGATCAGTACCTGCCCCTCTGTCCCCCCTCATGCGAAAGTTGTAGACTGCAATGAGGTCTGACCTCAGTCTCCTCCAGGCTGAACAAGCCAAGTAACCTCAGCTGCTCCTCGTACAGCTTCCCTCAAGGCGCTTCACTACCTTTGTTGCCCTCCCTTGGACACTCTCTATTAGCTTTATATCTTATATTGTGGTGCCCAAAACTGCCCCCAGGACTCAAGGTGAGGCCACCCCAGTGCAGAGCAGATTGGGACAATGTGTCGGTTTGAGACAAATTAGGAGGAAATGTCCTGAGATGAATATGTCCTCTAATGGAAGGCCAGTTTCAGCAGCCCCTCCTCCACAGGTTCAAAAGGAATTTCTTGGAGGAAACTGAAAAAAACCCAACCTGTTTATTTGATGAGCAGGGTGCACACAGGCACGGAAAAGAAAATGAATAATATTAGATAATAAACCTTCTCATTGTGAAGAAAACTGGTGGATTTTTTAGAACCCTTCTCTTGCTCTTCCGAGATCTGGAGCCGGGGTGAGGCATCCCAGGGCCTCCCCTCTGGGCCGCATCGTGCGGCTCCTGGAGATGTTCTGGTGTTTCAGACCAGAGCAGAGCTGAACAGTTCCAGAAGAAGAAGCCACAGTCCCAGGAAAAAACTTCTTGCCTCAGCTAACAAAAAAGAAACTAGCTAAAAAGCAAAGATGTCCTCTATCTGTGCTAGACAACACAGCTGAGAGAGAACCCAGGGGAGGATGTGTGAAAACCTCGCTGAAAGAATTCCACTGGTCCTACCCCTTTCCCCAGGCCTAGCTTAAAGCTGCAGGACCCGTGTCTGGGCATAAAGCAGATGATAGGGGATACAGTATCATAAAGTCACCCCAAGACAGAAAATCACCTCCCTTTAACTGGCTGGCAATGCTGTGCCTGATGCACCCAGAACATGGTTGGCCCTCCTGGCAGCCAGGGCACTGCTGACTCATGTTCAACTTGCCATCGACCAGGACCTGCAGGTCCCTTTCTGCAGCACTGCTTTCCAGCATCTCATTCATCAGTCTGTCCGTACATCCAGGGTTGCCCTGTCCCACGCGGAGAATCTGGCACTTGCTCCTGTTGAACTTGATATGGTTGGTGATTGCCCAGTCCTCTAATTTGTTGAGGTCTCTCTTCATGTCCAACCTCTCATCCACCAGCACCCTGACATCCTTCTCGGTAGGGCTGCTCTCAATCTGTTCCTCCCCCAGCCTGGACTGATACTGGGTGTTGCCCCAACCCAGGAGCAGCACTTTGCACTTAATGAGATTGCCATGGGTGAACTTTTCAAGCTTGTCCAGGTCCTTCTCGATGGCCCCATCCTTCCCATGTTTCATCTGCACCTCTGAGCTTGGTGTCATCTGCAAATTTTCTGAGGGTGCCCTTGATCCCTTCATCTGTGTCATTAATGAAGATATAAGACTGGTCCCAATACAGACCCCTGAGGGACACCACTGGTCACTGATTTCCATCGGGACTGAGTTGTTGACCACTACCCTCTGGATGTGACCATCCAACCATTGAATATACTTCTCTCCAATTTTGAGAGAATGATGTTGTGGGGGACTGTGTCAACAGCTTTACAGAAGTCCGGATAAATGACATCTGTAGCCTTCCCTTCTCCACTGATGTAGTCACACCATCAGAGAAGGTCACTGGGTTGGTCAGGCAGGACTTGCCCTTGGTGAAGCTGTGCTGGCCGTCCTGAATCACCTCCCTGTCCTTCATGTGCCTCAGCAGAGCTTCCAGGATGATCAGTTCCATGATCTTCCCAGGCACAAAAGTGAGGCTGACAGGGTGGTAGTTCCCAGGGTCCATCTTTCTAGTCTCTTTAAAGATGGGGGCAATGTTTCCCCTTTTCTGGTCACCTGGGACTTCACCTGACTGTCATAACTTTTCAAATATCATGAAGAGTGGCTTGACAACTACATCAGTCAATCTCTCAGGAGTCTGGGATGCCTCTCACTGGCTCCCATAGACTGATGTACATTCATGTTCCTCAGGTGGTCATGAACCCCGTCTTGTCTTACAGTGGGAGGGACTTTTCTCTCCTAATTACCATCCTGCTGTCCAACCACTCAAAAGGTGTGGGAAGAGAGGTTGCCATTGAAGATTGAGGCAAAAAAGAGGAGCTATGCTTCAGTATTAAAACAAATACTTCTGTTAGATTCCATTTTACCTTGTATATATGGGATGGGAGCATGAGTACTATGAAAAATCTTTTGATAAATTTTAATAAGAGCTACATATACAGTTATCACAAACATTTTGTAATATCTACCTTATAAACAAAGCTAAAATCCCTTACAGTTTTAAGATGAGTTTTTAAAATGTAGAATATGATGACTGTTGTGGTTTAACCCCAGCCAGCAACCAAGCACCACCTGCCTCCCCTGCCCATGAACAGTGGGAAAAAAAAGTAAAAATTATGGTTTGAGACAAGAACAGTCCAACAATTGAAACAAAGTAAATTTAATAGCAAAACCAATAGCAATAAAAAGGAGATAGAGAGAACTAAAACCAGCCCAGCATGGATCACTGGGATGCCAGGAGAATCTGTACTTCAGTACCAATCCCCTCCAAAGCAGCTCAGACCCCTTCATAAGCTGCCAGTATCTCCTTTTCACTTGGAGTATAGTGGGCCTCAGATCCTTTGTATTCCAGACTCCAAAAACCTAGAGATCTACCTCGAGTAACCCCTGGTGCTTTCTGCCAGAGGCTCCAGGTAGGGCCATTCTCCCCAGCTGCAGTATAAAGACCATTTATTACATCTTGTCCTGCTCAAACTGGTGCAAGGGCTACAGCATGAACTATCTCCTGCTTGATTTGTTCAAAGGCTTGTCACTGCTCAGGGACCCATTTGAAATCATTCTTCTTCAGGTCACTTGACAGAGGGTTTACAATCAGACTGCAATTTGGAATGTGCATTATCAAAAATCCCACAACACCCAAAAAAAGCTTGTGTTTCTGAGAAATTAACTTAGAGTAGAAATTACTTTTGGATTTGGATGAAGTGTACTGTTTTAACTTGTTTAGTCTTTAACTTGCTGTGCTGCAAAGGCTTGCAGAGACGGACAAAAGAATGCAAGCCTCTGATAAAGAATTCTACCCCAAAGAAGGTGAAAGGAATGTGAGCTTCCAAGCTCAAGGGAGATGAGGGGCCCCATCGACCTTGAAACTAGAGCAGACTAAAACCGAGGTTGGACTTAGAAACACGGGGAAGACTAAAGGATGACTACGAGAGAGCTCTGTGTCGACTGATAAGATAATTTTTATGTGAAGCGGGGCTGAGAAATGAATATGCATGGACCTATTGTGAAACTCAATGCAAATGCAACAAGTTAGGGGACAAAAGAGGGTCTGAATTCTCAGGAAGTGTGCATGCCTTTGTGGAGCGATCCCCCCCACATGGGCCTGGTGCTGAATAAAATACATACCTACTTTACAACTTTTACGAGTTGTGGAGTTTTTTTGTGAACCAATTTCTTTATTAGTTGGTGGGGACATGGCTGTTATTTTGGTGATCACATGCATTGCGATCTGACAACATCCATTGTGTAATTTTATTTCTGAAAGATGGATCTCCTGTGCAGGTCCCTTGACCTTATTTTGTTTTATGACAAAACCAGTTTTCAGAAGGATTTGGACTATTTTTTCTCTTCCTTAAAAACTTCTTCTGCTGTATTTCCATGCAATGATATCATCAATGTATTACAGCAGTTATGGAGCTTTACCCTGTTCCGGTACAGTGTGGACCAGTCCATGGCAGATGATGGGGCTGCATTTCCACCCCTGGGGCAGTTGATTGCAGGTATGCTGGACATACCTCCAAGTGAAAGCAAACTGTGGCCTGCACTCTGTTGTCAGAGGGATTGAGAAAAATGCATTAGCGATGTCAGTTGTGGTACTACTGGGCTGCCTTTGACTCCAGTTTATGCTGAAGTTCCAGCATTCCTAGTACAACAGTGTTGGAACCCTGGATGCTGAGAATTTTAAACTTTCTGTGCTGAAAGGCACAGACCCACAAGAGAACACTGCATTTGACCTGAGGCTGTGGAGAAGGCTTCCAAAATTGATTAATAGCACTGGGATTATGGGTGTGCAGTTGGTTAGAAGTGTGTAATATCACAGGGTGGAAAAATTAGAGTTTGGGGTTTTAGAATATAGTAATAAATATGAAGCAAGATGGAGGTTTTAGGGTGGAGACAGGTTGTTCTTCTATACCTTCTTTTTCCTTCTACATGGGTTTGGGTGGTATTTTGTACTTGGACAGAAAAGTCTGCATTGCGGACTTCGAGTGATCAGTTATTGGGTTAAAAGGGAAAATAATTTAGGTGTCATTTCTTAATTGGATAGTCTTAAAAGACCTTGTAACAAGAGATAGTTAGCCATTTTGTGCCTTGCTAATGAAAGACTGCAGAACTCACTGCTGTGAGGCTGTAACATTGATAAGAAACAACAAACACTTGAGTCTGAACGCAAACTATTGTATCAAGTGCCTTCAGTCCTGACCCTGATAGAGGTAGAAAAAGGAAGCAGGGAACCCACAAGCAGTGCTTAGTGGTGTGACTTCATTCAGGCCATGATAATCTAGTGTTAGTCTCCATTCAACTTTTTCAAGGGCCTTATGTAGCTTTAAAGTGAGTGGGTCCTGTTGATCACTCCTTTGCTCTCCAGCTGATGAATCATCCCATGGATCTCAGGGAGTCTGGGTTGGTGTGATATTGCTGTGACCAGTACCTGTTGTTCTTTGACCTTAAGCAGCCCCACAACAGAAGGGTCCTCTGAGACACTGTCTTGGTTTCAAAAGACAGGTGTTTGCTAAGGAAGGCAGGAGCCTCCCCAGAAATTGAAAGTGTAAGCCCGCCTCCCCCCTTTTCTGAATTGCTATAAATTTTAAATTAAGGGTCTCTCAGGCAAAAAAATATGTGAGCAGGGAATAACAGATCTTTAATAGGGTAGAAAATAAAAAGATAAAATAAACAATGCAGTAAACTAAAACAACACTGACAGAGTCAGAATACGACCTGACACCCTGTTGGTCAGGGTGTTGGTAGCAGTCCAATTGGAAATGTGGCTGCAGTCCTCCTGGAGTGTCAGGTGTGGTTCTGTTGGAGCACGGATCCTGTAGAAGAGGTGTAGTCTTCCTCTGATGATCCGGGGAAGAGAACAGCAGTTCCTCTGGGAAATCCAGTGGACAAAAAGCCATCTTGGTGTTCCAGAATCTCCACATTATATGGGGTAGAATGCTTGGCTCTCCCCTCTGGGTGGAGCATCTCACAATGGGATGCTATAGTTCTTATCAGTCATGCAGTGACATTCAATAGCCTATTATCAGCAGATGTCTCCCTGGTTATGGAAGAGATAAGGAAAACTGCCCGCTTAACAGAGGACAACTGCCATACAGATGGTAAATAGAATGCAATTTGCTTGACAATCCAGGACATTATCCACCCCTTATTCTATTTCCATCTGCATCACAATGAAACCTTACACACAGTTCTTACTTAAGACTAGGTTTCCCTGTGGTACACGATGGCTTTCTCCATCTTTCTGCATTACCCACCAAGTGTAACCAGGTCCTTGAGCAAAAACAATCCCATGGGTGGGTTTGTCTTTGCCTGAGGTGGGACTAATCCAAACAGTCTTTCCTAAAATACCTTTCATGTGTACAACAGGGACTTCATCTACTGTGTGCAGGGGCTCAGATTGGACAGGACTGGCTTAACTGATGGATCCTTGGGTGTTGATCATCCAGGTGGCTTTTGCTAAGTTCATTTCCCAATTTCTAAAAGTCTCCCCCGTGCCAAGTGCCTTCAAGGTAGTCTTAAGTAGTCCGTTGCACCGTTTAACTTTCCTGGCAGCTGGTGCATGATAAGGGATATGATATATCCATTTATTACCATGTTCCCTGGCCCAGGCGTTGATAAGGCTGTTCTTGAAATGAGTCCCGTTGTCTGACTCAATCCTCTCAGGGGCACCATGTCTCCACAGAACTTGCTTTTCAAGGCCCAGGATGGTGTTCCGGGCCATAGCATGAGACACAGGATAGGTTTCCAACCATCCAGTGGTGGCTTCCACCATGGTCAGCACGTAGCGCTTGCCCTGGCGTGTCTGGGGCAGGGTGATGTAGTCAATCTGCCAGGCCTCCCCATACTTGTACTTGGACCACCGCCCACCGTACCACAGGGGCTTCACTCGCTTGGTCTGCTTGATGGCAGCACAGGTCTCACAGTCATGGATAACCTGAGAAATACTGTCCATGGTTAGATCCACCCCTCGGTCTTGTGCCCACTTATAGGTGGCATCTCTGCCCTCATGGCCTGAGGCATCATGGGACCGTAGAGCTAGAAATAACTGTCCCTTATGTTGCCAATCTAAGTCTATCTTTGACACCTCTATTTTGCTGCCTGATCTACCTGCTCGTTTGTACGTTGTTTCAGTGTTCTTCACTAGCCCGACTCTTAGTGACATCGGCATCTATATGACGGACTTTCACGTGTAGCTTTTCTATCCGAGTGGCAATGTCTTTCCATTCATCAGCAGCCCAGACTGACTTTCCTCTATGCTGCCAGTTGGCCTTTTTCCACCTCTCCAGCCATCCCCACAGAGCATTGGCTACCATCCATGAATCAGTATAAAGGTAAAGATTTGACCACATCTCTCTTTCAGCAATGTTCAATTTCCTTCCCGGCAGGAGTGTAGTTGGCTTTGAGCTCCCAGCTCTCAAACTGATAGAAAACAGTACCTGTCCACTCTCCTGCATTTTCCATTGACATAACATTTCGAATTGAGGGAGTTTTGGACAACTTTCTTTTCCTTCTTGCAAAACGCTCTGCAGACCTGCGTGAAACCTCTAGAGCAAGATAGGAGATGTTTGCTGAACAGACAAAGTTTCTCCTTGCGAGACATAGTGAAAAAGCGTTTTGCTTAGATGTAGGTGACAGGAGGCACTTACCACAGCGCACTGCAAAGATAATGTCTGCACAACACTGGGATTATGTGTCCAGTTCTCAAACTGATAGAAAACAGTACCTTTCCAGTACCCTACCTTTTCCCTTCACATTAACATTCGAATGGAAGGGGTTTTGGAAAACTTTCTTTTGCTTCTTGTTAAACACTCTGCAGACCTTCCTGAAACATGTAGAACACAATGAGACATCTTTTCTGTACTGGCACAGTTTCAACTTGCGAGACATAGAGAAAAAGCATTCTGCTTATATGTAGGTGACAAGAGGTACTTCAAGACGAAGTTACAGTGCTCTGCAAACCTAATGGCTGTACAACACTGGGATTATGTGAGCATCTTGGAAAAGAATAGAAAACAGTACCTGCCCACTCACCTGCATTTTTCATTCGCTCTAATATTCGAATGGAAGGAGTTTTGGACAACTTTCTTTTCCTTCTTGCAAAACACTCTGCAGACCTGCGTGGAACCTTTAGAACACGATGGGAGATATTTTCTGAACAGGCCCAATTTCTCACTGCGAGACTTAGTGAAAAAGCTTTTTGCTTAAATGAAGATGACAAGAGGCACTTAATACAGTGCACTGCAAAGCTAATGGCTGTACAACACTGAGATTGTGAGTCCAGCTCTCAAACTGATAGAAAACAGTACCTTTCCACTCCCCGCCTTTTCCCTTCACATTAACATTCTAATGGAGGGCGTTTGGACAACTTTCTTTTCCTTCTTGCAAAACACTCTGCAGACCTGCATGCAACCTCTAGAGCACGATAGGAGATGTTTGCTGAACTGGCACAGTTTCTCCCTGCGAGATATAGGGAAAAAGCTTTTTGCTTAGATGTAGGTGACAAGAGGCACTTACCACAGTGCACTGCAAAGATAATGGTTGCACAACACTGGGATTGTGTGCCCAGCTTGCAAACTGAGAGAAAACAGTACCTCTCCACTCCCCTGCCTTTTCCATTCACATAACTACTCGAATGGAAGGAGTTTTGGACAACTTTCTTTTCCTTCTTGCAAAACACTCTGCAGACCTGCGTGCAACCTCTAGAACACGATGGGCGATATTTTCTGAACAGACACAGTTTCTCCCTGCGAGACATAGTGAAAAAGCTTTTTGCTTAGATGTAGGTGACAAGAGGCACTTACTACAGTGCACTGCAAAGCTAATGACTGCACAACACTGGGATTGTGCGCCCAGCTTGCAAATTGAGAGAAAACAGTACCTGTCCACTCTGCTGCATTTTCCATTCGCAGTAATATTTGAATGGAGGGAGTTTTGGACAACTTTCTTTTGCTTCTTGCAAAACACTCTGCAGACCTTTCTGAAACATGAAGAACACAATCAGACATCTTTTCTGTACTGGCACAGTTTCACCTTGCGAGACATAGAGAAAAAGCTTTCTGTTTAGATCTAGGTGACAAGAGTTACTTCAAGACGAAGTTACAGTTCACTGCAAAGCTAATGGCTGTACAACACTGGGATTGTGTGCGCAGCTTGCAAAAGAATAAAAAACAGTACCTGCCCACTCACCTGCATTTTTCATTCGCTCTAATATTCGAATGGAAGGAGTTTTGGACAACTTTCTTTTCCTTCTTGCAAAACACTCTGCAGACCGGTGTGCCACCTCTATAGCACGATAGGAGATGTTTGCTGAACAGGCACAGCTTTTCCTTCCGTGACACAGTGCAAAAGCTTTTTGCTATGGTTTAGCCGGCAGGAGACACTCAAGACCAGGATATGGGAGCACTGCAAAGCTTAGTGCCGGTGCTGGGCGCCTTTCGGCAGTAATCACTATGCGGCCACCTCGGGCCAGTATATCGCCCATCTGGACGGGCTCACCATGCTGCCCTGCTATGAAGGACCAGACTGCGTGGCGGCCACTCCGACCCTTCCTGGGACCGGGGAAAACCCCGCAGCCATTCCATGCCACGTGGTCGAAGGGACCGCCCCCTCACCCTCCTTGGTCAGCCCAGCCGCACCCCCGATCTAGCCTACCTCATGGGGCCTGGCCCCGCCCCCAGCCCCACCTCCGTGGAACCTGGCCGTGCCTCCAGCAACTGTGACCACACCCCCGACCCTGCCCCCATGGGTGGATCTGGGAATGTCACCACCAGGAGCTCCTGCAGATGTGAAACCCGGAAGTGAAGCAGCCATCCCCTCAGCCCCATATCTACCAGAATTACAGCCTTACATGCTGGCAAGGGACAGAAGGGATCATCATCCCCCTGCAGAACACCGCGACAATACCACAGTCATCTTGTTGCTGACAGCCCTGCCAGATCCTTCAAGCGTCTGGGAAAAGGTAAAGCTTGCTGCTATCGCAAGTGGGGATTATGAGGGAGCAGAACTCATTCAAGTTCCTATGTTGGGGGGCTGGGAGCCTGAGGAAGAGACACTGGGAGCTTATCCTGTAGTAAGGGGCAATGGGACTAGTTCTGACAAATATACCCCTTTTCAGTGGCCAGCTCTATCTGAACTATGCCAGCTTGTGGCCAAGCATGGTTTGGGTTCTACTGAAGTTGCTAATATGCTATGATTCTTAACCACCGAGGAGGTAACTCCCTTTGATATAAAGCAACTAGCAAAACTGATGTTTTCAACTGTCCAATATATGGTTTTTAAATCAGCATGGAAAAGCAATGCTGAAGAACAGGGGTTAAAAAATCTAAAGCTCCCAAGAGAGGACCCGTGTTATGGGGCAGGGGTCTCTCAACTTCTAGGTCTCACACTAGTGGAAGACACAAGGCTCCAGGCCAGGCTACACCTATTAATACTGGCACAAGTAAAGGAATTGGGTCTGCAAGCACTGTTTAAAGTAACCAACATGACAAACCCGACCCAAACATATTCAAAGATAAGACAAGTACTCAAAGAACCATACTTACAATTCATAGACAGACTACAAGATGCTATGGATAAACAAATTGTTAATGCAGAAATCATCTGATTTTACAGCTGGCAAACGACAACACCAATGAGGACTGCTGGAGGGTGATAGAACTGCTACCTAATGAGAATCCATCACTAAATGACTTGATAAATGCTTGTGCTAAGGTTTGATCTATTTTTCATAACATGACTATGTTAGCAGATTCCATAACAACAGCTGCGAGGGTAGCACCTCAATGATTCCGGTGTGGTCAAGTAGGTCACTTGAAGGTGAACTGTCCCCAGAAGCCCTTTCCACAGGGGACGTTTCAAGGATAGAATGGAGCATATAGCAGCTGCAGCCAATGTGGAAGGACCAGACATCTGGCTAAGGTATGCAAGATTTCATGCTAATGGTCAATCTCCTAAGAACCAGGGAAACAGGATACTGAGCATGGATAGGAATCAAGCGATGACACAAGTAACTTCCCACCCTCCGGCACAAGCCTATGTGATCAGCTCACAAGAGGGACTCGAGGAGCAGCTGGAATGTATGTGTCCACTTCTGTCACAGTAACTATGTGCACCTCAGAGGTACATAAGGTCCCTCTCAAGGCTTGGGGGCCTATTGGGGAAGGATTGAGTGCATTGTTAATTGGAAAGTCCAGTATCACTGATGCCGAATTTTGCCCCAAAAGGCGCAATAGTAACTGTCTAAAAGACTCAGTTTAAGTCAGATAGACAGGAGGTATTTTATTAGCAGCGTGCGCTGGGGAAATCTCTAAAGGGATTTCCAAATTCTTACAGCAAAAGCGTGCCTTTTATACAGTTTTAGGTTTGGGATTACATCATATTCATGCATATTCATCTGGGGCGTGCCGTAGGCGGAGCGTGGGCGGGGACTTCTGTTTTGAGGATCTTCTCGGGGGTAGTTCCTGTCGGCCTTCCTCGTGGGCGGGGGTCTCCGAGGAGTCTTCCTCTTTAAACTTTTGAACTTCTCTCCAAATTTGGTCCATTCCCGGTGTAGTTGGCTGAGTTCCTATGCTTTGGCCAGGCTCCTAGGGTCAACTTGACATATTGGCAATAAACATGCTTTAGCTTTGGCTCTAAGTGTGCTTTGTCCGGTGGTTTTCACCCTTATCTTCCTCTCCTGTCATTGTGTTCCTAGTCCTAGCCAATTTATTGCTCCGGGTGTTTCCTAAATGCTATACTTTCTCCAAATGCTTCACATTCTATGTTTTAACCCATTATTTCTTGAAGGCTATCTATTTTATGGCTTCATCACAATGCAAGGCATAATTGTGTACCCTGGTTTTATTGACTCAAGTTTTACTGGACAAATACATGCAATGGTCTCTACCCCTACTCTACCTGTAACCATTCCCAAAAAAAACCCAGAATTGCTCAACTTGTACTTTTTAAGTCTTATGTCCCCAAAACAGACTCTAGGAAGCAAGGAGACCAAGGCTTCAGATCAACAGGACAGCCAGGTGAACTGGACTCAGGTTGTGGGTGATCAAAGACCCAATATGGTCTGTACTGTCATGATGCCTAAAGCAAAGCCCTCTCAGATAAAGGTCAGTGGGATGATTGACGCAGGGGCAGAAATTACCATCATATCTGCCAACATGTAGCTTCCATCATGGCCCACTACACCTATGGGATCTGCTATTGCTGGCCTTGGAGGGATCACACAGAGCTGCTTGAGCAGCAATCCTGTGTTGATAAAGAATACTGAGGGCCAAACAGCTACAGTCTGGCCATACATCACTACTGTACCATTTTGAACCTGTGGGGGAGGGATGTTCTGTCTGCATGGAGAATCTGGGTGGGGACTGATATTTAACAGAACCCACTGTGTTGAAGGGCATAAGGTGTCCCACACTAACTCTAAAATGGCTTACAACTCAGCCTGTGTGGATACCACAGTGGCCTCTCGAGGAAGAAAAATTAAATGCCCTAAAAACACTTGTACAAGAACAACTAGCACAAGGACACATAGAACCATCTATGAGCCCTTGGAACATTCCTGTATTTGTGGTAAAAAAGAAATTGGGTAAATGGAGATTGCTCTATGATCTGAGAAGAATCAATTTGGTACTGGAGGGCATGGGGGCTTTGCAAGCTGGTATGCCTTCTCCTACAATGATACCTGCCTCCTGGGAAATCCTGATTGTGGGCCTGAAAGATTGTTTTTTCATTATTTTACTGCACCCAGATGATACCCCTAGTTTGCTTTTACAGTGCCTTCCATTAATAACACTGCACCAGTGCAACGTTATCAATGGTGTGTTCTTCCACAAGGAATGCGAAACAGTCCAACAATTTGTCAGTCGTACGTTGCACAAGCACTCTCATCAGTGAGAGAGCAGTTTCCAGGGGCATACTGTTATCACTACATGGATGACATTTTGATTGCAACCCAAACACAGGATTAACTCTTGCCAATTCAGCCAAACCTGCTGCAAGCATTAAAATAATTTGGGCTACAGGTGGCACCAGAAAAGATGCAACAGCAACTGTGGATGTGACAGTCTGGTTAGAGAGAGAGAAAGCTAGATAAGTTTTCCCATTAATCGGTCTGGGAAGCTTTAGGGAGCTGGAGAGAAATAACGATAATCAAATATTAAACAATCCACAGGTGGTGTTTTTTAGCAAGTGGTTTTTCTCCTAAAGTTGTTTACCGATGGGTGTCTTCTTAATTAGCCAATCAGGTGAAATGTGGTAATTAAATGACCAATCAGGTCCACCTGTAGCAAACTAAGGTATAAAAAGGAGAGGATTGAATAAATGGGCTGCTTTTACCCCTTTGCCTTCTGATCTGACTCTGTGTCATTTCTGATTTAATGGTGACAAGCAAGCACCCTGGAAATATTTGGGACTGTGTCATTTCTGACTCAATGGTGACAAGCAAGCACCCTGGAAATATTTGGGACTTAAAATAATGAACAAAACAATACAGCCACAAGCAATTCAATTTTCAACCAAAACTGAGAATTTAAATGATGCACAGAAACTTTTAGGTACTATAAACTGGGTCATATAATACCTGGGAATAACTGTAGCAGCCACAGGGCCTGCAAGGCCTCCCTGGCAGTCTGTTGCCTAAGATAAGAAATGCCTAGTCATGATGACTGGACCAAAAGACCCCTCATCCACCTCGGACCCTCGTTATCTGTCTGTGTAAGACCATTGGTCATATCCACCTTGACCCTTACTATTGGACTGTTTCCCAAAACCCACATACCCTATATAAATCCCTGCCTCTGCCCAGCTTGGCAGAAGAACTGTCCCTGACATCCTTTTCAGAGGCTGACAATAAATACACATCTGTGGAACTTCACACAGCTCTTCTCCTCTCTCATCTCTGCATCTGCCAAGGCACTTAGCAAGCAAAGAGCTGAAATGGCTAAAGAGCTGAATTCACCAAAGAGCTGATCTCACTAAAAAAGCTAAGCTGCTTGCTAACGTTGCCTGCAGCTGGGAGCCTGCCTGGGGCACCTGGACAGGTTGTGCTTAGCGGGACTTCTCTATCTGGGACACCTATGACAGCCGGGGTTGGACAGACCCCGGGAACTCAGACCATAATAAATAACCAATTCACAACTAGCACCTTTGTTTGACCTCTTGAGAGGGGATCCTGAATTAACTTCCCCCAGAAAATTAACCCCTGAGGCAAAAGCTGCTCTAGAAATCGTAGAGCAAGCCATCTCAAACAGACAAGTCCACCGGATATGCCCAGAGGTGTGTATCACTGTATTCATTATCATTATTGAATTTCATTTTACTGGTATGTGGTGGTTTCAGTTTGAAACCGGGTGGAAATACTAATTTCGTGTAGTGGTTTTGGTTTTTTAAGTTGAGATTTTACTAATTTTGAGATTTTCCGGTTAATGTACTAAAGAGTGTGGTGGGTTTGGTGTTGGTTAATTACTAGTATACTTACTTCCTGCTGTGAGATAGGATTAAGAGAAAGGTAAAGCAGGCTCAAAGTCTTAAAAGAGTATAAAGAAAATATTAATAGTAATTAAAAGGGAAAAAAAGTAGTAAGAATTAAAACAAACCCTTCAGAACACTTTTCTTCTTCCCACAACCTTTTTTTTTTCCACTGATAATGTAAAGAAATAAATCTAAAATTTCCAGTTAGTTTATTACTTTTAAAATAGTCTTTTATCAGTTCACTTAGGGAGAGACGTCCTTTTTGTTAATATTCTGGAGACTTCTCCATAACAAGAAAAAACAGTTCTCTTGTGATTTTTAATTTCCTCGCTGATAACAGCTTCCTGGGGAACCCTGCTATTGTGAAGTCCTTATTTTTTGCAAGCCTTTTTACAGCTTGTTGATGGGTTCTGTTAACTTATGGGGTATTCTTTTAAAGATGAGTGGTTTAAAGGCAAAATTTTTTATCATCTATTTCTAAAGTTATCTTTATTCTTGGGAAAAGAGATCTTTTCTTCTTGGAGGTATAGGATTATTCTTCTTTCTTTTTTTTGTTCAAACATTAATGGGATTATAGTTACTTTAATCTGCTTACTTTAACATGGAGGGTTTTGCTCAATATTAATTTGAATTTTTTATCTCCCTATAGTTTTATCTGTTGCAGGGAATGTGAAAAATGCATGTTATATGATTGGCTCTTTGCAAGTATTAAAATGAATATTATATGTGTTATATTGGAAAGTTATGCTAAATTAACCTCTTTTAAGTAATACAGTATTAATCTATTTTAAGTAGTGTGATAAATACAGTTTTTAAGCTATAACATAATATTAAAATAGAAACTATGTGATGTAAGATACTTTTTGTAACTGCCTTAAGGAATGGAAAAGATAACCAAGAAAATCTTCTCATTATCCTAACTGGATAGAGATAACAGCAATAAGACACCAAGATCCCAAGAGAAGACTTATTGCCTCCTTATTGGGAAAACTCAGACTCTGAGGAACCTAGAAAGGTGATTTACAAGATGAGAGGGGGAAGCTGAAATTAAGCAGTAACACCCTAGTTTGAAAAGAATGTTTGAATCATGTATGAGATATATGAATATGCAATAGGCTATTGCTTTTAAGGATTAATCATTTGTTAGCAAAGCACCCGTACGTCCGTAATTCTTTGCTTTTATTGTCTTTTATTGTCTTAACTTTGATTGTCCAAACTCCTATCGTCTTAATTTTTATTACTATTTTTATTACTATTAAACTTCTAAAATTTTAACACAAGTGAATGGCATTTTTCACAGGGAAAAGGAGTTCTTTTTCCATAGTTTATAAGAGGATTTCATCTCTAAAATCAAGGTATTTCTTTATCTCTCTTATCTGCGATTTAACTTCTTTACTGACCATGATGTTTTCATGTTGTTCGTTTATATACTTGCATCTTGTTCTTTTTTCTCATTTGAGGAAGGATTGAAGTATTGAAAGGGTTAACATCCTGCCTGGAGTTTGTAAATGGTTAATTTGGCCCCAGTTGGGTTGGGTGTTACAGACGGTGGGATTTGTGGCTGGGGAAGTGGTTTGGATTTAATCAGGCAGGTCAGAATTCAGCAGTAGTAGTATGCTGGGGGGAGGGGGGGAGTGTTTCTCCTTTCCCTTGTCTGATGGCTGTGGGTAACTTCCATGGGGGTGAAATCCTGGTACTGATCTGGGGCTGTTCCCAGGGCCTGGCAGACTCAGCTTGGCCCCAGGCTGGTAGTGGGGGGGGGTGTAATAAGCAACCAGATGTTAGTAAGGCTGGCTCCATCCGGCCCCGGAGCATCCCCCTCTCCCTGCCCGTTAGTCGATGGGGGAGAGGCCAACAGGTGGCCCAGGGGAAGGGGGCCCAGACGAGCAGGGCCTGCTGGCCCGACCTGGCCAAGCCAGGGGGCCGGTGGGCTATGTTACATGTCCCTAGGCCAGAAGTAAAAGAGGAAGTTCCCAGGTTTCTTTCATCTTTTAACATGTGTTTTTCACAGAGGCGTGTCCAGCCTTCAAGTGGCTGGAAGCTTTGCATCACTTCTCTAGATGTCTCTCATGCAAAACCATGACATTGTATTATTGGGCAGTGGAACACACAATGGCCTGAACCTTTGCACATTCTAGAGTGGGTAATTTTACTTCACCAACCAAAAAAGACGGCACCTACTGTTCCTGAGCTAACTGCACAGTTAATCTTTAAATGCTGTCACAGGTGTCTGCTATTAAATGCCAAAGATCCTTCACAAATTATTATTCCCGCAACACAAGAGGAATTCAAATGGAGTCTTGCTAACTGCACAGCCTTGCAATGAACTCTGCACAACTTTACTGGACAAATTACTTACCGCTTACCGAGCCATAAATTGCTAAAGTGGTGAAACTACACTCTCTCTAAAACCCCTAAATAGCCGAACACCCTGAAAGGGTGTTACGGTGTATACTGATGGTACTTGGAAAACAGGAAAGGCCATTGTGACATGGAAAGAAGAGGGTGAATGGCAAACATTGGAAGGATATGAGAGTGGATCACCTCAAATAGTAGAGCTACGGTCTGTAGCTATGGCAATTCAATGTTTTCCACAATCTCCCCTAAATGTTGTAACTGATTCTGCATATGTGGCTGACATCGCACAAAGATTAGAGCAAGCACTACTAAAGGAAATCAATAATGCATAGTTCTTTAAATTACTAAAATTTCTATGTATAACCATCCATACTATATCCTGCACATCAGAAACCTCACAAATTTACATGGTTTTATCTCAGAGGGCAATGACAGAGCAGATATGCTAGCTAGCCCTGCCTTGACAGCACCACAACGAGATACGCTGGCACAAGCAAAGGCATTACACCATTTCTTCCACCAAGGTGCTCGAGCCTTACAGCAGCAATTTCAGCTGTCAAACACAGAGGCTTGTAATATTGTTAGCACCTGTTCTGACTGCCAAGGCCATGCTGCACCACTGCAGGTGGGAATAAACCCTCGTGGACTGCGTGCTTTGCAAATCTGGCAAACTGATGTCACATACATCCCTGAATTTGGCTGCTTAAAATATATCCATGTCTCAATTGACACCTTTTCCTCAGCAATATGGGCTACAGTACACACAGGGGAAAGAGGACAGGATACCATCGCATATTGATAGTCGGTTGATAGTCGGCTGAACATGAGCCAGCAGTGTGCCCAGGTGGCCAAGAAGGCCAATGGGATCCTGGCCAGTATCAGGAACGGTGTGGCCAGCAGGAGCAGGGATGTCATTCTTCCCCTGTACTCAGCACTGGTGAGGCCTCACCTGGAGTATTGCGTCCAGTTCTGGGCCCCTCACTATAGGAAGGATGTTGAGATGCTTGAGCGTGTCCAAAGGAGAGCAATGAGGCTGGTGAGGGGCTTGGAACACAAGCCATATGAAGAACGACTGAGGGAGCTGGGGTTGTTCAGCCTGGAAAAAAGGAGACTCAGGGGTGACCTTATCATTCTCTTCAACTACCTGAAGGGTGGCTGTGGTGAGCTGGGGGTTGGTCTCTTTCTCCGGGCAACAACCGACAGAACAAGAGGATACAGTCTCAAGCTGCGCCAAGGGAGATGCAAGCTAGAAATAAGGAGGAAGTATTTTACAGAAAGAGTGGTCAAATACTGGAATCATCTACCCAGGGAGGTCGTGGAGTCACCATCCCTCGCAGAGTTTAAAAAAAGACTGGATGTGGCACTTGGTGCCATGATCTAGTTGAGGTGTTAGAACATGGGTTGGACTCGATGATCTTAAAGGTCTCTTCCAACCTAGAATTTCTGTGATTCTGTGATTCTGTGATATTGGCGATCAGCTTTTGCAGCCTTGGGTATTCCTCACTCTATCAAAACTGATAATGGCCCTGCATACACTTCACAGAAAACCAGACAATTTCTGCAGCTCTGGGATGTATCACACCATGCCGACATCCCTCATTTACTAACTGGACAAGCAATAGTGGAAAGGGCACATGGTACCTTAAAAGGTATACCTAATAAACAAAAGGGAGGTATGTGTGGTGAGACCCCACAAAGCAGAATAGCTAAAGGTATATACACATTAAATCACATAACAGTATTAGAATCCAGTTATTCTAAATAATTTCTTATTACTACAATCATCTTGCAATGTTCAACTGCCCAAACCCAAGGTAATGGTAAGAGACCTCCTTACCAATACATGGGGGGTCCTTGGGATCTTATCACCTGGGGTCGGGGATATGCATGTGTTTCAACCGACAGTGGGACACATTGGGTACCTGCCAGATTTATCCAGCCTGCACTACATCCTGCTCAGGACCATAAACAGCATCCTCCTGATGACCCCTCAACAGACATCACAGAGCTGTGTGATCAGAACGATCTATAACTTCCTCATGGAAATCTGTACTACAGTTCATATAAAGACTCGATCTGTTTACAAATTATTTTCCTGTTTACAAACTGTTTTTCTGTTTACAGATTGCTTTCTGGGAGTTGGATTTTTTCTCCAGGGGATAAAAGGGTTATAGATTGTTTTTAATAGTTGGGGTTTTTTTGTTTGGTTTTTTTTTTATATATGGGTTAAAGGGGTAAAGGTTGAATGGTTTTGTTTTTAAAGATAAGTTGTAACATATAAGCATTGTGCTTGTGGCCTGAGTTCTCCCCTAACAGATCCTGGACATGAATGCTGCAGCTTCCATGAAAATTTGACCCATGCTGTCTTCTGTTGTCCCATTTGCAAAGAACCCTTGCAGATGGGCGGCAGAGAACAAATTACAAATGTTATTAAACAAGAAAGGGTGAGATGTCACTGTATCTCCAAGCCCCGGGGTTGACTTACAAGGACTTCTCCCAATCAGATCTCTCATGGAGCTGCAAGCATTTTGCTGGCCAGATCCTGAGGGGGTGTGGAGTTCAGACCAATGAGAATATCCAGACTGGGTCTTTCAAATGCTCTATATAAGGGGTAGCCTGGGAAATAAACGCTCTCCATGCCACACAAACATCAGAGATGAGTGGTCTCATTCCAAACACTGTAATTTGGAAATGGACATAAAACAACATTTCGGATAATGATGCAGAGTGGCATCCACAGGATTGTTGGAGATGGACAGATAGGTCATCCCTAGCGGAAAGATTAAAAAAATTTAAAACATAGGTTGCTTTATCAAGCTGCTCTTGAGGGAGCATTCCTATGGGATTCCCCCTTTCTTGTTTCTGTAGCATGTTTTTCAATGTGTAATGCACCTTCTCTGCTATGGCTTGGCCTGTTGGAGAATGGGCAATACCTGTAACATGTCTAATCCCCCATGTATGGAAAAATTCTTGTGTTTTTTGAGATGTACATACCGGTCTGTTATCTGGTTTTATCTGTTGAGGAATGCCCATAGTAGCAAAGGTACGCAGCCAATGTCAGGCGGCATCTCTTGATTTCTCACCTTTGTGAGCTGTTGCTACTGTGAAACCTGAAAAGGTATCAATGGAAACATGTACATATTTAAAAATCCCAGAACTTTATATGTGGGTAATATCTGTTCACCAAATATCATTAGGTTTTAACCCTCATGGGTTTGTACCTAATATTTGTGGTAAGGAAAAGGTTTTCTGGCATTGTGAACAAGCATTCACTATATCTTGAGCTTGTGGCAAGGTTTAGCCAAACCGTTTTGCCAGTGCTCAGGCATTTTGATGATAGAAATAATGAGAAAGTTTTGCCTGCCCTAACTTCTGTGGTATAGTGACTGTCATGGTGAGAGCATCTACTCTTGCATTACCTTCCACTATAGGTCCAGGCAGAGTGATGTGTGACCTAAGATGCAGAATGTGATATTCATGAGATCTGTGAAGTAAAAGGTTATACAAAGTGGTTAATAACACAAAAAGATCTTTGTTAGAGACTTCCTTCAGGAATGAATGTTCCGTTCTCTTGATGACTGCTGTAACATAAAGAGTATCACAAACAATGTTAATAGGTTCCTGTGAAAAAAGACTAAATGCTTCTACCACAGCTGCTGGTTCAACTATCTGGGTAGATCCAGGTTATCCAGAGTTCCCATTGTCCCGTATCATTTTTCTACAGGGTCACAGCTTTGTGTGTTTTCCCTGATCCATCAGTGAAAAGTTTTTGCATCAGGAATAGGTGTCTTTGACTGTAAATGTGGTTTGTTTTGAAGTTGTTTGCAGGACTACTACGATGCATGTCAAGGCATTGTGTAAATAAATTGTCCATTATAATCTTCAAGAGCAATTTGAAATGACAGTGAATCCCTGAAAAGATTCTCTAATTCTGCTGCAGTAATAGGGAGATGTATCATTGCTGGGTCATATCCTGTCAGACTCTGACATCAGAGCCGTCCCATCAACAGCAGTCAAATAATAGTTTTGAGTTGAATGGTTACAGTTTTTGAAAAGGTGTATGGCAAGAAAATCCACTCTAATAGCCAGAGACAATGTTCCTATACATCACATTGACCAATAAGAGCATAGGTTTGGAAAGATTGCAAAGTCAAAAACAGCCACAAAGGCAAATCTGGGTTTCAATGTGTGGCAAAGGACTTATTTATTTTATAATTTACAGTCTCCAAAGCCTTTTGGGCAGCTTTTGTCCATTGCCTAGGGGAAGAGAGGTTTGAGTCCCCTTTTAACAACTGAAATAAAGGAGATAATTCTTCAGCTGTAATTCCCAACAAAGGGCAAATTCAATTAATGGTTTCCAGTAACTTTTGCAAGTCATTCAATGTGCATATGTTAGTTTTCAATGTTACTGGCTGTGGAGTTACTGTTGTTTCGAGCATTTTAAAGCTCAAGTGTTTCCAAGATTTTGTTTGAATTTTGTCTGTGGCTATGCACAGACCTCTACTGATGAGTGTTATTTTTAAAGCTGCAAGGCAATCACGCAATAGTGTCATGCTGTCGGAGGCAATTAAAATATCCTGCATATAACAATGCAGCAAAACAGTTGGATATTTTTACTGTATTGCTGAATGAGCGACAAATTGACAAATAGTTGGACTATTTTTCATACCCTGTGGTAAGACAACCCAGCGGTATTATTCCATGGGGGTTTCATGATTGACAGATGGTAAAGGCAAATTTAGGTGCATCATCAGGATGTAAAGGAATTGTGAAAAAACATTCTTTTAAATAAATTATTACCAATTCCCAGTGTTCGAGAATCATCATGGGGTTAGGTATTCCTGGTTGTAATGACCCCATTGAGTCAGTAGATCTCACCCTGACAAAGTGCCTGGGATTGGGAGTACATATGGTATCAAGGTGGCAGTCTTGCCTTCTGGTCCAACAAGGTGTAGTTCTTTGGCTGATTGCCATGGTATCTCTTGTCCACTGACTCCAGTGAAAATTACCGTAGAAGGTGCCATGGACCACTCAGGAGGGCACTCCTGTGCTATGATGGATATATTGGCTCCTGTATCAACCAGTCCTGTAAAAGACTTTCTGGGTCTATTTGGCAGGTGAGTAATGGCTGTTATGTTTCAGTTACTCTGGATTAAAAGATCTGAGGAACACCTGTGCTTCCAAAGCTCCCATTGTTTCGTTGCTGCTGTAATATTGGCACTGGACAAGGAATTGCTGGCAGCAGCATGAGTCGGGCCAAGCGCATCCTTTCAAGCACAGAGCAAGGGGGATTAGGAGTCCAAGTCATAATTTTGATTTCCCCTCTATAATCTGCACTAATAATTCCCAGTAAAATAAACAGTTCAGTTCAAGTGGTAGAAGAACAACCCAATAATAAAGCATGAGTTTGAAATGGTAGTGGACCAAAAACAGCAGTGAGTAATACATGAATAGAAGCATCTTTTAAGATTGTTGTAGAGCTGATAGCTACCTCCAGGCAAACAGAGCCTGGGCTGCCCCTTGCCAGACCTAAGTTTGCATTGGGGGTTGACTGAATTGGGCCCTGTTGGGTTGAGGGGCACCGGCTTGCACACCCCTGTTCAATTGCAGTTGGGCACACGCAGTGGGACTTGCCGGTCCCTGAGAGCTGGGGAACTGTGGTATTAGGTGGCAGATTTTGATTACCATTATTCAGTGCCTCGGTTTGAGCCAAATCTACAAATTCTGTCCACCACACCAAGTACTGCCGCCCCCATTAAAACTTTTAAAAAAAGAGATTTCCAGTCCACCAGTGTGGGTTTCACATTCTCTGAACCTGAGAGAAGCAGTGAGAGAAGCAGAGAAAAGAATGATCAAAACAATTCTTATCTTATTTTCTACTCCTGTGTTGTGCTAAAGTAGAATGCAATATGGAGATTGTTTACCCAAAGTGATGGTGTTTTGTTTCCTTGGCCTATCAGGGCCAAGTGTGTGTGTGTGTGTGTGTGTGTGTTGGGACTGTCAGCTGACAGTCACGAGATTCTGTGCAGTTGAGTGCAGTTGGGTGCTTGGCAGATTCAGTTTAGATGTAGTGTAATATAGTATAGAATAATATAGTATAATAAAGTAATTAATTAGCCTTCTGTTATCCAGGGAGTCAGATGCGTCATTTCTCCCTTTCACGTGGGTTGCCTTGTTTTACTACACACCAGTAACATGGTATGCGATTGTGGTGGTTTGACCGGAAATATGATTTCTGGGATATGCTGTGATCAGGCCAATAGGTGTTCAGATTTTAATATTGGCACCTGGTTTAGCCACTGGGGCATTGGACACGCCTCTGAGAACACACACACACACAGGGGTTAAAAAGCAAAGCATTTGCGGAAGAAGCTCTCTTTGAATTTCCGGCGGGAAGAGTTGGATCTCTCCCCCGTCCAGCTGCTGCTGCTGGGCGGGGGAGGGGCAGCCATGCAGCCGGGTGAGGTAGGCCGGGGCTTGGACAGAGATGGGAGGTGGAGAGGCCCTGGCATGGAAGGGTGGGAGAAGCACCAGGAGGTATCGAGCAGCCCCTCCAGGAGAGAGAGAGAGAGAGAGTACAGCCTGTGCCTGTGACTGCTACCTTGAAACTTGATAACATGTGCCAGCAGCACAGCCCAAAAGGAGAAGAAGGGAGGGGTGCAGCAAGAAGGTGTCCGGCTGCTTGTGGGAGTCTCTGGGCGGTCAGAGCCCGAGTTTTTAACCCTTTGTGGACAATGGAAACCTTACAGAACATTAACCCTTCCTAGAAGAGAGATAAGAGTAGAGGATGAAGAAGGGTCTGGGCATGTGAGAGAGAGATGTTGGAGGAATGGAGAAGATGGAGTGACATTTTTGCTGGACTCTTTTTTGTATAGCCATGGACTGTTTCCTTGTGATACAGAGACTGCATCCAGGGGGAGGCAATGGCTCAGAGCCAAGAGAGTTCAGTGTTGAGACCCCTCGGCCCCAGGGGGTGTAAAAGAAATGGGGGGGACAGAGGTCCCAGAGATGAGACTGTGCTCTGTTTGGAATGATACAATGCATCCTTAAAAAGACAACCCTAGAAGCAGACCTGGTCTCCATGTGCACTGGTGAGAGCACTGAGCATGGAAGGAAGAAGTCACAAATGGCAGAAGGATCTCCGGGAGGTGCTACGTGTGACAAGCAGCCCATGGCACAAGGAAAGACTCCTTCTACTCTTGATGAACTGAGGATTTGATTATCCAAAGGGTGGTGCCGGACCAAGAGTTGGTGATTTGGGAAATGTAAATGTATTGGGAATTTGGTGGGGAGGAGGAGGGAGAGATGTCTCTGTGCAGTTTTCATTTTCCTTGTGTGTTTTTTTTTTTTTTCCTTCCTTGTAGTTTAGCTTTTTGTAGTGTAGTTAATAAAGTTTTTTTTCTTCTAAGTAGGAGCCTGCTTTGCTTATTCCTGGTCTCACCTCACAGCAGACGCCAGGGAGAAGGTATTTTTTCATGGGGGCACTGGCATTGTGCCAGTGTCAAACCATGACAGCGATTCAGCAATAGCATCTATTAAATTTACAGTTAAGGAGGAATGCAAGCCATTTTCCTTCACCAATTTCCTTAGTTCTTTAACCATTTCATAGGACAACTGTTCATGGCATGGATTTTTGATTGTGATTTATTACAGGCATAGCTTGTAAAAATTCAATATCTCCCTCTTGTAAAGATCGCCTGCGGCAGCTATGTATAAACCTTTCTGGCTTGGGTTTAGTGGGCGACACATCCTCATAGTCATTAGAAGAGTGAGACGTGGCATAAGGAGGAGGCCGAGTGGGTGAAATGGTTGCAGCTGCCTTTTGGCATACTGTCTGTAATGTTTCTTCCACACTAGGAGCAGTGGCTGCCATAACGCATATTGGGGTCAGAGGAGGGTATAAATCTGGTTCTTGGTCAGGATTGACTGGCCCCAGATCAAACAGGTCTTAGCGTTCCTGATCATCCTCCTCAGGAGAGGATGGTGGTGCATCCAAGGGGACATGGTCCACTTCCTTAAATTGTTGCAAGGCAGAATAGATGACACACCAAGTTATGATATCATTGGGATGAACATCATGGGGAGTAACCTGACGAGTTTGTAAGCATTCCCTGACATTTTTGTCAATGAATGAATTCATAAGAACCATCAGAGGGGTACCAGGGGCAGTTTTTTCAAATCCATATGAGTAAGGACATAAGTTTCTGAGGTCGTATGTTAAATCCTTTCTCCCTGGTAATGCACAACAGAGAGTCTTTATGGAGTCTTTGAGATTTGGTTGTGCTTTGCCCCATAAAGAGAAATGACTACCTGGCCACTTGCTTGTCTATCCTTGGTCTTTAGGCCACAATAAAAGGAAACCCTCAGTGATCTTTCAGGCACAATAGGATGTTTCAGCCAGGGTGTATCACAGAACTAGATCACCATAACAGTTGTAAGCCCATGTTGGGCGCCATTTGTGATACATGAAGGGATGAGAGACACCAGCAAAGATGTAAGTTAATCTAAGGTTTTATTCGGAAGCATCAGAATATATATCTCTATTCCTAAGGGCTTTTTTTTTTGGTTACAGCTTACAGGCTTAATCACAGTTCTACAATAAATCTGTCCTTGTGACATCTTCTGTTGTTCTCTCCAAAGCCATGGCTAGTAGACCGCAAAAAGCATCCTGTTCTTAAGTGGTAGTAGAAGTAGAAACACTTTCATTCCATTCTGTCTCAGGTATATGCTGTCCAGAGAGACATTGCTTCTGCCCATGCTAGTCTTTGTTTAACTCTTTCCTTAAACAAATACCTGTTACCCCAACATTCCACGAGCCTTGTTGCCCTTCTCTGGACACATTCTAGCACCTTAATGTCCTTTTTGAAGTGAAGAGCCCAAAACTGAATGCAGTACTCAAGATGCAGCCTCACCAATGCCAAGTACAGGGGACAATCACGTCCCTAGTCCTAGCTTCACTATTCTTGATACAGGACAAAATGCTCTTGATGCTGAGGAATGCATCTAGTGCTAGTAGCTTGGTCTGTAAGCTGCGGTTCAAGATGCAGATTGAGATGCAGACTGAGCTCTGGGTGAGAGCCCAAAGACACAAGAGCCATGAACTTCCAACCCTTTGCATAACAAAGGGCACCCAAGACTGGTGGCATCATCCAGGTGAATGGACATTGAGAGACACAGCAGGAGCTGAAGTCAGGAGGAAGAGTGAGACTTGCACCATAGGTAGACTGTGAGGATATAAAAGCCCAGATGTTCTTTTGTTGGGGGTCCTCAAAGGTACCAGCTCTAGCTGTTTCTGTGTTACTGAGCAGTGAATAATTTGCATTATGGAACAAGACATCTGAGATTCTGCCATGGGAAATCTGGGGTTGAATCAGTAAGGAAACCTGGTGAGACTGCGTGTTAGTGGGGTGTGTAGGGAGTCAAGCTGAGCACCATTGGCTCACAGGAGCCACCCACTGTGAAGGAACTTCAGTCCCAGCAGTTAGTTTCTGGTATTGAGAGTGTGACTGCCAGAGAGTCTTGTGAATGGTCAGACTTGGAAGTTTCTTTAACAATTGGCCTTCTTGGCCACCTGGGCACACTGCTGGCTCATATTCAGCTGGCTGTCAACCAGCAACCCCAAGTGCCTTTCTGCTGAACAGTTCTTAGGCCACTCCCTCCCAAGCCTGTGTTACCAAATGTCATGGTTTGAAAGACAGGTGTCTGCTGGGGAAGGCAGGAGCCTCCCTTGGAATGGAAAATATAACCCCTTCCTTCTGGATTATTATAATTTTGAAATTAAGGGGCTCTCAGGCAAAGATATGGGAATAGGAATAACAGTTCTTTCCTAGTATGTATAACAAGGCGAACAAGCAACAATAACTATGGTATTAACAACAAACAGAACCAGAAACCCAGTAACAGCTTTCTTGGTCACAGGCACTTTGCCCTTTGTTGTAGTATTGGTCACAGCTGGCAGGGGCGCTGGTGGCTCCTGGTGGGTAGGGCGGGTGTGATGATTCCCCCGCAGCTGCAGGGAGCCCTCTGGTGTGAGCTTGGGGAGCACATGGTAATGGCAGCTTGACCGAGACAGGAAGAAAGGCTTGCTTTACAAGCCAATCTTGTTGTCCCAGCAGGACTCTTGGAAGCAGCAAGCTAGAACGGCAGGAATGAGCAAAAATCCTGGTGTGGTGGACGAAATGTATCAGCAGCTCCGCAGTTGTAGCTGGAACCTCAGGACATCTTGGGAGGCAGGGGGTGCAGGGTACAGTGTAGCAAAAGCTCAGAACAGTGCCTAAGAAATGGCGGGGGTGGGGCACTGGCGGCCCGGCTCCGGGCAGGGCAGAGAGAGGCTGGCTCTGGATCCCGGGCACCTGAGCAGATGGTGAAAAGTCCCTTTTTTAGTGAGGTAGGGTGTTAACAAGGTCTCAGTTCAGTGGCTGTTCTCACAACCAGAGACTCACCCCATGGCAGAAGAAGCAGGACTGGGCTGGGCTATAGAAGTGGCAGCGAATTCCCTCCCCCAAGCAGCAGCTCCGACTGACCGTCGTTCTCCGAATGTCGAGAGAGAAAGCTAGCAGCTGCCCCAGCCCCTCCTTTTACCAGCCCAAAGCTCTCTGCCCCTCCAACACAAACTCTCAGATAAGAGAAGTGCAGCCAGATGCCCTCCTCCACTGAGCTCGACCACTTCTTTTGTCTTTCTTAAGTATCCAGTCATTACTGTTTCCTATCAACTTATGGAACAAAAATCCGTGAAGAAAAAAAAAACAAAAGGAAAGATTCTAACCCCCAACACCAAACAAGTTATAGTTCTTTAAACACGAGCTTATGAAGCAGTGGGGGAAAATGTTAAGACATTCAACAAGAAGGGAGATTTAATCTGTGAAATACATAGCAGCTAAAAAGCAAGCTCTAAGTGGTGTCCATGTGTTAGAAAACCAAATTAAAGTTAGGGCATGACATGCTTTGATTCTCTCAGACCTGGGGGAGGAAGTTAGCATGGCTTGGGAAGGGGGATGAACAAACACAAAAGATTGCAACATTTATGGGCAACCAGGACATCTGGCAGGCCTCCCAAGATAAGGAAGAAACTAATAAAACCAACTCAGCAGTTGTGCTGAAATTAGCTCCAAGAGGGTAAAAGGTAATTCTGGTAGGGGGATCTGCAACCACTGACCCAAGAAGGCCCCCAACCCAGAAGAGAGAAACTGAGCAACCAGACTAATTAGCATGAGAAACGAGAGAATCATTAACGAATAGAAGATAGAATAATAATTAATAAGAGAACTATGCCACCTGTAGCTAATGAACACTAATTCCTTTGTTTGCTAAAATGTATAAGTAGTCAAAATGTTAGCGTTCAAAAACACATAATCACATAGTGATTATATGTGGTGCTTTTTATTAAGAGCTCTGGGAATTGGGGTATTACAACCCAAATCTGATTCCGACCATACGTTCGAGGTGAACGTGTTTTATACTCTATCGTTACATAACTTTCATGTTAATTAATAAACTTATATTGTTCTATTGTATACATAGATTTCAGCTAAACATAGCTCCCGTTAAATTTCCAACATAGTTTCTCATGATTCTTCTTATGGTTATATAATAAATATACTTAATTACTAAACAATCATCACATCTCACAATTATATCATTTATCATACTGCTTACGCAGGTGCAGTGATCTGAGAAAACACAAAGCCTGACATTTTAGAGTTCTATCTTTAACATTTTCAGGGCTCCACTATCATTGTCCCCCCTTTGAAAGCATTTTCACTTCACTATAGCTGTAAATGTTTTCACTTGATACAGTCCTTTATTCCTCAATTTATACTTGGTTCTTCAAATCCAGGGTTGATGTAAACGTTGTTGTGGATGTTATCACGAACTGGAGAACCAGAAGATGGTGGGCGCGGATCTCGTGTTAGTGCCTTTATTATCTTCTGGTTCCAGGATGTTTTCTTCTGTATCTCTCCCTTTAAGATGCTGTAAACTAACCAAATTGCTAAGAATACAAGTAGTAAGATTATCACATTCTCAATGATAGATTTAATCCATGAACTCACATTCCACCCTAACCCTTTAAAGATTTTTCCTAACCAGCTTGTAGTCAAATCCTTTTGCTCTTCTTGTGCTTCATGCTCTATTTGTTTCAACTTATTGATGTCATATTCTACATCTGCAGTTACATTTGGGATATGAACGCAGCAATGATTAACCTGTCTCTTTAAAAATCCACATACTCCATGCTCTTTCAGAAGTAACAAATCTAAGGCTAATCGATTTTGTAAAGTCATTTTTGTGGTGGCTTGTAATTGTATGTTTAATTCCTTAAATCCTTCCCAGGTGACTCTTGCCAGTCTACCTACCTGACCTGTAAGTTTGTACAGCATCTCTCTACTCTGATAGTTTGCTATAAGACCAAGCAATGACTCTAGGACCCACCCAAATTTCACTCCACTAGAGGGTTCTTGCCAAGTGTCATCTGGATTTTCATTGTCTAGAACTTCCCGTCTTGCTCTTATCTGCAGAAGTTCATGTTTTCCATTAAATGGGGACCTTTTCCAAATTGGACATAAGGTTGGAAGGCCTAAAGTAATCTCCTTTACTTTCCCATCTACAGGCAGATGTGTTGTCCAGGTACCATCGCTTGCTGCCCATACAAATTGTCCTGGACCTTGGATTGTAATCAAGGTACATCCTATAACTGCCTTATAATTCACTGTGCCTTGTTTATGTTTAATCCCTCTGCAAGTACAGCCAGTTTGTAGGACTATTGCCAGGGGTGGCGTCTGTTTTATCTCTACATCATCTGAAGTGCAGTCCTAAGTTTTATTGCATACCCACCAACTTACTTTGTCTGCCCTCGTTCTGCTACTGGTGGCAGTGTTCGTTATTGCTGGATCTGTTTCATTCTCGGGGCCATCCCACTTAATACACCAAGGGGTGTTTGCCATATACTGGAATCTTTGAAGAATACTCACAGACTACGCACTTTCCCAAGGCTCTATCTGATCTTTCCGATCCTTGGCCTCACAATTCCATACCAGAGTGATTTCTGTAACATTTTCTATAACCTTTTTACAGTGTGGTAAATGGCATTGCCATTGTGTGATGCCTTCTGATTCTCCCATAGGGGTTCCTAGCATGCCATCACTTAGAATACAGTCTTTCTGGCTCAAGGGTCTCATCCATGCTCCTATTTTCTCCCAAGTTTCCTTGATTACTTGCCTCGATTCGGGTACCTGTTTACATGTAATTGTTTTGTTCTTTTGTATTTCAGGTAGTTTTGATGTTATGATTCCCCAATTTACTGGGTCTCCTGCTGCCTTTGGTATTGGCAGATAGGCAGTTATTCTACTGGTGTTTTGCATTTTGGCAAAATCTTTGACTAATTCAATCATTACATTCTCAGCCCGAACTGCATTAGGAACATTTATCACCTGTGCTTCTGTTTGTACCGCTCTCTTCATTCTAGAAAGAAGAGTAGTTCGTTGATCATTTTGCATTCCACATCCCAAAGGCATTAATGACCATAATATTAGCACAAGCATTCTTAAAGCAATTAAACACATCTTATCTGTAGCCTTGTTAGTTCCACAGTTTACACAGTCCGTGATCCAGGATGGATTTTCTTCACTCGGGTATAGTGAATCCAGGGGTCCACGCCGGCTACTTTGACTGCTCTAAAGGTGGTCAGTAGCACCTGATGGGGTCCACTCCACTTTTCTTTCAGTGGTTCTTCGTTCCAGTTTTTGATGTACACCTCGTCTTCTGGATGTATGTTATGAACCGGATTCTTGAGAGTCAGTGGTCTGTTCCACACGAGGATGCTCCGGAGCCGAGCTAAAGTTTTCCCGAGAGACAGAACATAATTATACACTTCCTGCTTTCCTGTGACGTGTACATTAGGGTTAGGCTCAGGAGATTCATATGGTTTCCCATACAATTTCTCATAAGGACTGACTGACATCCCACTCCTAGGCTTTATCCGAATCCTAAACAATGCTATTGGCAAAGCCTGGGGCCACTGCAATTTGGCTTCTTGGCATATCTTACTGATTTGCCTTTTTAGTGTCTGATTCATCCTCTCTACCTGTCCACTTGACTGGGGTCTCCACGGTGTGTGGAGGTCCCAAGTTATCCCCAGCAATCTACTTACTTCTCTTACTATTGTAACTATGAAATGGGGCCCCCTATCTGATGATACCCCTAGGGGTACCCCGAATCTGGGAATAATCTCCTGTAGTAACCACTTAACTGTTTCTTTTGCTTGGTTCGTGCAACAGGGAAGGGCTTCTGGCCACCCAGAGAAGGTGTTAACCCCCACTAACAGGTATTTGTATCCTCGAGTGTCAGAACGGGTGCGGGGGTTGCACGGTCGGGATGAACGGAGACGAGATCTTTGCAGCCAGGTCATGGAACTTGGGGTTTATTGCAAAGGGCGTGGGTGCAGGGCCCTGCTGGGAGCTGCCAGCCGCAGCTCGGAGCAGGCCCGAGAGAAGAGAGGGGTAGAATGTAAGAGAGTACAAGGGGTGAGAACGAAGAGTGTAGGAAGAAGTGGAAGATGCAGTGGAAAGAGCAAAGAGAAGAGAAGGGAAGGGAAGAAAAAGTGGTCAAAGTTCCCGTTACAATACAATAAATCATCTTCTGTGTTGAATATTCTGATTCTCACTAACCAATCTAGTACAATATGCAAATCCTATAGCATTTCCATATAACCTATAAGAATCACTACATTACCATACTGTGTTACATTTTAAACCCTAAAAACTCCTTTTGGACCCCTTCTGCCAAGCTGGCAGGGTCTGCTTTGACCCTTGGACCTGTCTGCAAGCAGAGGGTATTGTTTCATCAAAAGGGGATTACCTTCAGCCGGCCACACCATTGTTTTCCCATTGTTCAGTAACTAAGGGATCTCAAAACTTGCTTTCATTTCAATCTCGCTTATAGTTTCTATATTCTCAAAATCTTTTGCCAGGCAATCATATTTATAAGACTTTCCTGTTTCATCTACCCCAACACTCGAGTCCTTGTCAGTTCTACAAAATCTACCTGCCAATAGTCTCCTGGCTGTATTCCTATCCGAATTCTTCCTAGTTGTGCCTGTCGCCTAGCCACTGGGTTGTTTTTTAAGCAGATATCACATTTTGACATTACTGATTTTGCCATTGTTAACATCCGTACTGAAATTAAACTCTGCTTTAGCAATTTTACCAATGCTTCTGCTCTCCAGTGACATTTGTTATGTTTAATCTGTAGAACTTCTCTCATTATCAAGGGGGGTACCACTATTTGTCCTTGTGCAGTCACATACCATCCCTCTGAATTCTTTTGTGCATTTAGCAAACGTGCCAGTCTCTCATCTTCTACTGAATATTTTGGTTTTGGAGGCAAATTGAATTGGGACACATTAAGCTTTAAAGGTATCAATGCCATTGCTGTTTGCACCTTTCAAGCAACCTGTCGAGCTGCCCAGTCTGCCTTTCGATTTCCCTCACAGATTTTGGAGTTTCCTGATTGCAGTGTATGATTGCCACTTGTTCAGGTTTTTGTACTGCCTTATCAATTGCAGGACTGCATCTTGATGTTTAATGTTCGTACCCTGAGAAGACAGTAATCCCCTTTCTTTCCACAGTGCTCCATGTACATGCACCACTCTAAAAGCATATTTTGAGTCAGTCCAGATATTTACCTTTTTCCCTTCACTTAATTCTAGTGCCCTGGTTAAAGCAACCACTTCTGCCTTCTGGGCAGATGTATTTGATGGTAATGCTTTTGCCTCCACTACTGTATTGACAGTTGTTACCGCATATCCAGCGTATCTGGTTCCGTTTTCCACGAAGCTGCTCCCATCTGTAAACAGCTCCCACTCCGGTTGCTCTAGTGGGATTTCTTTCAGGTCTTCTCTTGCTGAATAAGTGTACTCTATTACTTCTACACAGTTGTGCTCTAATGGGCCTTCTTCAGTTGTGGTACCTAGGAACAAATCTGGATTCAAAAGGTTAGTTGTTTTTAATGTGACATCATCTTGTTCAGTCGGGACTACCTGGAATTTCATCATCCTGCTGGGAGATAGCCAATGGCTTCCCTTCTGCTCTAAGACAGTGGTTACCATGTGTGGTACATAGACATCGATGTGCCTTTCTATAGTAAGCTTCTTGGCTTCTTGTATCAGTATCACAGTAGCTGCGACTGCCCCTAGACATGAAGGCCACCCGGCACTTATGTTGTCAAGTTGTTTGGAAAAGTAGCCCACCGGCCTTTTCCAGCTTCCCAGACATTGGGTCAGGACTCCTAGTGCTAGGTGCAGCCTTTCACGTACAAACAGCTGAAAATCTTTAGACAGATCAGGTAACTCTAATGCTGGAGCAGTTGTCAGTGCTTCTTTTAATTTTAGGAAGACTTCTTTCTGTGGCTTGCCCCAGGTGAATGGCTGCGTCTTCTGGGCTTCATACAGGGGTTTGGCAATCAGTCCATAGTCCATGATCCACAGGAGACACCATCCTGCTATCCCGAGGAAGACTCGCAGCTCATGTAAATTCTGGGGCTCTGGAATAGCACAAATAGCTTGGATACGATTAGTACCTAGTTTTTGTTGCCCTTGTGAAATTTCACATCCCAGGTAAATCACAGTCTGTTGAGCAATTTGTGCCTTTCCTCTGGATAATTTGTAACCTCCCATTCCCAGTGAATTTAAAATCTCAATGGTTACCTTTATACAGGTTGCCTTTTCTTCTGTAGCTCTTAGTATATCATCAGCATACTGCAACAATAAGTACTGATCTCTTGGTACTTGCCCATTTTCCGTCCAAATCTCCAGTTCCTTTGTCAGTCAGTTTCCAAATAGGGTCGGTGAATTCTTGTCGTGTCCAGGTGAGCTGGGTCTTTCTTCCATTCCCTGGGTTTTTTCACTCAAAGACAAAGTTTCCTACTTTCTTTGTCAAAGGGTATGCAGAGAAAGGCATATTTTAAATCGATTACAGTAAACCACTTATATATCTCCTTTATGGATGTTAGCAATGTGTGAGAATTTGTTACCACTGAATAAATGTCCTTTTTATTTATTGCTCTCAAATCCTGCACTAATCTATATTCACCATTTGGCTTTTTCACTGGAAATATTGGTGTATTAAATTCTGATTCACATTCTTCTAAAATTTGGTATTTCAAGAATTTCTCAATTATCTTTACTACTCCTTGCTGTGCTTCTGGTTTTATGGGATATTGTTTGACTTGTACAGCCCTCGCCTCTTCTTTTAATTCTACATGCACTGGTTGTGCCTATTTAGATTTCCCTGGTATATCTGCCTCCCATACAGAAGGAATCACTGCATCTTCTACCTCCCTGGGGATAGAAGGAACAGGTTTTTCTTTGATCATTAATATCTGTCCCGTCTTTGATTCAGGTATTTTCATTATAAGCTCTCCATTTTCAAAGGTTATTACCGCATCAAGTTTTGCCAGCAAATCTCTCCCTAAAAGCGGAATTGGACACTCAGGTACATATAGGAATTCGTGTGTTATAACCTTATTTCCAAAACACAAATCTAGTGGCTGCAGGAATGGCCGTTTTTCCTCTTTTCCTGTAGCGCCGACTATTGTTGTTTCCTTGTCTCCAATTTGTCTTTGTAAATCATTCAATACTGAGTAAGTAGCTCCTGTATCTATTAGAAATCTGACTTCTTTATGTCCTAATTGTATATTTATAACAGGTTCCTTAGCTTGTTCTACCGGTTCTATGTCTAGTCAGCTGGTATACTCCCCCAAGACCATCTCCTTGGTAACCTGCTGGAACTGATTGTCCTGGTAAAACCGGTTATGCGGCTTTTCTGGACACTCATTTTTCCAATGGCCCTCCCGCTTACAATACGCACACTGATTTAGGGTTAACTCCTGTGTAACGGGTCTCCTACCTCGACCGTTTCTGTTACGACTCCTGAAATTTGGGTTCCCTTATCCTTTTACCACTGCCAAAAGGTTCTGCTGCTGCCTTTTATTAGCTTCTCTTTCGCGATTATTATATACCTTCCAAGCAACTTCAAGTAGCTTATCTAAATTCCTTAGTTCTTCCCCTTCTAATTTTTGCAATTTTCTACGAATGTCATCCTGTGATTGGCCCAAGAATATGAGAGCGAGCTGAACCTTTGCTTGTTCTGTGTCCATTTGGAGATCTGTGTATTTTCTTGCTACCTCCTTAAGCCTCTCCAAAAACGCAGTGGGAGAGTCTTTCTTTTCCTGCCGAACTTCCTACAGTTTAGACCAATTTATAGTTTTGGGTACAGCCTTCTGAACTCCTATTTGGATCCACTCTTGATATTTCCATAGTCTCCTCATATCACTAAATAAATTAGGGTCCCAATTTGGATCCTCAGTTGGGAAATTCACATCTAAATTCCCTGTTACTAGCCCATTTCTGATATCTTCTCTTGCCCTCTCTTTGGCTGCCTTAAGTACCATCTCTTTCTCAGTCGAATCTATCAGAGTATCTAATATTACTTGTATGTCATCCCAGTCAGGATTTTGAGTTTTTATAACCATTTTTACTACTCGTGCCATTTTATCAGGATTTTCTCTATAAGTTATGGCTGTTTGTTTCCAAACAACTAAATCTGCCGGAGTAAAAGGCACTTTTACAAATACTGGCCCTTCTATTCCTACACCTTGCCGTAAGGGGGCAATTACAGTCCGTTTTTGTCTGCCCGTGTCTTTTCTATCCATAACTGGGGCAAGGGTAGACCGACTCCTGGTTCTGTGGGCTATCGGGGTTGTTGACTCTCTCTCTCTCCTTTCTACCACAGTTAGATTTTGCTCATCTTCCAAGGAAGAGGGATCAGGTGATGATGGGAGAGGAGGATAAAGAGGGAAAGGTGTACTAGATGAGACAGGTTCAGGGCTAGGTGGGTTAGGAGCAGGCAGTGGGATAGGGACAGATGAAACAGGTGGGATAGGGTTAGGTGCTCTTGTTCCTATTGGAGCTACCTGTAAATCAATATCTGTATAATTTTCCCTACTCAGGCTTTCTTTCAACACCAAGTGTTCTAAACAACGTTCCTCACAAACCCCACACTTATTATTCGCAGATGTTTTAACCACCAATAATCCACATTCTTCCTGCCATTCTGGCTTTCCCCGTAAATAGAAAAACAAATCAACATACAGAACTTCATCCCATTTTCCTTCTTGTTTACAAAATGACATTAACTGTGAAATAGTGTTATATTGCAGAGTACCGTATTTTGGCCATTTTTCGCTGTTCTTCAGGGCATATTCTGGCCACCATGAATTACAATAATCAATCAACTTAGTTTTACGTAATTCTTTCCCAAAATTAGCCTGTTTCCAATGTGCTAATAAGCACCCCAAAGGAGAAGTTTGCGGGTTAGGGGTGTTACTGCCCAAAATCCCTTTAAGTTTCTCCATTCCAAATATACCACAGATTGCCGAACCCGCAATGCTTTTGCGATTGTCTTATGGAACGGCGCCTAGGCTTGTACCAGCAGGAATTCCTTTAGCCCAACCAAGCGCAGCTTTCGCCGCGTCTTATTGGCAGGCACCTGAACCAGGTTAAAAAGCACCTTACCTTTCTCCCGGGGACGTTGTGAGCGGCAGGAGCGGTCACGGCCGATGGGCTCCCCAAGAATCCCTCGGTGCCGGCTGGAGCGTGATTGAGTCGCGAACTCGCTCAGCAGCACTCACAGGGTCCCATCTGGGTCGCCAAAATGTTAGCGTTCAAAAACACATAATCACGGAGTGATTATATGCGGTGCTTTTATTAAGAGCTCTGGGAATTGGGGTATTACAACCCAAATCTGATTCCGACCATACGTTCGAGATGAACGTGTTTTATACTCTATCGTTACATAACTTTCATGTTAATTATTAAACTTATATTGTTCTATTGTATACATAGATTTCAGCTAAACATAGCTCCTGTTAAATTTCCAACATAGTTTCTCATGATTCTTCTTATGGTTATATAATAAATATACTTAATTACCAAACAATCATCACATCTCACAATTATATCATTTATCATACTGCTTACGCAGGTGCAGTGATCTGAGAAAACACAAAGCCTGACATTTTAGAGTTCTATCTTTAACATTTTCAGGGCTCCACTATCAACAAGTTTTGATAACTGACGTACATGTTTTGTGGAGTGTTATAAATAACTATGTAGTCATTGGTTTTTGCTATTATATTGGCTTTTACAAATTACTTTGATATAATACAGTTTGTAATCACTCTTTAACTGCTTTTGATTGAGACAGAGTAAAAATTCTCCAGAGTAGAAATCCATTTTGATTTAGGTGAAATGTACATCTTTGAGTTGAGTTAAGCCTGTCATTTGAAAACATAGCTATTTAGCCTGACTGCAAAAAGCCTACGCTCAGAGAAACTGCTTCAGTGAAGGACAGAGATATGGGCCGGGGGGAGGGGGGGGGGGAGACAGAGGGTGATAAAGAGAGACAGAAAGACTGCTGTGAGGGCAGATCAACCGGACCTAATAATTCTTTCTGATAAAGAGGAACAAGCGACAAATGTCAAGCGAAATTCGTAAAAATGAATATGTATGAACCTATTGTGAAATTGTATGCATATGTATTTGAGAGGGGAATAAAAAGGGACCTGAAGTCCCCAGAAGTACGCATGTCATTTTAGGGGAACGATTCCCACATGTGTCTAGCACTGTAATAAACATACTGGCTTCCCAACTTCCATGAAGTTGTGGAGTTTTGTTTATCTCCGCAAAACATGATATAGTATTTGTCAGCCTTTTTTTTCCTGTGTAGATTATATAGTGTGATAAATATAGTTTAGGCTCTTGTAAAATATCAAAATAGAGATTATGTGCTATAACATTACCTGTTGCAGAAGAAGCTAATGCCTTTATTTTTATAACTGACAATAGTGAGAATAACTCAGATAATGTTGATTTAATATACTTGTGGAATATTTTATCTGTATGATAACACTGAAAAGAACCAGAAAAATAAACACCAAGAGGAAAAATGCAAGAAGGAATTTACTACTGACCCTCCAGTTATCAAGAAGTGTCAAACCACAGAAAAGAGCCTCGAGAAGACATAAAATATATAAATTTCACCTGCAGGATGGCATGTACTTTAAGAAGACGAGTCAAAGGCAGAACCAAGCAAAAGAATTCCTGGAACATGTAAACTCACAGGAATGTTTGAATATGTATAATCCTCATGAATATGCATTTAACCAATGTAATGAAAAAGCATATAAGAAAGTTGTTTTAAGCTAACTGGCATGCCTCTCGCATTTTGCCAAGCACCTAGCGCTGTGTACTGTCCCTTTTACCCTTTATTAAACTTTTAAAAATTTTAAAGACTAAGCCTTGTTTCTCACATGGAGTAATTCCCATATACCTTGATGTTGAATAAAGTAATGCTGACTTTCTAACCTAAAAAACTAGTCAACCCACCAAAAACACTAGTGGGTTGACACTGGCTGAATGCTAGGTACCCAGCAAAGCCTCTTGTCCTGAGTTGGCTATATGATGCTTTTATCCCCAATCGTCTTGTTCTGTTTATGCTGAATAGTAAGTTTTGCACCTTTAAGACTTATTGCAGAGAGTGAAGGGGGGAGAGAAGTGCACAGTTTTTTTTCCTCCAGACACTGCTCTCACTCCCCCACATTCCTCCTCCTGGACTGTTGTTGTCTGCGGACAGACAGCGGGACAGAGCTCTTCTTTTGCTTTTTAGTTATTGTTAGCTAGCTGAGGCAAAGAAGTTCCCTGGACTGTGTTTTTTTTCCCTTTTCTTTGGACCTCTTGAAACCTGCTCTGGACTGAACACCCAGGGGAGCACCAGCAGCTCACATCTCTGGCCCACGGGGCCGGGCCTGGCCTGTGACAATTCCAGCACCAGAGGGACTGTTCAGAGACTGAATTAGCTGCAACCCGGGAACGGGGTTTTCTCAGTTTGTAGTCTCTTTTAGAGTGGATAGGGGTCTCATTGTTTGATATTGTTTTGGTTTTATTGTTTAATAAACAGGTTTTTTCCACCTTTCTCCAAGGAGGTATTTTTTCCTCCCTGACCAGTTAGGGGGAGGGGCCGATTGGATCTGCTTTTCCCACCGGAGCTCCTTTGGGGGATTCTTCCCCAAATTTACTCTAAACATGGACACTCCTATCACTCCTCTCTGCAGCTGGACAGGGGAGAGAAAATATAACAAAGCATTCATGAGTTGAGATAAGGACCAGGAGAGATCACTCACCAAATACCATCACAGACAAAACAGGCTCAACTTAGAGATATGCATTGAATTTATTACTGAAAAAATCAGAGCAGGATAATGAGAAGTAAAATAAACCCTTACAAACACCCTCCCCCCACCCCTCCCTCCTTCTCAGCTCTACTTCCTTCCCCAGTGGCATGAGGAGACAGGGAATGGGGGTTATGGTCCATTCATCACCTGTGGTTTTTCCTGCTGCTCAAGGAGAGGAGTCCTTTCCTTGTTCCAGTGTAGGGTCCCTCCTACAGGAGACAGTTCTACATTAACTTCTCCAATGTGAGTCCATCCCACAGGCAATAGTCCTCCCCAAACTGCTTTAACGTGGGTCACTCTTCCACAGGGCACAGTCCTTCAAGGACAGGCTGCTCCAGCGTGGGCTACTCTCTCTACGGACCTCCCACGGGATCACAATCTCCTCCAGGCATCTACCTACTCCAGCTTGTGTTTCCTACACAGGCTGCAGGCAGATCTCTGCATCCCTGTGGACCTCCATGGGCTGCAGGGGAACAGCTGCCTCACTATGATCTTCACCACGAGCTGCAGAGTTAGCTCAACTCCAGGGCCTGAAGCACCTCCTCCCCTTCTCCACTGACCTTTGTGTCTGCATAGTTGTTCCTCTTACATGTTCTCACCTCACTCTTCTCTTGCCCACAATTACAACTGAGCAACTTTTTCTCCTTCTGAAATCTGTTATCACAGAAGCGTTACTACCATTTCTAATTGTCCAGTCGACCATTGGCACATCCATCTTTGGAGCTGTCAGGGATTGGTTCTGCTGGATATGGAGGAAGCTTCTTGCAGCTTCTCACAAAAGCCACCTCTGTAGCCCCCCCCACTATTAAAATTTGGCCATGCAAACCCAATACAGCTGATTTCCCGGTTTTCAGTGCCACCTGTTGCACTGCATGGGGTTGCTGCAACCCAAGTGCAGGACCTGGCACTTGGCCTTATTAAATTTCATGTGGTTGTCCTCAGCCCATTGATTGAGTCTGTCAAGGTCTCTCTGTAGGGCTTTCTTACCCTCAAGCAGATCAACACTCCCACCAAACTTATTGTCTGTAAGAATCTGTGTCTGGGCGGGCTGTTCGGGTCCAATCCGGCTAGCTATGGACCCCAGCCCACACGATCTTACATAGACCAAAGGCAAAAGACCAGAAGCGCTCTTCTCCATGTGGGAATGAATGTCATTTGTTTATTCCCAGGAGAACCACCAGATGGAAAGACCCACGTGAAAAAAAGAGGCCGGCCAGCTGCCCCTAGGGGGTTTTTATACCCTGGGGAATGGGAGGTGGAGGAAGAGGACCACAGCCAATGGGATACAAGTGAGGAGGGGCAAGGGGAGGGGTAACCCAGGAAGAGACCAGCAATGCTGACACTTGGGGGGGGGAAAGGGGAAGACCATGTGGTCATAGGATACAAATCATGTGAACAGTGCAAATTACCAAACACCCAGTGCAAACAACTAAATAACTATTTAGTGCAATACAACAATTGTCGTCTGCAATTCTACTGAGGGTGTACTTGATCCCCACATCCAGATCATCAATGAAGATATTAAACAGGACCAGCCCCAATACAGAGCCATGGGGAACATAGCTAGCTACTGGCTGCCAACTGGATTTAGCTCCATTCACCCTAACTCTCTGGCCCCAGCCATCCACACAGTTTTTGCCCATTGAAGACTCTACCCATCCAAGCTGCAAGCAGCCAGTTTTTCTAGGAGGATGCTGTGGGAAATGGTGTCAAATGCTTTACTGAAGTCTAGATAGACCACATCTACAGCCTTTTCCTCATCAACTAAGCAGGTCACTGCTGTAGAAGATCAGGTTGGTCAAGCAGGTCCTGCCTTTCCTAAACCCATATTGGATGGGCCTGATCCCCTGCATGTGCTGCATAATGGCGGTCAGGATGATCTCTTCCAAAACCTTGCCTAGAATCGAAGTAAGGCCGACAAACCTGTAGTTCCCCAGATCATCCTTCTGACCCTTCTTGTAGATGGGCATTACATTTGCTAATTTCCAGTCAGCTGGAACTCCTTCAGTAAACTAGGACTGCTGGTATTTGATTGAGAGTGGTTTGGAAAGTTCTTTCACCAGTTCCCTCATGTGAGACACTGGAAGGATTGCTGATTTGAAACATTTTGGGTGTGTGTGGGGAAAGGGGCAGGTTGAGCCCTACCCTGGTGAGGCAATGCCCTGCTTCGCACACCCCACCCACCTGGGGCCTGTATCCCAGCCTCTCAGTGGCCACCAATCAGTGGCACACCAGAGGCAATACTCCACACCTCACCCCTGGACCCCCGATCTAGCCCCAGAGTGGCCAGATGAATGGAAGTCCCACCTGGGGACAAGGGCCCAAGAATGATAAGGGTACATAAGCCAGAACACGAGGCAAGCACATATTGATCCTACATTTCCTTGGATTTTATATCAGCTGAGACATCACTGGAACCCAGGAATGCTAGCTATATTTGTTCTTTTCTATATTGCTTCTGTCTTTCTCTTTCTTGCCTTTCTAATTACCTCTTCTTGGAGTTTTGAGTAACTTAAAATCAGATGGGCTTGGAGTTTGCTAAATTGGATGGGCTAAGTTAATGCTTAGTGAAATGTCTTATGGTGATTGACTGCTGCTCTAAACTTTTACCAAAATTTTCTGATTTTCTGAAGTTTGTCGGTAAAGTTTTTTGTTGTTTTGACCTCCTGAGAATATCTTGTTGGTATTTCTCCCATGCGTCAAACTCAGAGTACATAAAAAACCATAAGCCCTTTTAAGAGGTTTCTCGAGTGCATTCTTGGGACCTTAGACCTCGTTACTCTGGGGTTGATCCCATCAGTGCTCATAGACTTGTGCATGTCTAATTAGCATAGCAGGTCACTAACCATCTCCTCCTGCATTATGGGGGCTTCACTCAGCTTCCCAGCACAAATTTCCAGCTCTGGGGGCTGGGTATCCTGAGGACAACTGGTCTTGATATTAAAGACTGAAGGACAGAAGTCGTTAAGTATCTCTGCCTTTTCCTCATCCTCTGACACTACACAACCCTCCGCGTTCAACAAATGATGGAGACGCTCCTTTATCCTCCTTTTGCTGCCAATGGAATTATAAAAACATTTTTGTTGTCTTTAATTGCAATGGCCAAATTAAGTTCTAGTTGGGCTTCGGCCCTTCTAATCTTCTTCCCTACATGACCTCATGACATCCTTGTAGTCCTCCCAAGTTACCTGATATGACAGCATGGAATGGATTGTGTGCCTCATAGGAGAAGGAGGGGGTTGGTTACAAAGAGTTAGTCCCTGGTGTGAGCACAAGCAGGTGGCTATTGGTCAGTGAGCTAGGTTGTGATCAATCAGAGTCGAATGTGGAGTCTTTTGAATAGCCTCTAAAAATAGCTGGGTACACGGATAAAGTCTCTCTGCTGCATGAAACCTTGATGTCGTGTCATTTCTCCGTCCCCACACACCACAACAGATGGTGACCCCGTGTGAAGAAAATAACTAAACCGGGAGAAAATGAACAACATGAAACAGCAGAGAGCCACAGCCCACAGCTGTGAAAAAATACAACCAGAGCTAGAAACATAGCCAGAGCTGGAAACGTAACCAGAGCTCTGAGTAAAGGACAGCCAAACAGCTGTGTGAAACAAAGGCAGAAAAGCCGGTAAAGCTATGTTATAAATGATCAGCCAGAAATCAAAATTAATAAATGCGAAAGAATTTATTTTCGCGACCAAAATATGATCCTCAAAAACCCACAGCCAAAGAGACAGCCTCGAGCCCGGGATCAGCGCTGGGTGAATGTAGATCCGACCTCTATCACACCGGATATCCCTCTGTTCAGAATGCTGTTTCCAGCGAGGCTCTTTTATACAGTTTTTTATGCCTGAGGCAGAGGTGCCCCGATTTCTTTTGTAACCCCGCATATGTATGAAAGTTTCTTTCACTGTGCAGGGCTGGACAATTGCTGTTTCCTGAGTAGTAGCGAGCGCTGATCATGTCAGGGGAAGTCGCGTATTCAGATGTCTCTTTCTTGGCAACTTGGATTATCATGATTGATGGTATCTATCAAGCGATGATCACCCTTGGGTGTCTCCTGATGGCCCTGGACGAAGCCCGTAATCCCGCTGGCCACGTCTATTCATGGGCTAATGGAGCATTGTTCTCCTGCTGCCTTCAGGAATTTCGAAATTCCCAAGTAGTTATCTGTCCTTGGGCTGCTTGTGGTCAGAGACTCATTGGATTTTACAATTTTATAATATACATTTTCTCTTTCAGCATTAATTACTTTATAAGATATATTACAATCCCTCCCCTTCTATATAAACACATTAATTCATGCTCCCACTACAACCCTTATATCTATTATCTATATTTTATCTATATCTACCCTTCACCTTTAAGGACCTCCTACAAGGAGAGAGGGACTTATTCAAACTCTTTCCATGCCCTGCTCTCCTTGCGGGACTCCCTGGTATAAATTGTAACCGTTCCAGCCACTTCTTATTTGGTTTTCAAATTTTGCCAAGACTTCTGCTGCTTTGCTCTCGTGTCCACCTTCCCCCAGGGTCATGATTTTGGATATTTTGTTTCCGGAAGCCAGCTCCGGGTCCACGGGTAAGACCGTTATTTGCATACCCTGTACCATGGAGTGTATCAGCCTAATAAGGCAAGGTATTAGGCATGGCAGGAATTTGACCCCAGCTACTGAACACATTACAAAAAATATCACTTTGTTCCACCAGGCTCCATCGAATAGTCTGTCCCACCAAGTCGCCTGTAAGATGGAATTCCATTTCTGAACTGGGATATGAGCCACCTTTTTGATTTCTGCTGCCAATCCCCTGATGGTTTCTCTGTAATCGTCAATCTCAATGCAGCATTCGGACTCATTAAATTTTCCGCACACTCCCCCTTCTTCGGCCAACAAATAGTCTAATGCTATTTGATTCTGATACACAAAAGCCCGCACTTGAGTGTGCTGCCGGCTTAACAAGTCAAGGGCATCTGAGGTGTGATTCAAGACTATTTCCACCACTGCCTGTACCCTAATCAATTGGTTCAGTAGATAAATCGGGGTTCTATATCCCCAGCTTCGGTCTTGAGCCCAAGTGGCCAGCCCATAATAGTCAATTACTCTTTCTGCCAGCCATTCTTCCTCTCCCCAAGTCTGCCTGCTGCCTATGACAGGGAGTATCTGTTCCAGACTCCTCTTTTCCCTGTTCAGGGTCTCATACAAAGGAGCCCCTAACAGGTTACTTTTTGTTCGGGGGAGAGTGAAGAATACAGGTTGGATCATGCCTAGAGTGCATGACCCTTTCCACTTTGGGGGTAATTTGCTGTATGCTTTCTTCCCGCAAATCAAGTAAATTCCATCTGGGGCTTTCCACCTGATATTTGTTTTTCCTGGTTCTCTCCAGTATTCTCTCAATTCCCCTAAGGACTGGTAGGGGTTAACTTCGGAGCCCTTGACCCAACAAAGTCCAATTTGGTCATTCCATTCACAATTTGTTTCATTTTTCTGACTCCAATATCCTGTAGGAGGCTCTGGTTGCCAGACCTTGCTCCTACTACTTGAATTTACCACCAATGTGGATATACACAGGGTATATCCCACCACCTCGGTATATTCCCTTCCCTCTCTGCTGATGCAAATGGTTCCAATCACTCACTGATCCAACATCCACCCCTCACGTCTCTGTGCCAATTTGGAGACCCGTGCGTTGTCCCATTTCAGAAGTTGCTCCGGAGTTAAACTCTCACCTTTCTGGGGCCATTTCTTGGCGGATTTCAGCCCCCCACAAATCCAACAATTTGACAGTCCCAGCTCTGTCATGATCTCCTGGACAAGATCAATGAATAAGTTCCGATTAGGGGCAGGTAGCCCCCAGTCGGCATATTGTTTCTCCAGTTGTTCATATTGTTCGCTCAACGTTCTTAGCCTTTCTTGCTCCGCCCTCTTTTTCCTCAATTCTGACTCCCGTCTTTTCAATTCCTGAGTTATCTGTCTCATTTTGCCCTCAGGATCTACCCCTTCCTTATTCTTTGAAAAAACAGAAAGTCCTATCATACTGCAAACAAGCCCTGTCATCATTTGCCTGGACGAGGTCCAAAATGACAGGCTCCTTGTTCAGGGTGAGCTTATTCTCATATTTCAAATTTCTCCTGACCCAGTGTCGCTGACACCTTTTGTGAAAAATCCTTTCTTAGGATTTTTCCTGCTGGAGCTGAAAAGTTTCAGCAACAAATGTAAACAATTATTATCTGCTTCTGTGGAATGCAACAGGTCCACCTGTGATTGGTTTCCTGTAGATGTTTGAATCTACTGACCACTCGGGGCAGGGCTTCTATCGCTCTCTGCCAAGAGACAGATCTTTGTAATTCATTCTTGCTATTCTATTCTTAGCATAGCCAGCTTCTGAGGAAACTCTTTTCCTTTCTATTCCTATGTAGTATAGTTATAATGTTATATATATATCATAAAATAATAAATCAAGCCTTCTGATCATGGAATCAAGATTCTCGTCTCTTCCTTCCTCTGAAAACCCCTGTGACCACCGTCACAGCTGGTGACCCTCGACTGAAGAGGACACTCATCAATTGGTGAGACCCCCAGAGGTGCAATTGCTGCACTGGGTGAACCCCGGGTGTGTGGCATTGGTGGTCACCTCACAAGTGACCACAGAAGTGGATTCTAGCCAGGAGCTGAAGAACTGAAGATCCTGATTTGGACAGAGTTCACAGCCAAGGCTGACCACAAAGAGAACCTTCTGAAAAGCCTCCAGGAAGATGTTCGGAAAGCCTAGCAGCAGACAATTGTGCCTTCAAAGTCTGATTCATTCTTTCGACCTGTCCCAAACTCTGGGGATGCCACGGAGTGTGATATTACCACCGGATGCCTAGAGACTCGGCCAACTGCTCTAATAATCTTTGAGGTAAAATGAGTTCCCTGGTCTGAATCTATGTAATTCACCACCCCATATCGCGGCACAATTTCCTCCAAAAGTCTTTTGGACACTGTTTGAGCTGTCCCTCTTGAGCTTCCACCCAATGGGTCAATTTGTCTACTATCACTAGCACGAATTTGTACCTTCCCACCTTGGGCAGCTCGGTAAAATCAACTTGAATCCTTTCAAAAGGTTGGTACGCGATGGGGCGACTCCCCAGGACTGCCTGTCATGCCTTAGATCTGTTAACTTTCTGGCAGATCAGGCATCCTTGTACCTCCTGCTTGGCCAATTCACAAATCCCTCTGCACCCAAAGAATTTTAGAAATTGTTCTGCCAGGGCCTGAGGCCCTCAATGCGTTTGCTGATGCAGTCTCCTCAAAATTCTCCTGGTATAACCTTTTGATACCAACTCTCTCCTGTCTGGTAATTTCCACTTACCTTCCTCCAATTTTCCCCCAATTTTCTTGTACCCTTCAATTTCTTTTTGGGAGGGCTGTGGAGGATATTTTGGAGCCTCGGTTCCTTCGACCTCTGAGGTACTTACCGTCATCAATGCCGCACTCTTGGCTTCTTTGTCTGCCAGGTTGTTTCCCCGGATTTGAAACGGCATTCCTGCCTGATGTCCCTTTACATGTACTACTGAAATTTCCTCTGGCTCCCTTATCGCTTCCAAAATTTGCTTGATCAGTTCTCCATGCATCAGTCCCCGCCCTTGAGTGTTGATCAGCCCTGCCTCTTCCCAAATCTTCCCGAATGTGTGGACCACCCCAAAAGCATATTTGGAGTCTGTAAAAATTGTCCCCTTCTTCCCTTTCAGCCTTTTCAAAGCTCTCAAGACTGCGTACAGTTCGCACGCCTGAACCAACCATCCAGCGTTCAGTGGACCTGCTTCTATCACTTCTCCTGTCCTCCCCTCCACAACTGCGTATCCTGATTTCCTTTTCCCTTCAATGACTCTGCTTGATCCATCCACAAACCATTTTTCTCCCTCTTCCAATTCCTCCTCCTCTAAATCCGGTCTTATCTTGGTCTGCAGCTCCACCACTTCCGTGCAGTTATGTATGAACTTCTCTGACACCTCCCCGAATGAAAATTGGACTGGATTTTGTGCTGTTGTTGTTCGCAGTTCCAAATCAGGCGAGTGGATCAAAATGGCTTCATATTTCAGCAACCTAGTGTCCATGATCCATTTATCTGCCTTTTGCTGTAGTACACTCTGCACATTATGCAGTGCCAATACTACCAACGGGGCCCTGAAAGTTACTTTCTTGGCTTCTTCCACTTATGAAGCCGTGGGGGGTCTTATTAGCGGAGTGTTGACCCGAGACCTCTATCCCCAGGAGGGTAAGAGTACCGGAGTCCAGCTCGCTCGGACCCAAGCCACGGGGGATTATCAGCTCTTTGGGATTTCAGCTGCTGCTAGGCTTGGCTTCCCCGGGCATAGGCTTCAGGCAGACGTAGAGAGAGGAGAAGAGGAGACACCGGCTGTTCCACGGAGATGGTTTATTCGGGGGGATGTGAAAGAACCCGGTTCTTCTTCTTCTAAGTTAGTAAGGTACAGTAAGCTACTTTTATACCCTTGGCCAGGCTCCAAACTTGACCAATGGACAAAGGTTAGAAGGGCTACAAGGACCAATAGTAGGGTTAACAAGACTTTTCTCCTTATAAGGATACAAAGATACATTGTGAGTCTGGGGTCGGAACACCTCTCTGCTGCTGTGTCAGCATTCCCATTGTTAAAGCCTCCACGGTGCCTTGGCCAGGCTTGTGGTGTTTACTACAATTCTACTTTCTGTTTTTACAAAAAAAGCATTTGCTATAGTTCTTTTGAAACAGTGGACAAGGCACGAGAACATAGCTAGTATAATAACAATTACAAGGAGAATTAACAACATTCCCTTAACCAAAGATGCAGCCCATCCTGTTAATCCCCATTGCCCAAAAAGTTCATTGACCCAGTCTGGGATTCTTTCTACTTTCAAGTCCTTCACGAGATCTTTCAGTTTCTGGATATTCGCATGGATGGATTCCGAGCATGAAGAGAGGTTGAAGCAGCACATTCCTTCAAAGTCCTCACAACCGCGTCTGTGGGCAAGCAGCAGGAAGTCGATTGCTGCTCGATTTTGGAGCAAAGCCTGTCTGGTGGTTTCTTTGTCCTTTAAGAGATCACTCAAGGCTGCAGATGTGGCATTAGCTTGTTTGCTGAGCCAGCACCCAAGGTGATTGATTTCACCGAGGGCTTTAGCAGCAGCTACTCAGGGTAAAAACAGTGAGACAGCAATCTTTTTTTGTTTGTTCCAATCATATAATTTAGGATCACAATTTTCCTCAAATTCAGTGTAGGACCTCATTAGGCGTTTTGATTCATTTTCCTTTTTCCACTTATGTAATAGAGTGATATTTGGAGTAAGGGTAGAAAGTCTTCCAAGGGTACAGGGACCTCCCTGGAGTCGGGAGGGGATCCCAGCTCATACTCTGTCACCACAGGTGAGAAACATTCCCTTGGGTAATACCTTGGGATGGAGGGAAGACACAGAAATTGCATGAGCCGTGTAATTGCACCAATCATGAGGGTTATAGGCTTTGTTAATTGGTGACACATTTTTTCGATATGTGTTTTTGTGTTGGTCAATTTCTGGCCAATTGTTTTTTTGGATGTCTAAAGTAAAATTTGACACAGTATATGGCCTTGGAGGACCCCAACAGATCCAGTTCTTGGGGTTCCTCTCGAGCATCTGGTAGAATTTTTGTCCACTCATCCCAAGTATCAGCCACATTGGGTCTCTTACCTGTGGTGCAGAGGAGCTCTGAGTTATAGACAGGCCAGTCGTCTGCTGCAAAGGGAATTCCTACTAGATGTAGAAAGTGGGTTATCAACGCTCCCCATGGACAAGCACATGTTGTCCTGTTTTAATGTTTTTGCTAAGGTTACCCAAACATTATGGCTAGGCTGAGGGCTAATCCAACCGAAGGCACACGGTATGGTGACGAGCATCCAGGCGGCGGTGAGAACAACACCGACAAAGATATTTTTCATCTTTTGGCAGGAATAGGGCTTCTGATAGAGAATATAAGCAGAATTGTTATCTTTATGATGAGAGGGATTTCTGCCTTGTTCTTTTCTGTGTTCCCCCTCCCTCCCCCCCCTTTTTCTTTTAATTTCTAAGCTACACTAAGGGAGGAGGAGTGGGTTGGGGGTTAGGGATTTTTAAAGGTTAGGAGGAGGGAAGTAAAGGATTTTTTTAAAATACAAAAACACAGTGTAATAACACATAATTCAGAGAACACTTCAGTGTTAAGGCTATCTATGGCCTGATACAGCAGACTATTTTTTAGCTTTCTGTCTTGTCTGTCTTTTAATGGGGCGGTCTGTTCGTGTGTTTGTGGATGTTCGGCGACGTCTTCGTCTCCAGGCAGAGCTAGTTTGGTTTTGAGGTGGTCTTGTGTTTGCTTCAGGAGAGTTCTTGTCTCTATCTGCAGGATTAGTGTTCGCAGTGCCTAAGTATGGTTTCACGTATTTTCCTGGGTACCACCTTGGACCAGATGGTAGTAGCACGCACGCATACCCTCTTCCCCAAGTAATCAACTGGTGAGGCCCAGAAATTTGGTGTGTTTCAGGGTCTTTCATGAGCACAGGTGGTTTCTCAGTGAGCTTTGCTTGGGTGGTATTTGCAAGGAGGCGAAGAATTGGTGGGTCAGGCTCTGATGCTGTACAGTTCAGGAAGTTGATGACATAGAGAGCCTTGCAAAGTCTTTCCACAGGAGTTGAGTCTTTTGTGTCCCTGTTCTGTTGATCGAGGACTCTTTTGAGGGTTTGATGTGTCCTTTCCACGATGGATTGTCCTGTGGGGTTTACAGGTATGCCGGTCTTGTGCACTATGCTCCATTCATTGAAGAACTCCTTTAACTTGTTGGAGATATAGGCTGGTCCATTATCTGTTTTAATCTCTTTTGGTACACCCAGGGTGACAAAAGCGAGGAGAAAGTGTTTTATTGTGTGCATGGTCTTTTCTCCTGCATGTGATGATCCAAATACTGCTCCTGAAAATGTGTCAACCGATACATGCACATATTTTGACTTTCCAAAAGGTGCAAAGTGAGTTACATCTGTTTGCCACAGCTGACAGCTACTCAGACCTCTGGGGTTGACTCCCATCCCCATAGATGGTATTTGGTAGCTTTGGCAATTCGAGCATGTAGCTACAATAGCCTTTGCCTGCTCCTTCGAGAGTTTAAACATTCTCATAAGGGCAGGTGCATTTTGATGGAAAAACGCGTGAGACAACTTTGCCTGGGCAAAGATGTCAGGAACATTAGCAGTTTGTACTGTCATTGCTAATGCATCTGCTTTTCTGTTGCCTTCTGCAACAAAACCGGGGAGGTCCGTGTGTGACCTCACATGCATTATGGGGTAAGATTGCTTTCTGTTGGAGATCAGTTGTATTAATTTAGAGATCAATTGGTACAACTTTGTGTTAGAAACTTCTTTAAGAAGAGCATGTTCGGCTCTCATAGCTATTCCCGCAACATAAGCTGAGTCTGTGACCTGATTGAAAGGCTGGTTTTTAAATTTATCAAAGGCTCTGACAACGGCTGCTAGTTCTGCAATCTGTGGTGATCCTTCCACCACTTGTACATCAGACTGCCAGTCTTGTGTTTGGGGGTCTCTCCAAGTAATCACTGATTTGTGAGAAGACCCTGAGCCATCTCTAAAGAGGATTAGAGCCTTGAGAGGCTTTCTACTTTGGATTTGCTTAGGAATCAAATGAAAAGTTTCATTCTTGTTAAAAAGTTTGTGTTCTGGGATATGTGCTGAAATTCTACCCATATAACTGTCCAAGGCAAACTGCAGAGTCACATTGGTCTGGAATAAATCCTCAAAGTCCTTAAGAGTTAATAGGCAAGTATATGCATTCAAAATCACGTCCTGAAAGGGAGCAAAGGCGAGTCCTAGCCTTTTTTATTAAGTGTGCTATAACCTCCTGGTAGGTGGTAAGAGTCTTTGTAGGCTGGCTACTTGTAAAAACCCATTCCAGTATCAACAAAGGGTCTCGCAGCTGAGGGTGCCATTGGAAAATCAGTCCATGGAATCGGGGTGCTTTTCCCAGAACGATGAACTGGAAAGGCAGGTTGGGCTCGTAGCAATGGGCTTTGCGTGAAGACAGGGCTTCCTGGACTTTGACGATGGCACTTCTGGCTTCTTCTGTGAGAGCGCAGGGAGAGTTCAGGTCCTTGGGTTCACGAAGTAGATTGAACAAGGGAGCAAGGTCCTCTGTTGTAAGTCCTAGCAGTGGACGTGCCCAGTTGATTGGTCTGCACAAGCTGTGTAAGTCTCTCAGGTTTTTTGGGTCGTCTCTGATTACAATCTGCTGGGGAACGATGGTCCTTTCCCGAATCTGGACTCCAAGGTAAGTCCATGGCTCAGTGTACTGGATTTTGTCCTCACGAATCTCCATTCCTGCCTTTTCTATGGCTTCAATAGTCTTTTTAACCGTGGTGTCCAAATAAGTTTTGTTCGAAGCACACACCAGAATGTCATCCATATAGTGATATATTATAGCGTCTGGAAATGATTTCCGAATGGGAGACAGGATGTGAGCCACATACCGCTGACAAATACTGGGTGACGATTTGAGACCCTGAGGAAGGTAAAGCCAATGATATCTTTTAAGCGGACCCTCCTTGTTAATAGAGGGAACGGAGAAAGCAAACCTTGGAGCATCCTCAGGGTGCAGTGGAATGCTGAAGAAACAGTCCTTAATGTCTATGATAGCGAGTGTCCAGTCCCTAGGCGGCATCGATGGGGAGGGCAGGCCAGGCTGAAGAGGGCCCATGTCCTCGATGACCTCGTTGATTCTGCAAAGGTCGTGGATACGCCTCCACCTGTTTGTCCCAGGCTTTGGTAGAACGAAAACAGGAGAATTCCAAGGGCTGTCGGATTCTACTATGTGGCCTTTCTGGAGCTGTTCTTCCACGAGGACGTTTAGGATGCGCAGCTTGGCTTTTTTTAGGGACCACTGTTTCTGCCAGTTTGGGGTTGTGACTTTTCCAGGTGAGCCGAGGCGTATCTGGCAGTGCGCTTACCTCAGTGTTCCCAGTTAGAAATCCTGGGTGGGAATGCGTAGAGAAGCTCCCCACTGGGATAGAACATCTCAGCCCCAAAGGGTGATGGGGGCCCTTACCACAAATGGTTGGATGGTTGCTAGCTTGCCTTCAGGCCCTTCAACGAGGATGTTGTTTTTGCTTCTCATGGAAACCATAGTTCCACCAATCCCTGTTTTACGGAGAAAAAAGAAACCCCCATAACTTTGTAAAAGTTGTTAAGAGCCAAAGAGCTGGTATGTATTTATTGCAGCACTGGACGCATGCGTACCTCAAAGGTACTAAAAGGGTACGCGTACCTCCGAGAACTTCAGATCTCCTTTTATCTCCCTTCCACATACATATGCATACAGTTTCACAATAGGCTCATACATATTCATTTTTATGGACATTTGCCGCTAGTTCCTCTTTATCAAAAGGAATTCCTAGGTCAGGTTGTCCTGGCCTTGCTTTATGTCTGATTTCTTTATCAATTTCTTCAGTATCTCTGTCTTGCAGTTTTTCCTTCAGCTTTCACTTACAGACTTTTTACCCTTTTAGACTTTTAACCTATTTCAAAAGGGATTTCTGCTTAGGGGGATTTTTACTCTGTCTCATCCCAGTAATCATGCCTGCAACAGGTTGTAGATCCCAGTGTGCTGGCCAATCTGAATGGGCGATGATGGTCACGTCAGCGCCGGTGTCCAGCATCCCTGGCAGGTGGGTCTTCTCTCCTTTGCAAGAGATGCCACATTCGATTGTAGGCTTGGATGGTCCCATGACTTGTGCCCACATAGCTGTAGGATTCAGAGGGATCTGTTCCCTGTGATTCTTTGGGAGTAAAAAGGCCTGTGCAATCGGAGTTCCCTTAGAAAGAAAAAATGGTGAGTCTATGCAAAATACCTGAACCAGGATCTCTTGACCTGGCTGCACTGTCAGCACTTTTGGAACAACAAAGATTTCCTTTGGACCATTAAGAGAATCACCCTGAATTTAAATGTCTGAAGGACTACCTTTAGGTCCATATTTGCCTGTGGGAACACAGTGAATATTCTTATTATTAAAGTCAATTGACAAAGCAGTTACCAGTTGCCCCTGTGTACCGCTCTCGGTGGTCCTGTGGGTTGTTCCGTGGGTTGTCCCGTGGGTTGGTCCCTCCTCCTTGCGTCTGGAACAGTCCGGGCTGGTGCGGGATTGTGTCTGGGTGGCCTTTGATTTGTTGTCGTTGCCCGGGGCTCGACCGGGCTCCTCCAGCCGTTTCCCAGGCGCTGCTGGAAACGCTGCTGAAAATGGAGCTGATTCTGGGGTCTTTGATAATAATTACAGTGGTATCAAGGGGGTGACCTCTCCGGACAGTCCTTTAAGTAATGTCCAAAATCACCACAGTGATAGCATTTAGCTTGATCTTTAGAAGCTCTTACTGCATATGCACCAGAAACTCCTTCAGCAATACCCTTAGCAACTGCTTGGGTCACTGTATTCTCAGTAGACATGTGGCGTGTACAGCATTCCAGCATTTGCTCAATAGTTGGGTCTGATTCCATTGTCAAGGACCTCAGAATGGCTTTACATTTTTCATTTGAGTTACTCAAAGCAAGCTTACATAAGAGTTCTTTTCTAGTCTCAGTGCTTTCAATCTGTTTCTCAAGAGCATCTCAGCCTGTCAACAAATTTTATAAAGCTCTCGTCTATGCCTTGCTTTATAGTAGCAAAATGCATGGTAGGTATAGCATCATCCTGCATAAGAAGTAACGAATTTTTGCCGCTAGAGCAAGGTCGTGCAGGGAATCTTTATTCAATGTTTCCATTTGTTCAGCTGGCTTTTGCAAATTACCTTCACCTGCCAGCTGTTCTACCGTAAAGCTGGTCTTATTCTCATCAGCAGTATATGAATCCGATAACGTCTTTAAATGTTTTTTCCAATGCCTGTCCCATAACAAATATTCTGCTGGGGATAGGAGGCATTGTGCAATATTCTTTACATCATGAAGAAGCAAAACATGTGCAGAGAACATAGCTTCTAATAGATTTCTAAAGATATGTGACCCACGTCCATGCTCTTTTGCTATGTTCCGTAATTGCACTAGTGATTTATTCGAAATGGGCTTCCATAACTTATTAGAAGACTCCCCGCCGTTGCGTCCGACCTTGTATTCGACGGGGAATGCAGTGATTTTCTGTGCCAGGTCCCAGTCACCGGACCTGGTAGCTTCTATCTTAATATGAGCCCATGGGTCTGTATGTATTATATCAGAATCAGAATCATTGGAAAAGCTGTTATCATCTGAGGCAGGGTCGGCAAAGCTGACAACGTGCGACTTAGGTTTTTTTACTTTAGCGATTTTTTTTCCAAAGGTTTCAGTGACTGGCCAGGCAGTGGCGCCATAGGAGCAGGGATAGAAACGCAGCAGGGATGGGACCGGATGAGAGGATCGATATCGTGGGGGTCTCTGGTTCGGTCAGGTGACAGGAGGCTCGAGGGAGGGGTTGGAGGGGCGTACAGGGGCAGGGGTGCACGCATGGGGTGTTTTGGGGAGAACAGGTTATTATCTGGGATGCAGGGTCAGGTAATGGTGTTGCGTAAGTGTGGTTTGCCTGTGCCGTAGGTGGAGCGGTGGGAGTAGGAGCGGTGGGGGTGGGGGGAGCGGGGGCGGGGGTGGTGGGCGCGAACGCAGCGGGGTCAGGCGGGCTTGGGGTGTTAGACGGGAGTGGGGGGGACTCGGAAGCGGTGCGGGGCCTAGGAATGGGCGGATGGCCAGCGAGCGGGGTGTGGGCCCAGACAGGGAGCGCGGTGGGACCGGGATGAGGCGTGGGCAAAGCTGACGCAAGAGTGGGAGGGGCCGGGGTAAAGGCAGGCTGTCCCGTAGCGGGGAGCGGCGGGGAAACGGCGGGGGCTGAGGTGGGGTACGGCAAACCGGGGTGTGGGGGAGTGTTGCAGATATTCTTTGTGAAAAATCCTTTCTGTAGGATATTTACTGCTAGAGCTGAGAAGCTCAGTAACAAATGTAAACAATTATTATCTGCTGCTGTGGAATGCAACAGGTCCACCCATGATTGGTCCCCTGTAGATGTTTGGATCTACTGACCACTCACGGTGGAGCTGCTATCGCTCTCTGCCGAGACAGACAGACCTTTGTTATTCATTCTCTCTATCTCTATTCTTAGCTTAGCCAGCTTCTGAAGAAGCCTCTTCCTTTCTATCTCTATGTAGCTTAGTTATAATGTTATATATATATAATAATATAATAAATCAAGCCTTCTTATAATGGAATCAAGATCCTGTCTCTTCCATCCTCTAAAAAACCCCTGTGACCACCGTCAACAGGGGAGGGGAGACCGAGGCCGGGGACGGGTGTGCAGCAGGAAATGTGGGCCCCAGGATCTGGGGTGGGGCAGATGAGGAGGCCAGGCAGTTAGTTTGTCCAGAAGCCGTGACAGAAGTGCCAGGGTCTGTGTTAGATAAGCTGCATTCCTTGCTGATCTTATCAGTGTTGGTTTGCGATTCAATAAGATCCTCAGTGTTAACCCTTTTGAAGGTTTTAGTTATAATGTGAAATAAAGGTAAGAAGTTAGTAACAGAAAAATCCTGTTTAGTTTGGAAAAGATAAAGAGAGCTTCCTACTTGATCCCAGAAAGCATTTTCGGTAATTGTGGATGTATTAGTATCGGGAAATTGTGTAACAATCAAGTTCACTAATCTTTTAAGATTTCTTTTTGAAAGCCTACCTCTGGAAAAGCGGAATTTCTTATCAGATAAGGTTTCTACAATGGTTAAATATAACTCTCTCTCAAGTGTGGTTAGCTTTAGGGTACTGAAACAGCTACCCATAGTAAAGTATCACCCTTCCAACAGAAAAAAAACAGGAAAAAAAAGGAAAAAGAACAAAACAAAAAATAGAAGCTCGAAGGATTTGCGCGTAATTTTAAATCATACTTACATCCTTCGAGCTGGGCTTCTGAGAAAGGGGGGTCTGCTGCCCAGTTCTCCTCGAACGTATCTTGTTCCGGTGTAAGTTTTGAGGTTCGAATTGAGCCTCCCGCGGAGAGGTTTTCTAAAACGAAAAGTTCTCCAGCCGGGCGCCGGCGTCTCGAACTGGCAATAACAGAATATCCCCTGAGGGGATTGTTCGTTGCTCAGCGTCGCTGAACCTTCGTCGGGGTTCGGACGAGTTGGAGCGCCAAGTTATGAAGCCGTGGGGGGTCTTATTAGCGGAGTGTTGACCCGAGACCTCTATCCCCAGGAGGGTAAGAGTACCGGAGTCCAGCTTGCTCGGACCCAAGCCACGGGGGAGCCTCCCAGCCAGCAGGGTGATAACAGCTCTTATAGTGATTATCAGCTCTTTGGGATTTCAGCTGCTGCTAGGCTTGGCTTCCCCGGGCATAGGCTTCAGGCAGACGTAGAGAGAGGAGAAGAGGAGACACCGGCTGTTCCACGGAGATGGTTTATTCGGGGGGACGTGAAAGAACCCGGTTCTTCTTCTTCTAAGTTAGTAGGGTACAGTAAGCTACTTTTATACCCTTGGCCAGGCTCCAAACTTGACCAATGGACAAAGGTTAGAAGGACTACAAGGACCAATAGTAGGGTTAACAAGACTTTTCTCCTTATAAGGGTACAAAGATACATTGTGAGTCTGGAGTCGGAACACCTCTCTGCTGCTGTGTCAGCATTCCCATTGTTAAAGCCTCCACGGTGCCTTGGCCAGGCTTGTGGCGTTTACTACATTCCACCAAGAATGCCACTGCTACGATCGCTTGCAAGCACGTGGGCCAACCCCTGCTTACAGGGTCTAGAAGCTTAGACAAGTTACCTACCGGTTTCCTGGCCCCTGCCCAATCCTGCATTAGCACGCCGTGGGCGGTGTGACTGCTGACATCCACAAACAACTGGAATGGCCTTTTCACATCGGGGAGGCTCAGCACTGGTGCTGCCACGAGTGCTTCCTTTACTTCCTTAAATTCACCCTTGTCTTTCTCCGTCCATTTTTTCTTGTCAGTTGTGAGTTTCTCATATAAAAATTTCACCTTCTCACTATATCCTTCAATCCGTTGTCGGCAATATTCCAAAAGCCCCAATAACTGTCTCACCTCCCTTTTTGTCCGTGGAGGAGGCAGGGCAATAATCCCTGCCACCCTCTCAGGGTCTAATTTCTTCTTTCCCTTGGTTAATCAACGTCCCAAGTACCTGACCTCGGGCTCCGTGAACTGAAACTTTGACTTAGACACTTTCAATCCTTTGTCCCCCAAGAAATTCAAGAGTGCTATAGTGCTCATCCTTACATCCTCCTCCCTTGGACCAGCAATCAACAAATCATCCACATATTGTAACAATTTTGTTCCTTCCACTGGTACAAAGTGACTCAGCACTTGCTCAAGTGCTTGACCAAATAGGTTTGGGGAATCCACGAACCCCTGAGGCAAGGATGTCCCCCTGAATTGTTTCTTTCTTTTGGTTTCTGAGTCTTCCCATTGAAATGTGAAATAATCTCTGCTGTACTTTGCTAAAGGACAAGTCCAGAAAGCGTCTTTCAAATCGATCACACTGTACCATGTGTCCTCGGGAGAGACATTATTTAACAAAGTGTAAAGATTTGAAACCGTGGGGAACAGTGTCTTAGTCCTTTGATTCACAGCCCTCAAGTCCTGTACCAACCTGTAACTCCCATCTGTTTTTCGCACCGCCAAAATTGGGGTATTGTCTGGACATGCACGGCTCCAACGTTCCTTTCTTCACTAATTCCTCTATCACTGGTTTCAGCCCCCTCCTCCCTTCCATGGGAATGGGGTATTGTTTTACCCTAATAGGGTCTTCAGGTCTGTCAATTTCAATGTGCATTGGCTCTATGTCCAACCTCCCAGCCTCCCCTTGGGTGTACCACACCTTAGGGTCTATTTTCTCCTCATCCTTGGCAGTGTGTTGATACAACTTCACCATGAGCTGAGAATTCTGCACGACTAGGCTAATTTCTAGTGTCACCATCAAATCCCTTCCCAGCAGATTGTATTCTGCTTCCTTGACCAACAACATATTTCCAATACAACGCTTGTTTTCTGATTCTATTTCAACATCTTTTATGATTGGGACGCTAAAATTTTCCCCCTTTGCCCCAATTACCATCATAGTATCGTCCCTTATAGAACATCCTCATGGTAATTGCTGCAGTGTGGTTCGTTCGGCTCCAGAGTCTACTAAAAATAATACTTCCTGCTTGTGGGTCCTGGTCTCAATTTTATCAAGGGCTCCTTAGATGTCCCGGACCTAAAACTGAAAAGCCCCTGACATCTCTAATCTTCCTGAAACATTTTCTTGTCTTTGTCTTTCTTCAGGCAATTCCTCCAAATGTGTCCCTTTTGCTTGCAGTAATAGCACTCAATGTCCTTTTACTGATTGTTTGAGCCCTTACCTTGGGAAGGGTTCTGTTTCTTCGGCAGCGCTGGCTTTGACGAGTCTCGGACCTGCTCCTGCTTCTGCTTCTGTGCTTCCCTTACTGCAGCTACTAATAATTTCGCCTGGATTTTCTGCCTTTCCTCATCTCTCCTCATGTAGACTTTCTGAGGGTCCCGAAGCAAATCCTGTAGCTCTCTGTCTTGACATCCCTCTATCTTTTCCAATTTCTTTCTTATGTCTTCCCATGATTTTGCCATGAACTACGTTTTCAACAGGACCACCCCAATTGGGGACTCAGGGTCCGTCCCAGAATACGTTCTGAGGCTCTTCCTCAGCCTTTCCAACCATTTTAATAATGATAATAATATGATTAAAAAAGGACAATATTTCCAGCGCTGGGGTGCTCCTGGCCAACAGCCAAAGAACACATGGGGGGAGGGGGGGTATACAGACAATGTTATCTTTATACTGTTACATCGCTGAGATACATGCATATTCATGTGTTTCATGCATTTTTCAAACATTCTTGTGACCTTTCTGATGTTTGGGGGACTCCTTTGTCTGACTTCTTCACACTCCAGCTTATCTGCAGGACATCCTGGGTGTCAGGTTATATTATATATTTATATTAGATATTTTATCTCTTCTTGTGTCACCATCCTGCTGTTTCACATCCTCTGATAAGATTTTAGTATGTTGTCCTGGGTTGGCTGTATGATGCTTTTATCCCAAATCGTCTTGTTCTGTTTGTGCTAAATAGTAAGTTTTGCACCTTTAAGACTTATTGCAGACAGTGAAGGGGGAGAGAAAATGCAGGGTTTTTTTCCTCCAGATACTCCTGTCACTCCCCCACATTCCTTCTCCTGGCCGGCGGTTGTTGTCTGCAGACAGACGACGGACAGAGCGCTTTTTTTGCTTTTTAGTTAGTTTTCAGCTAGCTGAGGCAAAGAAGTTCCCTGGACTGTGGTTTTTCTTTTCCCTTTTCTTTGGACCTTTTGAAACCTGCTCTGGACTGAACACCCAAGGGAGCACCGGCAGCTCACATTTCTGGCCCACCGGGCCGGGCCTGGCCTGCGACAATCCCAACACCAGAGGGACTGTTCAGAGACTGAGTGAGCTGCAACCCGGGGAGGGGGGTTTCTCAGTTTGTCAATTTTATTATTTTTTTTTTTTTTAGAGTGACAAGGGGTCTCATTGTTTGATATTGCTTTAGTTTTATTGTTTAATAAACAGTTTTTTTCCACCTTTCTCCAAGGAGGTACTGTTTTCCTCCCGGACCAGTTGAGGGGGGGGAGGGGCCGATTGGATCTGTTTTCTCACTGGAGCTACTTTGGGGAATTTTTTCCCAAAATTTACTCTAAACCTGGACATATGTCCTCCTTAATTTTAACATGGTATTCTCTAATTGTCCTCCTGTGGATGTGACAGCCTGGTCAGAGAGCGAGAAAACCAGATAAGGTTTCTCACGGCCGACTTGTGAGACTTTTAGGAAGTTGTAGAGAAACAATGATAGCTTGTTATTATAAACAACTTCCAGGTGGTGTTTTCCTACTCTTTGTTTTCCTGTTTTTCTCAAAGATTGTTTGTAAGAAAGGTGTTTTTGTTAATTAGCCGATCAGGTGAAATGTATCGGAACAGTCTATAAAAAGATAGTTTTTTGGTATTAAAGCGGTTGCTGTGCAAACCAGCCTTCTTGTGAGTCTGTGCCGTTTCTTACTCAATAGCGACATCCTCCGGTGCTCTGGTTTGTGTCACGGTTATCACTTGGACAGGTTGGTCAGTGGATGGCCTTACACTTCAGTTACACAAAAGCCTTTTTCACGTCTTATGTTTTGCTAAGGTCTATAACACAGTACATTCATCACACTATTATTTCCATAAGTGATACATAGATATTATATTAATTACTCTACTATTTCTATGAGCAATACAGTGCATACTTAAGCTGATAGATTATATCATACTAACATGCAGCTAAAAAGAGTTATAATTGTTAGTATTTTTAAATACGTATAATCACTAACAACATGCATAGGCTAATACATAAATACGAAAGACAATATTATCTGGTCATTTTTCACAATACCAACTCACCACAACCAAACATAATAACACAGGTATATTTCCACAAATGCCAGTATTCAATGGGCAACAACACTCTGCACCAGCTAGAAACCTTTGGAATAACAACTCACCTGTGATTTCACCTAGACCTCAAAAATCGGACACTTTAAAAACAATGAATACTACTCCTAACAGCTTTTAATGTTACCTCTGATTGTTTTTAAGTTAATTTGTTTGTAATTTTCAAGTTATTAGTTGTACGTTTCAAGTAATTAACCTGCAGCATGCACCTGGTAACATTGTACTTTATTAGCTCCTAGACATGATAGTAAACTGATAGAACACACCAATAGCTAGAAAGATTGGGTTGAAAAAGTTTTATGTTTTAAAACAGAAAGGCCAACTTATCACGGCATGGAATGGATTGTGTGCTTCATAGGAGAAGGAGGGGGTTGGTTACAAAGAGTCAGTCCCTGGTGTGAGCACAAGCATGTGGCTGTTGGTCAGTGAGCTAGGTTGTGACCGATCAGAGTCAAATGCAGAGTCTTTTGAATAGCCTCTAAAAAGAGCTGGGCACACGAATAAAGTCTCTCTGCTGCATGAAACCTTGATGTCGTGTCATTTCTCCATCCCCACACACCACGACAACCTGACCCTCCTTCCGGAGATTATAGATTCTCATTTTTTTCCCTAAGTTCCAGTCTAAGTTCTCTGTTTAACCAGTCCAGTCCTTTCCCCCAACAACTTGTCTTTCTACACATGATGACAGCTTGCTTCTGAATATTTAACAATTCCTTTTTAAAGCACACCCAGAGTTCCTGGACTCCTTTGCCCTTCACGACTGACTCCCAAGGGGCCCTGTCAATCAATGTCCTAAACATGCCAAAGTCTGCCCACTGAAAGTCCAAGGTGGAAGTTCTGCTGGCGTCCTTCCTTACTTCACCCAGTATTGAAAATGCTAACACTTTGTGGTCACCATGCCCAAGATGGCCACCAAGCACTACATCACCAAATAGTCCTTCTCTGTTTACAAACAACAGGTCTAGCAGAGGACCTCCTCTGGTAGGTTCATTTGCCGGTTATACTAGGAAGTTTTCTTCCACACACTCCAGGAACCTCCTAGACTGCTTCCTCTCTGATGTGTTGAATTTCCAGCAGACATTTGGCAAGTGGAAGTTGCCCACTAGTACAAGGGCCAGTGTGGTGGTTTGACCGGAAATGGGACATCTGAGATATGCTGTTTATGCTGTAGTCACCAATAGGCATTCAGATTTTAATATTGGCACCTGGTTTTGTTGCCCGATTGATAAAATGACACAAAACTCGGATAAGTTTTGTGCGGAGCTTTATTGAGGCCCCGGAGGTCCCCTGGACTCGTGTCCCAAGCCAGAACCCCAAAAATCTCGGGTACATGTGTTCTTCTTTTATACACATAATTCATAACAAAATATCCAAGAAACAGTTCAGCCTGAATAACCGACAAGCCCCTTGCAATCATTCCTAGGTTCAAAAACAAAATCGTAAATCTTCTGCCTGTCATATTGTGCTGCCTCAAAAACCGGTTAGACTTGAAACCTTTCCTATACTAGCTTAATTATTTATTAAGTTCCTAAGACTACCTGCTAAGTTACACACAAACTAAACACACAGCTTCAACCGACAAACGACTCATAACTAAACTATAATTAAATATTTTGCTAAATTTCATTTCTTTTCCAACAGTTTGGCCACTGGAGCATTGGATCTGCCTCTGAGAACACCCACAAAGGGATTAAAAGCAGAGCTCTCCTCCCTCGGAGCCCTCTTTGAATTTCCGGCGGGAAGAGCTTGAATCTCTCCCCCGTCCAGCTGCTGCTGCTGGGCAGGGGAGGGGCAGCCATGTGGCTGGGTGAGGTAGGCTGGGGCTTGGACAGAGATGGGAGGTGAAGAGGCCCCGGCATGGAAGGGTGGGAGAAGCACCAGGAGGTATCGGGCAGCCCTCCCCAGGAGAGAGAGAGAGAGACCCCAGGAGCCATCGGACAGCCCCCCCCACCAGAGAGAGAGAGCCGTGCCAGGGACTGTTATCTTGGAATGTGCTGCTGCAGCTAAAGGGGGGGGGGCGGTGCGGCGAGAAGTCCAGTCGCTTGTGAGAGCTTTTAACCCTTTGTGGACAATGAAAACTTTACAGAACATTAACCCTTCCTAGGAGAGAGATAAGAGTAGAGGATGAAGGAGGAAATGGGTCAGTGATGGAGTCTGGCAAGTGAAAGATGTTAGAGGAGTGGAGAAGATGGAGTGGCATTTTTTTGCTGGACTCTTTTTTGTATAGCCATGGACTGTTTCCTTGTGATACAGAGACTGCATTCCAGGAGGAGGCAATGGTTCAGAGCCAAGAGAGTTCAGTGTTGAGACCCCTCGGCCCCAGGGGGTGTAAAAGAAATGGAGGGGACAGAAGTCCTAGAGATGAGACTGTGCTCTGTTTGGAACGGGATGAGGCATCCTTAAAAAGACCACCCTCGAGCAGCCCTGCCCATGCCGGTGGTGAGAACACCGGGCATGGAAGGAAGAAGTCACAAATGGCAAAGGATCTTTGGGCAGTGCTACGTGTGACAGGCAGCCCATTGGCACAAGGAAGGACTCCTTCTACTCTTGATGAACTGAGGATTTAATTATCTAAAGGGTGCTTGCCAGACCAAGAGTTGGTGATTTGGGAAATGTAAATGTGTTGGGAATTTGGTGGGAGGAGGAGGGGGAGTGTTTCTGTGCAGTTTTCATTTTCCTTGTGTTTTTTTCTTTCTTTGTAGTTTAGTCTTTGTGGTTTAGTTAATAAAGTTTTTTTTCCTTTCCCCTAAGTAGGAGCCTGCTTTGTTTATTCCGGGTACCACCTCACAGCAGACACCAGGGAGAGGATGTTCTCATGGGGGCACTGGCATTGTGCCAGTGTCAAATCATGACAGCCAGCGACAGTGAGATTTCTGTCAGTTGCTTGTAGAATGCCTCATCAGCCTGTTTGTCCTGGTTGGGTGGTCTACAAAGGACTCCCACCATGATGTCTGCCCTGCTGACCTTCCCCCGATCTTTACCCATAGGCACACAACCTTGCCATCTTCATAATCATCATCAATTTCAATATAATCAAAACACTCCCTAACGTACAGTGCTACCCTACCACCTCTCAGCTGTCTCATCTAAAGAGCTTAATAGCCTTCCATTGCAGCACTCCAGTCATGAGAGTCATTCCACCACATTTCCATGATAGCAATTGCATCATAACTTTCCTGCTGAACAATGGCTTCCAACTCCTCTTGCTTGCTGCTCATACTGTGTACATTGGTGTAGATGCACTTCAGCTAGGCTAATGGCTTTGTCCCCATCACAGGCCTGCCACCCTATGGCTCATCTCTAGTGAGCCTGGTCTTGCTCCCTTCCCCCTTCGAACCTAGTTTAAAGACCTCTCAATCAACCTTCCTAATTCTTGGGCCATAACGCCTGTTTCCCCTCTTAGTCCAGTGTACCCCATCCAACATGAGCAGGCCGCATGGCTTACTATGTAAGCCACCCCATTGTTGAAAAATCCAAAATTGCACCTATGGCACTAGCCTCTTAGCCATGTAATAATCAGTTGAGTTTTTCTATTCCTTTCAGTATTTTCCCCTAATACTGAAGGAATCAAGGAGAAAACTAGCTGCACACTGTGAGAGTCTGTCCGAAATATCCTTCATTTTTGCCTCACGATTGTCATGGAGACCACTGAATAGTTAAAAACTGATGAACCAGTGGAGGGGGGGGAATCATAAGCTTCTTAGCTCACTGTTTCCACAGGTGTTGTTTGCTAACACACCACGCTGAACTTGAAGGGGCACCCTGCCCTTTCTGAACAATGGACCTGGACTTTCTCCCCACCTCCTGGCCTGGCTGGTTTGAGCTTTGGGGTGGTCCCTCTTCCAAGAGAAGACCCCTCTCGCCTGTCTTTAACCATCGTGACAGACAAGTAGAGATGTAGGCCTCTTCATCAAAGAACCAAGACAAGAAACCCCTGTGCAAGAAACGCCCCTCGCACCTTCTTCCAGAGACTGGGACTGAACCCCCCCTAACTCGGGGGAGGCGTGCAGTGGGTGGGGGGGGAAAGCTGCCCATAGTAAGCGCAGGTGTGAGCACTGAGCCATGAAAACGATATTCCTTGCTTGTTGCCTGGTTTGACTTTGTGTACCCTTATTCTTCACCCCCCCCCCCCCGAAGACCTTTGTTTTGGCTGAGAAACCATTCCCCTTCCCCCAACGAAAGATAGCATAACTGGGGTCCTGGTCAGCCGTGCCTTTTGAGATCTCCCCAGACGTGGTCTGGTGAGTTTTCGACGGCTGGACCTCGAAGGATAAAAGCAGCATCACTTTTTGGTAGCTATACCCACCCCCCCTCTTTTCCTCCCTCTTTTCCTTATCTTCTCCTTTTTTCCCCGGTTCCCCCTCACCAACGCATTTCTGTTGTGGTTATTTCAATAAAACTGCATTTGTTGATTTTGTTACTGCAAATCCCCTGTGCCTTTGTTGGTTCTTTTGCACCTTAAAATCACCGCGTTACCCGTTCACTAGGATGGATCGTGACACACACTGACTCCTTTAGCCAAGTGCCCCAGTTCCCTGAAGTCCCTTTTCATTACCCTGGGAATTCTTCCTTCAGTCTCATCCCTACCCACCTGGAATACTAATAGAGGGTAGTAGTCTGTCTTGGTTTGAAAGACAGGTGTCCACCAAGGAAGGCAGAAACCTCCCTTGGAACGGAGAATATGACCCCTTTCCCTCTGAATTATTATAATTTTGAAATTAAGGGTCTTTCAGGCAAAGATATGAGAAAAGGAATAACAGTTCTTTAACAAGGCAATAAACAACAACAAACAAAGAACAGAAAACCCAATAAACAATCTCATCCTGCTCTCCAAGCAATTTCCCCTTTTGTGTAGTTACGGTCGCAGCAGGCAGGGGCACTGGCAGGCTTCCAGCTGGGCAGGACAGGTGTGATGACTTTTCCTCGGCTGTAGGGGGCGCTGTGTCGTGAGTCTGGCCATCTTTCTCCATGCGGACAATGACGGATGCAGCTGGCAGGAAGGGATGGAGGAGGGGCTCCCTTTACCAACCCCCAGGGGCAGGTGATCCCGGTGCCCCCTCTGGATAGCAAAAGGAGCTGTAGCAGGAAACTTTGGAGCAAAAGTCCCGGAGTGGTAGATGAGATGTATAAGAAACCCTGCAGCTGCAACTGGAACCACGGGGCACGTAGGCAGGAGCCACGGGGCGTCCCAGCAAGGCAGGGGGTGCAGACCTACAATGTAGAGAAACAAAAGGAACGGCGGGGGAAGGGCAGGGGCAGGCCAGCTCCTCCTCCGCAGCTGCGGCACACAGACAGGGATACGTACCCTCCGGGAGGAGGGAAGGGCCCCGGTATTTTCCCCTGAGGCACCCGAACAGATGGCAAGGGTCCTTTATTTACTGAGGTAGGGTGTTTATAAGGTCCCAGTTCAGTGGCGGCTCTCACAAGCAGAGGCTCACCCCACGGCAGAAGAAGCAGGACTGGGCTGGGCTTCGGCAGCGAATTCCCTCCCCCAAGCAGCAGCTCCCACCGTCCTCCTCCTCCGAAGCTGAGAGAGACAGCTAACAGATGCCCTAGCCCCTTCTTTTACCAGCCCAAATCTCTGGTATCTCTGCCCCTCCGAAAGATACCTCAGATAAGAGAAGTGCAGCCAGATGCCTTCCTCCCCTGAGCTTGGCCACTTCTTTTGTGTCTCTTAAATACCCGGTCGTTATTGCTTCCTATCAACAAACAAAAGGAAAGATTCTAACCTCCAACATAGTCAGAGGACTGATACCAATCAGGCAGCTTCCTGACTACATCCCTTACCCGGGTGTCCTGGGGTGACTTTATGGTGCTGAATTGTATCCCCATTCGTCTGTTTAGCCCAGAAATAAGTTTTGCACCTTTAAGACTGGTTCTGAGAGCAAAGGTGGGGAGGGAAGAAGCGCAGAGTTTGTTATCAGAAACTGCACTAGCTCCCCCACATCCTTCTCCTGGACTATGTTGTCTACAGCATGGACAGACGGCGAGAGAAAGCTCTCCTTTGCTTTTTAGTTAGTTTTTAGCTAGCTGAGGCAGAGAAGTTCCCTGGACTGTGGTTTTTCTTTTTCATGGAACTGTTTCAACCTGCTCTGGACTGAAAATCCAGAAGAGCACCGGGAGCTCACACCTGTGGCCCACCAGGCCCTGGCCTGGGCCGTGGCATTTTCCAGTGCCAGAGGGACTGATAAGACTGATAACAGACTGAGTGAGCTGAGCTACAGCCCACAAAGGGGACTTTCTGTGCATGTCATCTGTTTGGAGTGGCAAGAGGTTTTATTGTTTAATATTACTCTTTTTTTTTGGGATGGTGAATGCTTTGCCCGTTAAATAAACAGTTTTTTTCCACTTTTCTCCAAGGAAATCTTTTCCCAAACCAGGTGGGGGAGGGGCCGCTAGAATCTGCTTTCTAGAGGGACCCCAATTCAGAGGTTTCCTCCATAATTTGCCCTAAACCAGGACAGTATGTTATCACAGACGTGATACTACCATCACTGATTGGCCCAGCCTTGGCCTGCAGCACATCTGTCTTGGAGCCAGCTGGCATTGGCTCTGTTAGGCATGGGAGAAACTTCTTGCAGCTTCTCGCAGAAGTCACCCCTGTAGCCTGCTGATGCCTATTGATTTTTCCCTTTTTTCTTTTATATATTCTCTGTATTATTTACACATCTATTTGTAGCCCTGTAGCTTATTATTGCATTTGTAGCTAGTTTTCCCAGCAATTTTCCATGCCCTTTCCCTAGGCAGAAAGACAAAACATATTACAAAGCTCCTATCCCATCTTGGTTCTCCTTGGCTACCAAGGTTGAAAACAGCTTTTCAAGACACATGTTCATAAACAAAGTACAGATAGTACCAAGGGGGGGGGGGGGGGGGGGCTCCAGAAAAGGGTTGAACCAGAAGGGGGAATTGCCTCAACACCTGTGCTTCTATGCTTCTAATTGGGAATTCTTGTCAAATATGCTAATTTGCTAAACTTATAAAAAACTGTATTCACCCTGTGTGGGTGGGCTTTTGTGGACATTTTCCCATAACTGCCCCTGGAGGCCCCCAATAAAGATCCACCTTTAAATTAGCTCCTACAGTAATACTATCTCGAAAGTGTGCGTTGTTTCATTTCTAGGTTGAAAAAGGCATCACTCCCTGTTACCAAAACCTTGCCATGCAAACACAATACAGCTATAACTCTATGAACGAGCTGGATCTATGAGGTATCACTATGGCTATTATTCAAGAGATCCATGGACACCTCTTTCAATCCCATCCTAGGAACCAGGAAAAGATCCAATTTCCTCCCAAACATAAAATATTAGAAATCAATATTAAACAGCCTTTAGGTGTGGGATGCCACAAATTCAATCCCTCATTTTAAGTAGACCCAAGAGGGTCATTTCCCCATGCAATCTGAAATACTACACAAGCAAATAGAATTTATTAATTAACAACACTAGTAGAAAAAAAATTTCTCCTCTTCAGCAGCTGTGTTGAAGAAAGAAACTTTAATTTGACCTCTGGAAGCAGCAAGACAAGCCATAGAATCATGAAATCATTAAGGTTGGAAAAGAAAGACCTCTAAGATCATCAAGTCCCACCATTAACCCAGCACTGCCAAGTCCACCACTAAACCATGTCTTTAAGCACCACATCTATATGTTCTTTGAACATTTCCAGGGACAGCGGCTTCACCATTTCCCTGGGCAGCTTGTTTCAATGTTTTAAAACCCTTTCTGTGAAGAAACCTTTCCTAATATCCAATCTAAACCTCCCCTGGTGCAACTTGAGGCCATTTCCTCTTGTCCTATAACTCACTACAGCCTCCTTTCAGGTAGTTGTAAAGAGCAAGAAGGTCTCTCCTTAGCCTCCTTTTCTCCAGGAAAAACTGTCGCAGACACCTTTTGTGAAAAATCCTTTCTTAGGATTTTTCCTGGTGAAGCTGAGAAGTTTCAGTAGCAAATGTAAACAATTATTATCTGCTGCTGTGGAATGCAACAGGTCCACCTGTGATTGGTCTTCTGCAGATGTTTGGATTTACTGACCACTCACGGTGGAGCTGCTATCGCTCTCTGCCGAGACACAGACCTTTGTTCTTTCTATTCTATTCTTAGCTTAGCCAGCTTCTGAAAATGCTCCTTTCCTTTCTATTTCTATGTAGTATAGTTATAATGTTATATATATATCATAATAAATCAAGCCTTCTGGTCATGGAATCAAGATCCCTGACTCTTCCATCCTCTAAAAAGCCCTGTGACCACCATCACAAAAAACAACCTGCCTTTCCTAAACCCATGTTGACTGGGTCTAATCCCCTGGTTGTCCTGTACATGCTCTGTGATGGCACTCAAGATGATCTGTTTCATAACCTTCCCTGGCACCAAGGTCACACTGACAGGCCTTGACAGGCCTCTAGTTCCCTGGATCTTCCTTCTGGCAATTGGAGATGGGTGTCACATTTCCTCATCTCCAGTCAACTGTGACCTCCCTGGTTATCCAAGACTGCTGATAAATGAAAGTGGCTTGATGAGTGCTTCCTCCAGCGCCTTCAGTACCCTTGAGTGAACCCCATCGGGTTCCACAGACTTGTGTGCATCCAAATGGTACAGCAGATCACTTACCATTTCCCCTTGGGTTATAGGGGCTTCATTCTGCTCCATGTCTCTGTCTTCCAGCTCAGGGGGCTGGGTACCCTGAGAACAACTGACCTTACTATTAAAGACTGAGGTAACAAACAGATTAAGTACCTCAGTCTTTTCCTCATTGTTGAAGACTGTCCTGGTTTAGGGCAAATTTGGGAGAAAACCTCCAAAAGGGAGTCTTTTCAGAAAGCAAACCTAAATGGCCCCTCTCCCCAACCTGATCAGGAAGGATTCTTCGGAGAGAAGTGGAAAGAACCTGTTTATTTAAGAGGCAAAACACCCCCAGCACACAAAATTAACAATACCGGATGACAACACTCTTTTACCGCTCTGAAAAAGATGACAACTTCAGAAAGTCTCTCTTGGGAGTGGTCGCTCTCTTATCAGCCCCTCTGGCGCTGGGGATAGCTGCTGCAGGTCACAAGGTGTAAACTTTTGGTGTTTCTCAGGTCCCAGTTCGGAGCAGGCTCGAGTGGTTCCAAAAAAGGGAAAGGAAAAACAGTCCAGGGAAAAATTCAGACTTCTTAGCTAAACTAACTAATGAGCAGAAGCAAAAAGCAGGAGCAAAGCAGAAGCAAGAGCAAAGCAAAAAGCCAAGCAAAAAGCAAAAGCTGCACTATGTACTGCTCTGTCTCTGTGCCCCCCTAGCCATGGGGGAGCAGGCTGATTACAAAACCAAAACAAAACATTCACTCTTCAGAGCCAGTCTTGAAGGCACAGGACATAATATCCAGCATAAAGAGAACACACAAATGGAGATATAAGCATCATAATGTCACCCTAGGACAAGGACAAAGGCATTTTTGACACTAAGCTCTCATCTCTATTAGATAGGTTTATTGGCACAGATTAATCCTGAAATCTGGCAGCTCAAGCTGGGTGCCTCAAAAGAGGGACCCAGAATAAAGAAACCCCTAAGCATTTATACTCTTACAGTCTATGCACCTGTTCTTTTCACACTCTTTATGCACCTAGCACACGCCTCTTAGTCCAATGGTGATTTTTGGTCTGGGGTCTTCTAATACCTTATTGAATCCTTTCTCTGTTTCCTCTGTGTCCGTGCAAGCAGGCCATTAACAGTTCTTATCACATTACAGCTTCTGGTGATGACCGTAACCTCTATCTTCTGGTTTGTACTTCTTGTCTATTAGCTCAGTTGGCAGAGCATGGGAAACTAAGAAGTCTTTGATTTTGAGTGAGCACTATTTAGAAACAATTACAACATCAGTGTGTTATCAACATTATTCTCATTCTAAATCCAAACCACAGCACAGTACTGCTACTAGGAAAATTACTTAGAAAAATAACTGTATTCCAGCTGAAAGTCTATCTAGGTGAAAGTTCACAGCTTGGGGCCCAAGGCTTCAGCAAATCCAGCGACTCATGCCAAGCAAGTAAAGCTAAGCAAACAGCATACTAAATCACACAGTATTATAACTTCATGTGACTTATTTAAATTTTACCTATTAAGCCTAACAACTAATATCTCACAATATTCATCCTTTGTCACTATGCTTCCTCATGCATACAATAAATCATGGTGATTCTCCTTAGCCCTCCATTTGTTGTGAATGTATTTATATAAACTTTTTTATTGTCTTTTACAGCAGTAGATAATTACGTTCTAGCTGGGCTTTGACCTTTCTAATTTTTTCCTTGCATAACCTCATGACATCCTTATAAGTCCTCCTGAGTTGCCTTCCCCTTCTTACAGAGGTCATAATCTCTCTTTTTCTTGCATTCCATCCAAAGTTCTCTGTTCAGCCAGGCGGGTCTTCTTTACCATCAGCTCGTATTTCAGCACTTGGGGACTCCTGCACCTTTAAGATTTCCTTCTTGCAGACTGTCCGGCATACCTGGAGTCCTTTGTCCTTCAGGACAGTCTCCCAAGAGACTCTGTTGACCAGGCCCCTAAAAAAGCCAAAGTCTGCCCTTCAGAAGTCCAAAGTAGCAATTCTACTAACCATCCTCTAATTCTTTGAGAATTTAAAACTTTTATAATTTCGTAATTGCTGTGCCCAAGACAGCTTCTGACAACTATATCACCCACAAGTCCTTCTCTGTTCACAAACAGCAGGTCCAGGGAGGCACCTTCCCTAGCTGGCTCACCCCCCAGCTGTGTCAGGAATCTCCTAGGCAGTTTTCTTTCTGCTGCATTGTGTTTCCAGCAGTCTTCTGGTAAGTTGAAGTCCCCCAGGAGAACAAGGGCCAGTGATCACGAGACTACCCTCAGCTGCTTATAGAATATTTCATCTGCGTCTTCATCCTGCTTGGGTGGATGCAGTGACTGAAAGAAACAGACCATGCAGTGCAAGCAAAGCAAAGCCAGTTTTATTACACTGATTAGCAAAATTTATAGTTCTCTAACTTCCGCACAAAACTTTCCACTCAGACCCCTTTGCCCCTGTTCCCTTAGTAATACAATCTTTTTGGTTATCAAGTCCATGTTGCATCTTCTTGCACCAGTGATGTCCTTGTCAACATCCTCTCTCATCAGAGAGGTCAGACGTGGTGTCTTCACTTCTTGTTCTTGCCTTGAGTTTATCTCTCCCACGGCTTCCACTGTACTAGGCCCAGGAGGTCTGTGGTGCTACCCAGCTCAGCTTCTGTAGCTGTCTGATCTTCCACGTCCCCCTTTCTGCTTTTTTAGACTTTGCCCTGGTTTTAACCCATAAACACTTTACATCACCATCAGTAAGCTCTAGACAATCAAAACACTCCCTAACATACAGGCTACCTCACTGCCTCTTTCCTTGCTTGTCCCTTCTGAAAAGTTTTTAGCCATGTGTTGCTACACTCCAGTTGTGTGAGTCATCCCAACATGTCTCCATGATTGTAACTTTATCATAGTTTTCCAGAAGCACAACAGCTTCCAGCTTTTCCTGTTTGTTCCCCATTGCTGCATTCACTGGTGCATTTCCATATGGATCTCCATCCCCTACTTCCACTGAACTGACAGACCAAACCACCTCACTGGCACACTGTCCCTCAAACATTGGTGTGCTGTCCCCAGTCTTTTTTTTAGAAAGCCTGGTTTTATCCCTTTCCCTCTTCAAATCTAGTTTGAAGCTTTTTCAATGACCCTTACTAACTCCTGTACAAAGATACTTTTCTCCTTTTGAGACAGGTGTATCCAGCAGACTCAGTGTTGTGCAGACTGACCATGATGAAAAAAACCAAAATTCTGGCAGTGACACCAGGCTCGGAGCCAGATATTGATCTGCTGGCCATTTCTGTTTCTTACCTCATCATTCCTTGCAATTGGAAGGATAGAGGAGAACACTTCTTGTGCTCCTGATCCCTTAACCAGTAGTCCCAAGGCCTGAGGTCTCTCTTGGTTGCCCTTAGACTTCTTGTTGCAACTTCATTGCTGCCAACCTGAAAAGTCAATAATGGAAAATAATATAAAGGCTGTACCAGGGTAGGAAGATTTCTCTTCACATAGAATCATAGGATGGTTTGGGTTGGAAGAAACCCTAAAGATCACCTAGTGACAATCCCCTGGGATTGGGACACCTTCCACTACACCAGGTTGCTCAAAGCCCCATTCAGCCTACCTTTGAACACTTCCAGGGATGTGGTAATATTTAGAGAGGACATAGCCTTCTGCCAGCTGGATATCATTGCTCCTTGATCAATCCAGCAGAACTAGAGCATCCTTCCTGACAGTCATGCTCCCTAGGGGCTTCTTTCATATAGGGGGCAGGGTGGGGGAGTGGGACTATGGTTGTTCCTGGCTGTGCCCAGGTCCCATCAGCTGCTATCTCAGCCTCCTGGTGGGTGTCTCGGCTCCCCCAAGTTCCTCTGATTCAGGAAATTCCCCTGTGGACTGCATTAGAGCAGTCTGTTGTGGATCATGCCAGCACAGGAGCTGCTTGCCTCAGCGATGTGGTTTTATATGGTGTCATCTCTGATAGAGCCTCTTGAATGTGCACTGTGTGAATCGACACATACAGGTAACCAAGGCAACCACCAAACCACAGCTGAAATGCAAAGAGTAGATTTATTTCATTACCTTGCTAACAATGCCTGGCAGCAGACACATGGGGACACAGGCTCAGTTCATCCTAGTGAAGGGCAGGCAGGGGCAGGGAGGCCTGCTGCCTGCCCCAGTATATCACAAGGCTTTGCCCACCCACAGATTATTACAAGGCTGTGCTTTTATGATATCTCTGTCTCTCCCAGCAGGAGGCTCAAAGCATGTCTGTGAGAGTGTGTTGACTTTCCACAGGAATTCTACTTCTCAAAACAGGCAAAGGATGAACAACACTCGGCATAATAAACTGAGTTTGGTAATGTTTTTCATCACAAGAGATAAAACTAATTTTTAGAATTTATTTTTCAGTTTCTAAATAAAGATTAGTGCTTATCTAGCATTTAAATAGTCATTGAACTTTTGAGAAAAAGCCCAAATAGTAGGTAATCATGACTGAAGGAAAGGGAAAACCTTTAAGTACTTACATACACAACAACAAGAAAAGTCAATACTGCTTTACTACTTTTGTATTTTATTGTGGAACTGTGTTTTTTCTTTTACATCAAATATGCTCAATGGAAGAGGGGACATTGCACACAAATATAATAAAAGCATTGAATATTACTTTCACTGAAAACTAATTTTCTACATTAGATATGACTGGATAGAAGTGATGCAGAATTATAAGACATAATATCATACATAGCTGCAGACTGACACAAACACCATTCAGAACAAGAGAGGAGGTATGTGAGGTGCTTCTCAGCCAGCAACAAGACTATTTCTTTCCATGGTTTGGAAGATGATGACTGCATGCAAATGCGTGAAAGCATATTTCAGATTTCCTCTTTTACAGTTGTGATTTCAGCCCAGTCCTGCAGATTCAGCTCTGCCATCTGGACCTCCTAGATAGAGCAGAGATGGGTTTTTTCTCCTTTTTTTTTGTTTCAGAATTTTTATGCCATTGTTTTATCTAGTTACTTTTTTTTTTAGATTTTTTTTGTAAATTCACAACAGACTTTTTTTTTATTTGAAACAAACTTACTATTTCTCTCAAAACATCATAGCAAGACCCTTTTGCAACAGATGAACAAAGAGAACCATATGACAGAAATATCCTATATGCACAGTAAATGTTCTTTGGAGATTATTTTCTTGTGGTAGGATGGATTGAAAATTCAAATTAAAAAATTGATTCAGTCTTAGTAAATGAGTACCAGAACTCTCCTAAAATGCATAAGCTATTGTAGACAATTAAAAAACCCAATTCATATATGCAGTTAGCTCCACTCACCAGAGTATGCAAGATAATAAAAAAAAATCAAAAATTAATTTTATGAAAGATGGCATGAAAATTAGACATCAACGAAGTCAGGCCCACCACAGGACTTTGAAAAGGCATGAAAGAGAGGTCCTGTCGAAGTTCAGGAGTGGGGTGTAACCTCTAAAATAATTCTTCATTGAATTTTATGAAGTAGTATAGTAATAGCATCAAGATCATGACTGGGGATTCTGTTATGGGTAATACTATCATTTAAAAGGTGTGTCCTATTGAATCTTTATAATTAATCAATAAGAAACCATGCTTCTAGAAATCTATGCTGATCAACAGTACTCATCATTAATGTACATGCAACATTTTTCTGTTTCTAAACTAATTGTGTAGTCATTAGGACAGTTAGATTAGTTCCACAGGCAGGAAAGACATAAAGGCAAGAGCAGCTAATGGAGGAGTTCATTGCTGTGTTACACCCAAGCATGATTAACATTTAAAAGGGAATGGATGGAACAGGCATTACAATACCTCAGAAGAGTAAGACTGGGTTTTTATTATTATTGTAAAAGCAAAACATAAATAAATATTTTAAGAACAGCTGTAACTGCCTAATTAATATTTTTAAAGTAAAATAAATGCTTGACCCATCACAAACTTACTTGGAGAGATTTAAGGCTTGATTCTTATTTTATTTACAGTAGGACCTAATGACTGTAACTTCCCTGATTGTAGTGAAATTGCTCTTGATTCACAAGAATAAGTGGCATGAGTGAGATTAGACTCAAGACCATTGCTGTACTTATATTTTCTACCAAAGCAGAGGTACAAACCATTTCAGATATTATCAGAAAAACAGTTCCCACCCACTTAAAAAGTTTGAAATCTGACCTGTATAAGAATGTAGACAAAGCAGAATTGTAAAAATTGTACAATTATGTGGATGCGACAGTTTAGAGAGAGAAACAGATAGCTTTCCCAGGCATCATCCTGGGGAAAGCTGTGAGAACACTCAGAGAAAAGAATTAAAACAATTCTTACCTTAGTCTCTGCATCTGGTGTTTGTGAACATGTGGAATACTTGTACGTGATGGTTATGGAAAGAAGGTGTTGTTCCTAATTAACCAATGGTGTGAGGGGTGTTGTTAAGAACCAATCAGGTTCTGGGTGAACGATCCTACCTACAAAATATGTGAAGTTCCTAATAAAGCTCATTTTATGCCTCCTGAGCATGGAGTCAATGTCGCGTTCCTTCAGCTGTTCCTAACTCAACGGCAACACAATTATTCTTCTAAACATTTTGCCTATAACTTGGAAGACGATGTATTACAAAAGCCATTTTAAGTGAATGACCCCAGCAAACATGCTTGTTTTCACAGTACATTTTCATCTGCTTTTTCTGCCATAGTCATTCTGAGTGAAGTTCTTCACAACTTAAAAGGTATAGCAATAAATAAAACAGCATTGTTAGAGATACCTAAAATGAAGAAGCCATTAAAAATAAATCAAAAACCTCAACAATGGACAAACAGTAATTCACAGCTTTAAATAGGCCTCAGGAACCCACATAAAGAGGGCCCTAAAGCAATACTAAAAAACCCTCATAAAAATTAGGAGTGTAAACACATACCTATTAAACAAAAATATCCTAACAATGTAAAATTAAAACAAATTTTAAGTAAAGAAAATAAAATGAGGTCATAGTTCACTACATTGTGATGCTTAATGCCAGCCATAATGGTGAATCATACAGATCAGCACATATTTTAATTTTGGAGGCCTTTACACCTTCGATAAATTCAGATTTGCAAACATTTTACAGTGTAACAAGACTTTTTAATTGGGATAACTTCTGAGACTAAAAAGTTCAAATTGTCTTAAATTACATAACTGTTCTACATGCTATTCTGCTGCAAGCAGTCTAAAGAAGGAAGGGAAGGGAGAAAGGAAGAGACAGAAGGAGGAAAGGGACTTAGCTTATCATTTATTCTATCTTTTTTCAAGACCTTGGGGGCATTGAACATATAGATTACACTCTTGTAAATATTAGGCAATCAGCATTTCAAATCCCATATTCTGTCATCATCTATAGGTTAATTTTTCCACCAGGGACCTCCTTCCCCCCTGCTTCCAAAAAGGCGGTTGACTATTTTCAACAAATCTTACCTCAATATCCATTCTCACTAGAACTTTAAATAACATTAATTTATCTTGCAAGACTACTAAAAAAATTGCCTTGGCCTGAAAAAATTTTCTTTGAATTTTCCTTTAAATGAAAACTTTTGTTAAAAACCTATTAAAAGTTCATGCAGCACTTCAAAAGTTTTCTGTATGTTTGTACCCATATATGCTTTTAAATTAAACAAATAAGGTAAGACAGAGGAAGATTGAATACTGTACAGACAAACAGATAATCTTCTTCATAATCCTGAATATTTTACCACGTTTTGCAACTCCGATAGTGAAGACCACTTCAATCTTGCTTCCACAGTACAAAAGAACCTTTCAAAAAAAATGCTCATCTTGCCTTGTTGAGCTGTCCTGGTGCATCAATGAAATGTTCACAGAACTAACATATGTACTTCATAGCACCAAGCTGTTTGATCAGTCAGATAGGTTTCTAGTATACACTTCATGCACACTCACACTTCTTTATTGGTTCAGCTATGATCCTACACAGATGTTTTACAAATTTGCTGTGTCAACTTTGAAAAATAAGTGCATCAAGTTTCTTTGTACATTCAAGTCACTTTCTAAGGCAAATTGTCTACTGTATGTACTCTCAACTGCTTTGGTATTTTGTTTTAGTTAATTGACAGTGGACATGGGTGTTTAGGCATGTGTACTAGTCAGTTCTGACTGGAGTGAGTGTATTTTTGCTGGGAGCATGCCTTAGATCAACAATTTTGCGTGTTGAAGTAAAGGTTTTAGAATTCACAATGAGGTTCAGACTACATGCATATTTGGCCTATGATTGTTATGGTATGTCAGTATGCAGGGTTCAAATTAAAGTGGAAAGCTGCTAATGAGCATTTAGGTTATACGTCACTTCCTAGTCACATTCTGCTTATTTTGCAGTTAACTGAATTCTGTAAAGTAAGGACCTCCTTTGCAATAGCTCAGATTTATACACATTTCAAACCTCCTTTTCATGTGAGTGCATAAACTACAGTAAGCGATACAGCTGTTGCCATGAGATTACTGGAGATCTAATTATTTATTACTTTCTCCTCCTACCCTTTTCTCTCTTTTTCTCTCTTTATAATTCTTTAGAGGTCAAATGCCTCTACCTGGCATAAGTCACTTGGAGTTGCTAGTACATGGTTTTCAAACATTCACTCAAGATGAAACTGGATCTGTATTTTCACAGTAATTTTGACCCTATTATGGCAATGCTGTTATTTCCCTTAGCAATCAGCAAAGACTAAAAAATCTTTGTGACTTGCATCACTGTGATAGGATATAGCATTTTGCAGGTATACAGTTCAGCAGCTGAAATAGATGGGTTAAATTTTTAGAAAAGGTGTTTTCAAACTGAAGAAATTCTGGACAAAAATTAATCTTGCAGTGCATGGTTTGGTTCTTACAGTTCAATCTTGCATGCGGGAAAAGATTCATCTTGCATAACAACAGTGCTGCTGCTTGCCAAAACCATAATGTTGAGGTCCTGCTGTTTCTCATGGGTGTCTTGGTACCATTCTCTCATCACTTCCGAGTCATGGGTTGGGATTAAGGTCACCTGCAACACAAAAGAGAATTCCTGAGGAATGGACAACAGAAGTAACTGATAAGAAAAATGTCTTTTTAAGAAGTCCTAGCCAACAATTATGATTCCCTCTTGGAAAGAGTGGATCAGATAAAAGAAAATAAATAAATATGTAGATAACATAAAATGACTGAGAAGAAGCAGTTTATCAAAACAAAACCTTGGTTCTCTAAGGTACTGAAGTGCAACTTTCCAGAGAAGCAGCAGTCTATAGTCTGCACTGATAGCTCTTCAGATTATGGCCAAATATTTTGTTTACTTACTTATCATGTTGGAAAAGGCACATGAAGTTTCCGTGTGTACACGTTGATGGTATAAACCATGAAACATTCACTTTTCTTTCCTACTTAAAACCTGCAAGGTTTCCAAACTTGGATCATATATGGTATAGCAACAAGATCAAAAAGAAAAAATGGCCCTTTAAACCAGTTCCCAACTGTTTTATTCTCCAGAGACGCGTCAGAAGGGTCAGAAATGGAGAAGCATTTGAGCATGGTGCAGCTCTGTTCCTCACTTGGGTGTCCTCTCACATCACCTGTGAAACAAGACGTCCAAGCTGGGAACTCCTGTCTCCAGCAGCTGCTCCCCACTCCAGAGGCACTCTGGCTTCCTGTAGTTGCTTTCCAGAGAAAATTACATTTCCAGGTAGAAATACTAGTGAAGAGCCTACCTGCATATTACTGTCCCACTGGGCCTTGCCCTCCAGCAGGGAGTCCAGAACAGCCCTGCTTGGCTCCTCAGCTGCAGAATCATTCCCGCTCACCACATAGTAGGATGACCGCACCCTCTTGAAAAACTCAACATCAACATTCTTTCTATTGCTATGGTTGGGAATGTACACCAGATCCAAATACATTGGAGGTCCTGGAGGCACTGCTGTAGATTTTGATGACTTACTATTCCCAGCTCCTTTGGAAATCAAACAACAAAAGAACATATCACAGGCTTGTTAAAACATGCATTTGTTAATTACCATTTTAACTGCTGAGATTATCTTCTTGAAGTTGCTTGTCTTAGTTAAACATTACGTAGCTACAATTGTACTTCTATGTCCCCTGAAACACTTATGCCATTACCCTCCTACATCTAACACGTTCCAACTTTGTTGTATGCCAATTGCAATTGGACTGGGAGGAAAAAAAAATGGAATAAAAAAACCTAACTATATAATACAATAAAACCTCACTACCATGTAATCAACATTTGACCAAACCTTTCCCAGTAATATACTATTATCCAACAATTACTATGCAGGGCTGTGAATACTGAAATTACCATTCAATAAATGGCAGTTTTATTCTCCAATTTAAGAAGTACAACTTCTTGAAAGTTTCAGGTATGCATGATTATAAAAGCTAGGGTCACACATGGAGCAATGCAGAAGTGGTCCTGAGATTTGGGGTATTAGCACATACCAAGACATAGTAGCTGTTGATATGTTCAAACTGTCTTACAGGTGCATCGGGGAGATACTACATGTGAGAAGAAAGAGGGGCAAAGTGGAACGTGGAAGAAAAGAGAAACTTCTTAAAGCAATTACTGCAGGAAACTGAGAACAAATGTTTGTTTTCCTGGTGGTTCCTTATTTGCATATACAAACTAGCCACTTATCACAAAAAGTAGAGGGAAGCATGTTTTTCTGCTATACATAGCATAGTATCTGTTCTAAGAAGTCAAAAATAGCTGCTTTTGCTTCACACCGGATCATGGTGTGAACTGACAATCAGGATTCAACCAGTAATTTCATCTAGATGATCACCATTTATGTTTTATTGATCTCTTAATGATGTTACAGAGGATAAAGTTTGGTGTGCTGGTTTTGCATTAATTGATTTGTGGTGAAGAGGGAAAAAAGTCAGCCACAGAAGTGATTTTTTTTGTGAGCAGCTGCTATCAGCTTCCTCTGTGCCTGGCAAAACCAATCGCTGGCTAGCTCTGAGAATTAGCGAAGTGCTAAGCCAATTAGAAAAAAGCTGATAATGGCTGCATGATAACATATTTAAGAATGAAAACCCGCTGGAAGCTCTCTTGCTCCCTGCTCTCAAAAGGGGGGGGGGGGGGGGGGGGCAGGCTGGGGCCCCTTCCTAGAGGGGGCCGCTGGACATCATCCCAGTGTGGTTGTTGGGCCATGTTGCTGGGGGCCATCCCGGTGCTGCGAGCAACCATGCAGCTGGGGCGGTGCAACACGGCTGTGGTTGTCTCAGCATGGCTTGCAATGGACTTTATTTACTTAGCTGGTTTTAACCAGCCATGCTGTGGACAGAAAGACAAAAGCGGCTGCAGCAGTTTTTCTTTTTTTGGTGTCCCTCATGAAGAAAAGGTGCGGAGTGGAGCCAGCAGCCGGCACGGCTTGCACAGTTTCAGCAGAGACCACACGACCAATAGAGAGAGAAGCACGGCTAGCAATTCCTCAATTGCAGACCCTGGACAAGATTAGCTTTTCAGCACTGCAGAACTCTATAAAAACGGTTTCAATTGATAGAACTTGAGAACAAATGAACCTACGAACACTCATTCTCTCCCGAGTCCGAGAAAAGGAAAAAGTGAAGACACGTTAGGAGAACAATATGGCGACACTAAGGTCAGTACAAAAGAGGGGGGAGGAGGAAGTGCTCTGAGCATTGGAGCTTAGATTCTTCAGCAAGCCGTGGTGAGGATTACAATACAACAAACTGTTTCTCTGTAATTCATGAAGTGCATGGGGAGGATGCATCATTCACCTGCAGTCCATGAGAAAAAGGCACTGGTGCTGGAACATGTGGATACTGAAAAGCTGTGATCGGGTGAGACGCTTGAACAGAGAGAAAGAAAACCCTTGCTTTCAGAAATAGAAGACCCTTGTTTTTATACTAGAACAACTCATCCTTAAAAACTGCACCTCATAAGCTAAACAGCCCATGAAAAGCAGTTGTGGGAAGACTGCAAGCTGTGGGAGGGACTTCACATTGCAAGCAGGTTCTGAGCGGACTCTTAGCCGTGAAAATTAAAACCACGTTGGGAAAGTTCACAGAGAATTGTTTCCTGTAGGAAATACCCCATGGCATAACAAAAGAGACTCCTCTCCCTAAGTAAACCGACGAAAAATTTTTAGAAGTGACAAACTAACTGAAAACTCCATGTTTTGTCTCCCTGCACTGTGGGTGAGAAAGAAAGAAGGGCTGGGGGGAGGAAAAAGGTGTTCTAAGAGTTTATTTTTAATTTTCATTATTCTCTTTTAATTCTGTTAATAAAATTTTCTTTATACCTTTTAAAGTTTTAAGCCTGTTTTTCCCTTAAAGTGTTTTTCTTCTAATCCTTATCTCACCCCATGAATTTTCTTTTCCCCTCCTCTGCTTAACTATAGCAGAAGAAAATTAATAAATAATTTTTGTAGGTGCAATGACATTTAGCCAGCATCAACCCATCGCATTTGGTAAACTAAATTATCTGAACAATGTACTCTATTTAGGATTACATATTGAAAATATACGAAAGTCCAATACAATTGTCTAGAAGGACATTCATCACAGGGTAATATGTCAAATAAGCATCATAACATGATAAGATTTTCTGAATTAGAGAGTTTTTAACTATTTGGTATATTAAAAAAAACTTTTATCATCTTTTATCATAAAAATTCTGTGATGCATCTTTCTGAATTGTATATGCTAACATTGCATAATTTATTAGATATTACACTTAAATGTCATTATCAAATAGACCCTTGTATTCAGTGGTAGAATATACCTTGGAAGCATGCCTCAAGGAGGAAGAATCCAATATAAAACTGAAGTGCTGGAGAAATGTACAGCATGAGGAACTGCACCGCTGCTTTGAAAAACATCTACTAGGAGCAACATGCAAATAATTGTGTAAGAAAGGAATAGTGGACCACTTAAAATGATGAAGCTACAGAGACCTGAATGCTGGTTTGCTTGTACTGAATCCTATACTTGCTCCTTGTAAAAAGTTTTCAATAAAACATCAGTCCTGAAATCAGCAAAATCCAAGTATCCCCAAAACACACTAACAAGATGTGCCAGAAACAAAAAACTAGCATGTCTCCTTTGGTAATCTAATAAATATTTTATTACTACTTGGAATACACAACAGTAATTCAAAATTGCATTAGTTTTCTGGATATTTAGTCATCACTGATGGCGTAAAACTTTAACTGTGTATTGGTTCTGGCTGAGCTGTAATTCATTTTTCCATAGCAGCCCGCACAGTGTTGTGCTTTGCATTTGCAGCTAGAAAGATGTTGACAACATACCAGTGTTTTGGCTACTGCTGAGCAGCACTGGCACAAGGTCAGTGCTAACATTCCCTCCCCCCCATCAAGGAGCTGGAAGTGGGCAAGATCCTGGGAGGGGACACAACTAGGATAGCTGACTCAAACTGACCAAAGGGATATTCCATACCATCTGACAACAGCTCAGATAAAAAAGCTAAGGGACAGAGGAGGAACAGGGAGCCATTGGTTATTCTACAATGTTTGCCTTCCAGAGCAACTGCTGCATGAGCTGAAGCCCTGCTTCCTGGAAAGTGACTGAACATCATTTGCTGATGGGAAGTAGAAAATAAACTCTTTTTTTCTCTTTGCTTGTGTGTGCGCAAACTTTCACTTTCACTTTAGTAAACTGCCTTATCTAAACATACGAGTTGTTTTCCATCTGTTTTTCTCTCCCCTGTCCAGCTGGGAAGGGGAGTGGCAGAGCAGCTTGGTGGGCACCTGGTGTCCAGCCAAGGTCAACTGATCACAACTGGATTATGTGATGTACATGCTCAGCTCATTGAAAGTACTCTTACTGCTATTATAATTTTTTTAATAACTATTTTTAAAATTATTCAAGCTAAGTAATAAAAGCATCCAATGTCTGATTGTACCTATGCCTCTCACAATATTGAATTGCATTACTTTATGTTAAGAATATTATGCCTATCTGATTCTTACTATAAATAATTTAGTTCACTACTGATTTCATTTCACCTACAGAAGTGGTACTTTTAATTCTAATAGTTGGTTAACAATTTAGACAGTATTAAGTTTTTTATATTTGATGTACCCTCTCTAATTCTTTGCATCTTAGCAAACTGACACATCAGATTTATCAGACTGCAAAATTTAATTTAGTGAATTTCATTCATTTAAATGTAGCTATAATATGCCAAATTTATATTTAAAACATGAACTTTCCTTGGGGGTTTGCTACCAACCACATTGTCAGCTGATGTAAAGGCAACCTAACTTCACTGCAACAACAAAGAAAATCTTAACATTAGGGAACTCCTGTCTTTACCTGTGGTTGCAGTCTTTGCTGACTTGTATGTTGTTGTATTTGCTGCATTCTTGGTGTCCTTATCTTTCTCTTCCACTTGAGATTTTACTTCTGGATTAGAGATATTTTTGGTTGCTTTCTCCGCAGACTCCTTTTTTTGAGAAACTATTTTCGAATTTTTGTCCAAAGATTCCTTTACAGCTGGTTTGGGTGAAGCCACTTGTTTTGATTTACCATCACTTCTTTTAAAAGCAGAAGACAACTTGGTCTTAGTACCCTGCTTTTTTGTCTTTGTCTTTTCTTTGAGGTCCTTATTCAAAGGTTTACCCAAATTCTGATCAGTGGGCAAAATCTCTGGATCAACCATGGAGATGTCAGGGTGCCTAGGGGAAGGACTGTGATCCTGCATTGGGGCAGGTGGTGGGTCAATTTGTTTGTATGTAATTGTCTTGTCTGTCAGAATGGTTTCTGACTCATCTTCAGAATCAATGTTAGCATCTGCAGTGATGGAAGGGCATTCCTCAGTCTCAGGGGGAACATCTGAATCAGTCTGAGATGGGGCAGACTCACTCATGGATGTGGGAGGGGTTTCATCACACTGCCACCCTTGCTGCTTTCCCCCAGAAGGTGGCTGAGCTCTCATAGATTGAGTTAATGGTTTCTTTTTATATTGAGACTGTTCCTCACTTGCAAACCACTCAAGGGGATTTGGGTTGATAAATGACGGTGAAAGTTCAGTTTTAGGATGTTTATATTCACAGGAGGACACAAGGCATAAGTCAACATCTTGACAGGATTCTGCTAAAGATTTTTCTGGAGTAAAATGTGCACTTGCTTCATAGGAATAGCTAGTAGCTTTGGATGACCTGGTGGTTTTCCCAGTTGTCTCAAATGAGAAATCTGTGGCTTCAGGTGAGTTGGTGGCTTTCCCTGTTGTCTCATAGGAGTAATCCATAGCATCAGGTGATCTGGTAGCTTTCCCAATTATCTCATAGGAATAATCTGTGACTCCTGGTGACCACATGGTTTTCTCTGTCATCTCATAGGAATAATCTGTGAACTGAGGTGATCTAGATGTTGAAACTGCCTCATAGGAGTAGCTAATATCCTCTGGTAACCCTACAGTTTTCTCTGAGACCTTGTAAGAATAACTAGGTTCTTCTGGTGACCTACTGCTTTTCTCTAAATCTTCTTTTTCTGGGCTGATTAAAGGTTCTGCACTGTGTTTTGTTAGGGGTTCTTGGTAACTAAATGCTTTGACAGAGGACACTTGCAAAGATAATGAAGATGTGTGAGTAGCTGACACAGCTTCTGTGATTGCAGGAGGTGAATCTGGAAAACTAGGAGAGTACAGAGAAGATTCTCTTGGAGTTAATGGAGACAGGTCACACTTCGGTGAAAGCTTTTCTCCTAGGCTCTGCATCTTTTGTGAAGTGAAAGAAGAATGTAGTGACATATGTCTGGGTGGAACAACACCTGAAAAGGTTTCTTCTGGCAGTGGTGAAGTTAACTGGGAATGTGTATGAGCTGATGAAGTTGAGGATGAAACTTCAATTTGAGAAACTGAAATAATTTCTGAAATATCCTTCTCCTGAGAGTAAGATGACTGCTCCACAGGGGAAGTCTTCCATGCAAAAATAGGCTCCTGTATATCTGAAGGTCTATAATCTACTTCTGTCAGTCCATTTTCAGATATATGGTATATACTAGTGCCTACAGTAGGACAGTCTGGAGATTGCCTACTAAAGTCCATTGTTAAAGACTGCTCAGAGGACTCGTGACCAAATTCTACTGACATAGTTGACTGCTCAGGAGATCTGTGATTGTGCACTGGGCTTCTTGATTTTGTAGTTTTAGGTGAGAAATCTGGTGGAGAAATTGACATGGGTCTTGGGCATTCTTCTTTAGATGGAGACATGTCTGTTTCCTGAAACATTGTTGGTGTTTGTACAACTGACACTGAAAGGGAATCATCAACTTCAGTAGAGTGGGGGGATCCAACCTCAGCATGCAAAGAAGGAGATACATCATCAGTAGTTGGTTCTGGAAATGAACTAGTAGCAACAGATGCTGTAGAGACAGAAGCTACTCCTCCTATATGAGAATAGGTATCTTCTGCTACAACTTCATCAACTGGAGTTGCAGATGTGTCAGAAACAGTGCCTTCTGAAATTGACATTTTGGTGTCTTCCTTTAAGGAACCAAACTGACCGATATCTATTTGAGTTGGTGAGAGATCACCTGCTAACTTCCGCTGATCCAAGACCAGTGAATACTGAGAGCTGCTGGGTATTGTATAATCCATTTTCCTTTCTAGGCTGAAACCTTCCTTAATTACCATAAACTCCATATTTTTTTCACCTTGTTTTTCTTGGAAAAGGCTCACAGAGCTGGCTTCAGAAGCTGGGTTCATCTGAACAAGTGATTTTTTTTTTTCAGGTTTCCCCTCAGAAGGATTTCCATAATCTTTGGTGGGAGACTTTACATAAACACTCAAAAATGCATCATAAGTGACCTCTGAACCTATCAATGGTGGACTCCCTAGAGGCGAGAGAACCTTTTCAATAGGAGATTCTGAATCTGGCACAGGCTTATCCATAGGGCTAATTCTGGGTTTGGCAGACTCATCTTTGTCTTCCCTGAGTTCAAAGATAACAGGAACTTCTGTTGACTTTTCACTGGTTTCAGAGGGAAGCTGACTGGATTTTTCATCAGTGGGAGACTGATAATAAGGCGTGTGGCCAGCACTACCAGCAGCAGACTGTGAGGGAGATGCTACTTCTAATGTTTTATCTTCAGGGCTTGGACAGTGCTCTTTGGCAACTTCTTGATGTACATTAGACAATGTAGCCATGGGGACAGGCTCAGCCAAGACTTTGATCTCATTGGGAGCAAGTGAAAAGTTCACACTGTGTTCACTCAGTAGTGTTTTGGCAACAGGTGATAAAGGGGACAAACTCATAGCTGGGCTCTTGGCTGGACTGTGTTTTCCACCATCTTCTGGATAGGGTTCTTTGATTTCTAATTTGTCAGTGCCTTGTATTTCACTTCCTTTTTGACAATATACATCTTGGAATGCAGATTTACAGAATTTGTCTTCCTCTAATGAAGGTGGTGAGATGGTAGAAGCTGAGGCATTATAATCTTTACCTTCTGTGGCCTCTGTTTTGGATCCCTCTGATAATCCATTAAAAGCATCTGGAAGTGGAGAAAGTTTAGGTCTAGCAAATTCTTGAGAGTACAATGAAGTCTCATACTTGGTAATGTACATATACTCTTGAGAAGGTGACTCACTTTCTTCGTTGATAGTTTCATCACTCATGACATCCCGGGGCATAGACATTTCATCCATTGGAGTTGGTTCACTGGCTATTTTGATGGTAGACTGTGTATAACCTGAAGTAGCTCTGAATTCCTCAGGTGGATTTTCTCTATCTTCTTCATCAGAAAGAGCAGCTTCATTTTCTGAGCCACCAGGTAACGTTTCTTCATGGACAGAAGAAGCCAGTTCAACTGCTGGAGACTGAGGCTCTGAGTGTTTTGTTGGTATAAGTAAGCTATATTTATCTTCAACTTCACCAGCTTCTGCAGGTTTGTCTACTACAGCCATCACACAATCTTCTTCAGCTTCTATTTTTCCAGTCTTCTCTTCATCATTAATGTCTTTTGCTTTGTCTTCCTTGTGTTCTTCAGTCTCTTCAGTTTCTGCCTTTTCCACTGCTTCTTCCCCATCCTCCTCAGCCTGTTCATCTGATACCTCATCATCTGCCTTTTCAATATATTTTTCGGCTTTAATATCAGCCATTATTTCTTCTGAACTCTCTTGCATTTTTCTTGCTTTCTTCATATATGGTTTTGTAGTGACCAGTTGTGTCTTTACCTCCTCATCTTCACCTTGGTCTTCAGCTTCCTCTGTCTCTCCCTTTTCCTCGTAATTTCCTCCTTCATATAATTCTTCCAAGACAGTTCCCTCATCTTCAAACTTTGCATGGTCATCAACCCCGTGCTTTTCTACTGGTTCCAATTCCTCAGGTGTTTGTTCACACTCACCCTCTGCCTCTGTGGTAGTTATGCCTTCATCAGAGGACTCAGCAGGTCCTTCATGATCTAATTTTTCTTTTTGGACTTCAAAGGTCTCTTTTTGTTCTATGCTAGTGAGTCTTAGTTCATCCTCTATGAGTGCAACTTGAAGTTTTGTTTCTTTTATTGTTTCATCTTCTTCAGCTTTTAATTCCTCAAAATCCTTTGTTAAATCCTCTGGTGAAGACATAAGGGATCTCTCAACTTCAAGTTCTTTTCCACTAGCTGCAATTTCTGCAGCTGCTACAGTTGTGATAGTGGCTCCAACTGTTGCAAGGGCAGTTTGAACTCCACTGACTTTAATCTCTTTCTTGACAATCTTAATTTTTACTTTTTCCTTTGGCTTTCCAGCAGATATAGCTTCTTTTTTAGTAGGTTCCTCCTTCTTTTGTGGTTTAGTCTTTGCTGCTGGCTTTTTTACTTCAGTTGAAGCAGCAGATGTCTTTGCTTCTTTAGGAACCTTCTTGAGGTCTTTTTTGATTCCTTTTTCTTCCTTCTTAATTTCCTTCTCTTCTTTTTTACCTTCTTTTTTAACTTCCTTTGGTGGAGCTTCTTTCTTGACTTCCTTAGTTTCCTTCTCTTCCTTTTTCACCTCTTTTTTAACTTCTTGCTTGATCTCTTCTTTTTTGTGTTTTTCTTCTTTTTTGATGGGTGTTTTCTCCTCCTTTTTAGAAACCTCTTCCTTTGGTTTTTCTTTTTCTTTTTTCTTTTCTTGAGGTTTTGCTTTTACTTCCTTTTTCACTGGCTTGTCCTTTGACACTTTTGCTTTTACATCTGTAGCTTGTTTTTCAAGAGTTTCAGATTTTTGCTCTTCTTTACTTTTAACATCTTTTTCTGCCACTATGGGTTTGGACTCCCCTTTTGCTGGTTTCTCTTTTTCAACTGAAACTTTTTCTTTGCTTTCCAATTTCTGAAGCTTTTCCGGTGCTGGACTAGGTTTTGCAGGCTCCAGTGTTTCTTCTTTAGATTCCTTTCTGACAGGCTTGCTTGGTGTCTTTGCAGCAGGCTTCAGACTCTCCTTGCTGTCTGTTCGCTGTTTCAACTTTGCTTGTTTCACAGCTGGACTAGCAATGTTTCCAGTTAGGTCTTTTTGTGTAACCACTGGTTGTTTAAGAAAGTCTAAGTGTTTGAGCTTTTCTAGTCCTTCTAGAATATTATATTGTGTGCTGTTTCCAGGAAACAGAACTCGGATTATTTTTTCTACAGGATTAGCTGGATGCCACACAATGAGGGATGAGACAGAGATGAAACAGGATAATGGAATGTCTAGTTCTTGGCCATTTGGTAGCAGGAATTCAGCTTTATCTTTGCCAGTACCACTCCACTGCTGCATAAAATATTGCATCTCTTTACTGTTTTTGATAGGATTAAGCACATACATCTCAAGTTTGCCAACTCCCATTTTCTGAAATAAAATTATAGGGTCAGTGGTATTTCCTATGTTTCTGAAAAGAGGCTCTGGTTTCATAGACAATTTATTTAAATACTGGAGAGTAAACCAAGCTTCTTCTACACTCCTATTTACTCTAAAGTTAGGATCCAAGTTCTTCAGGTTCTCAGGTATATTAAGGAATACAACACCTAAATCAGGTGAGATTAGATTTTTCATCCAATCACTGTTGGTAGTAGACCCTTGGGACTGTTCCTCTTCTATTTCAGCTATCTTTCGCTGAAGCATGCTATTGATTCCTGGCAGGTTATCATCTCCAATGTGAGTGAGTAGAATGGAATCTACCCTGTCCAAGTGCCGGATAAGTTTCCAAAAGCAAGATTTTCTTTCAGATCCTCCATTGATAAGCATGTTGAATCCGTTCACTGCAAAGAAGGCAGAGTCACCTCTTCCACCTGGGAAAATATAACAGCAGGGTTTGGAGAGTTTCAAGAAGCCTCCTGAAGTTGGAGGTTCCAAAATGTCAAAGGGTGATGGCACTTCTACTGATTCTGACAGATACTCAGTGAATTCAGAGAGTCCTTCCATTTTGGGCAATATGGAAGCTGAGTTGAGTTTAATGTTAATAAAGTCTTGAAGGTTGTGTCTGACAAGGTTAGAATTTTTCCATTCTCCTTCCTCAGGGCAGAAAAGAGTTAAGCTGGCTTTGTTGGCAGGGTGTGTGTTGCTCAATAATTCACCAATCTAAGGTTGTAAAACAAAACCACAAGATGCATGTAAATTCCTTTTTTAATTACAATTAATATCAGAACATATTAGTTCCTGAACAGATAAAACCTTTTTCATTTCCTTCTGCACTGTTGAGTACCCATCCTAGAAGTTAAAGGAACCAGCTATCACAATTAGTTTTCTACTGTATTTTTTAAAATACAAAGGATCAACTTATGAGGAAATGTCCCTTCCTCACTATCTAAAGGGGGAAAGTACTGCAATGTTCTCCCCTGCCTCCTCTACCCTTTATAGGAGAACAGTACAAGTTTTAATTTAAGGGGATGAGGACTATGAAGCTAATGTTGCCAGAGCTGCCACTATCTCTGCCATTGACTCACAAGTCTCCCTGCTGCCCCTGTCCATTCAGAAAAGCCAGAAAAATATCTAAGGGAAACAACACATCCTCTTAACAGGCAGAAAGAATAACTGCAGCCCAGAGGAGACTAGTGTCCTCCTGGAGCAACTGCCTTCCGCATCCCCTCCTTACACAGCATGTATTTCACAACACCACAGTTCTTTCTGCAGATTGGCTCCTGACTCCCAGACTGCAGGACAGTTTTCCAGAACACTAAAAAATTATTTATTCCATCAAAAATGCAAAAAATTGCAAGTTTTGAATTTGTGAGATTGTGAGGCAAATATATATGTTCTATTTTTCTGGTTTTGGCTGGGATAGAGTTAATTTTTTTCATATTAGCTAATATAGAGCTGTGTTTTGGATTTATGCTACAAAAAGTGTTGATAACACAGGGATGTTTTAGCTGTTGCTGAGCAGGGCTTATATAGAATCAAGGCCTTTTCTGCTTCTCATATTACACCATCAATGAGTAGTCTGTGGGTGCACAAGAAGTTGAGAGGAGACACAGCTGGGGCAGCTGACTCCAAGTGACCAAAGGGACATTCCATACCATATGTCATGCTCAGCATATAAAGCTAGGGAAGGAAAGAGGAATGGGAGGATGTTTGGAGTGATGGCATTTGTCTTTCCAAGTCACCATTACTCATGATAAATCCCTGCTTTCTTGGAAATGGCTGAACACCTGCCTGCCCATGGGAAGCAGTGAACTAATTCTTTATTTTGCTTTGCCTATTAAATTGTCTTCATCTCAACCCACGAGTTCTCGCATTTTCCCCCTCTGACTGTCTCACCAATCCTACTGTGAGGGAAATGAGCAAGCCGCTATGTGGGGCTTAGTTGCCAGCTGGGGTTAAGCTATGACAAATATATATAAAAATACATATATAATATAATGCAATATATATTTATAATACTTTATATATATAGTTTTATAAATTAAAAAATATAAATTCACTGATAAAGAAAGAGCCAGAAAAAAGTGTTATGGTTAAAAACAATCTTGTCATTATTTTTATTTTCAACTCATGGATCACAAAAATGAAAATCTAGAATAACTCCATTAATTTTGACAGTGTTTGAAAATATGTTTCCTAGTTTAGGCCAGGACAGGACTAATTTTTGCAGTAGTCAGGAGGGGGGATTGGCCAGATCCCAGTGTTATTCAATACCACCTCATATCATTGCTAGGGATGGGGGAAAGGGACTGTCTCTGGCTTCAGAGGAGGAGGGTGACCTTTTTTCGGTCAGGAGAAAAATGTGGTCAGGAAGAGTCAGTCAGTATTTGTCAAAGTTTTCTATGTAAATAGTTTCTTTGTCTTACAGCTTTTATTATTAATATTCTTGCTGTTACTGTTAGTTTTCTTATCTTATTGCTGTTTCCAGTATATTGTTCTTTTCTCAACCCATGATCTTTGCCTTTTGTGCTTTCAATGGGGGTGGAGGGGGAGAGCGTGGCATCTGGTTTGGGAGAGTCTTGGTGGGGGCACTAAATTGGGGAGTACCATTCCTAAACCACAACATGCTAGTACTAACATGATTTACTGAAATAAAGCATAGAAAACAAAATGTTCTATGCCATAGTATGAAGAGCTATTGCTCTATTCCAGTCTGAACTAAAAACCAATATTTGGTGTTTCCATATTAGTACACAAACATGAAAAGGTATGATATACTTTTTATGTTCTTCCAATTCCACAGACACATTTGACTTTTTTTTTTAAACAGGAAAATAGGTCAAATGTAGCTCATTTCTGTTTTATTTGCACTTAACAAAGAGACCACCAAATTATATAAACTATAGAATTAATTCAAACATAAAATTCAATGCAAAATATACCCACATGGTATCATGCAAAATACCCCAACCTTCTTTGCAGACACTCAATTACTAGATCAAGCTATAGGAATAGCTTTCATAAAGATAATATCAATTAGAATGCAGCTGAATAATTTGAAAGTCTTGGACTACAAACTGAATCAGAAGAAATGGATATATAAAAAAAAGATGCTTGATTGCAGCAGATCTCTGTGGTCCTCTGTGTGTCTTGCTTCCTTTCTTTGTGTTACATAATTTATTTTCAGCACTTACCAATAATAAAATGCAACAAAGATAATGGCTGTAATTGAAAGAAAAATTATCATACCAATAACTAAATAAAGCAGAAAATACATGTTTTCTATCTTTGTTGCATTGAAACCATTTGATTTGAGTATAAATCTCACTCCTATGTCACACATAGCTCTTCTGTAAAAAAGCAAAGCAGAAAAAAACGAAGTGAAACTTGTCTCAACCAGCATGCCCAGGTCCCTTTCTGCAGGGCTGCTCTCCAGCCACTCATCTCACAATCTATACTCATGTCTGGCATTACTCCATCCCAGGTGCAAAATCCAGCAATTGGACTTGTTAAATTTCATTGCCTGATGCTCTGATCTATGTAGATCCCTCTGCAAGGCCTCTTGTTCCTCAAGAGAGTCAACAGCACCTCCCAGTTTGGTATCATCAACAAATTTGCTAATGGTGTATTTAACTCCTGCATTGAGATCATTGATAAATATATTGAACAGAATTGTCCCTAGAACTGAGCCCTAAGGAACACCATTAGAGACTGGTCACCAGTCAGATATAGCCCCATTCACTACAATCCTTTGAGCCATGCCCTTCAGCCAGTTCTTCACCCAGTTCACCATAAACCCACTCATCCCATAGCTAGGCAACTTTTCCAGAAGGATGCTGTGAGGGACAGTATCAAAAGTCTTACTAAAATCCAGAAAAACTACATCCATCACCTTCCCATCATCCACTAGATGGCTGACCTTATTGTAGAAGGTCTACAACCTCTCTGGGCAACATGTTTCAGTGTTTCACCACCCTCATTGTAAAAAAAATTTATTTCTTATATCTAATCTAAATCAACCCTCTTTTAGTTTAAAAACATTACTTCTTGTCCTATTTCAACAGGCCCTGCTAAAAAGTCTGTTCTTAAATGGATAGAACAAGGTCACACTGGAACTCATGCAAACTTTTGTCAGTGCTGAACTTTCAAAATTCACTCCACTGAAATGCTCCTATTTAATTTTGGGAACTAAATACCTAGGGACGAAGCCATACAGATTATCTAAAAATATACTTTACACAGCAGCCAAATTAAGTGTGACAGCTTGTTTACTACAGGTTCCTGCCCTACAGGGACATTTAGACAATACATTAAGCAAAACAGCAAAATAACAAGTCATGAAAGAAACAGCATTAAATATTGGTATATTTCATTATTATATTTTTCTTCTGTAAATCCCACAAGATTTAGATTTCACAATCAAAATGTTAAGCACTACAGTAAAGAAGCCAAACAGGTAGGTGGTGCAAAAAACTAGAGCCATTCCAACAGATAGTCTGTCTTATTTCATGTTATTTATTACTGATTCCCATCAGGCAAGAACCTGCTGTCAAATTCAACTGCTTTGTATGTGCACCTTAGATAAACAAGCTGTATATTTTAAACACAACACTGTCTCCTTCCATTGTCAAAATGTTCCTTGGTTTTCTCTTTCTTGAAATTACAATTTAATTCCCCAAATTAAAATGTAATTCCTTTATAAAGCAATTTACGTCAAAACTGAAGTAAATTTAATGTCTTTAAAGAAAGCCCATAATAAAGAGTAAAAACCATCAGTATTAGTTAGTTAATGCTAATTCTAACAAGAGGGTCAATTTTAGTCTCTTAAAAACCTGTGCCATCACATGGCAATATATGGAAAACACTTTTCTGAACACACCTCTTGATCTGTGAAAATCTCAATAAAATTATTGAAGGAGAAGGTCCCTGACTGAAGAATGAGTTCTCCTGTGTTTTCAAAGCACTGTCCAGTTAGTACAAGGAGCTTGTGTCTTGCAGCATCTGTGATCATTAAGCGCACCTAAAGAGGAGAGAAACACATCAGTAATGGGAGTTATCATGTATTTGTACATTCCTCTGAGAACATAAGGTTTATCTAATTTAATTTAAAGCATATTTTGCACCAAAGCCTCCATAAGACTGTCAAAACATTTTCAAGTTATGGAGATTTTTTGTTGTCTGGAGCTTGATGATGGCGCAAATAGAGTTGAGTGTTTATGGGTAAGAACCAGGAGAAAGGCAATCAAGGCAGATATCCTGGTGGGAGTCTTTTATAAACCACCCAACTGGGATGAAGAGGTAGATGAAATATTCTATAAGCAACTGGGAGAAGTCTCACAAATGCTAGCCTTCATTCTCCTGGGGGACTTCAATTTACCAGATATCCACTGGAAATGCAATACAGCAGAGACAAAACAGCCTAGGAGATTCTTGGAGCATGTGGAAGAAAACTTGCTGACACAGCTGGTGAGGGAGCCAACTAGGGAAGGCATCTCCCTGGACTTGCTGTTTGTGAACAGAGAAGGACTGGTGGGTGATGTGATGGTTGGAGGCTGTCTTGGGTATAGTGATAATGAAATGATTGAGTTTTCAATTCTTAGAGAAATAAGGAGGGGTGTCACAGAACTGCCACCTGGGACTTCTGGAGGGCAGACTTTGGCCTGCTAAGGAGACTGGTTGAGAGAGTTCCTTGGGAGGCAGTCCTGAAGAGCAAAAGAGGCCAAGAAGGCTGGAAGTCTCTCTCACCTTTTTGCTACCATTATTACTATTATATTATATTTTATTTGTTTCAATTATTAAATTGTTTTTATCTGAACCCATGATTATTTTTCTTTTCCTGATTGTCCTCCCCATACCACCAGGGTTGGGGGAGACTTATGAGTGGCTGCATGGTACTTAGTGGCCCGTTGGGGTAAAACCATGGCAGCAAAAAAGAGAGAGGAAATAAAAGTAAAGACACAAGGGAAAATAGAGTAAGGAGCAGAAGAAAACAAAATTTGAATGAAAAAGTATATATTCTTTCCATAACTCTTGTTGAATTTTAATAACACTGTATCAGGACACCCTTGGGTGACTGTATCCCACATGCTAATATGTCAGACTGTTTTTGGAAGGCCAAATTTCTTTTCCCAATGTACAGCATTGTCATTCTGTTACAAAAATGTCACTAAAAAACAACAGCCTTAAATCACACAAAGAAGTTGCATATTTACTGTCATTCTGTTAAATTCCCTAGAAAATTAAAGGATGTTTCTGTTTCACCATAATTATAATCAAGCACTCAGATACAGTCACATGTACTATTTGCATCTCATGATACCACTAACTATGGACACAATAATTTTTTTAAGTGTACCATCCCAAGACGTTTTTCAAAACAGTAATAAATTATGTAGATGGCTGATGTCTCAAAGGAACATGCAATGGAGAAATAAACTTCTGCATTTTGAAACAACTGTTAAATATTTTAAACTAGAGCTTTGTTATTTTATTTTACCCTCACTATAGCTATTAATAATCCTTATTTCTCTCCAGAGGGAGATTTACTTGCATGCTAAGAAAAATCCATATATTCAGTATACTTCTGTACTGTTCAGTAAACTTTTTGCAAATGTGATGGGTTGACCTTCAGTGGCCTCACCAAGCCTTTTATGACATATTGTATGTAGTGTCCTATGACTTCATACTCTTGTAAAAAGTCACTCTCCAGTTTTCTTGTAGGCTCCCTTTAGATACCAAAAGGCTACTATAAGGAGCCTTCTCTTCTCCATGCTGAGCAGTCCCAATTATCTCAGCCCATCTTCATTGGTGAGGTGCTCCAGCCCTCTCATCTTCATGGTCCTCCTCTGGACTCTCTCCAACAGGCTGATGCCCTTACTGTGCTAAGGACTCCAGAGCTGAATGCAGTACTTTAGGTTAGGTAGGGTCTCTCGAGAACAGAGCAGAAGGGGAGAATCACCTCCTTGAATCTACTGGTAATGCTTTTTTTCATGCAACCCAGGATATAGGTGGCTTTCTCAGCTGCAAATGCACATTTTCAGGTCACGTCAAGCTTCTTGTCAATCAACAACCCCAAGTCCACATCAACTCAGCCTATATTATGCTTGGGATTGCCCTGACTCGGGTCCAGGACCTTGCTCTTGGTGTCGTTGAACTTCATAAGGTTTGCACGTACCCACCTCTCAAGCCTGTCAAGGTCCCTCTGGGTGGCATCCCATCCTACTGGCATTTCTGAATGGCCCTTCTCTGGACTCACTCCAGCAGGTCTACATCTATTTTATGTTGGGAGCTCCAGAACTGGATGCAGTACTCCAGGTGGGATCTCATGAGAGTGGAGCAGAGGGACAGGATCACCTCCTTTGACCTTCTGGTCATGCTTATTTTCATATAGCCCAGAACATGGTTGGCTTTCTGGGATGCAAGTGCACATTGCCTGTTCATTTCCAGCCTCTCATCTACCAGCACCCCCAAATTCTTCTTGGTGGGGCTGCTCTCAATCCATTCATCCCTTAGCTTGTATTGATACCAGAGGTTGCTCCTACCCAGGTACAGCACCTTGCACTTGACCTTATTAAACCGCATAAGATTCCCATGGGCCCATATCTCAATCCTGCCCAGGTCTCTCTGAATGGCATCCTGTCCTTCAGGTTTGGCAACCGCATGACTCAGATTGGTGTCATCTGCAAACTTGCTGAGGAGGCACTTAATCCCACTGTCTATGTCATTGATGAAGATATTAAATAGCACTGATCCCAATACAGATCCCTGAGGAACACCACTTGTCACCAGTATCCATCGAGACATTAAGCTGTTGACCACTACCCTCTGGATGTGATCATTGTAGTAGGTAGGGACAGGCGTTTCGGAAGATCTCGGGATGTGACGGAAAGTTACAGAACCCTTCTCCCCCTCTTCCCCAGAGATAATGATCACCCTCGGAATGTAGCCAAAAATGTAGCCCCCTCTAACATAGAGATGCCAGTAACTTTCCACTCTCTTACTAACCCTAGAAGGCACTGCCAGATCCCCTTCTGACGTAGAAGAGCCCTTAATCTATAAAACCCCTTAAGATGAGATAATAAAGGCCTTTAACCGTCCACCATACTGGTGTTAGCGTCATTACTGGTCCGAGCGACCCATGAGGGTTTGGGGTCGCCGTGCTGCTCATTGAAACCAGGTCGCCTGCCTTCCAGCAGAAGGCAACAGATCATTCAACCAACTCCTCATCCACTGAACAGCCCACCCATCAAATCCATATCTCCAATTCAGAGAGAAAGATGTGAAGGATTGTATCAAAAACTTTACAGAAGTCCAGATGGATGGCATCCGTGGCCCTTTCTGTTGTCCACTGATGTAGTCACTCCATTATAGAAGGCCACAAGATTGATCAGGCAGGACTTGCTCTTGGTGAAGCTGTGCTGGCTGTCTCAAATCACCTCCCTGTCCTCCATGTGTCTTAGCATAGCTTCTAGGAGAATCTGTTCCATAATCTTCCCAGGCACAAAGATGAGGTTTGTAGTCCCTGGGCTCTTCCTTTCTACTCTTTTTAAGATGGGTGCGATTTTTCCTTTATCTTGTTCACCTGACTGCCATGACTTTTCAAATATCATAGAGAGTGGTCTGGCCACTACATCAGTCAATTCCCTCAGGACTCTGGAATGCATCTCATCAGATCACATAGACTCATATATGTTCAAGTTCCTTAGGCTATCACAGACCTAATGTTGTCTTACAGTTGGAGGGACTTTACTCCTTCAGTCCTCATATTGTAGTCCATCCACTTGAGACGTGTAGGAATAGAGACTGCAGTTTGGGGCAGCTGACCTGAACTGGCCAAATGAATATTCCATACCACAGAACATCATGCTCAGTATATAAACTGGGGGGAGTTGGCCAGGAGGGGACTAACTGGGCATTGGTCAACAGATTATGAGCTACTGTATTGTGCATAACTTCTTTCTCTTGGGTTTTATTATTCTCTCTCTAGCCTTTTCATTACTCTTATTATTGTTACTATTATTTTATTATTATTTTATTATTTTATTGTATTTTATTATGTTTTGATTATTAAACTGTTCTTATAGGTTTACTTTTTTTTTTTTTTTTGATTCTCTTTTTCCCCAGTGTGGAATGAGTGAGTGAGTGGCTGCATGTGTCAAGACTTAAAGAATGCAGTGAAATGTCTCAAAACACTGTCAAAGGAGGAAATTCCCAAAAGATAAGCCACGAAAACAGGCACAGCTGGCAAACAGGAAGGTGTTAATTTCAGGCCTAAATGGAGGAGAATGTTTGGAATTAGGACACTAAACAAAATTGTAGTGTAGAAACTTGTGATAAGTGCAGATGTCAAGAAAAGGAAGATGCCAGGCCTGGCGAGACAGATGTGGGTAACCTATTTAGACAAAAATTCCTACCATGGCAAACTGTGAGAAAGGAAGTCCTTGTACACATGTCAGCCCAGATTGTGGGAACACCATCTATGCTCTGTGGATACCTGGGACTTGGACTGTATAAGTGGTACCTCCAGAAGAAAGCCAGCAGACCCTCACCACTGAGAAGACCAGAAGAGGAAAATCCAGAAGGATGATGCAGGGACCCACATGGTGGTGGCTATCTCTCTACTTATCTGCCTCTTTCTTTCTTCCTCCCCCTGTTGTTGTCCCCCCCCCCCCCATTTATTGTTAAATAAAATCCATACTATTTACTTTGGCATATGGTCACATTTGTACCTTAATTTGGGTGGAGGCATCTTTTAATAATTGGATCCTAACAACATAGTACTTAATTGCTGCTGGGGTCAAACCATGAAAGTTTCTTCCTATTTGTGTTTGATATCACTTCATGTTGGTAAATAAGTAGAATTTTTGATAAAGTACTGCAAGCAGAGTGTGTTGGTTTTGCATGACCTGGTTCTTGGTATTGGGGAGCGGCCACAGAGGTGGCTTCTGTGAGAAGATACTAGAAGCTTCCACCACGTCCGGCAGAGCCAATCCCTGATGGCTCTGAGGGTGGACACGCCACTGGCCAAGGGTGGGCCAATTAGAGATAGTGGTAACGCCTCTGTGATAACATATTTAAGAAGAAAGAAAAACAAAAAAATTGGGCAGTTTTAATTCCAGCCAGAGAAGAGCAGAGTGAGAACACGTGAGAAGAACAACTATGTAGACACCAAGGTCAGTGAAAATGGAAGGGGAGGAGGTGCTCCAGGCACTGGAGCCAGGATTCCTCTGCAGCCTGTGGTGAAGACCATGGTGAAGCAGACTGTCCTCCTGCAGTCCATGAAGGAGATGCCCACGCTGGAGCAGCTGGATGCCTGGAGGAGGAGCAGCTGGATGCCTGGAGGATACTGTAATCCTGTGGGAGACCCATGGAGAGAGGGGCCCTGCACTCAGGCTGGAATAGCCTGTCCTTGAAGGACTGCACCCCGTGGAAGAGTGACCCATGCTACAGAAGTATTGTGAGGACTGTTGCTCATTAGATGAAGCCACATCAGAGAAGTTCTCAGAGAACTGTCTCCCATGGTAGGGACCCCATGGTGCAGCAGAGGAACGACTTGTCTCCCTGAGCAGCAAGAGAAACTACCAGTAATAAATTACCAAAACCCCCACTCCGTGTGTCCCTGCACTGTCAGTGGGAAGGAGGGACAGGCTGGGGGGGGGGGGGGGGGGGGGTGTAAAGGTGTTTTTAAGGGTATATTTTACTTCTCATCATCCTGCTCTGATTTTTTTAGTAATAAATTCACATTAAATCTCTCAGTTGAGCCTGTTTTGCTCTTGGAGTGTTTTCTCCCCACCCCTATCGCAACTCATTAAGCCTTTGTTAAATTTTCTCTCCTCTGTCCAGCTGTAGCAGAGGAGGGTGAGTGAGTGGATTTTGTGGGTGTCTGGCATCTGGCAACTCTCAAATCACCACACAGAGTAATTTCATTTCACAAAAGAAATTGTACTATGTCAGTGCTTCTCAGCACTGGTTAGCAATGTAATTATCACCAATTTTTACAACCTTCAATATCACTAGCTAAATTTGTCAATTTTTTCTTTGAACTACATCCTCAGTTATTTGGCTGTACTCTAGCAAGTTCATGAGGAATTGACAGAACTCTTCTGGTGCACTCTTCAGAGTCCATTGATCATGCCATACAGTTTTTGAAGGACAGATCACATAGATCAATCTAGCATCACCACCACATAGATGGTCATTCTTCTTGAGGACCTAAATTTATCTCAAGGAACTGGATTTCATTTCAGGCACTTTTTCATATGCAAAAAAGGCAGCCAGAGCTACCAAACAATGGAGGAACAGAAGAAAACCAGCTGTAGCTTCACCACAGCTGTCTTCACTTCATCAAGAAAAGAATTTGGTGTGTTATGAGGAAATGAGTGCTGGCTATGTGGTATGTTTCTGTCCTATGTCTTTGAAGCTTTATCAGAAGTCCAGGAAAACAGGAAAAAATCAAGGGGCTTTTTTGATGTTTTTGATTATATTCGCTCCTGCCTTGTCCTCTTGTCTGCAGTTAGGAGCTTCTCTCAACCTGTCCACTTAATGAAGCTTTTATGACACATCCAGTGAAATATTTCTGACTTACCTCAGTGCTAACTGCTTCATCAGAGGGATTGATTAGGACTACAGTTTCTAAGACATCACTTCTGTGGTGAAGAATCTTCTGACCTGCAAGCACGGAGAGGAAAAAGAAGACATTAAATTCAACCAGCGTGGCTTAAACCAGTGCTTTCCCTGAGCTACTTATATGTTCCACTGTGGCACAGCCCTAAGGTTACCCAGGACAGTCCACACCGGCTACAGCAACTACTGTGTGCTGGCTCATGTCTTCAGGAATAACCCATGACATGTGGTCTTATGGACCAGAAATACCACTCTCAAAAATTCATAGAATTATAGAATGGTTTAGGTTGGAAGGGACCTTAAAGATGATCTCATTCCAACTCCCCGACATCGACAGGGACACCTTCCACTAGACCAGTTGGCTCAGGGCCCCATCCAACCTGGCCTTGAACAATTCCAGGAATGGGGCATCCACAGCTTCTCTGGGCAAGCTGTTCCGGTGCCTCACCACCCTCACAGTACTGAAAGTCCTCCTAATATCTAATATAATCCTATTCTCTTTCAGTTTGAAACCACTCCCACCTCATCCTATCACTATTGATGCCATGATGATTTTTTACCTTTTCTTTTAATATACCTTTTATGTATTCTCAGTATTCTTAGCATACATACTTGTAATTTTTGAGGTGAGGGTCTGTAGTGATGTAGAGTCCCCAGGCAGGTGCAAAGGAGAGCTGCTTTATTTCAAAAACCTGGCCTTTTAAAGCAATTAGCTGGTTATCAGCTACACAGTTTTTAATAATAACAAACATAATTCTACCAACCACCATACACCACAATGTGAACACACGATGGTTGCATAACTTGTTTTTCTACCTCTAATTCAGCTGAGTCACTTTCCCGTAGTCCTTTTCTGCTTAGCTGAAGTAGCAGGCCTGATCCGTGATTTTACAAGGCCTCTCCTTTCTAAGGGTTTACCTATATGCAACAGTTATTCTTTAGCTTGATATCTCAGCTTAGTCCTGGTATTCTACTAGGCAAGAAGACCAAACATCCTAAAGGCCTCAAAGTTAGAGGCTGGAAAGCCTTACACTATCTTGAGAAACCAAGACACTCTCCGGAACATATTTTTTAAACTATGTTCAAGCCCCATCTGGAGGAAATACATTAGAATACGGAGATGTCACGCCATTCATTTAAACTTCGCATTTGGAATCTTTGTCAGATATGCTAATTTTCAAGGTCTATAAAACTGTATAGGTGTGTCTTGGTTTAAAAAGACAGGTGTCTGCTAAGGAAGGCAGAAGCCTTCCCTGAAATGGAAAATGTAAACTCCCTCCCTCCAAATTATTATCATTTTGAAATTAAAAGGCTCTCAGGCAAAGATATGGGAATAGGAATAACAGTTCTTTACTAGGAAAATTAAAAATACAAATGCAATTGTACAAACATCAACAAAAAAAAAACCACTGACAGAGTCAGAATCCGACCTGACATCCTTTGGGTCAGGGTGTTGGTAGCAGTCCAATTGGATGGTGGCTGCAGTCCTCCTGCAGTGACAGGTGTGGTTCTGTTGGAGCAGTGATCCTTTAGAAGGGTGGAGTTTTCCTCTGAAGGTTCGGTAGTGGTGTAGATGGGCCTGGTCTTCCTCTGGGAATCCAGTGGAGAAGACAGCTACCCCTCTGGGAATCCAGTGGGAAAAAGGCTGCCCTGGTGTCCCAAAATCTCAGATTATATCCAGGATGGAATGCTTGGCTCTTTCCCCTGGACAGAGCATCTCACAATGGGATGATGTAATTTTATCAGTCATGCAGTGACACTCAATGACTCATTAACAGAAGATATCTCCCCAGAGGGAGAATTGATTTGTGTAAGAGCTAAAGAAAACTGCCCAATTAACAGCAGATAACTGCCACACCTCTAACAGTTGGCAAATAGAATACACACATTATCTTGCAATCTAAGGCAATGTGGTATACCAGGTGTGTGCATTTCGGTGTATTCCACTTTGACGAATTGTTGCACCATAAGGATCCTTATTAAATATCAAGGTAAAAACCCTTTTATCCTTTAATCGTATCTGGCTCATAATTCTAGGATCAGAGAAAAAGGCAACACTACATGCCCTTGTAAAAAGTCCTTCTCCACTCCTCTAGTAGGCTCCCTTCAGGTACTGAAAGGCCACATGAAGGTTACCCCAGAACCTTCTCTTTTTCAGACTGAACAGTACCAAGTAGCTCAACCTTTCATCAGATGAGAGGTGCTTCATCCTTCTAATCATCTTTGTGGCCCTCCACTGGACTTGCTCCAACAGGTCAATGTCCTTACTGTGCTGGAGACCCCAGAGCTGGATGCAGTACTCCAGGTGGAGTGTCTCAAGAGCAGAGTAGAATGGCAAAATCACCCCCTTTAACCTGCTAATCACATTTCTTTTGATGCAGCCCAGAACATAGTTGGCTTTCTGGGCTGCAAGCACACACTGATGGGTCATGTCAAGCTTCTCATGCACCAACACCCCCAGAAGTCCTTCTCCTCAGAGCTGCTCTCAATCCATTCTCTGCCCAGACTGTATTTCTGCTTGAAATTGACCTGACCCAGGTGCAGGACCTTGCTCTTAGCCTTGGTGAATTTCATGAGGTTTGCAGATGCCCATGTCTCAAACCTGTCAAGGTCCCTCTGGATGGCACCCCTTCCCTCCAGCGTGTTCACTGCACCACAGAAATTGGTGCCATCAAACTTGCTGAGGGTGCATTCATTTCCACTGTCCATGTTACTGACAAAGATGTTAAACAGCACCAGTTCCCATACCAATCCCTGAGGAATGCCACTTGTCACTGATTTGCGCTTGGACATCAAACCATTGGCTACAACTCTTTGAGACTGACCATCTTATCAATTCCTTATCCACGACAAGAGTGCTCCATCTGTCAAATCCATGTCTCTCCAGTTTAGAGACAAGGATGTCATGAGTGACATTGTCAAATGCTTTGCACAATTTCAGAGGCAAGTATAGAGGTCTTGACCATGTAAATGGGCCTATTTAGAGCTTCATATGTGACTGCCTCCCTCTTCCACACCTTGGCATATTTATTATCTTACAGGGTGGGATGCTGATAGTTGATTTTTGTAAGAATAACTCAAGCTTACTGCTCAGGCTGATACTCAGATGCTCAACTGGAATGAAGGAAAGTCTCCCTCAGAAAGAATTTTATCAAACAGAAATGAAATATAGTGTGGGAGTAGAAAGCAGCAACAGCCTTCTACAAGCTGGCAAGAGACCGAGACTTTTTAAACTACAGATGAAGTGGGAGAATCTGAGACATGCACAGAAGATCTGGGGTTGCTTTAAAGTAACTCTACCAAGTTTTTGCAGATTATCTCTACACATTAGACAAAATATTTTTGTGACACGTCAAAGGAAGAAAGGAAGACATTTCCAGGTTGCACAGAAGTGATTGACTAGCTAGATTGTATCTACCTCTAGTTTCTGTAAGTATGTTAAAATCCTATCTAAAAACTTCTGCGAAAAAAATATTTATCTGTTTGTAGGTATTTCCTCATCCTTGATTTTATTAAATAAAGCTTCAAATTAAAGCCAGATATGAATAAGGAGACTTGGCTGCTGCTTGATTCAGAATCAGTCCAATATAAAGAAGAAGTAAATACCATGTGACAGTTTCTTAAAGGGTGATTTCCATGTGCATCATCCTAGTTCCCACAGCCATGAAATCCTATTGCTCACCTACTCAGCCAAATACTGATGACATTTATGGTAGAATTATTGAGATCAGGATGATGTCTGTAACATTTTCTAGAGAAGTGACTGAAAAGTTTCCTAACTTACACATTTGATCTTTTCAGGCTGATCATGGGGCCCACTTTTTATGGTAATTGAGTTGCAGACAATTTTGTGCAATACCGAAATGTAAATGAATAGCAAGGGAAAGAAAGCAAGTCCTACCTCAAGTCTTGTTTAACCAAGGATCACTACTGACAAACTTCTTACTGGCTATGCTGTTGCAACAGCAGCCCATGGGGATGTATGTTGTAGGCAGCAAGCTACTCAACAGAGGGCTTCCCATCAGTCCTTCCTGCCATCCCAGACGGACACCAGTGCTAACTTGCTCCCCATCAATGCCATTCGCACACAAATTTAATTCAGAATAACCTATATGCAGCAGCAAATTATGTGGTGTGATGTAATGATTCTGGCAGAAAGGGCAAAGGGACAATATGTTCTCTCTGAAGACTGAAAGGGAAATTAAAGCATCCTGCACGGTTTTCTAACGGAAGACTAGCATTTACCCTAAAAACACAGCTGAGCTCTGGTGTTGCCGATGTGGCAGGGGTTTGTAGATGGATGGATGAGGCAGAATCTTGATTCCATGATCAGAAGGCTATATTTATTATATTACGATATATATATAACATTATAACTATATTACATAAAGATAGAAAGGCAAGGAGCTTCTTCTGAAGCTGCTAAGCTAGCAGAGAGATAGAAAGGAATGAATAACAATGTCTGTGTCCCAGCACAGAGCGATAGCAGTCCCTGTGTGAATGGTCAGCAGATCCAAACATCTGCTGACCATCCAACCACAGGTGAATCTGCTGCATTCCACAGTAGCAGATAATAATTGTTTACATTTGCTGGTAAGCCTCTGAGCTCCAGCAAGGAGAAATCCTAAGAAAGGATTTCTCACAAAGGATGTCTACGACACTCTGGTGATAAATTTTCCATGTAAACACACAGTTTACACATTTCAGAAATCCTATCTGCTTCTGAGATCTCAATCCTTATTTGCCAATGGGCCAGTGTAGGTGACTTGTCTAGGTCTCTACCAGACTGCCCTTCTTCTTCTAGGCTGCATCTCAGGATGTGAGAGGGGAAAATACATGTCCCTTTAAGGCAGATTAGATCATAATTGTCTATTGTGAAGCACTTTTTTGGTGATGTTTGTTTTAGATCAGACCATTGTCTGAGGTAACCTGCTGAGGCAAATGAGAACTCAAACAGCAGAGGGCTCCATACATTTTTGAGTTCAATTCTTGTGTTGCAACATGATGCCATATTGAAGCCATAAAAAGAAATCACAGAATCACAGATGCCTACAAATTACTGGTTGCCTACAATCCCACTCAGGCCACAAAAGGATAGCATGCGTGAGTTCAGTTCAATATTTATTATGTTGCAAACTTTTGACTGTTCTCATATGTGTTGCCATTGATGTGTCAATACTGGGCTCTGACGGTGTGTCTGACCTGACTGAGATCAACAAAGTGAAAGCAGTAGTCCTGTGGAAGTTCTGATCCTCCTCTAGATCCATCCAGCGGTGGTGGTGCTGTGTTCCAAGTCCCCAGACCTCGAGATTATATATGCTCAGATTCAGGCAGGCATGCTCAGTACCTCCTCCAGGGCAGGGAGTTTCACAATGGAAGGATGTAAATACTGTCATAGGATATTTTTTGAGTCTTTGGTGGTCATTGCAACTGCCTATTATATGCTGGTACTGTTGAGCCATTGTGGTCCATTAGCAGAGTTGACCCCCTCAGGATGGGTGTAACTGTTGGTGCTTCCCCAGAGGGAGTTATCATATATATAATATAGCTGAGTCATTTGCGAAGACAAAGAGACACTACCCTGACTTGCAGAGTTTGCCTCTTCTCATTTAACACTCAGCTTGTAGCCTGAGGGGTCGGGTGGGCACTGGGCAGCTACCACGAAATGACCCATGATTAACAGTTTATCACAAATGATGTAGAGGGGAGTAGAATGCTCAGTTTGGCACTCTTCTCTTGTAACCATGACACATGTTTACCATGCAGAAATCCCTGACACTTCCCAACTGCTCCCTTCCCCATGCTGCAAGACCCAAGGAGGGATCCCTTCATCCATACCTGGAAAATGACGTGAGATTGTTATAAACAAAAATCTGCCAAATTTTTTTTTTTGTGAGAAAAAGGTTACAAAAACTAATCAGACCACTGTTACTGCTGGGATGCTGCTTGTTTGTTATGGTAATTACGGGTTGTTGTCGTTAATAGTTCTCTTTTGTATCAGTAAAGGCCCTGGACTGGGCTGGGTTGATGACTCTTCTCCGAGACAGTGAAGGGCATGGACCTCCCCTGACAGTGAGAAGAGACGAAATGTGGGAGGGGGGACATGCAAAATAACCCCAGGACCAGTAGGCCATGAGAGGCTACTGCTCCGAGCTTGCTAAAAAGACCCCCAAAACAACGAGCCAATACAGGGTTGGGAAATTAGAGTGATATCTAGACGTGAGGAGCAGAGTGCTGGGCCTGCAGAGATGCTGAAAACCTTTGTTACCCCTCACCCTGAGTGAGAGAGTCCTCTCGAACTGGGTCCTGGAGCGGGCGCGAGCCGAGCATACCAACATGTGGGTCACCACGCCCAAAAGGCTCTCACGAAGACAGGACCCCCAACTCTGCCCACTGTGGACAAAGCTGCTCATATCCTTCTCCTGCGAGTCACTCTGGGAGAGACGACGTGCAGACCTGTCGAGCTTCCCAGTCCTGACCTGATCACTTTTAATGAAGGCGTTAAAAGGAGAAAAAGTCTCCTGCCCTGTATATTTCAAGATGGTATAGAATAACACGAGTCCCAGCGATGCCCCTTCTGGCAACTGCAAAAATTAACCTTCTTCTGACCTGGACCAGGACAACCTTTCAGCAAGTTTCTTGATTTGATGTGAGTTGAAGTGATTTGGCCATGTGATACAGATTTCCAATTCATTATACTTGTTAATAGGTTCACACCAGGGAGTAAAAATTTCTAGAAAGCAAATCTAGATAATTTATTTCCTACCAAATCACTCTGTGCATTTTCTCTTGATTCTGCAGACATCAGCAAGGTGGGAAGAGAAAAGCAAATGAACAGTTTGTTCAAGGAAATTATATTTAGTACCATGTAGCTGTCAGATTCACTGTGTCCTCTTGCAGTCCATGAAAGAAAGATACAAAGCAAGCAAGCAAGTGTTGGGATACTCGGGGTCCTGGAGGCACTGCCTGGGGTTGCTGGGGGTACCTTTTTATGGACAGACTTCCCCACTCTGACACAGGTTTTTGCTTTGTCTGTAAATTAGTTCTCATGAGCAGTCTGTTCTTTCAGACCTTTCTGGAAGTGAGTCCAAGGCTTTGGGGGTCTTAGGTGATCTCTATCCACTTACCAGATCATGCTTAGGTCAACATTTCCTGCCCACTCCTGTGCTGATGCTGTCTTTTGTTTATTGTGTCACCGGGGAATGGAAGAAGGATGTTTGTGCTAGGAAAGTGCTGCCTTCCCCCTGCATGGACCCTTCTCCAGTAACATCTTGTTCTTGCCTTTTAACCAACAGTCCTTGGTGGGCTCCAGAGCCATCTGACTCTTGGTGTTTGAGATTTACCCAGCAGCCCCTTCTCTTCTGGGCTTCTCCACACACCAACCAGAACTTGCTCCTAAGTGATCTTGGTGTCATTTAATAAACAGATCTTTGAAAAGGTTACTAATTTAGAAAGTAAACCCTGACACCTTCGTCTTCAGCAAAGATATGAGGGAAAGGACAGTGCTGGTGTAAAGCAGTGTAGGGCTTAACATTGGATAACTTCACAAGTTCCTCTGCATCATCCCTGCCACCCTGGGATCTTTTGAAAAGTATTTCTCACTAAAAATGTAGCACAACATTAGTCTATATGACATCCTGGCCTCAAATGCATAACTGCAGATATTAATAATAAAAATGCCCCCGCTCCAACATTAAATAAAAGCTTATACCTATTAACTAAAAGTTTACATGGGTCACTGTCACCCAATTTTTAATCTGACAAAGGTTTGGAGGAGATTGTGCTTGCTTTGCAAAGGGAACCCCTGGGGACTCGTTCCAGACCAGATTGATGGGATTGCACTTCGTGTGTGTCAGGGCTTTGGTTGCCTGAGGGCACAATGAGTCATTGAGCTGGGGTGAGGATGATGATTGGGGAGGGAAGGCTGTGAGGAAAGGAAAGGAAAGGAAAGGAAAGGAAAGGAAAGGAAAGGAAAGGAAAGGAAAGGAAAGGAAAGGAAAGGAAAGGAAAGGAAAGGAAAGGAAAGGAAAGGAAGGAAAGGAAAGGAAAGGAAAGGAAAGGAAAGGAAAGGAAAGGAAAGGAAAGGGGGAGGAGGGAGGGAGGGGGAAGGAAGGAAGGAAGGAAGGAAGGAAGGAAGGAAGGAAGGAAGGAAGGAAGGAAGGAAGGAAGGAAGGAAGGAAGGAAGGAAGGAAGGAAGGAAGGAAGGAAGGAAGGAAGGAAGGAAGGAAGGAAGGAAGGAAGGAAGGAAGGAAGGAAGGAAGGAAGGAAGGAAGGAAGGAAGGAAGGAAGGAAGGAAGGAAGGAAGGAAGGAAGGAAGGAAGGAAGGAAGGAAGGAAGGAAGGAAGGAAGAAGGAAGGAAGGAAGGAAGGAAGGAAGGAAGGAAGGAAGGAAGGAAGGAAGGAAGGAAGGAAGGAAGGAAGGAAGGAAGGGGAACTGTAGAAATACAGCTAGAAAGCCAAGGTGAGAGCACTGTTCAACTCATAACAGATTGATATATTAGCATTAGTATGCCGCAAACCTTGGCAACAGAAAGCAGAACCCTGAAGAAAGAATGCAGAATTTAACAGTGTGCTTGGTACAATGTGCTTGCAAAAGTTATGAAAGACAATCCATACCTGCGCTACTTTGTACAAGGCTTTGAATTAAGCAACGTTACCTAGTTACATAAATGTTATAGTTGTGCTATTTTTAGCTACGGTTGGAAAGGTATATAAACTCAGCTTCGTGTATCAATAAACAGCTTCATGTATGCAAACCATGGAGACCCTGTCTCTTTATCGATCGCCGTGTCTTGGTTTGAAAAGAAAGGTGTCAGCTAAGGAAGGCAGGAGCCTTTCTTGAAATGGAAAATGTAAACCCCCTCCCTCCAAATTATTATATTTTTGAAATTAAAAGGCTGTCAGGAAGAGATATGGGAATAGGAATAACAGTTCTTTACTAGGAAAATTAAAAATACAAATGCAATTGTACAAACAACAACCACAAAAAATCCCACTGACAGAGTCAGAATACGACCTGACACCCTGTGGGTCAGGGTATGGCAGCGGTCCAATTGAATGGTGCCTGCAGTCCTCCTGGAGTGACAGGTGTGGTTCTGTTGAAACAGTGATCCTGTAGAAGGATGTTGTCTTCCTCTTGGAATCCAGTGGGCAAAGGCTGCTGTGGTGTTCCAATTCTCAGATTATATCCAGGTAGGAATGCTTGGCTCCTCCCCCTGGGTGGAGCATCTCACAATGGGATAATGTAATTTTTATCGGTCATGCAGTGACACTCAATGGCCCATTAACAGAAGATATCTCCCCGGAGGGAGTACTGGCTGTGGAAGAGCTAAAGAAAACTGCCCAATTAACAGAAGATAACCACCCCACCTCTAGGAAATGGCAAATAGAATACACACACCCATTTCCAACCTAAGACATGATTCACCCCTTATTCTATTACCATCTGCATCATACTCAAATCAATAAACTCTACACAATGAAACTTTATACACAGTTCTCACTTAAGACTAGGTTTTCCTTTGGTACACAACAGTCCTCTCCACCTTTCTGCATTACCCACCAAGTGTAACCAGGTCCTTGAGCAAAAACAATCCCATGGATGGATTTGTCTTTGCCTGAGGTGGGACTAATCCAAACAGTCTTTCCTAAAATACCTTTCATGTGTACCACAGGGACTTTATCTCCATTCACTGTGTGCAAGGGTTCAGACTGGGAAGGACCAGCTCGATTGATGGACCCTCTGGTTTTGACCATCCAGGTGGCTTTTGCTAAGTTAATTTTCCAATTTCTAAAAGTTCCCCCACCAAGTGCCTTCAGGGTAGTCTTAAGTAGCCCGACAGCTGGTGCATGATAAGGGATATGATATATCCATTCAATACCATGTTCCCTGGCCTAGATGTTAATAAGGCTGTTTTTGAAATGAGTCCTGTTGTCCAACTCAATTCTCACAGGGATGCCATGTCTCCACTGGACTTGCTTTTCCAGGCCTAAGATGATGTTCCAGGCAGTAGCATGGGACACAGGGTAGGTCTCCAACCATCCAGTGGTGGCTTCCACCATGGTCAGCACATAGCACTTACCTTGGTGTGTCTGGGGCAGTGCGATGTAGTCAATCTGCCAGGCTTCCCCATACTTCTATTTGGACCATCGCCCATCATACCACTGGGGCTTCACTCACATGGTCTGCTTGATCTCAGCACATCTCACAGTCATGGATAACCTGTGAAATACTGTCCATGGTTGAATCCACCCCTTGGTCTCATGCCCACTTATAAGTAGCATCTCTGCCCTGATGACCTGTGGCATCATGAGCCCATTGAGATAGGAATAACTCTCCCTTATGTTGTCAATCTAAGTCTATCTTTGACACCTCTGTCTTTGCTGGCTGATCTACCTGCCCATTGTTTTGGTGGTCCTCATTAGCTCAACTCTTGGGGACATGGGCATCTACATGACAGACTTTCACAGGTAGCTTCTCTACCATAGTGGCAATATCTTTCCACTCATCAGCAGCTCAGATTGGTTTTCCTCTACGCTCTTGGGGCCTTTCTGGGTCACTGCAACCCCGAGATTGTTAAAAGTCTCTTTTCTCAGCCCAGGCGCTTGAAGAATGAGTCGGAGATCTTCAGTTCTCAGTCTCAAGGTTGTTTATTGCGTATTATCTATAAAAAATTTTCTCCTGCCCTGCTGAGGTCCGTCCAGCAGTACAGTTCCAGGCACACTGCCTGCCCCCGGGGCGGTGTTATGTCTTTATACTAAAAACTACATATAAAATGTTTACAATTACTTTCCAATACCTTTCACCTATGTTAGACAGTGAGCTTCTACTCTAGACCAATCTGTAAGTGCCAACATCACAGCAGAAGATGGAGGCCAAGAAGAAGAAGGAGAAAGGCTGGACACACCCAGTTTCCTCCATCTTGCCTCCTGAACCCCCATACCAAAAACCCTAAAATCTACTTTTCCACACCGTGATAACTTCACTAATATTCTACTTAAACTGTTGTGGCTTGCTGATCTTCATACAAGGTTGGTAATTTGCTCCACGGGTCATAATCAAAACCACAGGTGTTTTGGACTGCGTACCAGGGCTTTTGAGCCCCCTGGCAGGGGTCCTGGCCATCCTGGACAGCCAGAGGGATGTTCTGGGTCCCCACACTATGCTGCCAGTTGGCCTTTTTTCACCTTTCCAACCAGCCACAGACTATTGGCTACCATCCATGAATCAGTATAAAGGTAAAGCTTTGGCCATTTCTCTCTTTCAGCAATGTCCAGGGCCAGTTGAACGGCCTTGAGTTAAGCAAGTTAACTTGATACACCTTCTCCTTCAGTAGCTTGTGCAACCTGTCGTGTGGGGCTCCATACGGCTGCTTTTCCCATCTAGTTCATCCCTATGACGTGACAGGAACCATCAGTGAAGAGTGTAACGTGTTTCTTCTGCTGGTAGTGGGTTATATGGTGGAGCTTCTTCAGCCCTTGTCACTTGTTCATGCTCCTCTTCATCACTTAGACCAAATTTTTCACCTTCCGGCCAGTTTGTAGTTATCTCCAAAATCCCTAGGCGATTTGGGTTTCCAATACGGGTGCGCTGTGTGATGAGGGCAATCCATTTGCTCCATGTGGTGTCGGTGGCATGGTGAGTAGAGGGAATCTTTCCTTTAAGAATCCACCCCCAGCACTGGTAGTTGGGGCACAAGGAGGAGTTGTGCTTCCATGCCAATGACCTCTGAGGTGACTTGAACTCCTTTATAGGTGGCCAAGATTTGTGTTGAAGCAACAGGCCCCTGGCTGGGTAATAATTAGCATAGACTCCATGATTCACAGAAGACTGATCAATCTATCTCTTTATGAAGAAACCCATTGCTCTTTTATACTGTTACTATACAGCTGGACTTGATTGGTCCTTCAATTCAAACCCATCACCACTGGTTAATTAAGAAACAACCCTTTGGTAAACAAATCTCCTTAACACTTTCTACATTTTCACAACAGGTACAGCATGTTAAGATTTGTTTCTCATTGTTTTCTCTGACCTTTTCACAGCCTTTCCCAGGATGATGCCTGGGAAAGCTGTGTTTCTCTCAGTGGCCAGAGAGCTGTTTCCACAGATTTCCTTCTCTGTGGGAGTGTAGTCGGCTTTGGACCCTCTGTAACTTCAGCTCCAGAATCCCAGTGGTCAGCCTTGAGTCTCCGCAAGGACCTTCTGCCAAAGGCTCCAGGACAAGCCATTGTTCTCAGCTGCAGAATAGAGCACATTCTTCACTTCTGGTCCCATCCTGACTGGGCCAAGTGCTACGGCATGAGTGATCTCCTGCTTGATCTGGGCAAAAGCTTGTTGCTGCTCAGGGCCTCAGTGGAAATCATTCTTTTTGCAGGTGACCAGGTAGAGAGGGTTCACAATCTGGCTGTACTCAGGAATGTGTGTTCTCCGAAAACCTATGGTGCCTATGAAAGCTTATGTTTCCTTCTTGCTGGTCAGTGGAGACATTGCTGTGATCTTGTTGATGACCTCAGTGGGAATCTTGCCACTGTACTCCCAGGAATTGGATCTCTTGGGTATGTCCCATGACTTTGCTCTTCTTCTTGATGACAAAGCTGGCTTCTAGCAGAATCAGGATGATCCTCTCTCCTTTCTCAAATACTTCCATTGCCGTGTTCCCCCACACAATGATGTCATCGATATACTGCAGGTGTTCTGGAGCTTCACCCTTTTCCAGTGCAGCCTGGATCAGTCCATGGCAGATGGTGGGGCTGTGTTTCCACCCCTGGGGCAGTTGGTTCCAGGTGTACTGCACGTCCCTCTAGGTGAAAGCAATCTGAGGCCTGCATTCTGTTGCCAGAGGAATGGAGAAAAACATGTTAGCAATGTCAACAGTGGCGTACCACTTTGCTGCCTTGGACTCCAGCTCGTAGTGGAGTTCCAGCATGTCCAGCAGCCCCCAGCAATGGAGTCACTTCATTCAAGCCACAATAGTCTTCAGTCAATCTCCATTCTCTGTCAGACTTGCACACAGGCCAAATGGGACTGTTGAAGGGTGAATGGGTTTTGTTGACCACTCCTTGGCTCTCCAGCTCACAGATCATCTTGTGGATAGGGATCACAGCATCTCAATTTTTCTGATACTGCCAGCGGTGCACTGTCAAGGTGGCAATTGGCACTTGTTGCTCTTTCACACTAAGGAGTCCTACTGCAGATGGGTTTTCTGATAGTCCAGGCAAGGTGTTCAACTGCTTCATGTTCTCTGCCTCTACCGTAGCTGTTCCAACAGCCCACCTGAGTTGCTTTGGGTCTTTGTAATAGCCATTCTGGAGGAAGTCTATGCCCAAAATGCATGGGGCCTCTGCGCTGGTCACAATAGGATGTTTCTGCCACTCCTTCCCAGTCAGGCTCAACTCAGCTTCCAACAGGGTAAATTGCTGCAATTCCCCCATCAGCCTGGCAATGGAAACAGGTTCTGCCCCCACATGTCCCAGTGGTATCAGGGTACACTGCGCACCAGTATCTACTAAGGCATCATATTTTTGTGGTTCTGATGTGTCAGGCCATCAGTTTCACACCATCCAAAGATCTGGTTTTCCCATGCCTCTTCCTGGCTAGAGGCAGGGCCCCTCTAACCCTGGTTATTATTTCTTTCCTGGGCATACATACTAGATGTTCCTTGAAGGGGATCTGACAGATCATACCTGGCAGCTCAGTCATGGGAGGTTTAGACTACCTTCGCTTTAGTGGAACTTCCTCAATTAGTGTTTCCCTCCTTGAGATGACACACCCATGCTGCCATGAAAGAAGTAGGTTTCCCATCCCACCTTCCCATGTCTTCCCCATGGTCACGCATGAAGAACCATAGGTCATCTTGTGGGGTGTATCCTCTCTCTCTAGCTGGGGGACGTTGGGCTCTGACTTTGGGGCCTGTGACTTAAAAGTGCTGCATTGATCTTCCTTACCTCCTCCCTCATCTCCCTCATCTCCTCTTTGAACTCCTCTTTGAGTTCCTTTACCATGGCAGAGACATGAGTCTGCATCAGACCATTGATCATACTCTTGTAATTCCTAAGCTTGTTGGCAACAGAACTCACTGTCTCTCGGTTGGTGTCGGCATTAATCGTTGCAATGAAGGTGGTATATTGAGATGGCTCTAGATTTGCCAGACTCCACAACATTTGCCCTGGACACCTGACCTTGTCGGGGTCATTATCATGCTGTCCATCCCTCCCAAAGAGTATCTCCAATATTGCCACCTCTCTGAGCTGTTGGATCCCTTCCTCAAGTGTCTTGCAGCGCATTCTATGATGGTGCTCCTGCATTCTCTCTCTGTGGACAAACCTCTCTCTTACACTCATTAAAAGCTGCTCCCAGAGGGAAAGGGATCCTGGCTCCCTGACAAATACCTGATCCATACCTGTGTCCTGGGTCAAGGGTCCCAAATTCCTTGCCTCACCACCATCCAGTTGCACGCCTGTACCCATAAGGTCCCAGACCCGGAGTAATCAGGTTGCATAAGCCTCGTGTCCTCATCGTACAATGTCTTTGTGCAGATTACAGACACTTTCATATGTCAGGGACTGCTTGATGATCTCAACCGTTGTCTCCCCTGCAGGTTGTGAGGGCCCTCCTTTCTTATCTTTATTATCTGGGTGCTCTGATTTCATCTTAGACCTCCTTTTTCCACAGGGGGGACTGCTGCTGGCTGTGACTGCCTTTGAAGTTCAGTTAGAACCTGGATGGTTGTAACATCTGTGGGTTCTACTGCTGCACTATTAGACTCTCCCTCTTTGAGGCAGTGGGAGGGTTTCTCACCAGTTGGGGAAATGGACTCCTTCAGCATCTGGCTCATTTCGCAAATCTCTTTCTACAGAACCCTCACCCAATCTGGGTGGTTCATTTCTGATGTGGGCTGTGGGGCAGGATCAGGCTCTGGGGCAGCAGCATTACTAGTTTCTGGGGCTGTCTCAGGTTCTGGGGCAGCATCCCTGTTCTCTGGGGTAGGTATCAGGGTGGTTATCCTGATAGTGGAACACTGGAAAATGTCAAAGATAGAACATTAAGATGTTAGGTTCTGTGCTTTTCTCAGAACACTGCACCTGCGTGAGCAGTATGATAAATGATATAATTGTTAGATGTGATGATTGTTTAGTAATTAAGTATAATTATTATACCGTAAGAATCTATGTATACAATAGAACAATGTAAGTTTAATAATTAACATGAAAGTTATGTAACGATAGAGTATAAAACACCTTCACCTCGAATGTATGGTCGGAATTAGATTTGGGTTGTATACCCCAATTCCCAGAGCTCTTAATAAAAAGCACCGCATATAATCACTCCATGATTATGTGTTTTTGAACGCTAACATTTTGGCGACTCAGGTGGGACCCTGTGAGTGCTGCTGAGCGAGTTCGCGACTCGATCACGCTCCAGCCGGCACCGAGGGATTCTCGGGGAGCCCATCGGCCGCGACCGCTTCCGCCGCTCACAACGTCCCCTGGAGAAAGGTAAGGTGCTTTTATCCTGGTCCGGGTGCCTGCCAGTAAGACGCGGTGAAAGCTGCGCTTGGTTGGGCTAAAGGAATTCCTGCTGGTATAAGCCTAGGCACCGTTCCGTAAGACAATTGCGAAAGCGTTGCGGGTTCGGCAATCTGGTATATCTGGTATATCTGGTATGGAGAAACTTAAAGGGATTTTGGGCAGTAATGCCCCAATCCCGCAAACTTCTCCTTTGGGGTGCTTATTAGCACATTGGAAACAGGGTAATTTTGGGCAAGAATTACGTAAAACTAAGTTGATTAATTATTGTAATTCATGGTGGCCAGAATATGCCCTTGAGAACGGCGAAAAATGGCCAAAATACGGTACTCTGCAATATAACACTATTTCACAGTTAATGTCATTTTGTAAGCAAGAAGGAAAATGGGATGAAGTTCCGTATGTTGATTTGTTTTTTTATTTGCGGGAGAAGCCAGAATGGCAGGATGAATGTGGATTATTGGTGGTTAAAGCATCTGCAAATAATGAGTGTGGTGTCTGTAAGGAACGTTGTTTAGAACACTTGGTGTTGAAAGAAAGCCTGAGTAGGGAAGATTGTACAGATATTGATTTACAGGTAGCTCCAATAGGAACAAGAGCACCTAACCCTATCCCACCTGTTTCATCTGTCCCTATCCCACTGCCTGCTCCTCCTAACCCACCAAGCCCTGAACCTGTCTCATCTAGTACACCCTTCCCTCTTTATCCTCCTCTCCCATCAACACCTGATCCCTCTTCCTCAGAAGATGAGCAAAATATAACTGTGGTAGAAAGGAGAGAGAGAGAGTCAACAACCCCGATAGCCCACAGAACCAGGAGTCGGTCTACCCTTGCCCCAGTTATGGATAGAAAAGACACGGGCAGACAAAAACGGACTGTAATTGCCCCCTTACGGCAAGGTGTAGGAATAGAAGGGCCAGTATTTGTAAAGGTGCCCTTTACTCCGGCAGATTTGGTTATTTGGAAACAAACAGCCGGAACTTATAGAGAAAATCCTGATAAAATGGCACGAGTGGTAAAAATGGTTATAAAAACTCAAAACCCTGACTGGGATGATATACAAGTAATATTAGATACTCTGATGGATTCGACTGAGAAAGAGATGGTACTTAAGGCAGCCAAAGAGAGAGCAAGAGAAGATATCAGAAATGGACTAGTAACAGGGAATTTAGATGTGAATTTCCCAACTGAGGATCCAAATTGGGACCCTAATTTATATGGTGATATGAGGAAACTACGGAAATATCAAGAATGGATCCAAATAGGAGTTCAGAAGGCTGTGCCCAAAACTATAAATTGGTCTAAACTGTATGAGGTTCGGCAAGAAAAGAAAGAATCCCCCACTGCGTTTTTGGAGAGGCTTAAGGAGGTAGCAAGAAAATACACAGATCTCCAAATGGACACAGAACAAGCAAAGGTTCAGCTTGCTCTCATATTCTTGGGCCAATCACAAGATGACATTCGAAGAAAATTGCAAAAATTAGAAGGGGAAGAACTAAGGAATTTAGATAAGCTACTTGAAGTTGCTTGGAAAGTATATAACAATCGCGAAAGAGAAGCTAATAGAAGGCAGCAGCAGAACCTTCTGGCAGTGGTACAAGGAAGAGGGAACCCAAATTTCAAGAGTCATAACAGGAATGGTCGAGGTAGGAGACCTGTTACACAGGGGTTAACCCTAAATCAGTGTGCGTATTGTAAGCGGGAGGGCCATTGGAAAAATGAGTGTCCAGAAAAACCGCATAACCGGTTTTACCAGGACAATCAGTTCCAGCAGGCTACTAAGGAGATGGTTTTAGGGGAGTATACCAGCTGACTAGACACAGAACCCGTAGAACAAGCTAAGGAACCTGTTATAAATATACAATTAGGACATAAAGAAGTCAGATTTCTAATAGATACAGGAGCTACTTACTCGGTATTGAATGATTTACAAGGACAAATTGGGGACAAGGAAACAACAATAGTCGGCGCTACAGGAAAAGAGGAAAAACGGCCATTCCTGCAGCCACTAGATTTGTGTTTTGGAAATAAGGTTATAACACATGAATTCCTATATGTACCTGAGTGTCCAATTCCGCTTTTAGGGAGAGATTTGCTGGCAAAACTTGATGCGGTAATAACCTTTGAAAATGGAGAACTCATAATGAAAATACCCGAATCAAAGACGGGACAGATATTAATGATTAAAGAAAAACCTGTTCCTTCTATCCCTAAGGAGGTAGAAGATGCAGTGATTCCTTCTGTATAGGAGACTGATATACCAGGGAAATCTAAATTGGCACAACCAGTGCATGTAGAATTAAAAGAAAGGGCGAGGGCTGTGCAAGTCAAACAGTATCCCATAAAACCAGAAGCACGGCAAGGAATAGTAAAAATAATTGAGAAATTCTTGAAATACCAAATTTTAGAAGAATGTGAATCAGAATTTAATACACCAATATTTCCAGTGAAAAAGCCAAATGGTGAATATAGATTAGTACAGGATTTGAGAGCAATAAATAAAATAACAAAGGACATTTATCCAGTAGTAACAAATCCTTACACATTGTTAACATCTGTAAAGGAAAAATATAAATGGTTTACTGTAATCGATTTAAAAGATGCCTTTTTCTGCATCCCCCTTGACAAAGAAAGTAAGAAACTGTTTGCTTTTGAGTGGGAAAACCCAGAGAATGGAAGAAAAACCCAGCTTGCCTGGATACGACTTCCACAAGGCTACAAGAACTCGCCGACCCTGTTCGGAAGCCAACTAGCAAACGAACTGGAGATTTGGACCGAAAATGGGCAAGTACCAAGAGATCAATACTTATTGTTGCAATATGTTGATGATATACTAATAGCTACAGAAGAAAAGGCAACTTGTATAAAGGTAACCATTGAGATTTTAAATTCACTGGGAATGGGAGGCTACAAAGTATCCAGAGGAAAGGCACAAATTGCTCAACAAACTGTGATTTACCTGGGATGTGAAATTTCACAAGGGCAACGAAAACTAGGTACTAATCGTATCCAAGCTATTTGTGCTATTCCAGAGCCCCAGAATCTACATGAGCTGCGAGTCTTCCTCGGGATGGCAGGATGGTGTCGCCTGTGGATCATGGACTATGGACTGATTGCAAAACCCCTGTACGAAGCCCAGAAGACGCAGCCATTCACCTGGGGCAAGCCACAGAAAGAAGCCTTCCTAAAATTAAAGGAAGCACTGACAACTGCTCCAGCATTAGGGGTACCTGATCTGTCTAAAGATTTTCAGCTGTTTGTACATGAAAGGCTACGCCTAGCACTAGGAGTCCTCACCCAACGTCTGAGAAGCTGGAAAAGGCCAGTGGGCTACTTTTCCAAACAACTCGACAACATAAGTGCTGGGTGGCCTTCATGTCTACGAGCAGTCGCAGCTACTGTGATACTGATACAAGAAGCAAGGAAGCTTACTATGAGACGGCACATCGATGTCTATGTACCACACATAGTAACCACTGTCTTAGAGCAGAAGGGAAGCCATTGGCTATCTCTCAGCAGGATGATGAAATTCCAGGTAGTCCTGACTGAGCAGGATTATGTCACATTAAAAACAACTAACCTCTTGAATCCAGCTTTGTTCCTAGGTACCACAGCTGAAGAAGGCCCATTAGAGCACGACTGTGTAGAGGTAATAGAGTACACCTATTCAGCAAGAGAAGACCTGAAAGATGTCCCACTAGAGCAGCCGGACTGGGAGCTGTTTACAGATGGGAGCAGCTTCGTGGAAAACGGAACCAGATACACTGGATATGCAGTAACAACAGTCAATACAGTAGTGGAGGCAAAGGCATTACCACCAAATACATCTGTCCAGAAGGCAGAACTGGTTGCTTTAACCAGGGCACTAGAATTAAGTGAAGGGAAGAAGGTAAATATCTAGACTGACTCAAAATATGCTTTTGGAGTGGTGCATGTACATGGAGCACTGTGGAAAGAAAGGGGACTACTGTCTTCTCAGGGTACACACATTAAACATCAGGATGCAGTCCTGCAATTGATAAAGGCAGTACAAAAGCCTGAACAAGTGGCAATCATACACTGCAAAGCACACCAATCAGGAAACTCCAAAATCTGTGAGAGAAATCGAAAGGCAGACTGGGCAGCCCGACAGGTTGCTCGAAATGTGCAAACAACAATGGCATTGATACCTTTAAAGCTCAATGTGTCCCAATTCAATCTGCCTCCAAACCCAAAATATTCAGTAGAAGATGAGAGACTGGCACGGTTGCTAAATGCACAAAAGAATTCAGAGGGATGGTATGTGACTGCACAAGGACAAATAGTGGTACCCCCCTTGATAATGCGAGAAGTTCTACAGATTAAACATAACGAATGTCACTGGGGAGCAGAAGCATTGGTCAAATTGCTAAAACAAAGTTTAATTTCAGTACGGATGTTAACAATGGCAAAATCAGTAATGTCAAAATGTGATATCTGCTTGAAAAACAACCCAGTGGCTAGGCGACAGGCACAACTAGGAAGAATTCGGGTAGGAATAGAGCCAGGAGACTATTGGCAGGTAGATTTTGTAGAACTGCCAAGGACTCGAAGATACAAATACCTGTTAGTGGGAGTTGACACCTTCTCTGGGTGGCCAGAAGCCCTTCCCTGTCGCACGAACCAAGCAAAAGAAACAGTTAAGTGGTTACTACAGGAGATTATTCCCAGATTCGGAGTACCCCTAGGGGTATCATCAGATAGGGGGCCCCATTTCATAGCTACAGTAGTAAAAGAAGTAAGTAGATTGCTGGGGATAACTTAGGACCTCCACACACCGTAGAGACCCCAGTCAAGCGGACAGGTAGAGAGGATGAATCAGACACTAAAAAGGCAAATCAGTAAGATATGCCAAGAAGCCAAATTACAGTGGCCCCAGGCTTTGCCAATAGCACTGTTGAAGATTCGGATAAAGCCTAGGAGTGGGATGTCAGTCAGTCCTTATGAGATATTGTATGGGAAACCATATGAATCTCCTGAGCCTAACCCTAACGTACATGTTACAGGAAAGCAGGAAGTGTATAACTATGTTCTGTCTCTTGGGAAAACTTTAGCTCGACTCCGAAGCATCCTTGTGTGGAACAGACCACTGACTCTCGAGAATCCGGTTCATAACATACATCCAGGAGACGAGGTGTACATCAAAAACTGGAACGAAGAACCACTGAAAGAAAAGTAGAGTGGACCCCATCAAGTACTACTGACCACCTTCACAGCAGTCAAAGTGGCCGGCGTGGACCCCTGGATTCACTATACCCGGGTGAAGAAAGTCCATCCCGGATCACGGACTGTGTAAACTGTGGAACTAACAAGGCTACAGATAAGATGTGTTTTACCTTAAGAATGCTTGTGTTAATATTATTAATGCCTTTGAGATGTAGAATGCAAAATGATCAACAAACTACTCTTCATTCCAGAATGAAGAGAGAGGTACAAACAGAAACACAGGTGATAAATGTTCCTAATGCAGTTCGGGCTGAGAATATAATGATTAGATTGGTCAAAGATTTTGCCAAAATGCAAAACACCAGTAGAATAACTGCCTGTCTGCCAATACCAAAAGCAGCAGGAGACCCAGTAAATTGAAGAATCATAACATCAAAATTACCTGAAATACAAGGGAACAAAACAATTACATGTAGACAGGTTCCCGAATTGAAGCAAGTAATCAAGGAAACCTGGGAGAAAATAGGAACATGGATGAGACCCTTGAGCCAGAAAGACTGTATTCTAAGTGATAGCATACTAGGAACCCCTATAGGAGAATCAGAAGGCATCACACAATGGCAATGCCATTTACCACACTATAAAAAGATTATAGAAAATGTTACAGAAACCACTCTGGTGTGGAAGTGTGAGGCCAAGGATCGGAAAGATCAGATAGAGCCTTGGGAGAGTGCGTGGTCTGTGAGTATTCTTCAAAAATTCCAATATATGGCAAACACCCCTTGGTGTATTAAGTGGGAAGGCCCCGAGAATGAAACAGATCCAGCAATAACAAACACTGCCACTAGTAGCAGAACGAAGGCAGACAAAGTAAGTTGGTGGGCATGCAATAAAACCTATGACTGCACTTCAGATGATGTAAAGATAAAACAGATGCCACCCCTGGCAATAGCCCTACAAATTGGTTGTGCTTGCAGAGGGATTAAACATAAACAAGGCAGATTAAATTATAAGGCAGTTATAGGATGTACCAGAATTACAATCCGAAGTCCAGGACAATTTATATGGGCAGCAAGTGATAGTACCTGGACAACACATCTGCCTGTAGATGAGAAAGTAAAAGAGATTACTTTAGGCCTTCCAACCTTATGTCCAATCTAGAAAAAGTTCCCATTTAACGGAAAACATGAACTTCTGCAGATAAGAGCAAGACAGGAAGTTCTAGACAATGAAGATCCAGATGACACCTAGCAAGAACCCTCTAGTAGAGTGAAAATTAAGTGGGCCCTAGAGTCATTGCTTAGTCCTATAGCAAACTATAAGAGTAGAGAGATGCTGTACAAACTTACAGGTCAGGTAGGTAGACTGGCAAAAGTCACCCGGGAAGGATTTAAAGAATTAAACATACAATTACAAGCCACCACAAAAATGACTTTACAAAATCGATTAGCTTTAGATTTGTTACTTCTGAAAAAGCATAGAGTATGTGGATTTTTAAAAGGACAGGTTGATCATTGCTGAGTTCATATCCCAAATGTAACTGCAAATGTAGAATATGACATCAGTAAGTTGAAACAAATAGAGCATGAAGCACAAGAAGAACAAAAAGATTTGACTACAAGCTGGTTAGGAAAAATCTTTACAAGATTAGGGTAGAATGTGAGTTCATGGATTAAATCTATCATTGAGAATGTGATAATCTTACTAATTGTATTCTTAGCAATTTGGTTAGTTTACAGTATTTTAAAGGGAGAGATACAGAAGAAAACATCCTGGAACCAGAAGATAATAAAAGCACTAACACGAGATCCGCGTCCACCATCCTCTGGTTCTCCAGTTCGTGATAACATCCATAACAGTGTTTACATCAACCCTGGATTTGAAGAATCGAGTATAAATTGAAGAATAAAAAAGACTGTATCAAGTGAAAACATTTACACATATAGTGAAGTGAAAATGCTTTGAAAGGGGGGAGAATGATAGTGGAACACTGGAAAATGTCAAAGATAGAACATTAAGATGTTAGGTTCTGTGCTTTTCTCAGAACACTGCACCTGCGTGAGCAGTATGATAAATGATATAATTGTTAGATGTGATGATTGTTTAGTAATTAAGTATAATTATTATACCGTAAGAATCTATGTATACAATAGAACAATGTAAGTTTAATAATTAACATGAAAGTTATGTAACGATAGAGTATAAAACACCTTCACCTCGAATGTATGGTCGGAATTAGATTTGGGTTGTATACCCCAATTCCCAGAGCTCTTAATAAAAAGCACCGCATATAATCACTCCGTGATTATGTGTTTTTGAACGCTAACAATCCAAGTCAATCTTCCCTAATCTCTGAATGCTAAATAGAACAGGCATATCAGCAACACCAGCCACTATATGATATCATTAGCATTTAAAGAAGGTTTGAACTCTTCGAAAACTGGTGGGGCAGACCCAATGAACTGGTTGAAATGTTGGGAGAAAATTTCCCCCAGTGTCATTTCCTCACAGTAAGTACCATTATTAAAGTAATCCCAAAAACATACAGTTAGTGTGTGATAGCTCTGAATCCATGTGCCTGCCTTCCAGAGGAAGGTAAAGTTCCATGAATTCCTCACCTTATTAACCCATAAAGCAAACTGGATAACATCTACAGTAGTCTTAGTTATAGGACCCATGTTTAGATAAGGGCCTGCAAATGGGAGAAATATAGCCATGACCACGTGCCATCCAAACCAAGGTAAGCTAGACCACATGGTGATACCTAGCGAGGTTTCTATGTCCAGCACACAAAAAATTAGGGATTTTAAGAACTGTGTTTCCTTTTTTTCCATCCTTTTTTCTCACAATGCCCTCAGGCCCCACATTGGGTGCCAGAATCTGTCTTGGTTTTAAAAGAAAGGTGTCCACTAAGGAAAGCAGGAGCCTTTCTTGAAATGGAAAATGTAAACCCCCTCCCTCCAAATTATTATCATTTTGAAATTAAAAGGCTCTCAGGCAAAGATATGGGAATAGGAATAACAGTTCTTTACTAGGAAAATTAAAAATACAAATGCAATTGTACAAACAACAACCAAACCCCCCCCACATACAGAGTCAGAATATGACCTGACACCCTGTGGGTCAGGGTGTTGGTAGCAGTCCAATTGAATGGTGACTGTAGTCCTCCTGCAGTGACAGGTGTGGTTCTGTTGGAGCAGTGATCCTTTAGAAGGGTGCAGTTTTCCACTGAAGGTCCAGTGGTGGTGTAGATGGGCCTAGTCTTCCTCTGGGAATCCAGTGAAGAAGAAAGCTACTCCTCTTGGAATCCAGTGGGAAAAGGCTGCTGTGGTGTTCCAATTCTCAGACTATATCCAGGTAGGTATGCTTGGCTCCTCCCTTTGAGTAGAGCATCTCAGAATGGGATGATATAATTTTATCAGCCATGCAGTGACACTCAGTGACTCATTAAGAGACGATATCTCCCCAGAGGGAGGATTGGTTTGTGGAAGAGCTAAAGAAAACTGCCCAATTAACAGAAGATAACTGCCACACCTCTAACAGATAGCAAATAGAATACACACCATTTCCAACCTAAGACACACCATCAAATGGTGCCCCATGTGAGGAAGCGATGATTGCCTAGCTGAGCAACTGACAACAAGCAGAACGAAGGGCTGATGTGAGGAAGCAGGAAAGCCAGCTGGCAATGAGCCCCTCTGGGATAAAGGAGGTTAGCTGCTGCAGGGGACAATCAGTCAGGGGATGTCTGCCCAGGAAAGAGACCTTTTTGAACTTATATTTAATCTGTTGTGACAGCAGGGCAAAACTTTGCCCTCACTTGACTTAAAAGTCCTATTTTGATGGTCAGCAGCTGAGATACCAGGAGTCACTTGAGCCCATGGTCTTTACGACAGATTTGTGGGACAAAGCAGGAATTAAGCTATGGGATTCTGCAACCAAGGGAAATAAAGTGGCTGCAAAAATGCTACCCTCCTGGCGGGTGATTTTTGAGGTCTTAAAGGCTCAAGAAAAATGCCCTCCCCCTACTGCAGAGGCTCAATGCTCTTTAAAATTTGAAGAGACTGCTGCTAAATTTAAACAGATTGCCGTTTGCCCCCCCTTTATGGCAGTCTCAGAATTCCTTACATTTGGAAGAGACTGCATGTCTCCTGCTACAGCAAACATGGCCCAAAACTCCTGTACCCCCTCTTATGAGTGAAAGGGAGATGGGCCGTGTGTGATCTGTAGGGGCTTTTGCTGCTGGCTACTGCCCATAGAACAGTGAGGAAAATGAAGAGGAGGATCCCTTTGATCCCGGACTCATCGATCTTGACAAAGACCCTAATTTATATCCCCCCTATCCTCATGACAACTGGGTACATTTAAAACAACAAGCATTAAGGGAGGGAGAATTTGACATTGCTGAAAGAATTGTGGCACTGGTCATACATGTGGGACCCTGAAAGCGAACTGCCACTGGGAACAGATGTTTTTCTCAGAAATTAAAGAGCTCCGACAGGCAGCTACAGAGCACAGTACCAGTTTACCACATTTTGCTAGCATGCTAGATTCTGTGTTTGCTGGTCACATAATGACCCCTCACACAAGGTAAAAGCTCCAGCTCAGTTATTGCTATCCCCCACTCAATATGCCTTATGGGAAAAGGAGTGGGAGAGGGGTCTGCAGGACCTTCTCATAACTTATGTGGGTCATGCTAATCAGACCCTGGTGGACCTCACAATCAGTCAGCTTATGGGAACAGGACCGTACACAGATCCTGCCACCCAGGCATGAGACTGCCTGATGGAAGCCCTTGATGGAGTCCTGGATGCAGCTCGTCAAGCCTTTCTTAAGGTCCCTGATGCAAAAACACTTCAGGAAGCGTTCACAACCATAGCCCAGGGGCCTCAAGCCTATTGACCACCTTAAGCAAGCACTTGAATGCCAAATTGATAATTCAGACGCCCATGAAATTTTACTTTCAAAACTTGCTGTTGAAAATGCAAACACAGACTGTAGAAAACTCCTTGTGTCTTTGCCTAACCAAGACCCAACTCTTATTTAAATGTTTGAAGCATGCAATTGAATTAGGGCAATAGAACATCAATATATGAAGCCATGGCTACAGCTTTTGCAGCCATCAAAGGTCCCTCTGGAACTCCGGGAGTCTGTTTTGGCTGTGGCAAACCTGACCACCTAAAAAAAGGACTGCTTTGCTCAGAAAGGAGCCAAGTCTAAAACCCCTGATATATGTCCACAGTGTCATAAAGGTTGCCATTTCGCTAACCAGTGTTGCTCCAAGTATGATTCTGAAGGTCGCCCGATCCAGGGAAACTGGAGCTGCAGCACTGGCCAGTGCCACGCTCCGATACAAATACCTCAGCCACCACCGCAGATGCTGCCTCCGCAGATGCTGCCTCCGCAAGCATAGCCACCAAGGATACCCAGCGGAGGGTCGCCTCAAGTCTTCACCCAGCAACTGCAGGCAGTGCCGGACTGGAGCTGGCAACCTCAATCACAGTAATGTTGCTCGATTCTTCTGTTCATTTACTCCCTACAGGAATTTTTGACCTACCAGGACCCCAGAAAAGTGCTTTGCTAGTGAGGAGATCCTCAACTACCCTTTTAGGACTTCTTGTCCTCCCAGGAGTTATTGACTCAGACTCTGATGGGGAAATTAAAATCATGGCTTGGACCCCCTTTCCACCCTGTACTGTCCATCAAGGAACCTGTATAGCATAATTGATTTCTTTTTCACTCAATTTGTCATCCCCTGTAAAAGAATGAAAAACAAGGGTGGGAGGATTTGCCTCTACAGGAACCCCACAAATACTATGGGCACAGACAATTTCTGATGAACGTCCCGCTTGTAAATGCACCTTTATTATGTTTAAATCCACATGTTTTGTGGGGTCAGTGGTCGGAGACAGGGATGACACACACACACGCCTCAAAGCTCCATGCGACAAACCGCATTTTATTGTTGAGAGCTTTCTTATATAGGGAGTTCAAAACTCCTGGGTGTTAACTGCTGATTGGTCTGATCCCCACACAGCCCAACTCCTGACCAGTGAGATGTCTACAGCCCAGGACAGAATGTGATTGGGTGAAGTCCCTGTGTAAATTAGAACCTATCCCTGCCCCATCTGAGGACCTGTTTTACCTCTAGGCTGGCCAAGGTTGAACTTCTGATTCATTTGGCAACTACAAGCTAGCTGCAAACTGTGACATACCCTGTCATTACAGGGGGAACAGATAACACTCACTGGTATTTTAGATACCAGAGCTGATGTCACTGTTATCTCTCAAGTCAAGTGGCCCCCTACTTGGCCCCTCACTGAGGTACCCCAAGCCCTCACTGGGATTGGGGGAAGTAATTGCAGGTATCAGTCACCATTTAATCCAGGTGATGGGACCTGAAGGTCACATAGCCTCTGTAAAGCCGTTTGTTCTGCCTTTGCCCATGGTTTTATGGGGACAAGATGTACTTTCTTAATAAGGTCTCAAAATTCAGTCTGATTTTTAATAGGGGCCATTGTGGCATACAACACCCTGAAATTAACCTGGAAAACTGATACACTTCTCTGGGTGGATCAATGGCCCCTCCCACTACCTAAATTGCATGCACTCACTGATCTCGTCCGAGAACAACTTCAGAAGGGGCATATAGTCCCCTCTACCAGTCCCTGGAATTTACCTGTGCTTGTAATTAAAAAACAAACTGGCAAGTGGCGCTTGTTCCAAGACTTTTGCAAAATCAATGTTGCTATGGAGGACATGGGAGCACTCCAGCCTGGTATCCCATGTCCCACCATGATCCCTCAAAATTGGCACTTGACAGTCACTAACTTTAAAGACTGCTTTTTTTTTTTTGACACTCTTTTGCATCCTGATGATGCTCCTAAATTTGCCTTTCCTGTCCCAAGCACTAACATGCAAGCATCCCTGTAAAGGTATCACTGGGTGATCCTTCCCCAGGGCATGTAAAACAGCCCTTCTATTTGCCAGTGGTTTGTTGTCAGGGTCCTCAGCCCCATTTGACAAAAGATGACTGCTGATTTACTGTATATTTACATGGATGACATTCTTATTGTGGCAGAAAAACAGGAAGTCATGGAGGAAGCCTTAGCCCTTGTCATTGCTGCTGTAATCCAAGCAGGGCTTTGTGCTGCTTCTGAAAAAATCCAACGTCAACCCCCTTGGAAATACCTCGGCTGGAACATTAGGATTCAGAGTATTTCTCCTCAGCCTTTACCGATTCCAACAAACATTTGCACTTTGCATGATGCTCAAAAGCTTTTGGGTTCAATTAATTGGGTTCATTTCTTATTAGGAATTTCAAATGCAGACCTGGGCCCTTAGTTTGATCTGTTGAAAAGTGAACCAGATCTCCTGTTGCCTCAGCAGCTCACATCAGCAACCTGCTAGGCACTGCAACTGGTAGCTGATGCTATTTCAAATTGGCAAGTGGCCTGATGGGCCCCTGAGTTGCCTTTTTCTTAAATAATTCTGAATCCAGATAGGCAACCCCATGCTTTATTATTTCAGTGGGATCCTAAAGCATCTAACCCCTTGCTGATCATAGAGTAGATTTTCCGGCTGTTATAGATGAATAATGTGATAGTTGGCTCTCACAATTAAGAGATAAATATAATGCATATGTTACGTTTTGTAGATATATAGTAATGTTATTGTAATATGTCCTCCCATAGTCTTCCTTCCCCTCTCCCTTGTAATAGCTTTGGTAGTCAAGGTATTTGGGGAGGGCCAGCTTATTACTAGGAGGCACGACATGACAACACCTGACCTCCAATCAAGATGTAAAAAAGTGATCTCCATCAATGAACAGCAGAGAAGGAGTTGACTGGCAAAACTTTGGGAGGGGCTAAGGGTATAAAAGGCAGAGCATCCATTTTGTAAATGAGCATGTGGCTGCTAGTTGTGGAGACTCCCAGTGCTGTAATTTTTCCTTATTGAGTCCTTTGTTGTATTTTTAGTTAAAGTTTAATAAACCTTTGAAATTTTAAAAGTGAGCATCATTTTTCACACTGCCAGACCAAATGTCTAAAACTGTAAGCACACAACATGAGATTTTTGCTTTGCTTATTGTAAAAGCTAGACAGAGACCACACTTGCAGGTGTAGATTTTTGTTTGATCTGTTTGCCTATTACTACTGTCTATTTACAGTGGGTGCTGCAGCCATCTGAAGTTTTTCAAAGGGCCCTCACTGACTTTTCTGGACAGCTTTCTACACATCCTCCAAAGCACAAGCTTGTGGCAACCAGCTTTAATCTCCTAAAGCGACCCAAGAGAAGCAAGGTCCCATTACAAGCTTTAACTGTTTTTACAGATGATTCTGTCTGCACCCACAAGTCGGTACTGCTTTGGTGGAACACTGATCTCAACCAATGGGATTTGGATGTCACTACTGTTTCCATTTCTCCCCAGATTGCTGAATTGGCAGCTGTTGTGCAGGCCTTTCAGCAGTTTGTTACCCCTTTTAACTTAATAACAGATTCTGCTTATGTTGCAGGAATTGTGGAGAGAGCTGAAGCTGCTGTACTAAAGGATGTGCCCAACAAGGAATTGTTTCAGTGTTTACAGCAACTTGTTTTCCTTTTAGATACTAGGCAGCACCTCTGCTTTGTCATGCATGTCAGGTCTCACACAACATTACCCAGTTTCATTGCAGAAGGGGACTGACAAGCAGATTTACTTGCCTTACCTGTTCAACTGCTAGACTGCTTTGCCCAGGCAAAACTCAGTCACTCATTGCTTCACCAGAATGCTGATGCGCTCATCCGTGCCTTTGACTTGACCACACGCCAAGCTGCTAGTATTGTGGCTGTGTGCCCAGACTGTCAAAGACACTCCTCCCCCTCCATTGCAGGAGGTGTTAACCCTAGAGGACTCCAGAGCATTCAAATTTGGCAAACAGATGTTATTCATTTTCCCAAATTTGGCAGAGTTAAGTACATTCACTCCTCTACTGACACCTTTTCAGGTGCTTTCTTTGCATCCTGTCATACAGGAGAATCAGCAAAAGACATTTGCTGTCATTTCAGGAGTGCCTTTGCAGTCCTGGGAATCCCCTCACAAATCAAAACTGATTATGGCCCAGTGTATATTTCCCAGAGGGTTGCAAACTTCCTTGCCCTCTGGGGGCTGACACACAAAACGGGGATTCCTCATTCCTCAATAGACCAAGCCATAATTGAGAGAGCCCACGCTTCACTGAAGTGTCTTTTGTTGCAACAGAAAGGGGAAATGAGGAATGCTACCCCAGCAGAGCGATTACAGAAGGCATTGTATGTTTTTAACTTTTCTAATTGTTCCCTCATGGATCCTAACTCTCCAATTTTAAGTCATTTCGGCAATAACCCTCATTTAGAAGTTAAAAAGAAAGCCCCAGTCCTTATTAAGGACCCAGAAACAGGTAAAATTATGGGACCTTATCCCCTTGTCACATGGGGAAGCGGTTTTGCTTGTGTCTCCACAGAAAACAGCCCAAGGTGGATCCCGGCCAAGAACATGAGACCCCAGGTCAAATTGACCCAGCGTGGTGGTGCAATAAGTATTGTAAAAAGAATAATAGGCCAACTGGATGGTATTTTGCTAACAACAGAGGGTTAGGAGTAAATAAAGTTTCTAACTTTTTTACTTTTTCCCTACAGCCTCAAGAATTGGACTTTTTTGGATCTACGCAGTCTTTTGCATGTTTATTTTAAAATTATACTAGTGGACCCTTTGCTGAGAAAAGATTTGGTCTTGATGTTTCAGGTATGGGAATTTACACCAGTGCTTCTGCCTGGTGTAATCATACCCTGCCTCAACTAATTTTACCTGGAAGTGCTTCTATTAGATTAATAGATATTTTTGATATGTGGAAATAGAGCCTGGAAAGGAATACCAGGAAGGGCTGTAGGAGGCCCTTGCACTTTTGGGTGACTAACCATGTTTCACTCCTTCTGAGAAAACTTACCATCTTTACCCAGATTGGTGTGAGCAAAGCATAGCACGCAGACATATAGCCCAGATTTTGATGATAACGTTGAATCCTGGAACATTGGAGCCCATGTGTTTGCCTCTATTATTCCATCTATGGGCACAGCACACACATTAAAAACTTTAAATAGCCTTGACTGCTGGCTTGCAAAACAAACTAATGCTACTAGCTCTGCTTTAACTGGCCTATTAACAGATATTGATAGCGTGAGACATGCTACGCTGCAAAATAGAGCTGTGATTTTTGCTTTTGGCGCATGGACACGGGAGGATTTTGAAGGCTTATGCTGCATGAACCTTTCTGACAACTCTTTGTCTATTCATGCTAACATACTGGCCCTTTGAGATAGAGCAACCAAATTAAAAGTAGTAGATGATAGCAACTGGCTTGGACACATACTTGGGGGATGGGGCCTTACTGGCTGGTTTAAACATTTAGCTAAAACAGGAATTTATATTTTAGTCATATTATTGCTTATGATGATTTGTTCGCCATATGTTTTGCAATGTGTTGAGAGACTGATTGATAAATCCACAAAGAAAATTTTACAGATGGGAAAGAAAAGGGGACATGTAGAAATACAGCTAGAAAGCTGAGCTGGGAGTACTGTTCAACTCATGACAGAAGTAGATATGTGGCACAAGCCACAAGCCTTGGCCACAAGCCTTGGCAATAGAAAGCAGAACTCTGAAGAAGGAATGCAGAAGTTAACGGTGTGCTTGGTACAATGTGTGGTATTCGCATGCCCTCTGAACAGAGAGAAGTTGTGAGACAAGCAGAGGAGAAGAAAAACACAATTCTTATCTCGCTTGCTGTGCCTGTGTTGTGCTAAAGTAGAATGCAATATGGAGATTGTTTACCCAAAGTGAGGATGTTTTGTTCCCTTGGCCTATCAGGGCCAAGAAGTGCGCGTGTGTCGGACTGTCACGGCACAGTCATGAGAGAATCAGAGATGAGTGCAGTTCTGTGCAGTTGTGAGCAAGTGAGTGCATGGCAGATTCAGTTTAGATGAAATATATATAGTATAGTATAATAAAGTAATTCATTAGCCTTCTGATGATGGAGTCAGATGCATCATTCTCTCTCCCCTTTGTCAGAGTTGCCTTTGATTTACAATAAGTGGTGACCCGACATGTGGCTGTGGCCTGGACTGGAGAACCAAGACCCTGAATTTGGGCAGAGTTTGCAGCACGGCTGTGCACGGAAAGAATCTGTCGAAAAAATCCCAGAAGCATGTCCAGAAATCTTTGTTGAACAGATGGGAAGCCCCTAGAACCCCACGGGACCCCAAGCCTGGACGCTGCCACCTGCTTTCCCCAGAGAGAAAGGTATTAACCCTTTCCTGAGTCTCCCTAGGAGAAGACCTGCTCTTTTTGGCCATATTTGGCCCCCAAGCCTTGAGGCAGGGGCTGGGGAAGCTCTTCTAGTAGGCACTGCCCGATTGGGTGGGCTTTCACTTTGGGAAGAGATGTCTGTAGACATCAGCACTCAGTTTTCATGGGGAAAGAAATTCACTTTGGAATTCTGGGAGATCACGCTTTGTGACCATGGAGTTCTCGTGCCCCAGCAAGAACTTTACTAGTTTTTTGACTGGGCCAAATGCCATGGACTCCCCATGAGCATGAATTCCTGATGGGACCCCGAGTGTGGAATGCCCTGGGTGCTTATTTTCTCAGGCATTTCGAATGGACTGTGTGAAAAATGCATGTATTTTATGATTGGCTTTTCGCAAATATTAAAATGAATATTATATGTGTTGTGTTAGAAAGTAATGCTGTATTCATTCTCTTACGTATTGTGTTAAATATAGTTTTAGGTTACAAAAATTGTTAAAATAGAAACTATGCTATGTAAGATACTTTGTTTAAAAGAAAGGACTCGCAGCGAGATAGCAGCCACAGGACACCTAAATCTTTCAGAGAAAAAGAATTTATTGCCTTCTTATCAGAAGAAACGAACTTCTTCCCGCCTCGAAGGCGCTGTTAGGATTCGGAGGAAGAAGTTGACAATGACCAGACAGAATCCTGTATTTGAATGGAATTTATGCATCATGTATGAAGTGTATGAATATGCAACAGGCTATTGCTTTTAAGGGTTAATCCTTTGTTAACGGGTGTCCTTTTTCGGGCTCATGCTGCCCAGAAAAAGGTACCCGGACGTCCGTAACTCTTTTTTTCTGTTGTCTCATATTGTCCTAATTCAAATTGTCCAAATTATTATTACTCTAATTGTATTACTATTTTTATAACCATTTTATTATTATTACTAAACTTTTAAAAATTTTAAAAACAAGTGATTGGCGTTTTTCACAGACTGGGAGGGTCCATCGGCAGATGCCGACCTGGGAGTTGGTTTTCGGATTTGTGAGAGGGGACCCCCTTCGTTTCAAGAGCGTTTCTGACTTCATGAGGGCCTCCGGCAGGGACGTGGGGGGACATGTCCCCCCACGCGGAGGGCCACCTGCCCCCCCCCGCCGCGGCCGGCGGGAGAAGAGACTCTTCAAGGACAGTCCCCGCCACTGGCTTGCCTCCCTGCGCAGAGTGGGTAGAGGAGGCTTCGCCCAAGGTGCCGGCGGAGAGGTTTTTTTCTGACTCCCTGGAGGATGCGCAGGACCCGCCTCTTCGGCCCGTCCTGGAGCTGAGACCTGCCCGCTTCTCCGGCGGTGGCGGTGCCGCCTCTGGCGCCGCCCCCCGCTGCCTGCCAGCCTGACGACGCCCCGCCGGCCCCGCCCGCGACCGCCCCTCTAGCACAGCCGTGATGGCCCCGTCCTCGCCCGCTGCCGCGGCGGGAAATGTTGAAGCTGGGACAGCAGAGCCACTCCCACGGCCTCCTGCCGACCCGGCTCCAATTCAAGAAGATGCTGAGGACGGCGACCAGCCGGCAGAACCACCTCGCGCGCTGCCCGTGGCCCCGCCTCTGGCGGCGACTGCCGCGGCACCCGTGATCAGCCCACCACCCCCTTCCGCAGCAGAAGAGCCCGCGCCGGAGCCGCCCTGCCCGGAGCCGAGAGAGACAGCGGCAGCGCTTCTTTGCGCACTCCCACCGCCCCCGCTGCCGATTCTGCCGCCCTCTCCGCCTCTGGCGGCGGCTATCGCGGCGCCTGCGACCATCCTGGACCCTACCCCGAGTTTTTCGGACTGTCCCAAGGCTGCCCCTGCGGGGGAAGCTGGGACAACAGCAGGGAGTGTCAGCCTGTCTCCCTGGGGAGGCGTGGCTCGACAGCTGATTGCAGGTGCCTCCTGGCTGACAACTCTGAAACTCAAGTGTTCTGGGGCAAGGTATTTTTCGCGGGCCAGCTCTGGTTTGGTCGGGGGGTTCTCTCTGGGGTCTGGGACGCATGGCTCCCCCCGCGCGCATCAGCGACGTGGAGGGGGGGGGGTGTGGTTTCCCGAGGTGCTATCTCTGGTCCCGAGCCCCAAGGGGATGGGGATGGTGCCGCTGATCAGAGGGCTGGGCAACACTCATTTGTATCACGGGGAGAACGGCGCAGCAGAGAGCGGATGGCACTTGCTTGTCCTGGGCCAGTGGGAACCCCAAATCCATCATGGAGATTCACATTCCCGAAAAAGTTTCTTCTTCCCACCCGCCCACACAGGGCGCTGGCTCTGGTGGGAGGAGGAGAAAGCATTTGGCCGCTCCTGTTGCCGAGACACTGGCAGCCTGGTGGGGCCGGGTTGAGACCAAGGACCCCGCCCCACGGGCCGGGTCTGGGCCGCTTGGCCCATCCCCCTGGCCCGGGGCCCCCTCCCCGCCCACCGCCAGGTTTGGGGACTTTGGTCCCCCTATCTGGGCCTGGCCCACCGCTTCGTGGGTTGGGTCTGGTTTCCTTGGCCCGACCACCAAGGCCAAGGACTCCACCCCGCCCAGCAGCGCAGGGTCCAAGAAGGCTCTGCTGCTGGTGGTCTTTTTGAAAAAAAAGAAAAAGGGGGGAAAGAGCTACTGGCTCAGTAGATTTCTAAATAGTTATTAATGATTTTCTTTAGCAGTTCTCTGTTTCGGGATTCTGCAGGTCTGTTTCAGAACCAGGAAGGATCACCAGGGATCTCAAAGAGCAACATCTCCAGAATGGACCTTCTCCTGAAACTCAGCTGTTTGGACTTGAAACAATGAACATTCTTTGCATGTTGATTTGGGTTTCCGATATTGTAAACCGTGTGTTAGTGATATAATAGAAGTAGATATTCTAAAGGTAAAGAATCTCCTTGATCATTCTACATCAGCGCTTGATTGAGATTTTGATTGGCCACAGATGAACCTCTCAAGATGTGTTTGTTCTCTCTTCTGCAAGGGCCCAGGAGAAGAATTGCAAATGCAGCTCCTTTTCTTTTTATTATAGTAAACAGGGGGAAATGTGGTATTCGCATGCCCTCTGAACAGAGAGAAGCTGTGAGACAAGCAAAAGAGAAGGAAAACACAATTCTTATCTCGCTTGCTGTGCCTGTGTTGTGCTAAAGTAGAATGCAATATGGAGATTGTTTACCCAAAGTGAGGGTATCTTGTTCCCTTGGCCTATCAGGGCCAAGAAGTGTGCGTGTGTCGGATTGTCACGGGACAGTCATGAGAGAATCAGAGATGAGTGCAGTTCTGTGCAGTTGTGAGCAAGAGTGAATGCATGGCAGATTCAGTTCAGATGAAATATATATAGTATAGTATAATAATTTATTAGCCTTCTGATGATGGAGTCAGATGCATCATTCTCTCTCCCCTTTGTCGGAGTTGCCTTTGATTTACAATAACGATGTGCTTGGTAAGGAGAAATTATGTAAGATCATACACACCTGTCCTAGTCTGTACGAGGCTTTGAATTAAGCAGTGTTACCTAGTTACATAAATGTTATAGTTGTGCTATTTTTAGTTACAGCTGAAAAGGTATATAAACTCAGATTTGTGTATCAATAAACGGCTTCATGTGTGCAAACCATGGGGACCCTGTCTCTTTATCAATTGCTGTCAGTGGGACACTGTTCCAAGTTTTGCTGACCACCCTTACTGCAGTCAAGGTTGCTGGCAAGGGACTGGGGATCCACCACTACAGAGTGAAGAAAGCTTCTGTTCCCGAAACCATTAAGAAAATGGAGATTGATACAAATCAGGAGGATGTGGTTTAAACTGTTTTTTACATGTCTGTTGTCTGCCCAACTGGTAACCATGATTCAGGGTTCGCCCCATGATTTGCATAGGACTGTAGTCTAAAAGATGTCCAAAGTTCTTAAAAGGAACAATTGCTGAATCTGTATCCAGCTACCACCTCTAGATGAGGGTGGTCACTGGCCATTGATTGGCATTTTAATGGAAGAGAACCATACCGAAAGGTGGGAGCCAATTAATAGTACCCTTCTGGCCCCTATACCCCTGAACGGCCTGATAGAACATGGGAACTATATGTGATGATAAGGCCTGGAAAGTTCTGCCCGTGAATAAAGATCAGGCTTGTGCCCTTGGGGCTGTGGTCCCAAATATAACAGTATTTGATCATCTTGAAAAACCAAATGGGAGGAAGAAAAGATCTCTTAAACCCCTCATTGAGTGTCCCACATTTTTCCATAGTATAGTCAGAGCTTTCCTTCCCTCTTACGGAGTGATTGAACTGGAGAGAGCAATTCTAAACATCTCAGCCGTCATTGAATGTATTGAGCAGCATACTGCAGATACAATTTCAGCCTTACAGGAGTAAGTTGGCAGTCTGTCCCATGCAGTTATGCAGAACAGGATAGCTCTCAATTTCATACTTGCCACACAGGGAGGTGTATGTGCTATTGTCATTACCACTTGTTGTTCTTATGTGGACCAAAGTGAGAGAGTTAAGAAGGATGTGGATGAAATTTGAAAGGGGACTCAAATTTTACATGAAGTGGTTTCCAGAAATGACACCTTGAAATTTGACCATATCTTCCACACCCTCACCTCATGGTTACCAAACTGTATCTGGATAAAAGAAACATTTATAATAGCTGTAATTATAGTTATCATCTGTGTAATAGCCTGTGGATTGGCTGGTAGTGTAAACTGGTACTGCAGGTAATGTAGAGACTAGACAAAGTAGAGTCTTGTTAGTCTCTAAAAGGGGGGAAATGATGCCAAGATGATTTTTTGCCTTTTCTTTTATATACCTTTTATCTATCCTCAGTATTCTTAGCATGCATCCTTGTAATTCCTTAAGTCTGATAACTTAGCATAGCCCTAGTATTTTGTTAGACCAGGAGACCAAACATCCTACAGGCCTCGTAGTAGGAAGCTGGAAAACCCTACACTATCTTGGAAAACCAAGGTCCTCTCTAGAATATATCCTGTAAACAAGATATTTGGCCCATCCAGGGGGGAATTCCTTGAATGGGGGAATATTATACCATTCATCCAGGCCTCCCATGGAGGCATCCTTGTTAGATATGCCAATTTTTAAGGTCTATAAATTGTATATGCGATCTATCGAGTGGGTGCATTGTGACACATTCCACCTTGGCGAAGTGGTGCACCAATAAGGATCCTTATTAAAATATCAACCTAAAAACCCCTTATTCCTTAACCATGTCTGACTCAATTTTTTAATACCAGGAAAAGACATCAGAACCAAAGTAACAGAATAAATCAGCATGTAAACTTTCCCCTACATAAGGTAACAATAAAATCAGACAGCTATCTAAACAATACAAAATGAATATTATTAAGCAAAAATCTGGCATGCCTGTGAAAAGATACAGAATTTTCTACTTCACAGGAAGCAAGAACGTGCATAGTGTGAAGTGGAATGGAACATAACCCACCCAATTTGTACTGCAGCATTTGAATTTGTTTACAGTCAGAGAATTGCAGGATAGTTGAGCCTGGCAGGGTAGGCTAGAGCAGATTGTTCAGGACCAAATCCAAGGTTTTTTTTTCAATATCTTTGAGGATGGATACTCCACAACCTCTCTGGGAACCCTGTTTTAGTACTTGGCCACCCTCACAGTAAAAATGTGTTTCCTTAAGTCTAAGTTGCATATCTCATACTTCAGTTTGTTCCTTCTCATCCTGTCAGTGAGCACCACTGAGAAGAGTCTGTCTCTGACTTTTTTACTCCCGCCAATCAGGTATTTATGCACCGCAATGGGGAATACTCCAGTATAGGAATCATGATTATATATGGTAGCCTTCCATGGTATCTCATACCAGATGGAGTTGCCTGAACAATGGTGTGAGCAGTGTTCTGGTTAAGTTTTCAATTTTTTCCCTCTTCCTTTCATAGCATCCAAATTTTGTATCTCTCTTATCAAGGGCATGGAATCAAGTCACTCCCTCCCCACCCTACTGCTCCTCCCTCTCCCCATCCCAGATTAACCTTGATGAAATGGTATTGCCCTGAGCCTCCAATAAACTCTGGTAAGCATGAATTTCATGTTTTACAAGGATGTAACCTTAACTCTCAGTTGTATGGACCACACATAAATACCATTGTCAACTTTTTCACTGTAGCTGTTGATTATGATTGGTTGTGAAAGGGAAAAGGGAAGTGTCCTGGGTTGGCTGTATGATGCTTTTATCCCAAATTGTCTTGTTCTGTTCATGCTGAATAGTAAGTTTTGCACCTTTAAGACTTATTACAGAGAGTGAAGGGGGAGAGAAAATGCAGGTTTGTTTTTTTTTTTTCCTCCAGACATTGCAGTCACTCCCCCACATTCCTTCTCCTGGCTGGCGGTTGTTGTCTGCAGACAGACGACGGACAGAGCACTTCTTTCGTTTTTTAGTTAGTTTTCAGCTAGCTGAGGCAAAGAAGTTCCCTGGACTGTGTTTTTTTCCCTTTTCTTTGGACCTCTTGAAACCTGCTCTGGACTGAACACCCAGGAGAGCACCGGCAGCTCACATTTCTGGCCCACCGGGCCGGGCTCGGCCTGCGACAATTCCAGCACCGGAGGGACTGATTAGAGACTGAGTGAGCTGCAACCCGGGGAGGGGGTTTTCTCAGTTTGTCATCTCTTTTAGAGTAGCAAGGGGTCTCATTGTTTGATATTGTTTTAGTTTTATTGTTTAATAAACAGGTTTTTTCCACTTTTTTCCAAGGAGGTACTGTTTTCCTCCCGGACCAGTTGAGGGGGGGAGGGGCCGATTGGATCTGTTTTCTCACTGGAGCTACTTGGGGGATTTTTCCCCAAATTTACTCTAAACCTGGACAGGAAGGGGGGGGCTTATGTTTTGAAAATCATGTTCCAAACATACCTATCCCAGAATCTCAAGGCACTCCAACTCCAAAATTTCAGGTTCAGTAAAGATGCTGTTGTTTTTCTGACTGGTACCAAGGCTGTTAGAACTTGTATGAGTTGTCAATAGCTAGAAGGAGAGCATAAGCACCAGAGCTCAGAAGCAAAGTAAATAAGCCTGTTCCGCTGACCTCATTGCTCTTTTATTGTGTCTCAGCCCTTTGCCACTCTGAAGACTGTGGCCATTTCAGGGACGCTGCCATGAGATTTCCATTCTGCTGCACCCAGAGTAGCAAAGATATCCAGCAAAGGCCCCCAGTGAAAGCAACTGTACATGTACTTGCCACTGCATACTTCCAGAGCATTACCAGTGGGGTGGGGGACAGCAGGCAGATTGGCTTTACCTGTGTTTCCCCTCCACAGATTACTCAATCCAATCTAGGCTTCCACCTAAACTCTCAGGAAAATGCCTAGTCTCCTAAAACACGCTTTCAGGTAGGGCTTGCTTAGCTCCAAGTCTGGATGTGAAGAGACTTTTGTTATGGGTATATATGCAGCAACAGCATGCATTGACAAGCAGCCTCAGACCTGTCCCATCCTCCTCCTGGCAAGCATACTAAACCCTTCCCCTTGTCAGGGGCACTGGTTCAGAGCTCACCCTGCTCTGCTCTGAACAAAAGATGCATGCTGAATATGCATTTCTTAAAATGACAGCATCCTATAAGTTGTTAGGAAACAATGCAGACATCCTAAGAACATGAGTGGTTAGGTTCTAGTGGGCTGTTGAAATAAAAGCAAAATGGAGTTTTGTCTCTGTTTTGCAATGTGCGATGTCCTGGCACTGCTGTCGGGTTCCCACTGACAAACTTTGCTGAGTTCTGGAATTCACCCAGTCTCCTTTTGGCTTCTGAAACACTTTGTGCAAGCACCTAGGATCCATTAAGGAGGACTGTGAGTTGCATGAGCAGTAAAGGTATGAAGAAAAGGATAGAAATGCTTTTTAAAGACTGAAAAGTCGATAATGAAATGCATTAGAGAAACATCAAAATGTCCATTCCTGACAGGCCTTTGTTTTTATTTTGGGGAGGGCTTGAAATGTGCTTGGCCTTCATAAGGAAAGTTGGGGTCCTGCAGAATAAACTAATCTCAGGCAGTTTATTGTTTTCCATCTCTGCTTTCCTGATACCGCTGCAGTGGATTGCAAAGCATTTCACAGATGCCAAGCCCCTGTGATTTAACCATTTTGCCTGACAGTCTGCAAGCAAATGGGTTAATTTTCAATAAAGGTCATAAGTTAAAGACAAGCAGGAGAGCTATAAAATAAAAACGTATGCTATCTGAAACACTGTGAAAGAAACAATATAGAGCAGATATTTGTAATGCAATGTAAACATTGGATGCAAGCCCAGTAACAAAGCTAGAAAAGCAGCATTTTGGTTAGCACAGCTCTGGAAATGGGCTTTCAGGCCACTGTGCAGAGCCAACTTGCTTTCCTTAATCAACTTTCCCAGGAGTAGCCCACAGATGACAGCTGAAAAACCCTGGTGGACATCCTGGTTAATAGCCCACATTTTGATTGGGGATGCTCATTTGCAAAGTTTAGAGTTTATTTAATGTTAGTTCTAGAAGTTCTTTTCTGCTTATTAGGAGTTAGGCACTATGATATTAGTATTTGGACTGTTTCAAAAGTTCAGTGTAGAATTATTAACTGTCCTTGGTTTGTAGAAAAATATTGGTGCATTTTAAGTTTTATCTCTCAGAATGAATGGTATTTATGTCTGCTGTGTTTCACTTGGGATTAGTGACACTGTGCTTTCTGAAATCGCTTCATGTTGCAGTGTGAGCTCATTTCCTGCTTTAGACTTCTCAGTCCCTTCCCAGATGTGGCAATACCTTTTCCCTTCCCCTCCCCTTGCCTCCTGCTAATTGCTGTCCGTCAGTCTTAACGCGTCGTGTAGTTGACAGAAGTTCAAAAGATGCCCCTCAGCTCCTGGCTAATTGGCCTGGCCAAGTGTCATTGTCCCCTGAGACCCGCTCCCTCCCACCTGGTTGGTGCTCACCTGTCCTTTCCTGTCCCCCTCCCCGTGGGCTGAAAAGGACACTCAGACCATGCGGCCGGCATTCTAACAGAGCTGTTACCATGATTCAGATGTCTGTGACCTTGGAATAAAATTCTGGATTTAACCCTCCGTCAGAATCGTCTCCTTTTCTCTTCACCTCGCCTAAGGACTTTCACCAGAGGTAAAGCCTGAGTTCCTACAAGCCTGGACTTGTTCAGTTGCCCGGCTGCAACATCCAGCCAGCCAGAGGTATCTCTGTGGTGAAATACCACAGCTGCCGCCTCCGGCCAAGCAGCAAGGGTCAGACAAGCCCAGGCACGTTCCACCCGGTAATATTGGGATCATATTCCAATAGCTTCAGTCCCTGGGTGCTTAAGTGATTTCCCAATTTCAGTAGTATCACTTACTGTTCATATTTTGGATGAAAATAGAGCCTCCTTCCTGGAAGGGAAATTCAAATTGTAACTGCTTGGCAGTGGTAGTTTGTGACCAAGAAATGATCTGGCAGAAACCGAGGACAAGAAGGCCCAGCTGCAGAAGGGGCTAAACTTGCTGGAAACAGGGATGCCAGAGACAGGAAGAGTCCCTGAAAGGGAATGGAGTTTTCCTTGGTGATGAGATAAGGAGGAGCCAAAGCATTGCTTGTGGTAGTCCTGGAATGGGAGCACTCAGGGGCCCAAGCTCAGGTGCTATTGAGAAGGATGAAAGTTTGACAAAAAAGTTTAACAGATATCTATGCTTGGCAGGAAGATCTTTGAATGTAGAATCTGAGAATGAAATAGAGATGGAAGCAAGTTTTGATATAGAAGAATAATAGATATGTAAATTGAGGTTTACTGAGCCAGTCTTGCTGGGCAACTAAGAAGGCATATGTTATGTCGAGTTGGAAAGAGGTTTTATGACTTAGAGCAGAGGATAAGCTGACCACAAACAAAAGGATGTTTTTACCAAGCAGAAAGATACCACAGGAAAACAAGACTTGTCGATGTGGCAAGTAGAAAAAAGGTCTAAGAATTTTCCACTGCAAGAAATCTGAAAAACAAGGCTTAAACTGTAATATACTAACTCATGTGATTGGATAGTATTAACCATAATATGGTAATGATAGTAGTTATGATAGGCTATAGGTAAAAGGCTCTGTCACCCACGACCCTGGACTGCTGTAACATCTTGGATACAATAAACTGCATTTTGAAGAGCCGCCTGAAGTCCCGCATCTCTCGTTATGGCTCTTACAAGGTGCCATCTTTGGGCAGCAGATTTGGGCCACAGGATGCACCCACTAGTTGGACTGAAGTGCCCCATGCCACTGCTCATAGGACTGGTACTGGAACAAGGTGATATAAGTGGTACATTTGACACTGTCCTGCATGACATCCTTGTCTCTAAACTGGAGAGACATGCATTTGACAGATGGATCACTTGGCAGATAAGGAATTGGCTGAATGGTCACACTCAAACAGTTGCAGTCAATGGCTCAACATCCAAGTGGAGACCAGTGACAAGTGGCGTCTTTCTGGGGTCAGTATTGGGACTGATGCTGCTTAACATCTTTGTTGGCGACAGTGTGATCAAGTGCACCCTCAGCAAGTTTGCAGATGACACCAAGCTGTAAGGTGCAGTCAACATGCTGGGGGGAAGGGATGCCATCTAGAAGGACCTCAACAGGCTTGAGAAGTGTGCCTGTGCAAAGCTCACGAGGTTCAATAAGGCCAAGTGTAAGGTCCCGTACCTGAGTCAGGGCAATCCAAAGCACAAATACAGCCTGGGTGGAGAATGGATTGAGGAGAAGGACTTGGGGGTATTGATGGACGTGAAGCCCAACGTGAGTTGGCAGTGTCTGCTCAGAATCCAGAAAGCCAACTGTATCCTGGACTGCATCAAAAGAAAGGGAGAATAGATAAAATAAGGAGCAGGACCTAGAGAAAGAAACAGAGGGTAGGAAGGCAACTGAGTTATTGCTGTCTTTAAAAATCAAACAACTGCAAAAACAATTGCATGAAGAAAAGTAAAAAACATAAAAGTCATGAGAACAGGTCAAAAATATGCTTTTACAGATTACTCATTCCCCTAAAATCCTACAGATTAGGAAAGTAGTGGTGTCCCCTGAAGATTGGGATGGAGATATCTGGGGTGATTCTGATGACAGCAAACCAGAACTGGCACTCAACCTGGGATTCTACACATCCTGAATTGAACTTGGCTTAAAATTGAGTGGGGGGAACCTCCCCAAATGACTACCAGAGACCCCCAAAGAGGCCTACGCAGGTACAGTGACACGTATTGCATAAGATTGCACAAGCTAAACAATTATGCACTAGTAAGTGGTGACTATTTATTTGATAGGTGGGTTTATGCACATTTTAATGCATTAATTCTCTCACTGCTTGCTGAAATTCTGGAAAACTTCCACTTTGCACCCTGTGCAGAATAAACAATGTCTCCATTCTAAACCTGACTCTTTGTCCGTATTAAGAGAATTCCAAAAATTCAGTAACAATGGTAAATCTTGAATTGGGAAGTAAAGAAATCTCCAGTTTGGTGAAGCAAAGATTGGCAATCATTGCTATGTAAAGCCAGGAAAACACCTTTCAAGATGGGATGGGCAAAAGCTCATGCAAAGGATAATCAACCAGCTACAAAGTGGAATCAAAAGGCAGATGAGCTAACTAAAATTAGGAAAATCATCTTAAATCCTGAGTGGTATTGATTGGGAGAATGGTTACATCAAAACCTAGGCCAGACACATAAAGAAGCACTTTATTTTTCTCCACAGAGTAAAGAAATAGAAACAAAATATAGAAATATAAAAAGAAATATAAACAGAAAGAACTTGTGAAACTTTTCTTACAGAATGTCCCTAGCATAAACTGAAATTAAGAGCAGATCACCCTGCTAAAGCACCACCTCTACATACCAACAAAGGGGAAATGTTATGGTCTACATGGCAAATTGATTATTAAATCCTCTGTGGGATATCAATACATCCTCAGAGGAGTGGAAGTAGTCTCTGACTTGCTTATGGTGACTAAGTGTCAGAAAGAAAATCAGTGAAATATAGTGCAAGGGCTATAATTTTCATTTGCAAATTAATTATTCCTGATGTTATCCAAAGTGATAATGGCTTACATTTTTGTGTAAGGAAGTGCAAGACTGGGCAAAACAAGAGGAAATTAAATGGGTATTCTATACTCCATACTACCCTCAATCAAATGGGATGGTAGAAAGCGCTAATGGCTTATTGAAAAGGAAACTCAAACCACACAAAGGTCAATGAGATATGAGACTGCCCAGAGTGCTCCATCAATTAAATAATCAATACAGGCCTATTGGAAGCCCTGTAAGCAGAGTATTTTCTGTAAAAAATGAGCTTAGCACTCCACTTACTGGGAAAAGATAATATAGAACAACATTACAGACAGGACAGGCTGTGATGTTCAATCTACTATGCATCAGTACTGTACCTATGACTTTAACTAAACCTTGTGGACCACTTGCCAGGGAAGCTACCAACAGCACTGATGCAAAACACAAAATGACTGCATGGTGGATTTTTCCTTTTTTTTTTTTTTAATGGGCTCATTTGTTTGGACTCTCCCTACCAAAACAAGTTTATTCTGCTCTCATGAGACTCCACCTGGAGTACTGGGTCCAGCTCTGGGGTCCTCAGTACAGGAAAGTTGTTACTCGAGTTGAAGTTGTTACTGAACAAGTTATATTTGTTTAAGAAGAAGTCTATGCAGCAGTCGGGGAAGATGTTGGAAAATTCTTTTAACTTTAGACAAGTGTATGATCCCTATATTCATGGTTAATGCTTAGTTTTGTACCATCCAGTGCTTAGTACAAATGCCAGAGATTATTACAGCCTTATGTTAACTCCCTATATCTATGACTAAAAAGTCTTGTGCCAGCTAATGCTTCCTTGTTTACTTCTATTAATGATTAATATGTACTAGCTGATATCTTAACTTTGAGGATGGGATTGTGTGTCAGAGCAAAGAATGATAAGAGAAGTACGTTATGACCTGACCACATATTTGAGATAGTCTCAAGGAGAAAAGATTCATCAGATCTGAAATAATATCCAAATAAGTCCACACAAATAATTAGCATACATGCATGTATTCAGGAAATGTGATGAATATGTATTAGTTTCAGGAATAGAAGCTGGTCTGTTAGGTTACTCGGCATGTATGCTTTAAGGACAAATCCCCACGCATCCAGCACTGCTAATTAATGTAGGCTTTCTAACCTAGCAAATTGGTTGGAGAGTTTATTTCATGGTTTTCAGTCCAGAGGAGGGCCATAAACATGATTAGAGGGATGGACCACCTCTCCTATAAGGAAAGGCTGAAAGAATTCGGTTTGTTCAGCTTCCAGAAGAGAAGGCTCTGAGGAGATCTTATTGCAGCCTTTCAGTATCTGAAGGGGGCTGTTGGGGGTCAGGATTTTTCCTTTTGTTTCTTTCCCTCATGGAACTTTGTCCCATATGTTACTAGGAAACAGTAACTACCAATACTTAAGAAAGCAAAGATGTAGCTGAGTGTCACAACATTCCATTCCCCTGGCTGGGGATGGTTAACGCAGGAGAAAAGGTGAGTGGGCTACCCTGGAAGTTTTGGGGCTGGGTTTTTGGTCAGTCCAGTTTCCGGGTTCTGAAGATGAAGGAGCTGTTTGCCTGCTTCCCTGTTGCCTGGCTGCTTGGAGCTCAGAACCAACGCATGTGGTGCTGAAACATTGGGATTGGCTCACACCAGACCCTCTGCCCACAACGTGTTGCCATGGCCACTTCTGTGTGTTGGACTCAGAGATCCCAGTCTGCTGTGGTTTTCCTGCACTGCAAATCTGCTTGATTATTTTTTTTGTTTCCCAGCAGTTTGGGGTGGGGTCTGGAGCAGACGTGTGGGGTGTCCCCATACATGCCACCTTTGCACAGTAGCTGGGCAACTGTGACCAGCTGCCACCTGTGACTTCCCATCTCAGCCAAGCCGCCATTAACCGCGTGGTCTCTGAGCTCGCACTGGAGCACCCCCTGCAGCTGCAGGGGAATCATCGCACCTGCCCTTCCCAGCAAAAGCCCAGCAGTGCCTGTGCCAGCTGTGACCAAAACGACAGCAAAGGGGAAAGTACTTAAAGAGCAAGAAAGACTATTTATTGGGTGAACTAAACACGGGCAGGAGATCTTTCTCCATTTTAATGACTTTATTAAAATGATCAGCTCGGTTGGGGAGAATCAACGGGTCAACGCTCACACCGCCGCTGCTCCCAGGAATAGCATGGAGAAGGAAGAACAATGCAACTTCGTTTAGTGGTCTGTGGGCAGAGCTGGAAGTTCCATCCTCACGACACCAGAGGATTCCCAACTACTCGTTTGAACATTCGAGGTCCTCTGTCTAGCTGACATCTTTTTAGGTTAGGGTGAGGGGTAAAAAGAGTCTTAGCTGATACTAGATTCCATTCCTCACGTGTAGACATCACTTTGATTCGTCAATTTTGTGTTGGCTCGTTGTTTTTAGGGGTTTTTGGCTAGGTTTGGTGAGGGGTTTCTCCCGTTGCATGCTGGATCCGGTGTCATTTGCATGCTGACTCGATGTCCCCTCCTCTTCACCGTCTGGGTGCCATCTTCCAGGAAGCAGCAGGGCGACGCCCGACTAAGGGAGCCGGCCAGCGGCTGCCCCCGCAGGACACGGCGGCCCAGACCGGTCTTTGCAGGGCCCCCCTAGCACAGCCGGGACTCATGCCGAGGCGGGGGGGCGCCCCACCGTTCCCGGGGTGGGTCCCGCTCTCGGAACACCCCCGGGCTACCCCCCGCAGGGCTTCCCTGGCACGGCTGGGACCCGTGCTTGAGGGAGGGGCGCCCCACCGCTCCCGGGGCACCCTCGGGCTACTCCTGGCACGGGCAGGCCCACGCCGAAAGGTGGGGGTGGGGCCCCGCCGCTCCCGGGCGGGCAGGCAGCGGCAGGCCGGCTCGGGGCAGTACAGGTAATCAAAGGAAACTGTTAACAGGAGATTACAACATGAAAATATTAACAATAAATTGGTAGAACTCCAACTTGGCAGCAATTTGTTTAACTTGTGAACTTTTCAACTTTTAAAAATATGGACAACTTTTTACTCATAACATTGTGTTTTCTGTTTGTTTGTCATTGCTGCCATAGTTGTAGTTTGATTTGTTATATACATACATACTAATAAAGAACTGTTATTCCTTTTCCCATATCTTTGCCTGAAAACCCCTGTCTTAGGTGGCAATGTAAGATGTAACCAAAAGTATGTATTCTATTACCATCTGTTAAAACCAGGTGGAGCAGTGATCTTTATCTCTTCCATGACCCATCCTCCCTCCAGGGGGATATGCTCTGTTAATTGGCCATTGAGTCTCATTGCATGACTTATAAAATTACATCATCCCATTGTGAGATACTCCACCCAGGGAGAGGAACCAAGCATTCCTACCTGGATATAATCTAAGAATTGGAAGACCACAGTCAGCCTTATCCCCACTGGATTCCCAGAGGAAGACCAGACCCTTCTACACCACCACTGGACCTTCAGAGGAAACCTACACCCTTCTACAGGATCACTGCTTCAACGGAACCACATCTATCGCTCCAAGAGGACTGCAGCCACCATTTAATTGGACTGCTACCAACACCCTGACCGACAGGGTGTTGGGTTGTATTCTGACTCTGTCAGTGTTTTTGTACTATTGCATTTATTTTAATTTCCCATTAAATTGTATTTCTCACTTGGAATATCCCACTGGTTTGCTTTCAAACTAGTACAACCCCTAATTTCAAAGTTGTAATAATTCAGAGAGAAAGGGGTCATAGTCTCAATTCCAAGAGAAGTTCCCACCTCCCTTGGCAGACACCTGTCTTTGAATCTAAGACAGATCTTGGCACCCAATGTGAGGCCTGAGGCCATTTAGAGGAAAGGGTGAAAAAGGAATAACAGTTCCTAGGTAAACTAGTTTTTTGTGTGCTGAATATAGAAACCTTGTTGGGCAGCACCACGTGGTCTAGCTTACTCTGGTTCAGGTCGCACATAGTTGTGGCTATATTTTTCCCATTTGCAGCTCCTTATCTAAACATGGGTCCTATGACTAAGGCTACTGTGGCTGTTATCCAGTTTGCACTATGGGTCAGGAAGGTGAGGAATTCATGGATTTTAACTTCATCTGGAAGGCAGGCACATGGATACAGGGCTATCACGCATTAAGTGTATGTTTTTGGGGTTACATTAATAATGGTACCTATTGTGAGGAAGTAACATTGGGGGAAGGTTTTTCCTAACCCTTCACCCAGTTCTCTGAGCCTACCCCACCAGCTTTTGAAGGGTTCAGATCTCTAGATGCTAACAATATTGTACAGTGGCTTGTGTTGCTGATAGGCCTACTCTAGCATACAGAGGTAAAGTGAGATTGCCGTGGGTAATCGTGGCAGCAGCTCTCTGGCCACAGAGAGAAACACAACTTTCCCAGGCATTGTCCTGGGAAAGGCTGTGAGAAAATCAGGGAAAAGAATGAGAAACAATTCTTATCTTAACTTGCTGCACCTGTTGTTGTGAACATGTGGAATGTGTTATGGAGATTTCTTTAACAAATGGTGGTTTCCTAATTAGCCAGTGGTGGTGATGTTTTAATTCAAGGACCAATCAAGTACACGTGTATCGTAGCAGTCTATAAAAGCAATGGGTTTCTTAATAAAGATTATTATTGATCAGCCTTCTGTGAATCATGGAGTCAATGCTAATTATTACCCCACCGGGGGTCTGCTGTGACGGCACATAATGACTCTAACATCTACCCCAGAGACTAGGGATGCTGCCCCAGATCCTGATGCCACCCTGATGCCTTGGGTTTTAGCTTTTATATTTTTCAGATTCTCTGCTGCCTGGTATGTACCTCTGAAACTTCATATTAGGTATTAGTAGGTTCTCTTCACAGGCTGGTTAGACAAAACAATCCCTTCCCAGCTAGAGAATCCAGGACAGCCATAACCCAAAAAGCATAACCAATGGTGAAGAGAAGGGGGCAAGCCAGAGGGTTGAGACTTCATGACCTGGAGCTGTAATTGGACAATTGAACCCAATATGTAGATGAACACAAACTTATAAAGGTGTAAAAACTTGTGACTGGGATCCATCTTGGATTCAACCTGTGTGTAGCCCTGGCCAGGCTCTTGTGCTGCCCAAAGTATATCCTTTTAAGGCCTTTCAATAAATACCTATTTTGTTCATTTAGCTCTGTCTAGTCTCTGTTCCAGATCAGCCTTTCTAGGCATCAACCCCAGAACCTGATGCTGCCCCTGACCCAGACACTGCCCCACAGCCTGACCCTGCCCAAAAGTCCACCTCAGAAATGAACCACCCAAATTAGATGGGCGTAATGGAGGAGAAGATATGCCAGGTGCTGAAGGAATACACTACCCCAGCTGGTGGGAAACCCTCTCCCTTCCTCAAAGTGGGAGAGTCTCATGGTGCAGCACTGGAACCCACAGACGTTACAACCATCCAGGTCCTAGCGGAACCGCAAGAGCAGCCACAGCCAGCAGAAGTTGCCCCTGTGCAGTGGAGGAAGTATAAGACCAAATCAGTGCACCCAGTTATTGATGATGGGGAACCAGGGCCCTCACAACCAGCAGGGGAGCTGGAGGCTGAAATCATCACTGAGTCTCTGTTGTATGATGGTCTCTTAATATGCAAAAAGACATTGTGCGATGGGGGCATGAGGCTTACTTGACCTAGTTACTTCAGATTTGGGACCTTATGGGTACAGGCATGCACCTGGATAGTGGCGATGCAAGGTATTTGGGATCCTTGACCCAGGATGCAGGTGTGGATCAGGTATTTGTGAGGGAGCCAAGGCCCCTTTCTCTCTGAGACCGGCTTTTAATGAGTGAAAGAGAGAGGTTTGTTCACAGAGACAGAATACAGGACTACCATCATAGAATGCACTGGAAGACACTTGAGGAAGGGATCCAACAGCTGAGAGAAGTGGCAGTATTAGAGGTGCTCTTTGGAAGGGATGGAAAGCATGATAATGACCCTGACAAGGTCAGGTGCACAGGGCAAATGTTGTGGAACCTGACAAATCTAGGGCCATCCCAATACACCACCATCATTGCAATGATTAATGCCAAGGACAACTGAGAAACAGTGGGTTCTGTCGCCAACAGGCTCAGGTATTATGAGAGTATGGTCAATGGTTCAATGCACGCCCATGTCTCTGCTGTGGTTAAGGACATCAAAGAGGAGTTTAAATAGGAGATTAGGGAAGTGAGGGAGGAGGTGAGGAAGAAGTGTGGCACCAGTGTGAGTCACAGACCCCAAAGTCAGAGCATGACATCCCCCAGCTAGGGAGAGGGGGTACACCCCACAAGGTGACCTGTGGTTTTTCCTGTGTGATCATGGGGAAGACATGAGAAGATGGAATGGGAAACCCACTTCCATCCTGGCATCAACTCAAGGAAGAAAACACTGACTGAGGGAGTTCCGATAAAGCAAAGGTAGCCTCAGCCTCCCATGACTGAGCTGCCAGGTATAACAGAAGAGAGGATGATATGTCAAATCCCCTTGAAGGAACCTCTAAAATGCATGCCCAGGGAGGGAATGATAGCCAGGGCTAGAGGGGCCTTGCATCTAGCCAGATAGAGGCATGGAAAAACCGGATCTTTTTGTACTGTATGGATCCAATGGCCTGGCACAACAGAGCAACAGAAATATGAAGCATTGGTTGATACTGGTGGCAGTGTACCCTAATGCCATCGGGATATGTGGGGGCAGAATCCATTTCTGTTGCTGGGGTGACAGGGGGAAGGCATCAGTTGACCCTGTTGGAAGGCAGGGTGAGCATGACTGGGAAGGAGTGGCAGAAACATCCCATTGTGACTGGCCCAGAGGTCCCATGTATTCTGGGCATAGACTTCCTCTTGAATGGCTATTACAAAGACCCAAAAGGACGCCAGTAGGCTTTTGGAATAGCTGCGGTAGAGTCAGAGGGAATTAGGGAATTGAACACCTTGCCTGCATTGTCAGAAAATCCTTCTGCAGTTGGGCTCCTGAAGGTGGAAGATAAATATGTCCCAATTGCCAGCTCAACAGTGCACTGCTGGCAGTATCAGATGAATCAGGATGCCGTGATCCCCATCCACAAGATGATCTGTGAGGTGGGGAGCCAAGGGGTGGTCAGCAAGGCCTATTTCCCTTCAACTGAGGCATAGTAGAAATTTTCCAGAGTAGAAATCCATTTTGATTTAAGTAGAATGTACATCTTTGAGTTAAGTCTGTAGCTTGTTGTTTAGTCTGACTGCCTGTTCTCTTGAAAAGCCTGTGCTTGGAAGGACTGCTTCAGCCAATGGACAAGAGATAAGGGGGCAGGAGGGGTGCAGACAGAGCAGGGCAACCTGACCCAGGAGTTCCTTCTGAAGAATTAGTGGCAAGTGTCACATGAAATCAGTGTAATGAATATGTATGAACTTACTGTGAAATTGCATGTATATGTATTTGAGAGGGAGATAAAAAGAAATCTGGAGTTCCCAGAGGTACCCATGTCATTTTAAGAGAAGGATTCCCATATGCATCCAGCACTGTAATAAACATACCAGTTTTACAACTTTCACAAAAGTTGTGGAGTTTTCTTTATTTCCACAAAACACAAGAGTCCCATTTGGCCTTTATGCAAGCCTGACAGAGAATGGAAATTGACTGTGGACTATCATGGCTTGAATGAAGTGACTCCACCACTGAGCGCTGCTGTGCCGGACATGCTGGAGCTCCAGTAGGAGCTGGAGTCCAAGGCAGAAAAGTAGTATGCCACTATTGACATTGCTAATGCATTTTTTTCCATTTGTCTGGCAGCAGAGTGCATGTTTCTGATTGCTTTCACCTGGAAGGACGTGCAGTACACTTGAAACTAAATGACCCAGGGGTGGAAGCACAGTCCCACCATCTGCCATGGACTGATCCAGACTGCACTGGAAAAGAGTGAGGCTCCAGAACATCTGCAGTACATTAATGACATCATTGTGTGGGTGAACATGGCAACAGAAGGATTTGAGAAAGGAGAAAAAAATCATCCAGATACTCCTGGAAGCTGGCTTCACCATCAAAAAAGAGTAAAGTCAAGGGACCTGCCTGAGAGATCCAGTTCTTGGGAGTGAAGAGGCAAGATGGACGCTATCAGATTCCTACCAAGGTCATCAATAAGATCACTTCAATGTCTCCACTGAGCAGCAAAGAGGAAACACAAGCTTTCCTAGGAACCATAGGTTTTTGGAAAATGCACGTCGCCGAGTACAGCCAGATTGTGGGCTCTCTCTACCTGGTAACTTGCAAAAAGAATGATTTCCCCTGGGGCCTAAACAACGACAACCATTTGCCCACATCAAGCAGGAGATTGCTCATGCAGTAGCCCTTGGCCTAGTCAGGACAGGACCAGAGGTGAAGAACATGTTCAACTCTGCAACCAGGAGCAATCGTCTGTCCTGGAGCCTTTGACAGAAGGTGCCTGGGGAGACTTGAGGCCAACCACTGGGATTCTGGAGCTGAAGTTACCGAGGGTCCAAAGCCAACTAGACTCCAACAGAGAAAGAAATCTTGGCCACCTGTGAAGGAATTCAAGTCGCCTCAGAGGTGATTGGCACCGAAGCCCAACTACTCCTGGCTGTGGTGGTGCATTCCCCCTTAACTCCTTTCCAGGCTGCAGTGTGATCTGAGAAAATGCTTGTTAGGCCTCATCCTTCAAAACACCACCTGGACTCAGCTCTTTCTGAACTTTTCAAAAAACACTGTCCGCTCTCAGGAACTCCAAATGAGCTTCTGTTTTTCTCATGACCAGCCTTGGAAAATATTTCTCTGGCCTGAATGGCATATCATTTCCATTCTCACACTTTCAAAGAAAGTGCCAACCCAAACTATGGCCAGGATGAAACATTGTTATGACTAAAGCCCATTCTCTTGCGACCCTATAAACAGCAGTCCAAAATGGGGCCCATTGAGTTCTCCTGGACCTCAGCAGGCCTGTGACCAGCAATCTCTCTCTGAGTAGGATGCGTCTCAGAGCCAGCAAACCCTCAGGTTTGCTATACCTGGAGGATCATGGAACCACAATGTGTCCTAGGCTGATGTCCTCACTCCTCGAGGCCTGATCCTTCGCCCGTCAGGAGATGCAAAAGCATCTGAAGTGAGTATTTTCACGGACCTCTGAGGGAAATTTTTCCACAGGTACCTTATCTGGTACTGACTGCCTGCATGCATACCCTTTGTGCATATGCCATAGTTAATCTGGAAGTTAGGTTAAGTTATAATTTAGGATAAATGCTGTTAAGTGTTATTTCTCTGTTAGATTGTGTCTTGGTTTGAAAAGACAGATGTCTGCTAAGGAAGGCAGGAGCCTTCCTTGAAATGGAAAATGTAAACCCCTTCCCTCCTAATTATTATATTTTTTAAATTAAGGGGCTCTCAGGTAAAGATGTGGGAATAGGAATAACAGATCTTTACTAGGAAAATTAAAAATACAAATGCAATAGTGCAAAAAAAGAAAGCAAACCACTAATAGAGTCAGAATACGACCTGACACCCTCTGGGTCACGGTGTTGATAGCAGTCCAATTAAATGGTGGCTGCAGTCCTCCTGGAGCGACAGATGTGGTTCTGTTGAAGCAGTGATCCTGTAGAAGGGTGTAGGTTTCCTCTGAAGGTCCGGTGGTAGTGTAGATAGGCCTGGTATTCCTCTGGGAATCCAGTGAGGAAGACAGCTGCTCCTCTTGGAGTCCAGTGGGAAAGGGCTGTTGTGGTCTTCCAATTCTCAGATTATATCCAGGTAGGAATACTTGGCTCCTCCCCCTGGGTGGAGCATCTCACAATGGGGTCCTGTAATTTTATCAGTCATGCAGTGAGACTCAATGGCCCATGAACAGAAGATATTTCCCAGAAGAAGGATTGTTTTGTGGAAGAGATAAAGAAAACTGCCCAATTAACAGAAGATAACTGCCTCACCTCTGACAGATGGCAAATAAGAGTACACACCCCAGCTAAATCTTTCAACCTAAGACAGATTGCTAAGGTTAAGCTATAAATAAGGTATCAGATAAAGTACTGTTAAGTTTAACTGTTCTTAAGCTTTAGGTCGCATTCCTTTCCATCCTTGCTTACACTGCCTTTACACACACACACCCTTAAGTAGTTTCAATTCATTTCTGCTTTAATTGCCTGGATTTTGTTTGGTTTTGTTGTTGCTTTCTTTCCCTGTTGCGTCTTAGTTGTCCTTTGTACCTAGAGTGAATCTTACCAACAAATCTGTTGTGCTTTGTAGTTTTATATTAAATCTGACTTTTGCTCATACCCTTGCTGGTGATTTTTTTGAGCGATTTCAAGCACACTTGTTTTGGACACTGGCACCCCGACTATCGGTGCTGCGGTGGATATTTAAAGCAAAGTTTCCCTCTACCCACCACGTCACTGAAGCCACATGGAGTAAATGGATTGCCCTCATCTCACAGTGTGCCTGGATTGGAAACCCGAATCACCCTGGGATCTTGAAAATAATTACGAATTGGTCTGAAGGTGAGAACTTTGGTGTGACGAATGAAGAAGAGCAGGAACAGGTGACACGTGCTGAGGAAGCTCCAGTCTACAACCAACTGCCAAGAGAAAACATGCTATGCTCTTTTCACTGACTGTTCCTGTTGCGTTGTAAGGATGAACAGAAAATGGAAAGCAGCTATATGGAGCCCCACGTGACAAGTTGCAGAAGCTACTGAAGGAGAAAAAGGATCGAGCCAACTTGCTGAACTCAAAGCTGTCCAGTTGGCCCTGGATATTGCTGCAAGAGAGAAGTGGCCAAAGCTCTACCTCTACACTGATTTGTGGATGGTAGCCAATGCACTGAGGGGTGGCTGGAAAAGTGGAAAAAGACCAATCGGCACCATAGGGGAAAGCCAAACTGGGCTGCTAAAGAATGGCAAGATATTGCCACTCAGGTAGAGAAGCTACCTGTGAAAGTTCGTCATGTGGATGCCCATGTGCCCAAGAGTCAGGCTAACAAGGAGCACTGCAACAACCAACAGGCAGATTAGGCTGCAAAAATAGAGTTGTCAGATAGATTTGGATTGGCAACACAAGGGAGAGTTGTTCCTAGCTCGATGAGCTGATGTTGCCTCAGGCTGTCAGGGCAGAGATGCCACCTGTAAGTGGGCATGAGACTGAGGGGTGGATTCAACCATGAACAGTATCTCCTAGGTTATCTATGATTGTGAGACATGCACTGCGATCAAGCAGGCCAAGCGGGTGAAGCCCCAGTAGTATGCTAGGCAGCGGTTCAAATATAAATATGGGAAGGCCTTGCAGATTGATGAGATCACACTGCCTCAAACCTGCCAAGGCAAGCACTATGTGCTCACAATGGTAGTGATGCCTAAGCAATGGAAACGTACCCCATGCCTCATGCTACTGTCCAGAACACCATCCTGGGTGTTGAAAACCAAGTCCTTTGGAGGCATGGTACCCCCAAGAAAATTGAGTCAGACAACAGGACTCATTTCAAGTATAGCCTTATAAACACCTGGGCTAGAGAACATGGTATTGAGTGGATGTATCACATTCCTTACCATGCACCAGCTGCCGGGAAAGTTGAACCAGCAATTGACTCTTAAAAACATTGAAGGCAATGGGTGGTGGGACTTTCCAAGCAGTGGGATCGGCATTTAGCAAAGGCTACATGGTTAGTTAACACCAGAGGTTCCACCAACCAATCTGGCCCTGCTCAGTCCAAACCTCTGTGTACAGCTGATGGAGATAAGGTTCTGGTGGTGCATATGAGAGGTATGTTAGGAAAGACTGGATTATTTCTACCTCAAGCAAAGAAAAATGCATCCATGGGCTGTTTCTGAACTCTGCCACTTCTTTCAGTGATCTGAGTAATTCACAATCCACATTTGGTGGATAAGGCTCAAATCCCATAAGCCTTGTCCTACACTATTTGCCAGCACTATAAATTCCGTGAGAGCATGGCTAGCAAAGGATATAAATCCAGACTGGCACAGATGGAATTACACATTTCAAAGAGGTGAGTGAGGCTTTATAACTCTACTCCAAAAAATGTTATCCTGTAATTATAAGAAGCGAAAAGAAGAGTTTTTAGGAAGCAGGGTGTCTTGGGTTACAATGGAAGATGCAACCAAAAGTATGTATTCTATTGTTGTCTACATAAGCTGTTAATATAGATAAGCAGTGTTCTTTATCTTCTCCATGACTCAGCCCTGATAACACCCTCTGGGGAAACAGCTGCCACCCTAAGGGGGCCATCTCGGCTAATGAGCCATCAAGGTCTCCCAGCATGACTCATAGAATTACATCATGCCATTGTGAAATTCCCTGCCCAAGGGGGAGGAACCGAACATTCTTGCCTGTATATAATCTGAGGCTTAGAACACCAGGAGGGCAGTACCACTGGATTCCCAGAGGACAGGAGCTAAATAACAACCACTGGACCTCCACAGAAAGACTAGATCTTTCTACAGGTTCACCACTTCAACAAAACCACATCCATCGCTCCAACAGGACTGTAGCCACCATTTAATCGGACTGCTACCACCACCCTGGTGAACAGGGTGTCAGGTTGTATTCTGACTCTGTCAGTTTAAGCCAGTGTTACTGTACTATTGCCTTTATTTTAATTTTCCTAATTAATTGTAGCTCTGACTTGGAATATCCCACTGGTTTGCTTTCAAACTAGTACACAGGGCAATTTCATGTGTGGGCAGAGAGGGAAGATTTACGGCTGTTTACCAGAGGGCCATGCAATGTCTGTAGTCATGAGAACTGTCTTGTTCAATAGCATGGCTGTAGTCAGTATAGCTTTGAGAAGCCAACATCCATCACAAAGTGTCTGACATGGGCTTTCACTAAAAATTCATTTAACTCAAGACACCATTATCCTCAGGAATCACCCTTCCAACCTTGAAATGAAAGGTTCCACAGAAAGCTAGAAGACTGAAGTACTTACCAACATGGAAATCTCCATATCCATCTTTATATATTTTTCCCTATTGTTTTGCTCTTAAAGTCTTTTTATATAAATTGCAGTATTTTCCTTTATTTTCAAGACAATTGGTAGCACTTATTAATGCTCCATATAAACAAAACTTAGGATCTTCTTCTGAAATATTCAGTTTAGAGTGGCTTCCTGAAATACATATTTTAATCTCGTTTAATATTTCCACATATTGGTTTTGTAGATTAGAATTCTATAGACACTGTGATCTCTGAACAAGTACTTTCACAATGAATTTTATCTTTAGAACACATCTGATAGGTCTGAAAGATCTTAAATCCCCTAAAATAGACATAATTTAATAATTTTTAGGGTTGTACAGAAACAAAACCCTGAAACTTTAGAAGCCAGAGTGCTTTAGCTGCACAACACTTTTGGTTCTGCTAGGCACACAACTATGTTGTGTGTTAGAAAATACCAAATGCTTGAAAAACTATGCATAATGGATTTTTTTTTTTTAGGAAGGACTCCCTAAGTCACTTATAACTACTTTCCATGTGTCCTGGTTTAAAAGACAGGTGTCTGCCAAGGAAGGTGGGAACCTTCCTAGAATGGAAAAGATGATCCCTTCCCTCCAAATTATTATAGATTTGAAATTACAGGGCTTTCTGGCAAAGATATGGGGAAAAGAATAACAGTTATTTACTAGAATATATATATATATATATATATACATATATACAAACAACAACAACAACAAAAACCCAAAAAATCCAATAACAGCCTTTTCCCTACACATCAAGCTGTTTTCCTCTTTGGCATAGTTGCAACCTCAATCAGCTAGGGACACTGATGGCATGTGTTGTGGCAGAAAGGCTGCAATGACTCCCCCATGGCTTCAGGGTGCGCTGTTGGCTCCTGGTGAGGCAGAGAGGCTGCAGTGACTCACCCATGGTTCCAGGGGGCACTGTTGGCTCAAGCAGCTTCAGGGGGCAGACAAAGTAAGATCTGAGCCTCCCTAAAGGGTAGTGGTGGCCTCAGGGAGAGAGAGAAGATGAAGTGAGGTGGTGTTTTGGTTTTCCCCAGGCTCTCACATCCTGTGTGGTGTCCCAGCAATGGCAGCAGCAGCTGAGGCTCTAGTAAGCAGCTGGGAGGCGCTCCCTCCAGAGAGAGGGAGGAGGTGGGGGCCCAGTTTTCCTCTGAGGCACTCACACAGAAGGTGAGGGTCTCTCCCAGTGAGGGGCAGATGTTGAAAAGTCCCAGTCCAATGGCTGCTCTTGCGAGCAGTGGCTTACTAATGGTAAGGAGAAACAGCAAGGAAGGTTCAGCAACAGCAGCAAGTCCTCTGGGCAGGAGTTCAGCACCAAAACCCAAAACCATCTGCCTTCTAAGCCGGGCAAAGACTGAAGCACCCCAAGATAAGAAACTGCCAAAAACCACACTGCTTCACCCCCTCTTCCAGAACCATTGCAACAGTATGCCAAGGCGCTGGCTACATCTTTTGTCTTTTAAAACCATTTGCCATCTCTATGAAAACAAATAGGAAGAAAATTCCCTACAGAAAAAAGAAAACCTAACCCCCAACACCATGGTTGAAATTCCATACACCACTCACCTGGCTATTAAGATATGTATAATATTTAAGAAATAATAATTTTATCAATGCAGACCTTGAAGCAAATGGCAACAGAAAACAGCACCCACTGGACTTAGAGAGAAATTTGTTTGGGACTATCAATAAAAAGCAAATCAATTTAATATTTTCCTGTCTCAGTTTTTGTATTTTGTAAACTTGAGACAGATAGTCAAATGTTAAATTCTCTTTTGTCTTGAGTTACACTTCTCCATTACAAGTAATAACCTTAAAAAGCTGTTAACGGCAACTAAATAAATTAATGGCACATATACTGTGGTGAAATACTAAGGCCTGAACGACAGGCCCTGAGCCAAAGTTGACCTCTAGATGAACCTTCCAACCAAATATTGTACATATATTCATTCATTAACAAAGTATTTTCATATGTGTTCATTTTTTCGCAAAACATGTATTTACCTTTCCATATCTAGAAACTGGATAAGGCCACTGTCACAGCCATTCTTCTTAAGAAATCCTTTCTTAGGATTTCTCCTTGCTGGAGCTCACAGGCTTACCAGCAAATGTAAACAATTATTATCTGCTGCTGTGGAATGCAGCAGATTCACCTGTGGTTGGATGGTCAGCAGATGTTTGGATCTGCTGACCATTCACAGGCAGGACTGCTATCGCTCTGTGCTGGGACACAGACATTGTTATTCATTCCTTTCTATCTCTCTGCTAGCTTAGCAGCTTCAGAAGAAGCTCCCTGCCTTTCTAACTTTATGTAATATAGTTATAATGTTATATATATATCATAATATAATAAATATAGCCATAATAAATATAGCCTTCTGATCATGGAATCAAGATCCTGTCTCATTCCATCCATCTACAAACCCCTGCCACATCGGCAACAGGCCACATCTGACCTTATTGGGGTGATGCCAAATAGATTTTTGCCTTTTTACTTTTATATAGTGTTTATATTCCTTCATATATATATTCATAGGTCTGTAGACTATAGCATAGCTATATAGTTCCTAGCTAACTCCAGTACTTTTCCTATTCTATCAGGCAGAAAAACAAAATACATTCCCCAGCGACTCCAAGCTCCAGGGGTCCAAGGCTCCTATCCTATCTTGCTGCTTCCTCTGGGAGCCAAGGACGAAATACTCTCCCCAGACACTTTCCATTAACAAAGTACAGCTAGTACCAAGGGAGGAGGGGCTCACGAAAAGGGTTGAACTAGAAGGGGGAATTTCCTCATCACCTGTGCTTCTAATTGGGAATTCTTGTCAATTAATCTATTTGCTAAACTTATAAAGCTGTATTCATCTTATGTTACATGGGCATTTTTCCATATCTGCCCCTAGAGGCCTCCAATAAAGACCAGCTTTTATATTACCTCCTATACTAATTTTGTCTCAAATGTGTGTTGATTTATTTCTAGATCTTTAAGGCATCAGGAGGGTATAGGATCAAAGACAACTCCCTTGGTTCCTCCTTGAGCCCTGACCAGGCTTTAGGAAAAAGCCAACAGAAGAATTAATTTAGAAATTTTCAGCTTGTTGTTTAACAGTGTAAGAGCTGGGCTACTGTCACAGCAAAGTTGGAAAGCCTCATGGCCTGCAAGGTAGACACACTGCAGTAACCTGGCATGGTTCTCCATTCCTTCACTGTGACAGCTTCCTCCCACAACTGATGTGTGGACTTGGATGATGGTAAAGTATTAGGGTAACTTGTTATGTATCTTTCCTAATCACTATAGACATTTTTTTGTAGTAATGATTATGTGCATTGCTTAGCTTATAATTTTCTGAGTCTTTGCAGTTTTGCATTATAGTAAATTACACTATTCCTTTAATTGGTGTCTCTCTCTCTGTGTCTCTGACCCTACCCACTGGCAAAACACATAGTCCGCACTATATGTTTAGGCTGTAATCCTTCCAGTGTCTCATGCTAATCTCTCCTGCCCTTAAATGCATAGAAAATGGCAAGGAGAACTCTACAATGTGCTGCAGAACTGATCTGTGGATCTGCTATGCTGGACCTTGAGCTCACCAGCATGGAGTGGCTGGTTGGGTAATGTGAGACTCAAGGGAAGCATTTGCTGCAGTGATCATAAAATAGTGGAGTTTGAGATCCTTAGGGAAATGAGGGCAAACAGCAAGCTCACTACCCTGGACTTCAGGAGAACAGACTTTGGCCTTCTTCAGGGATGTGCTTGGTAGAATCCAATGGGATAAAGCCCTGGAGGGAAGAGGGGCCTAAGAAAACTGGTTAATATTTAAGGATCACCTCCTCCAAGCTCAGAAGTGAAGCAGCCCGATGAAGAGGAAGTCAGGGGAAAAAAGCCAGGAGGCCTATGTGGATGAACAAGGAGCTCCTAGACAAACTTAAACACAAAAAAGAAGACTACAGACAGTGGAAGCAGGGACAGGTAGTCTGGGAGGAATACAGAGACTTTCCAAGCAGCCAGGGATCAGGTTAGGAAAGCTAAAGCCCTGAGAGAATTAAACCTGGCCAGGGATGTCAAGGGCAACAACAACAACAAAAAAGCTTCTATAGAAGTCAGAGATAAAAGGAAGACTAAGAAAAATGTGGGCACAGAATTTTTCTTTTTCACTGCAGCACTCTCTGCAGATCCTTCCTTGCATATCACAACTCCCACCCTCATATGGAAAATGGAGCAGCATCAGGGAAAAGTATATAAACACAAAATGTGCAACAAAGGAATAAATACTGAAATTAATATTTCCAAAAAATGTAAGAAGTCTGCCTTTCCTGTTCTCGGACATCTCTACATGAATACATTTTTAGACTTTTAGTCTCTTCCTGAGGGAAAAGTCTCTAAATTTTGATAATTTCAGATATTCTCTGTTAATGTTTCAAAATTGCCACAATCTTCTTACTAATGGACTCTCATCAATACTACAGTTGAACCTGCCAATTAAAATCCTCTGGGTAAAATGTCTGGTCTTGGGGTCATTACTACAAATGCAATTTAGTTTTAAGTTCATCTACCATCTCTGTTCAGTCAGACAAGACAATACAACCTATAGGGATTTCACACACAAGGAATCCATTCCTCCCCTCAAGCAGATTTTCTTTGACATGTATTTAATACAAGATTACGGTTTCTCAGTTTATATGTAATTTCTATCTTTCCTCGTTCAATTCAGAGAATTTAATTGTCTTGGTAGCCCATGAATAATGAATGATGGATCTGTTCACAAGCACTAAGGGTTGTTGCAGCAAGCCTTGCACTCCAGATTAGACACTGAACTTTGTAGTATATGACATTATTTATGGTCGAATCTTCCTACAGTCTGGCAACCAGTAAATTTTTGAGTGATGGAAACTGTAGTATCAAAAAGAAATGTATGAACAACAAAGAGTGGCTGTTCATATCCACGGATACACTTCTAGAAAAAAATACCTGCTATCGGAAGTCAAAGGGCTTGGAAACCAGAAATCAATGAACCAGCACATGTGAAGGCAAAAGCTGTCCATCTATATGATAAAAAAGAGCAGACTCCAGAAACCAGTCAAGAGTCTAGCTTGGATTTACTTTTTTTTTCCTGACCCTGTACACTGTCCCTGCACCAACTTCAGTATGGGAAAAAAAAGAAGTGAGAAACAGATCTAGTTCTTAAAACACCTACTTGCATCTTCAAGTGTTTGAGTTATCATTTCTCATATCCTCTCTTACTTCACCCTAGGAAGAAGCAGATGCCTCCCAAAAGAGTTCAGACAGACTCTGAGCTGAAGAGCAGAGGACTACTCTTACTGCCCCATAAAGGGAGGATACTTCCTGCCTGCATGGCTACAGCAAGCTTTTATAGGAGGGCACAGAATTTGCACGTGGTGAAATAGTTTCATTCTATACATATAAGAACTGCTGCGGAGAACTCTGTCATCTCCAATTAGAAAAATATTCACTAAATTCCCAGGAAATCCACTGCAGCGCTCAGTACACATCCAAATTAATTACACTCAAAGCCTGTCTGCATGCTCATGAACTCCACCAGATTATAATCCATACAGATAGAATTTAAATTCTTTTCCACAACTTCATCCTAAAGTCTTCTAATTAACTCTTTGACATGAGATAAGCAGTCATGCAGAGGCAGGGATAGCATAGCAGACATGTCAAAGGGAAAAGACTATCCCTTACTGTCACAGACATTCTTTGTAAAAAATCCTTTCTGTAGGATTTTTCCTGCTAGAGCTGAGAAGCTCAGTAACAAATGTAAACAATTATTATCTGCTGCTGTGGAATGCAACAGGTCCACCCGTGATTGGTCCCCGTAGAGGTTTGGATCTACTGACCACCCACGGTGGAGCTGCTATCGCTCTCTGCCGAGACAGACAGACCTTTGTTATTCATTCTTTCTATCTGTCTTCTTAGCTTAGCCAGCTTCTGAAGGAGCTTCTTTTTCCTTTCTATCTCTATGTAGAATAGTTATAATGTTATATATGTATCATAACATAATAAATCAAGCCTTCTGATCATGGAATCAAGATCCTGTCTCTTCCATCCTCTACAAACCCCTGTGACCACCATCACACCTTACCACTTGTCTTCCCCCAGGATTTGAAGGTTGTGTCAGTCACTAAGTCACTCTCTGAGAGGAAATAAAAATGTAGTTTATTTCATCTCTCCATGGGATTTTAACTTCTACCCTGTAAGCATTTCTGGATTTAGGACTGGCAAAAAGATTTTAGTAATCATAAAGCACACATTTCCACAGATATGCAGCAACACTTAGAAGCGTTTCAGTCCCACTTGACATGAAGCTTTGTACAGAGATGACAGACAATATTTCACCAGCTGTGGACAGTTTTTTATTGAGACTTGTCGATCATCATCGGATGAGCATTTCTCCTGTCGATCTCGTCAAATGGTGACCCCGAGACCACGGACGAGCGATGTACAACAGTCGGGTCCCAAGCAGCCGGGACGGCAATAAGCGCGAACGTAAAGGGCTAATACCGCCGCGCCGTGCTCTGGGTGACCGTAGAGACGGGCCTGGCTGATACGTGCTGCTGAGACCTTGAGGGGGCTGCAACAGCCCTGACGAATTAGGTATGGAAAGGCAAGCAGCATATGATTTATTTACCACTTTCTTGCAAAAGCGGCAGATTAAGGGGATAGATTTTAAAAAGGAGTTATCGGGGCTCCTGTCATGCGGGTATGCTAAGGGAATGTTCGTAAATCCTTGTACTGTACATGAGCTTACAGAATGCCGTAAATTTGGAGATGTGCTCTGGGAGGCTACATTAGAGAATGATAAGACAGCTAAAAAGATAGGAAAGTTCTGGAGGGTGATTTATAATGAGCTTCTGCAGTATCAGGCAGAAAAGAAAGCAGCTGTGCAGGCATCCGCTGCTCATACAAAAAACAGAACCTATGAGGGAGATTTATCCCAAGACACCCCATTTCCCCCTGTGTTTAATAGAGTGTCTTTGCCTCCTCCACCACCGCCGCCTTCTAGTTTTGGTATCGAGGCAGTGAGCGAGCCGTCTGCACCCCCCAGAGAGAATGATTCATGGCCAAAACCGGCCCCGGCCGTCCTCCCTCTGAGCAGTGAGCCGATCTCTGGGGCAGAAAGCAACCTAGCGGGGGCCACTGCCAGGGGACAGGGGGAGGCTTGGGCTGCGCTGGTGAAAGAGGGCTTGGAGAAAGGGGATGATGGTGCAATTAGTGTGGCTGCACAAATAACATGCCTGGTGACTTTTCAAACTCAGGCAGGGGAGGTCTGCGAGCAATAATAACTGCTCTTGACTGGAAGTTGCTATCGCAGCTGCGATCGACAGTTAGTCAGTTTGGAGTGACAGCAGATGAGTTTATGGGGCTGGGAGCGTTTCTCCGCACCGAAGCTCAGGCCCTGGTAGGACCAGATAAGTGCCGAGAGGCTATGAGATTGATTAGACTGGCTATAGACAGAGTAAAAGAACCTGGAGGAGTGCCCATGTACATGGGGATTAAGCAGGGCCAGGAAGAATCATTTGGTTTGTTTATAGATAACGCTGCTGCAGCGATAGAAAAATCAGGGGTACCTGATTATACTACAGAGGCTATGCTGAAACAATGTGCTCTTCAGAACTGCAATCAGGCTGCAAGGAATGTGCTTAACACATTAGGTGCGAATTGGACCATAAAAGAGGCACTAGAAAGGATGGCTCAGATGCCGGTAGGATCAAAAGCATTCTTGGTAGATGCTATCAAACAGCTGGGGTTAGGGTTACACGAGCAGGCAAACGTTTCCCAAGATCAGGTGTTAACTGCCCTTGCAACCCTTTCAATGTCAGCTGCAGTTAACCCGGCTCCACCAGGCAACCGTACGCAGTGCTACCGATGTCCCTGCCTCCAACCTGCCACTACAGGAAGCCTCGGGCTGGACCTGGCAGCTACTGTAGAAGTTGCGCTGATGACCCCGCACCCACAAAAACATCACAACGGGGGATAAAGGACCTGTTGTTATACAAGGTCGAGCGATGGATGCACTGCTTTTAGGGAGATCATCTGCCTCTATGCTTGGATTATTTGTTTTACCTGGAGTTATTGATGAGGATCTTACCGGGAAAATTATGGTTATGCTACACACCCCCTTTCCACCACTTCAAATTAACAAGGGGCAATTGTTGGAATACCGAACGAGCTGCTGAATGGTCTACGTCCACTTCTTAAAGGCACAGACCCGACAAGTCCGATCTGTGTTACTCCGGAGCAGCAGCACATTTTTCAGTAAATTATGGACTGTGTTACTCAAGGACAAGTTTATCGTTGGGACCCAGAGTTGTCTATACACCTGACAATTTGGCACGGTCCCAATACCTCCTTGGTGCACTGACTCAGTTGCAAAAGAAAACGGGGGAGATACAGGGGCTGTGTGGGTACCTGCCAAGTGGACTAAGCCTGTTCTTGATGCAGTGACTGAAAAGCAAGCTGATCCTACGACCGCTGCTGTTGCAGCTGGGCGGACACTCGAAGGCTGTTGACGGGACTGTGACGCACTGTCAGACCTTTGAAGGACTGATTACAACTGTTGAGTCGCTGTTAGAATTTTACATACGGAGTCTGGCGGGTCAAAAATGTCTTGACTGTAATAACCTGTATTGTGCTGCTTAGGTAGCTTTGTATTGCGGGGGCTGTAGCAAAACCTTTTGGATAGAACAGTCCTCAGTACGTGAATTGTGGTGTAACAGGTGCTCATTTAACCATAATTTTAACAACTAGCAGAGAGAGCTACAAGAACAAACAAGATTAAGAATCGGTCCGGCTTTAGAGCATTTTAAAGCACCCGAGCAAAAGATCCTAACTTATTATCGTTAAGAACTAAAGCATATCGTTGAAAGGGTTACAGCTCAGAGTAGGTCTCATATTGTCTCTGTGAGATGTAAGCAGTTGGTACCCATAACACAGCATTCCGTGGTAGGGCCCATTAGCGGAGATCCCGATAGAGAGCTGGACCAGTGCTTGAGCAGATTACAAGAGTTAAAACTACAACGATTAGGGACAGTAAGGGCTAAAAGGAATAAGAGGAGAAAGAGGTGTGAAGAAAAATGAAGTTTAACTGTGTTGTATTGCTTAGTGTTATAATAGCCAGCGTAGCAGAAATTACACGCTTTAATTAGCCAAGAGATAACATCTGGGTAACATTAGCAAAACAAACTAATCAATCATCGCTTTGCCTTAGTTTAGGAGGAGTTACTAATCCTTTTCGAACTTGTCTTATAGGTTTACCTGTTTTGTTCCCTGGGGAATTTTGTGGTTTTGGGAACAGTAGAAGTTTATGTAAAAAACTTGTCTTTTTTGGCCCATTGCCAACAACAAGGCGGCTGCAAACAGGACGGCTGCCAGCAGTGCGAGTTCATATTGTCCTTGAACACCACTGGCACTCTCCCCCAGAAGAATTAGATCTCTTTGGGAATGCAAACGCCACCCTTACAAACAATCTGCAGGAGAGCTGGTTAAGCTTTGAACCCTTAAATGCCCAAGATTTAAATAAGAATAGAGTAAAATGGGGCTAACTTAGACTCAGCTCTGGAATGGCATACCGGCAAAACCACAAGGGGGGCCGTGTTATTTGAGAAAACTATCACTGTTCCATCCTAACTTATCTTTGCTAATGCAGTGGAGTAAAAACACAAGCAAGAGTTAAACGTAGGGGAATATAGGTTTTGGACTAAGCTGCATCAGGTGGTAGTAGCGACTATTTTACCTGGAGGCGCGGCAGATAAGGCAATGAACTTAGCAAAACAGCTAGGGTGCTGGGCTAAAGATGAACTGAATAAGACATCACAGATTTTCGATATGCTTACTACAGATGTGTAAAGTGTTTATCACGCAATGCTTCAGAATAGAGCTGCTATAGATTTTTTGCTTTTAGCACAGGGGCATAGATGTAAAGCATTTGAAGATATGTGTTGTATAACTTAAAAAGCTTAAGCTTAGAACCACAGTTAAAGAGCCTTGTAGTACATGCAATATTTTAAGTGTAGTTTTAATGCTTTTACTTGTTTTGCCTTGTATTTTTAGCTGCATTCAAAATATAGTCAGTCGCTTGATACTAAAAGATGTGGCAAACGAAGCATCTTGCTCAAAACGGAAACTGGGGAAATGTGGACAGTTTTTTATTGAGACTTGTCGAGCATCATCGGATGAGCATTTCTCCCGTCGATCCCGTCAACCAGCTTGTGCTGTGAACAAATGCTGAGCTTCCTAGAGGGGTTAAGGTCTAATGGAAGTCAGCTGATTTATAGCCAACTCCAGCACTAAACTAGCAAGGAAACCATCTGAGAGAATTGCTCAGATTTATTTCATGTGGTGCCACAACAACTGAGCAGTGCTGCATTTAATTTTATGTGGAACCCTGTTACAAACTAAAACCAGTTCCCTCAAACTACCTATAGATGGGATCTCAAAACCTGCAGTTCTTCAACAGCGCTCCAATGTTTGTCTAATATATAATGATGTATATAAAAAACTTTTGCCCGTACAGATGTACGTAGATATTCAGTTTCATAAAATAGCCCTCACTTATTTTTTTACCTTTTTTTAAGCACAACTCAGAAATCTGAAGAAGTTCCACAAATGGTAAATGACTAATAACAGCTTTTCAACTTTTCTGATATTTTCAAATCATAGAATCATGGAATGGCTTGGGTTATAAGGGACCTTTAAAGGTCATCTAGTTCCAACCCCCTGCCATGGGCAGGGACACCTTCCACTAGATCAGGTAGTTCGAAGCCCTATCCAACCTGACCTGAACACTTCCAGGGATGGGGTATCCAAAACTTCTCTGGGCAACCTGTTCCATTTCCCTGCTACCCTCTGAGTAAAGAATTTCTTTCTAACATCTAACATAATAATCTAATCAAGTTGGTTGATCCCTGTAGTGATTATTTTGTAACATCTGGCTGGTGGTATATTTGAAGAGGATTGATGGCCTCATTCTAAATTCTAATGAAAACCACGCCACATAAATGACTGACATTAGCTTCTCTACTGGCACACTTGACAGAGTAGTCCTTGATGGGAAGCTGAAGCAAGAAAAAAAAAAAGTTTTTAAGCCACTGCAACGGAATAATCCAGATCAAGGCTTGTCCACAACATTCAAGTTTGACAGTCACAGATCGTCTTTATGCAATTGAGGCGCAAAGTTAAGAACTAAACTTCAGGCGTCTTGATTTAGGATTTGTCACGTGTTCTACAGTCACTTAGAAAGCCATGAATTTTTTTTCTATCCTCTAAGAAAGGCAACAGGCCACACTGGGATTTAACTTGTTTGAACCAGTATTTTTAGGTAGACAACACTGAAATGCTTTGTCAAACTATATGGTACTGTAGTCCTATATTCCCAACAGACAGTCATACCACAGACTGAGACAGGAGAAAAGCTGAGATATACTAAACTTGACAAGTAAGTCAGTGTGCTTGCTTAGGTGTCAAGGTGTCAGGTCTTTTATTTCATGCTGTGCTTTAAATTCATCAAGGGAGAAAAGGCACTACTATATGCCTTGGTGTGGTTATATTGCAACTTCAAAACAGGGAAAACATGTCTGTTAGAGGCATTCTGACAAGACAGAGAATACATTATCTGTGAGAGGAATAGCGAATTTGTCTTTACAAACAAGCTGTGGGTCTTCTGGTAGGTAAAACTAGCACTGGGAGATAAAAGAAACAATGGGAAGGATTCCACTGATTGATGAATAGAAAAAGATATTTGCCTTTACAAATAAACTTTAAGTTTGATAATAAATGAAATTAGACATTGAAAGATGAAAGAAACAATGGGGAAGAAAAACCCCTAAATTCCATAAGAGTTAAAAACTAAAAGGGAAGGTTATACATTAGAGGGAAATCTTCGGTATCAGGCGTATCAGGAAGTCTGTACCTCTCAAGTACCTCAGCCAATGGGGAAAGAGAGAAGGCAAATGCGGCCAGGAAATTAGGATAAAAAGGAGGCTGCGTCCTCCAAAAATTTGAGACATCCCAGGGGAATGCCCCATGGCCTCTTCCTTTATTCAAATAAAGTAAAAGGACTCCTCCGTCTCCTTTTTGGACATAAACCTCTGATGTTTGTGGATTAATTTTTCTAACATCTGTAAGGCTGATTTAACAAGTATTTATTCAGATAGATCTACAGCATGCATTCATTTATGCACAAATATAGCCATATGTATAATGTTCTTGTTTTTTTCCCCACTGGCACTGCATAATTAATTATATAATCATAGAATGGCTTGGGTTGGAAGGGACCTCATCTAGTCAAACCCCACTGCAATGAGCAGAGACACCTTCCACTAGGAGAAGTGTTCCAGCCCTCTGATCCTCATTGTGGCCCTCCGCTGGACTCACTCCAACAGACCCATATCCTTCTTAGATTGGGGGTCCCAGAGCTGGATGCAGTATTCCAGGTGGGATCTCACAAGAGTGGAGTAGAGGGGAAGAATCACCTCCCTCAACCTGCTGGTCACGCTTCTTTTGATACAACCCTGGATAGTTGGCCTTCTGGGCTGCAAGCACACAAACAGTGTGGCCAGCAGGGCTAGATAACTGACTGTCCCTCTGTGCTTGGCACAGAGTAGTGTCAAGTTCTAGGCCCCTAACTTCAGGAAAGACATTGAGGTGCTGGACTGTGTACAGACAAGGGCAACTAAGCTGGTGAAGGGTCTAGGGAGTAAGACCTATGAGAAGTGGTTGAGGGGACTGGGGTTGTTTAGTCTTGTCCTGGTTTGAGAGGAAGTGAGTTTTTTGGGATGCTGTGGTCCAACCAATAGGTGCTCAGATTTGAATATTGGCACTTGGTGTGGCCACTGAGGACATGGATACGCCTCTGAGAACACAGGGGGTTAAAAGCAGAGAACTTCCAGGGGGAAACTCTCTTGGGGTCCAGTCCGTGACAGAGGTCAGACCTCCCCTGCCTGGCTGCGGGCTGGGTGGGGGAGGGGAAGCCATGCGGCTGGGTGAGGTAGGCTGGAGCCTTGGACAGAGAAGGGAGGTGAAGGCCCCAGCAGGATGGAAGGGTGGAGGAGCACCAAGAGGCATCGGGCAGCCACCCCCCCCTCCCCCCCACCCAGGAGAGAGAGAGAGAGCCGGTGCCTGTGCCACCTTGAAATTTGATAGCACGGCCAGCCAAGAAGGAGAAGGGGGGGGGGGATGCCCCAAGAAGGTCCCCGGCAGGGCAGCCATAGGAGTTCTGGACAGGCAGAGACTGAGATTTTTAACCCTTTTCTTGGATGATGGAAATTTTACAAATGCTGATCCTCCTGGAGTTAAATGAGAAGAGAGATAGAGATAAGAGGAAATGGACCACGAGAGAAGTTGAGAAGAATCTTAGGTGGGAGGAATGATGGAGTGGCCTTTGGCTGGACTTGTATAGCCATGGACAGAACCATTTTTCCTGTGACACAGAGACTGCATTTAGGGGGAGGCAATGGCTTGGAGCCACGAGAGTGCAGTGATGTTATGTGAAGGAGTGCGTGAACAGAGACAACGGATAAGGAGGGTGGTGGTGCCCTTGATCTTCAGGGAAGAAGAAGATCTCTGTTCTCGAGACCCCTCGGCCCCAGGGGGTGAAATTTGGGGGGGGGACAGGTGTCCCGAAAGTGAGAGACTGTGCTCTTTTTGGAACTGGGAAAAGCACCCTTAAAAGGAAAACCCCAGAAGCAGCTCTGGTCCATGTGCAGTGGTGAGAGCACTGGACATGGAACGAAGATGTCAGGATGGCAAATGTTCTCCGGGCAGTGTCACATGTGCCATGGAAACACAAGAGGTTTGAACTGTGTTTCCAGGGGAAGCCTATGGCACAAGAGGGACTCCTCTCTTCTTGATGAACTGAGAATTGGTTATCTGAAGGGTGGTGATGGACCGAGAGTTGGCAATCTGAGGGATGGTAACTGAATTGAGAGTCCAAGGTTTTGTCTTACTGTGATGTATTGGGAATTTGGTGGGGGGAGGAGGAATGTTTGGAAGGTTTTCATCCTGAGTTCTGTGTGTTTCTTTTATATATCGTAAGTTAATAAAGTTTTTTTTCCTTTTATTCCTAAGCTGGAGCCTGCTTTGCTCTCTTCCTGGTCATATCTCACAGTAGACACCAGGGAGAATGTATTTTCATGGGGGCACTGGCATTGCGCCAGCGTCAAACCATGACAAGTCTGGAGAAGAGGAGGCTCAGGGGAGACCTTATTGCTCTCTACAACTACCTGAAAGGAGGTTGTGGCAAGGCAGGGATCAGCCTCTTCTCACAGGCAACTAATGACAGGAGAAGAGGACACAGCCTCAGGCTGTGCCAGGGGAGGTTCAGGTTTGACATCAGGAAGAATTTATTCACTGAAACGGTAGTTAAGCATTGGACCAGGCTGCCCAGGAAGGTGGTGGAGTCACCATCCCTGGAAGTGTTCAAGAAATGGCTGGACATGGCACTTAGTACTGTAATAGATGATATGTATAAATTCATGCTGAGGCTACAGTAATCTCGCCTGATGAAAAACCTGGCATACCAAAGAAGGGTTCTGGGAAATTCCCTCTGATGAGATTACAGGGATATACACCAAAATCCTAGCCTGAATATTCGTCTCCAGAAACATTGATTCCAGAGGATTGTTCGTCTGACCAAACCCCAGCAATATGCATTCAATATGCATCATTGATAAGATAAATATGTGTCTCCTAGAATGTATATTGCAGGAGATTTTCCTCTAACAAATTGAATTATTTACCAGTTTCGGGAAACTCTCAGCAAGAGCAGCAGTAAGAAAAGAAAAACTACATGAATATGCTAAAAGGATAAGATCAACATAAGAAAGCAAAAAACCCTCCCCGGCAACCCTCAGAGCTTGGAAATGTATAAAAAAGACTTTGTGAGAGCTGTCTCTCCATGTTGCACAGAGAGGAGCCAGAGTGCCCCACCTGTCTCACCCGACGCTGTTAGATTGGTTCAGCACCAATCTGATCTTTGCTTGTGGCCTTTATACAATTGTATTTTAATTATGGAATAAATTCTCCTTATTAATCAAATTGGCTAATTCATTAATAACAGTACCATGATATAGCTGGCATGGTGGTGTTCAGTCAAAGGTTGGACTCCATGTTGGAAGTCTTTTCCAGCCTTAATGATTCTATGGTTTCTGGGTCATGCCAAGCTTCTCATCGACTGGTACCTCCCAAGTCCTTCTCCTCAAGGCTGCTCTCAATCCATTCCCCCTTGAAATTAAATTTGAGCTTGTGATTGCCCTGACCCAGATGCAAGACCCTGCACTTCTTATTGAACCTCACGAGGTTCCCATGGACCCAGTCCTCAAACTTTTCCAGATCCTTCTGGATGGCATCCAGTCCTTCAGGCATGTCAATCGCACCACACAGCTTGGTGTCATCAACATACTGTTAAGTATTTTCATAAATGATCACTATCTGTGGTCTTCAAACTGAGAGCTCTCACCCTGGCTGAGCTACATTTTGCTTCTATGATAGATCTTAAGTTTGCTGAGCTCATTTCACATTGAGGGATTTGTCCTTTAAAGTCAACAGATCTGAATTGTCTGAAATTTAAACTCCAAGCAAGATCAGAGCAAAACAGAAACATATGTATGCCATTAAGTATCATGGCCTAAAAATAGTAGAGAATTATTCATACCGATTTTAATATGTACTCATTTACTGTACAGGAATGAATAAAGGCATTGACAATGCCATCTACTGGTAGAAAAAAAAAAAAGGCACAAATAAGCCTAATTCCATGGCAGGCTATTTCCAAAAAAAGGGAAAGGGTAATAAAATTGTGGGTTGTTGTGGGTTTTTAATTTGTTGGATTTTGGTGTTTGATTTTTTTAAAGTTACTCATTTCACTCTTTCTTTTTAAAATAAGCAGTTCAAACTACAATATATGATGTTGAATTTTATGTAGAAACTTTGCTGAGAATGAGTTCTGAAAATTATTAAAATTTTTGCAAATTAAGTTTGTACCAGAAAAGGTTAATAGTTGAAAATAGTAACAATTTTAAAGACAGCAGAGATAATAAGAAAATATTACTAGACCTGCAAGACTGAGATTCCTTTTACTTTCCTATGATGTCTCTTATTTCACAGAACCTTAAAAAATAACTCCTTAAACTTCTTTAAATATTTGGTGAGGATATTCAGTGTCTAAGCCTTTCACACTGTCCTGGTTACAGAAGTTGGGTCCCAGTTTAGCACTATGTGGATGTAACCAAACTGTGTATTCTTACACACATCTACATAATTTCTGATAAACTGTTGATGATGGATGATTTGCACTAGCTACCCAGTGCACACCCAACACCTCAAGCTACAAATGGGGTGTTAAAGGAGAGAAGGAAAAAAGGCAAACCCTTGGAGGCAAGGTAGTGTTTCTTTTTCTTCACATAAATGATTCAGCTGTGATAACTCCCCTCCCCTCCGGGAATGCACCAGCAAAGTCACACCCATCCTGAGGGGTCATCTCTGCTAATGGGCCATAATGGACTAAATGGCACAAGCAGAATGGGCAGCTACAGGGACTTAGACCATCAAAAGTCCCAAAATAACCCATGACTCACAGTACTACATAATTCCATTGGGAACCGGAACCCCCCCCTCCGCCCCCCTCAATTCTCGCGCCCTGGGGGATGTACTGAGAATTCCCACTGGAACCTATAAAATTTTTAGATTTGAGGGCTTTGACCACCACCACTTGACAGATCTGGAGGAAGATCAGAATTTCAAGAGGACTGTGACCACCACTCTGACCAACAGGGTGCCAGGCTGTACTCTGTGAGTTAAAAACAGTTTTCCCTGTTTCATCACTGTATTTGTTGTAATCTCTTGAGTAAATTGTAAATCTGGCCTGTAATCTCTCTTGAGGTAGTTGAGTGGGGTTCATTTCTCCCACTAGTTTACTTTTAAACCACCACACACTAAGAATCTGAAAAAGCATCAAAATCAGCAATGAAACTTATTGTGCTGTCAGCTATATCAACCCTGATTCCAAACTTTACCCAGCCAATTCATGATTTTATGACAAATAGTCACCTTGTGTACAGGTTTAGGGCAAATTTGGTAGAGAATTTCCAAAGGAGGGCCTCTCCAGAAAACAAACCTACACGGCCCCTCCTCGCAACCGGTTCGGGAAGAATTCCTCGGAAAGAAGTGGAAAGAACCTGTTTATTTGACAGGCACAGCACCCCCTAGCACACAAAATGAACAATACCGGATGACACTGCTCTGAAAAAGATGACAAATTCAGAAAGTCTCTCTCTGGGGAGGGGGGAGGGGTGGTTGCTCTCTCCTCAGTCCCTCTGGTGCTGGGGCAGCTGCTGCAGCCACAAGGTGTGAACTCTCGGTGTTCCCAGGTCCTAGTCCTGAGTAGGTTCGGGATGGTCGAAGAAAAAGAGAGGAGAAACAGTCCAGGAAGCAATTTGGACTGTTTAGCTAAACTAGCTAGGAGCAAAAGCAAGCAGGAGTGAAGCAAGAAAAAGCCAGTGAGAGAGCAAAAAGCAAAAGCCGCAGAAGCAAAAGCCACAGCCTCTGTGTCCCAGCCAGGCTGATAAGAAAACCAAAACAAAACTTTCACTCTTCAGGGCCAGTCTTAAAGGTACAGAACATAATATCCAACATTAACAGAACACATGAATGGGGATACAAGCATCATAACGTCACCCTAGGACACCTTGGTGGAGAATATGTCCTATTAACTCTGTTTACAAAGCAATAGCTCTTTCATAGCAGTATGGCAAGGCAGACATTTTATATTTTTTTTGCAATTACTGATGAGATTTTTTACTGCATCCAGTCCATGCTTAGTCAACAATCAGGTTACTTAGACTATCTAATGAAAACCAGTTGGTCATATATTGTACCAATATTCTCTGAGAGTGTCCTATCTTTGTAAGTAATATATATGAAGTAATATTTGTTGGGGAGTACAATAATATTTGGTGGGAGAATATTACAGGAAGTAATATTTGGTGGGTTTCACAAAGAACTTTGGTCTAAATCTTAAACAATCACTGATAGAGAGACAGCAATTTGCTCAAAGAGAAGACAAAAAAAAAAAAGATGGAAGTGTCAGAAGTAGCCTCCAATGTATTTAATAGCAGAGGGAAGCCAGGAGTAGTAGTAGACTACAAAGCATAGCTTGTCAGCAAAGATATCACTGACCACAGCTTTTTCTAAACTCATTTCTTAAAATTCCTTGGTTGTTAGCTGCAGCATGGTTTCATGAAAGGGAGGAAGCCTGGAAGTGCCAGTACTGACAAGGTACCATTCACATTATATCACTAAGTCACCTTAACTTACTGCGGCATATAGGAAGACTACAGGAAGAACAGCAACAGGGAAAGGAAGAAGTGTCATCTAGGATGAACACAAGCTTCTCTAAGTCATGAAAGCATCTGCTAATATCAGAATTCAGCATTTCCCATACTTTAGGAAAGTAGAAGGAAATAGAATACAATTTCTAAAATAAGCTTGTTATAGATGAGTAATGTAATAATTGGCTCTCACAATTAAGAGATAGATTATATGTAGATGTTAAAATGTATAGTAATGTTATGGTAATATGTCCTTCCATAGTCCTCTTTGCCCTCCCCCTTGTAATAGCCTTAGTAGCCAGGACATTCAGAGAAGGCCAGATTTCTACCAGGAAGTGCAGTGTAACAAAACCTAACCTCCAATCAAGAAAGTAATCTCCACCAATAGATGGCAGAGAAGCTAAGGTAATAAAGGCA